>OV050030.1:71502899-72922899 GCA_920105625.2 Clusia tigrina
TATATATTATATATATATATATATATATATATATATATATATATATATATATATATATATATATATATATATATATATATATATATATATTTATATATATATATATATATATATATATATATATATATATATATATATATATAAAGCATACGTAACTACACTAAGATGTATCGTTGTTGGTCGAACAATACCGTAGTGTTTTACCTTGGGTGAAAGTTGGCCATATAATTTTCTGAAACAGGTGAGATTCTTAAATGCCCTGTAGTTCGTTTATGGTACTCTTCTCCACCGATTACAGTGGAATTCGCTTATAGTCCATTCCACATATAGGAGAATTTCAGATATAGTCCAAAAACAATGATTTTGCCACCATCATATACTGAATTTCATACCGGCTGTTTGTTATATAATCCATTTCACATATAGACGAATTTCGCATATATGCCATATATTTGTCGAATTTAAAACAACAACTTAATATAAAATATTAAATATATAGTCCACTCTGAAAATTTTAGCTTTTAAAAACATATAAACTCGGATTCGTAATATGTGTTACCCAATTTGACAATTAGATTTGATGGGAATCCTCCATGTGGCAACACTGTCAATATGTGAAAACAATTGGCAGTACATACTGTTTTTCTGTCGGGGAATTACCATTACCATATATTTGGACTTTCATTTATAGTCGCATTTATTGATTATATATGAAATCAATTATATACCAAAAAGTGGCATATAACAAAATTCGCTTTAGAGTAGAATTAACGTTATTGTCCAAAAAAGTTGTGCAACTATATGTGTGGACTATAAGCGAATTTCACTGTATTTCTCTACTGGTAGAGAATATGACTTCAGAGTTATTCTCTACTATTGTGTTTCTGTAAGTGTGGTGAGTAAAGTTTTGAATTCTCTACTAGTAGAGAAATTCTCAACTACTCATTAGCAAGTGAGAACTGAAACAACTAGTTGAGAATGAATGCGGTGAGTAATGTTTTTAGTTAAAAGTTTGTTATATTCATACAAAAATAAAATTAAAGTAATTTTAACTACTAACGATGAGTTTACATACGATTAGTCATTTGTGAATGAGTGTTGCATAAAAATGTAGTGTAGCTACTACTTTACAATTTTTTGGAATAAAGGTATTTCTAACTCCACTCTTCATAAAAGGACTTATTTTTTCTAAAATATGAATACAAGCGTCCTTATTGAGTCGAAAAAGCTCTGTGAATCGCGGATCAGGGATATGAAATGGATCACATGCATCGCGGAACCGCCGACATTGAACGTGAAGCATATTTCAGTTATCGTACATTATAGCATAAATGATCGCACGTATCTGACTCATTTTTTACAATTTTGTTCAATTGTCTTGCTTATTTGTCTCTAAACCTCAATATTTTGTTTCTTTATTTATTATTTGCTGCTTTACACAACTTTGTGTAGTATACAAACTTCTCAAATATAAATGTCAAAACTGTCAGATTCACTGTTCATTCTCAACTCAACACGACTTTCTCAATTGGTAGTTTTTGAATTATAGAAACACTAAAGTCTCAACGATTGAAAAAAACTCGGTGGTTGAGAACTACGTCATCAGCTGAAGAGAAGTTATCTTCTGCGTTATAGAAACGAGCTAATGGGCACTATCGAAATATTTTTATAATCCTAAATGTGTGTAGGTGTGCTCGGCCTTAGTCGCGAATCATCGGCTCACATGTACAACTTTCGTACTTTTGATGAAAATCTAATATTTTTGATATTTTATTTTGTTGATTTTATGTTTGGATACGAGGGCGGATTGATATTGAAGCAACCTAAGTAGGAAAAAAACTTTTTTTTTCAAAAACCATTTATATCTCAACATAGTCTCCTTTTACTTCGACACAGTAAGACGATATTCCAACTTTTTTATACCATCTGAACAATACGATTTCGGGAACCCCTCAAAATACGCGTTAGTTTCGGTAATCACTTCTTCGTTTGAGATGAATCTTTTTCTTGCGAGCCATTTTTTCAAGTTTGGAAACAGGAAAAAGTCACTAGGAGCTAAATCTGGACTATAAGGTGGATGATTAACCAATTCGAAGTGTATTTCACGTTATTTTACCATCGTATCTAATGCTGTGTGAACCGATGCGTTGTCTTGAAGAAAGAGCATTTTTTTTCTTCTTTAAATGTGGTCGTTTTTCCTTGATTGCATCAATCAATTGATCCAATAATGCACGATAATACTTTCCTGTGATTGTGGATCCTTTTTCAGGATAATCGATGAGGAATATTCCGTGTGCATCCCAAAATACAGTGGCCATAACCTTGCCAGCCGATTTCACTGCCTTCGCCTTCTTCGGAGCACTTCCACCAGCTTCCACCCATTGTTTCGATTAATTTTTGGTTTCAGGTGTGTAGTGGTGGACCCACGTTTCATCAACAGTTATTAATCGACGCCAAAAATCTACAGGATTACGCTTTATCATGTCCAAACACCGCTGTGAAGTGGTCTGTCGAACTCGTTTTTGTTCGACACTGAGCAAACGCGGCACTCATCTTGCCGATAGCTTTTTCATATGCAGATGTTCATGCAAAATGTTGAACACACGTTCATATGATATGTTTACCATTTCAACAATCTCACGCAACTTGACTCGACGATCATTTATAACGATATCGAGGATTTTCTTGGTATTTTCTTCAGTAACCACCTCTTTTGGCCTTCCTGTTGATGGTATTGTTGCAGTGCTTGTTCGGCCGCGTTTAAATTCAGCAATCCAATATTTTACCATGTAATCTGACGGAACAGACTCACCGTAATGTTTATCGAGCTTTTCTTTTGTCTCTTTCGCCGTTTTCCCTTTCAAATAATATTGTTTAATCACTGCACGAAATTCGCTTTTTTAGATTTTTCAAGAAACACAAAAGTTGCTTACTTCAAACGACTACAACAAATAAACTAACCGATGAATTTAGGTGAAATTTTAACTGCTGACGTTTGACAGATCGCAATTTCTAAAAGAAAAGTTTTTGTGTTTGTGCTGCCATCTAGTGCTAGGTAGCTTCAATATCAATCCGCCCTCGTATGTATGACAGTGATTAACAAGCATTTCCTCAGTTGTGTTTTGGCCGTGAAGCAATGAACACATGCGCTGATGAAAGCAAATGAGAACTAACTACTCAGGGATTGCACCTATTGCAATAGGTTGCATCTCCTCAGAAAAAAAACGTCCATAATAAGAATTAACTAATAAATTTTCATGAGTAAATACATTTCTTTTCTTTAAACAGTCTTTCATCCATTATTTTTTTTTCTTTTTAAAATAAACAAAGTGTGCGGTAAGGGCAAAAAACACACTTACACATGTGCAATGATTGTCAAAATATGTTGATAATGCACAGCAGATAATACAGTGAGAAGAATGTCTCTTTCACTTCCAGCATCTGTAGTGTTAGTGTACGTAGCAGTTTGTGTCCTTTTCCTATATTTCGGCGATTTTTACTGGATTCACCTTTTTGTGCTCTTCACTTCATTTTAACATTTGGCAATGGTTGTTTTGAAAATTGTTTTGGCGCCAGAAATAATTTGCTGCTTTTGCTTCTTTCCCAGCTACCGTATCCAGAGATATGATAGCAACAACACATATAAAGTTATGCAAATAATATAAACATTTTCTTACACAAAAAAAATCATGCCGTTGGTTGTTGCCGTCTTGTTCTTGTTTTTGTATGTATTTATGGTTACTCCGCCTTAATGCTTTGTGCTTGTGGCCGTTTGGCGTGTGTGCTGCTCTCTCGCTTTTCTCCATGTTCCGCCTTCGGTCGCTGTAGTGTTGTAGTTGTTGTAAATATTTATTTGTACTCCGCCTGCTTAATGCTTTGTGCTTGCGATCAGTTGGCGAGTGTGGCGCTCTCTCGTTTTTCTCCGTGTTCCGCCTTCGGTCCCTGTAGTGTTGTTGTTGTTTTAATCGATCGGTGAGTTTAATTTGAGTACTTGCTGTTTTGTTGATCCTTTTTTCTTATAGTTTCACTTCTCCCTCTTGATGTAATTAAGTCTGTCTGTGTTTAGTACAACTCTTTACATTTCTGTGCTCTTTAAAACGTTTACGCTTATAAGTCCGATGGTGTGTGCGTAAATGTTTTGTTATACTCTTATGCTGTGTTTGTTGTTGTAGTTAGCATTGGAGGTGGCTACCTTTTTAGGTTGTGTAATATCGTGGATGATTGCATGTTGAAATGTTGTTGGTAAGGGTTTTCTTTGCAAAATGGTGCGTATAGATATTCCTTCGTTTGGCGTTAGTACAGTCTCTTGTGCTAGCATACGGTCATTTTGCTATTATTTGTAGGTTTTGTGTGCGAAAATAGTTGTAATATTTTCCGTCATCACACTTCCTCCCTACTTTACGGACGGAAGAGAATCGTTGCTTCCCCGCGATACAACGCGACTCGGTTCTTGCCTTTTCTCCATTGCTTCACGCCCGTGTGTATGTCGGCTGCTGTTCCCCGTTGTCTGGTGAGTCCGGTGTAAAAATGTGTGATGAAAATATGCATTCTATCCCGCTTCCTGCTGGGCACCAGGTTCTGCAGCAACCAATTCAAGTATAAGTCGATCAGAATATCGTTTAGAAGACAGTTTGTGAGTAGACGGACAATGTCCGACCTCCTGATTGCGACTCCTCCGGTTTCTGTTGGGTAGATGGTAATGACTTCGTCGTCGAATGGGGTATCGCGTTCTTCTACGTAGATGCGTGCGACTTGGGTTAATGTTGCTTGAGCCATGGTGTTTCTGGGTTTTTTCCTGTTTGAATTTTTAGAGGGCTTTGCTTTTCTACTTGCTGTTACGATCAAAGAGGCTTGTATGCTGGCGTGGGTAGCCTTTTATGCCAGTTCTGATGAGGTAACGGTATTCCTCGAGAGCGGCAGTCTGGTTTTCTGGGTTCTTAATTTTCCGCTCTCCTCCTGGTTGTCTCACCGTTTTTCATTTCTCTTAGTGTTGGTCAGTGATTACCAGGCACACAGTACGTTTTTAATGCGCTGTGATAAGCGGTCTTCCCGCGCTTGTCTACCTTTCGCTGCAACTCTACGAAGACAGGTTTACAATCTGGTAGCGTCCCTCATATCGTGGTGCTAACTTGGCGGCGAAGTGCTCACTTCCTTTGGACAAGTGGTGCTTGTCTAGCACTCATTGCCCAATCTCCGGTTTCCACGTTCGGCGCCGTAAATTTTAGTGTCTGCGCCGGTACTGCATGGCTCCCCCCAGATTTTGTCTAACGATGCGGTAGGCTTCCTGCAGCTGTTCCGCTCGCTCGTTGGGCGTTGGTGGGAGAACACCATTGCCCAAGGTGATCTCGTCGAACAATGCTTGTGGTAGTCGCGGTTCGCGTACTCGAACCAAATATGCTTTGATGTAACCTGAGGTCTCCGAAACACCATTCATTCATTTCTGTGAGAAGGTCGTCCCACTTTCGTTGTTGGTTGTAGCATTACTGGGCCACAATGGTTTTGATAGTACGATATGTGCTTTCTGCGTCGTTCTCCTGTGGAGTGTAGGGCGCCCTGAATTGGTGTTTCAAACCATAGTCCTTAGTGAATCGCTGAAACGCCCTGCTACAAAACTGTGAGCCATTGCCTTTTGCTAGGATACGCTCCCAGAATGCCCGTTGTAGAGTCTCGCGGAACAGTCCAGGGCAGTAATAATATTTTGCTATCCGAGCTATGGTTTTCCTGACGCCTAAGTGTCCCGCCGTTGGTGCATCGTAGTTTTCCTACAGGATACGTTCCCTAAGTGTTCTTGGTACGCACAGCTTCCACGGTATTAAGTCTGCGTCGCCGTGGTAGCTCGGAAGGTGCCGGTACAATTGTCCACTTTCCAAATGGTAGTCCGCGTATTTTTCCAGGTTAGTGGTGACTTCAGCTTTACGTTTCCGCTACCAGGGGCAGGCTGGTTCTGTTTGGTCCTGAATAGCAATAGTGCAAGCGGCTTCTGTTGGTTGCCTGGACAAGGCGTTTAGCTTCCTTTTTCTATATTGCACGTCAAATGTGAACTGTAGTAATTCGAGGGGCCCATCTTGCGATATGACCTGCAGGACTCTTTCTGGACTTCAACCACTTCTGCGATAGGTGATCTGTAATGACCGTGAAGTGGTATCTCTCCAAATAAGGTCGCATCTTCCTGATTCCCCATACGATAGCTAAGCATTCTTTTTCGGTGGAAAAATAGTTGCATTCCGCATTGTTCTAGAGACGGCTAGCGTAGGCTTGTCCGTCTTGAAGTCTTTGTTGTGAATTCTGGGCAAGCAAGAATTGGTACCTCGGTCAGTTTCTGCTTCAGTTGCTCGAATGCTTCTTGCTGTTCCCCAGCCCACTTAAAATGTTTACCCTTTTTCAACAGCAGCGTCAGTGGCTGTACTGTCTTGGCAATGTCTGGCACGAAACGGCGGTACCATTTCTATTCTACGCTATTCCCAGGGAGCGTAGTAATTCTCGTAGGTTTTGAGGCCTCGGATCGCCGCGATTTTGTCCGGGTCGGTATGTATGCCTAGGCCACTGACCATGTCCTCTAAGTACTTCAACTTCTGTTGGAAGAAAGCGCATTTATCCTTATTTAGTTTAAGGTTTGCCTTCCGCAAGCGGCAGAATACTTTTTTTGCTTGTGTTCTTCCAGTGTTCGCCCTGTGATGATTATATAATCCAGGTATGCGAAAGCGTGTGGTTCAATTTCGGAACCTATCACTTGGTCTAACGGTCGTTGAAAGGTCGATGGTGCTGAATGTAGTCTGAACGGCAGCACTTTCCATTGGAAAAGTTCTCGGCCCGGCACCGTAAACGCGGTGTACTCATTACTGCCTTCGTCCATGAATATTTTTCAGTACCCGTTCTTCAGATCCAGGCTGGTTATATAGTTTGCCTCACGTAGGCGGTCCAGTATGTGTTGTATCCTGGGCAGTGAATATGCGTCTGGTATAGATCTGGCGTTCAGCTTTCTGTAGTCAATGCATGGGCTATATAACGGCTATATGCATCCCTTTTCTAACAACTCATCCTAGGTTATGGATTATTTCTTGTTGTACGGGATTCCTTGGATAATAGCGTTGTTTGATTGACCTATAATCCCGCATCACAATTTTGTGATTCGTAACGTTAGCTACGCTGAGTGTATCCTCAAACTTATGCAGTTCGGTATTCAGGAATGCATCGATTGACTCCTTCTCCGTGAGGGCCTCCTCTCGGATGGTCGTGCACCGTGTAGAATCGCTGTTTTACAATCCCTCTTGGGATCCTAATGTCTTCCTGGTCTCCGCAGCTGATTTTTGTCCCTTGTTTTGACAAAAAATTAAGTTCAAGGAGGAGGTCATCTATTGAGTCAGGCATTGTTAACAGTTCCAGTTTGCAGGTCATGTTTCCGAGTTTGACATCTATCACCAGCGGCTCTGAGATATTTCTTGTGTATCCTTCTGCCATACGTGCTCTTAGGAATGTAGGTACTACTCTACATGTGGTTGCGCGTAGTGTGTGGGCAAGACGTTCCGCAATGAAACTTCGGGTGGCTCCGGTGTTGATGGTGGCGGTAGTAGTGTGGGTGCTAATGGAGACAGTGGGACAGATGCGCTGCCCATCGCAGTACAAGGCACTTATTGTTGATGAGGCCGGTTGCTTGTGGGCTGTGTCGAGCCTCGCTCCTGACGACAGTCTTGCCAGTTTCCTGCTTGGGCTCTGCAGCACTCAACAGTCCTGGTTCCCACCTTGCGACAGTCCCAACAGAATAAAATCTGTGCATTATGGCAGAAGCGCGCGATGTGCCCATTCTGTCCGCAACGCCGACATACAGTGCGCACGTCTATCACGGTGTTAGCATTGTTATCGGCCGTCGGCAGGACTTGTCGGCTTCGTGTCTCCCGTTGTGTGGTGCGTTCGGTTCTGAGTTGTGGAATAAGACCACTTGGCTGTGGCGTAGGTGCACTTGATTGTGGCATAGGTGCTCTGGGTTGTGGCTGGGGTATTCTGGGTGCATCTTGGTTACTCCGTATACCCTCCAAGACTTCCGCCAAACTCACTAACTCTTAGAAAGTCGCAAAGCCCTTTCGGCGCACTTACCATTGATACTCCTGCAGACTGTTCTTGAATATCCGTTCTAGTTTTTGTTCTTTCGAATACCCAGCGTGTCGCATGAGGTCTTGGACTTCTATCACATATTGTTTAAATGGTAATAGAAGTCCTGTCTAGTTCCTCAAAATATCTCACTGGTAGAAAGAATTTCAAAAAATCTTTCTTGAACGCTTTCGAGTTGCTCCACGCTCTGTTGTTCCTTCTGTACCACAACAATACGCGCTCTTTCAATAGTTCCGGCATCGTGCGTGTGAGCAGATTCTTCTTGAGCCCGTAAACTTCCGACAGCTCCTCCACACGTTCCTGGAATGCCAGCGGGTCACGGCCACCGTCATACTTAATTGACCTTTTCATGGTCAATCACCACTGAATATAGGCTGTTTCCAATATGGGAAAGTCGAGCGTGACATTGTGCGAAGTGTCAAGTAGCGATCCGGGTTGTTCGCACCTAACAGGCGACAGCGTATCCCTCCGGGTGTCCACTGGGTCAGTTGCGTTCTCCGTTCGCTTTATCCCATGGGGTGTCTTGCAGCTCATACTTGTCCCCGTTGTCAAACTCCTTACGTGTCAGGCTTGTCATTCAGCCAACCGAAGGTCCTGGTCCAGGCTCAACTCGATGCCAATGATCCACTCTGCCAGCCTCTTACGGAGCTCTTTCACTACCCTGTGGTGTTTTGCACAAACTCGGAGCAGTAGGCCCTGTTTTCACCATTTCGTGAGCGTCTTGGGTGATGATGAAGACAATTTGTGTGTGTGTGTGTGTGTTACAAGCTGGCGCTAATTCGGTCTGCTTCTGCTAGCTGTGTAGATCGACGTAGTTCTCTGTATCAATGAGACCTTACTACCCGGTCTGCTCTGCTTATAAAGCAAAAAGCTGCCACCGGCATGTTTTATTGTTGGAAGTGGACCGTTGTGTGGTCTAATCGCATTTTGGCCGCTTCGCCGGTGTTAATTTGTTATTGTGGCCCAATTTTCCATGGGCCACCTTCAACTTGTTCTGGTCAGCCACCTCGTTATAGTACCTCTAGTTGTCCAGCAGTGTTGTTGCCTGTCATTGCGGCTTAACCGCTACCGTTGGTTGTAGTGTGGTTGTGGCCATCTTGATCTTGTCTCCGCCAGCTTAATGCTTTGTGCTCTCGTTTTTCTCCGTGTTCCGCCTTCGGTCCCTGTAGTGTTGTTGTTATAGATATTTATTTGTACTCCGCCTGCTTAATGCTTTGTGCCCGGTTTAACGTGTGTACTGCTCTCTCGTGTTTCTCCATGTTCCGCCTTCGGTCGCTTTAGTGTTGTTGTTTTTGTAATCGATCAGCGAGTTTAATTTGAGTGCTGGCTGTTTTGTTGATGCGTTTTTCGTTATATATTCACTTGTCCCTCTTGATATCGTTAAGCTTGTCTGTGTTATTAGTATAACACTTTACGTTTCTCGGCTCCTTAAAACGTTTACGCTTATTGGTCCGATGGTGTGTGTGTAAATGTTTTGTTATCTTATGCTGTTTGTTGGTGTAGTTTAGTTAGCATTGGAGGTGGTTATCTCTTTAGGCTGTGGGATATCTGGGATATATATATATATATATATATATATATATATATATATATATATATATATATATATAAGTTAACACAACTGTCGCACTAGCCGCGACGTTCCCACTGGTGCCCATCACACGCGCTGCAGTTTCAGCATATTTTAATTCCACAACAAACGCAACGTTTCCATGGCTGACCGCAACACAATGTCCCCATGGCAGCCCACTACACGTGCCGCAGTGTCAGCATATCGCAACAGGATGTAACGCAAAACATTTCCACTGGCATTCAGTTAATGCACCTGTGGGAAACCAAGGCCATGATCGGCCTCATATACCGGACTGCAAACAAGTCAGACGACGGTCGCGTCGCTGCCGAGGAATCAAGGTGTGAAGTTGACAACTACCAGAAGTTGGGTTTAGTCGAGTTCGGGACGAGCTGATATCGAGTGTAATTAAGTTCTGAGTTATTAAATAAAAGTGTTTTTGAATTAGATAAAAATTAATAAGTGTTTTCTTTTTTGAGGCAGTGGCCTTTTAATTTTTTTAATAGAAGAGCAATAGAATTGTTAACTGGCGCCCGAGCAGGGACCCAGTAGTGATAAAAGGAAGAAATCCTGTGGAATGGAACAAATACTAAACGCTATGAAGTATACAAATTAAACAATAAAAACAGTGCCGTGAACTAAGTTTAATTACTTGCTAATAAAAATAATTAACTGTTTGGAAAGTTTCTATACGAAGAATCAAAAATAAAATATTGCATTGAGAAACTTCAAGTTTAAATTAAAGAACAAGAAGTTCAAATTGAAGAATAAAACAAAAAGATTGAAATTTTTTATGAAAAAAGAAAACAGTAAAGTGTCTTTAATAGATTGAGGAATTCAATCAATAATTACGACAAAATATTGTAATAAAGTGTTTAAGTTAAATAATAACTCCGTGAAAGTTTACGATCGAGAAGCCTTCGACAAACACTGATGAGATTGTGTTTGATTTCTGCGTAAGTAAAACAGACCAATTTTTTTATTTTTTTATTTTTTTTTATCAAAATGGAGGATCTACGGGCTACCGTTACAAATCTAACAGGCGCAATAAATGCCCTGTTGGAGAAAATGAACGCGCTTGAAAGGCGAGTGTCACACCTGGATTCGATAAGCTCCAGGTTAACCGTATCTGCTGCTAATAGTCACACGGAAACGCCGGAAGAAGTGGTGACACAAGCCCCCACAACCGAAGCCGACATAAAGGACATTAGCCGACTCCCTGACTGTGTCAAGGAGTTACAAATTTTCGACGGAAACCCAGTACAATATGTATCCTGGGTGCACTCGGTAGAAGTCATTCTCTCAGATTTTGGGATAATGAGGTGTAAACCCTTATATCGGGCAATTTTTCAGCACATTAGGCAAAAGGTGCGGGGTTCTGCCGATTCGGCATTAATTTCCTACAACATTTTTGACAGCAATTGATCAAAAATCAAAGAATGTTTTTCATTTCATTTTGCGGATAAAAGAGATATCCGTACACTCGAACATCAACTGCATCAACTTCATCAAAGGGGATCGAAGGTTGATGAGTTTTACGTAAAAGGAAATCATCAGTTCTCTCTTATTATTAATAAAATTAAAACCGAGTCCTACACGGACGAAACAGTGAAAGTTCTTGTTGAAACATATCGTAAACGAGCTTTAAACGTTTTATGTCGAGGATGCTGCTCATTCAGCGTCCCAGAACCTTGCCTGAAGCTTGTCCGGCATGCTTGGAAATTCAAAATGTCGATTTTAGGAATAACTCGATTCATCTTTCCACGACTAATAATCGCGTTGCGGTGCCCATTAATAATTTACCTGGCACACATCATTTCCAAAACAGGAACAAGCCTTCACAATTGCCAGCGAAGCCTACTTGGCGTGTTGAAGAACATCTTCCACAATACTCGAAAAACGATAGTCCTTCCGGACGAAATGAAAACCCAAACTTCACCTCGCGTACGCCAGTTGAGAGAATGGAGGTTGACCCTTCTGTCCAAACACGCAATGTAAATTACATTAATCGACCCAACCCTTTCAAACACGCCGCGAAATCCGAAAACCTACCACGCAAACAGCAAAGGGTGTTTCACACATTGCCAGAAGGGAGCGCAGAACAGGATGCTGATCAAGAACCGGTAAATGACGGAAAACCTTAGGATTTTCTGGACTCCGGCCATCTAGCGTACCATACTTAAAATATACATTGCCAGACGGTCGGGTGCTAGATTTCTTAATATTCACGGGTGCAAATAAAAATGTCATTAGACAGGATATCGCGATAAGACCAACTCCGGTAAAGAAATCATTTAATGTAGCATCCCTTGGGGGTACTGTTCCAATAAGGACTACAATAGAATTGAAATTATTTGATATTATTGGCAAGTTAACCAAATTCGAATTTTTCGGGTTACCAACACTACGTGGTTTTTGTGGCATCATTGGACATGACACGCTAAGAGAATTAGGTGCGATAATCGACAGAAAGAATAACCTACTTAAAATTGAGGGCTATAATATCCCGCTCAAGGCTCGCACATCCTCTGATGTTTATTTTACATTAGGCAAAGACTTGCCTCTCGAAAAGGTTAATTTACTATTTCAAAAATATTCAGAGCTCTTTAAACCCTTGGGGTTAAGGGGGTAGTCACCAGGGTAGTGATATGCGTAATATAGTCCTATGTTGGATCCTTTGCCTCTTAACTCTACTAGTGCGTGACGATGAGTCACATCCTGCTCGAGGTGACCCTGCCACTTACTGAACAGAACGGATCTAGACTGGAGAGTCAATAAACACTTCCCCCCTAATCCAGGGTGTTATGCGTGTCCGTGCCTATTGGATGGGTTTTGCAGTCAGGGGGTTATCCGCGTAGACTGTATTCGCACGTCGCCTTTCCGAAACCAGGCCGCATCGGGGAGTAACGGTGGCCTTACCGTGGCATAGGGCTCTGGCACGGTGGACTGCCATTTCCATCAAAAAAGCCTTGACTGCCCAAGCCTTCGGGGGAGGGCAGTCGTAAGGAAAAGATAGAAAAATTACAAACAAAAAACACATAAAAACCACCCCGGTGCTTTGCACCACGCACTCAGAGGATGAGTTGCTGGCCTCCAGGCAGGAGACCATGGAAGCCGACGATGGCAAGAGCACGTCGACAAACAGTAAACCCACTGCACAAGCAGTGCAACAACAACAACACTAACAAAAACAAATATGTCGGTAGCGGCTCTAAGCCAAAACCGAAAAAGCCAAAGTCCGAGGCAGCGGCCTGGAAAAGCCGGTACCAGAAAGCTCTCTTCATCCTAAGCAAAATTGCTAAGAATGAGGCGGAAGGGTCGGTACATGAGTTTGACCAGGCGGCCAAGGCCAAGTACCAAACTGTTGTCGATGAGTACGAGCAGTACCAAATCTCCCTCCCAGAAAAGGCGACGAAGCAAAACAGGTCACAGGATGTGACGTTTTCGGCTTCAAAAAGACACAAGGTCGCCAAAACATGTACACTAACAGAGGGTCCATCGACGAGCACAAGGCGACTATACAGCGAAGTGGCTAGGGATGAGCTACATGTGGCGCTCATCGACGATATAACCAAGGGGGGGGGGAAGAAAGTCCTGGAGATTAAATCCAAATTGGCAGAGATGGTGATGAAACACCTCTTGTCCAATGCGGATGCTACTCCCTCTGTCTTCGACTCCTCCAATATGGTACGGGGATACAGGGTGTTCAGGTGCGACGATCGGCCGTCGAAGGAACTCCTCGGAAAGCGCATTGCTAAGATTAGCGAAGCATGGGAAGGCTTAAGGCTTAACCTGATACCAGCCGGGGATATCCCAAGACGACCGAGAGCCCGTATTTGGCTACCCATACTGAAGCTCGAGGACGGGAAGGTGCTCCAGCTATTACGTGGGCGAAACCCCAATATGCCAATGAACGACCTTCTCGGACCATAGTTGGATAGTTTTCAAGGTAAATTTGAAAACAGTAGATGCTATTGCTTACAGAAACCCCAGGAAAATAAAGTGGGATACTTTTACGAGGGTAGCTAGCTCAAAACTTAAAATTTCTAACACAATGAAATTTGAATCTACTGAGACGATATACAAAAAAGTGGGGAATCTTGAGGAAGCTCTTAATATAGCTTACAAGTGCGCTTGTCCCGTCACTAGGAGTAGAAAAACTCTTCCACCATGGTGGTCCAAAAAATTATCGGATCTCAGGAAAAGAACCAGGAAACTGTTAAACCAATGTTATAGGGACGAAGATTGGCACGATATAAAGGGAGTCTCAAAGTTTACAAAAAATCTATCAGGGAAGGCAAGAAAAATGGCTGGAGAGAATTTTGTGAATCAATTGAGGCAACCTCTACTTCAGCAAGATACTGTCCAAGGCACACACCAGCCCCTCTTTCCTTAGAAAGACGGATGGTGCATGGACGGAAACATCTTCTCAAACACTTGATTTCTTACTTAAAACACACTTCTCAGATAGTAAAGATACCGCGCATGTATCTCAATTACCCGGTATGGGCAATCAGATGCCACCGGTTTGTGACCTGATATTCACGGACGAAAAAATCAAACACTCTATAAACTGTTTCTCGCCTTACAAATCGCCGGGCTTGGATGGGATTTTCCCAATCATGCTGCAGGTTACAGGTTGTGGTGATCCCATGGCTGAAGGGGATATATAAGGCATGTATACGCTTCAAGTACATCCCCCTCAGTTGGAGGAAGGTAAAGGTAGTTTTCATCCCAAAAGCGGGGAAGATTGGGCATGAGTCGACTAAAGATTTTAGACCCATTAGTCTTACGTCGTTTCTTCTTAAAACAATGGTGAGGGCTCTGGAAATCCACCTTAGGCATTCAGTGGATCAGTTTCCCCTCTCGAAGTCGCAACACGCATATCTTAGGGGTAAATCTACGGAAACAGCTTTACATGAGGTAATTCGATCAGTAGAAAAGACAATCCACCATAAGCAGTACACGTTGGCGGCCTTTCTGGACATAGAAGGGGCTTTTAACAACGTTAGTAACAAAGCAATTCTGGACTCTCTCACCAGGGTAGGGGTTGAGGAAGTTCTTAGGGACTGGATAGTTACAATGCTGAGGACTAGGGTCATTCAGTCTGAGCTGGGTAACACGGTTCTCGTCAAACACGTCAGTAGAGGAACACCACAAGGTGGGGTGATTTCACCCTTATTGTGGCTATTGGTAATTGACAGCATCGTCGACGTACTAGATTCAATGGGGGTTAAGGCGGTAGTGTTATTATGCAAAAGGGGCTGGACAAACTGAATTCCTGGGCCCCAGGATGTGGACTAGGTGTGAATCCAGAAAAGGCAGAACTGATACTTTTCACTAACAAGACCAAGATTCCAATCTTTCAGCTTCCGGCACTTAAGGGACAACAGCTAAAGCTAGCGGAGAAAACGAATTACTTAGGAGTTATCCTGGACCCCAAGCTAAATTGGAGAACCAATATAGAGTTACGGGTCAGGAAAGCCCACGTAGCTTTCTACGCATGCAAGAAAATGTTTGAGAAAAAATGGGGACTACGCCCCCATATCACTCACTGGATGTACGAAGCAATCGTGCGTCCAATACTAACTTACGGTTCAATAGTCTGGTGGCCAGCTCTAGATAAGGGCTATAATGTTCAGAGACAAGTAGAGTGTAAAGAACAGCTGCCGCGGGCATTGTAGGGAGCCTGAGAACATGTCCAGCGGAGGCACTCAACGTATTGCTACACATCCTCCCTATCGACCTGTACATTAAGCACGTAGCCTGCAACAGTGCGCTAAGGTTAAAAGCGACAAACTGCTGGTCTGAGCGAACGTACGGTCATGGTAAGGTGCTATACACAGTGCCGAGGGAATTAACACAAATGACGACAAATTACATAGCACCACAACTGGACTTCAAAAAGGACTTTAAGGTTAGATTTCCCTCAAGAAAATTGTGGTCGAAAAGGAAACTCCAAATGGAGTACGATATACCCATTTATACGGACGAGTCAAAAACGGACCTGGGCGTGGGGGCGGGGGTCTTTTCTCCGAACGCTAACATTAACTACTGTACACGCCTACCCGATACAGCTACAGTTTTTCAGGCGGAAGTACTCGCGATCAGAGAGGCATGTCGACAGATCACCCACCACATTAGAGAAGGGCAGAGGAGCACGGTTGCTATTTTTGTGGACAGCCAGGCTGCCATAAAAACTCTACAATCAAACACCATCAACTCCAAACTGGTCAGACAGTGCAGGGAGGAACTTAGGGCGCTAGGTCACCATGCTGACATCACAATCATCTGGGTCCCCGGACACAGGAATATAGATGGAAATGAGAAGTATGATGAATTGGCGCGCAGAGGAGCCTCTCTCGATCTAACCCATGTGGAACTAGTACCTGTTTCCATAGGTGCGATTAAGAGGGGCATCTACATTCACTATCTTACCTTAGCGGGCAATAGATGGAGGACACTTACAACATGTAATATATCCCGGGCGACCTGGCCAGTCTTTAACACAGCGAGATCTAGGGATCTCATAAACAGGGACCGTATGGACACCAGCCGCCTCACGGCGGCCTTTACGGGTCACTGGCTCGTGGGTACTCATGCAGAGAAATTGCAGAGACCGTACAATACCCATTGTAGAAGTCGTAGAAATCCAGAAGAGAAGGAAACGTTAATCCATTTTCTTTGCGAATGCCCGGCTCTGGCGGCCGCAAGAAATAGAACACTAGGAAACTATTTCCTACCGAGTTTATCCGATCTCTCGGGTGTAAAACCGAAAGATCTTTTAAGATACCTAAACTCCACAAAGTGGATTTAGTGAACAATCCATCGTTTTCCCAGGCGTTAGGAGAGGTTGTGGTATCAAAACGTCGCTAAGGCGATAATTGTGATCCATGTGAGGACCGACTTGGATCAGCCACTGAAACCAACCGACCAACCTTTAAGCCCTTAAATGGCAATGAGCTTGTCGATACAAATATACGCGCGGAAATAAAAACTTCAAATTCTGAACCAATTTACAGTAAAAGATACCCGTACCCAGCGTATATGAGGGACGACGTTGAAAGACAGGTAAATGAGTTGCTCGAAGAGGGAGTTATCCGGCCTTCAAAAAAGCCTCTATAACTCGCCAATATGGGTGGTACCCAAAAAACCAAAGGCGAATGGAGAAAAACAATACCGGATGGTAATCGATTACAAACGACTGAATGCAGTGACGATCGCTGACACTTACCCCATTCCCGATATAAACGCGACTCTCTGTAGCGTTGGTCAAGCCAATTATTATACGACAATAGATCTTACGTCCGGGTTCCATAAAATACCAATGAAGAATTCGGACATCCTTAAAACAGCGTTCTCTACAATGAACGGGAAATACGAATTCCTGCGTCTACCCTTTGGATTGAAAAATGCGCCAGCCATTTTTCAGAGGATGATAGACGACGTTCTTAAACCATACATTGGAAAAATTTGCTACGTCTATATTGACGACGTTATCGTATTTGGAAAAGACCCTGACGAACATCTGGAGAACATTGAGAGGGTTTTCTCAAGATTTTTGGAAGCAAATCTGAAGGTAAATTTGGAGAAAACATGTTTTTTTTTGCAAAGAAGTTGAGTTCCTTGGCTAAGTAATCACTCCTGATGGAGTACACGCTAACTCGAACAAGGTGGAAGCCATACAAATTATATTACCTCCGGAAAATTTGAAGGATCTAAAGAGTTTCCTTGGTATGACTTCATACTATAGGAAATTCAACAGGGACTACGCCAAGATCGCTAAACCATTAACTAATCTCACTAAGGGTGAGAATGCACGGATAAGGGCAAACGCGTCAAGAAAGGTAAGAATTGAGCTTGGCGAAGATGCCCTGGAAGCCTTTCACGATTTAAAACAACTTTTGCTGTCTACCGATGTCCTAGCCTTTCCCGATTTCACAAAACCTTTCAACCTGACTACGGTGTTGCATCGAACTACGCCATTGGGGCAGTGTTATCACAAGGCTCCATCGGCGAGGACAAACCCATAGCCTATATATCACGATCCCTCAATAAGGCTGAAGAAAACTACGCCACCAATGAGAAGGAGCTCCTGGCCATCGTTTGGGCACTAGATAATCTGCGATCCTACCTATATGGTGCGAGGAAAATAAGAATTTATACTGACCACCAACCACTGACATTTTCCATGAGCAATCGCAATTACAACGCCAAGCTCAAATGATGGAAAGCGCGAATAGAGGAGCACAACTGCGAGTTAATCTACTGTAACGACTCGTTTTCGCCGGGGTAAGCTCGCCGGATTTCCAGGAGTCGTTTACAGAAAATCTCTAAAGTATTCAAAGCTTGTTTACGTTGATTTCATTATTTTATTTATTTATTAATTTTAAAAAGGCTTAACTACTTGATACAATTATTTTTACTAAACTTAAATACGGACACAGTTGAACTATATGTGCCCCTAGCTTCTGTAGCGTTTGTCAGTGTGGGTTTCTAGCAGAGAATCGATTATAAACCATAATCTCCTCTAGATTCCCCTAGCTTCTGTAGCGTTTGTCAGTGTGGGTTTCCAGCAGAGAATCGATTATAAACCATAATCTCCTCTAGATTCCCCTAGCTTCTGTAGCGTTTGTCAGTGTGGGTTTCTAGCAGAGAATCGATTATAAACCATAATCTCCTCTAGATTCCCCTAGCTTCTATAGCGTTTGTCAGTGTGGGTTTCTAGCAGAGAATCGATTATAAACCATAATCTCCTCTAGATTCCCCTAGCTTCTGTTGCGTTTGTCAGTGTGGGTTTCTAGCAGAGAATCGATTATAAACCATAATCTCCTCTAGATTCCCCTAGCTTCTGTTGCGTTTGTCAGTGTGGGTTTCTAGCAGAGAATCGATTATAAACCATAATCTCCTCTAGATTCCCCTAGCTTCTATAGCGTTTGTCAGTGTGGGTTTCTAGCAGAGAATCGATTATAAACCATAATCTCCTCTAGATTCCCCTAGCTTCTGTTGCGTTTGTCAGTGTGGGTTTCTAGCAGAGAATCGATTATAAACCATAATCTCCTCTAGATTCCCCTAGCTTCTGTTGCGTTTGTCAGTGTGGGTTTCTAGCAGAGAATCGATTATAAACCATAATCTCCTCTAGATTCCCCTAGCCTCTGTTGCGTTTGTCAGTGTGGGTTTCTAGCAGAGAATCGATTATAAACCATAATCTCCTCTAGATTCCCCTAGCTTCTGTAGCGTTTGTCAGTGTGGGTTTCCAGCAGAGAATCGATTATAAACCATAATCTCCTCTAGATTCCCCTAGCTTCTGTAGCGTTTGTCAGTGGGGGTTTCTAGCAGAGAATCGATTATAAACCATAATCTCCTCTAGATTCCCCTAGCTTCTATAGCGTTTGTCAGTGTGGGTTTCTAGCAGAGAATCGATTATAAACCATAATCTCCTCTAGATTCCCCTAGCTTCTGTTGCGTTTGTCAGTGTGGGTTTCTAGCAGAGAATCGATTATAAACCATAATCTCCTCTAGATTCCCCTAGCTTCTGTTGCGTTTGTCAGTGTGGGTTTCTAGCAGAGAATCGATTATAAACCATAATCTCCTCTAGATTCCCCTAGCTTCTGTTGCGTTTGTCAGTGTGGGTTTCTAGCAGAGAATCGATTATAAACCATAATCTCCTCTAGATTCCCCTAGCCTCTGTTGCGTTTGTCAGTGTGGGTTTCTAGCAGAGAATCGATTATAAACCATAATCTCCTCTAGATTCCCCTAGCTTCTGTTGCGTTTGTCAGTGTGGGTTTCTAGCAGAGAATCGATTATAAACCATAATCTCCTCTAGATTCCCCTAGCTTCTTTTGCGTTTGTCAGTGTGGGTTTCTAGCAGAGAATCGATTATAAACCATAATCTCCTCTAGATTCCCCTAGCTTCTGTTGCGTTTGTCAGTGTGGGTTTCTAGCAGAGAATCGAGTATAAACCATAATCTCCTCTAGATTCCCCTAGCTTCTGTGGCGTTTGTCAGTGTGTATAACTCTGTTTAGAACGATGCGTCTGGTCTGCCTGATCCCGAAAGAAAGAAAGAGCGTCTCGTCTGCCTGATGCCGAATGAAAGAAAGAGCGTCTTGTCTGCCTGATGCCGAATGAAAGAAAGCGGCTGGGTTGCTCCTGCTTTTATGCTCCAGGTTTAGCGTAGATCATCCAATAGTTGTTGTTGTGCGGGAACTGTAGTTTGTTGTGGCATGTTACTACGGTTTCCCGCATTGTTCTTCTCGTTTGAATGTGACCTTGGGCCACCTTCAGCACATTGTTGTTGCTTTCTCGCTGTTGTTCTTGTAAGTTTTTGCCCTTGGGCCACCTTCAATATTGTGTTGTTGTTGTGATGATTTACCTTGTTGTTGTTCCTTGTGTTGTTTGTTGTTGTTGCTATTTGTCCTTCGGCCACCTTCAGCACTTTGTTGATATTTTATATCGATGGCATAAAATATTTAAAAATATTAAATATTGGATATTTAATTTTGCTTCTCCTCTTTATGCTTTGTCCGGTCTGTTGGTGTGCTTAGCGATCGGTCTGTCGTGTTCCACTTTGTGCTTGGCCTTCGTTTTTGGGTGTTGTTAGTGGGTTATTTTGCCGAACTAATGCAGTCGGCAACTTCTGTCGCGATCTCTTGTAAATTTCTAGCATTGCGTTAGGCACTGTTGTTGTAAATTCATATCAGTGCGTTGGGCACTGTTGTTGTGAATTCATATCAGTGCGTTGGGCACTGTTGTTGTAAATTCATATTATTCTAACTGTGGTCAGCCGGTTGCACAATTGTTTGTGTGATATTCTCCTGTATTATCTTGCGTTGTTGACTTCGTTGCATGTTTTTCGTCGCTTATCACAGGGTTCCACTGTCTGACTTAATTGTGGCTGTGTCTTCTGTCCTCCCAATGCAAAGTATAACACTTGTTGTTGGTAGCATTACTATGGTGGGAGGTGTCTTAGACTCACTTGTATGATGGCTGCTGCACTAAATATGATGGCGGTTGTGTGGGTGGTTTTAGCAATGAAAGTGGGAGGTGCCAAATTCTTAGGACTATTAACGTATATATTTTAGGGTTGGTTGTTTAAACACTTGGCCCCTAGTTTAAATATACACGTTTGGGGCGTTGTGGCAAAACTAAATATGTAGGGGCAAATTTACGCCTAAAATTTGCTCCTCACACTACAAGCCGGGTAAGACGAATGTGGTCGCCGATGCACTCTCCCGTCGTAAGACGGAATTAAACGCACTCACAGACTCAATCATCGCTCAACCGCCGTGTACTGTAACTTATGCGGCATCTGTAACAGATACTGCATCAGAATGCACTATGCATTTTGCTGAACAAGATGGTTCAGACCTTATACCACACGTACAAACAACGATTAATGTGTTTAGGAACCAGAAAATTTTTAAAGTGGGGGCGAGTTTTGAGTGCAGTGAGGAACCTCATAAGGGCTACAAAAGGTTCTTTATAACAACGCACATATTGAGTTGCGAGGCTCTTGTATCTGTTCGCAAGAAAACTTTGAATCCAAATGTTATTAACGGCATTAAAATTCCAGAATGCTCGCTCTATAATTTGCAAAATACTTATGTCAATAATTTCAATAGTTACAAAATTAGGATCACCCAACGTGTGGTAGAGGATGTAACGATTGCTGATAGGATATTCAGCATAATTGAGCAAGAGCACAAACGCGTTCATCGTAACGCCCGTGAAAATAGGGAACAGATTCTTGAAAAATTTTATTTTCCAGCCATGTCTAGACAGATTCGGGAATATAATAAGCAATGTCAAACATGTCAGCTGAATAACTATGATAGACATCCTTCGAAGCCCTATATGCAGCCATCTCCTATTCCTAATTATCCGTGTGAGATCCTTCATATTGACATCTTCGAAATAGAGCGACAGAAATATTTGAGTTGCATTGACAAATTTTCAAAATTTGCTCAATTATTTCCGATAAGAAATAAATCGTCTACTCATTTGCGTACGAAATTAATGATTGCGCTGCACTACTTCTCGGTGCCATGGGCTCTGGTCATGGACAATGAGCGTGGATTTTTAACACCGCTTGTACTTAACTACATTCGCTCCATGGGAATAGAGATTTATCAAACGCCAACGCAGCGAAGTGAGGCCAATGGCCAGGTGGAGAGATTTCACTCTACCTTGATTGAAATATATCGCTGCCTTTGCGTTGAACTCCCCAGATTAACACCCCAGGAGCGTATTGCGGTAAAAGTGGATAGGTACAATAACACTATACATTCCGTGATAAAACGGAAACCCGCGGACATTTTCCTTAACAGGTGTGCTAGAATAAACTATCAAGATTTGGTAAACTTTAGCGAACACACGAACAAGAACATTAAGGCTCTTCTAATGCACGAACAGGAAACTAGAAACGCCAGGAATAATAAAACTCGCTCGCCCCCACGCAACTTCAATAGTGGTGATGAATTATCCATCGCCAACAAACAAATAAAAAGCAAACAGAAACCGCTCTATAAAAAAGAAGCCGTTGCTGAGAACAGAATTGCGACCATTGTCACACAAAGTGGAAAAAAATTCCACAAATCAGACATCAAAAATGTCTAGGGAAATCTAGAGATACTAAGAAGAGACACCAAGATATCGGGAGAATAACACGAACATTGGTCAAGAGGTAAAAAACTCATGCATAGATCTCTAAGCCCCAGCGGTCTGGGTACAACATTTTTTTTTTGTGTTTTCGCTCAGTCTTATTGGTTCAATTCCAGTTCACTCGGTGGTCCGAGCGACGACAATCGAAGTGGTTCAACTCCTCCAGGGGACTATAGCTTTAATTGACAGTGAAGTCACTCGTGCCATGAATATGCCATTTGCAATCATCAACGCTTATGGCTAAAAGGGACTAACATGAGCCTTCCAATGTCATCTGAGTTGACCCCTGCATTCTGAACGTTCAAAATATACAATAATATCACTTACTGGGTCCTGATAAAATATCTTCAGTCTTATCCTCCCGAACTCTTCTCACTAGCTATAATATTAGAAATTTAGACATTATTTCTAACTTAGATTGCTACTATAGGATAAGATATACATTGTTAAAATTTCGGCACAAATACTTCAAAATTTTTTATACATATATAATTATACAAACACTCTTCTGTATTTACCCTGATAAATATTAACCTTAGGATCACCATGATCAAACTTAATCTTGAAAGAGAAAGTAAAATTTTGTAATGTTCAATTTAATCTGATAAATACTAAACCTAGAATAATTACCAAGATCAAACTTAATCTCGAAGGAAAAAATTAAATTTTATAATGTTTTATTCGCTCTTATAAATACTAACCTTAGAATAATTACGATGATGAAATTAATCTCGAAGGAAAAAATAAAATGTTATGTTCAATAAATACTAACCGTAGAGTAATTACCAGAATCAAACATAATACTAAAATTTTTTGTTAATTCTATAATGTTCAATTTACTCTGCTAAATACCAACCTTAAAGTAAATACCATGATAAGAAAAAAAGTAAAATTTTGTAAGGTACGATTTACTCTGATAAATACTAACCTTAGAATAATAACCATGATGAGAAGTAAAATTTTGTGAAATTCGATTTTCTCAGATAAGTAACAATCTTAGAATAATTACCGTAGTCAAAATTTAATTCGAAGCAAAAATAAAAAAAAACCATTTGGCAATGAAAATAGAGTTAAGCTAATAGTCCAATTTATAGAATCTGCCTCTGTGCAGCCGAACAGGCATACGTCGCATTCAATCTGGACTCCCCTGTTCTAACTGTTCGTGATGGGTATGGCTGGATAATCAACGGATACTTCAAACTAATCCACATGATCGACTTGTCACGCTACGAGAAAATTATGGATCGCTTAGAAAATGAAGCTATTAAGATGAATGAGACCAACGGTATAAAAGACGTCATCACCTTCCAGTTGGAAAAAATTCGCAATCAGCTCGGTGAGCTGAAGGGCCCAAAGGACAAAAGACGAAGGCGCTCAATCAACTGGATTGGATCGGCTTGGAAATGGATAGCTGGCTCACCTGATGCTACAGATTGGGATGAAGTCTTGCGAAGCCAAAATGCACTAGTAGACAATAACAACCTACAATACAAGGTAAACTCCGAAACTTTTAAGAAAATTCAAGAATTATTACAAGTTGTCAACGGAATCGTAACGGCTACAAATGATGTCTTGGGACACCACCACTTGGCAAAGTTTTCACAGGAGATACAGCATAATGTAATGATTCTAAAAGATAACGTAAACGAATTGGTTCGAGCCTGTCAGATGGCCAAAGTCGGAGTAGCTAACAGCAACCTGCTGGACAAAGAAGAAATAAATCAGCTAATATGCGGAATAGAAGTACTTCCTTACAGTAACGTCATAGAAGCCGTTGAATACAGCGAACCGTCAACTTATACAAATGGTACTCGTCTACTCTATGTGCTCTCCATGCAAAAAGTGGCACAAACAAGATTCAACCATCTAATCACTCGAGCCATATTGAAAAATGGACAACGGGTGGACTTGGAGTACAAGACAATTCTGATGAACAAACACGAAACGTATGGAATCAAGGATAGTTGCCTTCATCTCTCCACCGCCATGGTCTGTAAAAAGGAGGTACTTGATCTACTACCTGAAGAAGACTGTCTACCGCACCTACTCAAAGGTGGTCAAACTAGTTGTCGCTACATAACCTGTGCGGAATCAACGGTTGAAGTACTCAAAGAAGACACAATTTTCCTGGATAACTTCAACAGCAGCGTATGGTCAGGTAAAACAGCTAATTATCTTAATGGTTCCGTTACCCTACAGCTGGAGAATGAAACAGTTACAATCAATAACCAAACCTATTGGAGTACACACAGTTCAGGTGTACAGGTTCTCCCACCCGTACTTACTACCATATCAAACAAAAGCCTGGCTGTGAATCTCAATCTTGTCCATCAGATGACATCTGGAAAAATACAACTTTTGGGTTACCTGAAAGATAAAACTACCTGGTTCGCAACATCTAAAGCCCTAGGCCTACTTTTGCTGATGGCCCTCATTTTTATAATTTGGAGGAAGTTAACCACTGGGAAAAAACTTCCTGAGCTGAAGTTGTCCATACTGCAGCAGAGTTCCCGTAATTTACCTAAGGGGGATATCTGCCCAAATCTTGATCTGCGGAACGCAGATCTTTAGAGGGGGAAGAGTTAACACACACCTGTCGCACTAGCCGCGACGTTCCCACTGGTGCCCATCACACGCGCTGCAGTGTCAGCATATTTTAATTCCACAACAAACGCAACGTTTCCATGGCTGACCGCAACACAATGTCCGCATGGCAGCCCACTACACGTGCCGCAGTGTCAGCATATCGCAACAGGATGTAACGCGAGACATTTCCACTGGCATTCAGTTATTGCACCTGTGGGAAACCAAGGCCATGATCGGCCTCATACACCGGGCTGCAAACAAGTCAGACAACGGTCGCGTCGCTGCCGCTGAATCAAGGTGTGAAGTTGACAACTACCAGAAGTTGGGTTTAGTCGAGTTCGGGACGAGCTGATATCGAGTGTAATTAAGTTCTGAGTTATTAAATAAAAGAGTTTTTGAATTACATAAAAATTAATAAGTGTTTTCTTTTTTGAGGTAGTGGCCTTTTGATTTTTTTAATAGAAGAACAATAAAACTGTTACTTATATATATATATATATATATATATATATATATATATATATATATATATATATATATATATATATATATATATATATATCTTGAAGCATATGATATGATGTGAACTTCTGCGTTTCAAAAGATTTATTAGCGAAGTTATTCAATACTTCTTCTAAAAATTTGAAATTTCAAGTTATTTTAGAATTGTTTATATATTATATTTATATATAAAATATATTTGAATGCCATTATACATTTTCTGTATAAAGTGGATCATACATCTATTGTGAATGACACTAGCAAAATTCCTGCTGGTTGTTGGGGACCGTATTTGCTGGTGTCCTCGGGGAGCGTCCTCTTCCTGCCTGTGCTCGGCGCGCGTGTAGCTGCAAACCTAACACTTACTCACAGTATAAACAACACTCACTCTTTTAGTTCAAAAACATCTATTCTCATTTTATTATTAAAATCATACTCTTATATAATATTTACAACGAGCACTTTCAGTCCTCGTACTGACCTTTCTTGTGTTCCAGTTTCGCATCTGCCAATTGGTATCAGTTGGTCAAACCAACTAACCTACTGTAAAAGTGTCGACGGTACATTCTAAATTCCAATGCCCTTCGTCGACACGACTGCGGAACTGTAACACCCTAAAAGTTTACATAATCATTAGTACATAAAATCCCTCAATTAGACAAAATTACTCTTAAGGGGAAAGCTCTAGGGATTTCAAAAGAGACGAAATACTTGGGTCTTATAATCAATAGAAGCTTCCTTGGAAGTCAAACACCATAGAAAGACCTACGAAAGCTGGGGTGGCTTTTTATGCCTCCAAAAGAGCTATAGGCAAAACCTGGGGAATTAATCCCAGGGTAGCTCACTGGCTTTACACTGCGGTTGTCAGGCCCTTTCTCTTATATGGAAATGTGGTCTGGTGGACTGCAATACAGAAAAAGACCTACCACGAAATACTCGGTAAGGCACAGAGACCAGCAGAATTAGCAATAAGTGGCATCATGAAAACCATGCCAATCTTGGCATTGGATATCATACTACATCTGCCACCCTTAGATCTCTTCTGCAAATATTTAGCGGCATGCTCCGCCATTCGGCTCAAGGCGAGCTCACAATGGAAAGCTGTTCCGTATGGACATGCGACCATATTAGAATCCTACACGGACATACCCAGTGATATTGATTACCTTCCTTCTTCCCTCTGTTTCGAAAGGAATTTTTGTTTTAGGATTCCTTCCAGAGAGGAATGGTTCGAGGGGGATCCATCACCAGATACTACCATCAAGATATACACAGACGGATCAAAAATGAATACCGGTGTAGGATCAGGAGTCTATTGCGAAATGCCCTCAATCAGTGAATCCATCAAGCTAATGGAACACTGCAATGTTTTTCAAGCGGAAATAACCGCTATTCACGAAGCCTTGAATTGGCTGAGGATAAACGAGGTAACCGTCAAGGATATCTGCATTTTGTCGGACAGCCAAACTGCACTAAGGGCTTTGAATGCATTCCAAATAACATCGAGGAGTGTCTTAGACTGTCGCCGATCTCTAAATGTTTTTTTTTTTAGATATATTCAGTACTTGACTTACATGCAGAAATGTCTCAGTACGTTGTCTTTATTGATTCGCGATTTGGTTTTGTTAAGCTGTATTTTAATATTGATATGCCTTCAATATAAGTACTTTTGCGTTTCGATACTCCATCGAAAGCAATTTCCTTCAAGAACTTATGCTTATCGGAGTGTTGTTTTTTATTTTTATTTTGATTCCGTAGTATCAAGAAGTTGAAACTCACCGGTGTTTCAGTGTTCTGAGCTTTTGCCGTTTATATTGATATTCATTCAATATTTGAAATTAGCTAATGATAGTCCATCAAAAGCAATTGATACGACTCTTGCTCTTAGCCTCTTTGTTAAAAAAATGCAGTTTTTTTTACTTTTTTTATTCAGTCAATGTTGGTGATATTCCTTCACCATGTTTTTGCTCATCTATTTTTTTATTTATTTCTTTTTTTATTTTTTTTTAAAGTTATTTAAATTTTTTAACACAAGGACACTACACTGAAGGATCTGTATACCACTCCGGACCGACTGTGCCAGTTACGTACTGGAAATGAGTGCAACACCATGCAACTTCACAATTCGTATAATAATGAATTTAAATTTTAATTTACAAGTGTTTATATCTTAAAATATCGCTACTTTAATAATGAATTTCATGAGAAATGAACAAGCATGTATTTAATGCGAATTCAAATTAATATGAATTTTAAGATTTTGATGTCAACACGAATTTAACGATTTTCATCAGAATTAAATTCAACATGATTGGATGATTTTCATGGAAATTCAAGTCAACATGCATTGGATGATTTTTATAAGAATTGAAATATAAAATAACTTAAACAATAGTCTTTAAATAAATAAGAATTTCAATTTGAATAAAGGCCGGTTATCATATAGCGCAGCGTGACGCCAGCAATGCGGAGAAAAAACGCTTCTTCATTCACACTAAGCGACCGCAACGCGAGCAGCAGAAATTGAAATTTTTTTATATTTGAATTGGGATGTAAAAAATCCAAATACAAGTACTCACATTGGTACCGAATCCAATTGGTACTTGCACTAAAACAAGAAAAATTATATAATTGAAAAGGTACTTTAACACATACTATATGTAAGAGTTTAGTATTACTTTATTTCTCTGATTTACAAACGAATGAATTCGAATAGAAAATCAGAATACAAGAGGCAATGGGACTGTGTGAACAAACACATTCGACATTTAATTACAACATAATATAACTGCTATGCTACGCATAGCTTCAGTATATGTGATGTCGTTATTTATTTTTTTTATTTATTGAAAAGGATTAATCACAATAATAAATTATTATAACTAATTTAAGAAAAAGAGTCATAGCTACCAGGGCCTTCAACTCGATTTTGATGTCGTTATATACACACGCATATCATAGCAACTTAGCAATATTAGAATGCATCGCAATACTTTCATAAAATGAAAGAGAGCAAAATAATATAAAATTTTACAAAATCAAAGTCAAGTATCCCAGAAATACCATAAGTATTCTTTTACATATATAAAAGTCCATATGTGATACAAAAGTCCATACGGGTACAAAATAAAATCTGAAACAAATTCACATCACTAGATACGCACACAATGCGACATACGAGATTCGGCCGCTCCGAAACGACGCCCGCTACCAGGGGCAACTAAAATTTTGCTGCCCGACAACGCGCCGCCGACGCTAGCTGCAAAACGCTATGTGTAAATGGCTCCATTTGATTACATGGAAACTTTATCGAAGCGACAGTTTTTTCTGCTGCTAGCGTTTTGCTGCCTGGCGTTTTTACGCTATATGTAAATCAGCCTTAAGCGTCTGTTCAATTATTAGAATTTGATGTTGTTGTTTGTTGGATGGCGTGTTGTACTTCCTTAGTATGTTGTACTCTTGTTGTTGGGTAAAGTGGTTGCGTTCGTAACTCGGGCGTGGACGAGGACCTAGTAGTTCGTGACAAGTAAAACGCAGTGTTGCTCAGTTTCACAGACAAGAGTTCAGTCCGATTTTATTCTTAAAATCATAAGTCTTATACAATTTGCGAAGAGCACTTACAGTCTAAGTATTGACCTTTCTGGTGTTCCGGTTACGCATCTGTTGATTGGTGTCTGTTGGTCAAAAGTGTCGATGGTGTATTCTAAATTCCCATTTCTTAACAAGTATAGATGGTCTATGCCAGTCACGATACCAAACACCCTGGCGGCAAAGCTCGTGGCGGTACTGCTATTCTTATAAAAAAAAGAATAAAGCATTTCCCAATGCAAGGATTTTGTACAGATTTCCTCGAAGCAACGAGTATTTGGCTCGAAGAATATATTAAAGGCCTAACAATCTCAGCCATTTATTGCCTACCAAGATTCAGTATAGATGAGGAGCAATATAAACAATTTTTTAGTACTCTCGACACTAGATCTGTTGCTGTAATGTTAACACACGCATTGGGGCTTACGATTAATAACTCCCAAAGGCAGAAAGCTATTCTCAGCAATAAAAGTACTCGGACTCGACGTCTTATCCCAAGCCCACATATTGGCCTTCAGATAGACGGAAAACTCCAGACCATATTGATTTCGGAATCACTAAAGGTTTAAAAAGCACACAATCTCTTGTACAATCTTCACTCGAGCTATCCTCTGATCACTCACCAACCATAATTACTCTAAGACCCGATAATTCTCAACAGAAAGCCGAAGAAGGTCGTCTCGGCCATAATCTGGCTCAAATATAAAATGTATATATGTAAGTTCACTTCTCGATATTAAGACATCTCTGAAGTCAGAAGCGGAAATAGATTCTGCCATTAACAATCTCACGGGACAGTTGCCACAAGCAGTGAAAGCTACTACACCCCGTATTGAGGCTGCCACTCGAAAATAATGTACCTCCCAAGATATTCTACAACTTCTATTTGAAAAAAGATCTCTCAGACGAGAATGGCAGAAACTGAGATCCCCATCTCTGAAAAAAGAATTATCGGACTGTACCAAGAAACTTTGCCGCCTACTTAAAGAGAAAGAAGCCTGTGAGTTTAACCAATATGCAGAGAATCTATGTCCTACCAAAAACTCGAGATATTCACTATGGCGGGCAGCAAAAAACTTAAAACGACCGATTTTAGCAGAGTCCCCAATACGCCTGCCCAACGGTGATTAGTTTTTAGTGAAGAAAGGCAAGCGGAATTTTGGTTTGACGCATCTGAAATCGGTGTCGAGCCATTTTTTCCAGGAAGACCGATAAATAATAAAAATCAGGGATATCCGCAAAAAGAGCCAGAAGCAGTAACAGTGCAGCAAAGTCTCGATACAGTGGACAGTATTTCGCCTGTACGAACAAACGGTCGAGACTAAACAGTTTGAGTCCGTCACTTGTCGAGGGCCTCTCAGATCAGGGAGAAGAGAATTTGGAAGCCCCCCAAGAGATTAATATAGCTAAGTTTTTACCAGCAACTGAGAAAACACAAAGGAGTAAAATGGGCATTTTGGAAGTTGCTCATGCGGTGGAGAACTTGGTGCCCATGTTCTCAGGAGTCGAGATGTATGATCTGAGAACTGAGATCAGGCGCTTCAAAGCAGGTTGTGAGCTAGTACAACAGATTCTTCCAGAAGCAGACGGGGAACACTTAATAAAGTGTATTAGACAAAGAACCACAGGTGATGCGTTTGATTTACTGGTGCATAGCTCAGTAAGCACCCTGGAAAAATTATATGCACTTTTGGATCGGACGTATTTGAAACAAAAGACACACGACTGTCTCATTCGGGAAATTCAGGAATCAACTCAGAAACCTGGGGAGGAATTGAGAGCCTGGGGACGAAGGCTCCAGTGTCTGGGGAACGCTGCTGAGACGGAAGCCAACAGGCAGTTTCCAGGAAACGATGCAGCATACAAGGTTCAAGTAGATCGGGCTATGATTTCTGTGTTCAAGGCAGGCCTGATAAATAGGGACTTAGCTAATTATACTCTTACTCTCACACCAAGGAGCATGACAGAGCTAGTGGAAGCGGTCTCCTCCGCTGAAGCAGCAATACAACAGCGAACGACAACATGTGGAATCTGCTGGACTGATGTTCCTGCCGAGGTAGGAACAGTACATCAGCGGAACCCAAGTGGAGTCGGCAGATTGATGGGCCAAGTTCCGAAACAAAGAGACCAAGGATTCCTAGTCGAGAGATTCCAGCCGAGCAAACCCATTTGCCCATCAGCCAGGTCATACAAGGGATGAGTGCATTACACGGAAAAACACGCCCTACTGTATGGAGTGCCAAACATATGGTCATGAGGCAAGAAGACAGTGCCAAGGAGACACAGAATGGAGTCAGAATAGAAGGCAGCCAGCTACGAGGCGCCCGGCGCCAACCTTGAGAGACAGCAGGGGTAGCTTCAGTAGTCCCCGAGTTAATTCAACGGAAGGAATTATCCAAGGAAGAAATCCTTTCAAAACTGTGAGTGGTCCGCAGCGACCAAATTGGGATTCCAGAAGTGAACCAACGATAAGCAACACCCAACAGGGGTTGAGATGCTTCTCATGTGGACGAATGGGACATCGGGCAGCGGAATGCAGGGATAGACAATCCCAACAACGGAACCAGGGAAACTTCCAGCGGCCCAGTCGACGCCAGTAGACTGGAAAGCCAAAAGAGAGAAAGTAATAATTAGGCCTGAAGTACGTGTGACTAGTAATGTAGAAACTACAGTCCAGGAGAAGGGTTAGGAAGTGGATACACGTCCATATTGAGAACAAAAGGACATTGCTTCGTTATGAGCAGGATAAGTGATGCCTTCATCGAGATATCCAGCAAGGAATCAGTTTGTGGAAAGCTAGTGCTCTTGGTAGATTCAGGGGCGGACACTAGCCTCATAAAAACTGGTGTTTAACGGAAAGGGTTAGATATTAATCAAATGGACGTAAGACCGCCTAATGGAGCGTTTGGAGGGTGTATCAGGACATTGGGGTCGCTTAGAATAGGGCACAGTGAAGTTAAGGGCATGAGTTTTAGAGTGCACGCAGTGGAAGTGGATAGGAAAGGTATCCCGGCTGATGGGATAATTGGCCGCGATAATCTTTGGGGCCGCACCATACTGGATGCGCTTTAAAACAGTTATCGTTTTATGATAATTATAAAAACAGGATCCTCACTCTTCCATTAAAGTCATGGCAGGAAGGAACCGTGAATAGGGTTAAGAATTGTATGGTGAAGTGAATGCAAGGTCAACCAGGGTAGTTACTATGCATAGAATCTAGTGTTTTACGGAGAGGGCTAGATATTAATCAAATGGACGTAAGAATGCTTAACGGTGCGTTTGGAGGGTGCATCAGGACAGTTATCATTTTATGATGATGATAAGAATAGAATCCTTACTCTTCCATTAAAGTCATGGCAGGAAGGAACCGTGAATAGGATTAAGAATTGTATGGAGGAAGTGAACGCAAGATCGACTAGAATAGTTACTATGCATGTAAATACGAGACTTAGGACTGTTGTTTTGCACAAGCAGCAGCTACCGGACTGCGTATATAAGGGAGAAACCATAGCGCAAGTTGACAAGGGCAAGGTGTACACTTGCGTACTCAACGCATCAGAAAACAACTACCTTATAGATGAGGATTTTAGTTTAGTAAGTTCACTAGTTACGATAATTATAATTTTAAGGAGCCGAATTATAGATCGGTAAATCAGATTAAACAAGATGATATAAGAAAAAGAATGGGGAGAGTGCTAGAATCACTGAAGTTAGACCCAAGCGTAAATTTAGAAGAGAAGGCATCAATAGAAGCCATTTGTACGTCATTCCATGACATATTTTTGCTGGAAGGAGACCAGCTGACGTATACATCAGAGGTAGAGCATGAAATACCGACAAGAGTCGATCAACCACCAATTAACCAGAAACAATACAGATTGCCACAAGCTCACAAAGATCAGGTAAACAGGCAATTAGAAGGAATGTTAAAGGACAACATAATTTCACCGAGTATCTCGCCTTGGAACTCACCAATAATTTTGGTACCAGAGAAGGGAGGTGCTCAGGGTCAAAAGAAGTGGAGAATGGTCGTCGATTTTAGGAACTTGAACGACGCCACTATCAAGCAAGTGTCCCCGATACCAAGGATAGAAGAGATTCTGGATCAGGAGGGGCATAGTAGATATTTTTCTACACTTGATTTAGCGTGTGGCTACCACCAAGTTCTGGTGGATACCCAAGATAAGAAAAAAACCGCGTTCAGCACCGGTTTAGGGCATTATGAGTTTAATAGAATGCCGTTTGGATTAACAGGAGCACCGGCTACCTTCCAACGGCTAATGAACCATATAATAACAGGCTTGCAAGGGTTAGATTGTTTTGTGTATGTAGATGAGATTGTAATTTATGGGAAGAACTTGCAGCAGCATTCGCAACGCTTGTGCAAGGTGCTCTATATAGGCGAAATAAAGCAAAGTTCGAATGGACACAGAGCTGTCAGCAAGCATTTGAGAGGCTAGAAGAAATAATTAGCTCGCCACCGATTTTGGCGTAACCCGACTTTGAGCAAACTTTTTTGTTGTATTGTCACAAGGGGAAGTCGATAATGATCAATCAATAGCATTCGCAAGCAGGGCGCTTAGCGATACGGAGAAAAGATGCTCCACAATAGAGTCGGAATTTCTAGCCATAGTGTGGGGTACGAAAATTTTAGGGCATATATGTTAGGTCGCCCATTTAACATATACACGGATCACCAGCCGCTGAGAGGCATAGCCAATTTGAAAGACCAAACCTGTAGGCTAGCCAGGTTAAGACACAAATTATCTGAGTATGATGATGATGATCATATACAAACCTGGGAAAAAGAATCTGAATGCGGGCGCACTCAGCAGAGTACGGCAGGCACAGAAGATATCGGTAGTGCAACCTAGGGCCAAAGCAAGGTCAGATAAGGAGAAGGCCGAGAGAATGCAAGGGAATGAAATTGATGCGACAAGAGCAATGCGGGTTTCGCTGCCAATGAACAAACAGCAAGTAGTATGGAATGGCTGGAGGATAAAAAAGATATCCAGGCTGTGTTAAAGGGTTTTCATGATTCACCACTAGGTGCACACCAGGGATTCTGGAAAACCCATGACAGAATTAAGCGAGTATACGGATGGAAAGGTATGCTCCGAGACATAAAAAGTATATAAAGAGTTGTCCGAAATGTCAGGCCAATAAGAGTTCAATGCTAATAAAGATGCCAATGATGTTAACTGATACACCAAAACAGCCATTTGATAAAGTTCATATGGATATTGTAGGTATTTTACCTGAGACTGTTTCGGGAAATAAATACATATTGACGTTCCAAGAAGATTTCTCAAAGTATATGGCGTGCGTGGCTATACCCGATGCTGAAGCAAGTACGGTGGCCAAGACATTCTTTGACGAAATTATAGCACGGTATAACATACCTAAGATTTTGATAACCGACAATGGTTCAAATTTTGTATCGAAACAATTCTCAGAAACGTGTAAAATGCTGGGAATCAAGAAATTGCATATAACACCATATCATCCGCAGGCGAATGGCTCATTGGAGCGTAGTCATCGACCTCTGGTCGAGTACTTGCGCAGTTTTGCCAAGGAAGACGGCTCGAATTGGGATCAATGGTTGACCACTGCAATGCATGTACACAACAATACTGTGCATGTATCAACGAAGCAAACTCCGTTTAGGACGATCTACGGGTTTGATTTCAACATGCCAGCAAATTTGAAGCGCAAATGTGCGCCAGTATACAATGCTGAGGATCCCAATAAAGAGCAAAAGTATCAGCTACAGCGAGCGCACGAATTGGTTAGAGAAAACCAGGATTGTGCTAAACGAGTAGCCAGGGAAGCCTATAACAAGGTACTAAACCCACTAGTCTTTCATGTGGGTGACCAGGTACTAATGAAGAATCAGGCTAGAAGAAACAAATTCTCACCTGTTTGGATAGGTCCATATGTATCCGCAGCCGATTTACAATAGTCGTAACAATCAAGGGCAAGAATAAAAAGATACATAATAATTTATTTAATTGTTCCACATTAGACCACACAACTAAAACCATGTGTTAACAGTGTTTTACAAGTGTAAACACAAGAATAACAACGTAAACATGTACGTGTGTATATCAAATAACACACACAGCGCCGATTTTCAAAGTCAATGCCAGTAGAAGTGTGCCACTTAAACTCGGGCGAGTAAAATTGACGTAATGAAAATATGCTTATTAGGCACTATATCCGAATGAAGCACCATGGAGAAAGATATTTCTTAAATATAAAATAATAAAAAGGGTTCATTGCACGAAATTCAAAAATTAAATCATAAGACAGTCGTGGGAAGTAATATAAGACTTAACTTAAAATGCATACATACATACAGCAGTTTATGAACTGAAATTCGACGCGTAAGCGTTAACCCCAGGCAACGGAACCGCTTGTGAAGTAAGTATATATATGTATATATGTGTATAATATACAGAATGAATGTACGAACGTATATTTAAAGAAGTAAGTATTCTAATTAAGAGGAATGGGTATGTACGTATGTATATTTTTGCAGATACTTACATACTGTAGCAGGCTACATGTAAATATCCATAGATATTTTCGGTTTATCGCTTAGGATATTAGCGTGTGCGGAATAGTAATGTATATACGAGTATATATATTGAATTAGAACAATATATTTTGTTTACCAAATTATAAAATGCCTTGAATGTATGTATGTATTCATATAAGAGCAGGTTGCATGGTGTAGGGTAATACACTTGTTAATGGATATATACATACCGGGCTAGTAGTAAATTGAAATATATAGAGTAGTTAGATGCAATGAAAAATTTAGTCATGTAATGGACAATGTTTTCACATAAACGGGTTTATCTTAAATATTCTGGTTTATGTCAGAGGGGTAAAGAATTTGCTCAGAATTGAAAAATTTAAAAACATATTATATAAAAAAAAATATTATGAAACAAATTATGAAATATTTAAACAAACAAAAAACTAATAAAAAGAAAATAATATATGAAGAACAAATAAATTGAAAAACAATGACTATGATTTAAAAGAAATTCTATTTTTACTAAACGAATTTTGGCTCTTACCAATTTCACAAAATAAGAACGGATTATTACATATAAAATATTCAAAATATACTCGCTTTAAGAAAAGTTATAAATTTTAAAATATTATAATCTGTGTACAAGTTCACATTAAAAACAAAAGTAGTTTAGAAAATAGTTAGAGTTACAGAAATTAATTATTTAAAATCTAAATTTATAATGAAATAAATGTAATAATAAAAAAAAAACACAAATTAGACTAAATAGGAAAATTATACCCAAGAGTATATATAGTATATATTGTATATATATTTAAATAATATATAATTTTGAAATTCATTTATTAAATTAACTTATGAAATGTTCGACAAAAATTAAATATAGAAAGATATCAAACTAAAATGTTAACTAGAAATTTAAGAAAATTATTATATGTATTCAGCTCTGATGATGTGAATACTGTGCGGACTAAAGGACCAACGTATTATTCGATGGATTGGCGATGAATGGCGACTAATGTGATATTTCTCGAAACAGCGTATGCCCGCAGTCTTTGATCACGTTGTGGATGGGTTTATTGACAAACAAAGGAAAAATAAACAGGTTTCTTTGAGGAGTCATATTTTGCATTGGACAGACTTATGTTACAATGTCCAGCCAGTGTATCACAATCTTACCAGAATCGTTTCTGAATAAGTTGAAGATGGGCAAAAACATAAAGAGGGTGGCTGAAACCACCACCAAATATAATAAGCAGAGGAAATTTGACTTACAGAAGTCAATTGCTTCAGTAGATTATATGTTCAATCTAGAGGATGAACATAAGAAATATTATTCGCTTATGAGATTGATTTACTAGAAGAAGACTGGTATCTGATCGGAGTACGCAAATTGCAAATCATTAACCGTGTATCTCAGAGAAATACCGATACTCAACACATCGAGGTCAACGAAGTCAAATTCTATTATGAGAAAGCTCAAGAAAAACACTTCCACCATAAAACGCATTACTGTAAAGTAAATAACGGAGGAGTATTGTAATCTCTCATGTATTTCAAATGCATTTTACAATCTGAATACTACAAGAAGAAGTAGTACCACCTATCCGTTGGGGCACGATATATAAATCAAAAGAAGAAGGCCACTACAAGCGCAGTTTTAATGGTAAACAAAATCGCCAGCCTAGAATATCATACGAACCAGTCCAGAAAGAAGGGAGGGATATGCGGAGTTCATCGAGGAATTTCACTCCGACAACAGCGGCCGTCGACTGGACCAGCAGGTAGCAGTTATTAATTATGTTATTGTATAGATGTTTGTATATACGCCAATGAGAAAAGAGTCAATAAAAGACCAAATTATAAAAAGGGGAATATAAGAAAAAAAATGATAGATAAAAATAAAAGAGCAAAGTAACGAAAGAAAAAATTAGCTCTACAGAAGAAAAACTAGAGAATAAAAATATATGGAAAAGAAGAGATTAAAAAAAAGAAAAAATAAAAAAAAACCGTGATAGAACCCAAATAAGGCGATTTCATGGAAAAAATAAAACAAATTATATAAATGTACTATAGAGTTAAATAGATGCACATAATTGTTTACAGTGCAAGAAAAATATTGTGGAGATTTATTGCAAGTTAGTTGCACTAACTTATTTTAGAAAGAGGGGAGGGATGTTGTGAGTTAGAATCAAGCTACCTATGCGTAGTTGACTCACAGCACCGACTCCTAAAAGCTACAAAATATTTGGTGTGGTTAGCTTTACGCAGTTAAATTCATTAAGAGAGCACATATTTCTAGGGTGCAAATATTGTAAATCAATAGTATTTATGTATTAATTATTATGTAAACTTGTGTGAGTTACAGTTCCGCAGTCAAGTCGACGATGGGCATTGGAATTTAGAATGCACCATCCACATTTTTACAGTAAAGTAGATCAGTTGGCTTGACCAACTGACACCAATTAGCAGGTGCGAAATTGGAACACCGTAAAGGTGAATACGTAGAATGTAATTGTTTTTCGTAAATAGTATATAAGAACTAGTATTTTAAGAATAAAGTTGGCTTGTTGTTTTTAAACTAAAAGTGATGTAGTGTTTTATTCTAAAGAGTGATTTTAGGTTTACAGATACACAGGCTCCCAGTACAGGCAGCGAGAGGACGCTCCCCGAGGACAAACAAACACGGTCCTCAACAATGCATAAGACAAAGAACAACAGTGGACGCGCGTTGCCGCATAGCCCGATGGACAACCTGGCTGTTTTATATGCTCTCCTGGACAGGACATACTTGAAACAAAAGTCGTACGACGCACTCATAAGAGAGATCCAGGAGTCTACTCAGAAGCCTGGAGAGGAATTGAGAGCCTGGGGCCGTAGGCTCCAGTCACTGGGGAGTGCAGCGAGTGCAGAAGCAAACAGGCAATTCCCGAAAAGTGCTTCGGTATACAAATCGCAGATAGAGAGGGCCATGGTGACGGTGTTCAAGGCCGGCTTAGTGAACTTGGACTTGGCCAATTACACGCTGAGTCTGACGCAACGATCGATGGTAGATTTGATAGAGGCGGTTACGTCTGCAGAGGTGGCCATTCAGCAAAGAGCCACGACGAGGGGCATATGCTGGACGAGTGCACCCTCTTGTTCGAGTGTCCCGCGACAAGAATTGGGGGGTAATGAGAAACGGGGAATGGAGCATAGCGATCGATTACCGGCTGTAGAGGTCGCATGCTCATTTTGTAATAGGCACGGACATTTCTGGGATGAGTGCCGGACGAGGAGGAATACTCCGTTTTGTGAGGTTTGCGGTAATTATGGCCACCGAAGAGGGATGAGTTGGCCAAGGAATGCATCAGCAAGGCACCAGGGTAGCTTCGGAAATCAGCAGCAAAGTACCATTGCCAGTCAATAGAGACCCGTGTTGCTCGTGGAAACCCAGGGTACCGCACATGGCAGCAGAACATGGACGGTACTAGTAATAACCGTCATACCTATGGTTCGCAGCAAAACCAATTATAAGACGCAAGGAACAACGGAAAGGAAGTCGCCAACCGACCTGTACATGGTGTGGACGATAGATTGGCCATGTAGAGAACTGTCTCGCGAGGAACAGCAACAGGAAGAATCAGGGAAACGGGTAGGGGGCCAACCTCAGCCTAGAGGTTGGAAACCCCAGAACACTGCTAATATACAGGGACTAAATGTGGTTCTCACATCAGCGACAGTTGAGAAACCGCAAACTCCGAAGATACAGGATACAGCACTCTTAGGGACAATAAATTTATTTTGTCTATTGCTAAGTCTGTTTGGCGTCATTCACCAGAGAGCAGTGGGGGTAGTCACGGACTACCTCCCTGGTATATTAATATATATAGGAACAAATTTTAGCAATATTAGTGAAAGATGCAGACAGGTAATTCAGCCGGTCAGGGGCATGACAGCAGGTTTGAAAAAATGCATGGAGAAGATGAATGATAGTATGGCAAATTTTAAATCGCGTTTAATTATATTTGTTGATAGTACCGCTAGATGTGTAGGGTTCCTCCGCGATATAAACATTTTTTGGCTAACAATTTCAACAGTCAGTCTACCTGCACGGATTATTCTTATGTGGTCATTCCGTGCAAGGAAGCAAAATCAGGTCATCTGGTATTAGTGCTGGACACAGGTGCGCACACCAGCCTAATAAAGACTTTATCCATGAGGTCATTCCACATTATCCAGACCCAAGACGGTATCCCGGCAGACGGAATACTGGGAAGAGATAATTTGTGGAATTCTTCTATAATAGATACAGTACATAAACGCTTATCAGTATGCAATGCTAACGGGAAAACTGTCAAAAATTTTAGACTTTGTGCAAGGGACAATATAGGAAGGAACCAGAGTAGGACCCGGAGGGACAGTTTAAGCAGGGAGCAGGAAAGTGAATCAGAAGGCATAGTGAAGGCTAGGGCAATAACTGTACAGAAGGTAAGGGTACCTGTGAAAGAGGGTTTAACAATAGTGAACAGACAAGAGATACCGCCTGGCGTGTATATCAGCGATACTTTGGCATACGCCACATATTATACAATTGAGTCACCAGTGCTGAACAGTCAATCGGACGTAGGATGGGATCAGAATTGCGAGGCGACATGATCCAATATCTTGGAGTAAGACATTAGAGGACTGAGCGATGCGAGTGATTTTGTAGTGCAGGAAAAGTCTCGGGAGTACACCGAGAGAGCGGAGAAACTGAAAAACCAATTGGGAATGGGGATTATTTTGAATGAGGAGGAAAGCCGTTCAATAGCAAGAATGTGCGCAGAGTATAACGATGTTTTCTTAGTCGATAGGGACGCGCTGCCGTTCACATCTGCAATTGAGCACAATATTTCCATAGCGGAGGGGCAGTTGCACATAAATCAAAGGCAATATAGAACTCCAGAGGCTCATAGTTACGAAATGCATCGACAGGTGGACAAGCTGTTGGAGGAGGGCATAATAATGCCGAGCAATTCTCCATGGAATTCACCTTTATTGTTGGTTCCGAAAAAGTCCCAGGACAACACCAAGAAATGGAGATTGGTGGTCGATTTCAGGAAATTAAATGACGTCACGCTGAAACAAGTTTTTCCGATCCCAAGAATTGACGAAATTCTGGACCAGTTGGGTCATTGTAGGTATTTCTCTACGCTAGATTTGGCTAGTGGATACCATCAAGTCTGGATGGTTCCGGAAGACAGGGAGAAAACGGCAATCAGCACGTCTTTGGGTCATTTTGAGTTCAAACGAATGCCATTCGGACTTACTGGTGCTCCAGCAGCTTTTCAGAGGCTCATGAATAGCATTCTAACTGGTCTCCATGGTCTTGACTGTTTTCTATACCTAGATGATATAGTGGTTTATGGAAGGAATCTATCAGACCACAGAAGAAAGTTGAGTAACACGAAGAAGTGTAACTTCCTGCAGCGCGAGGTGGCCTATCTGGGACATAAGTGTACTTAGAAAGGTGCGCTTCCTGATCCTGCGAAGATATAATGCGTCAAGAATATTGCTCAGCCAAGAAACAGGAAGGACGTACAAGCTTTTCCTGGTTTAGCAAATTATTATAGGAAATTCGTGAAGAATATGGCACCGATGTCGCTGCCAATCACGAAATTGCTACATAAGGACACAAAATTCGAATGGACGGAGTCATGCCCACAGGCGTTCGAAGGTTTGAAATTGGCTATTACGATACCGCCCATCCTGATTTACCCGGACTTAACTAAGCATTTCATTTTAACGACAGAAGAGGGTCGCGATCCTTTCGCGAGTAGAGCGCTGAGTGAGACCGAGAAGCGGTACTCTACGATAGAGAGGGAGATGCTCGCTACAGTTTGGGCCACTTGTAACTTCAGATCATACCTTTTGGGGAGGAAGTTCACGGTTTACACCGACAACCAACCGCTAAGGGGAATCTTATATTTGAAGGATCAAACGTCTAGGCTGGGGACAATGTTTTACTGCGTAACAGTAACAAGAAGGACAAATTTTCTCATATTTGGCTTGGGACATATAAAGTAGAGAAAATTTGGGGCCAGTAATGACAGAGGTTAGGATAGAAAACAAAGTGAGACGTTTCCATAACAATCTGTTGAAGCCCTAATCGAATTAAGAGTTTTAGTGTGAAACTGGTGGCAATGATGAGTGAATTGTAGCGGAGGCTTTCTTTGCTTGACCTACCCCAAAATTCAGTTCGTGCGGAAAGTGACGGCTGAAGTGAGTGAAATTTGTATTAAATAATATCTTCAACCTTGGAAATGAAAAAAAATTGAACGTAAACAAGACAGCGGTATGAAAGAATGAAACCGTATGATTCAAGGGCGAGACAGTGTACGAATGCCCGCGTGAAGTAGTAAAAGAAATAATTTTTGCGAGCTGAAAATATGACTTCAATAAAAAATGAAGAAAGAATGGGTAACAATTAAATAATTTTTTGTTTGTTTGTGCGGTATAGGCAGTCGTATGAGCAGCAGAATCAATAACCGGGGCGTTTATGCAATACGTCATTAGATTTGTAGCCAGTCATAACGCACATGGGTAATATGATGCGTTGACATTTTTGGCATTCGCTATCATTACAAGCGTATGTGCCATGTACAAATGTATGTATGCCAATAAGTAAGTATGAGCTCGGGTAGCGTGTAAGTTTAATATGAAACACGGTGGTTTGCATACATATGTTTAGGAGTAATATTTTAATTGTTTTAACTGTGCGATATAGATGAAGTCGTAGGGGTAGGGGCATGAAGGTAAGCGAAAGTATGTTTGGAAGGGCAATAGGGAAGTAAGTAGAAGTAAAGAAAGGCGGAAGTAGTGTAATTAAACAATTTTACAACTTTGGTAGTCGTGATAGTATTAATAATAATAATAGGAAAAGAAGAAAATCAAGGAAATTGGGAAACACATAATTTTCTAAATATCTCTTTATTGATTGATATGAATAATGTAATAAACAAGATAAGTATAGAATACAATTGATTTCAATTAGTTTGTATAGAACTTCCGGGTGTATGACCATGGAAGTATCGGAAGCCGGCCGCCTAGCATCTGGTGAAATCGGTGCAGTAAGATGGTAAGCCGACCAAGGCAGGGTTTGACTTGTTTGACAATTACGGATGGGGTTGTTTTGAAGTAAGAGGGGATGTTAGAAAGGGTCTTGTTAATATATTTAGTTAAGGTGACAGGTTGGTTTAAGCTAAAATAAGTTAGGGAGAATAGGCAGTAGGTAACAAGTTAAGAGAGCTAGATGAGAATGGATAGACGTAAAATCGAAATTAGGTTAGATAGACTAAAGTTTGCTTGTAAGATTATTGTGTGTATTAAGTTAAGTTTTAATTGAGAGAAAATCTGGAGCTATAGGCTAGCTGACAGCTATTAGAAAACTAATGTAAAATGGGCGGGGCGTCAGCGTAGTAGGGTGTGCCTGTATGTTTCGTATTCATTCATTGAGGGGTTTTCCACACTAGAGGTGTGATGAATATATACGAATATATATTTTTAAGAGAAGAAAAGAATTGGGTCATGGAAAACGGAAATACATAGTCAAGGATACTTGGATATTCTCGATTATGGTAAGAGAAAAGGTCGATCGATGGTGGATGTTAGTGTAAAGTATTGATAACCATAATGTAGCAGTAGTATAACCATAATGATTATTTAAATATTTATAGAAATAGAGATATTTATTAGATAAGCTATTATAGCGATTACTTATTTTTCTCTACAGTATATGTGTAAAGGCAGCTGTGCTTTTGGTAGCCTATTTGAGTGTTCCAGCGAAATGCAGCGAAACCGGGGAAGTGCGGGTGGAACCCTTGGCGGAAACGGACCTGATTTGGGAATCACATGATAATGTTTGGTTCTCGACAGACGAGTGTGTGGTGATATCGGAGTATCGCGATGCTGACCAGGAGCCGAAACTGAAGAAACTCGAAGACTTGCTAAAGAAAACAAGGGAAGTAAGAGAGGGTGTGTAATGACGGCAGCGGAAGCGGAATCAATAATAGCGGGGCTCAGACGAAACGAGCAAGCTATGTCATCTCGGGGTAGCAAACAATGTGCAGCAAGGTCGTTAATAGATGTCGGTAGTGAGATACTGAAGTGGGGTATCGGAACCATGGACCATCATAACGCGGACAAGATTTAAGCTCACTTGCAAGGTCTGGATATTCAGCAGGCTAAAAGTATGTCGCTCTTAGGCAAAGAAATAACCATTCTGGGTTCGAGCTATAAAGGGTTACACAGAGCAGTAACTTGACCAATTTGGCGGAGGTCCTTAATCTGGAGAATTTTATATCAGAAGAGCTTGTGAACCTGCAAGGAAGTCAGCAAATGGAAATGCAGTCGTGGACGATTTGTTGCGTGGGAAGTTACACCCTATGTCTACTTCCACCGAAGCCCTACTTAAAGCAGCTCCCAAGACTTTGGGTGGTATAAACTGGTATTTGGAAAAGCCCGAACAGCTGTACGAATTAGCAACGATAAGAGCAGCGTCGAAAGCGGGGTATTTGGTGGTCATAAAAAGACCACTTCCTCTTCCTGATGCATATGCGCTATACAAGATATATCCCGTTTTGAAAGCATTAAATGGTAACTGCAGCATAGTACCGAAGACACTATATGACTACATCACAGAGAGTCGAGTGCATGACAATTATATCGGACTCACGTCGGAGGACATTAAGTCTTATAGAATGGTGGATATTTCACAGCGCATGTGTCCACATCCGTGGAAAGCCCTTACGAGGGAAAGCAAATCTTGTGAAGTACAGGCGTTGAAAAACGAGCAAGATAAGTGCGCGCATGTAGCAGTCTCGGCTACCGGAGGATTGTTGGTAGTGACAGAGTCACCAAACCGCTGGCTATACCATTTTGATGAGAAAATGTTTATGTCTTCAGTGTGCCAAGCAAAATCGATAAGACTAGAGCTGAAGAGGACGAGATTCCTGCACATTGGCGAATACTGTCGGTTGATTGGGAAAGAGATGGTGCTGGTGCATAGAGCACCAGCATTACGAGTTTTCAGCCAACGAGATGGCAGCCAACGTTCAGGCTTTGCTACCAACTTCGCAGCATTCGAAACCAATGAATAATACGAATGTACCATCGACGATACAAGCAATACCATACGGAGACCTGCGAAAGATTCTAACGACTAACGCCAAGTGAATTAACGAGTTAATGAAGGATACGAAGGAAGAGCAGACGTTGTTGAACCTTAAAACATCGTACGATATAACACACTCCTCGTTGGAAAAGCGTGGGATCACCGCGATCACAACGCTGGCAATGATTGTCGCATTAATCACATATATATTCTGCCAGTTAAGGAAGCGAGTTAAATACCCACAACGAGAACCACAACCAACGCCGCAGGTAGCAGAGATTGCAGAGTAGAGTAGCGTAGGCTAAGCAAACCAGATGTTACAGTTAGGAATGTACAAAATGTTTGAAAAAAAGAAATAAATAAAAAAATAAAAAAACAATAAATAAAACATTAAAAAAAACAATATTAAAAAAACTAAAAATAAATAATGAATGAAAAAAATATAAATATTAAAAGACACAGGAAAAAAACACAAAATAGTTAACAGACAAAAAAAAAATATTTGAAAAGAAAAACATATATATATATATATATATATATATATATATATATATATATATATATATATATATATATATATATATATATATATATATATGTATATAATAAAAATAAAAATAAAAAAAAATTAATAAGAATATATAAATATATATATATATATATATATATATATATATATATATATATATATATATATATATATATATATATATATATATATATATATATATATATATATATATATATATATATATATATATATATATATATATATATATATATATATATAACATATTGTATTAGGATCGAAGATATCATAAAAAATATACAATAAATGTATACGAGGTGTGATAAAAAAATAACCGTTATTGTATGATCAAAAAATAAAGTATTTATTTATTCATCAACAACTATCTTGTCCCCTTCAAAGTAATTCCCCTCAGATATAATACACTTATGCCAGCATTTTTTCCAATCCTCGAAACACTTCTGAAACGCTTTTTTTGGTATCGCCAACAGCTCCTGTTTCGATTTTTCTTTTATCTCCTCAATCGTAGCAAAACGTAACTGACGAAAAGATGAAAATAACGGTTATTGATCACACCTCGTACATATAAAATATTGTAGTAGGTTATACAATTTTAGAAGGTAGCTTCACTACCTTCTTCCAGAAAGAGGGGAGGAATGTTGCGAGTCAAGATACGAGTAGTTGACTCGCGACAGAAACCCAAGTAGCCACATATTATCCACCAGTTGCAGCTATAGTTAATAACCCATAACTATTTCGCACATACTTTTTAGGAGCTTCCTTATTTAGTATTTATTATGCATATGAACTTCACAGGTGTTACAATTACACAATGACCCACAAACTAGGGCTAAAATTCACCAATGGCATTTTGTGTGAACTAGCTCATCCCCATAATTGTGTTGGTCAACACCTGTGTAATTGGAACACCGCGAAAGTGGAACACCTAAGTAGATCATCAAAATATGAAGTAAGCGAATATGTAACTAGAATTAAGAATATAAATAAGAGTGGTTTTGAAGAATAAAGAAGATTTTTTGTATTTTCAAAAAGAGAAACGGTGGTGTTATGTTCTTTTTTCGCCGCAATTCGGCAACTTTTAGAGTCAGTGACTCTTTTACAGGTCCAGCAGCCATCGGCCAACTGTCGTGCGCGTCGCACCAGCTAACGCCCAGGAAATACAACACTGGTATGCATATCTGGTAAAAATGTTTGGATGCGTACAAAGCCAATCGTAGCCAACTTCATGGGAAAGACGCAAAAGCAGCAAATTATTGCGCCAAAACAATTTTCAAATTGTAACGTTTGTCAATGTCAAAATAAATTGAAGTTGGGCATAGATCACAAAATGGTGAATTCACTCAAAATCGTTGTGAATGCACTCAAAATCGTGGTTTGTCCACTGAACTATAGGAAAAGCACACAAACTACTACATACACTAACACTACTGCCGCTACCAGCGAAAGATTTCTTTTCTCTGTATTCTCTGCCCAGTAGCTCGTTTCTGTAACTGAGTAGAGAACTTTTCTACTGCTGATGACGTTGTTCTCAACCACCAAGTGTTTCTTAGTTGCGATTTTAGTGTTCCTATAACTCAAAAACTCACCAATTGAGAAAGTCGTGTTAAGTTGAGAATGAACAGTGAATCTGACAGTTTTGACATTTATTTTTGAGAAGTTTGTATACTGCACAAAGTTGTGTAAAGGAGCAAATAATAAATAAACAAACAAAACAACAAGGTTTAGAGACAAATAAGCAAAACAATTGAACATAAATTGTAAAAAATGAGTCAGTTACGTGTGATCATCTATGCTATAATGTACGATAACCGAAATATGCCTCGCATTCAACGTCGGCGTTTGCTAGATTCATGTGATCCATTTCATATCCCTGAGCCGCGTTTCATAGAACTTTTTCGGTTAAATAAAGACGCTTGCATTCATCTTTTAGAAGAAATAAGTCCTTTTATGAAGAGTGGAGTTAGAAACACCATTATTCCAAAAAATTTAAGAGTAGTAGCTGCACTACATTTTTGTGCAACACTCATTCACAAATGACTAATCGTATGTAAACTCATCGTTCGTAGTTAAAATTACTTTAATTTTATATTTGTATGAATATAACTGTAGGAGAGTTTTCTTCTCGAAAACTTAGACGAGGGGTCATAAGAAGTGAGCTTCAAAGATTTCTCATATTTTTTTTTTTTTATAGTTTTTAGTCTAAAATTTTGTAGACTAGTGTATTTAATTAATATTTTTTCTTTGTATATATTTCAGTTACATTCTTAATTTTAATATCTGCTATTTCAAATATTTATTCAGTTACTTTAATTTATTTTATTTGCTGCGGGAGCTAAAAATTTTACACACATTCACATCACATTCTTGTCACCAACTGCTCTTTTTATTTCTGTCAAAATTCTTCACGAACCTTCTATAAAAAAAATAGCAACAAAAACTTTCAGTTATTTTATTTAAAGCAAAACATGCAAAAAGTATTTAAATCTTCTTCGCGAAGAAAAGTAACAACAAATTGTAAGGCAAATGAAACAATAACAAAACAGCAGCCAGGAAGCCGTTAGTGCTGTTGCTAATGCAAGCATATAAGACGATGACCGTCAGTTCGACAGACGGAGGCAGCAAAACTATAACAGTTATTATTTATTTAGAATTAGTAATGTAAATATGTATGTTTTGAAACATATGTAATTATGTGAAGATGATGATGAGGCTGCAGTGCTACCCAGAGTGGGGATTTTGGAATTAAATGGGGATAAATGCGAATATCCATAAAAATGTTGTTTGGGTATAAAAACTCCCAAACATTCACCCGGCCAAAAACCCTCGGTTTTTAATATGCAAGTTGATTTATGATTCTATAACTTCTGATTATGTGACTTCACTTACTGGTAAACGACATAATTTTGCTATTGGGCGTTTGATGTATTTTCCGTTGCAGTAGAGCGTAACAACTCGAACCAAACCATCATGGCCCGGATGCAATTCTTCTACTTTTGCGAGAGGCCATTGACCAGGAACCTTTTTTTCATGGAGTAAAAGTACTACATCACCAACTTTAATGTTGTCGATGATTTTATTCCATTTGGGGCGTGATTGTAGTCGACACATGTACTCCTTTTGCCATCTTACCCAAAAGTGTTGTTTGAGGTGTTCGATTTGTTTCCAACGGTGAAGTCGATCGATGTTTGCATCAATTAAATCTTCATCTGGGACGCAAACTGTTGGTTCCCCAATCAAAAAGTTCGCAGGTGTGAGCGCGTTGTGATCTTGGGGATCAGTTGACAGTGGACAAAGAGGCCTAGAGTTAAGTATGCTTTCAATTTTCGCTAGAAGCGTACTTAGTTCTTCATACGTGAGGAGGCCATCTTTAATTATTCGGCGTAAATGATGTTTTGTAGATTTTACCCCTGCTTCCCATAGTCCACGAAAATGAGGCGAAGCAAGAGGGATGAAGTGCCAATCGTACCTTGATTGGCCAGTGTTTCAGCGAGATGCTCAGGAAGAGAAAGTTGTTTTTGCTAGTAGATGACTTGTAGTTCTTTATTCGCGCTAAAAAAATTTGTACCACAGTCAGAGTACAAGTCGGTACAAATTCCACGAAGAGCAATAAAACGGCGGTAGGCTGCCAGAAATGCATCTACAGTAAGGCTGGTAACGGCATCCAAATGTATTGCCTTGGTGCACATACATATAAAGAGACAAATACGAGTATAATATCCCTTAGAAGTAGACGCCGTTCTCAAAGATGATGTTATAATGTTAATGGGACCGGCATAGTCTAGTCCACTATGCTTGAAGGCACGCGTTGGTTGAAGGCGTACTGCTGGCAGGTTACCCATTAACTGCTGACAAGTTTCAGTTTTGTACTGGAAGCACACGATGCAATTTCTCTGGACCTGTTTTGCTAAGTCACGAGCAGAGACTATCCAATAATGTCGTGAAACATAAGACTGCATTAACAAAAGACTACCATGACAAGTCTTTTTATGTGCTTCTGAAAAGATAAGAATGGAAATAGGATTATTTTTAGTTTAAAGTATAGGATGCTTCATGTGGAATGGAATCTCAACCTGAGATATGCGACCACGAACTCTTAAAATATCCAATTCATCTAAAAATGGTGATAACTTTAGAATTCGGCTGTTATTAGGAAGAGGTTTATTTGATTTTAAGCAGCGAATTTCCTCACGAAATGGTATAGCTTGTGTAAGTCGAATTAAATGATTCCTTGCTCTTGTAAGCTCCCATGTTTTTAAAAAGCTTAAATTTATTTCTAACTTTTTTATTTTGCTTTGTAAGTTGTCGAAATAACGAAGAATGTGTGCCATCACACGCGTCAATGTAGTGAAGCTGGAGTATTTTGATATAAAATTTAGAAACTCTGTTGTTGTTTCTACATTAGCTGAGTGAACTGCTATACTGTTGTTGTAAATTTTTTCTTCTGTAGTAGCGTTGACCGGTGATTTATCGATAACTATATTTGTAGGGGAAGTAGGCCAGTTATCCCAAATTGATTTTAGCCAATGTGGACCATTCCACCATAGTAAATGTTTACTGAGTTCTTCAGGAAGTATACCGCGAGAAGTGCAATCTGCTGGGTTATCAGCTGATGGAACATATCTCCATTCGGTGACGTCGGACATTTTATGAATTTGTGCCGCCCTATTTGCTACGTAGACTTCCAACCGTCTGTGATAATATTTGAGCCACGCAAGAACGATGGTGCTATCTGTCCAGTACACGATTCGCCCAATATTGAAGTCGTTGTTTAATTTAATTTTAGCAACCAATTTTGCTAAAAGTATAGCAGCACATAATTCCAGCCTGGGAATTGTTTCATTTTTTAAAGTTCAACCTTTGTTTTTGCCTGTAATAAATTTGTAATTGCCTCACCAGATTCGGTTATAATTCGTGCGTATAACACAGCAGCGTAGGCAGTTTGTGATGCATCATTAAATCCGTGAAGGTCAATTGTTGATTTTGTAGATATGTATCCTAGCCATCTAGGAATTTCGATTTTTTCAAGCCACTTCAGAGTTGATCGAAAGTTTACCCATTCAGATTGGATTTCCTGTGGTAGTGTATCATCCCAATCGGGTTTTAATTTCCACAGCTACTGGAACATAATTTTTGCTTTGATAGTTGTGGGAGATAACCACCCTAGGGGATCAAATAATTTTGCTGCATCTGAAAGCAAAGTACGTTTAGTGACAGTATTAGAAAAAGTAAAATTTATTGTAAAACAAAACGAATCATTCGTAATGTCCCAATAAAGACCAAGAACTTTCGCCATGTTTGGTTGGTTTAGTGTAAATAGGTATTTCTTTTCACGATCTTCTTCTGGAATATGATTAAGTAATCGTGAAGAGTTGGAATTCCATTTCCGAAGGTGAAATCCACCAGATTTCAAAAGTGAGCAAAGTTGTTGCTGTAATTGTAGAGCATCCTCAAAATTATCCGCTCCTGATATGACGTCATCAACATATGTGTCTGAGCGGAGTATTTTACTAGCTTGCGGAAAATTTTGCTCTTCATCTGCTGCGAGTTGTTGTAAGACTCTGATTGCCAAATATGGAGCTGATGTTGTACCATATGTCACTGTAAGTAAACTATAAATGTTAATTTTGTTTGACGCCTCATCTCTCCAAAGTATACATTGTAAAGGCTGATGTTCTTTACAGACATTTATTTGTCTGAACATTTTCTCTAAATCAGCTGTGAAAGCAATTCGATATCTCCTCCATCGAGATATAATTGTAGACAAATCGTTTTGTAGTGCAGGACCAGCTGATAGCTCTTCATTTATAGAAGTTTGAGGAGGTCTATGATTTCGGCCATGAAAAACAACACGCAATTTTGTTGTTGTGCTACTTTTTCTGAGCACACCGTGATGGGGAAAGAAATATGCATTTTTTGGTATGGCATGAGGGTACTCACCAAGTTTTACCATATGGTTAAGAGTTTCATACTCTGTCATAAATTTCTTGTATTCCTCAGCAAACTTTGGCTTATTTTTTAAAGTGATTTCCAGCTGTTTTAACCGCTTTAGTGCATTGTAGTCCGTGTGGAAAAAGAAGGAGGGGGTTTACCTTGTAGTAAACTTTTAAATGGTAAATGGACCGTATAGCGTCCTGTATCATCTCTACTGTGAGTTTCCTTAAACAATTTTTCACATAACAATTCTTCAGGTGTGAATTGTTTTTCATCGAAAAATTCCTCCTGTTCCCAAAACAGCCGTAATTGGTCTCCTAATGAACACAGATTAGCAGAAATTGTTGTAGCAGGCAAATCTAATCTCGGAACACCAGAAACCATATATCCAAAATAAGTTTCCTGAAAAAATAGTCCATTTTCCAGTTTTTTCATTCCAGATAGTAATAGGTCACCATATACGTCATTTCCGAGAAGGAGATCAATTTTTTCTGCTAACAAGAAATTTTTGTCTGCAAGATAAATTTCTGGCAACCCTGAAACCATTTTCAAATTTAATTTGGGGGGAACATATAACGAAACTGAAGGTACAACAAGTGCATTGATTGTCGATTCAAATTGTTGTTTGTACGTGGAGTAGTGATTTATTTTTACCGATTTTTTGACCGTTACAGATTTATTTCCTCCAATGCCACAAACATCGACATGCGTTTTTAGTGTCGGTATAGATAACAGCTGAGCTAGTTTCTCAGAAATAAAAGAAACTTGTGATCCCTGGTCTAAAAGGGCTTTTACACTATAAAAAGAGTCATTTACTTTTATAATTACCTTTACTGTGGCAAGTAAGGCTGGATTTTTAAAATTAGTACTAATTTTGCTATGAAGTGTACTTACAGATGTTGCAGTTGTAGGGGTAGATGTATTAGTTGGCGGAGCAAAAGTCTGGTTTGCTGTAGAATTAACTGTAAAATTAGCGGTAGAATTAGCTGTAGTTGCAGATATCGAAGAGTTGTTTCCGGAAAAGTATTCGTTGTGTACTACCGTTTGATGTGGCTCATTACAAGTTTGGCATACTGATTTTAACTTACAAGTAGCCTGTAGATGTCCAGATCGAATGCAATTTCTGCACAACCGATGTTGATTAACGATGTTTTTCTTCTCTGCTGAAGATATCGTTGCAAATTTAAAACATTTGTATAATGGATGACGTTTATTGCAGCACGGGCAGTTTTCATCCAACATTGTAGAAGTAGCTGTGTGGGCTCGTATAGTTTTCGTTGGGTTACGACGATTCTCATAATTTTTGTCTTTATTACTTTTGTGTGGGTTGAAATGGCTTTCATCTTGAACGCATTCAAGAGCCCGGAAAGTTGTTTCTAAAAAGACAAGCATTTCTTTGATGGGTGGTATCGTTGTATTAGCTTTAAGGGACAGCTCCCACTCCTTACGAGTTTGAACATCAAGCTTTTGTGACGTCATGTAGACTAAGATCGAATCACATGTAGTGCTATCAATTTTAAGTGCTTTAAGTTGAGCTAAGCCACTTCTGGTGGTATCAAGTAACTGTTTTACTGATTGTACATTACCTGACAAAGGCGGGATTGAAAACAGGCGGTTAAGAATTTGATCGACAAGCTTCCTTTCGTTATGAAATCTCCTCTCGAGTGCTTCCCACGCAATATCGTAGCTAGAATCAGCAGTTGGATATTAGTTGACAATCGAAAGAAGTGTACCAGTGCACGAGCTTTGTAGATATAAAAATTTTTGAATATTCGTAAGCGAGGGGCTGTGATGAACAAGCGATAAAAATGTGTCTCGATAAGAAATCCACTCGAGATAATCTCCAGAAAATGTCGGCAGGTTAATTTTTGGCAGTCTGGCTCCAGCGATGAACGTTTCATTTCGGCTGCTTGTGGCGAAAGTACTGGAACGGACGGTTGGAGTCTGTGAAGAATCAAATTCAAACATTAGATCAAGTAAAGTTGTTTTTAATAAAATATATGTATCATAACATGTATAATACACATCGGTACTTAGGTATGGCACATCCTTTTCAGCAATCGAGCTTTATACTTGGTCGTGGCCGTCTTTAAACAAACGAAAGTTTTGTTCCAAATCCTCCAAAACGGTTTGTACATACCCCTTAGTTTTGGCTTCATTCGGTTTAGTAGCAAAAGAGATATTTAAACGTTGAATATGTTTGTGCATACCTTTTTGTTCTTCATTTGCAGCATCAATTGACTCCATTTTGTTGTGAATTTGAGCACGAAATTCGATGCAACAAAATAGGTTATGTTATCCGTCGCACGACGGCAGTAAGTTTAGGTTAAGAATTTAAGGGATTTGTGTCAGCACGAGGACAGATCCCAGGTTTCGGCACCACTTTTAATGTAGGAGAGTTTTCTTCTCGAAAACTTAGACGAGGGGTTCATAAGAAGTGAGCTTCAAAGATTTCTCATATTTTATTTTTTTTATAGTTTTTAGTCTAAAATTTTAATTATTTAATCAATATTTTTTCTTTGTATGTATTTCAGTTACATTCTTAATTTTAATATCTGCTATTTCAAATATTTATTCAGTTACTTTAATTTATTTTATTTGCTGCGAGAGCCAAAAATTTTGCACACATTCACATCACATTTTTGTCACGAACCTTCTATACAAAAAATAGCAACAAAAACTTTCAGTTATTTTATTTAAAGCAAAACATGCAAAAAGTATTTAAATCTTCTTCGCGAAGAAAAGGAACAACAAATTGTAAGGCAAATGAAACAATAACAAAACAATAGCCAGGAAGCCGTTAGTGATGTTGCTAATGCAAGCATATAAGACGATGACCGTCAGTTCGACAGACGGATGCAGCAAAACTATAACAGTTATTATTTATTCAGAATTAGACTGATAAATGCTTTTAAATGACAAGATGTAATGTAAATATGTATGTTTTGAAACATATGTAATTATTTGAAGATGATGATGAGGCTGCAGTGCTGACCAGAGTGGGGATTTTGGAATTAAATGTGGATAAATGCGAATGCCCATAAAAATGTTGTTTGGGTATAAAAACTCCAAAACAATAACAGATTTTTAACTAAAAACATTACTTACCGCATTCATTCTCAACTAGTTGTTTCAGTCCTCATTTTCTAATGAGCGGTTGAGAATCTAATGGGTAGTTGAGAATTTCTATACTAGTGAATAATTCAAAACTCTACTCACCACAATTACAGAACCTCAATATTAGAGAATGACGACTCTCTGACGTCAAATTCTTTAACACTAGAGAAATAATCGGTGGAGAAGAGTTACAGAACGGAGATACAGGGCTCCTTATGCATTTACTACCAGTGCTTGTCTATGTATAAGGGATACGTTAATTAATAAATTAATTTGAAACTTGAGTGGGATCGCTACATGCATTATTTATTGTTATAGCTTCGAAAATGTCTAATGTTCCACCAAAATGTATTAAAACATTAGTGATATAGTGAATATTATAGTTGCTGGCAACCAGAGAACTGCGTCACTTTTTTCTTAATTTCATCATACACTAAAATTCTTATTCGCATGCTTGATGCAACGACACAGGTGGGGCAGATAAATATTGAGAGAATTCAGATCTCGCTTCTGTCAAAATAGTCAGCAGGCGGGTTCTGGAGGCATGAGAATGTTTGTAGTAACGGGCGAAAAACTATTTTGACGGCTGAAATTTTAGTTTTATAACGGCTGAGGTAATCTCGTCACTTGGAACTTTGAAACACTTCACATTTTTTTGCCCCAACTTTTGCGGCATATTACAGAAAATTTGTTGATTTTATTATTTTCACTATATAATAAATAAATAAAATTTATAAACAGCAAAATTTTATGTTTCGATAATTTCAATAAAGAGCGGCAAATTTTTTGACGGCACCGGTTTTCATAATTTGACAGAACCGAGACCGAAAGAGAACAACAAAACAAGTTCACATGTAATTATTCAAAAAAAGTCGGCGTTGAATAAAATCAGCATCGCGCTGGCGAACGCTTCCTTTGGGTGGCTGAGTCGGGTGATCGAACATAATTTATTCTCATGCCTGAGCAAATGAGCGTTGGCGTTGAATAAAATGTAAGCACAATATTTAGTTAAATTTAGTTGTATTAAAACACATCGGCAAGCAACAACTTCAGTTGTATGGAGAAAAATGAAATATGAAAGTAAATATTGTTTTACTGCTATTAAATCATATAACTTTTGTTTCTATCTCATCTCGCTCATTCTCTGTCCCACTCTGCCAGAATATGAAAAAATTCAAACGCGTTAATTTTTGCTCTGTGTTTTATTCTTCATCAAAATAATCGTTGGTGAGCCTAACGAACAAACACCCGAATTGATTGATAAGAGGCGACCGATGAATAAAATCACAGAGCCAACAAGAATTACGTGGTTAGATTGATTTAAAATCAACGGCGAACATGTGTGTGCGAATAGTTTGTTATTTTGAACGCAAAGGCATGTTTTTAGGGTGATTATGTATGAAAGTTTTTGCAGTCACCCATTGCCGTTCTCTGGAGGCAACTAGGAAATCCCAATAGAAATGTCGTAGTAGATAGCATAGATTACCAATAGATACGTAGCTTGCCGAATCCAACAACAAAATCAATGCAAAATGGATTTGCAATAGTATGCGAGAATCTCATTTTTCACCGAGGTCTGTTAGCACAAGTGGCCTCGGTGAATGAACTACTTATACACCATTTTTACTCGTAATGTGTGAGTGTTACCGAAGCACATAATTTTGTAGTAGGTTTGAAATTCATATTACTATCAATTTACTGAAATATTAATGAAAAAATATAACATTACATGAACTCAGTACTACAATTCAGCTTATTATTTGTCTTTTCTAATCAATTAAAACTATTTTATGGTTGCGAAAGAACTTCCATGTATTTGGAAAAAAATTTAAGAACCTTTTTTGTTTTTGTTAATTTATAACTGTGTTGAAGGTGTTCGTTTATATTGCGAAATATAAAATAAATGTTGCAGTTACACTTTTATATCTAATTTAAATTAATTGTAAGAGAAGGATATGTGATTTTATCTCAAATTGAATTTACGTAGCCAAAATTTGAATCACTTTTGAATTCTCGTAAATATAAATAACAGACCACACTATTTCACTAATAATTTTCATTTTAGTTATATTTTATTTAATTCGAAATATAAATACGCTAATAAAGTTTATTTAAGAAATAAATTTTATTTATTACACACAAGTTCATATTTATAAAAATTATTTCATCCAATTTTTTTTTTGTGTATTTTCCAACGCTGAATAATTGTCAGTAATCACCACTAACATTGATTGGTTATAAATTGCCGAATTTTAAAAAACCAACGGGAATTTCCATATAAGCAGCCAAAGCCAAGATACACCAAGAGGGTAATAACATTAAGATGGATTTAATTAAAAATTTGGCAATAATGGCAAAAACCAAGGTTGAATAAAAGAGCTACGATATTTTTTCCCTAAAATGGAAACTTTTTACTAAAGAAAAATTGTGAATCAAAAGGCTTTTACCTTCTTAGTGCTTCCTGGTCAAGTTCTATCTTATTGGTACTTGCAACGAAGTGTTTTACTCTGAAAACAGTTCATTCTTAAGCGTTCAGAGTAGCAACATTTACAAGCCTTCACTTTACTTCGGATTTTATATCGACTGAAATGAACACTTAATAATAATATTTTTAATATCAATAATTAAATTTCCATGTTTACTGGATCTTCCAATCAACTGGCATTTTTGAAAGAGGTCGAAATTTTTTGAAGTCCATTACTATAAAAGCTGTTAGGAATTATGATCTGAAAAAGACTTAATTTTCTAAAAGGTTGGATTTTAAATATAAGGTTTAAGGGAATTGTGGCAGTTTTTGTCACAAAAAGGCTTTCCACACATAATGACTAGGAAACTTTATACAGATATTATATAAAAACCCTGCTCGGGAATTAAACAAATCAGTTTCCAATTGGCAACTCAAGCCAACTGCATTTTTCTTGCAATCAGCCTTTCTTCGCATTTCTTTGGCTCACAGTTAGTTATTGCTCAATGGCGTCTTGCCGAGCAACGCTCTAATATATATATATATATATATATATATATATATATATATATATATATATATATATACATATATATATATATATATATATATATATATATATATATATATACATATATATATATATATATATATATACATATATATATATATATATATATATATATATATATATATATATATATATATATATATATATATATATATATATATATATATATATATATATATATATATATATATATATATATATATATATATGTATATATATATATATATATATATATATATGTGGCGACACCACTACCCCCACCTAGTTGTCGGGTACGCCGACGCAAGCAGGCGTTAGTTCCACGCGCCATCTATTAACACACTGTCGCTGTCGCACAGCGTGTTTATGGGTAAACCGGAACTAGCCTGTGTTGGCTGCTGAGCAACACACTTCGTGTTTCCGGCTTTTCCATTCTTCCTTTCCGTTCGCGGCGCCGGAGCCGTGCGCACGTTCTCATTTTCTGTGCTGAAGCTAGTGTGGAGTTTTATAGAGCGTTTTGTGAAATTAAAGTTTATATTAAATGCTGGACTTAACAAAATTCCTAGAAATTTGCAGAAACGAATTTTATATTATGTATACGATACAACAAATACATCATAGTATATTTTAAATTTAATAAATTAAAATAAGAATTTAATCTCCATTCTTTCTCTTATATTATTGGATACGCTACACCCGAGCGTAAACCAAATATATATATATATATATATATATATATATATATATATATATATATATATATATATATATATATATATATATATATATATATATATATATATATATATATATATATATATATATATATATATATATATATATATATATATATATATATATATATATATATATATATATATATATATATATATATATATATATATATATATATATATATATATATATATATATATATATATATATATATATATATATATATATATATATATATATATATATATATATATATATATATATATATATATATATATATATATATATATATATATATATATATATATATATATATATATATATATATATATGTATATATTATCGCACACACAATACGCGCATTACAAAGGTAACTGTGAGCAGATAGCGGATTTTTCAGAAGACCCCTCCATATCTTCTTACTGGGAAAAACGTGATCCCAATATACCGTTAGCTTTATTTATTAGGATTAGAATTTATTTCACAACATATGTAAATATAGCATACATATGAAACATAAGGATACCCTACAAAATAATATGTATATAACCGATTTCAAATTCAAAGCACTTTTTGATTCTTACGCCACGAAACTCTAAATTCTACTCCCATGTTTAGTGTCAGCTGTAGCAAATTTTACTTTCTCACCATAGCATGGCCGCTATACATTGTGTTGTTGTTTCACACGGATAGGGAAAAAAATGGATTTTTTCAACAGCTGATGAAGAAGAAGAAGAGTTGCGTATCTATTTTAATCTATGGTAGATAGTGTCTTGCAGAGTGTCTTCTCTGGTGTCTAGTCTCTAGCATGTCCTGAAACTTCATCCCAATTTCCTTTACATGCCAAACGTAAAAAACGTTCAGCGTCTCTGAGACAAAGTACTCTTCTGAAGCGCGATGAATTAAAACACGAATGCTTTGAACCGACACAGTGCTATAGCAGAAGGGCAGTTCCTTAAAGAATACTTTTTGAAGTGGCGTTTCTCCATAATGAATTATCTGGGACTGCCTATGATCAAAATGTTTGACCTGTGACTGGATGAGGAGTTTCAATTTCTGTTGCCTGGCGTAGTGTTTCAATACACGATTTTCTGACAAGCAGTTGAAACAGCAGCTCAACTTATGGAGAATAGGAAGGCGATCCTCCACAAAAACAATGGGCTCACTTCACACTGAACAACTTGAGTATCCCACCTGTATGTGATCCGATTCAAGTTGATAGAAGCAGAATGCTTCTCAGTCAGTGCTAGACGTGGAGGGCGTTGTAGGAGAGCTCAAATCAGAAATGGTTTCGACCCGTTTCAATGGTTTGAATTGCGAGATTTAATATTTTTTTAAGGACAATTCACATACTGAAGAGCTTACTAATATATCTCACAACGTGAATTTGAAAGCTATGTATATTGATTTTATTGATGATACCAGCCATTTTGTAGTGTTTTTAAATTTTAAGCCTAGTACTAATTTCAAAGTGAACTAAATTTGTTTGTTAAATTTTCGCCACGCATTATTTTATTGTGAATATTTTGACACGTTGAAATAAAGATGCACAGATGTTAAAACACAAGAAAAATGATATTGTAATATTTATTGTATACAAATTGGGGATGCTATTTCTATGATACTTCAAACATTATTTTATTTATTTATTAAGGTAAAAATAGAGATAAGTCCCTATCTTTACATTGGAAAGAGCAATAGTATCTAAGACCTTCGGCTCTGATAAAAAATATTAATAGCTTTATGTTTAATAACTATGGATTATTAATTTACGTCAACACATAGCTTACACAATTAACACCATTACGATAGCTTATTCTATGGAGTTAAATATAGTTTTTGTTAGAAATGTAGTAAAATTTTTTTAAATATTGTCTGCATTGACTTGTACTACTTATACTATACAAGATTCGATGCTTTGAAGAAACCAAATAGAGTAAGAGTGAATCCACATGGTGTTTGAGCGCCGAATCTGGAGCAGTTTTATGAAAGGTACGTAAATATTATATGAGAATGACATAATTTGTCAAACGACCTAGGGCTTCTAACCACCTTCTCTTGGTCCAAGTACTAGTCATTAAATTCTCATAAAATTCCTCAATAAGAAAGTTGAATTTTTATTTTACTCCTCAAATAAACTCAATCACGTTGCAATACAATTTAAAAAAATTTGTCTCCAATTTTTAAATATATAGCAGGTGTCAAATTTTTACAAAAATATTGGACTATTCGAATATTTTCTACTAAATGACTCCACACTAGCAACAACTTGATTTCAATTTAAAAATATTTTTCACACTCAAACTTAGAGTAACACACATCTTGTGGAAATGGGTATATTATACGAATACTATAGTACAAAACAACCTGTTTTTAATTTTCTTTATTTTATTTTGTGAAATAGAGGATTTATTTTAATAGTTAATTAAATCATACTTTTCACTGCAAATTACATTAAAATAGTTGTTTCGTCCCTTGTATCTGCTCTGCTCGGCGCGTTAAATATTTCCGTATTTGTATTTTGTGTTAAGTTGCAGTTGATTTTTATTTAATTCTGCGTATTATTTTTCCCAACTTTATGGTAAATTATTAAAATGTATTCTTCAAATTTCGCATTTTATATTTATTTTTGCTTTTACATTTACAGTGTAGTGTAATGACAATAGCTATTACATGTTAAAATGCTCAAATGTGCATTAAATTTAATAACTGGTTTTAAATGGTAAGAAAATACACGTTTGGAAATCAAAATTTTAAAAAGTATTACATAAATTCGTTCTGATTGAAGAACTTTTACATATCGTGCAGTGTAACCACAAATTCTCTAGTTAGAAATGTGTTCAGTTAGCAACTTTTTTGGTTCGGCTATCATTTTAAATATATGTATATTGTAAAGCTTTGTTTAAACCATGGTGTCCAACCCGTTACTCAAAACCCAGTTAGAACTTACGCTCCCATTATTTAAGAATTTGACTTTATAGCTATAATTTTAAGTTTTAGTTTTTATGATTTTACAAGTAATGTATACTAATAATTTTAAAACAAACATTTTATTATTAAGGGAAAACAACAAATAAATAAATCAATACTACTTCTAATTTTTACAAATCTAGAACATTTAATAAAATCTAACCTCACAATACTACATGGAATTTTGAAGAAGTGACTGAACTAGGAAAGTATAGATGATAATGCAATTTGAATTTCAGAACACTGTTAAAATGACAATCTTGCAGCGGATATACAATATATCCTAGGAAAACTTCGCACTTCTTGATGTACTGCGACTTCATTGCACATCAACCTTTTTTTGGGTAGATTAGTACTTCCGACTCTCTCGTTGTTGATTTATGCTCATCACAGAGCCAATCTAGTGTAATATGTCCATCCAGCAATAACTAAAACAGATAGATAAAAAGCAGAATAATAATACAAGGACCAAAAATCACAACAGAAAATGTATACAAACCAAAATTTACTAATAACTGACCACAATCTAATGTAGATATTGAATAGTGACTTCCAATACAACCGGCACTCATTTTTGAGCAAAGCAAATTTTTTTTATAAAAAACAATAATCCGTAATTTGAAAATGTGTGAAAATGTGTTTGAGGAAGCGAACCATATTTCGAAAAAAACCAAAAAATCCAACATTTTTAAAGTTGTTGTTTTTAATCTTTGTGTATTTCACGAAATTTTTGCAAATTTTACAATATTCATAAATATTTATTTTTAATGTTTTTGTATTTATGTTTTTAACTAGTAATTCTTTTAAATATTGTTTTATTGATTGATTTATTCATTATTTTCTGTACTTGTTTTGCTATCAATGAAGTTTGGAATTATTTATTATTTTTGTTGTATTTTAAAGAACATAATCAATCCTCTGTCTGTAGACAATACAGATTTTACAAAAAAAAAATTTATACAATTTTTTCTTTATTTATTTTTCGTTAAGTTTAAGTTAACATAGTTTTATATTTTTATTCATTAATGTACGAGAGAGAATATATTAGAAAAATTCGTGTTATTAGTTTTATTTCCTTGATATATTTAATTAAAGTTTAATTTTATTTAAAAAGTTCTTAATTTTATAAAATTTCTATTTTTAATTTCCACATACATTTACTTTATTTTTATTAAATCTCTTTTTCACTGTAACAGTACATAATAACGAAGAAGTGCAAAGATAAGAGTCAATCACATTATATGGAATATTATTTTATTTGCATCTTTGATAAATAAACAAGTGAAAAAGGAAGGGGGATTTACGAGTGAAAATGGAGATTGCACCTTGTCTGTGATAATCGCACACAACTTACCAACAAATCTTTTACTTTCCAATTTTGAATACGTAACAACAATAACAATGGCAACAACTAATCCTATGTGAGTCCATTATAAAAAACAATGAAACTACATCATTTACATTAAGAGAACTGCTTTAAAATTCTTAAAGCGGCGATCCAGAACTGTCAAATGTAGAAGAAATAAAACTAAATTCCTTAAATGCTGTCGTTGGATTTGTTATTGTTGTTACAAGAAAACTTCTACTACTCAGTACAATATTACAATCGTATTTCCACTGTAAAAAAAGTAGTTATCTTAAAAATAAAGAGAAAAAACAATTTTTGAAATTACATAAAACAAAAATAACCGCTTAAACTGTCACGGTATACCTTTTTTTTTAAATAATAAAGATGTGTTTGGTGTAAACCAGGCTTTCTTTTTTTATATCTGTAAATTCAAATATCAATCATAATAAAAAGCTTTTTATTTTTTGGTTCAAGTTGGAATGAAGGAATTTTCTTCTAAATATTAAGAGAATTGATTTACAGTAATATATAGAAGCAGTTAGACAGCAGACGTTTCAAAAAGAACTTATTCAAATCTTATGTCACCACACAAATTTGTATTTCGTGCATGTATTATACGAATTAGTAGAAGTATTTTTGAACAAAAATTACTTTCTAAATTGAATATTAACTTTCGTTGATTTTATATAAGTTTGAAAATGCTGCGCTACTGTTTAGTGTTAGGAAGATGTGTTGTAAAATTTTTGTTTGTGTGTGTGTGTAATTTTCCATTATATATGTTTGTAGATTTCCTTTAAATGGATTTCTTTCTTTCGTTTGATTTTTTAAAATTTATATTATTACATAAATTTTGTAGTAAATTTTTATTATCTTTATTTTAAATAATTAATTATGTTTTATTATGTTTCTGGGTAATTAATATTAAATAATTTTTTAAGATTTTAATGGTATACAAAGCAATAGCGTCGCGCGATGTTGGAGCGCGTTAGCTACAGTCTTCGACAACATCTTAAGAACATAGAAAGGCTTAAAACGAAGTAATTTAGCTGCTCACTTCGATGTCATCATAGTCACGAATTCTGAAATGAACAATGGAAGAATAAAAATATAGATTTTAAAAATGCTTTCAATTAAATAAAAAATAAGAGATTTTTTATATATACAAAACAGCGATAGACAGACAAACCAGTATAAGGAGCAGTAAATTTGACTTCAGTTAAATATAATAGTTAAGTGCCAACTATCTCTATCTACAGAAACCACTTTAAGCTAAGGTGTGAAGGTATCCGTGAGGACAGCTGCATGGCTGGTAGTGTGAAAACAACCGGTCCCCTCCGATGGCAAGGTCGGTTGTATTTAAGTGCCTTACCTCGGTATGCTGGCTCTGCCGAGGCGGATCATCCATTCCGTACATACTCGAGGGAAAAAATACCAAATAAAAAAAAAAAATGAAAGAAATAAATAAATATCTGGCTCGGTACTGAAGGAGCAGTACCAGAGGGCCCTGTTCATTCTTGACAAGATTGACAAGAACGAAAGGGGGAGAAAAGCGCACGAACGCGACGTTGAAGACAAAAAAATATACGGCAGTTGTCCGGGAGTTTGAGACGACCGGGACACTAAAAAAACAACACCCATTTCCACAACCGGCCTGTGTGCGGATGGGTTCTCAGAAGAGTTTCTGGAGAGATGCGTTGCTCAGATCAGCAATGCATGGGACGGTTTTACGTTGAAACTCAACCCAGCCTCGGACATTCCGAGAAAACCTAGGGCGCGCATCTGGTTGCCAAAAAATAAAGCTCTAGACCACGAAGCTCATCCATGGGGTTACGTTGGACGACTGGTCAGTCATAAAAGTAGAGGAAATCCAGAAAAATAGTCAACCTGTGTTGCTGTTGATCAGTACGGAGTCCCTGGGGGTACTCGGGAAGCAGCAACATAGGTTACGGTTTGACATCAGAGAGGCCAAAACTAAAAATCTTTCCCGCCTCTGTTGCTTCGGACGATAACCTGGAGGAGGTGGCGGAGGCAAACAAGCTGCTGGGAGGCCTCAAGCTACCAGAGATGGCTGTAGTAGGTGAATCAGCAACAAAAACGAAGCTTACTGAGGGTAAGCTATCCCCAGGCAGCAAGATGGATGCTGACGGTATCTTAGATTAACCTCCAGCACTCCAAGTTAGCCTCATACAACTTTCTTGGTCCTTCTCAAAGAGGACATCGACATCTGCCTGATCCAAGAACCATGGGTCAGGCAGTCCCAAGTTATGGGTCTGAGGGACGGACTATATAATTTGTTCTAACCCTATGGGGAAGGTAAGCCGAGGGCATGTTAGCCAAAAATACGTTAAATATTTTCCTCTTACCTAATTACAGCTCGTTAGATGTCACAGTGGGGAACAACTTGGCCAATGCTTTCTGGTCGCCTCGACAGATATGGCCCATGATCGCCAGGCACCCGCCGAGGAGGTGCAGCGACTCATTGCATCAACAACCTTAAGAAAGGAAGTTGTTCTCGTCGGCTGCGACGCCAACGTGAGACGTTGTGGGGTAGCAGTGAGATAAATGAGCGAGGCGAGTTTCTTTTCGATTTCATTATAAATAACAAAAATGCATTCAACAGGGGCAGGTCTCCCGCTTTTCTTTTCCCCGGCTCGGAAACTTCAAGTGGTTGGGAAGAAGTTCCTGATATCACTCTGGTAACAGAGGTGCATAACTGGGGGGTATCCCGGAGGAACTCTCTGTCAGACCACCGAGTTATCCTTTCAATACTGAGTTTGGCCGGGTAATTGTTTCACCCCGCAGAAATCCAAACAGAACGGACTGGGGTCTGTTCCACAGGGTGGTCAAAAACAGACTCGATAGGAACATATCCATTTCTTCTGCAACGATGCTGCACAAGCGAATAGACCTTGGAGAAAAGCGCTCAGAGTCTCGTGTCCTGTCTCACGTAGCAAAAAGATTTTCCCTCCCTGATGGGATGGGAATCTTAGAGACTTGAGATCAAGCCTCAGAAGGCTTTTTAACGAATGATATGCTACATAATCCGAAATTTCCAAGCTTACAGAGAAAGCTTAAAGACATAGAAAAAAGCACTATGGGATGCGAAACGCAAATCCTGGCAAGACCACTGCGAATCTATTCAGTCCCTGAATGACTCTGCCAGGTTCGGAAAAATTCTCGCCAAGGATCACTCCAACAGAACCTTTGTAAAACCTACTGATGGAGTGTGGGCAGAATCGGCGGCGGAGGTATTGAAGATTCTTGTGGATATTCATTTTCCACACCACATAAATCCACAGTCACTTCAATAAAACTAGAAAATGTATGAAGTTAAGTACATACAATACTGAGCAGCAAACGAAACATTAAATATTGATCGCACGAGCCTTAAAGAACTATTAGAATACATACGAAGGGTGTATGATATGTACCCGTATTTAGCGACTGATGCAAAATGTGTATGCCATTATTTATTGCCATCTTTAAAACGATGACTCTTAATTTCAGATAAATTTAACGGTTAGTTATGTTTTGACAGCTGTTGAAAGTAATCAAGTTCGTGTTTGTTTGCAATCATGGAGGATGACGTGTAAGAAAATCAAAGTGAAGTTGCATGCCGTTTATAAGGACCATGCACCTTCGATGACTAACATCAGATATTGGTTTAATGAATTTATGCGTGGCCGAACACCCGTTTTTGAAGAAGAGCGCCCAAGTCGTCCGATTGACGTAACTACGGAGGATATGGATAAAAAAAAATCCATGATACTGGCAGATCGCCGGGTGAAGATCAGAGATTGCTGACATTGTACACATCTCAATTGAACGCATTCAAAATACCCGACATGAAAAATTGGGTATGAGAAAGCTATCGGCGAGATGGGTGCCACATGTGCTCATAGTGAAACCAAAATGGAATCGCATGACAACTTCCGAGCCCTGTTTGGACATGTTTAAGCGCAATTCGAAAAGTTTCTAAGGCGTTTCGTGACTCTGCAGCGTACTCGCTCCAAAGAAGGAGAAAAGGGTTCCATCGGCCGGAAAAGCCATAGCCACATATTTTTTTTGGGATTAAGGCATCATCTTCACCGACTATTTGGAGAAGGGAAGAACAACGCCCCCATTTGGCAAAGAAAAAAAGTGATATTTCACCATGATAATGCACCAGCTCACTCATCCCGCAATCGCCACAGCAAAACTGAACGAATTACGCTACGAATTTATACCTCATCCACCGTATCTCCAGATTTGGCCCCATGCGATTTGTTTTTGTTTTCAAACATGAAAAAATGGCTTGATGGAAAGCAATTCACGTCAAATGAGGAAGTCATCGCCGCAACAGAGGCCTATTTTGCGGAGTTCCACAAATAAATTTTTTTTTTTTTTTTGATGGCTTGAAAAAATTACAATATCGTTGGATTAAATGTATCGAGCTGAAAGGAGACTATTGAGAAATAAAAAAATTATTCCAAAAAGTGTGTTCGTTAGGCAAGAACGGGTACTTATCATACACCCCTTGTAAGATATAAGCAACTCCCTATCTATCTACAATTAAGATACATCAACATTTCCTCTCCATTTGATAAGACGTTTCGTTTGTTTTCTCATAGACGCGGAGACCTCATCTTCTTTTATAAATTCTCGACTCCCTTTAATCATAAGTACAATTTCAGGAAAACATACAATAAACTATTGAAACCTATTTGCGCAACTATAAATAAAACACGTCCTTACTGTTAGGTGATTCAAAGTACAAGTGAGAGTTTATTTGTAAATGCATTTGCCATTACATAGAGTGTTCGAAAATAAGTGTAAAGTGAAGCGTTCGAAACTATCGTTTATTTTTACAACCTTTTCTGAACAATAATATTCAATTCGAATTCAATATTTACATTTCCAAAAATAACTTTACAATTTTAATCAATGTGGTCGATATTTTCTTTTATTTTTGTAGTTAATTTTAATTCACAAACAATCCATACTTGACGTGCGACAATTCGCTTCTAATAATCTTTTTTTTTATATATATATATCTATATTTCCCGCGCAAAACCAGTGACGTCGCGCGCTTTTTCCGATTACCCGAGAGACGGAAAAAACTGTCAGTCAAATCACAGCTGTCATTTAAATTACACTATTGCTATCTCGCTTCTCAGAAGCGTTGCCACTTAAATTTGACGCAAATATTAATACACTCTGCGAATCAGAAAAAGCACCGACAAGACCGGTATGAAACAACAGGAACTGACTACAGTTCGGCCGTCCTGACGACCGAATTGTCCTCAATTCCGCGGAATCCTAGTTTTAACAAAATACACTAACTAGCAGTAGTGGTAAGTGTTGCCTCAGTGATGTCGGTGACCAGATCAGCCGAAGGTGCAAGCCATTTCCGCAGTTTATTTGCTTCTAAGATGCCATTATAAGGTAGTTGAGTTATTTGACACCCGTCGACATCTCGAATAACATATCGGTCACTCGGTAATTTTTTACATACAACATAAGGGCCTCTATATCGAGGAATCAGTTTTTTGTTACTTTCTACGCTGTTGTCGACATTTCGTATTACTACATAGTCTCCTTCTTCAAACTCAGGTGCTGCAGTATGTGACCTCAGGAAATTTTTTAGATTACTCTCTTGTGACTTGCTGATGTTTTCCTCAGCTTTACACCTCAATTTTCCTAAATCTCTGTTCACACTTTCGTTTTTAATTGCTAAATATTCCGTTAATTCATCAATGACTTTACCACGTTGCTCGACTCCAAAAAATAAGACAGAAGGGGTGCATCGAGTAGAAGTATGAACCGTATTATTGAGGGCATATTCTGCAGATGTTAATTGAGAAGCCCACTCGGAATGGTTAAGTGAGTTAGAGAGTTTACTTAATATCGGTCGAAGAACCCGATTGACTCTCTCCACTTGCCCATTTGCCTGAGGGGATGCAGTGGCATTGAGAACGTGTTCAATATTCCGTTCATATAAAAATTGTTTAAATTCATTGGAAGTAAAGCAAGTGCCACGATCACTTATGATCCTACTAGGGCGACTGTAATAAGAGAAATATTGGCTTAAGGCATAACAAACCTCTCTAGTGCTAGTGGAAGTAGCGGAGTACAATTTCGTAAATTTAGTAAAAGCATCAACAATAACTAGGACATACTTTTTCTTGGACTGCAAGGACGGAAGCGGGCCTAAATGGTCAATATGAATAGTATCAAACGGCATAGGTACCTTCGGAATATTAAACATATTTCGACGATTATTCCGGGCGGGAGCAGAATAAATGATACATTTTAATTTATTAATTCTCGACACGTGTCTTCATCAAAGGAAACCAATAATTCTTGCTAATTTGGTTACAGCATTTATCAACTCCCAAATGACCTATTTTCTCGTGAATGCTTCTAATCACATTGTTAACCATCTCCCTAGGAACATACAATTGGAGTCTTTCAGAAGGTAACTTACGGAAAACCAAGCCATCCTTTAGTTCGTAGCCGTTGACAGGACCAGCTTCAAGATTCAATTTAATTGTTTCAATCTCCGAATCTCGGCACTGGGTCAATTGTAACTGAAAGTCAAGGTCTGACTCATCGAATACTATGCATATACCTGCTCGACTTAATGCATCAACGTGTTTCATTGCAGTACCAGCTCGATGCTGCACTGTATAGTTGTAATTTTCCAAAAAAAAGTGACCAGCGAGCAATTTTAGCGGAATGGGTTTGATTTTTTAATGTTTGCGCTAACGAATCACAATCAGTAACCACCTTAAAAGGAATACCATCAACGTAAGTATGGAATCGTTTAAGGGCATAAATAATGGCTAGTGTTTCCAGTTCATAACTATGTATGTAGTTTACACTCATCCGAAGAAGTAGTTTTAGAAAAATACGCAACAGGGTGCAATTTTGCATCGTCTTGCCTTTGAAGAAGCACCGCGCCGAAACCAACCGAACTCGCATCGCAATGCAATTCGGTTTCTCGCTTTGGGTCATAAATGGCCAGTACGGGGGACTCAAGTAGTTTCTGTTTCAATAAATTAAAAGATCGCACACAGGCTTCGTTAAAAATGAAGGGAGCATCTTTACGCAACAAGAAGGTCATAGGTCTGGCTATCGTTGAGAAGCCTTCAACAAAACGGCGAAAATAAGAAAATAGTCCAACACATTTTTCTAAATGATGCGTATTTGTAGGCATCGGATAATTTTTTATTGGTTTTAGGTGCATATCACTAGGCCTGATTCCCAAAGTATTTACACGATAGCCCAAATAATCAAGCTCTGTATAAGCAAATTTGCACTTGTATAACCGAAGTTCAAGCCCATGCATCCTCAGTAAGCGCAAGACTTCAGTGACGATACCTAATTCATCTCAAAATCGTTAGATGCGATTAGAATGTCATCCAAATAGATAACAACTTTACCGGCAATAATAAGGTCACGAAAAATTCTATTCATGAAATGTTGAAATTCCGCAGGTGCATTTTTGAGGCCAAATGGCATTCTAACATATTCATATTGACCATCAGGAGTGACGAAAGAAGTATACTTAACAGACTCTTCGTTCATTTTAACATGATGAAATCCACTCCTAAGATCCATCAGGGTAAAAAACTTCTTCCCTCCTAAGTGCTCAAGACAGTCCTCAATCAGGGGCAAAGGGTAATTATCGCGAATCGTGACTTTGTTCAGAGGGCGGTAATCGACACATTTACGAATTTCTCCATTCTTCTTACGAACCAAAACAAGCGCAGAGGCATATGGAGAATTACTAGGTCGAATAATTCCTTTCTGCATTAAATCACTTACAATTTTCCTTACCTCCAATCGATCAAAGTAAGAGAGTCGTCGCGGTTTACAAAAAATAGGTGTGTCATGTGTCAGATTAATTTGCATAGAAAAGTTCGTTTCTTTAACTTGACTTGCAAAAAATTGTTGGTAATTATTACTAATGGCCTCAGTTATTTTTTCCTTCTGCCTAACAGATAATTGAGGGTTGATGTTGGCAATAGGTTCAGATAAACTAACATCAATTGCACACATTTGGTCACACACGTAATCAAATGAGTTATCAGAAGGAGCCTTCATGACACCAAATTGACTTTTAATATTATCTAACCGCGACAACGGAACGCAATGCACATTCCGGGCTGCAGCATGGCCAACATCAGTTTTCAAAAGATCCAAAGAGTTTAAAACAGTATACACGTGTGGTTTCAATAACTTAGATTGCTGTATTTTATTAACTTCAATTAACTTTTCTTTTGAGTATTTATATAAAATAAAACATAAGTGTGTTTTCAACTTTGGTAATAGGTCTCTACCAATTATTAATGGAAAAAATAAAATACCTTTCGGTAAAACAATGAATTCATGTTCAACTTTAATATGTTTGAATTTAACAAAACATCGAATACATCCCAAAGACATAAGCGGGGTGTTTCCAAGGCCGTGGTATCCTGAAGGGCAGACGGCTTTTTTGCCTAACTTCGGCACTTGGCATTCGTCAATGAAGCTTTTAGGGCTACCAGAATCAAAAAGCGAAAACACACGTGAATACTGAGCACCCACAAGATCACTCGATTCAAAGGCAACACTCACCTGCTGCAAAGATCTAAGCTTTTCAGATATAATATAGGATTCAGCAGCATCATCGATGTCATCAGTTTCCTCAGTACGACCACTAACAGCTGCAGCCAATTTCGCAGCACGATGAGGGCAGTCCTTATACAAATGATTCAGCTGACCGCATTTAAAACACGAACCAGGCAGGCGCTTAGGCATCGGGCATTCGCTTTGAAAGTGCACAAAACGTTGACAATTGAAGCAACGGATTTCCGACTTAGCTAGGGCGTCAGTAGCAGCAGTAGAAACAGTAGTGGCAGCAGTCGTTTTAGTGTTGTTTGAGGCATTCGACTTCATACGAGTAGTCATCTGAGCTAAAAGTGCATTCACATCAACTGCAGGACGTCGAGATGGGGCAGTTGGAACGCGAGCTCGCTTGCGTTCGTAGCGTTTTATGGCATCTTTTAACGATTCAATACTAGTTGCATTGTACAGAATCACTGCATCATCCGAAGTGTCGCCAATACCTTCTATTATTATGTCGACCAATTCATTCTCGACTATATTGGCTCGCGAGGCAATTTCTTGCATCTCTATAACATAGCGGTGCAAGCTCTCGTTGGGCTTCAAAGTGCGAGCACGGAGTTGTTGGTACACTTCATGTAAAGAGTACTTCCGACCGAATTCCCTTATCAATGCATCTCGTAAAGCTTCATAGGTGTGGGCAGATATGGTGCGAGCAAATATCTTTGCAGTGCCCCCAAGCAACCTCCGCATTGCGATGAGACGTGCGTTATTGTCAAATTGAAGACTATCGAATGCATCCTCAACATCGTCTACCCATTTACAGATGTCATACGTATCGTCAGCAGTAAACTGCATTACCATAGATTCAATGACATTAATATTCATGTGAATTGGGGCTGCAGTCATCGGTGTGGCGGATTGAGCCCGACGAAGAGCAGACACTTCCTGCTGCAGTAATAGTAGTTCACGCTCTTTTCGCATTTGTAGCAGTTGCTCATCCATGTTAAAAGTATGTACACTAGCAGTACCATCGGTTACATCAAAGTTTTGGCAAGCATTGACAGCAGTTGTGCACCCATTTGCACTAACATTAGCAGCAGTTACAACAGGGTTTCGGCAGGCATCAGCAGCAGTTGTATTCACATTTACTTCAGTTGCATCAGGGTTAGGATTCACATTTGGAATTGCATCAAAGGCATCAGGGCGATCGGCTCCTTGATGAGGATGGACTTCTTCATATAGTGTTCGGATTCGGCTCAAGCTCGCAGTAGGTGGGACATCTATTTCGCCTGCTTGAAGAGCAGCCAACATTTCATCTTTTCCAATGCGTTCCATTATGTATTTACGCAAAATAATGATAATTTTATTCGTAGGTAATCCCACTTCTGACGCTTTAATTAATGTGGTCGATATTTTCTTTTATTTTTGTAGTTAATTTTAATTCACAAACAATCCATACTTGACGTGCGACAATTCGCTTCTAATAATCTTTTTTTTTATATATATATATCTATATTTCCCGCGCAAAACCAGTGACGTCGCGCGCTTTTTCCGATTACCCGAGAGAGGGAAAAAACTGTCAGTCAAATCACAGCTGTCATTTAAATTACACTATTGCTATCTCGCTTCTCAGAAGCGTTGCCACTTAAATTTGACGCAAATATTAATACACTCTGCGAATCAGAAAAAGCACCGACAAGACCGGTATGAAACAACAGGAACTGACTACACAATTTATTTTAAAACAAAATTATTAACAAATAAAATAAATTTTTGAGTGACAACGGCTTTTTTTAATATATCAGCTAGCATTTCTTTAGTAGATAGATATTGTAACTTAATTTGCTTATTCTCTGGTTTTTGACGAATAAATTTAACTTTGATATCAACATGTTTTGTACGTGGAGAACAAGAGCCATTGTTATCACAATGAAGTACAATTGTATCGTTATGACTTTGACTCAACTCAGCTTCAAGTTGTTTTAACCAGATGGACTCTCAAATAGCAGCAACAACTGACATGAATTCAGCCTCAGTGGACGACAAGGCTATCGTCTTCTGCCTCTTTGTAGCCCACGAAATTGCGCCAGACTGAAGTGTACGCCTTTCGTCTAAGTCACTACCCCAATCTGCGTGACAGTAGCCAGTCAGATCACCTTTAGGTACCTCATAACACACTTTACTGCCTCCCAGAGAGCCTTTCCTTGATTTTCACCGTATCTGCTAAGTGCGTCAACTGCAAAGCAATTCTCTGGTCGAGTGATTTGAGCCGCAAATAAAACACAGCCAATAGCCTGCATATATGGCACGAACAAAATATTAAAAACTGTGCTCAAGTGTGCGTAAGCATATTGTGCGTGTCTTGCAGTGCCGCGATCGCCGCGTGAAGCACGTTAAAAATGGTAATCTTCTCCAGCTGCTTAGCGGATAGATCGCAGTGACAAAAAAAAAAATTGATTTAGTGTGCTGAAACAAAAACAATATTTTTGCCGCGCTGAATCAGCTGTATATAGGCGAAAATTTTTTGAAGCCAAAAAGTATGCCATGGTTTTTGATTTTTGTTTTTGTCCAACTAATATAATTGAAAATAAGAGTTGCCAAAAACTATTCAAAACAACATTAAACAAAAAAAAAACTAAAAATAAAAAACCGCAAAATTTCGAAATGTCTTTAGGCCACTCCCCTCCCAAATGGGGCGGCCAAATACAGCAACAATCACAACAAAACAAACTCCTCAGCGGCAACAGCAACAAACATCGAGCCTCCCACAGCAGCCGCCGAATTCGAAGCTGCAACAACAACAAATAGAAATAGAGCAACCGAAGCCGCAACAGTTACAACAGCAGCAGCCGCCCGAAGACGAAGCTATCCCCAAATAGTACAGTCAACCCAAACATGAATGTGCATGTGCAACAGGAAATTCAGCAACTTCGGGACCAGCTGCAATTGCTATACCAGCAACAAGCTTCGCCTCAAGCATTAAGTACTAAGTCTACACCAGGTAACGGTTGGACTGTTCTTGGGCCCAAGAGACCACGTGAAAGCCCAGGTAAGCCCAAGGATCCCAAAAACAAGCCAAACTCGAAAAATATTGGTTAATTGTTCCTCAACCTACAGAAAATAGGGTTTCTAATCTAGAAAATGAAGACGATAAAGGTCTTAGGCCCCAAGAAAAAGCCCCCAAGCCTCCACCAATATTTGTTGACAAAGTCAACAACATTACTCCTCTAATGAAGCTCCTAGTTCTTATGATTTAAAACTCATAAGTAATGAGCAAGTAAAAATACAAGCATCGACTCCTGAAGCCTACAAAACAATAATAAACCAACTAGAGCAAAAAAAATACCGAATTCTACACCTATAAATCAAAACAGGAAAGAAGCTTTAGAGTGATACTCAAAAACATGCACTCGTCTATAAGCACTGAGGAAATTCCTGAATCACTACTAGCACTCGGCCACACTACCGTGAACATCTGGAATATTAAACAAAGAAACACCAAAAAACCACTGCCAAAGTTCATTGTTGAGCTAAAAGCGAACCCAAGCAACAAGGATATTTACGGAGTCAAGTAAATCTTCAATACGAAAATCGTATTTGAGCCACACCTCGTCCAAAGCGCGAAATCCCTCAATACGCTAACTGACAGCAGTATGGTCACACAAAAACATACTGCCACAGAAAACCGGTCTGCATTAAATGCACTGGTACTCATTCGTCTGCAGATTGCTCGCGAAAGACGAGAACTGATGACGTCAAATGTGCATTGTGTGAAGGTAATCACCCAGCAAATTACAAAGGCTGTATGGTGTACAAAAATTGCAAACATTAAAATTATCCACCACTGAGAAAAAAGGAACCCAATCCCACACTTGTTGTTTCCCAACCATCTAGACAGAGCTCGAATTCATTTTCATACTCCCAAGTAGTTAGAAACACTACACAAGACACGAGAGAGAATACCTCAGCCCCACATCCTAAGGAAATCGCCTCCGAGCCCTCAAACGAAATGCGAGAAATGATCATGCTTCTCAAGCAAGTCATGCAGTAAATCACAAGTATGATGAATCTACTCGTAACCCTCACGACGAGAAATGTTCTCGTATGGAATGCAAATGGGCTATCCAAACACATATTAGAGATTGAAGCATTATTACTCCAGACTCACGACATAGATATGCTTCTAATATCTGAAACTCATTTTATCGATAAGAGCTACTTTCAAATACCAAACTATAAGCTCTATCACACAATGCACCCCGACCAAAAAGCACATGCTGGTTCAGCTATTATAATAAAAATGAATATCAGACACGTTTCTATTAAATCTTACTGTACACCAGCTATTCAAGCCACATAGTTGTTGAAATTTGGAAAGGCCCAATTACAATATCGGCAGTATATAGCCCACCCAAACATGCAATCAAGGCAGAGGAGTATGAAAAGTACTTTACAACCCTCGGAAACAGATTCTTAGCTGGAGGAGACTATAATGCAAAACATACATACAAGGTTCCCGTCTCACTACTCCCACAGACCGACAACTCTGGTCGCCTATAACAAATCTAAATCTTCTCACAGCTTCCTCAGGCTCCCCAACGTATTGGCCAACCGATCAAAGTGATATCGAAAACTCATGTACATCATTTGCACGATATTGAAAGAGTGTTTACCCCACACGAAATCGAACCATCTGCAATCAGTGCAGAAAGAGTAAGAGAAACCTTGGGACACATCTACCAGATGGTCCTGCCCATACAAACATTTTCAAAAGGGGAACTTAAGGAAGCGATCAAAAAACTTAAAGCAAGGAAAGCTCCCGGATACGATCTGATTATTGGAGAAATATTAAAACAGCTTTCAGAAGAGGGATTCACTTTCCTGACATATATACAACGCTGTTTTATTAAGTTGAGTCATATCGCCTAATCAGCTTGCTGCCGAACGCCTCTAAAATTTTAGAAACCCTCTTCCTCAAAAGATTAATGCCAATAATAGAAGAACAAAAACTAATTCCTAATCACCAATTCAGGAAACAACACAGTACAATTGAACAGGTTCATAGACTTGCAAACTGCATTCACACTGCATTCGAGCAAAAAAAAAAATACTGTGCAGCGGCGTTTCTCTATATATCCCAAGCTTTCGACCGTGTCTGGCATGACGGATTACTCTACAAAATAAAGAAAACACTTCCAATACACTATTACATATTTATCAAATATTACCTTAAAAATCAATACTTTTTCGTACAACAAGGTAAAGAACAATCTGAAATGTGCGAAAGTTCGGCCGGTGGCAGTGTCATCCTATACTTGCTTTATACACACGATTCACCTATCTCCGAAGGAACTATCGTTGGCACAATTTGCAGACGATACAGCTGAACTCACAATGGACACCCTTCCACAACTGGCGTCGCTTAAACTTCAGATGGGCTTAGATAAAATTACTAAATGGCTGAGAGAATGTGACTAAATACCTCGGCATGCACCTCTATAGCAAGCTAACATGGAAAATTCATATATTCACCAAATGTAAGGCGCTGGGAATAAAGCTTAGAAATTTACACTGGATCCGGAATCGAAATTCCCAAGTTTCACTCGAAAGTAAGTTCTTACTTTACTCAGCCGTCTTAAAACCGATATGGACATATGGCAGACATACAACTGTGGGGCCTTGCGGCAACCTCTAATGTCGAAATTCTACAGAGATTCCAATAAAAAACGCTGCGTATGATTGCAAAAGCTCCATACTATGTAACGAACAACCAACTCCATCGTGACCTGGAAGTCCCGCCAATTGTGCAAGAAATAAAAAAAATGCAATGGCATAAAAACTGAGAATTCACGGGCACTGCACTGTAATCCACTCATATCAGATCTCACAGCTCATATGACTACATTCAGCCGTTTAAAAAGGAAATCAACAGCAGATATTTTCTGTTAAGATATGGTTGCACCACTGGGTGCAATCCATAAATGTTATGTTGATATTTAGTTATTGTTATTTAGGTTTAAAATAAAAATATTGTTTATTGTATTAATACAGATTGCAACAAAATACTAAAAAAAAAAATATATATATATATATATGGCACCTGTTGGATAAGATCGCTCCATACATTATAAATTTTAAATTATTTAATGTTAATTTGTATTTCCTTTATTCCGGGCCACCCTAATAGTGTTTGTATATTTTGTTTAAGAAATAACAACATACGTATATACATACGGTTATTAGTTCTTTCGTTTGACCAGCATGTATGTGTGTTGTTGTTGCTCTTGGTCTCATCTTCGATGAGAGGAAGAATGACAACAACAACAGCAGCACAATTGCAAGAATTTACTTCCAATAGCTCATTCAGCCACTGCTTTGTTATTGTTATTCCCTTTTGCAGTCGCTGCTTAAAGTAAATGCTTTCCGTGTTTGTTTTGCATTTGGTGGTCTGGTGACAAATTACTTTGTATAATAAAAATCAGTTGAAAATAAGACACGCGTACGAAAAGTTTAATTTTTTAGAGCACTAGTTTGGGCCACAAAATAAATAAAGGTTTCTGCGCAACATTTTAGCGACCCTGGCAGGACGGTCTGTAATTAGAATTGATACAGAGATTACCAGTTAATCCGTGAGCCGCAAGCAGTGATTATTTTTTTGGTTTTTTTTTCTTCATCGAGCTACGATAAGGAGGACAAATTTTATTGGGTTGTCGTCGGTGCTGCACATTAATTATTACAAATTTGTCGAGTGACAAATTTTATTGGAGCCAAGTGTGGTGCGTCGTAAGTTCAAATTTGTTGCTATTTTAATGCGCTTATCAATTGCTGTTATCACGGAGATTTTGGGCTAGAACTTATTACAGCCGACCGAATATTTGTAAAAGAAAATTACAATTGGTAATTTTTTAAGCGGAAACTTTTATCGTCGTTAGTGGTTCATAATACTTTCAAAATTTCTCAATTTTGTTTCGAAAGTTGTACATAACTTTAAAGCGTCATATATAATCGTTGTCCGTTAGTTTTCATATAACTGATTATATACTGTCGCTCCATTTGTGACGGACAATGGCCACCAACAACGCTGATGGTGTAATAGAGGCTGCTGCTCCCAACTCAGAGTTGGCAATGCTAAAACAACAACGCATCAACATGAAGAGAAACATCACCAATATTCAAAAAAAGGTAGATAAAGATGGCGACAAGGCTGACTCCACCATTTTGGAATGTCGGCTTCAAACTTTGGAGTCGTATTTTAAACAGTTATGTCACATTCAAGGGCAATTCGAAAAACTTAGCCCTACCGATGCTGCAAGGAGTGATTTGGAAGAACTTTTTATTGTTGCTAAGGCAAAAATAATGGGTTTACTGAACAACCGACGTGGCTCTATACAATTGGATCAAACATTACTCAACGCTTCAGTTCCTTGTACCCCACATCATACTCGTTTGCCTTCGCTTAAGTTGCCCAAGTTCGATGGAAAATATGGTGATTACAAACGTTTCATCACCACATTTAACAACATGGTACATGAAAATTCTTCGATAACTGACGTCGACAAATTTAATTACTTATTAAATTGTTTGTCGGGTCCAGCTTTAGCGGTTGTGGAACCATTCCAGGTAACCGAGGAGAATTAGCCAAAGGCGCGAGAGAGGCTGGAGAGCCGATACGATAACAAGGTGCTCATATTTCTAGAGCATATTTCTACGTTGTTCAATATTACTCCGATGTCCAAGGGTGACAGTAATTCATTACGAAACATCATTGATACTGTTGCAGCAATTCGTGGTTCGCTTCTAACGCTCGGGTCAGAGATGGATGTTCTTAATGGACTTTTGAATCATATTGTTTTATCAAAATTGGACGCTGTTTCTAAAATGAGCTATGATGAAAAACAAGAGTTCAAATTCGTTGCCTTCGTGGGATACCTGCTATGATGTTTTAAGCCATCGCTGTCAGCTTTTGGAAAGTCATGGAAAAAGGGTTGAAGTACGTGACAAATCCAAAGGTGCAACCCCAAAGTCAAACACCTCCAAGTCGTCTCATACCTTTGTAAACTCAAACTCGAATTGCGCATACTGTAGCTCTTCGGACCACAATATATCAACATGTTCATCGTTTTCATCGATTGCTGTTTCCGAAAGATTTAATTTTATAAAAAGTAATAATTGCTGCATCAATTGTCTCCGTAAAGGACATATGGTGGCGAAATGCTTATCGAAATCCCGTTGTCGTGTATGCCACTCTCTGCATCATACTCTGTTGCACAAATATTCTGGTTCTGCGCAAGCTGATAATTCAACATCACAAGTTCAACCTCAAACGTCTTTTGGAAATCAAACCAACCCAGTCTCATTCGTAGTCCGCTCATTTAAACGGGCGCTCATCCCCACTGCTGTTGTTCTTTTGAAGGATTCCAGTGGCATCTTTCATCCGGTAAGGGCTCTGCTTGATTCGTGTTCTGAAATTAATTTCATGTCGGAGGAAACTGCAAAAAGATTCCGATTGAAGTCTCAGCCGTATTATCAAGAAGTTTCTGGAATTGGCGAAGTACGCACAAACATTAAATCATCGGTTTGCGCTACAGTAAAGTCTCGTGTGAGTTCATTCCAGTGGTCCTCTACTTTTGCAGTTACTAAATCAATATCAGCCCGGCAGCCTGGTGAGTCCATTCAAACATATCATTGGAAAATACCACAAACTCTAGAACTAGCAGATCCTTTGTTTTACAAACCACAACATATTGATCTGTTAATCAGTACCGAAATATTCTTCGATTTGTTGCTCGATAACCGAATTTCCTTGGGAGAAGGTATGCCGTGTCTCACCAATACAGTTTTTGGCTGGATAGTTGGTGGAACTTTTAACGCGGGAGCAAGATCTTTATTGCCCACCTGCAATCTCGCTACTAGTTCTTCAAACATTGACTCCATTGTGGCCAAGTTTTGGGAAGTTGAGGAGTACGCTAATTCTCCAGCAACATATTCACCGGAAGAAGAAGAATGCGAACGTCACTTTATGGAAAACGTGCGCATAGATCAAAACAACAGAATTGAAGTTCGTTTGCCGTTCAAGAAGTCGCCCGAAATATTAGGAGACTCATTTGAAATGGCTCGTAGACGTTTTCTGTCGCTCGAAAGACGATTGGAACGTGATGCAACTCTAAAATCAATGTACGTCGAGTTTATGGACGAATATTTATCGCTTGGACACATGTCGCCCTACACTAAGTCGTTGAGTGGCCCGAATTATTTCATTCCACATCATTGTGTTCTTCGGCCACAAAGTACTACAACAAAAATAAGAGTCGTCTTTGATGCGTCGGCTCAAACTTCGTCGAAACATTCGTTGAATGATATACTCATGGTAGGCCCTACGATTCAACAGGACCTTATCACAACGCTCTTTTCGTTTCGCTTAAATAAATTTGCTCTCACCGCTGACATAGCCAAATGTATCGCCAATTTCGCGTCGATGAGCGTGATGTTAAGTATCAGCTCATATTGTGGAGAAGCAACAAAGAAGAAGAATTAAAAGTGTTTCAGCTGAACACTGTCACCTATGGCTTATCGTCGGCTCTATTTCTAGCAATCCGTAGTTTAATTTTCATTGCAGAAAAATATGGTAGCTCTTATCCGCTTGACTCGCAAGTTCTTCGTGATGACCTCTATGTCGATTACGTTCTTACTGGATCGAACGACGTGGAAACGTTGCTAAAAAATAAACACGAACTTGTGAAAATACTGGAACTACATGGTCTGGAGTTAGCAAAATGGAACAGCAACTATGTCAACATCAGCAACACGCAAGATGACAAAATTCAATTTAAAATGGCTGAGGATGACGTCACCAAAACATTAGGTATGTCTTGGAAACCAAAAATTGATATGTTTTGTTTTCGATTCCAGTTGCCCAAGGTTGTCGCCCCCACGAAGAGATCCATTATGTCAGTCGTTGCAAAAATTTACGACTTACTTGGACTTTTGAGTCCAGTTGTTGTTCGGGCCAAAATTCTACTCCAGGAAATATGGATCCAAAATTGTAACTGGGATGATATCATCAGTAATCCCCTTAAATCACTTTGGCTACAAATTCAAGAATACCTCGAAAATATGGACAAAATTGAGGTACCTCGATATGTGCTTACTACCCTAGCACACCGAGGAGAAATTCATGGTTTCGCAGACGCCTCTCAACGAACATACGGTTGTTGTATTTACTATCGCGTTTGCTTTGATGGTGTTTACAAAACTTCTCTTTTGATCGCCAAATCCAAGGTTGCTCCTATCAAGTCCCAATCACTTCCTCGCCTCGAATTATGTGTCGCTGTTTTCTTAAGCCAAACATGGCACAAAATCAAACCAAAAATTGAAAAATTAGTTTCATCAATCTATTTTTGGACAGACTCGAAAATAGTCCTACAATGGCTCAATCTACATTCATCAACTTTACAATGTTTCGTCGCTAATCGAGTCTCAGAACTACAAGAAAACACTAGAGGTATTTTTTGGAGACATGTTCCTTCGAAAAGCAACCCAGCGGATATCGTTTCCCGGGGTTGCAGTGCCCAGGATTTGCCCATACAATTTGGTTCAGAGGTCCAACTTTTCTTCAGGAACACAATTCAAATTGGCCACCTACTGAAGAAGACACATCCATTTGCCCATTAGAACGCAGAAAGGCAGCTGTTTTTAAATACTCTGACGTCACATCAAGCATCATAGAAGGCGTTATCGATAAGCATTCATCATATATTAAAATTATTCGAATTATTGCTTATATTTTCCGTTTATTCAACAGATGCCCAGTAAACCGTTCATTAAAGGCCCAGGATCTTGTTCATCTTCACCTATCGAACTAGACCACACTTTTTTTCGAATCGTTGCTCACATTCAGCGATATTCCTTTGCAGATGACTTGAATGCAATGGCTAAAGGAAGAATTGTTCATCCATCGCTGCAGAAATTATCCCCAATTCTCCATGAAACCAATGTTGGCAGCGGCTTCGTCAATTTAATTCCAGTTGGTGGACGATTATCAAATGCTCCAATTCCGTACGACGCACGGTTTCCAGTTTTGTTGCCCAAAAGCCATCGGTTCGTGAAATTATATATTGAACAGTTGCATCGAAGTCATTTGCATGCAGGTCCAAAGGTTTTACTGGGCATCTTGCGTCAGAAAGTCTGGATAATCAACGCTAGAGACGTGGTTAGAAAAGTTGTTCGTGACTGCGTTCACTGCTTTCGTTATAAACCGAAATTGCTAGAGCAAATCATGGGTAATTTGCCAGCTGACCGCTTCAGAGCTCAACGTCCGTTCATAATTACCGGCGTGGATTTTTGTGGCCCTTTTCTAACGTCTTATCGTATTCGAGGTAAAGTTCCATACAAAACTTATATTGCCGTTTTTGTTTGTTTTAGTTCAAAGGCAACGCATCTGGAACTGGTGTCAGACTTGTCCACCAACAACTTCATTTTGTGCCTCAAACGTTTCGTTGGTCGCAGAGGAATACCACAGAAGCTTTATTGCGATAACGCAACTAATTTTTTGGAGCTCACAATAAGCTACACGAGTTGAAGCAGTTGTTTTTTAGTGAAACCATAGCTCACGAAATACAAACATATTGATCACAAACCGGATTTGGATTTTGTTTTATACCCCCTCGTGCTCCACACTTCGGTGGCCTATGGGAGACTGCCGTGAAATCTGTAAAAACGCTCCTCGTAAAAAATGTTGCCCAAGCCTACCTCACTTTTGAAGAATTGCAGACCCTTATCATCGAAGTCGAAGCAATTTTGAATTCACGCCCAATTTGCCCTCTGTCAGATGACCCTAATGATGGCGAAGCGCTCACACCAGGCCATTTCCTCATTGGCTCATCACTAGTCGCTTTACCAGATCAAACCTTTGATGCTACCAAACAAACGTCGCTCAACCGTTGGCAACGTATTTCTTTTTTAAAGCAACAGTTTTGGCATTTGTGGCCCCGTGATTAAATTTCATCGCTGCAAAACGCTCAAAATGGTACTACATACAACCTAACATCACGGAAGGGCAACTAGTCGTAATTCATGAGGACAATACTCCCCCGCAACAATGGTTATTGGCTCGAGTAACCAAAACTATCGCCGGCTCTGATGGACGAGTTCGAGTGGTTGAGTTAAAATCAAAATCTGGCTCATTTCGTCGTCCAATACAAAAGGTGGCTCCCTTACCCTCTTCAAATGATGGTTGAACCAAGAGCTTCAACGGGGGGAGCATGTTGGATAAGATCGCTCCATACATATTTATTATTATAAATTTTAAATTATTTAAAGTTAATTTGTATTTCCTTTATTCCGGGCCACCCTAATAGTGTTTGTATATTTTGTTTAAGAAATAACAACATACGTATATACATACGGTTATTAGTTCTTTCGTTTGACCAGTATGTATGTGTGTTGTTGTTGCTCTTGGTCTCATCTTCGATGAGAGGAAGAATGACAACAACAACAGCAGCACAATTGCAAGAATTTACTTCCAATAGCTCATTCAGCCACTGCTTTGTTGTTATTCCCTTTTGCAGTCGTTGCTTAAAGTAAATGCTTTCCGTTTTTGTTTTGCATTTGGTGGTCTGGTGACAAATTACTTTGTATAATAAAAATCAGTTGAAAATAAGACACGCGTACGAAAAGTTTAATTTTTTAGAGCGCTAGTTTGGGCCACAAAATAAATAAAGGTTTCTGCGCAACAGCACCTTTGTCATCTGCTGTTTATCGCTTTCATTTTTCGGGAACATATCTGCAGTCAGCTTCTGATTACAATCCATTGGTGTAGATGTAGGATTGCAGCCAGCCATATTAAAACGCTTCAAAACGTCATTTATATATTTAGTTTGATCAATTTTAATTAATGCCTAAAATATAAGATGCTTGGCCCATGTCCTTCATTTTTACTCGCTTGCCAATGTATTTTTAACTAATGTAATAGTTTTCAAATCGTTCGAGAAAATCAACACGTCATCAACATATATATTGGAACCATCGCCAAAAACATCTGGTTGTGTCATGTAAATCTCTTAACGAGTGCACTTGAGGCATGCAGCAACAGCATCCATTTGATGAATAACGAGAAAAGAAGTCTGAAGTCGGGTTAGACCGATTTCGAAATACCCTTTACCTTTCCTTGTGCGTGCGAGTTAAACAATTGGGATTTTTCTTCACAAATCATCATTAGGAGAATATCTACGGTAATTTTCGGTCGGGTACCTTGAATTGATTATATTACTGGGAGGCATGACATTTATCTAATGGACCCCGAATATTGTATGTGACTTTGTAGGGTCCATATACGCACTTAAATAACATTTCGCTCAAAAATATTGCATAAGTCGTAAGTTATAATAATATGCCAATTGTGGGCGTGGCTCTAACAATAAAAAAGTGGGCGTGTATTTTCCCTGATCAGCCCCATTTTATGCACATAGCTTTATAATGTCCACATGTTCCTTCAAGTAAAATTTCGTCCGTAAATATCTACCAAATCTTAAGTTATTAATATTTGTTAATATATACCGCCCACTTTCTGCACAGTGTTTAGTAGGACCCACATCTCCATAACTGCCAAATTTCGTCGCTATTCCATCAACCGAAGTTATAGTCATTTTAAAAAATGTGAGAAAAGTTCCTTCTATGGGAGGTAGGCGTGGTCTTGTCCAAATCGGCTAATATAGTAATCTGTTTCTATATCTTTGTCCAGACTATACTTTTGCAAAATTTCATTAAGATAGCTCTAACGGTGTAGAAAAAAGTGGCCACACACGATCAGATAAAATAAAAATTGCTTAGAAAGTGATTCTGATCATATATGTATATATATGTCCATACCTACACCACGCCTCCTGCTTGAAATTGCAACCCCTCTCAAAAGCACAAAATTAGTATACCCTATTTACCTTTTAAAGGGTATAAAAAAATATTGTGTTTCGCAGCTGTAGCAATTAAGAAACGTATGGATTCATACCTGACAACCGGCGCGATGGTTTCTTCATATTCAATTCCTTTTTGTTGAGAAAACCCTTTTGCGACAAATTATTTCTCCACTGGTGATATATTTGCTTTTAAACACCCACTTCGTTGATATTGGTTTCTTTTCCTTGGACAAGTCTGTTCAAGTCTTGCTCAACTGAAAATATGGAAACTCTTCACCAATAGCAGCTTTCCATGCCTCAGCGCTCGGAGACACCATAGCTTCATGAACGCTTATTGGATCAATGAACATAAAATCAGCAGAAGAAACATTTTACGAAGTTGACGGTAAATATGCAATTCCCTCCGAACGACGAATCTCATTGTCTTCCTCAATAACGATGAGTTGTCTATCGTGTCTTCAAACTCCTCTCAAACAGTAACGTAGAGTTTTACTGAAAGTGATTATTAGGTTGCAGCTACATGCGCGGCCAATACAGAGAGCAATAGGACGCTCCCTACCGACATCGGCAAACACGGATCCCAACAGTTGCTTTTGACACACAATTGATATTTCTATATTCACCTATTTCATTTTCAATGAATAATACGTCCCTGCCTATGACAATGCTTTTCTCCTTAGGATTAAAGAGCCGATACGCCGCTTTGACCTCGGCTATATACAAACCATCAAGATGCATTCAATTGATTTTGTATATAATTTCTTGTGTTGTTGTTTAGGAACGTGAACCAGTGCTGTGCATCCAAACACACGTAAGTGTTTTAATAAATTATGTTTTTTGTTCGTCCACAATTCTTCAGGAGAGTATTCATTTCTTTTGCAAGGAACGGGATTATTTAAATATGCAGCTGTCAAAATGTCAGCCCGGAGTATCTATCCAAAATCCCGCAACTCAAGAACAACAAAGCAGTTGGTGCTGACTGATTTCCTGCGGAATTGTTCAAGACCGGCGGCGATGAGGTGATAAGGTACATGCATCATCAAATCAAATCATTTGTAAAATATACGAGGGCGGATTGATATTGAAGCTACCTAGCGCTAGATGGCAGCACAAACACAAACACTTTTTTTTTAGAAATTGCGATCTGTCAAACTTCATCTGTTAAAATTTCACCAAAATTCATCGATTAGTTTATTTCTTGTAGTCGTTTGAAGTAAGCAACTTTTGTGTTTCTTGAAAAATGGAAAAAAGCTAATTTCGTGCAGTGATTAAACACTATTATTTGAAAACGGCGAAAGAGACAAAAGAAAAGCTCGATAAACATTACGGTGAGTCTGCTCCGTCAGATTACATGGTAAAATATTGGATTGCTGAATTTAAACGCGGCCGAACAAGCACTGCAACTATACCATCAACGGGAAGGCCAAAAGAGGTGGTTACTGAAGATAATATCAAGAAAATCCTCGATATCGTTATGAATGATCGCCGAGTCAAGTTGCGTGAGATTGTTGAAATGGTAAACATATCATATGAACGTGTGTTCAACATTTTGCATGAACATTTGCATATGAAAAAGCTATCGGCAAGATGAGTGCCGCGTTTGCTCAGTGTCGAACAAAAACGAGTTCGACAGACCACTTCACAGCGGTGTTTGGACATGATAAAGCGTAATCCTGTTGATTTTTGGCGTCGATTGATGATGAAACGTGGGTCCACCACTACACACCTGAAACCAAAAATCAATCGAAACAATGGGTGGAAGCTGGTGGAAGTGCTCCGAAGAAGGCGAAGGCAGGGAAATCGGCTGGCAAGGTTATGGCCACTGTATTTTTATCTGTATTTATTGTGCATTATTGGATCAGTTGATTGATGCAATCAAGGAAAAACGACCACATTTAAACAGGAAAAAAATGCTCTTTCTTCAAGACAACGCACCGGTTCACACAGCATTAGATACGATGCTAAAATTAAAATTTCGTGAAATACACTTCGAATTGGTTAATCATCCACCTTATAGTCCAGATTTAGCTCCTAGTGACTTTTTCCTGTTTCCAAACTTAAAAAAATGACGCGCAGGAAAAAGATTTATCTCAAACGAAGAAGTGATTACCGAAACTATCGCGTATTTTGAGGGGTTCCCGAAATCGTATTATTCAGATGGTATGAAAAAGTTGGAATATCGTCTTACTGTGTCGAAGTAAAAGGAGACTATGTTGATAAATAAATGGTTTTTGAAAAAAAAAGTTTTTTTCCTACTTAGGTAGCTTCAATATCAATCCGCCCTCGTATAACGCACTTTCTTCATATTTGTTGTCAAATTTTGCGTCTTGTAGCAACATATTTTTAACAACATCCACTAATAAATTAACACTCGAATTTTCGACACCAGCGCCTGAAAGTCATCAATATTCAAACCGGCATTTTTAACTTTTAATGACGTTATTATTAATGCACGTATGTAGTCATGCTGGAGAATCATGTGAACTTAACCTTATCTGAATAAACTGTTTTAAAAGTTCAACTTTTCGTGTTAGTCCAATATCCTCATAAGCCAATATTATTGCATCCCAGGCTGCTTTTGCAGTTGTGGTGGTTGCAATATGTGCAAAGTTGCTTGGCTCTAACATGAGCGTAATTTCAGCCAAAGCCCTTTTCATTTAGCACACTGTCTTTATCACTTGTCACACCCGATACGACATGCCGTTGCCATACCTCGAAATTATTGCGACCACGCAGTTTTTCGAACGGGAACGAAAGCGTACCAGACGACTTTTTTATGTAAAAAAAAACAAAAAACGTTATATTAGATAGTTTCGCGCGACTAGAGGTCCATTACACTGCGGCCACACGATCAATTTCTTGCCCATCAATTCGCAATATACTCATACTTTTTATGTACATATTTTTAGTACTTCATCGTCGACTTGATTATTAATTTATGTTTCAAGAGGAGAATCAATTCGTCTTTCATTTATCTGTCAGCTGTTTCGCGTGGGTACTCAGTAATAAATGAAAAATAACGGAAAAACCAGATTAAATTTAAAAAAATGTATTAACAAATAAATAAGAAAGAAATGAGAAATTTAAAAAAAATGTATCAACAAATAAAAAATGAAGAAATGAGATTTGTGGGAATTCCCCCTTACTAGGTACCTCAACGTGATACATAATATCAAGCGCGGAGTTATAGCATCTCGTATGACTGTATTAATGTTGTTAATACCATCGTGAACCTTTTTTTAAAGTACATGAAATAAAATAAAAATATAGATAAAATAATATATAATAATAATAATATAATAATAATAATAATATAATAATAATATTATAATAATATAATAATAATAATAATAAATGTATGATAAATAAAATATTTTATTATACATACTCGTACATATGTGACGACATTTTGAAAATAAATTGAATACCATCTTGCACATCAAGTTGAATGCAGTCTACATCATAAGACGCGACTTCAACAGGTTTTGACAGACAATACATGTGAGTACTTGATGGGCAAAAAATTGATCGTGTGACCGCAGTGTAACCTATTGAAATCTATTTGCACAGCTATAAATAAAACACGTCCTTACTGTTAGGTGATTCAAAGTACAAGAGATAGTTTATTTGTGAACACACACACACATTTGACATTATTGTTTATTTTTAACATAAACTAATCACTTTTCATGGAATTTCGACAAGTCGGACATGTAAGTTTCTCTTTACATTTCATAATTATTTAATGGGCTTCTAGGATTAGATGCGGTTAAGATATTCGAAGCATGAATAGACCTAATAAATAAAAACCTATTTAGAAAAAATGCTGAACCAAACTATACCTCAGGCAAACACTTCATAACATAATGTCTTACAAAGACAATAATAAAATTACCTGTTGACGCTAAAACAAAACAATGCGTATATAATGCTTAAACAATGCCTACACAAACATTAAACCGAACTTCCGTCTAAATAGGGAGTATATACCGCAAGATTAGGTTTCTTCAATGTAGGTTATTAATAATTCGGAATTAGATCAATTTCTATTTATTGCAAAACCTCTGAACCTAAAATGACGTCATGAACCCCGTAAACGGAAATCTTGAAACAGAATCCAGAAGAGCCAAAAACAGCTCCTGAGCGATGTCCATGCGACGTTGTTTTTGCTCAAAATTTAGCAATTTTTGGAACAATCTTCGCTGCCGCACGTTTCATGCCTAAAACATCCGTAAAAATTGCTTGGCATGAGCCGAACGATATGCCAACATCATCAGCAACCTCTCTGATAGTGATTTGACGATTATTCAAAATCATTTTCTTCACTGCGTCAATGTTTTCATCGGCTGTTGACGTGCTCGGGCGACCAGGACGAGCATCGTCATTGATATCTTCTCGGCCTTCCTTAAACCGGTTATACCACAATTGAACTTGTGTTCTGCTCATAGTAGACTCGCCAAAGGCCACAGTCAACATTTCAAATGTCCTTGCGCATTTAATTTCATTTTTTACACAAAACTGAATACAGTTTCTTTGATAAATTTTTTCGAATAGTACAAAATCGAAGAGCACACCAAAACACGACTAACCTTTTTATCTGTCAAAAACAAACTGACAATCCAAAATGGTTGGTATTGCCAACATATATAACAGACATGTGTACCAACATAACAGACAAAAAAAAAATGCGAACATCGAACATACGTAACTCACGAAGGGATGAAAATAACGGTTATTTTCTGATCACACCTCGTATGGCAAGGAATCGAAAGAGAGCGAAATCGAAATGTTCTGGGCACAAACCTTTCGCAAGCGTTTGCTGATTCATTTACTCACTGTAGTAAATAATACACACGCATTATTTTGTCGAATACATTAATAATATCAGATGACTACATAAAACAGGAAACTATTAAAATTTGCTTTCATCACAGGCATCGGCGCGATTTTTACTTTTCCTTTTGACAGAAATTTAAAATACAGTTGTAACATTTTTATTTTTTATGAAAATATTTCCAATTACCAAACATTTTTTTAAAATCCTGGCTTTTGAAATCCAAAAAGAAAAAAAATATTCGTAGCTGAAATTTGCATTTGCCTTTACCAGCAAAATGTGCTCTAAATTTATTGAACTTAACTAGTTACGCTGATCAGCAAATATGTATTTAAGGGTTGAAAATAGTATCTCAACGCTGACTTGGGTACATGATGGTAAGCCCAAAACCACATTAGCTATTGCCGTTAGAGTCTGCTCCAATAAATCTATTATATTTCCTTTGATTCCTAATCTGCATTGACTCCCATAGATAAAGAGATAATTTTCGATGTCCATTAGCTGTAAGGTTTTTGTTATTGGAAGCTGCATCGAAAGTCTTTAAATATTCTCCAAGCGCATCTTCTGCTAGATTTAGGTGACGATGCAAATGATAATCATTTTGTGCTTACATTTGTATCAAATAACTATATTGAATCATCTTCTGTCAAGTAATAGTAAAACTTTAATGTAAAGGAATGAACATTTTAGTCAAAACGTTTAGTTTACATTATACAACTTCTCGCTCTCACAGTTTGATCAGGTTTTAGTGAAACTCTTATTCTTGGATCCAGAAAAACAGCGATGACAAATAAATCATTATGAAAAACCATGGATTTTCGCATATACAAACTTTCAACCAAATGTGATTTCACTTCGGAGTTTGGAATATGTTTCAATTGTTATATCTATAATGTTCGTTAATTTCAATTTACATATCACTATAAATCAAGATCTCGACTGTAGCTTCTTTGAAGTTGTATAAATGATTGAGCAGCAAAAGTCCAAAATTCATTGGATATATTAAATAATATATTAATCAAATATATGAATTCCTTCAACTCCATTAATCTTTCCACTATAAGATAACTGGAGTTCCATCTAGTGGTTTTGTCTAAGATCTGTATTTTATAATTTTCAATTTTTAATTGGTTCAGGTATGACTGTTTTCTAGTTTTTTTGACAATCGCTCTGAAACTACCTAGTTTTCTTTGATGTCTGTTGATTTCACAACGTCTACTACATAAAGTTGAAGAGTATGGACTTCATATGGATTATAAATGATATCATCTATTGAATTGTCGATCTGAGCTTTCAATTAGCTTATAGATGTTGAGGGGCAAAATATTCTTGAGTTTCAATAGAATCCCTTCGTGCCACACCTTGTCAAACGCCTGCGTGATGTCGAGAATTACTGCCGAACAGTATTGTTTCTTCTCGTATGTTTTTTGGATGCTGGTTACAATACGGTGAACTTGTTCGATAATACTGTGCTTCTCACGGAAACCAAACTGGTGGTCGGTCTGGTATGACACTTTTCTGCTCAATCGCATTTGATACTCGCTTTATTATCAGTTTCTCAAAGAGTTTTGAGAAAATAGATAATAGGCTAATGGGTCTGTAAGAAGGGACATTTGTAGGGTCTTTACCAGATTTGGGGATCATGGTAATTTGGGAGATTTTCCATGACTGAGGAATGTATCCAATGCGAATTATCGCATTAAATATATGCAAGAGATGCATTACACCGGATGTTTGGAGTTCTTTTATCATTTGACCAATACGATCACGCCCTGGAGATTTTTTGGCGTTGAGATCCTTGATAGCATTTGTGAGCTCATTTTTCTTGATCGATATACCTGCAATACTTGGGATAGCATTGCCTAGTGGTAAAGAGCTAGGATTAGCAACATTTGGGGTAAACACTTAGTGATTAGCAAATGCATTTCCCTTTTCTGCATCACTTCTTGCCCAGTCACCGTTGGGCAGGCGTATTGGCGACTCTGCTAAAATCGGTCGTTTTAAGTTTTTTGCTGCCCGCCATACTGAATAGCTCGAGTTTTCGGTAGGACAGAGATTCTCTACATATTGGTTAAACTCACAGGCTTCTTTCTCTTTAAGAAGGCGGCGAAGTTTCTTGGTACAGTCCGATAATTCTTTTTTCAGAGATGGGGATCTCAGTTTCTGCCATTCTCGTCTGAGAGATCTTTTTTCAAATAGAAGTTGTAGAATATCTTGGGAGGAACATTCTTTTCGAGTCGCAGCCTCAATACGGGGTGTAGTAGCTTTCACTGCTTGTGGCAACTGTCCCGTGAGATTGTTAATGGCAGAATCTATTTCCGCTTCTGACTTCAGAGATGTCTTAATATCGAGAAGTGAACTTACATATATACATTTTATATTTGAGCCAGATTATGGTCGAGACAGATTGGGGTCTGTGTGGAGGGTGCCACATAAAAAATTTAATGTGTGTGTCTTTGCTGGAAGTGTATGGCATAAACCTGGAAATGCCATGTTTTTCACACGGCCAGCTATACGTGGCGTCTTCATGAGTTGGAAAACCATCTTCTCTGTACATTGACGAACCGGAACAGAAAACAAAAAATTTTGTTTATCAAGCTGCGTTACATTGAAAAAATGTAGAAAAATCACAAATAAATGATTTTCAACACAATATAAATTCAACTTTCTTTTCTTTTCAAAACACATAATTTCACGCAGGGGAACTCCTGCGGGGTCAGCTAGTCTATATATAAAACAAAGTGGTAAAATTAAAAAATTAAATTAAATTACGCTCACGCTTATGTATGAGCAGGAGAGAATATATACGTATGCACATATCCGTCCACTTAATTGTATTTAAATACAGTATAAATACCATATAGTTTTGATTAATTTAAAAAGCAAATTTTTAAGCAAAACTTTGTTTTTAATTGTGTAAATAATAGTATCCATAAAACATTCGAATTATTTTTATATTATTTATTTATTTATTTATAAATTTGATCTTGAATAAATTTTCAATACAGCATAAGCAATAAACTTTGGATAAACCTAATCACAATATATTTTTTCTTTCATATTTATGATATCCGACTATTTTTAGAATACTACAAATAATCAAAAAACTGTAAGACTAATTATCATATATTAATCGATAAATAAGCTCACGTTCTGAGTTGATGTGATTCTTCTGATTTTAATTTATTCACCTAAATTTATGGAAATAAGTTGTAAAAATTAATAACACCAGTAACACACACTCCTCCATAAAAAGTCCAAATGTATTTGTTCCCTGGGGTCCATTAGGCACTTACACTTGCATTCGATTTCCCATTGATTTTGTTGTCTGTCTTTTGCTCTTACATTGGCGACACAACCAAAATCAAATCACAAAAAGTTTTGATATTTCACCAATCGGTGTCCATGTGACGCATACACGCACGCATATTTCGCTAAACATCGACGTAATTTCACGTCAATCGATTGACTCTCTAAGGGCCGCTATGGAGTAAAAAAGAATTTATGCACACATTCGTATAAATGTGCGTAACTTATTGTAAAAATAGTTATGTAAGAGTTTTTTTTTTTTTTTTTTTTTTTGCTATTTTGTGCATATGAGTACATCTATAAACTATATCATTTTCATTTCAATTTGAGCGCCACTTGTGCCAGCCGAACCGCATTTACCGGCGTGCGTTTTTTTTTTTTTTGTCATTTTGTGTTTCTCAATACTTCTTGGCTACCTTTAAAATTTTTTTAAAGTGAATTCTAAGTGGGTGCATTTTTTCGTGGTTAACGTATACATGTGGCACATTCGTATGAATTCGTGCAAGTTATTGAAAAAATACTGTTAACATCGAATGGATTTTGTGGTAATATCATTTGGGTACATTCGCTCAAACTATTGTTTGTTGACTGCCTATGTTCGTAATTGTCTTTTGAAAAGAACATTTCTGCAAACATAGCTTGGAAATCACGCCATATACATATAAGGCATCTATCTACTTAGATCTATATTTCCACATTTGTTGCATTTTTGCTGCGAGCCGCTAGACGACATCTGCGTTGATCTTTTGTTGTTGGTATTCCTTGCTGGCCATCTATCATATTTTTGTATGGTACCGACACCAGCTTCAAAATTTTCACTACTCGTTGAAGTTTGACAATTTCTAGAATTTTCGATATGTCCACCGCCTTCTGTAAACTTGTATCACCTTCGCTGAGTAGTTTTTCTTTATGAACGATTTCTTCGGTGACAATCCGCAAATAAAAATGTCTTTGACCAAATCTTCATGTAAGGTTTCGAATTTGCAATTTAGATTAAAATTTCCATGGCGATATTGACCTTCAGCAGAAAATAAGCTTATAATCACTGTATTTCACTGCGTCAATGTCCAAATTAAATGAGTTAAACATAATGCCTCTGGACCCATGTGGTGTAAAAACGCCACTTTTCGCTGATCCGTTTTTTCTTCTAAACTTGAACTACGTACATAAGATATTTTTAATTGGTTTTTCCATGTATCACAGCCTGATTCGAATTCCTTTTGTGAATTAGCTGTATAGCTGACGAGTAAAATTGCGGAGGCTGCATTGTAATCACTTTTCTATTTTTTCGCCTTCACCTGTTTTTACTTTTGGTGGCATACTCTGTATCAGTCACATCTGCACAATTTTAAAACACAAGATGTTTATGCTGCTAAGTCTCAAAAATCACTCACTACTGCCTTTATTGTTTAATACAAACATGACTAAAGCTAAATGCAATAAGTAATATAATACATCATAGACAGGGACAGTACAGTACTTAAATAATACAATAGATATCACGGCGATGGTAAATATACCCAAAACCCACAATGGTGAGAAGTGTGTGTGCTTATACCACGAACAGGTAATCTACGATTGAAGCTCAAAAACAAAACAAAACAAGAAAAATTCCACATCAACACAAAGAAATACTGAGACGTTCGGGTAGTTGCCGGCGGGAACTTTGAGTGGTCCTACGATTTTGTTGTTTTTTGTGCAGTTTTACTTGAATCTTTTTCGTTTTTTTTTTTAGTTTCTGGGGAAAAAATAGCTGACGAGAACTTTTTTTTTTAATTTCTGGGAAAAATCATTTTGTGCCACTTGACGACCAATTTTATATAGAGCTGACGACGAGAGTCGGACTGGCGGCATCGCAATTTTAAATATTGCTTTATTGTTTACCATCGCCGTGATATCCAAAACCGCGCCACTGCCGTTTCGTGTGAAACGAGACTAAGCCGTCCTTGAAATTTTGACAACTGCACCATTGATTTTAATATTTGGATTATAAAATTTTGTGAGTTGTGAAAATTGGCGAATTTCTTCTGAAGAAACTCATAAATTTTACAAAATCTAATACAAACTATTTTAGGAAGTTGTTGTATTTCCGTATTGCTATATTAAGTAAATTGTTAAGATTCAATTTTATTGTTATGGTAGAAAAAGGAAGAATTTTTTATTATAATAAATAGATTAACAAAAAAAAAAATAATTTAAATTAATATATGAAATAAATCGCCGCGTTTTCTGTCAAGTAGTTTTTAACTAATCGGAAAAATCAGAAAAAATCATTTAAATTTCATTTTTTTTTTTTAGTTTTTCATTTTAAACTTATTAAAGCCATCTTGTAACAATCGGAGCAACTCTCTTACGTTATAAGAGTATTTCGACCTCTTTTGTTTCATATTCAGGTATAATTTAATCAAACTCACGTTGTGGGTCGGCAGCGGTCAAATGTATCCTCGCGTATAATGGATCCTTAACAGCATGTTGTAATCGACGGAATGCATGCTTCCAGAAAGCTAGATGTTCGTATGTTCCGGGGAGCCAATATTGACTCTTGTTGCAGTTAAGATACGCATGTAATACGAATAACGTAAACTCTGGTACGCAAGGAAAGCTGAACGTCGCTAAGCTGCAATTACAACGCCAACCGAGGTCTATTCTGCTCAACTCTCGGAATTGCTCCACGAACCTGATACGTTACCCGACGATGCCGGCGGACTTTAGGCGCACGTATCCCGCTCCAGAGAAAACCATTGGGTTCAAACGCTGGCCACCACGAAAACAATTGTATGATCAGGAGTGTCGCGAAGCTACTGCAGGAGAACGGAAGATGTGCGTTTTCAGACGAAAGAAACGCGAGCAGGAAAGGCGTGAGTGCGACGAATTCGAGATATACCGGGACAGAAACGATGCTTGAAAATTCTATCAGCAGGACTGACGTCTGACCCAAGATGTTAAGCCCGGAGCATCTACCTGTAGAGATGAAAAATGGGATGGTTACGGATACGCAGTGCACACTGAGATTATGGAGGGAAGATTTCATTTAAATAACTAGCATGCGAAGATGCTACCAATACCGTATCTGGAGAATTCAACCCGATACCATCTATTTACGATGACGGAGTAGTTCTTCACCACCTAGCCGCGATGAGGTCCGAGCTGCTAATCACCGCCTGCTGAATTGTTCAAGGCCGGAGGCGAAGATCTAAAAAAGCATGCCCGACGATTCGAACCTCAGTGTCCTCTATCCTGTATTGAAGAAAGGTGACCCGACGATATGCGCCAACTACCGGGGAATCAGTCTTATTGCCATCTAAGGTAGGAAGTGACCTCTCCGAACCATTTAATACCGTGCGAGGTTTCAGACAAGGCGATCCACTATCGTGCGAACTTCTCAATTTCACTACTGCGGAAGGCCGGTGCACATCCGGAAGGCCGGCGCACATCGGAAAGGCATTCTGCAAAAGTGTTCAGCTCCTCACATATGCTGATGCCATCTTAAGACGTTGCGGCAAGATGTTACTGCTGCATTTTCCGCCGTTCAAAAATAATCAGCGCAAGTGGGTATGACGTTGATCGAAGTATATGCCGTCCACCAGTAGGGATACTCGGCGTTTAGGATCCCCTTTTACAGGTGACAACTGTACTTTTAAAGTTGTCAAGGAATTCCATATACCTTGGCTCCGCCATTAACACAGAAAACGTTAGCCTGGAGATTAAACGAAGAATCACGATTCGTAATAGGTGTTAATATGGGCTCAGTAAGTAAATGTGTAGTAGAGACCTCTATCGACAGACAAAACTGACACTACAAGACGCTCATCCTATCCGTGCTGCTCTATGGCGCAGAAGCATGGGTCGAATCGCAGACTGATACAGCCACTCTTGGGGTGGTACTCAAGAGGAAAATTCTTCGTAAAATCTTCGGTCCTGTTCGTGTCGGCGACGACTACCGTATTCGGATGAACCATGAACTGTAAGAGCTCTACGCAGGCCACGAAAGTAATTAGGTTATTAACTTACAAAGATAATTATTTTTTAAATATATATTGTAAATTGCATTAAATGTATATGCGGGAATAACATATTTTGAATCATTTACAATATTTTAGAATTTTTACAAATTTTTATTTGAAATGAAATTTTTAGAAATTTCATAATAAATGTGCTGTAATGAATCGTTTTACCAGTGGAAATGTTAACTTTAACATTTTTCAGCGGTTCCACGGCGATAGCCATGAACACAGAGTATTGTTTAGATTTGATATTATTGTCTTCTTAGTTTAAATTGTTTTAATTTTTATGTTGTCAATATACTATTAATTAATAAATAAAACTATTAATTCTGCAAAATTTCTTCATTTTCCGACGACAATAAAAACCATTCCTTCATAAACTCATATTAAATTTACTATGAATCTGTAATGAATCGTTTTTAGCAGAAAAATGTTGTGGATTCCAGCGCAGCATATTGGAATTAAATGAATAGAAATTGCTGATACCGAAGCGAAACAACATGCGTCTCTAATGCTACCATTGTATTGCTACACAAACACACACATCAAAAGAAAAACCTACGACAGATCAGAAACTATTACCTGAACCAACGAGAACATTGGAATAGCTACTCCCACTACTACAAACAAATAAACGTCGAGGGTACGATCCCGACCTATCCCAGAAAAAGCCAGAAAATCTACATCCATAAATATGCTAGATTCCACATGGGACAGACGCTCTTAACACATTAGCCGTATTCCAATGGTACTGGATCGGATCCAATCTCATTGGAATGGTTTCGATCCAAATTATGGTTCCACGTTAAACTTGGCTGCACTTTTGTTTAGTTGTCAAGAAAAACAGATGAAAATTATAAAAATATCTGTGTTTTGAGTTTTGAGACATTGTTGAATTAATGAAATTAAAAACAATATTAAAATAAAAATTGAAAACAATAAAAAAGCACAATAATCGGCCTCAGCTGATGGATTGTAAACTTTTGCCAATAGTGCCAAATACAGGCACTACTTTCCGTACTGTTGCTTTCCGAACACTTCCGGATCCAATAATTGGATCTGAAAATGAAGCTGGATCTAAATTTTGTTGTTGCTTTGCATTAAATTGGATCCGATCCAGTACCATTGAAATACAGCTAGTAACATCTAATAGAACAACAACCACTACCCTTATGCAATAGTATACTTCTAACAATCTCATACCAAGTCTTTGAATGTACCCATTTAGTTAATAACACAAATACCCCTACAGTAAAAAATTCTCCAAGAAAGCATCCCCCAGCCTGATGAACATTCTTAAATATAATAACTTATACTTCCTAATTTAGTTATGTAAATACCAAATATAAACATGCACAGTCGAATTATAATTAAGGCGAAAAACCTTAAGTCGTTAGTGCCTTAATTTTAAATTTATTCTATAATTGTATTATGTAATAAACTGTTTAATAATAATAATAATTCGCGTTTTACACTATGCCAATCACGAACTTATAAATTTTGCAAACGTTCAATAAAAAACGCTTATGCATTTGTTTCGTTCGTTATTGTTACGGTATATCAAAGCAAGCAAATGAGTGAAAAGAGAATCGTTTCGTTTGCCCTCTTTGTCATCGAAAAAGCATTTGTTTTACTCATGTACAAAACCATTAAAAATAATTGAAAAGTTTCTGTCTTTGCCCAAACATTTGAGAATTGTTTCATTTGTTTTCGTACACTGCTTTCAACTCATCATCTGTGTATTCCCAACATTTGTAAGATATACAAAGAATGGGGGTTAACGAAACAAAATGTTTAACATTTGGTAAGAAATATATGTTTGTACGCACCTTCGTAATTAACCTGACCATCACCATCTATATCAGCTTCCCGAATCATTTCATCAACTTCTTCGTCTGTTAACTTTTCGCCCAAATTTGTCATTACATGACGCAATTCAGCCGCTGAAATAAAGCCATTGCCGTCCTTATCGAAGACTCTAAAGGCTTCTCGTATTTCTTCTTCGCTATCGGTGTCTTTCATTTTACGGGCCATCATTGTAAGGAATTCTGGAAAGTCAATTGTGCCGTTTCCTAGAAGGTAGTGTATTTTTTTAGATTTGGTATTACGAAATTTTGAAATTTTTTGTTCTACATTTAATAGTATATTAGTTAGCTGATTGATAATAGTAATTTTTGCATCATATCGATAGAAACCCGAAATAAGAAGGTACCGTATTCGCACTCTAAGCTTGGACATATGTAAATTACAATAAACTCTGTTGAATGTTTCAAGTACTTCCTCCGCGTGGGTGCCAATGGTGTAGAATTCATACGCACCTTGCCGACGTGGCTAATTACTGTAGTATTCTGGGCATTGCGGCAGTCTAGCTAAGATTGGGTTTTGGCTCCACATATATTTTTGGGGAATGCACTTGATATGCTGTTCCCCTGTTGTTGATCGATATGCGAGACCATATTTCAATCATCGCTAGGGAGTGTGTGGCTGTTGTCGACAATACTAGGGATAGGATCCCTGAAAACAAGCCAAAAATGAAATCAAAATTAAGTTTAAAAAAATGCCTAAAACTCGGAATGGGATATGAATCCAAATGTCGGTAAGAGGTGCTGTCACCAGCTGTCACGATGAATAGGATAACTGTGTCGCCAGCGGATGCACTTCTGCTCGGGCTAGATCAGACCCCAGTTGTTCCAAAGCTACTGGCAAATTACAGCACGATTAAGGTTTACCTATAAAAAAGACAACCTTTCTGCTTGATTGCTGATTTATCATTAAATATTTTTATTCAACTTTCTTCATTTTATTCTCTTTTCAATTAAACAAACAACAAAAAATAAATAGAAACAATAAATTGGTAGTTAAACTTTATTGTTTGGCTACCAATTAGGGAATTTTCATATGTAAGTCGTTGAGCGACTGTAGACTCGGGTCCACGACAGCTCTCAAAAAACGGGTACAGATGTCCTTAGAGACTCGGGCCAGGAGGGTATGCATCTGTAGACCCAACAGACGAGACACATCTGGAACGGATGAGGTGGAAAAAGAACTCGGAATTGAAGAGATTATAGAAGGACGGAGATGGGCGACTGCCTTTAACATACATAAAGAAATGTGGAGAGGAGGACATAAGGAAATCTTTGGAGCATCTCTTGTGTTTGGACCATCCTATACCGCGCGATCTCGAGAATGTGTCTAACATAGGAACCTTCCTGGTGTTAAGGGACTAAATTAAATTTCAGCAATAGGGTTAGCTTTGCTCCTAAAATTCACCAAAGTTGTAAATATAATTTTAACGATATTTATAACATTTAAATCGATAGCAATCCTGCATCACATATGACGCTGCAGGTCTATGCGTGGTATTCATGCCCGACCCATAACTAACCTAACATAAGTATTGTCTATACAAATGTTGGCTTCGTAGAATGCGTCTAAAAAGAAAAAACCTAAACAATCATCAAAAGTGAATTTCCGCGAAAATGTAAAATAGTCTTTATATACTATTATTCAAATATTTCTTTTTCTCTCCATATTCTTTATCGATCTCAATAAGCAAGAATGGTTGTGGAGTTTATGTAATATATAAAAATAACATATTTACTCGATGCAACTAATCAAGAGTTCGGGGTATGCGTTGAAGTACCGATTTGGCAAGATCAAGGTCGGTTGTTCCAAACGCACTCAAGGCATAGGAAATAGGGGAGACAAACATCCCACCTGTGTCAAAGATAATTACGAGTGGTAGCCTTCCATCAGGAGAGGCTGAACCGGAGACTGTGGTCCCGGAAATCTCTTTCTGGGTCCCCCGTGTGGAGATAGGGGCTGGTACACAGTCTGGAGGATGTCTCTATGGACGAAGATGGGAATAGCACCATCCCGTCACAACCTGTTCCATAAGATGACAAGATTGAAAGTGGCTCAGGCAAACATGCATCATGCCAGAGCAGCCTCGGCTGTCATTGAGAGCGTGTTTGCCAACAACAACATGGGGCTGGCCCTCATTCAAGAGCCATGGTGTTACAAAAGTCAAACTAGGGGCCTTAAAGGAAGTTTACAAAGGAAATATGGGATGCCAATGCTGACATTCCCCGCACCTGTATTCTAATTAGAAATTATATTAATTACTTTTGTCTTTCAGAATTCATGTCGCGAGATCTCACAACCATCTTGGTAAAGTATGAAGATGATGGGGTCGTCTCTCGCGATATGGTCGTTGCATCGGCCTACTTTCCGGGAGAAGTCTGAATCCACTCTTTGTGATATTATCCAGGAGGGCTTATTAGCAGCTAGTGAATGGTGCAGGGGAACAGGATTGAATATCAATGCATCGAAGACCACCATTGTGCCGTTTATTAGAAAAAATCTTCATCATATATGAAACCTATTCTTCTAAATGGTACACAGGTCAATGTTAGCTCTGAGACCAAATACCTGTCATTTTCGACAAAAAGTTATTGTGGAAGGCTCACCTGACAGCAACCAGTAAGAGTGCTACAACTTCCTTAATGATATGCAGAAGGTTTGCCGGTAAATCTTGGGGATTTATTATGGTCAAATAGACAGCGAAACTGCCTTAAGGAAAATAGAACGTCTTGCCTGTCTTATCATACAGAGTTATGCGCTCAGCAGCAAAGGAAGTTATACTAGACATAACACCCTTACATCTAGTATTACAATACTCTGCTAGGAAATCTCTATAGAATACAATAAATTATTTCGAGGGAATCAAATTACACCCAAAACATATGGGATAACATTTCATCTCAAGAATACGGTATATTAAAATTTCTTAATGATTGTATGCCAACAAAATTCAACTTTGTACACAACAAAATATAAACCTGGAAAAAATAATGAAAGGTCTAACTGAAACGTATAAAACTAGAGAAAACTCCCTCTTATGGTATACAGACGGTTCCAAGACTATGGAACGAGCTGGGGCAGGAGTATATGGGCCTAGAACCAACTATTGGGAACCAATGGGATCTTTCCCAAGCATTTTTCAAACAGAGATTCACGCTATTGAAAGATGTGTCCAGATCAACATTGACAGGAAATATCGGGGGGAAAACGTCGTGATACTAACCAATAGTCAAGCAGCTCTCAAGAGTTTGAGCTCACCCGTGGTGAGGTCTAAACTTGTATGGGACTGTATTGGGAAACTGAACTCCCTAGGCAGTATGAACAAGTTATCTCTAATGTGGGTACCAGGCCGCATAGGAGTAGAGGGAAATGAGAAGACTGATAGCTTAGCAAGAAAGGCTGCGGCCTCTCTTTTCAGCGGCCCTGAACCCTTCCTATGGACGATCATGCAAAAAGAAGTCAAACCTGGAAACCTCTTCCGGGATTAACACAGTCCATAGCTCTTCTGGGAGATTTTAATACTAAAAGAGCTAAGGAGTTAATAAATATGCCTCGGAGTAAACTAAGAAACATCACATACATTTTAAGCGGACCCTGTAGATTCAACTAGAGGTCGCGGTGTATAACACCCTCATATAAATCTAATCTACTCAAAATTAAGATTTTCTGCTCGAAAATATCTAAAATAAGCAAAAGCAGATGCAAGCAAATACTTGATATTTTGATTAAGGATTATTATAAAGAAACTAAACAACATATCTACTTTTGTTTTTATCAATTAATAACGAAGAATCTTCTTCATTTATATAAAATAAAACAGCAACAATTAGCACTTCATTTGTTATAAAACCATCATTTTCTAAAATGATTACTATTAATGATATTAGGAACTTGGAGACAGCTAGACCAGCCAGCTCCCACCACAAAAATATTAGCAATTCCGCTGAATTATATTTTGCATGCATTTATTTCAAAAGGAATCTAATTTCAAAATTTTTTATTTAAAGTGAAAAGAGTGGGTGGGTACATATATAATTGCGGAACTTTTCTGGCTGTGACCTAAAGGATCGGGATCGGTATTACGTCTGCACATTAAATGTAAAATTTTTAATTTTCAAATTGCAAGTTTCTTTGTACAGGGAGCTGCTGAAAATTGAGAAATGTTCTTGCTGGTACAATTAATATGTTGTTTAATGTGAACAAGTATAAACGCTATTTGAAAACTAATTTACCTAATTCCATTTCCAAAAGAGCAACTAATTCTAAATCTTATTATGAGATTTGTAGCTACTTTGTAATCATCAAAAATAAATTGGGGGCATAATAATATAAAATTATCTGCAGTAAATTCAGCCAAGATATAGATAGAAGAATTAGATAGATAGAATTCGGGTAGGCCGGATAATCGCTGTAGAAGAAGGTATCCTTTCACCCAGGCAAGTGATGCCCAGTGTACTATACGCATAGAAATAGAAGGGAGATAGAGGATTTGATTTAAAGGGAATATATTCCTTTCAAAATTGTTTACTCTTTCATAAATCTGAAAACACTGTATAGGGATAAGGAATGTACATTATCTAAGATATATTTAACATAATTTTTTAGGCATATTATTGATGAAGTTTACGGCTTTAAATTTTCGACATATGTATATAAACAATTTTTTTAATTGTAATAATACAATATAATTATTTAACTCACCATCAGCATCGACTTCATTTATCATATCTTGTAATTCAGCTTCTGTAGGGTTCTGTCCCAGCGATCGCATGACCGTACCCAATTCCTTTGTTGTAATGGTGCCATCACCATCTTTATCGAATAGCGAAAATGCTTCTTTGAATTCAGCAATTTGCTCCTCTGTGAGTTGATCGGCCTAAGATGGTTGAACAATATTTAATATATATATATATATATCATAATTATATATATCATAAATATATATAATAACTATAATTGAATTGTTCAAACTTTAAGCAAATAAATTACATATCATTAATATGAATTCGGATAGTGAAAATATGTCGGAAAATAATTTAGCAAGTGGTGCAACCTGAAATGCGAGTAATACTACAAAAAATGTGAGAGTTAATAACCAGCAAAAACGTATGGCAGGACAGAAATATCAAGGTTTATCTAAAGGAAATATAAGCGATAGAAAGCCCAGAGAAATGAAAGATGCGTGTAAGTCGAAGTTCTGAAGAAAAGTTCCATTCGATTTTGCTCCCATTTTACTGAAGATACTCGTAAAGAAATTTTTGACTCGTTCTGGATAATGTCGTGGGATGAAAAAAAATTATATGTAACAAACAAACCTCATTGAATGTTCCGTGTAACTGTTGAAAATTCCAAACGCTGCAACACTAAATATTATTTTCTAAAGCACAATACAAATCGAATACAAGTTTGTCGGCAAATGTTTCTATCAACTTTGGGCTTATCAGAAAAAATGGTACGGTGTTGGACCCAATCCAGTGGCTTACATTGCACCCAAAAGAGTCTAAAAACGCAAAATTCTGATCAAAATAAAGAAAGATTACACTATAAGAAAATAATATTGAAACGTGATAGCTCAGTGAAAAGGGATTGCATACTTTTAGGATCCCATCTGGAGAATGAGTGCCCCCTGTGAGTCAAGATGCGAACTATTCGAATAATAGCTTATTCAAGAACCATCTGTCGGTAATATCAAAAAGAATATTCTCGACTTCCGTCGAAGAGGATAGAAGCTTCTAGATAATACGAGAATAGCGTGGAAGTTTCTACACCAACCATTCGAAAACTATAAAAGCGATAAGACTGTTCAAACTCGAAGACAGTAGATCAGAGATCGTAAAAGTGTATACATCAGGCATTTTAATCTAAGCAGCAGTATTAGCAGTATTTGTAATTTTGCAAAGTGATGAAATTCATTATTAAATAAAGTGATGAAATTACTTATTAAATAAAGTGACTAATGGTTTGTGAAATAAAGTGCAAATAATAACTAAGTAAACTTTAAGCCTAATATTAAATGTGTAAATAGCAATAATTAAATAAAGCTAATTATTTTAATTTAACCAGCGATTGTTTGATTAGTACACAATCCAGTGGTACGAGTCCGAGTACAGAGAGTTAGAGAAATTGTCAGGAGGGCAATTTTGTAACAGAGTAAATTGTCTAGAGGGCAATTTCGTAACAATTGGTGTCAGAAGTGGGTTGTGTATCTGTAATAAACAATGGTTAAATTCGAAAAACTGAGATTGGAGCAGCTCAAGAAGGAGCTTGAGCGCTTAAATTTGCAAACACAAGGGCTTAAAGCGGAGCTGCAGGTGCGATTAAGAAGCGCTTTAGAGGAGCAGGGCATGAATTGTCGATGAGCATGAATTCCAATGTGAAGAGCCAATGACATCTCGACAGGAAGAAGCACCTCAAGGAACTAATACTGGTAACTTCGACATGAACGCACTCCTCGGGGCAATACAATCCGTCAAACAAGCTGTAAAAGAGGAAGTCAAAGAACAGTTACGGCAAAATTCTCAAGCTGTCAAAGAACAATTACAGCAGAGTGAAACACGACTTGCTCAACTGAATTCACAGCAGATGAAAGAAATGTCTGCTATGGTAGACAGGAAGGTTTGTGAAATTGAGACACGGCAGGAATCGTTCGAAAAATCTGTAGAACAAAAATTCATTGCGAACGAGCAAAAGCAGAACGAATTAGAGCAAAGAATTCACCTACTACAGGAAGGTGCATTGCCTGTGCCAGCTTTATCCTCAATAAAACTGAAGCCTCCTACCTATGATGGAACCACCACATTTAGTGTCTTCAGAATGCAGTTTGAGACTACCGCTAGCACAAATGGTTGGAGTGCCCGCGAAAAAGTGGCTGCATTAACCGTTTCATTGAAAGGTGCTGCCGCTGATGTGCTTCAAACTATCTCAGAAAGTGAGCGAGACTGCTATGAAAGCTTAATGAATGCCGTTCAGCGCAAGTATGGTAGTGAACACCGGAAGCAGATGTACCAAGTAGAGCTACGAACACGTGTACAGAAGAGTGGTGAGTCTCTACAACAGTTTGCGGCGGAAGTGGAACGGTTGGCTCATCTTGCCTACCCAGGAGAGATCACTGAGAGGTGTATGATGGACACCTTTGTATATGGCATTCGCGATGCGGAGATAAAGCGTTCTGCAATAACTAATCCGAAAGCTACATATATGGAGACAGTAGCTAGCGCTTTGTTATTAGAGACAGCAGCATTGGTGTGTCGGTCAGAATGCACAGCCCGTCAGATAAGAGTCGAGAACAGACAAAGTTTCACGGGCAAATGCTTTACCTGCGGTGATGTGGGGCACATGACTCGTGATTGTCAGTTGAGATGGAAACATTATGCAACACACGCTCCGGTAAGATTGCCAAAGCAAGACAAAGTCCGAATTAGGGAATCGGAAACGATTGTCAAGCCGGGAAATGACCGGACTCCCACAACTGATGGCCCAAGAATCTTCGTTTCTCAGATGGCGCGGAAAAATAACAGCCTAACTGTCAACAGTGTAATAAGCGGAAGAAAAGTTGTGGTAACATTGGATACGGGGGCATCACATTCCATAATCAGAAGGGATCTCGTTCGGGGAATCGAGCCGCTTCAGGGAATAAGTTTGCGTACGGCAACTGGAGATGATGCACCGGTACTTGGAAAACTTACACGGAAAATCACTATCGGCACCACAACAGTGAAGCACGAGTTTATAGTTGCGGATATTGTGGATGAAGTAATCTTAGGTGTGGATTTCATGATTCGGAATGGATTCACACTAAATTTCAAAAGCCGAGTACTGAAATATGCGAACACCGAAATACCGTTATTTATAGGTGATGATAAGTATGGAGCTGTTAAACAAGCCATTGTATCGCGACGGACAAAAATCGCACCCAAGTCAGTTATACGGGCCAAAATGGGCGGAGATGTTGGGAAGCATAAGAGCCGAATCGTACCAGAAAAAGTAGTGAATATTTCAAATACCGCTGAAACCATAGCGAAAAAGAAGGTAAGGTGCCACAGAATTTCAGCAATTGTAAACTGTGAGAGGCAACCGCGAGTCACGAAAAGCAAGATACGAGCTAATACAAAGGTACCCGACGATCTAGCGAAAGAATGGTCTAAAGAGTCATATACAGTACTTCCATGCAGCAATTGTATACCTAAAAAACGAGGACAGTTGAATGAAATTCATGGAAACAGCAGAAATCGTACGCAACTGATGAGTGATAAAAGGAAAGCGAGATATGATGTACGAGTAAACTCTAAGGGATTTCAGGAAGGGCAACTAGTTATGCTTCATAATCCGCAAAGGAAAAGTGGATTATCGCCAAAACTGCAAACACACTGGGAAGGACCTTATAAGGTGATAAAACGGATCAACGATGTTAGATACCGCATCCAGTGGACGAGAAATGTCAGGAGCAAAATGAAAGTCGTTCATTTAGAGAGAGTATCTCCTTATAAACGTTGCAGTACTATCCTTGTTCGGGACGAACAAGTTTAAGCGGAGGGCAGTGAAACGTGATAGCTCAGTGAAAAGGGATTGCATACTTTTAGGATCCCATCTGGAGAATGAGTGCCCCCTGTGAGTCAAGATGCGAACTATTCGAATAATAGCTTATTCAAGAACCATCTGTCGGTAATATCAAAAAGAATATTCTCGACTTCCGTCGAAGAGGATAGAAGCTTCTAGATAATACGAGAATAGCGTGGAAGTTTCTACACCAACCATTCGAAAACTATAAAAGCGACAAGACTGTTCAAACTCGAAGACAGTAGATCAGAGATCGTAAAAGTGTATACATCAGGCATTTTAATCTAAGCAGCAGTATTAGCAGTATTTGTAATTTTGCAAAGTGATGAAATTCATTATTAAATAAAGTGATGAAATTACTTATTAAATAAAGTGACTAATGGTTTGTGAAATAAAGTGCAAATAATAACTAAGTAAACTTTAAGCCTAATATTAAATGTGTAAATAGCAATAATTAAATAAAGCTAATTATTTTAATTTAACCAGCGATTGTTTGATTACTACACAATCCAGTGGTACGAGTCCGAGTACAGAGAGTTAGAGAAATTGTCAGGAGGGCAATTTTGTAACAGAGTAAATTGTCAAGAGGGCAATTTCGTAACAATATTATGTAGCTACTTACAAAACTGGTTAGAAGATTTACCAAAGTTGGAGTCGCACTATCGTCGCAAATATACAACAAAAATATATTTTGAAGCAGATTTCAAAACATACAGACAGTATTATGAACTTTATTCTCAATCATGCGAAGAACATAAAAACAATGATATTGCTCGAGTATCATTTCCAATTTTTATGAATGTTTTTAAATCCAGCAATTACTCGTTATTTAAACCACGAAATGACCAGTTTGACTTATGTTTATCTTTTAAATCAAACAACTTGTTACAGGATATATTTGACATTCACCGAAATGAAATTGAAAGGATGCGAAATGAGAAGCAAAATTATGTCGAAAATGCCAAATTAGGTGCATTTCTACTATTTTTCATAGATATGGAGGCAGTTATACCACAGTCCAACGCCAGCTCCTCTTATTATAAAATGAAACTACAAGTTCACAACTTCACTATATACAGTGTTATAAGTCACGACTCTGATAATTACGTTTGGGATGAAACCGAAGGAAGTCTTGTCTCATCAACGTTTACAACAATTGTTTTAAAACATTTAAAAACCGAACTTTTGAAACATCCTCACATTCACCACATAGTTATCTACTCTGATGGTTGTTCTTACCAAAACAGAAATGTTGTCCTTTCTAATGCGTTGCTCTCTTTATGTGTGGAAAAAGACATTACCATAGAACACAAATACTTGGTAGTAGGTCACACGCAAATGGAATGCGATTCCACTCATTCTCTTATTGAGAGACGAATCAAAAATAAACAAATACATTTGCCATTTCAACTAGTAGAATCAATAAGAGCAGCCCGGAAAAATCCTATGCCTCTACAAGTTCACCACTTAAACTACAAATATTTCCTCGATTACAAGTCTGTTCCAATGAGGTATTCATCTATTAGACCAGGTAAGGCATACTTTTAATTTCTAAGAAATTTTCCAAAACTTTATTGCTTATTAAATTTTTAGGAAGAAAAACAGGAGACCCTACTGTCAATAAGGTACGTGCATTGGCATACGAGCAGACTGGAATTATTTATTTTAAAACTGATATAAATGACGATTATGCCCAGCTACCTCAAAGAACTTCAAAACAATTCACAGTTGTCGAACCTTCCCAATTGCATCTGAGCAGACTAGCAATTTCTAATAAGAAATGGCAGCATCTGCAGGAGCTGAAAAAAGTACTACCAGCAGACTGTCATTATTTTTATGACAATATACCCTATGAAAATTAATTATTATACGAGAGTTGTTAATACACAAGCTGATAAAGTATAATTTACCGTTACCTCTGAACTGTACTACATATTTATTTAACGAACTTTTGTCTTGAATTAATTTTATTTTTATATACTTATTAACTTCATAAATAATGCATTCAAAAAAAATGCAAGCAACAAGCTAAAAACCTAAAGTATTTCTTTTCATACAGACATTTGGCAACCATGCTTAAATAAATTTTTCTTTCTTTTGTTTTAAATATAATTTTTAGCATCTACCCATTGTTATTACAGCGATATATTACTTCATTAAAAATGTATTGACAAGTTACTGACAAATAACTAAAAAAATTGAATTGTAGTTAGGGCTTTTTGTTTCAGAAAATCAGGCGTCAAAAGGACGTAACTCACATAACTTTTAAAATATTAAAAAAAAACATTATTTTCTTTCAAATTTAAATTTGTCGGTGTTTTACAAGTTTCATTGAAAAAATTGCTCTAAACACATTAATATATATAGTTTTATACAGTTTTTTGTTTCTCCTGGAAAGTAATGAAAATGTTAGATAGGGCCGTTTGCATTTTAGCTAACGATATGAGATCCTAACTTCCAACTTTAAGGTTATGCCAATTGAATTTTTAAGGTTATGCCAATTGAATACATTATTGTAGAATGTTTCTATTACAGTATTAAATCAACAAACATACAAAATTAACAAAAATTTCTGACACTTCTTACACATGTCTGTTATATATGTTGGCAATACCAACCATTTTGAATTGTCAGTTTGTTTTTGACAGATAAAAAGGTTAGTCGTGTTTTGGTGTGCTCTTCGATTTTGTACTATTCGAAAAAATTGATCAAAGGAACTGTATTCAGTTTTGTGTAAAATATGAAATTAAATGCGCAAGGACATTTGAAATGTTGACTGTGGCCTTTGGCGAGTCTACTATGAGCAGAACACAAGTTCAATTGTGGTATAACCGGTTTCAGGAAGGCCAAGAAGATGTCAATTACGATGCTGGTCCTGGTCGCCCGAGCACGTCAACAACCGATGAAAACATTGACGCAGTGAAGAAAATGATTTGGATAATCGTCGAATCACTATCAGAGAGGTTGCTAATGATGTTGGCATATCGTTCGGCTCATGTCAAGCAATTTTTACGGATGTTTTAGGCATGAAACGAAGATTGTTCCAATATTGCTAAATTTTGAGCAAAAACAACGTCGCATGGACATCGCTCAGGAGCTGTTTTTGGCCAAAAACAAAACCGTTATCATGCCTCAACCACCGTATTCACCGGACTTGGCCCCCGCTGACTTTTTCCTCTTTCCAAAACTGAAGACACCGATGAAAGGAAAGCGTTTTGCTACGATTGAGGAGATGAAAGAAAAATCGAAACAGGAGCTGTAGGCGATACCAAAAAAAGCGTTTCAGAAGTGTTTCGAGGATTGAAAAAAACGCTGGCATAAGTGTATTATATCTGAGGGGGAATTACTTTGAAGGGGACAAGATAGTTGTTGATGAATAAATAAATACTTTATTTTTTGATCACACAATAACGGTTATTTTTTTATCACACCTCGTATAAACATATACATTTCTAGTTTAAGGTTTAGAGACAGTAAATTCTGTAGAGGCTATGTTGACCCGATCCGAAAAATTATAATCCTGTTTAAACTAGATACTCGCTGTCACAATGTCGTTATTGCACTTTCACATCGTCTTATTCGAGTATGTAGAGTTGGAATTACTATTGGAAATATCAAAAAACCGCGCTCTCATAACGCAAGTATGAATAAAACGCTACCTGTCGCTTAACAGTTTAGCATTTGGTAGCACTTGTTTTGACAATTAAAATGCTTTAACATATAAATTTCTAAAAAAATTTTAAAGTGGAATAGGTAAAATGGAAAATGGCAATTTCTGAGCAAGCGTTGGTAATTTAACTTTCAATGTGTACATATTAAAATATATATATATATTTTTTTTAATAACCAAATGTTTTATTGCAATCTGTTACATTCAATCACATTCAGCAATATTTAATAACTTAAGACAAATTTTTTTAATTTACTGTCTTTTATGGACTACACCCAGTGGTGCAGCCATTGCCTATTAGCACAGGAGATCTGTTGTGGATTTTCTCTTCAGTGAAAGTGGAGGGGTTGGAAGTGAGTTCCGATATCAGTGGATTTGGGTGGACTACGAGTCTCAGATTGTGCGAAGTAGAGAGCTTTTTTATTTCTTGAGCGACTGCAGGAACTTTGAGGTCACGATGGATTTGGTTGTTTGTGACATAATAGGGCGCGTTTACAATCATTCTTAGGGTCTTTGGAATCTTTGAAGTATTTCAACATTGGAAGTTGCCGCAGTGCCACACAGCTGAATACCGTATGTCCAAACTGGTTTTAAAATTGCTAAGTACAAGAGCAATTTGCTATCGATTGAGACTTTGGAGTTTCGATTCAAGAGCCAGTGTAGATTTCTGAGCTTTATACCGAGTGATTTTCGTTTTGTAAATATATGTGTTTTCCAAGCTAATCTTCTGTCGAGGTGCATCCCAAGGTATCTAGCCTCATTACATTGGGGTATATTTATGCCGTTGAGTTTAACGGGTGGGCAGGTGTTTCGTTTCAGAGTGAATGTAACCTGGACTGATTTTGTTTCGTTCAACTTGATTTTCCATTTTTTTTGCCAGTCAGTAATTTTGTTCATCCCACTCTGGATTTTAGAGGAAGCTAAGTGTGGGAGAGTGTCAACAGCTAAGACAGCAGTGTCATCTGCAAAGGTACCTATGGTGACTCCTTCAGCTGATGGTAAGTCGTACGTGTGAAGTAGATAAAGTATTGGGCCCATGACACTTCCTTGGGGTACGCCTGCTGAGATTCATGGAGCTCAGATTGTTCCTCACCTTGCTTTACGAAAAAATATCTATGTGTAAGATAGGATTTGATTAACACATAGTAGTTAATGGGGAGTGTAGTTTTTATTTTGTAAAGCAAGCCATTGTGCCAAACGCGATCAAATGCTTGCGAGATGTCAAGAAAAGCTGCTGTACAACAGTCCCACGCAGCTTGTTGCAGGCAGTTGTTGAAGTGTTCAACAGCCGCAATGATGTCTTCTTCAGATTTCAGTGATAGTTTTAAATCAATTGTGGAAGATACCATATATCGGAAGCGATTCCAATCAGTTTTGTGATTATGTAAGCTACATTGACTGGGAAGAAGGGCAAGATTGTTGTTAAGCTCGACGAGAACTGGAGAGTGGCCAGAAGACACCTCAAAACATGGGCTACATTTAAGATCACTAAGCATGATACCTTTCGTCACACAGAAGTCAATCAAGTCGGGAATTTTTCTTACATCTGTTTGCCAGTATGTTGGTGTACCTGAAGAGACAGGGAGTAAATTTAATTTTCCAATGGCCGCATAAAGCTGTCGAACTTTTGGTGTAGTGAGACGGGAACCCCAGTATGTGTGCTTTGCGTTATAGTCTCCTCCAGCTAGGAATCTATTGCTAAGGGTCTTAAAGAATTTCTCATACTCCTCCATATTTATTGTGTGTTTAGGTGGGCTGTAGACCACGGAAATTGTAATTGGCCCTTTCCAGTCATCAACAATTATATTCGTGGCTTGTATAGCTTCTGTGCGATAAGATGTGCGCTCTCACAGTGCTTTATATTATTGAGTATTAATATTGCTGAACCTGCATGAGCCTTATTATCTGGGTGCAGGGTGTGATAAAACTTAAAGTTCGGAATCTGAAAATGGTTTTTGTTGGTGAAATGGGTTTCAGATATTAGGAGTATATCTATTTCGTATGTTTTAAGGAATTTTTTAATTTCTAATAAATGTTTTGACAGCCCATTAGCGTTTTATAGAATGATTTTTATGGGATTGAGGATGAGCAATTCTTAGTCGTGAGGGTCACTAATAAGTTCATCATTGTTGTGATTTGTTGCATGACTTGCCGGAGTAGCATTATCATTTCTCGCATTTCGTTCGGAGCTTGGGTTTCTGCAGGAACAGTATTAATTGGTAGGGCCGTTGTGTTTTCATTAGTTGCTTGTGTTGAGTGTTTCAGTGCCTGAGCGTATGAAAGTACATTTTGATTTTGTTTTGATGTACTGGGATTTACCTGAACTTCCTGTTGTTAAGTAGGATGGATTCATGGGTAATTTGTCGTTTTTCCTTAATTGTGGGTATTTCATTTTCTGAAGATTTTTATAAACTACACAACCTTTGTAATTTGCTGGGTGATTACCTTCACACAAGGCGCATTTGACTTCATCTGATCTGTTTTTACGTACACAATCTGAAGCCGTGTGGCTTCCGGCGCATTTAATGCACATTGGTTTCCTGCGACAGTACGTTTTTGTATGCCCATACTGCTGACGGTTAGGGCATTGGGGAATATCGCGAGTCGGTCGGGGGTCTCAATTTGTATGAAGCAGGTATTTGACTTCATAAATTTCTTTATTGTTTGAGTTTGTTTGAAGTTCAATGATAAACATTGGCAGAGGTTTTTTATGCCACGCCCATTATTAACAAATATTCATAACTGAAGTTTTAACAGATTTCTGAACAAATTTTATGAGAAGCAGCATGTGGACATTATAAAACTAACTGCAAGAATGTATAGATTAGAGAAAGGACACGTCCACTCTCCATATAAGGAACTATCGGGAATAAAATTAAAATTAGTCTAGCTCTGCTCGTATTGATGATATATTAATAAAAAAAATCGTCATGGTATAACTTGCACGCACATGTAAAGGGATAGGATACTGATTTCGGTCTAGCCTGAGTTTCAGCTTTCTTTATTGGATTTTTATTAAAAAATTTTATTATATTTAAATTGAAATCAAAATGTACTGTCCAGTTGATTTTCACACAATATTGCAGAAATAAAATGTGATCTAAATAGTTCGTTTGGTTATTAAGATATACTCTTTTCATAAAGTATGATCAGTGTCGGTGGTTCGATCTTCACTAAACTTCACAATTGCACTAATATTGTGCTGGGTCCTTATACAAGATTCTTCATTGAAATTTCTCACGAGAGTTGACAGTGCTAGCAGAAAACACAAAATATAAAATTCACAACCAAATATTCGGGTTATTTTAAGAGCCACGTGGACTAAACAGATTTTTATAATTTAAGACTTATAAAACTATACAAAATTTGTGGCCAAAATATGGAGAAAATAAGAATATCATCGCTATAAAGCCATACACAAGAAATGGAATAGATCAGATAATAGAAGCGCCTCCCATAGAATCCACTGAAAGTCACTTGGCATCTTATATAGTACGTCCCCAGGTGGGTTACTATCCCGCATAACAAAAATTAGATCGTGGGATATACATGCAATGGTCGGTGAGCGCCCAGCGACTGTATGTCACAGCGCTGGGTCGCCAACATTGCATGATACGGGGGCATGTGCAAAAATCCAGGATCCCGGTCAGAGAATTCATAGGCTATAATCCCACCCTTCCTCTGATAAGGATCCATTAAGAGATGGGAAGTCGGATGCTACTCTTTTCAATACGCCTTCTCCCGCAACAACCAAGATATTAGATGAGAGTGCGAAGGTACGGTTTATAAAAAGAGATCGCGAGATCTGCTCTCTAGTGCCAGCTATCCACCACCAAGAAATTATGTGTTATCCAGTGTATGTTGGATAAGCTAGGTTACGGTTTAAAGACCGCAAGATTTTATTGGATATTTATTGCCACGTCTTGATTATACGGATCCAGCGAACTTCCAAGGAACCCAGTAAATCTCCTCCCGGCTGGTGACGATGAAATTGGGAGGACACAGAAAGCACGCAATACTGAACCAAAAAATAAAGCTATCAAATTATATAATAAGCAATAATTATAAACATTTAGCGATGCCTCCAATAGAAAAACAACTACTGCTGCATCGCAGGAAACAACATTATCAGTCACAGTGAGAAAGCAAGTGTAATCCTTGACTGCTTTAGTATAAAAACTGAGCAGACTACTACGAATGCTCACTGTTAACCAAATTACAAAAAAATTGTACAACAAATACAAACGTAATCACGGAAACTACTCGTTTAAATTAGACGACTATAGTATAATGGATATTGAATTATTTTGGTTAATCGTATTATATGGAATTCCGGAAATCGTATAAACGGGGCAACCAGACTGTGATAAGCTAGAGACTGGACACGACCTCCTACGGCACTTACAGTGAGATTTCGTAGTTACCACCAACTATACTATTCACTATATCACTAATGACAACTTGACTTGTCCTTATAAAAAATCTTCTCTTAATAGATTTTGCTGGAACAGAGACATTTTCGATGCAATTGTAATAAAAATAATGTATGTAGCGATCGCATTCAAGCTTGCAAATTAATTTATTATCCCTTATACATGGTAGTACTATAAAATCATAAGAATCTCTTCTGTTTCAGAAAATTGTATGGCCACCTTGCACCCAAGGTAAAACACTACGGATTTTTTGACCAACAACGAGACGGCTTAGCGTAGTTAGCGTTGTTTTAAAATCAAGTTGGGAAATATAAATTATATATGTATATTGTTAAGAAATCCCCTTGACAATTTATACCAACTCTGAATACTCGAATTCGTACCGCTGGATTGTGTAGTAATCAAAATAATAATAATAATATAATAACTTTATTTAACTATTTCAGTGCCCTAGCAGCTAGTACTCCCCTGCAATGTAAAATAATAATCAAGTTATTATTTTTCAAGTCATAATAATAATAATAATTATTAAATTTGTTTTTGCAACGAGTTCAAGGTCCAAAAATAAAAATTATTTTTATTCTTATTTAATTAAAAAAGTTCCAATATTTCGATTTCCTCCGGAAACCATCCTCAGGGTCTACAATTAATGACAATTATATAAAAATGTTTCAATTCAATAAATATGTTGACACTTACAATTTTCTGATCTGTCAACTTAAATGTAAATTACAGACTAAATATAATATTACCTGCCTAACATTAAACGGTGGTCTTAATTCTTCTAAGGTCAGCTGTTTGTGTTTGTTGTTGTTATTTTGAATGTTTACTTTGCTCGTACAAGTTTTCTATACATGTGTGCACAGCTATCCGTGTCCGTTTTATAATTAAGTCTTTGTTTTGTTGGTATGTTGGTGATATGTAGCATTTCCAGTAGGTATCGTTTGTTGTAATGTTGTTCTTGTTGTAATAGCTGTGCTTCTTCGAAGTTCGGGTGATGTCCACTACGAGCACAGTGATCTGCAAGTGCCGTTTTTGGTTCTAGAGCTGTGCTTCTGTTTTTCATATCCGATTTGTGCGCTGATATTCTCGTCCTTAATTTGTTTTTGGTCGTACCAATATATACTTTGTCGCATAAATTGGACCCGTTTCCACAACAATTAATTTTGTATATCACGTGCGCCTTATCTAATTTGTCGATCGTACTTTTTGTGTTGGTATATAGTTGTTGCAATGTGTTATTCGTTTTATGTGCTACTTGGAACTTTTCTTTATTGCACATATTCGATGCTTTGAATCGTTCTGAAAATTCCCTTATGTATGTCATTGACTTGTATACATATTTTTGTTGTCCTCTCTATTTTAGTATTGTCCTTTTTCCCTTTATGGTTTTTAATAAGCCTGTTATGTAGTCTATTCGGGAAATCGTTATTCTTTAAAATCTTCTTTATTTTTGTAATATTTTCCTTGTGAAACACTGTCGCTAATTGTTAGTATTCTACGTATTAGATTTGTCGCCGTGTTGAAAATTACTCCTTTTGGGTGTTTTGAGTAAAACTTAATTATTCTACCCGACGCATTTGGTTTTTGATACCAATTTACTTTTATCGTATTATGTTTTCTAACCAGGAACGTGTCCAAGTATGGCAATTGTCCATCTTCTTCTTCTATTGTAAATTTTATTGTTTTGTGACAATTGTTTAGCTTATTTAATATGTTTAGTATTTCATTTTTGTTTACAATTGCGAAAATGTCATCTACATACTTGGTCAAGGATCTAGGGTTATTTCTACTTTTCATTAATTTGTCCAATATTTCTTTCATTACTATTATGGGTGATGCCGGCGAACCAATTGGCATACCAGTACGTTGTGTATAAATTGTCGTTATATTTAAAATCTCTATTTTCTTTTATGGAAAATTTCAATATTTCCATAAATAATTCCTTTGTCATGTGTATATGTTGCTGTATGATGTCCCATTTTTTACTTATAATTCCTATTGCGTAATCAATTGGGATGCTGGGAAATAGAGACACAACGTCAAATGAAACCATAATTTCGTCATCGTATATATGTGCATTTTTCATCTTGTTTTTAAACTGCACTGCGTCTTTTAGGTTGTATTCAGATTCTACCGTCAAGTTTTTTAATATATTTACTATATACTTGCATAGTCCGTATGATGGTGAGTTAATAGATGAACAAATAGGTCTTAATGGTGTGTTCTCTTTATGTATTTTTGGTAACCCATATATTAGTGGTGCTAATGCTATTTTAGTAGTTAACTTTTGTTTTCGTAAGTTGTAATTATCCCATTTTTATTTAAATTATCTACTAAATCATTGTTTTTTTGCTGTAATGTTCAAGTGGGATCTCGTTTCAGTACTTGGAATTTGGTAATGTCATTCAACATTTTTTTCATTTTTTTTGTCATAGTCCTCTCGACTCATAGCCACCGTCTTTTTCCCTTTATCGGCCTTAAGTATTAGTATATTTGGGTTAGTTTTTAAAAATATTTTAGCTCCTTTTACGGTATGATTAACCAATCTCGCTCTTCTGTCTAGTCTTGTTCTTTGCTTGTGAGTGTGTCTCAGCGTTATAAAATTAGTTCTCTGCATTTCCTGATCCTCTTTATTGCTAACAGTTTGTATGCAATTTTCTCCATCTGCTATGCTTTTGAATAGTGGGAAACTATTGTTGGTAGTTTATTGGTTGTAAGAGCAAATTTTGGGCCTAAAGAGAGTAACCACTGTATGTCATTAGGTATTCTTGTATCAGTTGTGTTCACAAACCATTTTCATTTTGGGTCATGCCTACATACTCTCTCTCGTTAGCTCGTAATCTGATATATTTGTTATGTCTGTTGTTTATCTCGTTGAGCAGTCTGTTTTGTAATGTTCTCTCACTCTCAAAAAACAATTTGGCATCCTCGTCAGTCATCTCTTCTTATAGTTTTGTTGTTATTATTGTTAATTCTTTTTTGTTAGTTTTTAGTAGTTCGTGTTTATGTTTTATTGTCAAACTAAGTATTCGGGTGTGAAAACCTTGGATGTACTGCTCCAACACAGATGTGATTTTTGATGAAACTCTGTTATTGTTATTTAGTGTGGTTCTTACATTTGTAGTCATATTGTTGATGAAATTTGGTGTTAATCCTGCTTTCCTGCATCTTATTAAGAAACGAATTGAAGACCTAATTTTTGCGTTTGTCTGCCTTAATAATTTATGTCTTTGAATACATTTTTTTATGTTTTTGTTGTAGGTGTGTTTGATGTGATTATACAGCTTCATATTGTGAGTGTATTTTCAGCGTACTCTCCGTTCTTTGAATATTGTAAAACGATTGTCGACCTCCGGTTGAAATTTAATAAATTTGTTTTTGTAACGAGTTCAAGGTCCAAAAAAAAATTATTTTTATTCTTATTTAATTAAAAAGTTCCCGATACATCCTCAGGGTCTATAATTAATGACAATTATAACTATAAAAATGTTTCAATTCAATAAATATCTTGACACTTACAATTTTCTGATCTGTCAACTTAAATATAAATTACAGACTAAATTAATATTACCTGCCTAACATTAAATATTAGTTCGACAAACTAAAAAATTTGTTCGTCATTATTAAAGAAACACTACCTCGGTTTAATTAAAAGCATAAAGCCGTAAACTTAATTCGTTTAGCTGCATTTTTACCTCTTTTGAAGATTTTTCCGAGATTATTGCAACTGTTTTTTTTTTGGGGCATATTATAAAAATGGTAAAATATGGACGCAGAGGGTTATTACTGGGGCACTCAGACCCCATTTTAATATAACTTAATTTTTATTAATCATATTAGTTATTAGTAGCATATTATGCCAAAAACCCAAACAATTATGATTCTTATTACTATGGAGCATTTACAGTGGACAAAAGTGAAAATGGAAAGCAATTGGATCAGATTTTATGTTATATTAAGAAATTAAATGATCTTGTCAACATTTGAGTTTTCAACTCCAAATTAAATATTATAAATTTTTTTGGACTAATTTAGCCTTTTTTTTTAGAAGTTTCGTAGTTCGTTTCAAAATTGCAAATGACGTTACCCCTAAAAGTTTAATTTAAACATTGCCCTGATTTCATATGATTTTACTTCTACAAATATTCGCCATTTTACACAAACATAGACAACATCCCAGGGTGAAACCAACTAGTTAAAATGCTAGTAAAACATACACAGAACAGAAAAAGTCTGCGTACAACATATGAAAAAACAACAAAATTAAAATATTTATGCAATTTCGAGATAATTTTTTTTAAATTTTTTTGATGCAGTATCAAAGTCTTTTAGTTAGGTTTACTGTATATTTGTAAGAAAAATTTTACAAAAAACAACAAACAAAAAATAACTGCACCTTATCCAAAAAAGCGAAATTCAATGCAGAAAAAGTCTGCGCACAAAATATAAATGAAAGGAAAAATTAACAATTTTCAAAATTAATATACGAGTAAAAAAAATATTTAATAACTGGTTGGGTAACTCTTTCTCTTAGCCACCTCTGCTAAACATTTCGGGATTGATTAGACCAATTTTTCGGTCTCTGTGGTTCTAATGTTTGCCCACTCCATGCGAATTAGGTCCTTGAGCATAGTCTTCGAGGAAATATGGTGGTTTCGAATATGTCGTTCTAGTAAACCTTATAAATAGTTAATCAGATTTAAGTCGAGTGATTTTGGAGGCGTGCCAACTGTTGGGGTGCATTATAAAGGAGAGAAAGCTTCACTACCTCTGCTGTATGCTTTCGGTCATTGTTGTGCAGAAGTAGGTAGTCTATTTTATTCTCAATTAATTCCAATTTCTTGTCGTTTTAGTCTATTAACTATTGAAACATACGGTTTTTTACGAGCGAGACCGCCATGTTAGTGGTGCTTTTTTTACATTTCTCGCACAATATCGGCACATAACCTTTTTATGTGATTCTCCTCAACATCCTTTGGCAGTTTTGCTGCCGTTAGTCGTGAATTGGCTTTCACTTGCCCTATAAGACCCTGGGTTTCACTGGTACTTAATAGTGATGGACGACCAGAGCGTAGTTTTGAGGTTAATTTACCCGTCCTTTTGTAGTTATTAGTAACTGTTTGTATAGAAGAACGTGCCCGGTCTACAACTGCGTCAATTTCTGATGATCTTTCGTTCACTGACATTGATTTCTTTTCGATTAGCTTCAATCACAAAATGATATTTCAAAATGATTTTTTTCTGAAAATTTCGAAGTATTTTGAAATAAAAATACCCCTGCTGAAGTAACAGCCGTGATATTTTGGAATAATTGTGTTTATTTATCTCAATAAGTACCTTTATACTTTTTGTACACAGACTTTTTCTGCATTGAATTTCGCTCTTTTTGGATTTAAGTTGTTATTTTTTGTTTGTTGTTATTTTTGTTAATGTTTCTTACAAATATAGAGTAAACCTAAAAGACTATGATACTGCACCAACAAAATTTTAAAAAATTATCCCGAAATTGCATAAATATCTTAATTTTGTTGTTTTCATATGTTGTACGCAGACTTTTTCTGCTATGTGTATATACTCGTATGTATGTAAAATGTATATATGTATGTAAAATGTATATATGTATGTAAAATGTATATATGTCTGTAAAATGTATATATGCATGTACATAATATGTTTACTGGAACATGTATAATTTTTGTGCATGAATGAGGAATGTGTTAATTCATGATGGCGCATTTCCACTTTTCTTTGCGGATATTTTAAAACACGCGTTAACTTGAAGATTTGTCTCTAAAATGAGGAATTACAAAAGCGATGAAATTTTAAAAATAACTGTTTTTCTTCAAATCCCAATGTTTGTCTTTACTTCTCTTTTTATCAAATTGACAAGGAAAAAATACTCAAAATTTATTATACACGCAAAATGAAGTGCCGCAGAAGTCTGCAACTGGTTAACTTATAGATAAGTTTAGAACTAGTAAACTAACCACTTGATTTGTTACTATTAAATTTACTAGTATATTTGGAAGACTGTCTATATATTTCACTACATGGATATGGAATGCGTGTACAACAAACACAATAAATTCAAATACACTACACATGATACCCGTGTGATAAAAAAAATCGTTGAAACGGTAAATAAATAACGCGGGAATCCGATGTCTTTTCTTATTCTTCTTTGCCGATACTATCGGAAAAATAAAATAAAAACACAACTACCATCGCCGTATCGCTCGCAAAAAACGGCGTTTCAAAAGTTTACAGGCTAAAACGACAAGAAATTGCCACCAAAAAAAATAGTTAAATGAAGGTAGGAAAACTTCTGGAAGCAAGTATAGTTTTCTGACAAAAGCAAATTTTGCATTTTTGCCTTTTTAAAGCAATGTTGTCCACGTCGAACAAAAATAAGCTCCGAGCAAATAGAAGACATTCTCATATACATACATACTTTACACAGATTGAGCATTCATAAATCGCCCTTTACTCTGCAGCTCCAACTCCGGTTCACCCACATATCAATTGAGACAAACAAATTTGTTTTTGTTTTTCGTGCCTGCGAAAGACAAAAATTTGTTACGAAAAAACAAAAATTTGTCTCTGGGAAGTAGGACAGCGTTAACCTGTTTACCTAAGACTTCAATTTAGTTTAAAGTTAAAATTAATTTAATTTACATTCAATATAAATTAAATTTATTTTAACATAATTTGTTGCCTTTTGCCATTCTCTATCAGTATTATATTATTAAAGTTAGCGTGTTCAAATTTGGACAGTTAATACGCAACTCAATGCAAATATTTTTTATTGGCGTTATCAAGCCATGAATGAAGGTGCGTACTTATCTGTTATGGTCGCATTCATTTTTGTTTTTGGTGGGAGTGTCGTGCTCTGGATAAATTATGCGTCGACATCCCTGCTATAAGGGGTATAAGATAGCCTGGTGGAGACCCGGTGCAGCCTTCCTCGAACACGGCGGTGGAGGGATGATGATCTGGGGTGCATAGCAGCTTCAGGCGAAATTGTAAATTTATTGAGTATCAAATGGAGCTAAATATCTTGAAAAGGAAGATGAAGACCAGATCCTTAGATCCATCATTTCACTTTACGACAATGACCCAATGCATACAGTAGAGGTTGTGAAGCTCTGCCTCCACCATAATGCAACCCATCAGTTACGCATGTCCTCAAAATCATCATGGCGCATTCGAAATCATATTTCCTCGAAGGCTATACTCAAGGACGTAATTCAGAGACCGCAAAAGTAGTTCAATTAATACCGAATTTCTTAAACGAGGTGGTGAAGAGAAAGGGTTACCCAACCAGTTATTCAAATTATTCTTTTTACATTAATTATGAAGATTATTCTAAATTTTTCTTGATATTTATATTTTGTACGTATACATTTTTTGTATTGAAATCTCGCTCTTTTTGAATTAAGTTGTCTCTATGGCGTATGCCAACTGTGAAGCGTCACAGGAGGCGTGGAATTTAACATCGCGACTAGTTGCAGATCGTACCCAGCGAAGCACGCGTATTTGGTTCGCCTGATACTACTATAAAAAATTTGTCCACCTTGTAAAAGTGGTGGGAGTAAGTTACTCGTATTTTATTCAACCATATCTGCTGCATCAAGATTTTGGCGGTGATGACAATAGAAGCAAACTACCCCTCTGAGTCGTACAGCTGGACCATAGCCGACAGTACTTTGCGTTCGGGGGATATGTTGCAAAGCTGCCACGCGGAAACAAAATCAGTCCCCTCATGCATTCCATCGAATGCCCATAGAGCGAGTGGGGCTGGTCTCCTGGAACTCGAGCAAATCTTCCTAAGCAGATGCCCTGAAGGCAAATCCGATAAAATGCAACTCTTTAAAACTCTATTGTATCAACTTCTGACTACTACTCACTTCTATACAAAATCAGTCTTTACTTGCAAGTTAGTGAAGCCATAAGTGAATAAGCCTCCAGTATAAAATAAATATAACATTTTTTCTTTTATTAATTTAATACAATATCTATATCAATCAGATTGTTGTTTTGCAGCCAGGAGGAGAATTAGACTGTATCCTAACGGAGCTCCCCTTTCTGACACTAGGCCGCCTCAGGTAGTAACGGTGGCCTTGCTGTGGTTCGGGGCGCTGCCACAGTTGACCAACCCCTTCCCCTTTCAAATTTTTGGCTGCCTTAGCTTGATCAATCGAGCGGGTGGCCGTAAGAACCAGTATGAGCAAATTAAACATAAAAAAACTGACGTGCGGTCTCTAAACGCTAATTCGGATGGGAATCCAAAATCCTCCGCACACTCTGCGACGGCTATTGTAGCTAAGGACGACGAGCCTGGCACAAGCAAAGCCACGTGCTGCGTTAGTGTTGCTAACCAGAGAACCAAAAGGTTCTACAAGGTTAAAAGGGCTGCTCCCCGGGCGGTGGAACGCTTGGCGCGGATCCCAGAGAAGGAGAGGACAGTGAAGCAGAAGGCTTCCCTCGAGTGGGCGACAAAAGTCGTGAAGGAGTCTCAAGCTCCAACACAACAGGTTACAAAACGTACACGGTCCCTAGAAGAGACCACCCAACCGGACCCAAAGAAGTTTAAAAAGTGCGGTACTGTCACCACGAAGTCCTTCAGCGAAGTGCTGAAAGGACACCAGGTCATGGCGGTCATAGATCGTAATGACTTGCATGGCAGTATCGCTCCTGAGTGCTGGAAAAAGGTAGAAGTCAGCCTTTCAAGGCTCTACCTCCAGCTTTTGAAGGAATTCCCAGGTGGTTTTTCCTATTTTCGCGACAGCGGATAGCATCAGGGCCACGTGAAGCTGATTGCCTACGCAGATCAAAGGTCAGTCGACCTTTATAGGATTGCGATCTCCAGGATAGGGGTGGCATGGCCAGGTGCCAGACTCGAAGTCGTACCTAGGGAGCTGATCCCTAGTAGACCTAGAGCGCGCACTTGGATCCCAGCTGCACCGTCTGACCCTGAGGCTATCTTGGAGATCTTTAGGTTGAGCAACCAGCAGCTCCCGACTTATAATTCGAAGGTGACTAAGGTAGAGGAACCAAGAGGGGATTACAGGTCAATAAACCTTGTGGTAAACGCCGAATCTCTGGCGACTCTATCTGAATCCAATTGGGTCGTGGGCTATGGCTTCTCATCCACAAGCCTCAAGGTCTACAAAAAGGACATGCAACCGTCTTACATGGATCAAGCGGTAGTGAATCCTTCGGGGGTAACTGCTGATCCTGCTGCTGCTGAGGACTCCGCCATGCACCCGAAACGCAGAGATCCTACGAATAGTGGAGATTAACCTCCATCACTCGAAAGCTGCGTCTGCCAGCCTTCTGCTCCGTCTTGCAAAAGGCGGAATAGACGTTGTGCTGATCCAAGAACCCTGGATACACTGAGACTTGGTCTTGTATCCTCATTAGGAATAATGTTAGCTCATTTATTCTCCCCAATTACAGCAACAAGGATTTAATGGCCGTCTGCCGGGAAACTGGCAAGGGACGGTACTGGTTGGTCTCGGCCTATATGGTCCATGACCATGAGATCCTTCCAGAAGCCAACCTACAGAAGCTTTTTGGGGATGCAAAGGCTCAACGGGTGGCTGTTATTATTGAATGCGATGCCAATGCGTACCACGACATCTTGGGAAGCACGGATGTCAATGAACGCGGTGAGCCAATATATGAATATATTGTAACGACTAACCTTTCTATAAGTAATAAGGGGTCAGAACCCACTTTCATTACTGCAGATAGGCAAGAAGCCCTTGACTTAACCCTTGCCTCCGAATGAATTATTGATTGGATCTCAAATTGGAGACTTCTAGAGGAACATTCCTTTTCGGATCATAGGTTAATACAGTTTGATCTTCTAGATAGTCAACCTACCCCTAAGGCTTTTAGAAATGTCAGGAAAGCAAAATAGGACCTCTACAAGGTGACTGTAGCTACTGCCTCAGAACCCCACAAGCACAAGCACGTGTGACGAAATTGATAGGTCTGTGGAAGTTCTAACGGTTGCTCTTAATAAGGCTCTATTGGTCTCTTGCCCCCTCAGTAGACCCAGGGGGAAACAAAAACCCACGTGGTGGGGGGAGGAAATTAGGGGACTCAGACAAAACTGTAGGAGACTTTTCAACAGCGCAAAGAAATCTAGAGATAGTGCAGACTGGGCTTTATATAAGACAGCACTCAGAGCCTTCAAAAGTAAGCTTAGGAAATCGCAAACAGAATCGTGGAAAACCTTTAAGGTGACGTAGAAGATATCTCTGAGACGTCCAGGTTGAGGAAGATCCTATAAACTGCTCCAATGGTACCTGGTTACCTGAGGAGGGAGGATGGATCCTGGACTTCAAATAGTAATGAGACTCTAGAGCTTCTTCTGGAGACTCACTTCCCTGGTTGCTCGAGCACCATTCCGCGGAGAACGAAGCCCAGCGGGAATGTAGTTGAAGTCAACTCAGACATAGTCATGAAACCAAAATTGCAATGGGCTATCCATAGTTTCAAACCATTTAAAGCATCTGGCCCAGATGGTGTAGCTCCAATTGAAATTCAGCAGCCAGAGAATCTTATAATAGAGTGGCTGTTAAATATCTATAATAGTTGTCTTGAATTAGCGTATACTCCAGACTCATGGAAGCATGTGATGGTAATTTTTATAGCCAAGGCAAAAGCTCGCACACAGCTCCAGGGGACTTAAGACCCATTAGTATGTCCTCCTTATGTCTCAAAATCCTGGAAAGGTTGTTAGACATTCATCTGAGGCTCACTATAGACAGACAGAAGCTGTCAGTCTCTCAGCATGCCTACTTCAAGGGTAAATCGGTGGAGACCGCTTTTCACCCCTTAGTCTCTTTTTGAATTAAGTTGTGCATATGTACATACATATGTACATCAAATTAAAAAAAAATCATCCCGATATATTGGATAAATAACTTCAATTTGCTATTTTCATATGTATGTACGTAGACTTTTTCTGCAAGTGTATGTACATACATATGTATACATAATTCTTCATTAAGTGCAATGTATGGGAATACATAAGGGCGGGTTAATTTTTAATTTTTCAATCATCTCATCTAGGAACCCTTTTATTCGATAACTGCATTTTTAATAAAACAAAATATAAATTTAAAGTTAAGGAAAAATTGAAGGAATGAAGTTCTGACTAAGAACTTAGCGTTTGTTTCCTTTCCTGTGTATCTTTTTTTCCCAGATTTTACAAAAAATAGCTATTCCTGATACAATTGCACAAAACAAAGACAAATAACCGCAATGCGGCAAAAATCAACGGTATGAAACGGTTAAGTAAATGTACTTGCGGATACGGCAAGCACTTAAATAGAGAACGGGAAGGGGAAAACAGAACAGAAGCTCAAACAGAACACACAATTAGGAATTTATTATAGACGAAAAAATTTGAAAAACAATGATATATAGAAGTAGGGAAGAAAATGTGAAACGGTATAGCTGGCGAGACAACCAATCGGTTCTGTGATGGAGGAGAAAGCATCAACCATTAAAACTTGCAAAATATGTATGTAAATAAAGCACGAAATAATTATCAAGAAAACGTATCATTTGAATTGTAGTCCATTTGTAATTTATAACCTTAAATTGAAACAAAATTGACTTTTGACAATACATTGAAAATCATTAAGAAAATAATATATGTACGTATAGAGAAAACCAGCTTTAATTTTTTCATGCCACCGGGTTTAGGTATCCTTTAATCACTTTAATTAAAAAATTAAAATTTAATTAAAGTTAATTTTTAATAAGAGCACAATAATCATTGGTACAACAAAGGAAAACCTAGGTGTATATATGAATTCTAATTGAAAAAAAAATGTTTACTTGAAAATAATATACGTGAAACTACATTTACGTGTTGGCTTGAAATTGATGCAAATGATTTAAATTATATCCAAACAAACGAAAAAATCGGCCATGACTTGAATTACTGAACAAAATCACATATGAATGTACCTATATAGGCTCAAAAGATGCAACAAACTGGTACGAATATATTACTGGTAAATATGTTTAAAAATATCCTGAAAATAGGAATTCACACAAATTTTCTTACTCTTAATAACCGTTTCAACTTAATACATATGTATACTTTTCTTTCTCTTAAAAACCGATACGTCAAAAATAAAAGAGAAAACATTCTAAAAATTACCATTTTAGCTAATTTGTTCGTAGTTGTAAATGGAAATGTTGGAGATCCCAAATATAGTAAGCTTTTGACTCTGCCGGGTGATGGCGATGATTGTGTTGAACCTCCTTTTATTTACCCCTAGGTAGCAATAACTTCAATCTAGTGAAAATTTGGTTGCAGCTGCTGTGCTGTATTGAGGCCTTCTTATTCCTCGGCTTTGGCTTATATTATATGTATGTGCAGCTATTTTTTCTTTAAGCAGTTGTTCACACTAGTACTAATAAAATAAAAAGCAAGAACATTTTTGTACTACTTTTAGTAAAATAATTGTAAAAATCAACACTGAAAGAAAAATTCAAACAAAAAATTTTCTTAAATTGAAATTACTCAAAGAGTACTTAATTGTTGCAGTACCATTAAAAAATAAAATTTTTTGTTTGTTTTTTCTTAAATAAGTACACTAAAAATTCCACGTATTCAAATAGCTTTACATATTTTTTTTATGTATAACATAATACAAATGTAAAATTTTAGTTAGTTTATATATATCTTGTATGAAGTACCCGCAAGTATATTTTTATACGTAAAACCACAAGCGACACTTTATTCGAGCCCGAGACGGTCAACAACTAAACTGCAACTGAAACTCAAAATCAAACAGAATTAAGAATCATGTCGTCTCCTGCTCTTTCCTTTTCATATATTTGTAGTTGCCATTTCGTTTTCTTTCTTGCTTCGTCCACTCCTTTATTTATTCGTTAAAATTTTGCGTATAAAAGTAGTACAAGACCAAAAGCAGAAGCAGAAAATATTTATGGTTCTCATTCGTTCCCCTTATTAGTATATATATATATATAAAGCAATCTACGGTAATTTTTTTCGTCACAGCAATAAATAATAAATAAATTGTCATGCCTTCACATATACTATATACAATTTTATAACTTTTAATTCTAATATACAAAATCATTTTCTGTTTACTCTCTTTCGCCTTAAGTTTAAACAAATTCCTCTCCGCACTATTCTGCATTTCTGTAAATTGTTTTCCTACTGCAAAGCTGCAAGCATGTTATAGAAATAAATCCGCAGCAAATAATGGTTTATATCAAATGAATTGACCATGCAAACTGCGCATAACCCCACGTCTCCACGGCAAATAAAGTATAATTTCAATTGGCAATTTAAAGCAAATTGCCTATACAGAAAGCAAATTGCATCAAGTTGGCAATTTATGGCTTGAAATATTTCAATTTAGTTCATATCAAGTGCGAAAAAGGTGATAAGCCAAATCTGGCAATCAATATTTAGTTAAATCTGAGACAGAGACTCTAAAAAAATTAAATTAAAAAAAACTTAAATATAAAATAAATAAAAGGTGCTTCGAGTAAGTATTAAATCGAAAAATCACACACATAAACATAAATTGTAAACAAACAATAGCTGAGAGGGCGTGCTTATGAGCACATTACGCTCTCCCTAACCAGAGCGTAAGCTCACTAAGGCAGATAACGCATCGTACAATGTGAGCAAAGATCTGATGCTCTCTAACGATACAGACAATTTGATGCTTGATCAGTCGCCCGAATGTTTAGTGATGAAAGCTCAGCATACGCTAAACAGTAAAGCAATCAGCATAGTCTCAAAAACTGATGATATTCAGCGCCTACGCGCTTATTCACTATCTAGCATGGATCGCTATATAAATATTAAGCGAAAGCTAAGTCCGTTTAAAAACATGACAAAAAAACCAAAAAAAAAATGTAAACCAAATAAATATGAAGAATGCACCAACACAGTACCGAGCCAAAATCGCTTTGCCTTGCTTGCCGATAATGTAGAAGGTCCAGACCAAAAAAATGAAGGTACACAAATATTTAAAGAAGTCAAACCTCCCCCACTTGATCTGCGTGAACGCAGCTCTAATATGCTGGTCTCTAGACTATCTAGCTTGATAGGGCAAAAGAACTTCCATATAGTTGCATTCAAGAAGGGAGACTTACACGAAACAAAAATTCAGATCTATACTGAGAAAAATTATCGCTTGGCAATCAACTCCCTTGACAGTAGTAAAAAAAACCATTATACGTATCAACTAAAAAGCAATAAAGGTTTGATTGTCGTATTAAAAGGAATAGAATCAGATGTCGACCAATCTGAGATGTAAGAAGCACTGATCGAAGCCGGTTTTAACCAAAACTCCATATTTAACATAAAAAATAAGAATAATATCCCACAACCAATGTTCCGAGTGGAGCTTGAACCAGAATCAAGAAAGCTGCAAAAAAACGAAGTCCATCCAATCTATAATATGCGATACCTTATGCACCGCCGAATTTCAGTTGAAGAACTCCACAAACGCAATGGCCCTGTACAATGTACAAACTGCCAGGAGTTAGGTCATACCAAATCATATTGCACCCTACGCCCCATTTGAGTTGGCTCTGGTGACGTCCACCAATCCTCTGCCTGTACGGTCGATAAAAAAAATGAAAATGTTCTTACTAAAAAATGCAATAATTGCGGCGGAAGTCATACTGCAAACTATAGAGGTTGCCCAGTGTATGCTGAGCTAAAAAATGAAATGCGCCAACAGAACGATAGAGGTCGACACGAAGTTACTTACGTAGGGCCTCTACACCAAATCCCGACTACGTTCAACGACAAACATGCTCCACCTGTCATAAGTTACTCTAAAAATTTGTCATTGGAACGCGAACGGTATTAGCCAGCACCAACTTGAAGTGCAAAATTTCCTTATTAACAACAAAATAGACATACTACTCATTTCTGAAACCCACCTTACCCTGAATCACAATTTTAAAATAAATGGTTATAAGTTCTACAAAACGATGCATCCGGATGGTAAAGCTCGAGGTGGGACAGGCATACTCATAAAAGACGGCATAAAACATCTCTCACCAGAAAATTATGACAAGGAATATCTCCAAGCGACCTCCATCTGCCTGCAATGTTGGGACGCCAACATAACGGTATCATCTGTTTATTGCCCACCTAGACACACTGTCACAACAGCTCAGTTTGAAATTTTTTTCGAGTCGCTGGGTGAAAAATTTGTAGCAGCCGGTGATTACAACGCTAAACATACGTACATACGCATCACGCCTTATAAATCCCAAGGGTAAACAGTTATATTACGCTTTGACGAATCGGCGTAACAAAATTGACTACGTGTCTTCTGGTAAACCCACTTACTGGCCTACGGATCAACGGAGCATCCCGGACTTACTAGATTCTGCAATAACGAAAAGACTCCACAAAAAACTTCTGTCTACGGAATCATGCTTTGAGCTGATTTCAGATCATTCCCCAGTTATAATGCACCTAAGGAAATACCCAGAAGACATAAACCAACTTTTTCGATTAGTAACAGGTAAAACCAATTGGTTAAAATTCCGTAAATATATTTGCAGTCACCTTCCTGAAAAATGTAGTCTTAAGAGTCCGGATGAATTAGATTCCGCAGTACAATCATTCAACTGCACACTGGTATCAGCAGCAATCCACGCTACACCCCCAAACGGCCAAATCCCACGCAAATCAATATGCTCAACATCATTCGAAATTGAAAGACTGATAACGGCAAAGAGACGGCTCAGACGACTGTGGCAAAAGCAAGCACAGGTCACCAGCGCTAAAGCAAAAATTCACGACAGCCAAAAACAAACTGCGAAACGCATTGCGCGACGAAACTGAAAGAGGTATAAAGGCCTACATCTCGCACCTGAACCCCCTTGAATCCACACACTACTCCTTATGGAAGGCAGTCAAAAACACGAATAAACCTACAGAATCGGACTCGCCTATAAGACTTATAGACGAAAGATGACCAAAAAGCAATGAGGAGAAGGGGCAAGCTTTTGCTCAACATCTTAAAATCACATTCCAACCAAATTCTCCTAGTAACAACTTTAAAATACCAACACTAAACAACCTAATTCCCCAGATGGATTTCCGGTTGAGGCCGAAAGAAGTGTGGCATTTTATCTCAACTCATTTAGATAAAAAGAAAGCAGGCCACGATCTGATATAACCACAAAGATGTTGATGGAGCTACCTCCGCTTTCAGTAAAGCATTTAGCAATACTATTTAACACAATTCTTAGACAAGGTTACTTTCCTCAAGTTTGGAAACTGTCCCACATAATCATGATACCCAAACCTGGCAAAACTCCAACGCAAGTCTCGTCATACAGACCAATAAGCCTGTTATCCGTCGTCTCGAATTTCAGTTGAAGAACCCCACAAACGCAACGGCCCTGTACAATGTACAAACTGCCAGGAGTTTGGTCATACCAAATCATATTGCACCCTACGCCCCATTTGCGTTGGGTGTGGTGACGTCCACCAAACCTCTGCCTGTACGGTCGATAAAAAAAATGAAAATGTTCTTACAAAAAAATGCAATAATTGCGGCGGAAGCCATAGAGCAAACTATAGAGGTTGCCCAGTGTATGCTGAGCTGAAAAATAAAATGCGCCAACAGAAGGATAGAGGTCGACACGAAGTTACTTACGTGGCGCCTCTACACCAAATCCCGACTACGTTCAGCGACAAACATGCTCCACCTGTCATGAGTTACTCTAATGCACTGAAATCAAATTTAGCTGAAAATTCAAATACCAATAAACAATCGCAAAATCTAGAGGCAGTGCTCTTAACCTTAACGCAATGTATGACACAGTTCATGTCCTCAATGAAATCAATGATCAAAGAACTAATATATAATCAAAATCAACTTTTGAAATCCATACTTGCAAACAAATGAATACGCTAAAAATTTGTCATTGGAACGCGAACGGTATTAGCCAGTATCAACTTGAAGTGCAAAATTTCCTTATTAACAGCAAAATAGACATATTACTCATTTCTGAAACTCACCTTACTCTGAATCACAATTAAAAAAAAAAGGTTATAAGTTCTACAAAACATTGCACCCGGATGGCAAAGCTCGAGGTGGGACAGGCATACTCATAAAATACCGTATGAAACACCACTCACTAGAAATCTACGACAAGGAATATCTCCAAGCTACCTCCATCTGCCTGCAATGTTGGGACGCAAACATAACGGTACCATCTGTTTATCGCCCACCAAGACACACTGTCACAAGTGTTTTTTCAAGTCGTTGAGAGAAAAATTTATAGCAGCCGGTGATTACAACGCTAAACATACGCATTGGGGTTCACGCCTTATAAAATCCAAGGATAAACAGTTATACTACGCCTTGACGAACCGGCGTAACAAAACTGACTATGTGTCTTCTGGTAAACCCACTTACTGGCCTACGGATCAACGGATCCCGGACTTACTAGATTTTGCAATAACGAAACGACTCCATAAAAAACTTCTGTCTACAGAATCATGCTTTGAGCTGAGTTCAGATTATTCCACAGTTATAATGCACCTAAGGAACTACCCAGAAGACACAAACCAACCTTTTCGATTAGTAACAGGTAAAACAAATTGGTTAAAATTCCGTAAATATATTTGCAGCCACCTTCCTGATAAATGGAATATTAAAAGCCCGGATGAATTAGATTCCGCAGTACAAACATTCAACTGCACACTAGTATCAGGAGCAATCCACGCTACATCCCCAAACGGCTAAATCCCACAACATCATTCGAAATTAAAAGACTGATAACGGCAAAGAGACGGCTCAGGCAAAAGCACAGGTCACCAGCGCTAAAGCAAAAATTCACGACAGCCAAAAACAAACTGCGAAACGCATTGCGCGACGAAACTGAAAGAGGCCTACAGGCCTACATCTCGCACCTGAACCCCCTAGAATCCACAAACTACTCCTTATGGAAGGCAATCAAAAACACGAATAAACCTACAGAATCGGACTCGCCTATAAGACTTATATACTGAAGATGGGCGAGAAGCAATGAGGAGAAGGGGCAAGCTTTTGCTCAACATCTTAAAATCGCATTCTAACCAAATCCTCCTAGTAACAACTTTAAAATACCAACATTAGACAACCTAATTCCCCAGATGGACCTACGGTTGAGGCCGAAAGAAGTGTGGCATTTTTTCTCAACTCATTTAGATAAAAAGAAAAAGGAAGGCCACGATCTGATAACCACAAAGATATTGATGGAGCTACCTCCGCTTCCAGTAAAGCATTTAGCAATATTATTTAACACAATTTTTAGATAAGGTTACTTTCCTTAAGTTTGGAAACTGTCCCACATAATCATGATACCCAAACCTGGCAAAACTCCAACGCAAGTCTCGTCATACAGACCAATAAGCCTGCATGACGTCTGTACGACGAGAAATTATTCGAGAAATTTTTGCTATCAAAATGAACCACATACCTGGTACAGAATACAGTAATACCTAACCAACAGTTTGGCTATCGAAAAAAGCATGGCTGTATTGAACAAGTACACCGAAAAGTGTCCCAAACCAGAAAGGCGTTCGAGGAGAAACAATACTGCTCTGCAGTGTTCCTCGATGTTGCACAAGCTTTTGACAAAGTATGGCACGAGGGCCTGGTCTATAAAATAATAAAACTTCTGCCTTCAAATATCCATAGTATCCTGGAATCATACTTAAAGGGTAGGCGATTTTAAGTTAAATGTGAAGAGTACCTTTCACCAGAAATGGATATATTGGCTGGAGTAACTCAAGGAAGTGTTCTTGGACCGATACTGTACACACTACACACCTCAGATTTACCAACAAACAAATATCTGCTCACCTCAACTTTTGCCGATGACACAGCGATTTTATCTTGCCACAAGCACCGTCAAATAGCATCGCGTGATCGCAACGAACATATACACGTGGTTTAAAATTAGCTTTTGAACTGGCGCATCGCAGTAAATAAACAAAAACATTTACAATCAACAAACACACGTGTCTTCCTATCATACTCAACAACAAAACTATCGCACAGGAGACAAAAGTGAAATATTTAGGCATTCACCTTGACAGACGCCTTACCTGGAGAACACACATAGAAAAGAAAAGAGCGCATATCAAACTAAAAGCTGCAAGTCTTAACTGGCTTTTAAATTCAAATTCAAAACTAAGCCTTGACTACAAAGTACTCCTATACAAAGCCATAATCGTACCAATCTGGATATATGGAATTCAGCTGTGGGGAGAAGCAAAAACATTAACGAACTGTTGCAAAGGACCCAGTCTAAAATACTACGCACGATCACTGGTGCACCGTGGTTCATGAAACACCTAAACATTCATAGAGATCTAGGTGTTGTGAGAAAGTAAATTCTCAAACCGCTAATATTTACGCTCCCACATTGACTGCGTCGCCAACAACAAAAGCATTTTTGAATAAGCAACGGACCTCACACGACGTCGATTGTTCTAGAAGAATGTAATTTATTACACTTATTACGAAGCAATCGGCAAAACTCACCCCTAATTAACAGTATGCTCGACGTGCATGACATCATCAACAACAACAACAGACAATGCCACGTGCTTGACAACAAGCCGAATTCTGCAGTGGTAGTGACGGTTGCGTTTCAATCGAATTGGTAAAACAACAGAACTTTCTGGAAGCTTTGCTACTGAAGCTGGGCTATAAAAGCAGCAGCAACCGAGGAACTGCCCTCTTTCTTCGATACCGACACCACGAGACAACACCAGCGCAGACACACTTAGCTCCAAAGAACACTTAGGGAACTCAACGCAGACAGAACAGTGGTTTAAGGTTTTTACCGATTCCACTGGGACATTAACTAGCGCAGACAGAACAGTGGTTTAAGGTTTTTACCGACTCCACTGGGACACTAGAGTACACAGCTAGACACTACGTTAGCTAGCAGCCTACGATATAATTACTGAGGGAAACTATATGTTAGTTCTTTAAGTAGAATAGAATGTTAAATAAATAAAAAAACTATCAAAATACAAAAATTCTCTTGTTAGAATAAATTTTTGTTGACGAACCCTGGACACCGCTAAGTATACCCCAGCGTAAGTAAGTTCATTACAGTGGCGCCCGAGCAGGGACTCTATTGAGACACAAAGAAATTCTACACAAGGACTTGACACAAAGAAACTCTACACATTGGACTTGAAACACAAAGAAATTCAATGCATCAGACTTGAAAACACAAGGATATCCTATAAACAGAGAAAACAGAGATCTACGTCAACATTCAACGATACACCGTGTCTTATTGTCACCGTAGAAATTGCAGTATGGGGAAAGCGAGCTGGGTCTACACAGCGAGAAAAGACCAACTAGTGGTCTACTGTATTAAATTTAAACTGGATGCTACCGGTACAGTAGAAGAACTCAGAAGAAGGCTGGCCGAATTCCTGAATAACACCGAACTCAATCTGGAACAGGAATGCCGAATTGCTGAATTGGAAATCAAGCATATGAGAAGTCTATCACCTGTAACAGCTACGGGTATTAAAACGCCACAGCGTATGAATTCGCCGGGGGGCGCTGCCGAAACCACCGCCTTGAAGCACGATGCAACATCACTATTCAGAGATAACCAGCCAGGTGCATTTCGGGATACCATGCCTATTGTAGTGCCTGATATCTCCCACTATGTGACGAGCTCCTATTCAACTGTTATCGACAGTGTAAGAAAATGGTCCCTGAAGTATGACGGGGGACGGGACCCACTAGCCTTCGTGGAACGTGTAGAGGAATTGGCAGAAGTGTACGGACTCAATCGTAACATGCTGCCTCGTACCATGCCAGAGCTATTTAAAGAACAGGCGCTACTCTGGTACCGAAATAATAACCAAGCCTGGACGGAATGGAACACTTTCAAGGGGGATTTTTTAAAATTCTTCCTGCCGTCCAGATATTTCGAGAAGCTAGAGGATGAGATCCGACAAACGACCACGGGAAAAGTCGTGGTGGAAATGGCAGAGTTGGTGGAAATGGCAGAGGACTTGGAGGGTATACGCGGCGACCGGAAGATGCCACGGGTACCCATAGCACAGCCTGGTGCTGAGCGCACACACCCACGGGAAGAGCGGAATCGACAAATTGTACCAGTAAACGGTAATAAAGCAGAAGTACCAATAGATCCACGCACAGCTTGCTGAAGGTGCGGGCAAAGCGGACACATGGCTCGACACTGCCGCAACGCCCAGATCCTATTCGGTTGGGAGTGCGGTAAAAGAAATGTGCGCACAGTGGAATGCTGTAGAGCAAACGGCGGAAACGAGAACGGCTGCCGTCAAGAGCGAGGCATGGCGCAGCCCAACCACCACCGGCCTCAACCACAATAACTGCTTTACGCTGCAACGGCAGCGTATCTGTGCCACTGTCACCATTAGCACAGTCAACACCACAGCCACGATCGACACAGGAGCTTCAAGAAGTTTTGTGAGTGAACAGCTCGCCAACCAACTGCGTGAAACTACCGGTAGGTTAACTCCTACATACATCCGAGCACGCATGGCAGACGGGTACACTCAGATTATCTCCGCGGCAATCATGGTGGAGGTGAAGTTGGGAGAGCAAAAATGCGAACTAGAGCTCCTAGCAATGCCGGGTTCATCAGACGATTTGCTGCTAGGCCTAGACTTTCTAATGAAGCTAGGCAAAACCATAAAATGCGGTGACCAAAAACTCATCCTGGGACCGCAATCCTGCGAAGCTACATTGTGCACAACCATCCTGGAGGAGGTTATCACTGAGGACCAGAGTATAGACGCATTTTTAAAGAGCGAATTAAGCAAATTCGGCAACCAACACGGTGTAACCAACATCGCGAAGCACAAGATTGTGATGCGGGACGATAGGCCTATAAAGCAGAGGTACTACCCACGGAATCCCGCTCAGCAAGCGCTCATCAATGTGGAAATCGACGACTTGCTCACCAAAGGCTGCATAGAGCCATCTCACAGTCCCCATAGTGCACCGATCGTAATGGTACGGAAAAGGAATGGGAAGTGGCGTCTATGCATCGACTACCGGCTGTTAAACGCCAGGTCCATCCCAGATGCATACCCATTACCCCGAATTAACCACATCCTTGATCGCCTGCGTGAGGCCAAATACATAAGCAGCCTTGACTTGAGAAATGGTTACTGGCAGATCCTTATGGAAGAAGAGAGCAAAGAACTTACGGAGTTCACGGTACCGGGAAGAGGACCTTTTCAATGGAAAGTGATGCCGTTCGGTTTACACTCGGCTCCTGCCACCTTCCAAATAGCCTTAGATCAAGTTATAGGACCAGAGATGGAGCCACACGTGTTCGCATACCTCGACGACATTATTGTTACCGGGCGAACGCTAGAAGAGCACCAAAATAACCTTACCGAGGTCTTCCGCCGTTTAAGGGCCGCGAAGCTAAACTTAAATCACGAAAAATGCTCGTTTTTCAAGAAAGAGCTCAAATACCTGGGTCACATGGTAAGTGATAAGTGTATCCACACGGATCCGGATAAGGTCGCAGCTATCCGTGAACTACGACCGCCACAAAACGTAAGAGAACTAAGACGGTGCTTAGGCATAGCGTCTTGGTATAGGCGTCTGACTTCGCAAAGACGGTGCAACCGCTGACCATGCTGTTGAAGAAGGGCAAACACTTCAAGAGGACAGAGGAGCAACAACAGGCATTTCAGTCACTAAAGCAGCAACTGACGGAGGCTCCAATTCTCGCCTGTCCTGATTTCGCCCAAAAATTCATTCTGCAGACTGACGCTAGCGATTATGGATTGGGCGCATTGCGAGATGGGCACTAGAGCTTCAACAACATTCATTCGAAGTACAATATCGGAAAGGCAAGTTGAATGTAATAGCCGATGCACTATCCCGACAACCCGTAGAAACCGCATGCGTGATCACAACACGAGACCCAACAGAACCACAGTGCCCCTGGTGGCAAAAACGCAGAGCAGAGGTAATCGCGGAGCCTGCAAAGTACGCCGAACACCACCTGGAGAACGGGAACTTATACCGCCATTTACCAAGTCACAACGGGGATGAAGATTGTACTCCCTGGAAATTGTGCGTACCAAGCCCACTGAGAGAACAGGTTTTATATAAGAACCACAATGCATCAACAGCAGGGCACCTAGAAATACGTAAGACCATAGCCCGAATGGCCAATCGATATTATTGGCCTGGTTTACTCCGCGAAACGAGTCAGTATGTGAGACAGTGCGCCCTATGTCAGAAGTTTAAGAGTAGTCAGCAACAGCCTGCTGGGAAGATGCTAACCCAGATCCCTGGGGAACCATGGGCCATATTATGCGCAGACTTTGTGGGACCACTGCTTCGCTCCACGCACGGAAATACGATGCTAGTGGTCTTCCACGAAAAAGAACAGCACATATCAGCGAACTGAAGCCATTCTGTGCACCGAGTAATGATCAAAGTCACACGGTGACGTAAAGAGAAATAGGATAGCATAAAGGAAAACGAAACACCGAATGTACATGTCAGGAGAGTTAGAAAAACGGTAGAAACAACGACAAGGATTACCGTTGTTTCAAAAGATCGACGGAAGAAATTCTTTTTCTAAAACACAACACAGGCGGTAAGTTCGAATATTTAACCCTATTCATCAACGTACTGAGAAGAAAAAAAAACCAAGTGACATAATGGCGCAAGGACAAATTTACACTCACCCGCATCATCACGGATCTACCAGAGGCTGCAGACCCCATCGGAGAAAGCGAAGCCGAAATTTTAATCAGCTCAAGAGAGGAGGATATCGTGGAGACCACAGATCCTATTCTAACCACATACCCTCCGGGAGCGGGCGGCATCACCTTTTGGGAGTCTGACGCAGCACGACTAAAGAAGGGCTGCTTATTGAACGACGTGTTGATAGATTTTTATATGAATTGGATCCATCAAAATTTGATACCCCGTTCTCAACGCGAAAAGGTATACCTGTTCAGCACGCACTTCTTCACCCGACAGGGAAGCCCAGCAAACCGGCACGAGCCTGTAAGACGGTGGACCAAGGGAGTGGACATATTCCAAATGCATAGCGTGTTCATACCAGTGAACCAACACCAGCACTGGTACCTGGCCGTGGTATGCTTCCCAGGTGCAATAGCAACGGGAATTAAGGTAACCGTGATCCTGTGGTTCGACTCCTGGGGTAATAATCCACGACTGACAGAAGCCCAAATAACTCGGGAATACCTGCAGGAGGAACGTAGGACACGTTTTCCCAAACAACCACCGCTGCCCATGGACATCGAGCCTATTCCCTCGTACAGGGTAAAGTCTCCCAAGCAAACGAACTTGACCGACTGCGGCGTTTTCCTCCTACAAAACGCCGAGTCATTTTTCACCAAACCCATCACGGGAAGTTCGTGGGAAACGGTAGACGTCTCAACGTGGTTCGAGGCCAACACAGCCGCACACAAAAGAGTCGAAATCATGCACTTGCTGAAACAGCATGCAGCCACAAAGGAGAATCTCCCGACCCCACCAGCCTGCCACAGGCACACAAACCAAGGCAGTCACTATAACCCGCCGTACACACGACGACGCCGCGCCTCTGATAACAGTGACAGCAGTGGAAGCGCAAACCCGCTCAGGAGGAAGACACCAAATACGTCGTAGGAAACTGTGAAGGGGGACGGACATTTCGGGATGTGTCGGAATTACAGGGCCCTAAGGGAGTTGGTTTACCGGAAATACTAATAAAAGAAGTTACTACCATTGCCCTCCAATAAAAGAACTCTTCTAGGAGAGCCCGACTCCATTTTAACCGCCACCCCTACAAGATAATCCTACAACACGGAAAGATCTCGATCTCTTGGCGAAGATCGGCGAAGTAGGAGGGACGTGTGAGAACGTAAATTCTCAAACCGCTAATATTTACGCTCCCATATTGACTGCGTCGCCAACAACAAAACCAAATTTGAATTAGCAACTGACCTCACACGACGTCGATTGTTCTAGAAGAATGTAATTTATTACACTTATTACGAAGCAATCGGCAAAACACACCCCTAATAAACAGTATGATCGACGCGCATGACATCATCAACAACAACAACAGACAATGCCACGTGCTAGACAACAAGCCGAATTCTGCAGCGGTAGTGACGGTTGCGTTTAAATCGAATTGGTAAAACAATAGAACTGTCTGGAAGCTTTGCTAGTGAAGCTGGGCTATAAAGGCAGCAGCAACCGAGGAACTGCCCTCTTTCTTCGATACCGACACCTCGACACAACACCAGTGCAGACACACTTAGCTCCAGAGAACACTTAGGGAACTCAACGCAGACAGAGCAGTGGTTTAAGGTCTTTACCGATTCCACTGGGACATTAACTAACGCAGACAGAACAGTGGTTTACGTTTTTACCGACTTCACTGGGACATTAACTAACGCAGACAGAACAGTGGTTTAAGGTTTGTACCGACTCCACTGGGACACAAGAGTAAGCAGACAGAACAGTGGTTTAAGGTTTTTACCGACTCCACTGGGACACTAGAGTACAAAGACAGAACAGTGGTTTAAGGTTTTTACCGACTCCACTGGGACATTAACTGACGCAGACAGAACAGTGGTTTAAGGTTTTTACCGACTCCAATGGGACACTAGAGTACACAGGTAGACACTACGTTAGCTAGCAACCTACGATATAATTACTGAGGGAAACTATATGTTAGTTCTTTAAGTAGAATAGAATGTTAAATAAATAAAAAAACTATCAAAATACAAAAATTCACTTGTTAGAATAAATTTCTGTTGACGAACCCTGGACACCGCTAAGTATACCCCAGCGTAAGTAAGTTCGTTACAGTGTACCCGTAATAGGTCAGAGGCACTCAGATGTTAAAAAGAAGTACAAACTAAAATTATCGAACCATCCCAATATACTAGCAAGGAATTTACTACAAACAAGCCCACGACCCGCTTGAAGAGAGCAGACGTATCACCATTGTAAACTATTATTAAATAAGCCATCAGTCTCTGTATGAGTTTTTGTAATTAATATGATTTTGTTAAAAAAAAAAAAAAATTGTTCATTGCTTTCTGAGGCATAATAAATGATTGGAGAAAAATTTCCTTTCAATGAAAGATCTCAGATCAGGACAAGGGACATGTCCGAAATAGCTATAAGATTTGCCAAAATGTTTCAATATTTCTTCTTCTGACAATAATTACGGTGACATAGCCACACATATACATTTGCATCTACCGTGTGCAACGTCTCTGTCAATAAATTCGTTCAGAAATAATCTTATTAATGAAAATATATAAAAAGTGGTTTTTTAGAGGAGGTAAACAAAGTGAACACAATTCGGCCGTCATACAGAAAAGATTTATAAAATGAAGAGAAAAAATTCAGCTATCACGATAATTAATAATGCGGACCCAATTTTCTTAATTTCCATGCTTATAGTCAAATTTCACAAACTTGAATTACGGTTGGAACTTCAAATAGGAATGACAGTTCGGCCGCTACGAACTTAAATTAAAAACTAATGAACTATCAAGCATGTTCTCACGCGGGCTTCACTTAAATCTCTTAAAGGCTTATTTCTTTTAAACCTTATAACAAGCACAATTTTACCGTCCGACTGCATCCATCGAAAATTAACCAAATTTTTTCCGACCACCCGGATTTCTTGTGAAAAAATGAACGTTCCTTTCTAAGCTTACAAAACTTACCCACTTTTTTAAATTTTTTTATTTTGGTTTTCCAATATTGGAACGGAGGTGGAAATCTTCAAAAAGACACTGGTCGCATTGCAGCACCAGAAGTGTGGGATTCTTACCCACTAAAACCACCTATATCTCAGCCTCCCCCCCGCGGGACCACCGCAAGCTAATACTTCTCAGCGGACCCCTCCTAGCTATTTCCCATTGCGTGTCTTCGCCACTCCAGGTGGCGGAGGTCTTTCATAATGGCGGCGGCAGTGTCACACACCGCAGTCCATTTCTCCGGGCTTTCGTGCATATGCTGCACTATGTTATCGGGCATCACGGGCTCTCCACACACCCCTTGTAGTGCCTCTCTAGCACTTTCATAACAGTGGGCAATAGAAGAAGACATGTTTGGGATATTCTATCTCTGTACCTCCACAGTTTGCACAGTAGGGCTCTTCTATACTTTTCACTGAAGTAACTGGCAATCATTCGCCTCTGGTAGATGGGTACCCCACGCTGGGAAGGCATAGCCAGCGCGTTAGTAGAGTTGAAAGCGTTTTTGACATCATGTCTGTAATGGCGTCATCAATCCAGTCACAGATTATCCGCTCCAGCATTTTTCCCGTCATATTTAATATGCAGAGTGGGCGATACGCTGAAGGGTCCTCTGTTGGTTTGTTGGCTTTCAGCGCCAGGATCAGCCGTTGCCTCTTCCATCTTTTTGGGAAAATGCCTTCTCTCTGGGAGGCGTCGTACATTTTCCTCAGTGGCTCTGGGTTCAGTGCAGCTGCGGTTTTGAGCACTCGGTTGGGGATTCCATCTGGGCCAGATGCTTTCTGGTCTCCAAACTTCCCAACCGCCCGCAACACCTCATCTATAGTCACACTGGGTATGCATTCCTCCGTTTGCTCCAGAGGGAGCTCGTATGGTACATAATTCTGTACTGGAAAGAGCTGTGCCACTATGCGTGTGAGCAACATTGGACAGGTTGGAGCCGGTTGCCTGTAGCAGGGCAATTTTCGCATGACAAGTATATATGCTCCATGGGTCATCCTCAACCTATGCGCATAATTCATCGAATCTGCTCTTCTTAATTGCCTTCTTTAGTACATTCCTGGCTTCCTTGAAGGCCTGGTGCTTCTGCAGAGAATCTGGTTTTCGTATAGAATGTTGAAACCTTCTCCTCGCGGCATGGCATGCTTTGCGGAGTTCGCCTATAGCATCCGTCCACCAGTAGACAGGTTTATGCCTCCCACCATATGCTCTCCTGAGCATTGGTGCGTCGCAAGCGTTTTCTACCTTTCTTGTCAGTTGGTTCGCCATTTCTTCTGCATTGCCTTCCAGCACGAAATCGTCAAGCATCATTGCTAGGACGTCTTCGTCAAGGCTGTTCGTCCTCCAGCCTTTCAATGTCGGACCTATCCGCTGCCGATTCCGGGGCTTCTCCAGTTCGAAGATGATAGCTTGGTGGTCGCTGTGGGTGTATATGTCACTCACCTGCCATTTTGCACCCCTCACCAGCCTGCTACTTACGAAGGTTAGGTCTATCGCAGAACTGGCACCTCCTCTAGCAAAAGTCACCTTGCCGGTATTCAAGAGGATCACGTCAAGTGTTGCGAGTGCTGCCATGAGGATATGACCCATTGGCGTAGTCCGGCCGCAGCCCCATACAGTTGTCCATGCGTTGAAATCGCCAGACTACTACAGGGTTCCTGCCGCGTGCATCTAGAAGTCTGTCCACTGCCGACTCAAACTCATCCGTAGTTAGGCTTGGTGCCATGTAGCAACTGTACACTATGGTTGCCCTAACGTAGTTTTCGTCCCTCCTGACGTCTCCGAGTTGAGGGGGCTTGACTCTGTACACCCATATTGCAGCTCGGCAATTTTTATCCTCGACTAGACTCCTTGGTGCTTCTGACAATATGGTTCACTCAGCACAGCGGCGTCGACATTGTGCTCTCCCATCGTCTGCTCAAGTAGGTCTTGTGCAGCTACACAGTGATTGAGGTTAAGCTGGAGTAACTTCATTCCGTGCGTTTTGACTTCTTTACTGCTTGCTTATAGGACGGGCATGTTCTGCATCCTGTCGAGTTCTCCGTATCCTTGCGGCCTTTGGTCTTGCAGAGTGCACAGGTTGGGTTTTTGCTACACTCGCTGGCGTTGAGGCCTTCGGCGCCGCATCTGTAGCACCGATTGCGCCAGTCCTCCTTGCTGCTGCACTTTTTGGCAATATACCCAACTCCATGCACTTGTAGCAACGTATGGGTACTACCTTTTCACGCACCCGACAAGAGGTCCATCCGACTCTCATGGTTGCCATTTGCGTCCCACCGTAAGCTTTCCGAAGGGACCTAATCGCCGTCACGGTGAGCTTTTCGAAGGTGCTCAGCTGTTTGCACAGCGCTTCGTGAACTTCCTCTACTGTGGAATCTCGTCCAAGTCCTTTACTTCCAGCAGCATCTCCTGGGTGAGTTGACGCACCTCCACGCTAGTCCCCAGTGTGCTTGCTACCGGAGTGAACGTCTTCGGATCCGCTGTCATGGCTAATTCGAGTAGCAGCTCACCTTTCGTGGTCTTCCTTATTTTCTTGACCCTCTCGCGCAATTCCCCAAGGCGCGGCACCGTCATTATCCTCCGCAAGTTCTCCGCATAGGCTGTCACCCCCGTTACCGTGATAATACTCGCATCAGGTCTGGTCGGTTTCGCTTTAGCTAGTGTTTTAGGCTTTGCCCGGCTTTTTCACTACTGCATCGGGTTTTCGCACTTCTGGCTTGGTGGTATTCTTAGCTCCGGTGGCCTTCACCATGGCCGCCTTTGCTGGAATTGCCTTCTGCCTTTTCGGTACCCCTCGGCACGTCGGGCTGGTTCCGTCATCTTCTATGTCTTCCCGGGGACGCTTCGCTATTGCAACGGAAGCCGCGTAATTTCTTGCCAGTGGCGATGCGCTGGCTTTGACCTCCCTGTCCGCCTGTACTTTGCAGGTTTGCATCTGCCTGTCGGCTCGCTGCTGTAGTGGTGATTGAACGGTGACTATGCAATCGGCATCCTGTTCCTGTGCCACTTCTAGGCATATGTCGCCTTTCGTTTAATGTCCGAATGGAGATTATGTCGCACCGCAATGTAGCTGACGAGTACCTCGATATGCCACTCTAGCACAGCCATTTTCTCCATCTTCTGTAGCATGTCTGCCTTGCATGCCACCCGCATTTGCATCTCTCCTGGATCAACCAGGGAGATTCCACGCACCGTCAGTCGTTGATCTTGTCCACTACTAGGCGGAATCTGGCGCAGTATGGAGCTCCTGCTGAAAGGGTCCTGTTCTCTTCTTTAATTTTTTGTTCCCTCGTTATTGTTGTTGTTGTTTTCTTTGTTCATGTATTTTGCGTCCCCGCTCAGAGCCAGATCAGCGTTAGTCGGGAATGTTACATCCGAGCCTGTACCGCCAACTTAATGGTGTCAGACATCGAGCATTCTCCCAGACCTGCCAAGGTTTTAACGGGACGGAGGCAATTCTGACATTAAGCTGTCAGCCATTTCGGTAAGATTTCACTCTTATGTATTAAAGTGACAGCATGCCACAAGCATCAGCCCATATCCATCATTCTCAAAAATGTCCGGTATCACAAACTTAAGGCCTTACCGCTTTTGACCTTAATAGCGCTAAGCACTTGTTGCACAGCTGTCCCAGGCATGTGGCAGCTGATCAAGGATTATCTGGATTCACTCTTGAATTTTTATGGTCAAACGATAATCCCACGAAGTCCCTCGGTCAGGACACGATGCTCCGCGTCCGTCCCTCGATGGTCGATCGTTGTCGATCGGTGCCTATAAGCTACCCCTCCGGGTTCATCGCAGAAAGAGTCGTCGCTCAATTTGGCTAGCAACCAAGGATTACTCGAGTACTATTGCCCGGGACCGCCACGAGGAGGCAGTGAGTTTTCTTGGAAGATTTATCTGTAAGGATCGCCCTGGCTGCTCCCTAGTGAGTGGCTGTCAGAGTATTTACCTTAAGAATATCTACCCTGTCCCCAATACCTACCCACTACACTATTTCTAGCTCTCTCCCTCATATTCCCTGTACTCCTACCACTTATCCAGACTCTCATCATCTCTCTTAGTTTGACCCAGCAGTCATAGCAACATCTGTACTAAGTAGGTCGACCACCTTACTGCCGACCGCCATTGACCCACATTCCCAGTTTCTACATTCATTATTCTCTGCATTAATTCGCTCCTCTCCCATTTACATACATACCCATTCAGAAAAACAGACATGTACAGTTTTTGTTTTGTAAATTTTTTTAAACATGGTTAATCCATTACATCTTTTCAATTTCATATTTAAATGCCTCGACAGCAACAAAGTTTTGTCATATTTCCAATTTCTGGAGGAAAGAGAGTAATAGACTTGTTACCTAACCCTTTTGCGGATCACAGTATGGTGGTCGCTGCTACCTTACTTTCTGTGGGAGTGGTCCCCAAATCGCCACACTGCAACCGATGAACAACAATCAAAAATCTAAAATCTACGTGCGTATTTAATTTTTTTTCTTTCTATTTGCTATGTGCGCATGTGACGGTCACGGGCTTCGCCGTTTATCGGTACCGTGAGCCGCTGCCTCAAGTGCAAAGTTGCTGCTATAATTGGAACACCATTTATTGCTGCTACAAATGTGCAATCGGTGAGGTTGAGGGAGTCAGCACCATTGCACGCTGGCAAGTAACCGGCAGGTGAATAATCGGCTTGGGTAAGGAAATGCTGTGTTAGCGTCTGGAGCCTTTCCGCCACACGTAAGCCTGGAAAGGTAAGCTGGGGTTGAAACCAGTGAGTTGACGAGGTAGATTGAAAAAGAACGAGGAAGGCATCCTTAGTCTGGAAGTGTGACAAACTGCGGAGTGGATGGCGCAAACAATTTAAATATTCTGAAGTTAATATTGAACAAAATGCTAATATCCGAATAATATCCTGAAGAAGTTGAACTAAAAGTATGTGAATTATCGTAAAGTTAATGACTACTAAATTAACGTTGAATAAACTATTATTGTCCGTATTATTGTGAAGCTGATACTAAATAAACTACCATTGAATCGTTTTATCCTGAGAGTAGTATGGCCAAAGTATAAACAGATAACCAGTGACTTTTAGTTCAAGTGAAGCCCTTGAGCCGATTAAGCAATAGCTCTGCGACTAGCCGCTTAATTCTGCTGAACTTATCATCTGTTACCTGCAAGCAGCATATACCCAACGCAATACGCCTTTGATAACCCGCTGTCACGTGCTCCTACCGCTGCATTCATCCATGAGGAAATCACAATCATATGGACCTCTCTTCACAGTCTCTAGGAACTGCTGCCCCTCATAAGTAACTTTAGGTTGCTCTAGCGCTCAGGCCCTCTCACCCTGATGCTAGCTCGGGATCCAAGCAAATAAATTTATTGTGATTTGTTTGACCTTCGCGCCAGGTACTTCTGTATGAGAGTTAAAAGCGTATTTGCCTGAAGATCCCGCTCTGCTTCTAGCCAGAGCGGGGCACATACAGAAGAAATGTTCCACAGTCTCCTCCTCCTCCTCATCCCCACAGCTTCTACAGTATTCATGAGAGAATACTCCCAGCGCGGGAGCATGCCTGCCGTATAGCCAATGACCAGTTATACAAGCCACGACCTTAGAGATATCTTCTCTCGACAGGACAAGCAACCCTCTAGATTTCCTCCTATTAAGCTCCGGTCACATTGGCCTAGTCGTTAAACAAGTGCATTCGTGTGCTCAAGACCCATTGGTCTCACGCACGACTCTATCATTCAGCATCAGTTTACAGATGGCAATTGGTATTCCAACCTCGCATCTGTCCATAAGAGAAGGTTGGTGCCCCGTCTGGCTATCTCATCAGCCCTACAGTTCCCCTCAATATCCCTATCTCCCGGGACCCATATAAGGCGTACCTTGAAAATGGCACTAATATCATTTAGGGTTGCCCGGCAGTCCTGAGCAACCTTTGATTTCAGTGCCACCAAGTTCATTGACATATCCGAGTAGATATTTATAATATTCTTTGTTATGGCATATCTATTTAAGTATACGGCTACCTCTTTTATAGCTAGGACCTCTGCTTGATAAACACTGCAGTGGTCGGGGAGACGGAAAGAAAGTTCCAGTCCCAGTTCATTTGAGAAAACTCTAAAACAGACTCTAAATCAAGTTTGGATCCGTCAGTGTAGAAATTCAGTTCCCCCCTTCTCTATGGCATTGGTGTTTGCCAATCTTTTCTAGACGGAATATATGTCTGGAAGTGACTATCGAAGTTGAGATTAGGTATGGAGTGGTCAATGTGTTGTATAGAACTACTCCAGGTATGCGCAATAGTCGAGTGACCAATCTGCCATTCATGCCATAACGCCGCTTATTTCAAACTTAGCGCTGATGTGGCGGCCACTTGTTTTCCTACCAGCTCTAATGTAGGCAGGTTGAGTATTACTTCTGATGCTTTAGTTGGCGTGGTCCTTAAAGCATCAGAGATGCACAGAAAAGCTGTGCTTTGCACCTTGCTCAGAAGCTTCAAATAGCTTTGTTTCTGAGTGGCTGGCCACCATACCAGTATTCTATATAGCAATATAGGTCTCACCATCGAAATGTACAGCCAGTGCATAATTCGTGGGGATAAGCCCACCTGATTCCGACCTCTTTTTTGCATGTATACAAAGCAATATTGGCCTTTCTAACTCTTTCCTCAATATTGGGTTTCCAGGTAAGTTTCCTATCTAGTACTAGTCCCAAATATTTGACTGTCTCCTTCATCGGAATTTCCACACCTTTGTATGCTAGCGGGAAGACCTTAAGAGGTCTATTTTTCTTGGAAAAGAAGATTATTTCCATTTTATCGGGATTTAACCCTAATCCCCTTCTTCCCGTCCAACCAGTAAGCGTGGCCATGCGCAAAATATCCATATGAGTGTTGGACATATCCTTCTGATCACAATTGCCAAGTCGTCAGCATAGGCGACGAGATGGCAACCCCACTTGTCTAGGGCTAGCAGTAATGAATTTACCGCCAAATTCCAGAGCAGGGGGAGGGGACTCCTCCCTGAGGAGTGCCTCTGCAGACCTGTCTGCTGAAGATGTAGGAACCTAGGCTGGCAGTTACCTTTCTGCTGACGAGAATCGTCTCTATCCCAGAGCTTCTAACGCTCCCGTAATGGCGTTCGCATTTATGTTGTTGAAAGCGCCTTCTATGTTAATGAACGCCGCTAGTGTAAAATCCTTCTTCTGGATGGCATTTCCCACTATACCAATAAGTAGTTTTAGCCCTGGTGAATAACCGCCTATTGGACTTCCAGAGAAGGCCTAGATCCATTGACCACTAAGGTGGTTTGTTCTTTCCTCTCAGTTTTACAACCGGGCACCCGGCTCTCAGTGAACTATTTAAGGCCCTGCTTACCTGATTATTCAGCCCGTCTAATTCCACAGGGTCTGTGGGTTCAGACAGGGGTTTCTTGGCAGTGAGGCCCTGAGAGTCCTCCTGTACTTTCCCCAGTCCGTTCTCCATATATTTCAAAACATCTGAACTGGAGATACTTGGAAGTTCAATTCGTATTATATAGAACGATGGTCAGAGTAGGAATTTTCATTCGACACTCTCCATCTTTTTACATTATTCGCGAAATTATCGAAGATCAGTGTAATATCTAACACTTCCTTCCTATTCTGTGTAATAAAAGTCGGCTCTGAGCCTAAATTCAGGATACTAAGCTTATTTTCTATAATAAAGTCTAAAACTGACTCACGTCTTGCGTTAGTGTTTGTGCTTCCCCCACAATGCATTGTGAGAGTTTACGCCGCTGGAGACAATCAAGTTCCTGTTGGTTGCGGCTATCTTCATGACCAATTCCCGAACCTCCTTCGGTGGAGCGTCCTTATCATGTGGCATATATGCAGAGGCTATCCAGAAACTGTTATTTTGCAGCTCAATGCTTGCCGCCACCATATCGCCATTACTTAACTGTGGGAGCAAGAAGATGTTAATGTTATCCTTTGCTAATATACAAGCACGAAACGTCTCATCTTTAGACCGCAGATTTTGTTGCCACATATCCACGGCTCTTGGATGAGTGCCACGTCAAAACCACCGGAACCCAGGCGGACCATTAAATTCGCGGAAGTGAGTTTTCAATGGTGGAAGTTGATTTAGTTCAGCTTCTTAGGAATCTGCCCTTCTTACCTCCACCATCGTAACGTCCGCGTCCTCCTCTCCTTCGGTGTAGTCAAGGAGGTCATCCTCCTCAAAGAGCTGCCCGACCCCGGTCAGCTGCTCTGAGTGTGTCGACCTTCGGCTGCAGGACAACCCTTCTTCACCATCGCCAGCCACGCTAGCGCTGTCACCCACTATCTCCTCCGGTTCCAAAGCTTCTACTGTCTACTACCGATTGATCCCCTGGGCAGCCCCCTGCCCCCCGACCACAGTCAGCGGAATCCTCAACCCGGATTTCTCCCCTCAGTACCCCTCTGAACAAGACGAGAGACCGGTTTTCCCAAGCCTCCCCGTCCCCTGCTACCAACACTCGTGCTGGGACCAGCCCTAACGAATAAGCCCCCTCTGCCTCCTGCTGCTATTGATCTGTCTATCCCCTTGTATTAGCGGTAGACAGGATCGTCCCTGTCGGTTTTCTGGGACGACCGCCCTCCTTTGGTTTTGAAGTTTTAAATAGATTGAATGACATATGTGGTCCCACGAGTATCGGACAAGAGAGGTCTACTCGCACAGAGGTCCGTGTGCGCGGGTAAGGCTAAATAGAAACGGAGAATGCCAAGTATCCGGACCACTTCGTTAGAGACTGGGCTAGTTTCTAACCTGCGTCCCCAGCCAGGTTGAGCATCGACAAACCACCTTAGTGGTCAATGGATCTAGACCTTCTCCGTAAGTCCAATAGGCGGTTATTCAACAGGGCTAAAACTTCGGGTCTGTCCTCGGACTGGGAAGCCTGCAAGGCTGATCTTAAAATATACAAGAAAGCAACCAGAACTGCGCAACGAGGGTCCTGGCAAAATTATTGTAGGGATGTGGAAGAAACATCGGAAGCAGCTAGACTAGGAAGAATCCTACCGATGACACCACACAATCTGGGATACCTAAAAGGTACTGGTGATGTGTGGAGCGAATCGAGAGAGGAATCTTTGGATCTTCTCTTAGATACGCATTTTCCAGGTAGTAGTACGGTCTAGGGTAATATCTAGACATCTGAGGTAGGAAATGCGATAGTTACAGTCGTTAAAGCTGCGAGGGCCATTAACACCTTTGGTCCATACAAATCTCCGGGTCCGGATCGAATTTATCCAGCAGAACTGTAACAATCACGGGACATAATTACACCCTGGGTTGTGACTGCAATTAGAAGCTGTCTTTACATGGGCTATATTCCGCTGAGATGGAGAGAAACGAATACCCAAAGCGGGCAGGTCCTCACATGTAAATCCTAAAGACTTCAGACCAATCAGTTTCACGTCTTTCCTCCTAAAAATACTGGAGAGATTGATGGATGCACACTTACGGGAAGCTTTTCCAACTGGTAGAATCTCCTCGGTACACCATTCATACACGAAGGGCAAATCGACAGAGACGGCGTTACACGTACTTATTGGTATAGTGGAAAAAGCCATCCAGCAGAAAGATTTTGCACTAGCGGCGTTCATTGATATATAAGGCGCTTTCAACAACATAAATGTGAACGCCATTACGGGAGCGTTAGAAGCTCTGGGCGTCGATCCTAATATGGTAGCGCTGACACGACCGCTTTGGGCGTCGATCCTAATATGGTAGCGCTGATGCTCGTCAGCCGAAAGGTAACTGCCAGCCTAGGTTCCTACACCTTAAGCAGACAGATCTGCAGATGCACTCCTCAGGGAGGAGTCCTCTCCCCCTGCTCTAGCCCTGGAGAGGGTTCGTCTATGCTGACGACTTGGCAATTGTGATCAGAAGGAAATATCCAAACACTCTTATGGATATTTTGCGCTCTAGCATGGCCACGCTTACTGGTTGGACGGGAAGAAGGGGATTACTGTTAAACCCCGATAAAATAGAAATAGTCCTCTTTTCCAAGAAAAATATATCTCTTACGGTCTTCCGGCTAGCATACAAAGGTGTGGAAATTCCGATGAAGGAGACAGTCAAATGTTTGGGTCTAGTACTAGATAGGAAACTTACCTCGAAATCCAATAGTTTGTACACATGTAAAAAAGCGGTCGGAATCAGGTGGGGGTTATCTCCACGAATTATGCACTGGCTGTATATTTCGGTGGTCAGACCTATATTGCTATATGGAATACTGGTATGGTGGCCAGCCACTCAGAAATAAAGCTATTTGAAGATTCTGAGCAAGGTCCAAAGGCTTTTTATGCATCTGTGGTGCCTTAAGGACCACGCCTACTAAAGTTTTAGAAGTAATACTCAACCCATCTATATTAGAGCTGGTAGGGAAACAAGGGGCCGCCACATCAGCACTAAGGCTGAAATCTGCGGCGTTATGGCATGACAGGCAGATTGGTCAATCGACTATTGCACATACCTGGAGTAGTTCTATCAAACACATTGACCACTCCATGCCTAATCTCAACTTCGATAGAGAGTGGCAAACACCAATGCCCTAGAGAAGGGGGGAACTGAATTTCTACACTGACGGATCCAAACTTGATTTAGAGTCGGTTTTGGAGTTTTCTCAAAAGAACTGGGACTGGGACTTTCTTTCCGTCTCCCCGACCACTGCAGTGTTTATCAAGCAGTAGCTATAGATATTGAGGGGAACTGTAGCGCTGATGACTTAGCCAGATGGGGTACCAACCTTCCTTTATGCACGGACAGATGAAAGGTTGGAATACAAATTGCCACCTATAAACTGATGCTGAATGATAGAGTCGTGCGTGAGGCCAATGGTTCTTGAGCACACGAGTGCACTTATTTAACGAGTAGGCTAGTGTGGATTGAAGTTAATAAAAGAAAATCTAGACACTTACTTGCCCTTTCGAGAGAGAATATCTCTAAGGTTGTGGCTTGTGTAACTGGTTACTGGCTGTTCGGCAGGCATGCTCTCAGGCAGAAGCTGTGGGGAGGAGGAGGATACTGTGACACATCTATTCTGTAGTTGCACCGCTCTGGCTAGAAGCAGAGCGGGCTCTTTAGGCAAATACGGTTTTAGCTCTCTTATAGAGGTGTCTAGCACGAAGGTGAAAGAAACCCTGCGCTTTATTAGGGCTTCGAAATGGTTCGACGAGTAAATCGGAGGTGCGTTGTTGTGCGGTGGTATCACAATGGACCCATGGTGGTCTGAGGGAGCTGGTCCTTAAAGCGACTGCCACGTTAACCTAACCTAACCTAACCTAACCTAACCGTAAATGCATGCGACCCTCCGGCAGGTCGGCCATAAGAAGCTCAACCAAGCGTGGCTTGGCGCGAAAACATATGGTGCATTTGTTCACTGCACTTAAGACAGTCTTACCACCTCCAATGGACCAGTACTGCAGTCGAATGCGGGAGTGAAGCGAGCGAGGTCCTGAATGTAAATTACGTTCATGGAAATATGTGACAATGCCGTGAGTAACAGTATGTCGGGCTTCAAAATCGAGTGCGGAGTTTTTCAATTGCCCGCCGAATCGTAGGAGTCCCAATTCGTCAATAAATGGTGTAAGAGAGGTGATACAACTGGAAAACTTGACTTACTGTCCGGCTTGCAGAGCTTTGTAGACGTTCCAAAGATGAGTCCACTGGATTGAGCGTAAGAAAATTTGCGTACCGTGAAGCAAGCAAGCAACAGTGAGTCCAGGAATTCTTAGTTTTTGTATAAAATTATATATGTAAGCAAAAACGCGCTGTAGCTTTGCAAATGAATTCTCATATTTGCAACCCATCGAGACCTCAATATGTGGCGATGATCCAATAAGCACTCTCTTGCATGTATCAGGTGGCATCTGGATTGGCAAGAAAGACGCGGGAAATTCGCCCTTTTCTTCAGTCAAGAATTCATCCAAGAATCGTTCCACAACGCTGACTGGAAGATTTCGCTAGGCAGAGCTCATCTAGACAGTATGTCAGCGGGGTTGCTATCGGTGGGCACATAGTGCCATTGCATTCCAGAAGTCAATTCTTGGATCGCCGCCACGTGATTCGACACAAAGATCTGGAATGGTGAAGGCTCACTGCGGATCTACGGTATTGATACAGTTGAGTCGGACCAGCAGTAGTATTGACAAGCGAAGAGTTTCATCTGCGCTATCTCATTAATGAGCTGAGCCAACAATACAGCTCTACGTAACTCCAACCGTGGTACCGTAAGCATCTTGAGCAGTTGAGCGTGTCATCTACCAAGTTCTGCAGAAACAATGTAAACGCATGCTCCGTAGGCATCTATGCTGGCGTCGCAGAATCCATGAATTCCAACAACACCATTCGTTGTAAGCGCCATTCGAGGGAAACTTAACTGCTGCGTACGGCGGAAATCATCACACAATTCGACCCAGGCTGTGGATGAGGGCAAGTTTCTCTTTCCAGAGTACCTGCAGACATATTTTAGATTTGGTTATTACAGGACAAATAAGACCAAGTGGTTCATAGAAACGAGTGATAGTCGACAACACAGAGCGCTTGCAAGGCTTTGCAGAATATTGTACAGGTGTAAATGAGAGTAGGAAAAAATCTGAGAGAGTTTTGGAACGTATCCTTGTACACATAGGTAATTTCTGTCAGGACGGTAGAATAATTGGGGCACCATTTTCTCAGTTTGAAGTTCCCTTTCGCCTATAGACGCGAAGTTTGACGCATGCTCTCGATAGCTTCCTGAGCAGAGTTGCCACCAGTGAAGAGATCGTCGACATATAAATCACGCTGCAACACTCTAGAACCAATGGAAAACGACGCCTGCTAATCCACAGCCAATTGGTGCATTCCGCGAACCGAAAAAAACGATGCTGGTTTTGTTCCATAGGTGATAGTATCGAGTTTCAACACATGCACCTGATGCTGAGGGGAGTCTCGCCATAGAATGCACTGCAGGTAACAGTCAGGAGGTGACCCTCGAACGCAACGATACATCTTGCAAATGTAATCCGTCAGAGCAACAACGAAAGCGACGCTGCGAAAACGAAGCAATGTGTTGAAAAGTTTGGTTTGTATTTTGGACCTTGCCATGAGCACTTCATTCAAAGAATATCCAGCCGATGTGGCTGCCGAGCCGAAAAAAACACCGACTCTGAGCTTGGTCGTTGTGCTGCCCTTTTTCAAAACGCAGTGGTGAGGCAGGAAATATTTGAATTGGCTCGGCGAGTTAGAATCGACAAGCCACATATGATTTAAATCCAAATTCTCCTTAACATCAAGCTCACAGAAGCGACGAACGAGCTCATCCATTCGAGAATACGATTTTGCTGCTAGATTTGATAAGGAAGTAGAGAATGACACTGATTTGCGTGGCTGCAAAGTGCCGCCTGTTACTACCCATCCAGGTCGAATTTTCTGGAGGAACGCCAGGCCGGCCGCCAACTTGATCTGGCCAACGCACAACAAATCATAAAATAGACTAGCTCTAATAAGCAGGTCAATCATAAAACGGCCGATACTGCTGCAATTTCACGTTCGATATTCGCACGAAGTTCATCAATCGTCGCTGGCTTGTTGGCATAGACCATAGACTTGACGTAGCCCCACAGGAAATAATCTAACGGCGTCAAATCGCACGACCGAGGCGGCCAATCGACTGGGCCATTTCGTGAGATAGCACATTCACCAAACTTGGTTTGCAGTAAATTGATTGTGGCATTCGCTGTGTGGTTTGTGGCGCCGTCCTGTTGGAACCACATGTCCTCCAAGTCCATATTATCCAATAGGGTCCAAAAATATTCGGTTATCTTTGAACGGTAGCGATTCGCATTCACAGTAATGTGCCGGTCTTGATCATCACGGCCCAATGACGCCGCCGGCCCATAAACCGCACCAAACCGTAATTTTTTCGGGATGCAATGATGACTCATGGAGTACGTGTGGATTGCTGTCTAACCAATAACGCATATTTTGCTTATTGACGAAGCCATTCAGCCAGAAATGAGCCTCATCGCTGAAGATGATTTTCCGATGAAAATCCGAATCATTTTCAAGTTGTTGCTCAGCCCAATTCACGAAAATACGACGCTTATGGTGGTCAAGCGGCTTCAGTTCTTGCGTCAATTTGATCTTGTAAGGATGTAGGCCAAGATCTTTTCGCAAAATCGCCACAACGACGTCACAGAGATGCCCAACGCTTGAGAACGACGTGTGAGAGACACATTTGGGCTTTCTTGAACTGAAGCCTCAGCGGCAGCAATATTCTCTACACTACGGGCACTTCTTTGTCTCACTGGCACGGGAACATTTTGTACTGTGCCTGTGGATTCAAATTTTTTCACTAGACGCTCAATTGTTGATCTGCTAGGACAATTATGACGACCATAAATTGGACGTAGCGCTCTTAAAGTTGAGGCGACTGACTCCGAATTTCGGTAGTAAATTTTAATAATTTCGACTCGTTGTTGGCTCGTATATCTTTGCATGATGAAATGGCAAACCTTACTGAAGAGAAATGTCAAAAGAGCATCGTTTGCTGTCACTATCGATTTACTTTTGTAGCGTTTCTTTTGAAAAACCCTTTATAAGCCCAGAATCTCGGTGATGTGTGCCTGGAAAATAAGACACTTATTATTAAAACGTTTGTCAAGAAGCTCCAAAGCAACGATGTAGTTAGCGCTGGTAATCTCCAAAGAACGAACGGCATCCAACGCTGAACCTTTCATGCAACATCCGTCAGCTCGGGATCCTTGTCGATGATGTTGGAGAACATCGAGGAGAAATCGGCGTACTCAGTGTAGCCGCCGCTGAATGTGGGCAGCCTTAGCTCAGGCAGACGTTGTCTGCTTAGTCCAACTATGGTAGGAGCATCCATGTTGGCGTCATTGCGAAACGTAGATGATAGTGAAACCTCAGTCAGCCGTTGGAGAAGTTCGATTCGCACTCGAGCCTTTAAACAAGAGACCAGCTCATCAAAGTCGCTGCACAAACACTTTCATGCACATGCGAAAGTTGACTAAATTTTTTCGAGAATTTCAATACGCGCATACACCTCGTCTTCTCGAAGCCCTCGCAGCATATCGCCAGTGATGGTCTGATCAATTCCGCCTGCTCTGTCATACATTGCCTGTCCTTTGATTTTATAAAGCAGCACCCTGTTTTCAGGTGGAACATTTTCGTAAATTGATGGCATGATTTTGGTTTCAAAGCAAGCTGTCATACACGAACAGCTCTATTTGCCGCTTTTTACAAGAACAAACGAAACGAAAACGAAAGTATTTTGGTGTAAAAAAAAGTAAAAAAAAAAACCAGCGACAACAAAGCTTGGCCGCAGCGGCCGATCGTACCAATATGCAGAAGGTACAGTAGCATAAAGCAACGAGAGAAAAATGAGAGTATTAACAAATGACGACAGTTAGAAATATTAAACTATGTTGTTGCCGAAATCGGGGGCGCAGGCGACAGTGACATCACCGCACATACACATGTGCATCTACCGTGTGCAACTTCTCTGTCGTTACCTTTAATTATACTGGTATCATGTTATAAATACATGTTGAGCGTGCAAACATTTCGAAACACCGTAAACATACATATTTAACTTTCACCGATAATAATTTAGATGGTAAATTTGACCGTAAACAAGTCATTCAAATCTTTCATCAACAATTTTTTTTATCACACGTGGGTTTCACTTAAAACTCTTAAAGGCTTATTTCTTTTGAATCTTCTAACAAGCACAATTTTACCGCCCGACTTCACCCATCGAAAATTACATTATCTGACCACCCGGATTTCTGGTTCAAAAATAAACGTCCCGTTTTTGCCTCTTTGTGTCTTATATACCCTTTCAAGCTTACAAGACTTACCCACTACACTATCTCTAGATGTCTCCCTCATACACACTCTACTCCTACCACCGATCCAGCCTTTCATCATCTCTCTTAGTTTGACCTACTCAGCAGCAGCCATAGCAACATCTGTATTTTATTGTTAAAAAATATACTTAATGAGAAACCACAAGTCAATTAAGATTCACTAGGGCGAAACTATAATAATATTAGAATACACTACTTAACATGTGCACGAAATTCTTAGAATTATCTTATCCGCCGGATACTGAAAATCAGGGAAAAGTAATAAAGTGACTGCAAATTTATAATAGCAACAACCTCACTAAATTAGTTTGTCAGTTAAATTGTCAATTAGGTGAACAAAATTACGAATGTAAAAACAATCAAGAGGAATAGTGAATTCCCCTTACGACCAAATAATAAGTGGCAGACAAAGTTGACCAGTATAGTGGAAAGGCTGTTACTTTAATTATTAATTTTGGTTATATTTAGGGTTTTCAGACAGTACCGGTACATGCACTGCATTTTCAAAAGTGCAAAAGAAGTACAGACATGTACGGTTTTTGTTTTGTAAATTTTTTTAAACATGGTTAATCCATTACATCTTTTCAATTTCATATTTAAATGCCTCGACAGCAACAAAATTTAGTTATATTTCCAATTTCTGGAGGAAAGAGAGTAATAGACTTGTTACCTAACCCTTTTGCGGATCACAGTATGGTGGCCACTGCTACCTTACTTTCTGTCACACTGCAACCGATGAGAAACAATCAAAAAACTAAAATCTACGTGCGTATTTAATTTTTTTTCTTTCTATTTGCTATGTGCGCATGTGACGGTCACGGGCTTCGCCGTTTATCGGTGCCGTAAGCCGCTGCCTCAAGTGCAAAGTCGCTGCTATAATGGAACATCATTTATTGCTGCTGCAAGCGTTACACGTCCGCTTGCGCAATAGCTGAAATGTGAAAACGGTGACGTTGAGGGAGTCAGCACCTTTGCACGCTGGCAGGTAAACGGCAGGTGAAAAATCGGCTTGGGTAAGGAAATGCTGTGTTAGCGTCTGGAGCCCTTCCGCCACACGTAAGCCTGGAAAGGTAAGCTCACTGGCTGGGGTTGAAGCCAGTGAGTTGACGAGGTAGATTGAAAAAGAACGAGGAAGGCAACCTTAGTCTGGAAGTGTGACAAACTGCGGAGTGGTTGGCGCAAACAATTTAAATATTCTGAAGTTATTATTGAACAAAATGCTAATATCCGAATAATATCCTGAAGAAGTTGAACTAAAAGTATGTGAATTATCGTAAAGTTAATGACTACTAAATTAATGTTGAATAAACTATTATTGTCCGTATTATTGTGAAGCTGATACTAAATAAACTACCATTGAATCGTTTTATCCTGAGAGTAGTATGGTCAAAGTATAAACAGTTAACAGTTAACAGTTAACCAGTTACATACGGTATGTTAAGGTTGCGCATAATCCTCACGATTGCTGGTATATTTTTTTATTACTTTTCTAATTTAGTTTTTATCAACTAGTTTTATTATTGTTATTGTTGCGTTTAAGTGGTGTGAGGACCTTTTGTGGTTACCAAGACTCTCGACAGAGTTTCTATCGTGTTTCTAACGCATGTTGTTGATGGGTCTTGACCTGAATTCCTCAATTTTCTCTTCAATTTCGCTGAAGCTGATTGTATTTGCTTTTGTTGTGGATTTGTAATATTTTCAATGTTGCTATTGAGGAGTTTATTTCGGAAGTTAAGCCAGGAATAGATTTTGATTTCGTAGATTTTATAAAGCGATTAAATATGTATTTGGCTTTGTGTATATAGTAGCATTTGTTTTTTTCCTCAATATCAGCGGATTCACCATAATTATGAGTAGATTCACCTTTTTCTGATTAATGCCCAAATTCACTTGAATTCATAATTCTTTCTTCTTTATTAAATATATAATGTCTATAAGTTCCGGACAATCTCATAAACTACTGAAGCGATTGGGCTGAAATGTGCAGGATATGTTTGATTCGATGGAAGTAAGGTTTCTATAATGGTTTTTAAAACATTCACTAGCTAGCACTGAGAAAAACATTCATGACTCATAAACTACCGGCCCGATTGAGCTCAATTTACAGATATATTTGATTTGATTTCAGAATGTTTTTATATTCAGCTCTCTTAATTTTCAATATGCACCAGATGGAAAAAATATTCAAACGCTTTACAATAACATTTCTAAACTAAAGTATTACATTATTGGCTTTAAACAAAATGCTTCAAATAAATTGAAATTTTAGTCTGAAAAGAGAAGATGGAGAATCGAATGTCTCTTTCGCTGCCCTGGTATATAGGTTAGTGTATGTAGTAGTATGTGTGCTTTTCCTATATATTAACGGACCACGGAGCACCACGATTTTGAGTGGATCCACCTTTTTGTGATCTATACCCATCTTCACTTTATTTTGACAAACGTTATTATTTGAAACTATTTTGGAGCCTTTCAGCAAAAAAAAAAAGAATTTATTTATAAAAGTGATAAAGTACATCTAGAAGCCTTAATTTTATGATTTATTGGATAAGTAAAATACAATTAGTCTATGCAAATTTGGATTAATACATAAATTAAAAGTCTTGATTTAAAAATAACATATTTTGTTGCTTTCCGTTGATAGATACATCATGTGTGAAAAGCGGCAGTGCACTTTAAGTTGCATAGGGTGGAAAAGGGTAGAAATGCATTTTTTAATGAGGGCCTAGATGGAAGGCATTCTAGGGCGTACTAATTGGTAATTTTTTGAAACGACCACACTTAAAAATCTTCTTTAAAAATGCATGCGGCGAATTGTCATAAATCACTTAGTTAAATTTTTTAACTAGCTTTCTTCGCATTACTTTTCTTTTAGCCATGCTCACTTTAAAATTATTTGAGCAGGGTTTATGTAGTAAACACGCTAGTCATTTTGAGCTATTTCTATTTGCTTACATGAAGTTGGTATTTTGGATTCCTACAAAACCACTAATGTTTTTCTGATGAATACCAGCAGGATTTTCGGCAGATTCATTCACAATTCGTTTATAATTCACTTTACACAGAAAATGTATAAGGTCATAGAAAACGATAATAATAACTAAAAAACCATATACGAGTATATTATGTAGCATAATAAATTAAAAATCACTTTTGTCTTGATCGTTTGCACACTCAAATGAGTCTGATTTATTTTCATTCTGTCTCTTAATATCTACCCTAAACAGTTAGTTGCTGCAATTCCAGATACGCTTCTTCTTCTTGTTCTTTCTGTTGTTTTGTTCCCAGTTGTTGTTGTTCTCAGTGCCAAGATTTTTCTTCAGAATTTTGTGTAGGTGTTCGCTGTCTGAACTGTCGTCAGCAGTTTTTGGTGGGAACGTTTTGCATTGTCGTCAGCAGTTTTTGGTGGGAACGTTTTGCATGTAAGAAATGCATTTCTTAACTCCCCCCTTTGTTAGATGAATCGTTCAGATTCAAAGATGAGTAGTAGTTGATCCTTTCCATCATGTGATCGAAGGACATTGCTGGTTCTGCTGGTTCTTGCATCGATGTTTTTCCAATGTTAACTTCTACTTTGGTTCTCTTATTTTTTTTACATTTCCAAATTATTAATATTACTACTACCAAACTTATAATTATAATAAGACTGTAATTAATTATACTGCCTTTCTTGGCTTCATACTTAAGTTCTTTTATTTGATTAATATTTTCAATACTTTTAAAGTGCAATTCTTTCATAGTAAAATTATTCATGTTAGTAACATTAATTAATCAAACTGGGTTCGGTAATAGTTGGATTTCAAGAGGTTTACGGTGCTTATAGGTTATATCATCGATTCTAACATTACAATTTTCGAAGCGTATCAAATAATTTCCGTTAATAGTGAAATTATTAGAATTACAGTTGTGATAAATAGATTGATTCTTCGCATTGATTACATAAACATGTTAAGTATCTAATTCTATTACTTCTGATTGATTATTATTTATATATTTGCAGTGCATTTTTTCTTTGAATAATTTTTCGATACATTCATCTTTATATTTTTTAAGTTGTTTCTTAAATGTAGTCATTTCATACGTAACATCATTTAGCGATAGAATTTTATTTTCGTGAATATAAATTTCTGCTTGGTTAGCATTAGGGATAGGTTGAATATAGATTGATTGATAGACTTCTTTAGTAAAACAAGGGATTTTAACTAATATTACAATGTTTTCATTATGAGTGACAATTAAAATTTTTATCTCACTTAATTTTTCAAACGTTATGTTAAAGTTTACAATATCCTCATCTGTAATTACATCCCTGCTTAGAAGGTTATTTCGACTTGTCATTAAGATTTATTTAATTCTTATAATGTTAGTTTCAATGTACATTAACTTTTCTAAAAGGTTATTAGTCCATTTTTCCTCTAATAATTTTCTTAAGTCCGCGTCAACTTTGTTCATATTTTGTATCAATTCTTTGTAATTATGGTTTAAATTAGAAGTAATAGCTTCAACTTCATGATTAAATTTCTCATTAATATTTTTCTGCAAATTAATTTGTTCAATTGCATTATGTGCATTTACTGTATTTACTTGTAGTTTTCCTTCTATTTCTTCACGATCTTCATCATCCATTGTGCCATAAATATATTTTAATGCTGTTCCTAAAAAGTTAAATAATCCTCCTTTCTGAATTCTATGATGTGGGGTAAGAGTGTCTATCTGAATTCTAATATGCTTTATTTTAGCTATCAAAAGTGAGTTAGGTTCTGTTTCCTTAAGTACTAGTGCTTCCAAATTGTTAATTTGTTCTTTATACATTGTTGTGTTTATTAAGTAAGTAATTCTATCGTATCTTTCAATTAATCTTACGTCGCTTAATTTCAGGAGTGAATATCCGTTTCCGTGATTGAGGTCTATGATTTCTATCTGGGCTGTGATCAATGGGATCGCCATACAAATTATTATCAGGTGTAGCATTGTGAACCTAAAAAAATTTTAAGATTTGATATTATCCTTGTGTATTATTCTGTTTCTATTTTGGATCATTATTTTATTTCCTAAATCTGCTTTGACTACCTGTTTTTTATATCTAGGTTTCAGTTTATTTTGGTATTGGTTATCTTTTTCAAAAACTATTTCATTTTCCTTAAATGTCCGCGTTTGTCTATTTTTATTTCTGCTATTTAGTGTCGTCGCTTGTGCATTATTAAGTTTTCTAGGTAAATCGGTATGTTTTGTTTTGTTATAGAGAACTTCGAATGGTTTTTTGTCTGTAACTGAATGTATTGTTTGGTTATAGGATTGGGCTGCTCTAATTACTACCTCTAAACTGTTTATTATTTCAAATTCCTCTATAATGCATTTGGCAATTTCTATTATCGTTGAATGCACTCTTTCTATTTGTCCATTTGTTGTTGAATGTTTAGGATCGCAATATTTAATTTCTATTTTCATTCTTTCTGCAAAAGATTTAAATTGTGCTGAACTAAATCCTGGTTCGTTATCGCAGGTAATTATTTTTACCTCTGGGAAGTTTTGTAATGCCTCTAATACTTTATCATGTAGTTTAGTTTTATCATCAATGTGTTTAATCACTAGAAATTTCGAATACGCATCTATAAGGGTTAAGAATTTTAGATTTAGTGCAAAGAAAATGTCAATATGGATATGTTCCCCCTCCTTATCAGGTATTGGTGCCTCACCAATTGGTATTTTCTTAGGGTGTCTGTCGTATTTATTTTTATTGCATATATCGCAGTTTCTAATAAATTGCTTAAATTGTTTTTTTCATTTCAGGCCAGTAATAATCTTTAAAAATTTGTTTGATATTTTCCTTGTAATTTCGGTGTGCCCTGGTGTGGGTTTGTCTAATTATTTTTTCTTGATCTTCTTCGTTGAGAACATCGATTGCTATTATGTCTGTGTGGAAGATTTTCTTTGCTATTCTATTCCTTAGGATTCGTTTTACCTCATATAAATCTTCTAGATTACAGTTTATTCCTGTTAATAGATTATTATTTAATCGTTCTATTACTTACTATTACTATTTCTTTTAAAAAATTTAAGTCTTTATATTTTATGAAATGTCTAAATGAATTAAAATTTGTTGTTCCAAAATGTTCATTAGTATTATCCTTGTTTAATACTATTTGTTGCGGGAAGGAATTTAGAGGTTTATTGATTGTTTTAATGTGAAAGATGTCTAAGATTTCTACCGAATGTACTGGTTCTGCTAAATCTTCGCTTTCCTCTTCTAAACTATTATTGTTTAGAAACTGCCTAGAAAGAGCATCTGCTATATGATTTGTGTTTCCCGGTTTGTATATAATTTTTGGAGCATACTCCTCTATCAACGCGTGCCACCTTTTCATTTTGGGATTCGGATTCCTGGTTGACACTGCAAAAGTTAGCGGCTGGTGGTCCGTATGAATTTCCAAATCCGCTACCCCGTATAGATAATTCCTTAAATTTTTTAAGGCCCATACAATCGCGTAGAGTTCCTTTTCATTGGTCGCGTAATTCTGTTCTGTTTTATTTAGCGTTTTTGAAATAAAAGTAATGGGCTTATTTTCTTGTGAGAGCACAGCTCCAATGGCTTCATTTGACGCATCTGTTGTCAGAATGAATTTTTTTCGAAATTTGGTTGTGTTAATTCTACTTGTTGAATTAACTCATTTTTAAGTTTATCTACTGCGTTTAATGCTTCTTCATCCAATTCAATCATAACCTTTTTTGATTGATTTTGAGAGATTCTTCCGTTCTCTCCAGCTAAATATTTTGTTAATGGTTTTGTTATATGTGCATACTTGTGCACAAACTTCCTATAATACCCAGTCATACCTAAAAAACTTCTCAGTTGTCTCAGTGTTTTCGGAACAGGGTAGTTTTTAATGGTTTCAATTTTCTTTTCGTCTGTTTTAATAACATTATGCGCTATTTGGTAGCCTAAAAATTCTACACTTGACTTGAAAAATTCTGATTTCGCAAGTGATATTTTCATATGCGCTTTTTGCAATGTATTTATTATTTTCATTAAATGTTCATAGTGCTCGTCAGCGTTGCTAGAGTAAACTATGATGTCGTCAATATAGACGTGACAAAACTTTCCTATGAATTGGCGGAGGATGTTATCCATTGCTCTTTGAAATATTGAAGGACCATTCCTCAAACCAAAAGACATTCGGACAAACTCGTATTTGCCGTTATTTATAGAAAATGCTGTTTTTTCAACATCTTCTGGTTTCATCTCTATTTGATGAAAACCTGATTCCAGGTCAATTGTAGAAAACACTCTTGCTTTTCCTAAGTTTGAAAGTATTACGCGGCAATCTGGGATTGGATATTTATCCGCTATCGTTTTTTCGTTCATCTTTTTGTAGTCAATGACCATTCTCATTTTTTGTCTACCATTTTCATGGATACCTTTTTTAGGAAGTACCCATATGGGCGAATTATAAGGACTTTTGCTTTCTCTTATTATACCTTCTTCTAACAATTTCTTAGCTTCCCTATTCACAAATTCATTTGCAGACAGCGGGTAGGGGTGTTGCTTACTCCAAATAGGGCTATCTGTGGTCATTCTGATTTCTGCGCTTACATCTGTTCTAAAGGGTAGAGACGTGTCTATTTTTCCATGTTCATTTAAAATTATATTTTTTATTTTTGCTACTTTATCCTCATTGCTATCCTTTATGTTATTTATTTGCCCCAACCTAATGTCATCTAGTACATAAAATTTTTCTTTATAATTATTAATCAAAAGTGAATTCTCTTCAAAATTCAATTGTATTTTTGCTTTGCTCAGTAGATTTATTCCAATTAGCATATCGCTTTGTAGATTACCAATTTCGTAAAATCGTGTTAAATGATTAAAAATATGTGCATTGTGATAATGGGTAATCGTTGTATACCCATTTCTCGTCTTTACGCGTTTTGCAATTTGTAATTGTTGTCTATTAGGTAAAATATTTGGTCTACAATAGTAATTTGTTGCTCCTGTGTCTATCAAAATTTTTAATTTTATGTTTGTTCCTCGTAATTGTCTGAATATGTAGGGTAAGGGATGGCTTCGTCTAAAAAAGCATTCTCCTGTATGTTGTTAATCCTTTGTTGTTTAATATCGGGTCGATAACTGTTACCTGACTCGAAACTTCTTTTTATGGTTCGTTCTTGTGTGTTATTATTATACTGTAAGGGTGGTCTAGAGTTATTCGGTCTAAACTGAGGATTAGGTTGTTGTCTAAATTGGCCTGAACTATCAACTTCCATCGGTACTGGTTTAGTTTGGTTTTGCCACCCATAATTTCTATAATTGTTATTTTGTTGAACGGGACGTTGATTAAAACGTAAATTATTTGAATGTTGATTATAATTATTTTGTCTTGGGGAATTCCCATAATTATTATTAAAATTTCTATTACTATTTAATTGTCTTCCAGATTGACTAAATCCATTGGCAAATTGAATTCTGATTTGGTGAGACTCCATTTCTTGCGATTTCGCTAGTGCGTTGGGTAGATCTATGGGGTTAAGTGACATTAAGATATTGTTTAAAGGATGATTTAATCCTGTTATAAAAACTCGTAGTGCATCTGAGCGATGTCTTCTATTGTACTCTTTAGTAATTTCTGAATTGTTCCCGTAGGTCATAATGGTTTTATTAATCATAAGTGTCAGTTGTGAATTTACTTTATTGTAATAATCTACTAAGTTCAAATTTGCTTGTCTAATTAGATTCAACTCCTGTTCTAATATATGCAGAGGACGCTTATCTGCGTAGGCAAAATCTAGACGGCTGATGGTCGCGTCGAAATTAAGGACAGTGCCATGATTGGTTAAGGTATCATTGGCTTCTGGAGTAATTTTATTTCGCAAGATAGTCAAGGCGGCAAAATATTTTTTGCTTCCTTGAACGTACAACGACATTGTATTACTAGCCGCTTCTCTCCAGCTTACATATCCTTTCCCGTTAAATTCCGGTAAGGATTTTACAATATCTAAGGTCTCATTACATTGAATTGTTTCTGTAATAGTTTGTTTTTCAAATTCTGTTACTCTATGTGCGTCTGTTAACTGTCTTAGCTGTCTTTTCAATTGTTCTAATTCTGTTTTTAAACCTTGTGTTTGCACTGAAATAAGTTGCGCTAACATTTCACTGTTATCATCAGTAGTCATTTTGTCACTTCACAAAATTTCACTTAAGTATTGCTTTATTTAGTATATTCACTTCTTAAAATTACAACTAAAATTATGTTTTACTTTTCTCCTTTTGTTTGCAGGATACTTGATTGTTGTGACGTCCGGTCGAACTCCTTTGTCTTTCGGAGGTCCTTATTGTCCAGATATCTAGGCTAACTTGATTGATGAGTCTCGAACTAATGTTTGATATCCTCTTCAATTTAAGTAGGTGGATTGTCGAAATTTATTGGGCACAGAAAAAATTAAAGTGAAACTTATTGCTTTATTTCTCCTTATTTTATTTCAAGGATACTTTTTATTGCAATGTAAAAACTCTTGATCTTAAGGATTGTCCAAAGTCCTTTTCCGATCAATATTTAACTTTTTATTACTGTGTCCCTGCTCGGGCGCCAATTAAAAATCACTTTTGTCTTGATCGTTTGCACACTCAAATGAGTCTGATTTATTTTCATTCTGTCTCTTAATATCTACCCTAAACAGTTAGTTGCTGCAATTCCAGATACGCTTCTTCTTCTTGTTCTTTCTGTTGTTTTGTTCCCAGTTGTTGTTGTTCTCAGTGCCAAGATTTTTCTTCAGAATTTTGTGTAGGTGTTCGCTGTCTGAACTGTCGTCAGCAGTTTTTGGTGGGAACGATTTGCATTGTCGTCAGCTGTTTCTGGTGGGAACGTTTTGCATGTAAGAAATGCATTTCTTAACTTAATATATTATGTAAACTTCTGCCTCTTCTAAGATTTATTAGTGAAATTATTCAATACTTCTTATGATAATTTGAAATTTTAATTTGTGTTAGATTTGTAGCTTTGAATATAGGCCATGATACTGAGAGACTCAAAAATATTTCTATTGCATTGTTGGGAGAGTAATAAGATTTGTATTTTATAAAATAAATTTTGTATTTTCACAATTATTTTAGTCATATTTCCTGCTGAACATGGTGGAAGCACGCGTCCTTGCGCTTTGCCGTTTGAAGTTTAAGTTTCGATTCTCTTTCTTCTCTGTCTAAAACACGTGATTAGCGGGAAACAAAACTGGAAAATGGTCGAGAGCGCTTTGATCGATCCAGACGAACACTACACACTCATTTAAAGCTTGGTGTATGGCAGTGCACTCAAATTTAAGTGCACAAAAATTTATGCATAAAACACCAGGAATGTGCTGCGCGGGTGAAAAAGTTAAATTGTGAAATTTACATGCAGCCCCCGAACCATTATCAACGTTGGTATCAGGAGACGCAAGCCAATCAAAACATTTCTTGACAAACATATACAAGTACAATTCATGTTTCCAAATGACCTCGTTCGGTGCAACAAATATCGTGCGAGAAAATTGCATGCAAACATTCAAAATGTTAGAGTGCATTTATCATCGTGCTGGATCACTACTACCACTTCCGAACGCAGATCACTAATTTCTTCAAATTTATTTCATGGGAAACACTGATGAACAAATCGATCAACGATTTTGATTAAATACGGGCACGAAACTAGAAATTGTCGCTGCATTACAAAATTTATTCGATGAGCACAACGAATTAATTTGAATATTCAAAACTGGCCTTGATCAAATGCCAACTGAAGACTACAAAGTTGCAATTAGAGTAGACAAAACACCTGTTAGACAAACGAAAGACAGTACAATGCACCAACAATCGATGAAGTGGCAATCGTTATAATTAGCGAAGGATTCAACTCGCGTGATATAATGCTTCATCACAGAAATGGAGATGTTCAGCGAGTCTCAGAAACTTTTCACTCATACTACGGATTGCCATATTCAATTTTATTTTGGCAAGGAGAAGGTGGATATAATTTCAATATAAAATTGAGAAACCCACAAACCCATAAAAAGTTAGTGGTATGAATTTCTATTCACATCGATTGATAATTCGTGAAAGCTGAAAAGCATATCTTGAAATGTCGACAATTCTTCCATCAAATCATTGTCAATATGTAAGTGAAAATCGAAACCGCACGACTTCTATTCATTCGATTAAATCAAACCAAGTTTCGTCTGATAGCAATGTGAATCCCAATGATTTGGAAAAAATTATAATACTACCGGTCGCATTTGTTTCCCCAGATTTTTTTTTATATTCATATGCAACCCCATATGGGATGAAATAAAATAACTATTATTAACTGGACAATCAACATCGGAACGTCATGATATTTCTACTCGTGTTTTCAAAAAAAACTTAAATTTTTAATGTATTTAAATGGCAAGCATCATGGTTTTGAAAAAGAGGATAGTATGCTCACATTTTGATTTGGTTGATCGAAAAAGACAGACCAATTCAAATTGATCAAATCATCTCAGCAGAAATATCAGATGCAGACATTGATCCAGACTTATTTGAAGTCGTCACCAAAAATATGATTCATGGTCCATGTGCCTTACTCAAAAACAATTCACCATGCATGTTTGATGGGAAATGCACGAAACAATACCCAGGAGTCTTACTTGTTGATAATGAAGGATATCCATGGGGTTGCACCATATCCACCTTTACTCTCAGAAAAATACAAAGCACACATCAATGTCGAGTATTGGAATTCGATGAAATCGATTAAGTACATTTGCAAATATTTTTGTAGTTTGAAATGCAGCGGCATCTATTAATGAAATCCACCAATATCAAGTTGGATACCACATTAATAGTAATGAAGCAGTATTGCGCCTTTTATCATTTTCATGACCGATATCCAACAGTGGCTCATCACCTTGAAAATTGACAGTGTGTGTACTTCACAACAGGAAATGCGTATGTAAGATGATTGTCATCAACGCCAACAACATTAACTGCATTTTTCTCATTGTGCAAAGACGATGTGTTTGCAAATACGTTACATTATTCGGTGCCAACTTACTACACATGGAAAGCATGAGCAAAGAAGTTTCAACGTCGCAAGCAAGGCATATCAATTGAAAGATACACCAATTTATATTCGACAGACGTGTTAGCCCGTATTTACACTGTTCACCCAAACAATTTAGAGTTTTTTTTTTTAAGCAATTCATATTTATTGCAACAACTCATATAGAAACTAACAATAAGTAAATATAACTTTAATCTAGACAACAATGTATCACTACTCGTTACCACTGTATGGTGTGAACACTTATTATTTTAGAAAAACAACAGGCAAAAGAAATTGGTTTGGCTTATTTAATAATAGTTTACAATGGTGATAAGTCTGCTCTCTTCAAGCGTGTCGTGGGCTTGTTTGTAGTAAATTCCTAGCTAGTTTATTGGGATGGTTCGATAATTTTAGTTGATACTTCTTTTTGACATCTGAATGCCTCTGACCTATTAGGGGTACACTGTAACGAACTTACTTACTGGGGGTAGTATGGTCAGCGGACCCCCTAGCTATTTTCCATTGAGCGTCTTCGCCACTCCTGGTGGCGGAGGTCTTTCATAATGGCGGCGGTGGTGTCACACCCCGCAGCCCATTTCTCCGGGCTCTCGAGCATATGCTGCACTATGTTGTCGGGCACCACGGGCTCTCCACATACTCCTTGAAGTGCCACTCTTGCACTTTCATAACGAGGGCAATAGAAGAAGACATGTTTGGGATCTTCTATCTCTGTACCTCCACAGTTTGCACAGTAGGGAGATTGTTCCAAGTGGAATCTGTGCAGGTATGCCCGAAAACCTCCGTGGCCTGTCAGCAATTGTGTGATGTAGAAATTCACCTCACCATTCGACCTGCTTACCCATTGCTGAATGTTGGGGATCAGCCTTCTTGTCCAGCGGCCATTTGTAGAAGTATCCCACTGGGCTTGCCACTCTTGAAGGGTCTTCCGCTTTCCAACTCCTCCGATAATCTTGTGCGATTCCACACCTTTTTCGGACTGGTAGAGCAGGATCCTATCGCTGAAGTAGCTGGCAATGATTCGCCTCAGGTAGATGGGTACCCCAAACTCGGCTAACGCTTTGGCTATGCGCTCCCAGCTAGCTGAGTTGAAAGCGTTTTTGCCATCTAGAGTGACCACAAGCCAATATCTCTTGGTCCCACCCCTCCATCGTTTCCCTTGGATCGGTGTTTTAGCCGTCTGGACAAGTTCGTTGATGGCGTCCACGGTAAATCTCGCCTTCCGGAAACCATATTGCCGTTTTGAGAGCCCACCAGATTTTGCAATGGCCTCATCAATCCTGTCACAGATTATCCGCTCCAGAATTTTTCCCGCAGTATCTAACATGCAGAGCGGGCTCTACGCTGAAGGGTCCTCTGTTGGTCTGTTGGCTTTCAGCACCAGGACCAATCGTTGCCTCTTCCATCTCTTGGGAAAATGCCTTCTCTCAGGGAGGCGTCGTACATTTTCCTCAGTGGCTCTAGGTTCAGTGCAGCTGCGGTCTTGAGCACTCGGTTGGGGATTCCATCTAGGCCGGGTGCTTTCTGGTCTCCAAACTTCTCTACCGTCCGCAACACCTCATCTATAGTCACACTGGGTATTGATTCCTCCGTTTGCTCCAGAGGGAGCTTGTATGTGACATAGTTCTGTACTGGAAAGAGTTGTGCCACTATGTGTCTGAGCAACATTGGACAGGTTGGGGATGGCTGCCTATAACAGGGCAATTTTCGCAAGATAAGTCTATATGCCATGCCCCATGGGTCATCCTCAACTTGTGCGCATAATTCAGCGAATCTGGTGCTCTTGCTCTTCTTAATTGCCTTCTTTAGAACATTTCTGGCTTAATTAAAGGCCTCGTTCTTCTGAAGGGAATCTGGTTTCCGTATGCAAAGCATGCCATGCTCCTCGCAGCATGGCATGCTTTGCGGAGCTCGCCTATTGCATCCGTCCACCAGCAGACAGGTTTATGCCTCCCACCATATGCTCTCCTGGGCATTGGTGCGTCGCAAGCGTTTTCTACCTTCTTTGCCAGCTGATTCGCCATTTCTTCTGCATTGCCTTCCAGCTGTTTGTCCTCCAGCTTTTCAATGTCGGACCTATCCGCTGCCGATTCCGGGGCTTCTCCAATTCGCAGATGATAGCTTGGTGGTTGCTGTGGGTGTTTATGTCACTCACCGGCCATTTTGCATCCCTCACCAGCCTGCTACTTACGAAGGTTAGGTCTATCGCAGAACTCACACCTCCTCTGGCAAAAGTCATCTCGCCGGTATTCAAGAGGATCACGTCAAGTGCTGCGAGTGGAGTGCATCCATGAGGATATGACCCTTTGCGTAGTCCGGCCGCAGCCCCATTCAGTTGCCCATGCGATGAAATCGCCAGCAATTACTACAAGGTTCCTGCCGTGTGCATCTAGAACGAGTCTATCTACCGCCGACTCAAACTCATCCGTAGTTAGGCTTGGTGCCATGTAGCAACTGTAAACCGTGGTTACTCCTATGGTTGCCCTGTCGTAGTTTTCATCCCTCCTGACGTCCGCGAATTGAGGTGGCTGGACTCCACACACCCATATTGCAGCTCGGCAAGTATTGTCCTCGACCCAGACTCCTTGGTGCTTCCGACGATATGGTTCACTGAGCACAGCGGCGTCGATCTTGTGCTCTCTCACCGTCTGCTCAAGTAGGTCTTGTGCAGCTGCGCAGTGATTGAGGTTAAGCTGGAGTAACTTCTTTCCATGCGTTTTGACTCCTTTACTGCTTGCTTATACGACGGGCATATTCTGCATCCTGTCGAGTGTTCCGTATCCTTGCGGCCTTTGGTCTTGCAGAGTGCACAGGTTGGGCTTTTGCTACACTCGCTGGCGTTGAGGCCTTCGGCGCCGCATCTGTAGCACCGATTCCGCCAGTCCTCCTTGCTACTGCACTTTTTGGCAATATGCCCAAACGCCATGCACTTGTAGCAACGTGTGGGTACTACCTTTCCACGCACCCGACAAGAGGTCCATCCGACTCTCAGTTTCCCGGCCAGTAGCGCTGCGGGTGCCAGAGGGGGCAAACTGATGGTTGCTGTTAGCGTTCCACCGTATGCTTTCCGAAGGGACCTAATCGCGGTCACGGTGAGCTTTTCGAAAGTGCTCAGCTGTTTGCACAGCGCTTCGTGAACTTCCTCTACCGTGGTGATCTCGTCCAAATCCTTTATTTCCAGCAAAGTCTTCTGGGTGAGTTCTGGCGCCTCCACACTAGTCCCCAGTGTATTTGCTACTGTTTCCAGCAAAGTGACCGTCTTCGGGTCCGCTGTCGTGGCAAATTCGATTAGCAGCTCACCTTTCGCGGTTTTCCTTATTTTGTTCACTCTCTCGCCCAATTCCCCAAGGCGCGGCTCCGTCTTTATCCTCCGCAAGATCTCCGCATAGGTTGTCACTCCCGTTCCCTTGATGACAATTGCATCAGGTCTGGTCGGCTTCACTTTAGCGAGTGTCTTCCGCTTTGCCCGGGGGCGAGCACGAACCATCGTCCACTTTGGCTTTTTCACCACTGCGTCGGGTTTACCCACTTCTGGCTTGGTGGTATTTTTAGCTGCGGCGGCCTTCGTCATGGCCGCCCTTGCCGGATCTGCCTTCTGCCTTTTGGGTAGCGCTCAGCTCGTCGGGCTGGTTCCGTCGTCTTCTGCGTTTTCGCGGGGACGCTTCGGCATTGCAACGGAAGCCGCGTAGCTCCTTGCCAGTGGCGATACGCTGGCTTGGACCTCCTTGTCCTCCTGCGCTTTACAGATTTGCATATGCTTGTTTGCTCGCTGCAGTAGTGGTGGTTGAACGGTGACGATGCCATCGGCATCCCGTTCTTGCGCCACTTCTAGGCACATGTCGCGGATCTTCGCCGCCTTTCGTTTAATGTCCGAATGGACATTATGTCGCTCCGCAATGTAGCTGATGAGTGCCTCGACATGCCACTCTAGCACAGCCATTTTCCCCTTCGCATTCACTTCCGGCGGCGGGTAGATTGCCATCTTCCCTAGCATGTCTGACTTACATGCCACCTGCATTTGCATCTCCCCCGGATCACCCAGGGAGTTTCTCCGCACCGTCAGTCGCTGGTCCTGCCCACCACTAGGTGGGGTCCGGCGCAGTATGGAGCTTCTATTGAAAGGGTCCTGCTCCCTGCTTTTGTTTTTTGCTCCCTCGTTATTGTTGTTGTTGGTTTCTTTGTTATTTATTTTGTTCATGCGTTTTGGGTCCCCGCTCAGAGTCGTTATCGCTGCCCGTAGTACAGTCGCCTTCATGATCCCATGGTTGTCTATGCCGGAGCAGGGAGCCCATGCAGGGGTTGACACAAGTCCTCATGGGAGCTTGCATACAGAGCCAGATCAGCGTTAGTCGGGAATGTTACATCCGAGCCTGTACCGCCAACTTAATGGGGTCGGACATCGAGCGTTCTCCGAGACCTAACAAGGTTTTAATGGGACGGAGGCAATTGTGGCATTAAGCTGCCAGCCATTTCGATAAGATTTCACTCTTATGTACTAAAGTGACAGCATGCCACAATCGGCAGCCCATATCCATAATTCCCAAAAAAATGTCCGGTATCACAAACTTAAGGCCTTACCAGTCTCGACCTTAGTAGCGCTAAGCGCTTGTCGCACAGCTGCCCCAGCCATATGGCAGCTGACCAAGGTGTTGGTTATCTGAATTCACTTTTGGATTTTTATGGTCCAACGATGATCCCACGAAGTCCCTCGGTGGTGAAACGATGCTCCGCGTCCGTCCCTCTATGGTCCATCGTTGTCCGTTGGTGCCCCTTCAGCCGCCCCTCCGGGGTCATCGCTGAAAGAGTCGTTGCTCACTTCGGCTAGCAACCAGCGGTTGCTGGTATACCATTGCCCGGGGCCGCCACGAGGAGGCAGTGAGTTTTCTTGGAAGAGTTCTCTGTAAGGACCTCCCTGGTGAGTGGCTATCAGTCTTAACCTTAAGATTATCAACCCTGATCCCACAACCCTGAAACCGATGTTCTGTCTGAGTACTCTAGTGTCCCAGTGGAGTCGGTAAAAACCTTAAACCACTGTTCTGTCTGCGTTAGTTAATGTCCCAGTGGAGTCGGTAAAAACTTAAACCATTGTTCTGTCTTCCAGACAGTTCTATTGTTTTACCAATTCGATTTAAACGCAACCGTCACTACCACTGCAGAATTCGGCTTGTTGTCAAGCACGTGGCATTGTCTGTTGTTGTTGTTGATGATGTAATGCGCGTCGATCATACTGTTTATTAGGGGTGTGTTTTGCCGATTGCTTCGTAATAAGTGTAATAAATTACATTCTTCTAGAACAATCGACATCGTGTGTGGTTCGTTGCTTATTCAAATTTGGCTTTGTTGTTGGCGACGCAGTCAATGTGGGAGCGTAAATATTAGCGGTTTGAGAATTTACGTTCTCACAACACCTAGATCTCGATGAATGTTTAGGTGTTTCATGAACCACGGTGCACCAGTGATTGTGCGTAGTATTTTAGACTGGGTCTTTTACAACAGTTCGGTGTTTGATGTCTTTGCTTCTCCCCACAGCTGAATTCCATATGTCCAGATGGGTACTATTATGGCTTTGTATAAGAGTACTTTGTAGTCAAGGCTTAGTTTTGAATTTGAATTTAAAAGCCAGCTAAGACTTGCAGCTTTTAGTTTGATATGCGCTCTTTTCTTTTCTATGTGTGTTCTCCAGGTAAGGCGTCTGTCAAGGTGAATGCCTAAATATTTCACTTTTGTCTCCTGTGCGATAGTTTTGTTGTTGAGTATGATAGGAAGACACGTGTGTTTGTTGATTGTAAATGTTGTGTGTGCTTTTTTGTTTATTTACTGTGATGCGCCAGTTCAAAAGCTAATTTTCAACCACGTGTAGATGTTCGTTGAGATCACACGATGCTATTTGACGGTGCTTGTGGCAAGATAAAATATCTGTGTCATCGGCATTAGTTGAGGTGAGCAGATATTTGTTTGTTGGTAAATCTGAGGTGTATAGTGTGTACAGTATCGGTCCAAGAACACTTCCCTGAGGTACTCCAGCCAATATATCCATTTCTGGTGAAAGGTAATTTTAAAATTTAACTTGAAATCGCCTACCCTTTAAGTATAATACCAGGATACTATGGATATTTGAAGGCAGAAGTTTTCTTATTTTATAGACGAGCCCTCGTGCCACACTTTGTCAAAGGCTTGTGCGACATCGAGGAACACTGCAGAGCAGTATTATTTCTCCTCGAACGCATTTCTGATTTGGGACACTATTATTACTTTATTATGTACCAGCTATGGGGTTAATTTTGATAGCAATAATTTCTCGAATAATTTCTCATCATACAGGCTTATTGGTCTGTATGACGAGACTTGCGTTGGAGTTTTGCCAGGTTTGGATACCATGATTATGTGGGACAGTTTCCAAACTTGAGGAACGTAACTTGGTCTAAAAATTGTGTTAAATAATATTGCTAAATAATTTACTGCAAGTGGAGGTAGCTCCATCAATATCTTTGTGTTTATCAGATCGTGGCCTGCCGTTTCCTTTTTATCTAAATGAGTTGAGATAAAATGCCACGCTTCTTTCGGCCTTAACCGTAGGTCCATCTGGGGAATTAGGGGGTCTGATGTTGGTATTTTAAAGTTGTTACTATTAGGGTTTGGTTGGAATGCGATTTTAAGATGTTGAGCAAAAGCTTGCCCCTTCTCCTCATTGCTTCTCGCACATCTTCAGTATATAAGTCTTATAGGCGGGTCCGATTCTGTAGGTTTATTCGTGTTTTTGATTGCCTTCCATAAGGAGTAGTTTGTGGATTCTAGGGGGTTCAGGTGCGAGATGTAGGCCTGTAGGCCTCTTTCAGTTTCGTCGCGCAATGCGTTTCGCAGTTTGTTTTTGGCTGTCGTGAATTTTTGCTTTAGCGCTGATGACCTGTGCTTTTGCCTGAGCCGTCTCTTTGCCGTTATCAGTCTTTTAATTTCGAATGATGTTGTGGGATTTAGCCGTTTGGGGATGTAGCGTGGATTGCTCCTGATACTAGTGTGCAGTTGAATATTTATACTGCGGAATCTAATTCATCCGGGCTTTTCATACTATACTTATCAGAAAGGTGGCTGCAAATATATTTACGGAATTTTAACCAATTTGTTTTACCTGTTACAAATCGAAAAGGTTGATTTGTGTCTTCTGGGTAGTTCCTTAGGTGCATTATAACTGGGGAATAATCTGAACTCAGCTCAGCGCATGATTCTGTAGGCAGAAGTTTTTTATGGAGTCCTTTCGTTATTGCAAAATCTATTAAGTCCGGGATCTTCCGTTGATCTGTAGGCCAGTAAGTGGGTTTACCAGAAGACACATAGTCAGTATTGTTACGCCGATTCGTCAAGGCGTAGTATAATTGTTTACCCTTGGGATTTATAAGGCGTGAACCCCAATGCGTATGTTTAGCGTTGTAATCACCGGTTGCTATAAATTTTTCTCCCAACGACTTGAAAAAACACTTGGGACAGTGTGTCTTGTTGGGCAATAAACAGATGATACCGTTACGTTGGCATCCCAACATTGCAGGTAGATGGAGGTAGCTTGGAGATATTAATTGTCGTAGTTTTCTAGTAAGTGGTGTTTTATACGGTATTTTATGAGTATGCCTGTCCCACCTTGAGCTTTGCCATCCGGGTGCGATGTTTTGTAGAACTTATAACCTTTTTTTTAAATTGTGATTCAGAGTAAGGTGAGTTTCTGAAATGAGTAATATGTCTATATAATAAGGAAATTTTGCACTTCAAGTTGATACTGGCTAATACCGTTCGCGATCCAATGACAAATTTTTAGCGCATTCATTTGTTTGCAAGTATGGATTTCAAAAGTTGATTTTGATTATTTATTAGTTCTTGAATCATTGATTGCATTGAGGACATGAACTGTGTCATACATTGCTTTAAGGTTAAGAGCACTGCCTCTAGATTTTGCGATTGTTTATTGGTATTTGAATTTTCAGCTAAATTTGGTTTCAGTGCATTAGAGTAACTCATGACAGGTGGAGCATGTTTATCGCTGAACGTAGTCGGGATTTGGTGTAGAGGCGCTACGTAAGTAACTTCGTGTCGACCTCTATCCTTCTGTTGGCGCATTTTATTTTTCAGCTCAGCATACACTGGGCAACCTCTATAGATTGCTGTGTGACTTCCGCCGCAATTATTGCATTTTTTAGTAAGAATATTTTCATTTTTTTTATCGACCGTACAGGCAGAGGTTTGGTGGACGTCACCACAGCTAACGCAAATGGGGCGTAGGATGCAATATTATTTGGTGTGACCAAACTCCTGACAGTTTGTACATTGTACAGGGCCGTTGCGTTTGTGGGGTTCTTCAACTGAAATTCGGCGGTGCATAAGTGATCGCATATTATAGATTGGATGGACTCCGTTTTTTGTAGCTTTCTTGATTCTGGTTCAAGCTCCACTCGGAACATTGGTTGTGGGATATTATTCTTATTTTTTATGTTAAATGTGGATTTTGGGTTGAAACGGGCTTCGATCAGTACTTCTTTCATCTCAGATTGATTATATTCAGACATCTAATTATATTCCTTTTAATACGACAATCAAACCTCTACTGCTTTTCAGTTGATACGTATATAATATAAATAGTTGATTGCCAAGAGATAATTTTTGTCAGTATAGATCTGAATTTTTGTTTCGTGTAAGTCACCCTCCTTTAGTGCAACTATACGGAAGTTCTTTTGACCTATCAAGCTAGATAGTCTAGAGACCAGCATATTATAGTTGCGTTCGCGCAGATAAATTTGCTGAGGTTTCACTTCTTTAAGTAAAGGGTGTTTTTTTTAGACGTGTGGTTTTCAATGTGGCAATACTTTTTTCGGAGTTGGTCTTTTTGACAGCTGTCACTTGAGTTATGCTTAGATTGGTTTGCCATTCGCTAAGTTTATGGCCAAACGCCCATGAAGCTCGTTGCACGTTTGGTAAATGGGCCCAAAACGAGATGGCCACCGATCCCGATTTTCACAATAAAATTTTGTTCAGCGATGAAGCTCACTTTTGATTGAATGGGTACGTTAATAAGCAAAATTGTCGCATTTGGAGTGACGATAATCCACAAGCCATTATTGAGACGCCGTTACATCCTCAAAAAGTCACTGTTTGGTGTGCTCTATGGGCAGTGGGAATCATTGGTCCATATTTCTTCAAAAATGAAGCCGGACATACTGTTACAGTCATTGGGGAACGCTAAAGAGCAATGATTAATGACTTTTTCGTGCCTGAATTGGATGATGTGGATGTGGACGACCTTCGGTTCCAACAAGACGGCGCTACATGCCATACAGCCAACGAAACAATCAATTTATTGAAGGAAACTTTTGGTGAGCGCATTATCACGAGTCGTGGGCCTGTGGTGTGGCCTCCAAGATCGTGCGATTTAACACCGCTGGACTATTTTTTGTGGGGTTATGTGAAGTCGCTTGTCTACGCAGATAAGCCCGAGACGATTGACGCCTTGGAAGAGAATATTCAGCGGGTTATTGCTGACATATCGCACCAATTGCTGCAAAAAGTGGTCGAAAATTGGGCCTCTCGGCTGGAATTTATTCGAGGCAGCCGCCAATTTGCCCGAAATCATTTTTGAAACTTAATGGCAAACTCTTATCTTTAAAATTAAGCTAAATTCGTGGCCAGAACATAAAAGTATATGCATTTTATTTCTGTTTGAAAACCACATGTCTAAAAAAAACACCCTTTATTACTGTACCTTTATTTTTTTTGGTCTGGGCCTGCTACATTATCGGCAAGGAAAGCAAAGCGATTTTGGCTCGGTAATGTGTTGGTGCATTCTTCATATTTATTTGGTTTAAAATTTTTTGTGTGGTTTTTTGTCATGTTTTTAAATGGACTTAGCTTTCGCTTAATATTTATGTAGCAGTCCATGCGAGTCTGTATTGCCGAACTATTCTGTTTTACAGTTTGTTTAATGTTTGGTTAATGCTTTGTTGGTGGCTGTAGCGGTTAATTTGTTTGCTGTGGAGAGAGCAGATAGTGAATTAGCGCGTAGGCGCTGAATATCATCAGCTTTTGAGACTATGCTGATTGCTTTACTGTTTAGTGTAAGCTGAGCTTTCATCACCAAACGTTCGGCGACTGCTCAAGCATCAAATTGTCTGTATCGTTAGAGAGCATCAGATCTTTGCTCACATTGTACTATGCGTTATCTGCCTTAACGACCTTAAGCTCTGGTTAGGGAGAGCGTAATGTGCTCATAAGCACGCCCTCCCAGCTATTGTTTGTTTACAGTTTATGTTTATGTTTATGTGTGTGATTTTTCGATAGTTACTCGAAGCACCTTTTATTTATTTTATATTTAAGATTTTTTGAATTTTATTTTTTTAGAGTCTCTGTCTCAGATTTAACTAAATATTCATTGCCAGATTTGGCTTATCACCTTTTTCGCACTTGATTTGAATTAAATTTTTTAAATCCTCTAAAAATTACGGAGCCCGAAAAAAACACATCCACTCACATTGAAAATTACAATATACAATTTAGAGTGCTTTTAATATTAATCAATGCATTTTGGGCCGTCATCCTTCCAAGCATTAAGAACAGTAAAAGGTCAACTACGTGAAGCTTATCGTGAAGTTTGCTAAGAATTAAATCTTCTTGAAAACCATGCACATTGCAACACTTCAATCGCTGATGTATCGAACACTGCTCAACCACAGTAAATATTCACGTTTTTCCAATAATATTGACAGCATGAATCCAATCCAAAAGATTTTTGGGAAAAATAAAAATACTACATGAGTGAAACATTCAACATCGTTTCTCTAAAGGTTTTACAGATACAAATTTTTCACACAAAGTGCTGAATCTTAGAAAGGTAATTTATAGATTAAAGCAATCAGGTCGTGAGTGAAGCACAAAACTGAATGTCATATTAAAAGACATTGGGGTTACTCCTTGTGTAAATGAATTTTTCTTATATTTAATGAACTTAAATGCTAAATATTACTTAATTGCTGTGTATGTTGGCGATATCGTTTTAGCTAGGTCGAATAAAGATGACTTGAACTGATCAAGGCTCAGATTGAAAGTAAATTTAAATTGGTGGATGGGCAAGATGGAAAAACGGGTGCGATTTCTGTTTGTCAGAAACGTTATATTGTGGACCTCCTAAAACAGTATGGGACAAAGACTTGTCGGCCCGTGTCAACTGCTATCGACCCACGTTAACAGATTGGTTGCGTGAAAGGCGGTTGTATAACGGTAGACTGCATAGCAGTGTCTAATAGGGGCGTTGATATATTTAGCTATATCAACCCGTCCTGTTATTCTGCTCACTGCCAGCAAATTGGCGCAGCAAAATACAGAACCTCACTTGGCGAATACAAAGGACTGGAAGTTAGATTATCATCGTTGTAATAAAAATGTTGAGGGATTTTTTGACGCGAAGTGGAGCAGCAACTCCGAGGATAAGAGATCGTATACTGGATACGCATTCTTCTTAGCTGGCTGCGTTTTTTTCGTGGGAGACGAGGAAGCAAACTACATATGCTTAGAGCAGTACTGAATCCAAAAATGTCGCAATTTCGTCGGCGGATAACCTGTATATTTACGAAGATTGGTAGGTAGATAGGTAGGTAGGAGTGGCCGCCCAGTTTGCCAAAAGCACACTTGAGCACACATAATGGCCCATTGTGATACCACGGTGTGGCGCCGTTCAAGCACTGACTAAAAAGTTCCCATACTTGGGATGGTGATAATCAGCGCAAGGACAGCGCCAGGAAAGGCACGACTCCCCCGTCATGTTTCAGGAAACCATCCTGATACTTTGATGAAACTGGCTATGTCCCTAATATTAATGGATGACAGCTCTGTCAGGCTTGTAAGAAATGGGGCGCCAAAGGTGAGAATTCTTCTTCTGCTCATGGAAGGGCAGTTGCATAAGAGGTACAAAACCGTCTCGTCCTCCTCCTTGAAGCCACAGCCTCGGCAAAAGTCATTTGAGGGTAGACCCAGTCTTTCTGCGTACTGTCCCATTATGCAGTGGCCGGTAAAAACCGACACAGTTGTCGACAGTGATATGCGAGCAAGTCGAAGAAGTTGATTGGTTTTGCTTTTGTCCATTCTTGCCCAAGTTCGCTAGACTAACTTTGGCAAGAATGGACAGAAACTGAATAGAACAGAAGTGTGGCAGGATTCCTCGTTAGCCCAGGATTTGTTGGCGTTCTGCCAGATATTTCCGTTTGATTTCGAGGTTGGCTGTTGCCAGTGGAATGCCGATGTTTACGGAGGGGTGAATGTCGGGCAATAGCGTGCCTGCCTTGGCAAGCTCAGCCGCCTCGCAGATTCCCGGGATTTCACTATGTCCGGGAACCCAGACTAGGTGCAGCATGGCAAAAAGGGCTTTCGTAGGTGTGCTACGAACAGCGCCAGAGCGCAGTAGAACAATGGATCTTCTGATTTTATCGAGGGGTTTGTTATTGCAGGCTTTTTCGAGAGCTTGCTTGGTTCAACGATGGCCGTGTAGACCTAGAGCACGACTCGAGGACGAAGTCCCCATCGTGCACCAACTGCTCTTTTACAGCAGAGTATACCGCATGTTGCCTTACGTGCCCTCTCAGCTAGATTGGCTTTCCAATTAAGCTTTGGGTGGAGAGTCAGGCCTAAGTACTTAGTCCGTGTTGGATTTGCCTGACATCCCATCGGACGCGTCCCCAGGTGGCGGATAGGGGGACCTTTGGTAGGCAAATGACATTACTTCTGAACCTCTTAGGAGGGGCGGGAGTTATGGCTGTCTGTCTATCACAATGATGGTATAGAGAATGGGTACCATCCGCGGACCAAACTGGCTAGGGAGGAGTCCCGAACAAAAACCACTGTCTGGCGATGGACAAAAAAATATTTATTACTCCAGGTGGAACCCACGCATGTGGAAATCCACCCGCTTCGGCGGCAGGGGCACGGATTCTGGAGGTCCTAACCATCGCTAAAGTCTCTCGCCTTTATCAGCGAGAGCGCATCCTGGAGGAGACGGGGATTGTTACCGCAATCTCTTCTTCTTCAGAGACGGAGGAACGTACCCTGGATCCAGAGGGCCTGCGTCGGGAAGTCACCACAGTGGCGGAACGACCTACCAATGGTTCTAGGGTAACGAGAACACAAGCGAGGAGACAGAGAAAGAAGCGGCTTGATAGGCTCGTGCAGGAGAAATCCTCACGTGGCTCTGCCGGCCCTTCTGTGTCGACTCCCTCCAAAAGGCCCAGGTCGGCGGAAGTGACACCCACGGAAGCCACCGAGCCTGCGGAGGGATTGACCGCTCCGAAAGCTCGCTCGCGAGGTAAGCGGCGGAAGATTGTTGCTGAAAACAGCATTCCCACCTGCCCTGCAGCTGTTACTGCTGGTGGCGCCACGACCCCAAAGGGTACGAGCGAAACCTCGGTGGCGGCTAATGTGGCGGGGAAGAATGTTGCAAATAAGCTGCAACTTGCCCAGCCCCTCGTATCCAGCAAAACCATCTGCCCGGCGAAATCTCTGCCAGTGGCGGGTGGTGAGCTGGACTTTCGCCCAAGCACTTCCAAAGGTGCAGCCAAGCCATCGTACAGCGAGAAGGCTAACGGCCCGCAACCAATGGCGGTGATTGGGAAGCTGGGGCCTGACCATCAGCTGACTGATGCAGAAATAAAACACTGCAAAGGTCATCTGATGCGTCGCGTCATTGCCTCCGGTCCTGAAGCTAATGCGAGGGGCTATGAGACAAAGGACGGCACTCTACAGGTGTCGTGCGCGTCTCAGGCCAACTTTGATTGGCTCAGGGGTGCAGTCAAGGACGTGCCCCCCATGGGGACCACTCGCTTCGCGGTCTATAGCGAAGCAGGCGTGTCCCTCAGGAAGGCCATCTGCTGGATTCCGGATCCCGATCTGACGACCACAGATGTCCTTTCTTGTCTGCGTGCTCAGAACCCTGGCATCAACACGAGGCTTTGGAGAGTTCTTTCGCACACCAGGGGTAGCAACCGGGATGGTAAAGAAGGTGCTAGTCTTGTGGTGCGAGTGGACGAGGCCACTGTTGATGTCATGGTTTCTCGGTACCGGAGCCGTCTGAGTCTCTTCTTTGGGACTGTGACCTTTCATGTCTTTCCCAGATGAGTGGCTCGGACGATTCTCGTAGCTATCGTCCTTTGACGGTAACGCAGATCAACTTGCAGCATTCTAAAGCCGCTACTGTACTCCTAAGTAGACGACTCACCCAGCTGCACACATCACCTCACATAACAACAGTACAAGAGCCCTGGGTCTTTAGGGGTCGCCTCTGTGGCCTTGGCTTGTTGAAAGGGGCCACGATATTATATGACAGGAATTCGATTAGACCAAGAGCCGGTCTTATAATATCATCCCATCTCGCAGCGACCTGCCTTGACGCATTCTGTTGTCAGGATCTGGTTGCGGCAGAGATTAGTTTTAAGAGTATGCACGGATGGTCGAGGTTTGTGATTGCATCTGCTTACTTTCCTTACGATGCTTTGGAGGCGCCACCACCTGGGAAGGTCGCTACTCTCGTAGGGTTCTGTGAGCGGCGCGGTCTTGGTCTGGTTCTTTGCTGCGATGCTAATGCCCAGCATACGATCTGGGGCAGCAGCAAGTGCAATGAGCGGGTCTCTCGACTTTTCGAGTATATTGCCTCCTCCAGCCTGAACATCCACAATGTAGGCAGGCAGCCTACTTTTGTGACTACGAGAAGGCAGGAGGTAATTGACGTCACCCTGTCAAATCCAAGACTGGGGTGGTCGATCAACAACTGGAGGGTCCTCGCCGAAGACTCGTGCTCGGACCACAGATACATTGAGTTTCAGTGTGGCGAGCGGGCGCAGATGCCATTGCCCACCAGAAACCCAAGAAAAACAGACTGGCCGAAGTTCAGGGAGGCACTGCGTAGCAATCACGTGACGCCACTGAGACTTCGCAAGGAGCAGAACATTGAGGCGGCTGTTGAGCATCTCAACACCGCTCTAACAAACAGCTTCGAGCTAGCCTGCCCAATTAGACCTCCTCTTAGCCGGACTCCTGTTCCATGGTGGAACCGAGAGCTTCAGGTGCTGAGGCGTGAGTCTAGAAAACTCCTCAACCGGGCCCTCAAGACGAATCTTGACGAGGACTGGGAACGATATCGACATGTTCAGAGGGACTACAAGAAGCTAATTCGGGACTCGAAAAGGACTTCTTTTAGAGACTTCTGCAGTGATATCGAATCCCTGAGTGACACGGCAAAACTGGTGAAAGTCCTGAAAAAGGACCAAACCGCTAAGCTGGGGTCGCTCAGGAAACCTGATGGCTCCTATACGGAGAGGCAAAGTGAGACACTCAGCTTGCTGTTGGAGTCACACTTTCCAGGAAATCAGGTAAGCATAGCCCGTCAACAACCACCTTTGGTCGGAAATGTTGTCAGGGCAGCTGCGCCCTCTCGACATGATTGGTATGTCGCCAGAACTGTGGCGAATGAGACTGCTATTGGATTTGCTATCAAATCCTTTGACAACTTCAAGTCGCCCGGACTGGATGGCATATATCCGATTGTGTTGAAGGAAGGCATTGAGCTAGTGATGGCAACACTGAAGAAGATCTTCACTGCATGTCTCGCACTGGCCTATGTACCACGCTCTTGGAGGATGGTGAGGGTTGCCTTCATTCCTAAGGTTGGAAGCGACGACTACACCAATCCCAAGAGCTTCAGACCTATTAGTATGACCTCGTTCATGCTAAAAAGTTTAGAACGGCTGGTGGAGCTTCGCATGCGTAGGGAGTCTCTGAAGACGCATCCACTATCTCCATTTCAGCATGCCTATCAAAGCGGAAAATCCTGCGAGACGGCTCTGCAAAACCTTGTTGGAAGGATAGAGCGAGCCATCGACAGGAAAGAATACGCAATAGGCGTCTTTGTGGACATAGAGGGTGCGTTTGACAATGTTACTTTCGACAGTATGTGCGGCTCTGCTAGGCGGCATGGCGTAGACCGGGTCCTAGTAAATTGGATACGTTCAATGCTGGCCCAGAGAATCATAACGGTGAGGGCGGAGGAAGATTTGCTGGTGTCGTCTGGGGTTAATGGAGGCTGTCCCCAAGGTGGGGTACTGTCTCCATTGCTCTGGTGCATGGTAATCGATCCCCTGCTTAACGCCATTAATGACTCGGGGGTATACGCTCAGGCATATGCGGATGATGTTGGCTGTCTTGTGACAGGTCCATCCCTTATGATTGTCTGCAGAAGGGTGCAGAGTACTCTGGATATGATTGACACTTGGTGCAGTGCGAATGGGCTATCGGCTAATCCTGTCAAGACTGGTATTGTCCTCTTTACCAGAAGGAGAAAGCTTGATGGACTTATTCTGCCTACACTGAAAGGAGTCACTATCCAGCTATCCAAGGAAATCAAATATCTTGGAGTCATCCTTGATAACAAACTTCTTTGGAAAACACATGTCGAACTGAAGACATCCAAAGCACTGTCAGTTTTTTGGCAGTGTAAGGGAATATTTGGTAAGACATGGGGTCTTTCCCCTAGTAAGGTCCTATGGATCTATACAGCTATGGTAAGACCTATTATCACCTATACATCGATGGTTTGGATGAGCAGACTCTCTCTTGTAGGGGTCAAAAAAGCTCTATCAAAACTACAGCGTGCTGTGGCCATATGTTGTACCGGAGCATTTCCGACTACTCCAGGCCCGGCACTTGATGCTTTGGTGAATCGCCCGCCACTAGATGTCTTCATCCGCGGAGAGGCCATTAAGGCCATCTGCAGAGTGAAACATAGTGGCCACTGGTATGGGATGTGCTCGATGTTGGACGACGGCGCAGGCACTGACATCGATTCTGCAATCCTGTCTATGCCCCCGGACTCCATGTCGTCAACCGTCATACTAGAAAAGCGGTACAATGTGTTGCTGCCAGAGGCTCGTTCATGGTTAGATCCCGAGAACGAGCCCGGCAAACACTGCTGCCGTATTTTCACTGATGGCTCCAGGACTGAAGAGGGTTCAGGTTCTGGTGTCTTCGTGGAATCCTGTGGGACCCGTCGGTTCTTTGCCCTTGGTCTGCATGCGTCTGTGTTTCAGGCGGAGGTGTATGCGATACTTGAAGCGATGGACTTTGTTGTGGAAAACAGGTGGAAAGGCAAATCTATTTGTGTCTGCAGTGACAGCCAAGCTGCGCTCATGGCCTTGGATAGTCCGACCACCACTTCCACGATAGTCAGGTCCTGCAAATCCAGGCTAAATTGTGTTGGAAAACATAATAGTCTGACGTTGACTTGGGTTCCGGGACACGCTGGCATTGCGGGTAACGAGACCTCTGACTCCTTGGCCAGGATGGGCTCCGAGGCTGTTTTTATTGGCCCTGAGCCTGTTCTGCCACTCCCTTCCGCTGCCATCAAAGCCACTGCAAACAAGTGGGTTGTTTCGACCCACAAGCGAGCATGGCGGGCTGAGAGAGGCTGCGGATGGACGAAAATTATGCTACCTGCTATCTCTGACCGATGGTCACGGTTCCTTCTATCTTTAGGTAGGAGGGACTGCAGGCTGTTGGTTGGCGTGATGACAGGGCACTTTCTATGGGCTAGGCACATGGAAAGGATTGGCATATCAGACAGTGCGCTGTGCCCAGCCTGTGGAGAGGAAGACGAGACGGCGGACCATTTTCTTTGCGTCTGCCCTGCCTTTGCTCGAATCAGGTTCGGGATTTTTGGCACTGATGTAAGGAGTAACCAACTTGGCTCCTTGGCACTACAGGATCTACTTCTACTTCTTCGGAGGTCGGGTAGATTTAAAACAGAGTAAAAGGGAACCTTAAGTGCAGTACAATGGATATATACTTTGTCTGAGTGCTGCGCTTACTAGATTGTTCCGACAAAAAAAAAAAAAAAAAAAAAAAAAAAAAGTACTTAACGCGTGTGCTCAAAGAGAGCGGAGTGCCGTTTCCTAGTGAAAAGCATAGTCTCGGTTTTGGATGGATTAACCCCAAGTTCGAATTCACGACACCAGTTCGACACAATAGAGAGTGAATAGTTCAGTTTTTCGGAAAGTGTTTGGGGGAATTTGCCGGATGCCGCGATTGCTATGTCGTCCGCATAGGCTATCACTTTGCATCTAGTAGATTCCAATCTCACAAGTAGTGTGTTAACTTCCAGGTTCCATAGGAGGGATGATAAAATACCCTCTTGTGGCGTGCCCCTGTTAACCACCCTCCTGGATTGGGCACTGCCGATCGTGGAAGTGATGATTCTAGATTTTAGTAGAAGCTCTATAAATTTAAGAAGGCCTGAATTCATATTAAGGGTTATAGAGTGCGGAAATGACAGCGTTGGGGCATACATTGTTGAATGCTCCCTCGATGTCCACAAATATGGCAACTGTGAATTCCTTGTACGCCAAGGATTTGTCAACTTGAGAAATGAGAGAATGAAGTGCTGAGTCAACCGATTTGCCTTTAGAGTAAGCGTGTTGAGATACAGAGAGAAGAGAAGGGTTGGTCGATGTCCTGATAAGTAGGTCAAGAGCTCTTTCTAGAACCTTAAGAAGAAAGGATCTTAGACTTATGGGTCTGTCCGGTCCGCGGGACTTGTATGCCTTAAAGGTTTGAATGGACACTCAAGGTGACTTTTTGTCACTTGGAATGTGGGGAGGCTATCATGGGAAACCTGCTCCACCTGGTAGAGTGCTTGACCCGTTGAGGCTAAACTCCCTGGGAAGTGGGTGTCCAGTAGGATATCAAGGGTTTCGGCGCTTCAGTGAGTCATTGAATCTAGGGAGCATAAGAGCATTAACGCTGTTTTTTTTTACCAGAATGCAGGATACCTTGATCCCCGATATATACCATACGATATCCGTATGCATTGAGTCCAGAAACCCGGTCATTTACGACCTAAGGTTCTTGGACGGGAATGAGCTCCACCCTATATCCGAGAGGCGGAAAAGCAGGAAGAAGATTGGTAAAAGAAGTTTGTCTTAACGCCGAGTCATCGATTTTTGTTTATGGCGATAATCTTAGTTCATAACATTAGGCAAAACATCACGTTTACTATGCCAGAAGGAAACACATTGATATAAAACATCATTATGAAATGCAAGTGGTTAAAGATGAGGAAATAGCATTAAAGTATGTATCTACTTCTCACTCTGAACTTAGTAATTTTAAGGGTTGGGCAAAACGAAATGGTCTTGGGATTAATCTTGATAAGACAGATATAATTTTATTTACTAGGAAGTACAAGATACCAGTGTTCAGTATACCATCGATAGATAAATTTTGTCAAGGAGGCGAAATACTTGGGTGTCACCCTACATTCCCAGCTTTCATGGAATAGAAACGTGGAGAAGAGGTCTAGGAAGGCTCTATTTGTGCTTTTTACACATGCAACAGAATCTTTGGCCAAGCAATGGGGAGCAAAATCATATATCGTATACTGGATGTACATGGTGGTTGTTAGACTTATTCTATCGTGTGGAGCACTGGTGTGGTGGGAAGCCACGAACACTAAATCGTTAATAAAGAAGCTTCGTAAGGTACAGAAACTTGCATGCCTAGGTATTACTGGAGTGCCGAGATCTGCTCCACAGGCAGGACTGGAGATGCTATTGCATAAACTCTCTTGTGATTTTGAAAACCAAAAACATGTGTTTCATTTGGCAGCTAGGAGTACCTCCACCAGACACCGGTTTACAAATTCAATTCAGCGAATGCTAAAGCCCGCTAAGTAGCAACGGCAATATAGTGGCTGACAGGCAAAGACACTCCAATATTTTGACACAGCTGGTCATCACGACATACAGAAGGAAACCCAAAACGGGCTTAGAACTCTTTCTAAAGCAGGCGTAGCATCCTGCAACCTACGGAATGACAACAAGCCTTAAAAATGGTAAATAAAAGTATTGTGGCGTAATATTAAGTAGATACTTCTACGCCCAAAGAGGCGCCTTAGCGCCGTCAAAGAATTTGCCTCCTATAGGCGCTATTGCGCTGTTACACGCAACTCTGTCTCGGCAATCATCGGTCGCCAGTATGATCGAATTTTTGGGTGGGGATTTGTGTTCGTTTGTCGATTGGGGACATTTTAATATTGTGAGCTTTGGGCATTAGGAAAAAGCAAAATAATCTCAGTATATGGCGCATACTATAGGGGTTAATTTCTGAAACATTTTTTTTTTTTTAATTACTAATGAATAGTATCATTTTTGAAGTATAATCTTCATGTGTAATAGGCAGTTTGAAAGCCATAAGGCATGTATTCCACGAACAGTAGATGGAAGTTGGAGAGTTATTTAAACGTACTGCAACTTTGATGTTAGTGTGTAACTGAAATAATGATGATAATTAATGTATGTAATAAGAGGAAATGCTATTTTAGCTTGGCATTTTCCAAGTTACTTGTAAATAAGTTTATTCATATAAATAAAGTAATAAGAACGAAGTGAAAACTGCGTATCGATAATGAATTTATCGGTTTTATCGTTGGACAGACCTGAGTTGATAATACAATTAATATAGTATTTAGAAAAAAAGGAGTCGAATTGTATTTCGTTTTCTCGGGTGTATAGCTGATTTTGCCTTTGGAAATGACAAAGGAGACACAGAAGTTACCATTGACAGAGCAGGAAGTTGCTGGGGCAATCCTGAAGTTGGTACGTCACTTTTGGAAAGGCGGCAATTAATGGACGTACAACGTTTACTACCGCAAGCGGATGGCGGAGTTGCAAAGTCTGCGAGAAAAGTTCAACAGGAACCACGAGGTGTTGTTACTTCACGTGCTCACGTACAGCGGGGTCAATTACTTTTCTAAGAATTACGCAGAATATATAAATGGATTGGTCAGCAAATGGTCAGACAAATTTAATTCTGGTATAGAGACATTAGAAGAGCAAGCTGTGAGTCCAGTTTCATCTGACGAGGAAGTCAGGAATAAGTTGAAATCGGTACAGTGGGACTGTTTACTTGAACACTCTAGGACTAGTTCGAAGTGAATAAGAGCAGGGGAGAAGCTCAGGAACTTTGGAAACAGACGAAAGCCGGCAGGCAAAAACAATCCCAAATAAGGGACCAGGGAAACTTCCAGCAGGATTCTGACCCTTCCACTAAGGTCATGGAAGTAAGGAACATGAATTGGGTTAAGAATAATAGTCAGGAAATGAGTGGCGCGAGTACAATGAGAGTAATTACTCTCCGTGTGAAGGCGAAACTTCGGACGGTTGTTTTGCAAAAGCAGCAGCTAGCGAAGGGCGTATATATGGGAGAGACCATAACCCACGTTGAAAAGGGTAAAGTGTACGCGTGCGTACTAAGAGCATCAGAAGTAGACTATAATATAGTTAAGGATTTTAGGCCTAAGTTGACTAGTTACGATAATTTTCAGAAACCGAACTGTGTGTTGGTTAATCAGATTAAGCAGGTAGATACAAGAAAAAGGATTGAAACGTAAACTCGGAAGAGAAGCCATTTGTACGTCATTCTCTGACATATTTTTGCTGGGAGGAGGCCAGCTAACATACACACCCGTGATAGACATGAAATACCAATTAGAACGGCTCAGCCGCCATTTAACCATAACCAATACAGATTGCCACAAATTATGAGGTAAACAGGCAAGGTGTAGGGATGTTAAAGGATGTTAAAGGTTAATATATATATGAACATGGTAATGCAGACGCATTATCGCGGTTACCAATTGGTTTCGAAGAAAAATTCGACTAAGAAGAAGCATGCTACAACATCACTGAACTAAAAACACCAATGACACCACAATAATAAGCAAGCACACTGAAACGGATAAAACTCTACAAGTTCGATCTTTCGTGTAGAAGGACCACAGAAATTAAGTCTACAAGATACTGATCTACGTACATTTTGCAATCACCGATACGCTTTAAGGATTCATAACAATCTTCTTTGCCTTCAATCGGAGTATATCCGTATCATCATTCCTGTTTCCATGAAACAAACAATTCTGGAATTGTTGCATGATGGTCACTGGGAAGTATAGAGAATGAAGCAGGTAGCTAGACAGCACGTATGGTGGGTCAATATTGACAAAGCTATCGCTTTACTGACAGAAAGCTATGACGTATGTAAAGTAGCTAGTCCTGCTCCTCTTAGGTTCGGTTAGATTCGAAGTATCCGAACTTCCACTCGGATACATCTATGCCCATTGTCAGTGCCTTCGAAAATGCCAAGAGTTGGCAACACTCGTCCTTACCCTCGATTTCCATATACATTGGAAGTACCATCCCTCTTAAACCATTTGGTTTTCCAGATGAAAGTGTGAAGATCCAATAAATCCACCTTCGTTATCTCTGTCAAACTTGTGAAGAAGCGCGACCCCAAACATTGAAGTCGTTTCAACTGTAGACTTGGACATTGATATAAAAAGTGATGAATCGATACTATCTCTTCTGCATCATGGAAACTCCTGCTCGACGGAATACGCCAACTTTGAAGAATTGTTGCGATAGCACAAGGCCCGCTAATGACCACCGTAAGCACCGTTACTGCAGGTTTAGTCAGTTTTTGACAGCTATTGTGCGTGGACGTGTTTTAGCTTGTTTTCGATTTTTTCCTATCCCGAAAAATGGATGAAAGAATTTGTATCAAATTTTGTGTGAAAAACAACATAAAGTGCGCGGAAATATTCCGAATATTGACTTTTGCATACGGCGAAGCTACTTTGGACACAAGCAACGTTTATCGGTCGTACAAAATGTTTTCAGATGGCCGAGAAGATGTGACCGACGAAGAGCGTTCCGGACGCCCGGGCACGTCAACAACAGACGAAAACATTGATGAAGTAAAGAAACTAGTATTGGCCAATCATCGAATCACTGTCAGAGAGAATCGTCGAATCACTGCTGAGGACCTAAATATATTGATTGGCTCGTGTCATTCGATTATCACCAAAAGTTTGAGCATGAGGCTGGGCGCCGCAAAATTCGTACCAAAATAACTTAATTTCGACCAAAAACAGCATCGCATTAACATTGCTCAGGAGCTGTTGGAATCTGTCCGTGACGACCAAAATTTGCTGCAGAGAGTCATAACTGGTTACGAATCATGGGTCTATGGTTATGACGTAGAAACCAAAGCTCAATCATCCCAATGGAAGCTGCCGCATGAGCCAATACCGAAAAAAGCACGCCAAGTTCGATCGAATGTGAAGGTTTTGCTGACAGTTTTCTTTGATTGCAGGGGCGTGGTGCATTATGAATTCTTGCCACAGTGTAGAACGGTCAATAAGGAATATTATCTTCAAGTAATGCGCAATTTGCGAGAAGCAATCCGCCAGAAACGCCCGGATTTGTGGAAGAACAAAAATTGGCTTTTGCATCATGATAATGCACCTGCTCAAACATCATTACTTGTGCGCGAATTTTTGGCCAAAAAGGAGACTGTAATAATGCCGCAGCCACCGTATTCCCCAGACCTGTGGCCCCCTGTGACTTTTTCTTGTTCCCGAAACTGAAAAGGCTCATGAAAGGACGACGCTTCGCCACGATTGAGGAGATAGACAAAAATCGAAGACAAGCTAAAACACGTCCACGCACAATAGCTGTAAAAAACTGGCTGAACATTCAAAATGGCTGAGATTTTTAACATAAGTGAGGGACATGAGTACCAACATACCGCCACAAAAAGATCGAAAACATCCGTAGCCGCGAAAATTCAATATTCGAGATCATTTTTAGAACAGACCTCTTAAGTTGTTTGTCACCGCAATAGTGAATTCTTCTATGCTCCTATTAGTTTAGTTTATAGTTTCCATATTGGGATTTGTATTGAGGTATCTGGTTCGTTAATGTCCATTTCAGAGCCCCTTTTGGCCAGTGAGGTAAGACATTTGATTACCAACTTCAATTTAACTGTCTTGGATTCTGTTGCTTTAAGCGCCGCATGACTATCCACACAGATAATGATATTCGAGGGTCGAATTGTACTACTTTGTGTCAGCCTGACCGCTTTCCCAATTGCATAGACTTCGATCTGAAAGACGCTGCATTCGCTAGCCAGCCGATATGACTGTCATGCCTGCAAACCTTCCGAGATCGCACCCGCCCCCGTGCCACTCTCCATCTTTGAGTCGTCAGTGTAGATGATAATATCAGAATTACCCGTTACAAAGCCTGACTCCCAGACTTCCCTGGCTGGATAGAGAGTTGAAATTCTAGCTGTAAAGTCTATAGTAGTCATATAGTCTGTAGCCGTTTCTAAGTCAGCCGTAACTCTCCTTTGATCCTTCCGTTTTATTTCGCTCACAATTGGACAGTGCCCATAGTTGGCAGATTTCCACGTGTTGCACTCCCTTAGTCTGAGAGCACACTTAGCGGCACAGCCCTGAATGAATACTCATAGTGGTAAGAGGTAAAATAATATATTTAAGTCTTCTTGACGCGCGCTACTTACAGCCACTGAAATTCCCAGGCTAGCAAGTCTTTGTACTTTTCCAATACGATTTGGATTACATTTCCTTCCCAACGCCTTCCACCAGACAATGGACCCGTAGGTGATAAGTTGTCTAATGATTGCGGTGTACATCCCATACACGATGTACGGTGACACTCCCCATTTTTTCCCAAAGATCCTTTTACAGGTATAGTACCCTACCTAACTTTGGCAAAGGGAACTCAGGGAGTGCTGTTTTCCTGGTGAACAAAACTAGCTCCGTCTTAGTAAGGTTAATTCCTAAGCCGTTTCGCTCAGTCCATCCGGAAATCTCACCAAGTGCTGAGTTCGCTGATCGTTGAAAAAAACTTTCCCGGGATTAATATGGCAACATCATCAGCGTAGGCTACAACCTTTGTTCTCTTTGAATTGAAGGTTCCTAATATCTCATTTAGTACTAAAAGTCATAGAAGAGGCGATGACACGGGACGTGTACTCCTTGTACTCCTCCTACTCACCGAGGCCGTCCCCATAGTGGCGTTGATGACCCTGCTTACTAGCATTGTGTCAATCCATGTCACTATGAATTCCTTCACTCCGTGATCTCTCAGCGCCTTGTAGATCGTTTCTGTGTTTACATTGCTGAAGCCCCCCTCAATAGCCGGAAATCCTACCAAAGTTTATTCCTTATAGCTCATTGACCTCTCAATGGTACCAACCACTTCATGAAGTGCGCTATCCACTGATATACCTTTACGGTATGCGTATTGCCGGATATCCATTGTGCGAATATTGGTAACTCTTCTAATATACAAATTGATAAGTCTCTCAAATGTTTTAAGAATAAACGATGAGAGACTTATTGGTCTGTAATCTCTGTCAGTAGAGTGATTTATTTTTCCCGCTTTTGGAATGAAAACTACCCTGATTTTCCTCCAACTTTTTGGCACATACCCATCCTTGAGACACCTTGTGAAGTTGTGAACTAGATGAGGAATCACGTCCTCGGCAGAATGTTGCAGCATAGCCGGTATAACTCCACCAGAACCCGCTGACTTATACGGGTCCAAGGAACCTATCACCCACGCAATTTTATCCTCCTTCATGATATCCAACACGTCGGTCCTTGAAACACGGTAAAGATTTATCGACTGCCTATCGACGGTGTACAAGTCCGTGCAACATTGAAAGTGCGTTTCCATCAAAAGCTCCAGGGACTCCTGAAACGAGCCAGTCCATGAGCCATCTTGTTTCTTCACACTGCCTAGAACCGTCGTGGTTCTGGTCAGTATTTTCCTAAGCCTTGATGCCTCGTTGACGGACTCCAGAGTTCCGCAGAACTGCTGCCTCTTCGCAGCCGAAATTTTCTTTTGTATTTATTAAATCTGACTCTACAGTTTTCCCAAACCTCTTCCAGCCGACAATTTTTTGCCTTGCTGAAAAGTCCTCTTGAGTTTTTCCAAACTCTGCATTCCAACAAAACGGGCCCCGGGGTCTCTGACTCTGATTAGACTGGGAAGCGTATTCGACTATGATCCGAAAAGGAGCTGGAGTCAGATACTCTCCAATTGTCGACTCTTATGGTATTAGGTCCAGTGATGTCAATAATTTCCTCCCTAACCTTGTTTCGAAATATTGGCTGATTTTCCTTGTTACATAATGTTAGGATAGTGGAGAGAATGTAATAAAAAATGGACTCACCTCTCCCATTGGTGTCAGTGCTGCCCTAGAGCTCATGGTGCCCATTTGCGTCGCAGCCGGCTCTATGCCCATCACCATAAGCGATAAGTTGCCGGAAGGTCTGTTGTGGCTGCCCTTCCTCAATGTACGGAAAGTATGCGGATGTTAGCAACAAACTAGGCTTGTGCCTGTGCTCGCATTCCACCGTTGTAAGGTCTCCAGTGCTGTAGGGAATAAGAAGAAAAATATTAATTTTCTTCTTGGCACGTTCTGATCTTATCTTGTGTCTGTGGAATGTAGAGACGACAACCATCTATCCTGAATCCGTTTACTTTACCTCTGACGAGCCAAGGCTCTTGGATAAGGGCTACGTCCGCATCGTCCTCTGCGATAAACTTATCTAACTCGAGCGAGGCTGAGATGGAGTGATGCAAATTAATTTACTCTGCCGAATTTAACGACTGGTTGAGTATGGACTCCTGGTCCGGAACCGAAGGTGGAATCCACGCCAAGACCAGCGGGCGGATCGGAAGCAGAGAGCGAGGTACCTCTTCCAACCGAGCGCCTCGCCAGAGTGGATCAAGGTACGTGTTACAAGGTACGTGTTTTTACAACCAACGGCTTTAACAGCCCTCTGCCAGCTGGCCCCATGGAACTGTAGCTCCCCGCTGACACCCCCGACCATTTCCGATATCAGCAGAGCTTCCACAAGCAGCCAGTTCTCCGGCGTTATCTTTCCAACTCTGTCGATGATGGCTACCTGTAGCTCCATAGCACAGTGTCACTTTTGAGCTACTTAGGAGCTAAAAACTCATTACTTTGTTATTAGTAGACATATTTTAATGAAATTTTATACATAGGTTAATTTGGTCAGAGATTATGTTGGTGTGAAATATGGGTCCGATCGGATTAAAAACTACGCCTATTTTTGGGATAAAACTTTTTTCACACTCTTTTGCAATTTGCTGTCCGAGATCCTTTCCCAGTGCTTAGTGTGTATACTAATTTAGCAAGCCTAACGGCCACGCCTACTTCTAAGGCACATATCTGATTATAGTGGTGCTGGGTATTACAGAGTCGGGCTTACCTTACTATACACTCTTATCAGTTTCTTATTGGTGTTGTATCAAATGAAAGTATTTTTGAATAAGAATGTTTCCGTTATTGCTCCTCATAACAGTTTTAACAAAAATCGAGATTTATTTAACAATTCATTTGGTTATTAGAAAAGTTCCTAATGAGTAAAGCTTACAAAATTGTACATAATCTAAATATAATAATAATTAAATTAAGTTTGTTCAACTTTTAGTAGAGACATTATTTCTTCACTAAAAAAATGAAAATTGTTATGCAGAGTTCTGTTGTTTCTAGATAAAGTAGAAATAAAAGGGGCTGAAGAAAATAGTAGGGTGTGGAAAAGATCGCACATTGTATCTACACGACTTGTTTTTCTGGTGTTGTGTTTGCGGAATCTCCTCATATCTTTATTTCTAGCTTCCAAGGCTTCCTCCGACATTATACTAATGGGCAATAGACAAGATTTTACAATACTTGGTCCATGAATTAAGATTCTGTGCACACTTGGAGGCATGCGATACCAGGGGTAATGTTCAACATATACCTTGACCGTATCTCTACAGTATTCGGAAAATGCTTGGTCATTTATTTCTAGCCCACTTGACAAGCAACTCAGAATGACGTCAAATCGGCGAATCAAGTCTTCATTCAACTCAGTTGCAAGAGCTGCCAAGGAATACTGGTAAAAGAATCGCCGTGCAGTGTTGCCATTATTTGAATTACCGGTATCCGGGTTCGGCATATTAACAATCAAGTCCATTGTATTTTTTATTCCTACCTGTACAGACTTTTTTGTTGATTTATAAATTATTTGATGTTCTGGTCCAGTAACTCTCCATACCCTAAGCTTCATTCGGTAAGCAATGTGTAGAATACATTCGAAACATCTGATATAGGCATGCAAAGTAGAAAGCCCGCAATCGTACAACATTTCATCACTATTTCGTTCATACATAATCTGCAAACTATTCATCTCTTTCGGAGTAGCTTTGCAAATATCACATATTTGCACATACGAGTATGTATCACTCAGTGCGCTAAAAGTTTTACCATCTATCATTGTTAATTTTGTCACACTTCTAACAAAAATATCTTTTTCTTTAAGTTTAATTATTGAGGGCTGCAATTCCGATAGTTGCATTTGAATATTTGCAGTTTCATTTTTAATTAAATCTTTAGTTTCTTTTTCAAAACAAATTTTAATAGGTCGACAAAACCTTGCAGAAGAGGGTGACGTATTTTCCCATATTATTAACTTTCCATCATGTGTTTTTAATTGTAGCGGGACTATGCAGATCGAGAAAATATGGCTGTCATTAAAATCACTTTCGCTGTATTCAATTTTTTGGTTGTACTGAGAATGACTAGAACTCCCATCGCAACCCCATTTCACATCCATTATCAAGCCTAGAACAACCACCTTCAGATTATCTTCTAAAACTTTACGAGCATCTTCGATTTGTGCTATTCTTTCAACGGCGTGGTTAACAAGCCCCTGAAGTTTTACATCTGCTGATTTCGAAGTCACAGATATCTGCTCGTAATAGCATTTCTTTTTTTCTTTGCATAAAACTTTGTAGGGGGGGTATATATTGGCATTTTTACTCTTCGCCCCCTGCTGTATAAGCGTATAAGAATATTTTCGGTGATGGCAGACGACATAAAGTGATAAAGCTGCTTCGTGACCATATTCACTGCATTCACACACGAGGGAGAAAACATTTTTTTTGCTTCTTCAGGAAAAATAGTAGCTGCTTTTACTACTTGTGCTGCATTCCGAAGACCAACGCGGTTTAAGTTTACACGAGCAGAATACGCGAGTTCTGCATGGCTATAGTTTTGAACCAAAAATTGAACTCTTGCTCTCTTTGCTGATTCACAAAGATCTTCAAAATCGCCCTGAGGCCTTCTAAGATGACATGATGATGAAGTTGGCTCATCAGTTCCAAAAACTAAGCAGTTTTCAAGCCATGGTGAATAGTCTCGCAACATTTTGTCTGTAGATCGTCCTGGCACTTCCGATCGAAAATTGGCACTTCCTTCTTATAGCTTTACTACATACATGATTGTAAACAGCAGCAGTTTTCTTGCTACAGTCTCTTTGAGCAAACCAAATCTCCAACAACTCCTTTCGAGAAATCGACGGCATATCCAATTTGGAGCAGTTGGACGCAGATGAACTTTTTGTATTTCGACTAGGGATTAACCAAAGATTCATAATCAGTAAGAATTATCTTAATGTTGCGTTATGCACAACTTTGGCAGACCTTGAAACCTTCCGGTTCACAAATTTGAATGTGTTTTTGTATACACTTACCTAAACGGCAATTACGGCAATTTACGACAATTGTAAAAGCCTCGATTTTTCAAATCCTGTTAGCAAATTGAATGAACTTAAAAAAATATATCGAATTTGAGCTGATAAATTCGCGAAATACTGAAATTGGCTTCTTGAATTTAGCCTAAAAACAACGAACTTTCACCAAAAATAATAGCACATGGCAAATAGCAACTTTGACAAGTAACGGTGCAAGGAGTGTGGCAATAAAAACAAAATCAAAACAAAAATATTGCACAGTGAACTTCTGGTAACCAAATATTACAAAAAAAAGTCACCAATTCCATAACCACATATTCGACTTTTTAGCTCCTAAATAGCTCAAAAGTGCCACTGTGCATAGGTGATTCGAAGGAGGCCGACGGCCTCGGCTTTTTTGAAACCCTCTGTGCTTGCTCATCAGACAGTATTCTTTTTGGAGCTTTGCCCGATGCCAAGTCGGCTTTGGTTTTGACGGTACCTTTACGCGGTCGCTTGTGGCTTTTGACGGCTTATCTTTTTTGCTGGAGGTCGAAGCGTTGTCCTTGTCGGATTTTGCCCCAACAGTTCCTTGCTCATTTTTGTTACATGAGATGGCCTTTTCTTTTCCAAAACTTTGCTACGACCTTTTCATACTTCTTAATGAGATCCTTCTCCCTTTTTGTAAAGGCAGAATTATCTTGTTATATCTTCAGTCAGTGATTTAGTATGTTTGCCTAACAGTATGTTTCCCTACGAAGATGACGGGCTCATTTGATTCTTTGATTGCGCGAGAGCTTGCGCACTTGTGTAGCGGCGCCTTAAGGCAGCCAAATGTTTTAGCGAAGCGACTTGAGTCAGCTCCTTCGAGTTCAACCATTTTTGGTTTGTGTTTTAGAACTGAACTTAATTCTTACAACTACGCTCTTATATACTTATTTCTACCATTCAATTTTGCTATAATTAGTGTTTCATTTCCATTCCATATTTCCAATATCCCATGTGTCATCAAAATCACATGTGCAAGCAATAAATTATGAATGTGCAATTCTTGCCCACGGCAGACCTTTGAGGTTCGAATTGCACATGACCTATTTTAAGTGCATTGCTTTGGGATAGAGGAAAGGTGAGCATGTGGAGTGAGTGTGTGTATGATCATGGTGCGCGTGCACTACACATTTCTCTGGTGCATTTAGTTCTTTAACAATCGCAGGCATACGTATGGTATGCATGACTTTCATGACACACTACAATCTTTCGCCTTCATTTTGCGAAGGTAGTAAGCCGATTGCTTGTAGCATTGCTGGCCTTTTGCTCTTTTGTTAAGCTTACCACCTAATTCGTCTCCTTCCCCGTCCAGGATCATGTGGAGCGGAGGGTTGAGAAGGAATAAGCAATTGCATCTCAACAACCGAGCCAATATCATAGACATTGCTGACCTGTGACAACGAGTCGTCCTCAGTTGCGTGGTCTATGCGCAAGTTCAGCAGCTGAGATTATATTCGATCCCCCTCAGCCTACACCTCACAGGCCTCTTGCCAGCCCAAAGCTGGCCTAGACACCCTCCTAGTAGCACTAGCAGACATTGCGGCCTGGGGTACCACGACGATGCCTGAGGAGGTGCTTGATATCGACGCCAGGTGGCCTCCTCGCCAACCACCTACCGCCGGTACTGGGTGTCCGACCCCCTACACGCACACTTGGTAGATCTTTGTTCGTTACTCATCGTTCGGTCTACCTGAAAACATGGGCGGCCCTACCAGGGGGCAGTATATGGCTACCTTTGGTTAAAAAAAGTCCGACGAATCATTGCAACTTAAGCCCCCACACCACGCCAAGGTGTCTATCATATGGCTCCTGTTAGAGATAATAAAAGCTGGCTAGAAGCTGATCGCCCATGGGAAAGAGTACACATTGACTTTGCTGAACCCACAAGTCAAGTTTACTTGCTGACTTATACTTAAATACTGAAAGGATACATTTAGTATCAAATTTTGCTTCTATTCCTCTGAAGAAATCGAAATCGTGTTAAATGCTTAAATTGAAATTTTACCAAAAATACTACTTTTACATTTTTTTTATATCATGAATACCGTTTACCGATTTAACGTATAATGGCTTTTCTACCGGAATAACAACCTTCAAAAAATCATGCCTTTTAATATAGTTTTTCGATGTACCAGTGTCAATTAGGATGCGAAGCTCTATACCATTTGATGAAGGCCTTGTAATAAATGGCAAGAGCGAACCTAGCCTAAAAAATTAACCTCATGAACAAAACTATTTTCTAGACTAAAAAGAAAAATCATTATCTACGTAATTTGACTCATCAGAAATTGATTGATGTGGCATCTTGTGCATAGGAAATTTTGCGGAATTTTTCCTTATAAATGGCTTATAAATGGATGACGTGAAACATTCGCGTTCGGTATCTACCTTTCTAGACAGTTGTGGTTTCCTATAATAAGAGGATCCTCGACCCGCCTCCATACCCAGTTTAGCGAGCTAACGGTTGATGAGCTAAATTATTGTTAGTGTTTGTCCTTTGAAAACTGATTGTTATTATTAAACTTGTTCGTGCAATCGAGTTTGGTTGCACTTTGTTGAGGCTCAAGGTCTTCAATTAGCACTTGAACCGATTGAAGTTTGGATGCCTTGGATTTAGTTGCTACCAGCCCCTTAACTGATAACAACTGGCTGAAATAAAAACGTTTTAGAAAATAAACGATTTATGAATCTTCTGGTGATTTCAAAATGACTGACTTTATTATCGATTTATACATACTTATATATAAATTGCTTAGTTAATTAAACAAAATTAGTAAACAAAATACCAGTGGAAATGCAATCGCTGACCGACGCATATCCATCGGTTAACGATCTATCGGCAAAGCTTGTTGTTGCTTGCATTTGTATTGACTTGTTAAACCAAGGCCACACCATGCTGACTTCACTTTATTTTCATAAAGTGCTCAAACAAAGTATGTATGCAAGCAGGCTTCTTTAAATTTGTCATTTGCATTGCTTTACTTTTGTTTTCCACAAACCAATATTTATGTTTGTCAGATTGTAAATCTAAACATCTTGCCCGTCTTTGAATTATTGATAATTTAAAGCACAGACTATGATTGAATTGATGAGCTTGAATGGTTGCACTATGGTGTTTGAGTATGGAATCATCGTGAAGTGTCAGCAAACTTGATCCTTGTAGTTCTAATAATTCCGTGACGCCATTGCAAACTGCAGCAATTTGTGTTGCAATTTTTGATCCAACAATCCATTGATTTAAAGATGTAATGGATGCCAAGTAATCTCGGTTTTGATATGCAAGTTATTCCAGTATGCAAGTTGAGTCGGTCTTATTTTTGAGTATATTCATTTCGCAGGAATATGCCTGTGCTGGTATTTTAATGATTTATCTGAGCCAGTAACTGGTTTGTAGTTTGTTTGATGGTCACACAGGCCTTTACTGCAGTATCCGTTAGTGCAAAATATTGGTCTATGTGAGGTGTGACAGCTATTAGAAATGTTTCCGGTCGTAATTTTAGCATTGTGTCATTGATTATGACAGGAATCGCTATGATACTCAAAAGGTCAAATCGCTCATTATTGGTCAGTGGCAAATTTATTCGAAATATAATATGGTGTTGTGTAATGGCACTTTGAGAAGACATTATTCCATATAAGTGGATGACATCGTCCTGATTAAAAGGCAGCTTTAAGTTGAGCGGTAAATGCCCCTTTATCTTCATTATTTGTTCTTGAAGCTGTTGTGGTGTTATTAATGAGCTTATTCTACCATTGCGAGTATATGATAATGCATCAAATATGGCAGCATCTACTTTTAATACTTTCTACACCATTAGTAGAGTTATTGTTGACGTGTAGATTTGCAACATGTTAACGCGTTTTTCAGAGTCGTTGAAACTCCTTGATATGTTGTATGCCTCTCCCTGCAATTTGTTTATTTTTAGAACAATGGCTTCTGTCTCTTTGCTGACTATATTTGATGTCGAATCGATAACTGATGTCTGGTTTTGAATCATCTTTAACAAAATTTCTTTATTGCCATTGATCTGATTGATCGTTTTAGACATGTTTTCAGCATACTCCGAGTCGGGGACGCCAAAAAGCTTTTAGCCAGGCTTCCAACTATGGCTACTGCACCTCTGGCTTTGCGCCGTTTCGTAATCATCTTTTCATCAGTTTGCAATTCAATTTTTGTATTGGTGAAATGTTGTGCAAGTTGCAGGCACATTATTTGCTGTTGAAGTAGTGGACATAACAATTGAAGAGTTACGGTGCTGTTTCGAAGAACTTCAATCTCCCTTTGTATGTAACAGGTCATAATAAATGATCATTTTCCATTCTCCAACGATGCGATTAACATTACCAATTCCATCAAAGTATAATCCTGGTTTGTTAGGGAACTTTTGCTGGCTTATTAGTGAACATAATGCAAGCGGTAGCATGAGCATAGTGATTATTAAGATGGTTGATAGGTTGAGTGAGGAAGTTCTTCCTTTTTTGTGTGGTGCTTCCCTAATGATGCTATCTTCTTGTTCTTCGGCCAGTGTGCGGCCAGTACCAGAATATATGTTGGCGATTCGCCCCATAAACCATTGCAGAGGAGCGGTGTGATCTTCTTTTGTTAACACCATTGATCCATCCTTTACATTGTCAGATTGATCCTTCCACTTACTGGTATACTGGAGCTCGTTCAGATACTCTCTTGACCATCGGGTTCAAAATTCCTTCTGCAAATGGGTAAGCAGTTTCCATCGTGCCAGAATTGATGGTTTTGATGTGCACTGGTTACCACTGGGAAGCGCTGTTAATGGCTCGCCTATAAGAAAATGTCCTGGTGTCAGGGCTGTGAGATCATTTGGGTTAGGTGACAGAGGCGTTAGAAGTCTGGAGTTTCCATATGAACTCTCTTTGTGCTGAAGCAGCAAAATACGGCAATATTAGCCTTGCATGGCCGTTTTCCTCTGATTTTGTAGTGCATCCAAATTGGGCCGCAAAAGTCGACACCTGAATTGAAGAAAGGACTCTCTGAATGCACTCTGTCATGTGGGAGACTACCCATGATTTGATTGAATGTATGAGGGCGAGCACGCGTGCAATGGACACAGTGTTGAACTATAGATCTGACCATAATTTTTCCTTTTACGAGCCAGAATCGTTGTCGTGTTTGAGCAAGAAGTGCTTGTGGTCAGCAATGCAGACTCTTGACGTACAAGTCCTGCATTATTAGTTTTATAATTGGATTATTATATGATAATACCATTGGATGCTTATCATCATACTGTAGATTTGATTCATTGAGTCGTCCTCCCACTCTGATGATGCCTTGGTCGTCGAGAAATACTGATAGTCTTCTGGACCTCTTGTGCTCTTGACAATTGTTCTATTTCGTCGCTAAAGTCGCTAAGTTGAACTGGTTTGATTTTTACCATAAGTGCTTCATTAAGTTCTTCGGGTAAAAATGTGACCTTTATTGTTCTGTGGCTTCGATGCACATGTCTGATGAATCGCAGTACATATCCAACTACACTTTGTAATGTTGGAAATGAGTTACGATGATTTATGTTATAAACCATTTCACTCTAGTCCTCGTTGATTGATTCAGTAAGGACATTCACCTTTCTTTTCATCTCCGTTTTATCTGGTATGGTGAGTTCGTTGCAGAATGTTTTGAGCCATGAATCTTCCTTTAGTGTTAGAAATATATTGCTGAATCAAAGGCTTGAGCAAAATCATAATTTCTATGATTTTGTTCTAGTTTCTAGTTTAAAGGATGTAACGCAAGCAGAATGTCACAAATGGTTCTCCGAAGACCTGAAATAAAGATGTATATCGCATTTTCCCTAGCATGCTTATTAAGTGCAGTGATTAATGTGTTGTTTTCACTATTTGGCATTAGATGATTGTTTATAAATAAAGTAAGTTGTTTGACAACCTTGTAGTAATAGTCATTTATTGTCAATTGATCTTGTTTTAATATGTCAATTCATTTTCGAATACATGTAAAGGTCTCTAGTCCGAAGACGTCTGACCTAATCGCATTCAAATTTAATTCAGTCTTAAAGGCGCTCAAAGTACCATTTGAGGACTCTCTAATTCTATTACGCAATATGCCAATATGCCAATGCTATGTAATAAGATTCTATACCTTCTTCATAATAGTCCATGGCTTCTCTCCATGCTGGGTACTCTGTCAACTCTGGGAGGAATTTAATTAGATCATAATTGGTATGCCTCCCAGTTCCAACAGTTCGAATTGTGGCAGGTTTATTGGTCTCAACACTTGGCGGTTGCAATAATGAAATTGCAATGTTCAATGCATCAATTCGCTATAGCACGTCTATTGATGCCTCTACCGTTGCTCAATCTAAATTAATTATTTGTTCCAGTCATCGACTGACAGTCATCGCGTACGGTTGTGGTCAATAGTGGTATCGGTAATTTCTTTCGCCTTCTCCTCGTGTGTTTTCTCTTTTTCTCCCACGTGATTAGTGAAATATATTTAAACGTTTTAATCGTGAAAAGTGTCACTAAATGCCGTACGACTCACGTCGAACACGGGGAATAGGTTCAGTGTGCTCTAGGATAGCTCACTAACCAGCCGCGAATCTAAAAGAAAAAAATATATAAAGACATAACAAGTGAAATCTTTACCGCACCTAACGCAAACAATATACCGAACCCAACATTTATAGTGATCAAGTTAGTTGGGGAAAACATACCTCTTTCTAATTTCAGTGTATTTGCGAAAAGAAAGGTTTGGACTCAATCAGCACTGAAATTTAGTCTTTTAATATGCTCCGTGGTGGTGGTTTATTAATTTTAGCAAACAACACAAAAGAGACATACATTTTTTAACACGAAAAACTTTGCTGGTCTATGTAAAATATCTTGCACACTTCTCACTTCGCACACTCTTTAACTCTTCAAAAGAACAATATTTGATGAAAATCTGATCCAAACACCTGAAGAAGGAATTGTAGAATGTTTAAAAAATCAAGGTGTAACCGGTATTCACAAATTTACAAAAAAATATGGCAATAAATTAACTCCTACGGGGTTTATCATATTATCATTTAATCTATATAAACTTCCAAAAGACATCGACATCGCCTGGTTAAAACTGCCTGTTAGGGAACACTTTCCTAACCCAATGCGGTGCAAAAATTGTAATAAGTTAGCCCAAACGGCCAAACACTGCAAAGGTTATCAAACATGTGTAATTTGTAATCTACCACCGCATAACCCGTACGAGTGTTCCCGTGTAATGTGCGTCAATTGTTTAGGATCGCACCCAGCCTCTGCTACCGCATGCCCAACTTTTCAACAGCAAAAATAAATTTAAAAATAAAATCTCAAAAGAAGTGCATCATCTTTGATGCTCAACGTATTTATGGGCAGAATCACACTCCAACCAAAGAAACTACATTTCTGCTATTTTTAAATCAGGCTCTCAACCAACACATACAACAAGAGAAAACAAAGTAACCACAAACAACTAACTACACAAAACTCCCACGCCATCCTCTCCGTATGATAAACCACATACTCATCATCCGAAATATACCACTTATTCTTCATCTTCAGTTTCTACATCACAAAACATCCATGCCTACCTATGATAATAACAAAAATAATACAACACCTGATTGTACAGCTCAGTTGCTCAAATCGAAATACTCTTTACAAGACACTATCTGAAATGAACACACTCTCTCATACAACATCAAAAAAATCACATGGTTGATCTCAACGACTCAGATCTGTCAGACAAATCATAAGCAGTCTTAATTCCCACAAAGTGTATTGTGATAAGTAAAACTCCTAGGTAAATTAGATTGATGCTCGATATTCTGCAATGGAATATTCGTGGCTATTATAATTACTACACTAATCTAGAACTGTTTATATAAGAGCTGGCCCCTAAAAGCATCTGTCTCCAAGAATCTTATTGTAAATTTAATATGAATCCCACAGTCCCTAAACAATATTAGGCCATTTCCACAACTTCAGTAAAAACACCACGGCTAAGCAAAGGAAACCCTTTTAATTCACAAATCCATACCATATAAACTATTAAATATCCCCTCAACCATTTTTATTGTTGCAGCTGAAATTAAAATAAACTTTAGTTTCATAATAATATCGATGTACACACCTCCTCAAGAACGCTTTTTCCTGACAGATCTCTTGAACATTTTAAACATGTTAAACAGGTCAGTAATAATACTGGACGATCTCAACGCATGGAGTCCTCTGTGGAGATCATCTACATGCAATCCAAGGCTCCAAATCATTGAAGATTTGATTTGGACATCCAATCTTAGTATTTTAAACAACGGATCCCCAGCCTATCTTAGCACTCACAATACCCTAACACATATTGATATAGCGTTGTTCTCTCCGATGCTTTTACCACTATGTTCATGGAATACTATTAATGACATCCATAATAGCGATCACTTTCCAACAATATCTTCAGTATCATCCAACCTCTTCACTCCGTTTCTCTCCGCATCACAAAATAACACAATATAATATAAAAAGGCCAACTGGGAATTATTTCAAAATAAAATACTCACTTTCTCACTAAGTTCACCACCGGTTAACAATATCAATGGTGAGGCAGTTTTAATTCAAAAAATTATTCGTAAAGCAGCAAACGAGTCCATTGTACGCACATCTTACAAGAAAATTTCTAGAACAGTACTTTAGTGGTCCTCAGAGTTAATGTGTCTCAGAGAATCTAATCAAAAAGCGTGGCATATATTTCAAAGTTCGCTGACTATTGATAATATTATAATTTATAGAAAGACAAAGACCAGCTAAGCTTAAAAGCTCCGCCGACTTTATAGCCAAAATCAATCCAACTACCACAATAACTCATATTTGGTAAAATATTTGTAGATCATAGATTGGTAATCACGTACACTCAGCTTACTATAAAATCAATAACAATACAGACTACCACAAAGTCCTCTGCAGCAGAAATCTGCAACGCATTCACAGAGACCTGGTCAAATCAATTACATGACTCAAGCCTTCCAGCAGCTTACTCCGCCTCCAAAAACTATTTTTCAAACCATCCTATAATATTTCCTTCGTCAGCTAAAACTAACATTATGGATATGCCATTCAATCTCAATAAATTTGAAGCCAACTTAAAATACCTTTCCGACACTACTCCAGGCTACGAAAAAAACAGTTACCCAATGCACAATAATCATCCTAAACCCTTTAAAAACCGTATACTTCATCTTTCCAACAAAATCTTTGATAGTGGCATCATTCCTGAATCTTATAAATCCTTATACCAATCAGAAAACCAAACAAAGGCATTTCACTATTAGACTCCTATCATCCTATATTGCTACTCACCTGCATAAGCAAGCTATTAGAAACGAGTACAGAAGTCTGAAGTCGGGTTAGACCGACTTCGAAATACCCTTTACATTTTCTTGTGCGTGCGAGTTCAACAATGAGGATGTTTTCTTCATAAATCATCATTAGGAGCATATTCGCGGTAATTTTTGGTAGGGTACCTTGAAATGATTATATCGACCCCATTTCTTGTGTATTGCTTTCTAGTGACAATATAACCACTAATAAAAAATTTAGTCAACAAATATTGTGTATGTCGAAGGTTATAGTAATATGTCAATAGTAGGCGTGGCTGTAAAAATAAAACGCCCATTTTTTGTGTAGTATTTAATGTTACTACCCGCAACCTTCCTGTGAAATTTAGTTGAAAAATCTTTAATAGGATCCTGGTAATGATTTTTGGTTAATTGTGGGCGTGGCAGTAGTAATAATCTGCCCATAATTGGAATGTTCGCTAGTACAGACCCAGTGTATACATCTACCAATTTATTTTCATATATCATCACTAGAAGCATAGATAGGGTAATTGTCTTTAAGTGGGGTCCCCAAAGTTCATTATATGGGAAGGAGGCGTAACCTTCCTCTGATCGACCCCGAATCTTGTATATGGCTTTGCAAGATCCATATACCTACTAATATAAAATTTCGTCCAAAAATATAGTATAGTTCGCAAGTTATAATAGTATGTCAATAGTGGGCGTGGCTGTAGAAATAACACGCCCATTTTTTGTGTGGTGTTTAATGTTAGTATCCGCAACCTTTCTGTGAAATTTCATTGCTAAATTCTTAATAGGAACACAGTAATGATTTTTGGCTAATTGTGGGCGTGGCAGTTCTATTATGATCTCCATATTCTGCACACACACTATTATGGACCCCATGTACGTTTCCGCCAATTTTTATTCCGCTGGAATCAATACGATATCCATATTCTGCACACACACTATTATGGACCCCATGTATATTTCTGCCAATTTTTATTCCGCTGGCATCAATACGAGCATAGCTAGGCTAATTTTAATTTTAGACCCGAAAGTTCTCTATATCAAAAGTTGGCGTGTCTTTTCTCTGATCAGCCCCATTTGTTGCAGATAGCTTTATAATGTCCACATGTTCCTTCAAGTAAAATTTCGTCCGTAAATATCTGCCAGATCTTAAGTTATCAATATTTGTTAATAGTGGGCGTGGCAGTTAATATATACCGCCCACATTTGGCACAGTGTTTAATAGGACCCACATCTCCATAACTGCCAAATAATGTCACGATTCCGTCAATTGGACCGAAGTTATAGTAATTTAAAAAAAGGTGAAAAAAGTTCCTTATATGGGAGGTTGGCGTGGTCTTTGTCCAAATCGGCCCATATAGCAATCTGGTTCTGTATCCTTGTGCAGGCTACACTTTTTCATTAAGACAGCTCTAACGGTGTAGAAAAAAAGTGGCCACAGACGGACAGACGGACCGACAAAATAAAAATTGCTTAGAAAGTGATTCTGATCATATCTGTATATACTCGTATATGTCCATACCTACCACGCCTCCTTCTCGAAATTGCAACTCCTCTCAAAAGCACAAAATACTATTTACCTTTTTTAAAGGTAAAGGGTATAAAAAGAAAAACGAATTTGTATAGAAAAACAAAATAATAAGAAAACAATTTCAAAATTTAAAATTGTAGAATGAAAAATAAAATACCTATTAAGTAAAAAATGTTTGTTTAGAATTACAGAAAAATAAAAAAATTTTTAAAAAAATTTTTAAATCAAAATCAATGTAAAAGTAGGTAATGTAAAAAGGTGGCGCGTGGCTTTTGTTTGAACAGAGCACGGCTTCTGATTGCCTTTAACTTGGTGATGGCCAGAGCGATCTCTGTCTCATTTATTAGCAAGTTGACACACAGCCTCCACGTGGCGCCACCTGGGGAGCTATCTCGGCATCCGCTGAATAGTGAGCTAATGTGTGCAGCGCGTCTTCCTCGACGTTAACGGGTTGTGCGGAGGGTTTGGGATCCGCCACGTAAAAGAAACACCAATGAAAAACAAAAAGCCTGCCTCGGATGATAACCCCCACTTCGTTGACGACCACCGCAAACGTAAAACGGACAATGATTTACGGATATGCACCTGGAATGTCCGGACCCTCTATAGGGAAGGTGCATCTGTCCAACTGGCGGAAGCCCTCGGGAAAAATTAAGGCTGATATCACCGCCATCCAGGAGATGCGATGGAAAGGAAAAGGCTGCTCAAAATGAGCAGACTGCGACGTCTACTACAGTTGCCGTGCGGAGAGCCGCGAATTTGGATGCGGATTCGTAGTAAGCCGAAGACTACGCCACCTTGTCTCCCGGTTCACACCGGTGAGTGAAAGGTTGGCTACGATCCACATCAAGGTTAAGTTCTTCAGCATTAGCCTGATTTGCGCGCACGCCCCGACGGAAGAGAAGGACGATGCTGCCAAGGATGCTTTTTACGCGAGTCTAGATCGTTGTCCGGCGCATGACGTAAAAATAGTTCTCGGCGACTCTAACGCGACGGTCGGAAGAGAAGGCATCTTTGGCTCCACAGTCGGTCAGTTCAGTCTCCATGACACCATCTCGAACAACGGTCTGAGAATGATCGACTTCGCAGCGGCGCGAAACATGGTAGTTAGTAGCACCAGATTTCCACAACTCGACATCCACAAGGCCACCTGGCTGTCCCCGGATCAAAAAACACGAAACCAAATTGACCATGTTGTGATCGACGGAAGGCACTCTTCCAGTGTGCTTGATGTGCGAACATTTCGGGGAGTCAATATTGACTCCGATCATTATCTTGTTGCAGCCAAGATCCGCATGCGGCTGTGCAATGCGAAGAATGCACGCACAGGCATACAACGAAAGCTGGATGTCGCGAAGCTGCAATCACAACGGACGGCCGTATCCTATTCCGCTCAACTCTCGGCTAAGCTCAACCAGCCAACTACTGGACCCGACGACACTGGTGGACTATGGGCGCACATTTCCCCACTCCATGCGCGCTACCGCGGAGGAAGTCATTGGTTTCCGGCGCCCGCCACCCCGAAATCAATGGTACGACGAGGAGTGTCGCGATGCAACTGCAGCAAAAAACGCCGCATATAAAAAAACTCTGCACTCTGCGCATATAATAAAACTCCACCAAAGCGGAATGCAGTGCGATGCCACCAATCGACGAAGACAGAGTGGAAGTCCCACTACCTAGCCATGACGAGGTTCGAGTTGCTACTCAAAAACAACAAGGCAGCGGGTGCTGACGGCCTTCCTGCCGAATTGTTTAAAGCCGGTGGTGACGAATTGATAAGGTGTATGCATCACCTCATCAGCAAAATATGGCTAGAGGAAAGCATGCCCGACAAGGTGACCCGACAATCTGCGCCAACTACCGTGGCATTAGTCTTATTTCCATCGCATACAAGGTCCTTTCGAGCATGCTGTGTGAAAGATTGAAGCCGCATACAAAAACACTTATTGGACCTTATCAGTGCGGCTTTCGACCTGGTAAATCCACCATAGACCAGATTTTCACACTACGCCAAATCCTGGCAAAGACCCACGAAAACCAAACCCATCATCTCTTTGTTGATTATAAAGCTGCGTTCGATAGCCCAACGCGGAAGTGCCTATACGCGACAATGTCTGAGTTCGGTATACCTGCAAAGTTGATCAGACTCTGCAGAATGACGTTGAGCAAAATATGCAGCTCCGTCAAGGTAGGACATGACCTCTCCGAAACCTTTAATACTGAGCGAGGTTTCAGACAAGGCGACCCGTTATCCTGCGATCTCTTCAACTTCATCACGGAGGGGATCCTGCGAAAGTCCGGTGTACATCGTAATGGCACCATTTTCTACAAAGGTGTCCAGCTCCTTGCGTACGCTGATGATATCGATATTATCGGTCGGACCAAGAGAGATGTGACTGCTGCTTTCACTGCTATCGAAAAAGAATCAGCCAAAGTGGGTCTGACGGTCAACGAGGGCAAAACAAAGTATATGATGTCTGCAAACAGAGGAGCGCGGCGTCTAGGCTCCCACGTTTCAACAGGCAACTACAACTTTGAAGTCGTCACGGAATTTTCATACCTTGGCACCGCCGTTAACACCAATAATGATGTCAGCCTGGAGATAACGCGAAGAATTACAATAGCTAATGCGCTCAGTAAGCAATTGGGTTGCAGAGCCCTCTCTCGATCGACGAAGCTGGCACTCTACAAGACGCTGATTCTGCCGGTGCTTTTTTATGGCGCTGAGGCATGGGTGGTATCGCAGGCGAATGCATCTGCTCTTGGGGTGTTCGAGAGAAAAGTTCTGCGCAAAATCTTTGGTCCTGTTCGAGTTGACGACGACTACCGTATTCGAATGAACCACCAGCTGTATGAGCTCTACGCTGAAATCGACGTAGTTCAGCGTATAAGCATTCAGCGACTACGCTGGCTGGGTCATGTCCATTGTATGGATGAAGAAGCTCCAGCGAAAAAGGTATTTGAGACGAATGCCGAAGGTCGACGACGAAGATGGAGACCATGCCTCCGATGGATGGACCAAGCTGATGAAGCACTGACCACGGTTTGTGTAACTGATTGGAGAAGGCGCGCGCGAAGCAAAGGCACCTGGCGAGAATTGCTCAAGTCGGCCGTGACCCGCCCGCTGGTTGTAAGGGCCACCTAAGAAGAAGAAGAAAGGTAAAGGGTATAATAATCTTATAAATGTCATGTACATACAAATACACTACTTAATATAACAAAACAGACAATACTATCCAAGATCGCCTATGGCCTTTCCATATAAGGAAAATGCGCTAAAAGATCATAAATGCGAATTAAATCACCTTACAATGCCGCCATCACACGAAGTCTTCGCGTGTTTAAATCTACACGTACCGTCAACTTGGTTGCCGAGGAGGATTCACCTGCATTGGAGATCCGATACTGTTTATTAGGTGCCGAAAAATTCCTAAACTTTATAGTAACAAAAACTCAGTGTTCTCCAAAGAGATTCAATTGCTGAAGCCACGGAAGCGACCCCTGAAGCATAAATCTGGTATTAGCGAAGTGCTGGATCTGGTAACTCAAACTCATCTAGATATAACACCAGCCTACTCCAGCCATAAAGTATCCACCTTGGTCACTAAATAACACTACATTTATTAGTCATCTTACTTCACACCGTAAATAACATACAATTGCTTCAGTATACAGGCAGTTGTATATGGAGGCTGTCCAACCTCTAATATAAAATCAATGGGAGCTGCTTTTTACGGATAGTTCCAAATCAAACGATGGCGCAGCATTCGCGGTTGGACGCAAATGGTATCACGAGGCGCCACTTCCACCTGCTGCCATTCTGGCTATAAAGTAATTGCTAATTGAACTAGGCAAGAAGATGAGATTAATGTGGATACCAGGGTCACACAGGGATAACTGAAATCGAATTCGCAGATAAAGCAGCGAAATTAGCAGTGAAATCTCCACTGCACACATTTATGGCTTTCGCCAACAAATTGGTAGCAAAGGTCGCATCATTCTATGCCCTCAAGAAAATGATCACAAACTGGCAGAATTACAATCATGAATACAAGTCCTTCAACACTAACCACACTGACCAAATACTTCCATCATCGACCATTGCTGCAATGAACAGTTGCTTTGTTAGTCTTACTGAATACGAATCGCCACCTATATGCTAGTTTTGCCGTATTTCCCAACCCACAGTTTCCCACATCCTCGCGGAGTGCCCACTCATCACCCGCTCCAGAATTTCTAATCAAAGACCGATCAATTTACTATGTGAACCTTCGGTAGAAAATATTCAAACTATTTTTAATTAAAAAAAAAAACTTTACCAACAATTTAATTTAATAAGTTTAAAAATTTATATTTTCATGTGTGTAATGAGAGAGTTCGGATGTGTTTTTCGGTTGCTCCTCAATTATATTGTGATTTAAAGTGGAATAATTTAATGTTTCGAGTTTTAAGCCTAGCGAAATAGACGCATAATAAAGTCAGTGAGTGCAATTGGCAAAAGGAGTTTGTGCGAAATATCAAATATCTGTTTCTAAACTTAAAATTTGAATTTGTGTTAGCTTCTAATAAAGAAGCGGAACTATAGCGGTCAGTGGATGAGCGTATTGCGCTCTCCCACTCACCCAGTGCGCTCTCCTGTTCAGAGCATGCGCTCTCATAGTGTGCCTGCACTTGCACCAACACCTGATCTTCCTCAGTCGCTTTCCCAGCAGCGTCCGGTAATCGCGGAACTGAGTGAGTACAGTATGTTACCTTCTCTCCCCAATGCAAGGTCGGATGTTCTCGGCATGACTGTCGATAGCGGTTTGACGACGAATGTGGTTCTCTCAACACATTTGCCTGCAAAACAGAGACAAGCGAGCGGAGGTAGCATGTCCCACAACGGCGAGCGGCCGGGTAGCGGCCCTCATGCGACTGCAACTCCACAGCGTTCAATTGCGACTGCACTTAACAATGCAAGTACACACAGTTCGCACTCAAACCAGAACCAATGTGCAAAAGTGTCTCTGGCACTCTCTGCGCATGCGCCCTCTTGGAGCGCTCAATGTTCAACACCCAGCCCAACGGCGTCCATAACTAAAGAGTGCAAACAGGTTCCACCCACGTCTCTATCTCACTCGTCCGATCGTGCTAGAACAAATTCGCCAACAGTGGCTGAGCGCAATGAAAATGCACTCACACCAACCATCAATGCAAACCACTCAACCAAAAATTTGTCAAGCAACCCAGCAGGGAAAAGTGGAACAACACAAACTGGTTTAGATAGGTATATCCTTATAAACAAGCGCAAGCGAAGCCCAAAATCAAGTGCAATCAAAACTAACATCGCAAAAATCAGCAAAACTAGCGAGAGCCTAATCTCTAGTAATAATCGCTTCGCACTACTTCAAAGTGCTGAGGAGGCAGACGCACCTAATATTATACTCAAACCACCTCCCATTTACCTACGAGAACGTAACTCCAGTAAATTAGTTGCAAAGCTTACCGAGCTCATTGGTCCTAAAAATTTCCATGTCACCCCTCTTGTTAAAGGAAATATCCAAGAAACAAAAATCCAAATACATAGTGAGAGCAACTACAGAGTGGTTATAAAAAACTTCGACAATGATAAAAAAAGCTACTACACCTATCAGCTTAAAAGTAGCAAAGGCCTTAACATTGTCATAAAGGGACTTGAATCAGATATTCCCCCTGCTGAAGTCAAAGAAGCACTACATGAAGCAGGGTTCGCTGCCTGCTCTATTATAAATATAATAAATCGCAACAGAATCCCTCAGCCATTGTTTCGCGTAGAATTGGAGTCTGAAACCCAAAAGCTTAAAAAAGGAGAAGTGCATGGAATTTATAATCTCCGCTATCTTATGCATCGCAGAATTACTGTGGAGGAGCCTCTCAAACGAAACGGCCCAGTTCAATGTTCTAATTGCCAAGAATTTGGGCACACAAGGTCCTATTGCACTCTTCGTAGTGTATGTGTTGCCTGTGGTGATTTACACCCCACATCAGAATGTACGAATACTAAAACTGATAGAGCTGCTAGAAAGTGCAGTAATTGTGGTGGTAACCATACTGCCAACTACAGAGGTTGTCCTGTATACCAGGAAATTAAGAACAATGACCCTCAGTTAAAGAATAAGCGCACTCAACCTAGTCCAAATATACCGCACATTGCACAACCACAGAAGTCAATTCCATACTCCGACACAGGGACGACGTATGCAGGGGTACTTAAGTTAGGGATGGATCAGCAGTCCGGGACTGGTTCAAATCTGCATAATTTTGAAGGAATGATAGCAACGCTCACACAATGTATGACGCAGTTCATGACCTCCATACAAACAATGATTCAAGAAATGATGAGAAACCAAAACCAGCTCATGCAGTTTCTGCTATCTCCGAAATGAACGTACTTAAGATTTGTCAATGGAATGCAAACGGTGTAAGCCAGCACAAGTTAGAAATCAACAAATTTTTACTCACTAATGAAATCGACATACTTCTTATATCCGAAACCCATCTAACCGATAAACATAATTTTTACATACCGGGATATAAATTCTATGATACAAAGCATCTCGCTGGTAAAGCCCATGGTGGCACTGGAATCATAATCAAACAAAGAATAAAACGCTTCGTTATGGAAGAATACAACAAGGAGTACTTACAAGCAACATCAGTTTGTCTGGACGGATGGGAGGATAACTTAACAATATCCGCTGTGTACTGCCCACCTAGATTTAAAATAACAAGTAACCAGTTCTCAGACTTTTTCTCCACACTTGGAACAATTTTTCTAGCTGCTGGCGACTACAATGCCAAACTTACTGAGGCTCACGGCTAACAACACCAAAAGGAAAACAATTATATAACTTCATGCTTTCTGACACCAAGATTGATATTATCTCTTCAGGACAACCATCGTACTGGCCGACAGACCCACGTAAGATACCTGACCTTATTGATTTTGGAGTTGCTAGAAACCTAAAACGAGAACAACTCAAAATAGAACACCTTAACGACCTCTCTTCAGATCACTCTCCTATTATAATACATCTGAACAAAAAGTTACGCCCTACCTACGAATTCACACCCACTAAAACTAACTGGCTGAAATACAGAAAATACATCAGTAGTCATCTCAGCTTAATCCCACGTCTCAAAACTAATGAGGACATTGAAACATTTCTGGAACAATTTACCTTGACCCTAAGATTAGCTGTGCGCCACTCTGCGGACAAGCGTGACAACAACTGCAACAGCATCCGGCGCCCACAAACCTCAACCCAAATCTATATTCTCCTTACTGAAAAAAGGAAGACGCGTCGTGAATGGCAAAAATCCAGGTCCCCTTTCCTAAAACGGAAGTTATCTATTGCCAGTGAAAGTTTGAGAAAAGCCTTGCGTTTAGAATCAGATCGTTGCCTGGACCGAATATCCAAAACCTTTCTCCGACTGACGTCACCAATTACTCTCTGTGGAAAGCTGTCAGAGAAATGAAAGCACCTACACGCGGAATTCCGGACGGAAACGGAAACTGGACAAGAAGCGATGATGAAAAGTCTGCTGTTTTCGCCGAACACTTAAGAGATGTTTCTACCCTCAACCCACCTCGCAATACCAATAACCTAATATTAACCCCCACGCCAGATACAACATGCTCGCCTATTAAATTAAAAACAAAAGAAGTAAGTAATGCGATTAGTAACCTTGCTCTTAACAAAGCTCCAGGACACGACCTCATTACTGGAAAAATGATCAAGGAGTTACCCCAAATGGCCATCATCTTACTTACTTCACTATTTAATGGCTTGTTGCGCTTAGGATACTTTCATAATACCTGGAAAGTTTCAGTAACCACAATGATCCCGAAACCAGGAAAAGACCCCTCCCAATCGTCATCATATAGACCGATTAGCCTCCTGCCTATCTTATCAAAACTCCTAGAAAGGCTTTTTCTTGCAAAACTAATGCCGCATATAAACGAAAAACGCACTATTCCCACTCACCAATTTGGGTTCCGCGAACACCATAGTACAATAGAGCAGGTTCATCGAATAGTGAACGAGATAAAAAACGCATTCGACAAAAAGCAATATTGTTCAGCCATCTTTTTAGATGTGGCGCAGGCATTTGACAAGGTCTGGCACGAGGGGCTTATTTACAAAATAAAAAAACTGTTGCCCACAAAAGTACACAACATATTGGAATCGTATCTGAGGGGCAGAAAGTTCAAGGTAAGGTACAATAATGCTTACTCTAAATGCTTTGACATCAAAGCTGGTGTACCACAAGGAAGCGTGCTAGGTCCGGTGTTGTATCTACTATTTACCTCAGATCTGCCTACTAATAAATACTTAACAACAGCAACTTTCGCAGACGATACAGCTATCCTTAGCATTCATCCGAACTCCAAAATCGCATCCCGTGACTTAGAAGATCATCTGGTCCTAGTAACAAATTGGTTGGCTGACTGGCGAATAAACGTAAATGAATCGAAAAGTACGCATATTACCTTTACTATAAAAAAAGGTACATGTCCAGCGATAAAACTCAACAATGTTCCTATTCCTCATGCAAAGGAGGTGAAGTACCTAGGAATTCATCTTGACTCACGTTTGATATGGAAGCGCCACATCGAAGCCAAAAAAAAAAAACAAATGACTTTGAAAGCAAATAGCCTACACTGGCTAATGCACAAAAATTCCAGGTTGAGCCTAGAATATAAAACACTGCTGTACAAAGCCATCATAAAACCAATTTGGACTTCCGGTAGCCAGTTGTGGGGCGGCGCAAGCAACTCTAACATAGAACTAATTCAAAGAGCGGAGTCCAAAATTCTAAGAACCATTACTGGGGCTCCTTGGTTTATAAAGAATACAAGCATTCACAAAGATCTGAACATTCCGCTCGTAAAAAAGGAAATCTTTGACGCCAGCTTAAAATATGCGCAAAAAATCAAAGAGCATCCAAATCATCTAGCTAGGATACTAGCATGTTATAGGGTTCCAAGTCGCCTAAAACGTACGAAATCACCAGCACAACTAACATCGACACCTTAATCATGTACAAACGCTAATATAACATTTATTACAGTAACTAACATATAACATTGTGATTACTAACAAGCACTAAGCATTGGCAAAGTGTATTAGTATTAATTATTTAGTTTGTAAGATATGCTTACTTATTGTTAGTCTAAGATTAGAAGATACAATAAATAAATATATGAAATAAAAAAAATATATATATATATATATATTTTATCTAAGATTAATTTAAACTAAAGACGATAGCCCTAGCAGCTAGTGCTTTCTTAATTATAATTTTAAATGTAATTAATAATAATAATATGATCAAAAATAATAATAATAATAATAATAATAATTTGTTCCCTATTAAGACTCATCGTAAAAATTTAAAATTCAAAAAATCAAACACAAAAAATTGGTCAATTTAGAACCAACGAGCTCCTAGTGCTAAATCTATGGTAATTTTCTGTACCTTGAGTTCATTATATGGAAGGGGTGTGTCCCTTATTTGACCCCATTTCTTGTGTATGGCTTTGTAGTGTTAATATACGTATTAATAAATATAATATATCCCAAAAAATATTGTATAGATCGTAAGTTGTAAAAATATATCAATAGTAGGCTGTCTATGAAAATAACCTGCCTATTTTTTGTGTGGTATTTAATATTAGTACTCGCAACATTCCTGTGAAATTTCGTTGATAAATCTCTAATAGGAACCTAGTAATGATTTTTGTTTAATTATTGACGGGGCAGTAGTATAATATTCTGCACACACACTATTATGGACGCCTTATATATTTCTCCCAATTTGTATTCCTTTACCATCAATACGAGCATAGGTAGGCTAATTTTAAAACCTGAAAATTCCTTATATAAAAAGTGGGCATGTCCTTTCTCTGGTCAACCTCATTTATTGCAGTTAGCTTTATAAGGACCACATGTTGACCTTGTCACCAATAACCATACCAAATCTTGCATAATTTGCAGTTAAGTTGTTACCTTTTTAAAATTTGGATTTAATTAAATTAATTTCATATGTTTAAAAGTTCACATAATATATTTATATTTTTATATTTATTTCTAAGTACTTTTAGATATATTAAATGTTTAGAAATATTTTTCCACTTTAAGTTTTTGTAAATATAGCTACATAAATCTATACATATATGTCAGTGCACTTGCATACAGCAGTTCATTTGGAAATAAGTACATTTATTCTCTGCACTTTTTATGGCAATTTTTCTTAATTTACATAATTATATTATGGTGACAATGCTGATGATGTGGGATATTCATTGCATGCAAAATTTGTGCTTTCAGCAAGGAAGGTGTGAAGGTATCAGCCATTATTTCATACAACACTGTGCATATTTTTTGATTCCTGTTCATACAGTGTTATATAAACTCCAAGGTTGCTCCGTAAATAAAGTAGAAGGCAGCTACAACAAAAATCACAGCTTCGACTTTCAACATTAATTTCAAGTCGCAAACAGAATCATCTCCTGGCACAAACTTTATCCTAGCTACGAACAGATCCAGCATTACTTAGCCAAACTTCATTGGCTAACTTCTCAAAGTGTTCTCCAATTAGTACATCTCCGCCGACGCTTACTACCGAAGAGTTACCTTCACTTCGTCAGAAGCGCAACTTCTCGCATAAGCTCTCAACTACTACCACGACATAAAAGACTATCTATCAGTCAGAAAACATACGCCTGCCTACAATTTTATTCGTAGCGTTCCAGAAATAGGGGAGTGGAATGCAGAATTTACCGAGGGAATGCAGCGCACCAGGAGAAGGATAAGGCAGTAGTATTATAAGAAGAAACTGTATAAATAAAGTAATAAATATTGAGAATAAATTATTATACAAAAATATTGTAACCAGGAAATATTGTTAAAAAGAATAAAGAAAAAATAAATAAGAGTAAAAAGAAAACGGATACTAAGAGAAGAAAAGAGTCTAATAATGATAAACAGAAAATTGAAATATTAATAGAAGAAAGAAAACAAAATAAAACAAATATACTCGTATATATATATATATATATATATATATATATATATATATATATATATATATATATATATATATATACATATATATATATATATATATATATATATATATATATATATATATATATATATATATATATATATATATATATATATATATATATATATATATATATATATATATATATATATATATATATATATATATTCGATGCCTCTTCGTTTATGTGGTGTTGAAGTTGTTCCGACTTTAGTAATTTCGCTGTGTACCGTCTTCACGCCAAGATCTCTGTGGAGTTCTGACATTCGTACGTACCAGGGTGCATTGACTATGTTCCGTAGAACTTTGTTTTGAAATTTTTGTATTCTTTTCTTTCAAACCAACTACTGGTAACCAATGGGTTCTATCCCAAGCATTTTTCAAGCGGAAATTTACGCTATTGAAGGATGTGCCCAGATCAACATTGACAGGAAATATCGGGGGGAAAACATCGTGATACTATCTGATAGTCAAGCAGCACTCAGAGTCTGAGCTCACCCTTAGTGAGGTCTAAACTTGTGTGGGACTGTATTGGGAAGCTAAATTCTCTAGGCAGTATGAACAAATTATATCTAATGTGGGTACCAGGCTACATAGGAGTAGAGGGAAATGAGAAGGCAGATAGCTCAGCTAGCTGCGGCCTCTCACTTCAACGGCCCTGAACCCTTCTGTGGACTATCATCCAATACCATTGGAGGTCTGCTGAAGAAATGTACAGATGCAAAAGAAGTCAAACCTGGAAAACTCTTCTGGGATTAAGGCAGTCCAAAACTCTTCTAGGAGATTTTAATCCTAAAAGAGCTAAAGAGTTAATAAATATGCCTCGGAGTAAATTAAGAATCATCACAGGCATTTTAAGCGGACATTGTAGACTCAACTACCATTTGAACAAGTTGGGTATATCTTCAGATGTCATCTGTCGATTCTGTACAGAAAGTGACGAAACCTCACTGCACGTGATCACAGACTGCGGACCATTGGCACACAATAGACTCAGGTGTTTTGGAGATTATATCTTAGATATGAGCTAGATCCCTCATCTTGATTCCTGCTAAATATATGAATTCCTGTCGAAAATTAACCTGACAGGAGATTTATAGATGAGACTATCCGCATCTTTCATATAAATAGGGGCATCACAATAGTATATATATATATATATATATATATATATATATATATATATATATATATATATATATACCTGAAGGATATGGGATGGGCCATATCCTTCTTGCCTACCTTGGGGATAAATACCACTCTAGCTCTGCGTGAGCATGATTCTGGTATATAACAAAAGCAAGACTTGCCCTAGTCATATTCACCAGCCTCGAAATCAGTTCCTCACCATTCCTTTGGAGAAACATTGGGAAAATACCACCCGCTCCCGGTGATTTATGTGGCTGAAAAAAGCTGATGGCCTATCTCAACTTCTCAATAGTGCGTTTGAGTCACAGTCTTCCAATAGTGGAATCCTATTGGATAGACAATACCTCGTCAATCCATCTCCCGGAAAGTAGGCCGATGCAACTACTATATCGCGAGAGACCCCATCATCATCGTACTTTACCATGATGGGCGTGAGATCTCGGGACATGAATTCTGAAAGAAAAGAATACAAAAATTTCAAAACAAAGTTCTACGGAACATGGTCAATGCACCCTGGTACGTACGAATCTTAGAAGTCCACAGAGATCTTGGCGTGAAGACGGTACACAGCGAAATTACTAAAGTCGGAACAACTTCAACACCATAAACGAAGAGGCATCGAAACTCTCCGAACTAAACAAAACGGAACGACGGCTTAAGAGAACGGAGCCGAGAGACCTCATAAACTAGTATCACCAATGCGGTGTGAATTATGCAGCTGAATATAATGAATAAACTTAAATTGCTCGTTAGTTTTTTAATGTATAAATTAGTTGCAATATTATAAACGCTGTATATGTACGTATAATTATAATGTTTAAATAAAAAAAAAAATGGGATGTTGTCTCCCACTCTGGCGACCAAACTCTCGCCCTCTCTCACTGAAAACTGCGTCACGACCCCTTTCAGAAATTCCATCGAGTCCGCCGAACAGCAGTCGATGCTCAGGAAGCCAGGCTTGAAGTGGATGCCATCGAAGGAGAATTCTTTGGTCCACTCATCAAGCAGCCTCTCAAGCAACATCTGCTCAACACTTGTCAGCTCCTCTCTGGTCAGGATGGTGTTCGGATAGTCCGCAGCAACAACAGCCACCTTGGTGACGGATGCCACCTTAACGTAGCTACCTGCTGCTTGGACCCTCCACGACTAGGTGGTCCCGACAGTGTTGCCGTCTTCCTCTTTTCGGCTGGGTCAGGATTAGGAGAAAAGGTGTTTCGTACCCTTTTCTTCAGGTTCTTGTTTACGTTCGGTTGTGATGTTGTGCCAGCTGAATCCTTTACAAACCTGTGCTCCTTTGCTTTGGCAAGAGCATCATCTGGTTGCAAACCCTGAGACATGTAGGTGAGGTATCATCTGACTCGAGCTCCACTTAGCTCCTTTCTTCTCGGGTCATCCAAACCCCCAGGTTGACCATGATCAGGAGGAGGGATTCCTCTCTTTTGGCCATCCTGGAGGTTTTCTCCGAGGTGGTAGGTCGGAATGGATTACTCCCTTTGTCCCACAGTTTTACTCCCAGTGTCAACAATCTCTCCTTAGTGGAGATGGGAGTTTGTTGAGTTGGTCCCATTTTTGCCCTGGCAGCAGCAAAAGTGGATGGCACATCATCGGAAGGAAGTTTGTTTGACCATTGTTTTGGTCACTCAGGAAGGTCTCCGTTCATTGACCGCAGCAGCATTTGATTTGGGCTTACCGGGTGATCATACCACACTAAGCATTGGCCCATCAAGAATTCTTTGCTCCATCTGATTTGCCAATTGACTTGCGGTGTTGTCTCGCGGAATTTTTTGTTTTATTTTTTGTTTCTTCATGAAGATTCTTTTTTACGGAGAATACAAAGGCCACACGGACAGATATCTGCAATATCGGAGCTAGGTTATTACCACCGAAGGGCGCCTTTTATTCGGGGGCTCCGTTTACGACTAGACTATTTAATAGGGCTTCTAGCCTGGCAGATCATCAGCACGAGCTGCGGGACACCTTGATCCCGCCCTTACCTTCGAATCATAGTCAAGGTGTATTTCTCAATGCTGTACTATTAAGGAGTATCAAACACTGAGCGCTACATCCTGACCTTAGCTAGATCCAGCACCATCTGACAGTTGATGCCATTGTATACCTATTATCAGCCGGTACCCTCGGGGAGGGTTCAGTCGAAGGATTTTCTACCGGCCAAACAGAGAATAAGAAACAAAATTTATGTACGTTATTGTATAGTATGCAAAAATTGTTTTGGTGCAAAGTAGGATGACGCTACACTAAAAACGAGTAAAGAAGTCTTAAGTCCGGTTAGACCGACTTCGCTTCCTACCTACCCTTTACCTTTCCTTGTACGTGCGAGTTCAACAATGGGTATGTTTTTTTCATAAATCATCATTCACGGTCATTTTCGGTAGGGTACCTTGAGTTGATTATATTAGGAGGAGGCGTGGCCTCTATCTGATTGACCCCATTTCTTGTGTATGGCTTTGTAGTGTCAATATGCATACTAATATAAAATTTCGTCCAAAGAGAATCGATGTAGATTTCTAACATTATTTTTTACTAAAAATCCAACACTGTAAATGATAAAGAAAGCTGACACTTCAGATTTAGAACGACAGAATAAAGTCACATTTTTATATTTTATATTAGTAGTTAAATAAATGCAAGATATTTTTAAGCACAACATAGACGACGAGGATAGGATAAGTCATCTGTAAGTATAAGTTGGATTCGCTCCAAAACAAATTAAAAAAAAACAACTTGTTATGTAATTTTGCGATTCTCGATTCTAAGCCGGGAAAGCATGGACGACAAAGTTCAGGCATTATTTTCACAGATGTAGGACGACCGCGCACTGCAAAATTTAACAGCTTTGATCTAATCAGTTGCAATCAGCAGCTAGTTCAAAAGCGATTACTGGTCCAGAATTCATCATTGAAGCACTTGCAATGAACATCACGGAGTTCTGCTTTCAACCCGACCATAACCTCACTTTTGACACATGGTCTCCTCGATATGAAGACCTCTTGGAAATTGATGCTGCCAAGCTGAATGACGCAGCCAAAGTCAATCTCTTGCTACGCAAACTCAGTACAGTCGTTCACTGCAAATATATCAATTATATTCTGCCAAAGCATCCACGTGATCTGAACTTTAAACAGAACGTGGATGAACTTACAAATCTCTTTGGACTGCAAACGTCACCGTTTAATATCAGATACAATTGTTTCCAATTGACCAAAGACTCTAATTCTGATTTTATAACATACGTTGGTATCGTAAACAAACAGTGCGTAAAATTCAATTTAATGGAATTGACGCTATATCAATTCAAATGTTTAATTTTTATAATGGGACTCAAGTCATCATCTGATTTCGAAATACGGAACAAAAATAGACAATGTTGAACAAACTAGACAATGAAACCGCAACCATAACGCTTGATATAGTATCAAGAGTCTATCAATGTTTGAAAAACTTAAAAGCAGACACAGCACTCATAGAAAATCCGAAATTAGAGGCTGAAGTCAATCGTTTGCACACACAAGTGCATAAAACTAAGCTGCCAAAATCTCTAATCTGTTTGTTTTTTGGTGGTCTGCACTACGTTGCGACTGCAATCTTAGCAGGCATAAATGCGATCAGTGCCAAGTCGTTGGCCACAAAGAGGGCTACTGCAACGCAAGAATGACAAGGCTAGACTCGAAGCAAAAGCACGAGAATAAATCGAAATCGTATCCGAAGAGCTCGAGGAACGCCAAGTTGCAGTCAAAGGGTGTTTTAGTCACAAATAAAATTATATCAGCTGAGTGAAAATACATAACTGTCGAAATCAATGGAAGAAAAGTTGATTTACAATTTGACGTGGCTGTCGAGTTTATCCATACCACAAGCAGCGCAACATGAAAACTACCATTATCAGTGCAGTTTGACTGCCACGTCACGTTCAGAGATAGGGAAACATCAACAAGATGCAATAAAGAGTCTCAACTTCATTGGGATCGACTGGATTAACGCTCTTTAGCTTGACGACATGGCCATCAATGCGATCTGCAATCAAGTCTCAGCTGAGAACCAAGGAAGTGTTAATGTACCATTTAATAAAAACAGTTTGCTTCTGAATCGAACTTTTCCATATGTTTTCGACAACATTTTAGATCTCTGCAATAAAACCAAGGCACATTCGAATTCAAGACTACGGATTTAAATTAAAGTTTGCAAAATTCAAGTTTTCGGTTACTGAAGTGAAGTATCTGGGGTACATTATCAATCAATATGGACCTCAGCTTAGCCCCGAATGCGGTCTAGCCTTCAACCAAATACAGGAACCGGCCAACGTTTCAAAACTCCGATCTTTCTTGGATGCCATAAATTTTTATGTGAAATTTGTTAACAATTTTAGGTTGAACAAGTTGCTTAAAGAAAACAAAAAGTGGCATCGCAAATGTTTTAGCACTTTGAAGACGATTTTAAACTCAAATTTGCTGCTTACACGCTACGATCCGCAGCAGAGTATCTTTGTAAGCAGCAGACGCGTTAAATTATGGACTAGGCGCATGCCTTCTTCACGAATTGCCAAAGTGTTCAGTAAAGGCCCTTTGTCATGTATCGAGGTCACTCATTTCAGTTGGAAAAGCATATAGCCAAATCGAAAAGGAGGGGCTAGCACTTGTTTTTGCTGTAACTAAGTTCCATAAAATAGTTTTTGGCAAGAAAACCGGTATTGCAGTTCATCAAGCAAACCGACTGCAACGATGGATGTATTCATATGATTTCGATATGAGCTTTATTTCGACTAATAGTTTCGGATATGATGACGTTATTTCACGTCTCATTGCTAAAAATATTAGCCCATCAGAGCATTACGTCATCACAACAGTAAAATTTGAAAAACAAATCCATCAAATTTTAACTAACTCTTCCGAAATATTGCAGTAATTCGTAAAATGGTCAAATACGAAACGGTTAAGGACCGATATTTGACTATGTTGCAAATGGCTAGCCAAGCTAAATTGAAGACATCGAACTCAAACAGCTCTGTAACTTCGGAAGCGTGTTTTAAAACAAAAGCTGTAGCTAGAAATTTCGTTTATTGGCCCCGTTTCGACACGGATATGGAAACACTCGTACAAAATGGTAATAACTGCGCTACTGCCGCGAAAATGCCAACGAAAACAACATTACAACCATGGCCAGCACCTACAGCACCATGGAAGCGCCTTCACATAGACTACGCTGGACCTGTCGGTGTAAACTATTTTTTAGTCGTAGGCGATGCGCACTCTAAGTATCTAGAAATAGTTTAACAAAATCCATTACGACACATCAAACATTACAAATTCTCTGCGAAATATTTTCACGATTGGGGCTACCAAAGGTAATTGTTTCCGACATCGGAATTCTCAAGAGCGCACTTTAAAAAATTCGCTATTGAAAATGGTATTAGGCATCTTCCATACTATCTATGTTAAACGGAGAGGCTGAACGATTTGTCGACACCTTTAAGCGAGCTCTAAGAAAATTAAACGAAGAGGGAACGACAAATCAAAATCTTCTTATATTTCTGGAATGTAAGCGATCTACGCCGAATCGAAACACACCAAACGATAAGTCACCAGTCGATGTATTATTAGGCAGAAATATTCGCCTTACGTTGGATCTCATCAAATCGCAATTAAGTGACAACACTCAAGAGAAGAACGTCGAATACAACGAACAAATTAAGCTAAAATTCGATCAAAAGCACAGCTCCAAGCAGAAATTTTTCTCCAGCTTGGACATGGTATGCAAGTATGCATACCAGTAATGACATTATTTCTTGGAAACCAGGCAAAATTATAGATCTTGTTGGTAACGCCATGTATATCGTTTTACTTGAAAATGGATTATTGATCATTTTCATGCGAATCAATAATGATGATGAATAATGCTATTGCAATGATGCAACCTCACCATCGACTGCAGGGACCAAATCACCGTCAACAACAAGCATTCGAAGCATTCGAAATATACGATTTTTCAACGAACGGAAAAATGGAAACAGTCTAAAAGCATCAACACTTTTGGACGGTTTATCGACTGAAATTGAAGCAGCTCCAACACCACCGACTCTCAAGCGATCTCAACGGTCACACCGTCCACCGGATATATTTGTCCCGGGATAAATTTCGATATTATAACTTAAAAGGGAAGGTGTTGGAAACTCTATAAGGAGTAGATTATTATTATTATTACACTATTTGTACTAAAAATGCAACACTGTAAACGATAAAGAAAACTGACACTTGAGCTTTGGAACGACAGAATAAAGTCACATTTTTATATTTTATATTAATAATTAAATGAATGATATTTTGAAAAAAAGAGTATGGGTCGTAAGTTATAATAATATTTCTATAGTGGGAGTTGCTGTAAAAATAAAACGTCCATTTTTTGTGTGGTGTGTAACTTTAGTACCTGTAACTTTCTTGTGATATTTCTTTGATAAATTATTTTTGAGTAATTGTGGGCTTGGCGGTAGGATTATGATCTCCATATTTTGCACACATATTATTATGGAACCTATGAACATTTCTTTAGTTAGCATCAATATAAGCATAAGTAGGCTAATTTTAATTTAAGACCCGTGTTAATTCAAAATTTTGTTTTGAATTTGAGTTTTGAATTTCCAGTATTTGAACTGGGAATTCACGATGATTAGATTTGAATTCAAGATTTTAATCTGAATTTGAGGTTTTGTATTTTTGAAGACTTGAATGAAAATCCACGATGAAACAAAATTGAAGTTAACTTAAAACTGACCTTCTAGTAATTCAACTAGAAAACCACGAAGAAAGGATAATTCAATAATTGTTCTTTTAGAGTACTAACTTTGAACTGACTATTAAATCATTGCTTGCATTTTTATACAAAATTTACATGTTAAAATCCATAGCAATACTATATAATACAAACAATACATATGATCGGCAATACTGTAGTTCGATGCACGTTGCACAACATATATGCTAGAGTAGGATATTATCATGAGACTAGAAACAACATACAAACGTGTAGAATTTCCGTCTGCTTAATATGCAATAAAATTTAAACTGTTGTTATGCAAAGTGCAACGAACTTCTGTTATTATTGACGCAAAGAATAAATTAAACAGAAATCAAAATCGCGGTTTTAAACGAAACTTAAAAATATCGAATTACAATATATTCACATTAACATTCTCCCCCGCGTTGAACGAATGTTCAACAATCAAGTCTACAAGTCCACGCAGATACTGCGAGAGTACCGCGGCGCTGATTGTGGTCGGGCGTCTGGAGTTGCCTCTGACAGTGGGATTTCCTCTAGTGGTGAGTTTGCTTGGGAAGCCGTTGATTGAGCTTCTCCACGCTGCTCCTTTTGCTGGTTGTATCTGATGAAGATTACCATGATGATGACAATACTTAAGACCAAGGCCGAATAACCCACTGCAAAGCTATGATATTGATGAGTTTGCAGTGTGTTTGGAACATCGCTGATTTCGTATGTTTCCAAAATTTATTGCAGCCTTGACAATTCTTTTAGTAGTGGTTCATAATCAATCTTTGTGTTATCCAAGACTGGAAGTGATGCTGGTTTTGTTATGTTTATATTGACACCGTATCCAACAGCAGTGTAGGAAGTGCTTGTAAATGATGATACTATCTGGTTGCTTGTTATAGTTAAGAGTTGATATTTTAATACACATCCTGCCGTCAGCTTGAGAAATCCGGGCCCTTCCAGTGATCTTTGCGAGACCTGGTTATTACTTATATTGGAGTTGCCAGAGCGAACATCCATTGATTTCTTTCATTGGTTTGTGTCCACACATGATCTCCGCTATGCTCAATTCTACAGTGGGATCTGTTTTCATTGTTGAGTAAACTGAGCTCGCAGCACATATTTCTTACCCCTTGTTGTATATGGGTAGCTTGTTGGCACAAAGATATAATTCGTTTTGCATTCTGAAACAAGACTGTAGAGTCTCAATCGTGGTTGGAAAATATTTGTCTCGATGTAAGTTGATCGCCAGAATTGTTGTAGATAATTTTATTACTACCATAGTGTTATTTATTCTTGTTGGCATTGATATTAGTCGGTACAAGTTAAAATGGTTCAAACTGGTTAGCAGCACAGTTATCTAAAAGATTGCACGTTTCTTTGTTATTGCTGCCTTAACTTTCATCAACTTGTATATCGATAGGATGTCGCCTGGTATCTGCATTGTTGGTGACAAATGTGCTATGATTTTTAAGATTTCATCATTATGCTGCTGTGGTAATAACAACTGAGGACTGATCTGTCCGTGATGAATATTTGTAAGAGCATTTATGAGTAACTTTATATTTAAAATATTAACAAACAATGAAGTACGAGTTCAATCGAATGACTCAGAAACATACACAAAAATATTCCAAAAGCAAAAAGTACGAAGCTATACACATTTAAACCCAAAAATGAAAGAGGTTTCAATGTCATTCTTGGCAATATGCACCCCTCCGCAGACCAAGAAGAAATTAAAAATGAGCTTGGTGAAAACGGCCACAAAGTTTTAAACATAACTAACATAACTCAACGGACAACAAAAAAAACCGCTACCACTGTTTAGCATAGAGCTGGAAACAAATACTAACAATAAAGATATTTATAGCATTAACAAATTAATGCATTGCATAAATTTTTTGAGGCACCTCATCATAAAAGGGAAGTCGCGCAATGCATTAAAGGCCAAAAATACGGACATACAAAAAACTACTGTACAAGTGATCCAGTATGTGTGAAATGCGCTGGAAAGCATCTAACAAGTGAATGTTAAAAAAAATAACCAACGCAGCTGAAATTAAATGTGCCCTATATGGCGGAAATCATACTGCAAACTACAAAGGCTGTGAAATATACAAAGCCATAAAAATTCAAAGGATTCCATCTTTACGCAGAAAGGATCCATTATTACTACAGACCAAAAATATGGATGGATCAGTAGTTAAACCAGGCGTAAGCTATACCGAAATTGCAGGGTCGTCAAATGCAAATAAAACTGAAGAAAATACAAAACATTCAAACGATAGTGATATTAATGAACTTAAAGAAATGGTGAAATCCCTAATCACTCAAATGACTAATATGATGAATATCATTACAATGTTACTAACAAGCTTAAATGCACGAAAGTAATAGTTTAATAATTGTAGCCTGGAATGCAAATGGCCAAATAAACCATTATTTGTCTGACAAGAAAATTGATATAGCTCTAGTTTCAGAAACACATTTTACGAACAAAAGCTATTTAGTATTTCCTGGATATAAAATTTATGTGACAAATCATCCTGATGGTAAAGCTCGTGGTGGGACAGCTATCATAATAAATTCACTATTAAAACATACTGAACGGCAACCATATGCAACACATTATATTCAATCCACTACTGTGCAAATTGAGGATACAAGTGGGACAATACTCATTTCCTCAGTTTACTGTCCCCCCAGCCACCTAATAACGACGGATCAATATGATGACTACATAAAGACGCTTGGCGTAAGATTCATTGCAGCTGGAGATCTGAATGCAAAGCACACTGACTGGGGATCTAGGCTAACCACTAAAAAAAGGACGAAATCTGATTAATGCTATAAACAAAAATAACTGCAAATTGTTAAGCTCAGGTGAACCCACATACTGGCCAACAGATAGGAAAAAGATACCAGATCTAATCGACTTCAGCATAACATAAAATATAAAGTGAAACCAATTAAAAATTATAGCTTGTTTTGAACTTTCTTCAGACCACTCTCCGATAATACTTGACTACACAACTGACATCAAACCCATAGAACCAATAGATAAGATTTTTAACCACAAAACCACCTGGAATGAGTATAGACAGCATATTGAAAATCAACTGAATATGTCTATCACACTGAAAACACAATTAGACATTGAAAGTGCCATTATTCACTTCAACGATGTTGTCCTAGACGCAGGAATCAAATCAAGCCAACATCATAAATTTAGCAGAAACAAACCTACAACGGATATTTTCATAAGAAAGCAAATTATTGAGAAGAGAAAGCTGAGAAATAGGTGGCAGCTAACTAGATCGGCTGAGGATAAACACAATTTAAATATAGCCTGCAAAAAACTCAAGAAAATATTAACTAAAAGACAAAATATAGTTGAAAATTACCTAAAAAAACTTGACGCCTACCCAGGATACGAACTACTCATTTTGGAAATGCACAAAGAAATTAAAAACTCAGATAAGGTATCAGCCACCACTACGGAAAGATGACAACTCATGGGCTACTACCAATGAAGAAAAAGCAGCTGCATTGGCTAAATACTTTGAAGAAGTCCTATCAAACGACTTGGATAAATATATTGAAACACGCAATGACTTAAATATAGACATTACAACCAAAATAAGCAAAACAAACACAACAGAAATAACTAATTGCATTAAAAAACGTATAAACCACAAAAAAGCACCAGGAAACGATATGATGACAGGAAAAGCTCTCGCTGAGCTACCTAATTTAGGCTATAACTACTTAAGGAATGTTATCAACTCAATGTTCCGACTACAATTTTTTCCCAAAGTATGGAAAGTTGCTGAAATTTTTGCACTAGCGAAGCAGGGAAAAGTTGCTACAACTGCTTCGTCGTATAGAGCAATTAGCCTACTTCCCATAATCTCTAAAGTTGCTGAAAAACTATAACATGATAGACTTAGCCAGATCCTTGACAATAAACACATTATACCAAATCATCAATTCGGCTTCAGAAAACGACATTCAACAATTCAACAGATACATCGTATAACAAACAAAATGGAAACAGACATAAAATATAAGCGGTACTGCGTTGCTGTATTCTTAGACGTTGCAAAAGCATTTGACAAACTATGGCATAAAGGACTGCTGTATAAACTGAAGACGATACTGCCCCTTGACTACTATTTGATTGTTGAAAGTTATCTTAGTGATCTTTACTTTTACGTCAAATATAATGAAGAGTGTTCGTCTATTCATCTTACAATAGCTGGAGTTCCTCAAGGGAGTGTTTTAGGACCACTGCTATATGTCATATTTACCTCAGATATACCACTTCCAAAAGAACTGAATACCACAAAGTTACCTTTGCTGACGACACAATCCTCTTAGCATCTGACAAAAATCTAAATACTGAGACTGCAAATCTACAGATATACACAGAGAATGTTAAGGAATGGTTTGATAAATGGTGCTTGAAAATTAATGAAGATAAGACTGTACAAATAATTTTTACAACTAAAACAAAATTGAACCCAATACCTATTAAAATAAACAATAAAGATATAGAAATAGGGTCTACAACTAAATACCTTGGTATACACATGGACTCAAAGCTAAATTGGCACTACCACATCAAACAAAAAACGAAACAAATAAAAGAAAAATTTAGGCAACTATATTGGTTAATGTGTACAAGTGTACAAAAACGAAACAAATAAAAGAAAAATTTAGGCAACTATATTGGTTAATGTGTACAAGTGTACTATAAAGCCAATTTAGACGTACGAACTCCAAGTATGGGGAACGGCAAAGCGGTCACACATAGAAAAAATTCAAAGACAGCAATCTAGAATATTAAGAGTTATCATAAAGTCTGGTTGGTACACAACAAATGAAGACATACACCGCAAACTATATATGACAAGAATTAACGAAGAAATAAAAAAGATATCCACAAAACACTACGATACACTGCATGGGTATAATAACGAAGAAATAAACGAATTGCTACATCTAAAAGAAACCACCATGCGCCGTTTAAAGAGAACTCGACCAACCGACCTAATGAACTAGGAAATCCAGACTATACATATTAGTAATAGTGTTATAAATGTAAATGTAAATAATTATAATAAACATAATTTTGATCATAAATTGTTATAATATAATTATAGTGAACTATTATAATTAATGTAAATAATTTTTGTTGTATCACTTCTTTGCACTGGCCAAAATGTGTTTTTAATATTATTTTCCAAACAAATTGTCAAATCATGTACTAGGTGTCAATATAATGGTGACAGATGTATGAAATAAAGGGAAATGAAACAAAAAAAGGAAAATAAAATTTATGAGTACCGCTTGAATACGTTGAACGTTTGATTTCATGAGGGAAAGTTTAAGAGCTATAGATAGGAACGTCTGGAATGTATGTTCCTTCTGTGCCTCCAGTTCATTATGAAGTATTTGTTTTTTGATGTCTTTCAGTCTTCTTTCAAGTTGTTCGAAGGATATTTGAGCGGAGGTTTGATCACGTTTGAAGATGTTAAATGTTGAATCAATTACTGAGATTTGTTGCTTCGTCTTGCTTGTCAACTGTTGTTCGTTGTCATTGATGGCCGCTATTGTTTCTGACATCTGATGGGCGTATTCTGAGTCCAAATCTCCAAACAGCGAATTAGCAACATTTCCCACCAAATTAATTGCACCTCTTTTCTGACGATGAATTGCTAACAAATTTGTATCGAAGTCCAGCTCTGCTTTAGTGTGTTGAAACTGTGTGACTAGTTCATCGGATATTGTTGTTGGCTGTATTTCATCGCACATGTGATACATAGCCGAGGCGCCATCCTTCAATAGCTGGATTTCAGTACGCAAAGGTCTGAGATCATATTAAATCACCAGTTTCCACTCACTAGCAATGATTTGGCTTGATCCGATGTGTTCAAAATGAATACCTACAGTTGGCTCAAATTTTGTAACGTTGATTGGTTCGCACAATACCATTGACAACATTAGCAATATCTCCAATAAAGTTATTAGGCTGAACTGTCGTGCCGTTTTTATTCCTCTTGATGGCCATTCATTCATTTCGTCCTTTCGCTTTCTTGTAGTCGCCTCTTCGTTAGATTCTGCATCAGAATCTGCGTCTATGGGTGGTGGAGCGAGGCCATGTATTGCACGTTTATAAACTCCCGTTGCCGTCTTAACCTCAGCAACGCGTACTGCTCCATCTGGTCCGTTATAGACATCTACTATTCGGCCAAGAGGTCACTGCATAACAGGAACATTGTCTTCTTTGATGATCACCATGTTGCCAAGTTTGATGTTATCTCTCTGTCTTATCCACTTGTGTCGTTGTTGGAGTTTATTGAAATATTCATTGGACCATATCTTCCAGAAATTGTGCTTTAATTGCGCCACACATCTGCTGCTTCCAACAGTCCTCCGAAATGAGGGGAGCCGGGAGGGATGAAATGGAACTGTATTCCTTTTTCACTACATGCTTTTCTAATTTTGTCTTGATCGCTTGATGAATGGAGTGCAGATGATAACCCTGTCTATTGATTTCTTGCCCCGACGAAGTTGGTAGCGTTATCACTATATAGGTTTTGACAACGACCTCTTCGACTTATAAATCTTTTGAGGGCTCCAATAAACGCTTCTGTTGACAGATCCGTTACCAACTCCAGATGAACAGCTTTAGAGGCAAAGCAACCGAATACAGCTAAGTACGCTTTGGTTGGCTTCTTTCCGCGGACCTTATAATGCACCCAGAAAGGTCCAGCGTAGTCAACACCAGTGTTAATGAATGGTCGAGCTGGTTTCATTCTTGTAGCTGGCACGTGTCCCATCATTTGTTGTGCCAATTGAGGGCGAGCTTTATTGCATCGGATACAATGCTGAACAGTTGATCGAGCTGTTGTTTTTCCCTTTATTGGCCAAAATCTTTGCTTTAAGGTTCCCAGCTAGGCTTGAGGACCACAGTGCCTGTTCTCCTCATGCACTTTAATGAAGAGTAGGGTAGCAACATTTGGTGTTTCGCATCGAATGGCAGTACAGCACCTTCTAATCGTCCCCCCACTCGAAGAATGTTCATGTCATCTAAAAATGGTGATAAGCAACTGATGTCACTGCTAATTTTGATTTCACTGTGTTGTTTCAGATTTTGGATTTCATCTTTGAAGTCACTAGCCTGAATAGTCTTGACGATGGCTGCTAATGCATGATCCTGTTCGACTGTTGTTAAAGTAATTGTTTTTACTCTAAAATTCCGTTTGTTCTTTGTGTTATTTATAAATCGTAGGACATATGCAATGATTCTTTGAAGTGTGACAAACGAGTTGCGATGGTTTATTTGATAAATCCATTTTCCATTTACTTGCACTGTGTTATCTGACCCAGTGAGCAATGAAATGGCTGTTTACCTTTTCTATTCGATGTCAGAAGGAATTTGCAGCTGTTTTGACCATACTGGGGGCCATAGCTCTTGCCTGGTGTGCAGAAACATTGGTCCTTGAAACCAGACTGCACTGTCAGCCAATGTTTTTGCTGAACATCCTCTTGATAGTAAATCCGCTGGATTTTCCTTTGAAGTGACATGTCGCCATTGCTCGGGTAGAGTCAACATTTGAATTTTTGCTACTCTATTTGCCACAAAAGTTTTGTATGCTGATGATAATGATGATGATTGAATGAAGCACAACCTCTGAATCGGTCCAAAAGAAGATTGGTTTATCCTCTATCTGACAATCTATTTTTACCCGAGTTGCGAGCTGGGCACCTACTAGTACGGCACAAAGTTCTAATTGAGGCAGAGTTTTTGTTTTTAGTGGTGCAACACGGGTTTTGGCACATAATAATCGCGTCATTATCCTGCCATCCTTTAGCGTTGTTCGTAGATATGCTGCCGCGCAGAAGGCCCTTTCGGAAGCATCAGTAAAAATGTGGGCTGTAGCCCGACTGTCTGATCCTCCAAGCCCATCATCCACATAAAAATTGTCATGTAACATTTTTGCTCCCAAAGGATGGCTTATCATATTGTCGTTAGCGATTTTGTTGCAGACATTTGGTTGCTAGGTACGGTGCTGCCCGTGTTCCATATTTAACGGTGTTTAGTTGATAGTACCCAAAGTTTGCTGGTGATCCTCTCTCCATACGATGACTTGATAACGTCGATCTTCTGGATGTATTATGATCTGCCGATACATCTTTTCGATATCGGTCGTGAACACAAAGCGTGGCAATCGAAAGCGTAGCAGCATTGAAAAAAGTTCACTTTGAACTGTGGGCCCGGTATACATTAAATCGTTCAATGAATATCCTCTAGTGGTTTTGGCGGATGCGTCGAACACCACTCGCAATTTGGTTGTTGTGCTATCGGGCTTGAGAACACAATGGTGAGGAAGGAAGTCGTTAGGAGACAGCATTGAGTCAAGCTTCACCTTCTTCATGTGTCCCAATCTTTCGTATTCCCTCATAAACTCCACATATTGTTTTCGCAGCTCCACGTTTCTCTCGCTGTTCGAGACCAAGGAATCGAATATGAGCCATTAGTCTTGATTCTCCCAAAGCTGTTGGGCAATTTTACGAGAAATGGCAATTTTACGATTGAGCGTCCCAGGTCATTTTTGCGCATATTTTGGGCAAAGTGTGTTTCGCATAGTTGTTCTGCTGGTGACATGCTCTTTCCAATTGTTTCTACTTCATCCATCTTCCATAATTTTTCAATTGCCTCGACCAGTGGACCATCCCTGCTATCGGTGTCTGTTTTCATCACGAACACTGCACATGTCAATGATTCCGTCGATGGTTCAGACGCTCCAAATTTTCCGCTCACAATCCAACCCAGTGATGTGTTTTGGAGAATCGGGCCATTATTCATCATCTTCATATGCCCAGGTGCCAAGAGACTCAGGTAAAATTCGGCACCCAGCAAGACGTCAATTTTTTCTTGATTGCAAAATTTCGGATCTGCCAATTGTATGTTGGCTGGGATTTTCCAATTTGAAGTATCAAATTGATTACTTGGTTGAGCGGAAATAATGTTTTGAAGTACAAATGCTTCCAAATTATTTGTGAAACTGCCACTAGTGGATTGCATCTTGACGTTAATCCTCTGACTGACCGTCTTTTGCGCATCGCCAATTCCCTCAATGCACAAGGAAGCTTTGGTTGGAGATATGGATAATCTCTTCATGAGATGTTCTGAGACGATGTTAACTTGGGAACCGGAATCCAAAATTGGTCTAAATTCCCCTGAGTAGCCATTGGCCGCAGTAATTTTTATCCTTGCTATTGCCAGTAGTACGTATCCTTGAATTGACACGTTGCTTGCTGCTGCTGATGAAACTGTTGCATTTGGAATGGGATTTATTGTTTCATTGGCTGATTGCCTTGCTTCTGATGACGGCATTTTTGGAACTAGTTGTTTTTCATTTCCAAAATGTAGCAACGTATTGTGTTTTTTGTCACATTTGCTGCAACATCTCGACTTGCAATTGTTTGAATTGTGATCATTCTTAAAACAATTGAAACACAGTCTTTGCTTTTTTACGCACAACTGGCGTTCTGTAATTGACAGCTGTAGAAGTTTCTTGCAGTAATACAATGGATGACTACCATTGTCACATAATTTGCAGCTATTGCTCTTGGTCGACGTTGTAATGGAGGATACAACTCTGTTGGGTGGTTGTGCCATTGCAGCTTTATCCTTAGGGTCGATTGAGTGGAATTGTCTCCCATGAAGTTAACCACCCATCCACCCATGAAGTTATCCACCCCTTGTAATTCCTTTGGATCTGTGGATCGATTTAGTTTCTTTATTAGCAAATGAAGAAGAATAGGATCGCATGCTCCCGTATCAACCCCTAAATTGTCCAGAGCCAAGATGCATTCACGTGTTGTGTAGTGCAAATTCTTAGTTGTCGAGGCAGTTGATGTCCCTAATGGCAGATTTAATAGTTCTTCGATTAGCATAGCTACTATTACCCTTCTGTTGTTGTACCGCTCTTGCAATAACGTCCAAGCGGCAACATAGTTGTCTTCCCTCAGGGAGAAGTGGTTGATTAATTTTGCAGCTTCTCTTGTAATATTAGCCATTAGGTACCACATTTTTTGCACCGCTACTAATGGCTGCTTGTCGACCATTTGGGAAAAAAGATCGAAGAATTGTTGCCATTTCAAGTAATCGCCGTTGAACTGTGAAATGGTTACCTTTGAGAGGAAAACTGAACTTCGCAATGTTTGCTCTTCTCTCGCGGCTGAAACACTGACTCTTGTACCTTGGCATTGATCTGCTCTTATAGAGAGATCAAGTAACTGTTGTACCATTTCATCTAATTGATCGTACTCTGCTTGGTCAAAGCCTTCTGGTGCTGGATGTTCCAACTTTTCCCAAAGCTCGTCGTACACCAATTCTATTTGGGTCCAAAGATGACTGATGCTGTTTATTTTTAATTTATAAAATTGCAATGGCTGGTTTTCTTGGACTGCTTCCAGATTTTCGTGTGCTCGCCTCAACTTGGCTATGCGAGCAGTCCTCTTCCTCACTATGCCATGTTGGAGAGAGGTTCTGGAAGATTCACTCATGAACGATGTCCTTTGCGCTACATGAGGATCTGATGTTGGTATGTCCATTTGATGCTTGGTGGGTTCTAGTATGGCCGGTAGGCTTGCTGCTGCCGATGGTGCTGCCGCCTTTTCGCCTGGTATAATCCCACCTTACTCGTTTGCCTGGAGACGGGTGGCTTCCTGGAGAAATCGGCTTTGATAGGTATCGACTAAATTGCTAATTCGGTGGTAGTATCCGGATGTGAAATATTCGTGGTCAGCCGGATGATCCGTTAATTCCCTTAATTTGCCATCTGTTTCATCGAAGTCGCCCCAGTAATGAGTCAATTGACGCAATTTCTCATTGTAATAGGAGGACCTTGTATTTCTGTCTGCGGCATCCTTGTTAAAGTTTCGAATCATTCTCGTAATTTTCTCGCCGACCTCGCTTTGCCTTTCTGCAAGCGCCAATAAATTTGCCATTGTGTATGCATGATAATACTTCAGCACTTTAACTGAAATATCCCGTCGGGGTCACCAAATTGTTAATTCAAAATTTTGATTTGAATTTGTGTTTTGAATTTCCAGTACTTGAACTGGGAATTCCCGATGATTAAATTTGAATTCAAGATTTTAATTTAAATTTGAGGTTTTGAATTTTCAGTACTTGAACTGAAAGTCCATATAATGAACTTTGGGGACCCCATTTAAAGACAATTACCCTATCTATGCTTCTAGTGATGATATATGAAAACAAATTGGTATATGTATACACTGGGTCTGTACTAGCAAACACTCCCAATATGGGCAGATTGTTGCTACTGCCACGCCCACAATTTACCAAAAATCATTACTAGGTTCCTATTAAAGATTTTTCAACGAAATTTCACAGGAAGGTTGCGGGTAGTAACATTAAAAACTACACAAAAAATGGGCGTGTTATTTTTACAGTCACGACCAGTATTGACATATTATTATAACTTTCGACCTACACAATATTTTTTGACGAAATTTTATATTAGTGGTTATATTGTCACTAGAAAGCCATACACAAGAAATGGGGTCGATATAATCATTTCAAGGTACCCTACCAAAAATTACCGTGAATATGCTCCTAATGATGATTTATGAAGAAAACATCCTCATTGTTGAACTCGCACTCACAAGAAAGGGTATTTCAAAGTCGGTCTAACCCGACTTCAGACTTCTGTACTCGTTTTTATATTAGTTTTTACTGCTGAGACCCATAGCTTGTAGCGACTCTTATTTTTGCCGGGGTAAAACTCACCGGAGTCCAGGGGTCGTATACAGAATTATTTATTCTTTCTGAGTACAGTAGATTCCTGGCGAGTCCTGGAACTCGCGTGACTTGAGATGATCCGGAACGCGTTACTAGTGAAGGACGTGGGTGAGTACCGGAACACACGTGACTTGAGATAATCCAGAACGCGTGACTAGCAAAGGACCTGGGTGAGTAGCGGATCACACGTGACTTGAGATGATCCGGAACGCGTGACTAGCCAAGGACCTGGGTGAGTCCTGGAATTCGCGTGACTTGAAATGATCCAGAATGCGTAACTAGCAAAGGATCTGGGCGAGTACCGGAACACACGTGAGTTGAGATGATCCAGAAAACGTTACTAGCGAAGGACCTGGGTGAGTACCGGAACACGCGTGACTTGGGATAATCCGGAACGCGTGACTAGCAAAGGACTTGGGTGAGTACCGGAACACGCGTGCCTAGCATAGGATCTGGGCGAGTCCTGGAACTCGCGTGACTTGAAATGATCCAGAATGCGTAACTAGCAAAGGATCTGGGCGAGTACCGGAACACACGTGAGTTGAGATGATCCGGAACGCGTGACTAGCCAAGGACCTGTGTGAGTCCTGGAACTCGCGTGACTTGAGAAGAGATGATGCGAAACGCGTGACTTGAGATGATCCAGAACACGTTACTAGCGAAGGACTTGGGTGAGTACCGGAACACGCGTGACTAGCAAAGGATCTGGGCGAGTCCTGGAACTCGCGTGACTTGAAATGAACCAGAACGCGTGACTAGCAAAGGATCTGGGCGAGACCTGGAACTCGCGTGACTTGAGATGAGATGATCCGGATCGCGTGACTTGAGATGATCCAGAACACGTTACTAGCGAAGGACCTGGGTGAGTACCGGAACACGCGTGACTTGAGATAATCCGGAACGCGTGACTAGCCAAGGACCTGGGTGAGTCCTGGAACTCGCGTGACTTGAGATAATCTGGAACGCGTGACTAGCAAAGGATCTGGGCGAGTCCTGGAACTCGCGTGACTTGCGATAATCTGGAACGCGTGACTAGCAAACAGTTGTCAGTTTATTTTGAAGAACGAATGAATCAATGATTCCCCGCATTTTCCGACTGTATACATTTTTTCTCGCCTACTATTGTTTTATTAGTTTTCGTGTGAGTGAAATTTGTCAGTGGGCAAATTTCATTCTCACACTCCTCCCTTACTTCGCGGTGGAAAAGACATGGCGTTTCCTCTTGGCTTGGCTTTCCTTCAGAGTATCTATTGTATCTGCCTCTAGTGCCGCTGGTAAGCCATCCGTCTTGGGTCCCCTGAGTTCGGTTACGCTGTGGCAGTGGCGGTCTTCCCTGGGTGTTGGATTCAGTGTTGGCGGTGTCCTCGTGTGGTTACGTTTAGTATTCCCCTTGTCGTCGCTTTTGCTGTTACTGGTGCACTTGATTGCACCCTGGTTGTCCCTTGACCTGCCGTTGTGTCTACGTGGTATGTCTCGGCTGTTTCTCACTGGTGCTGACCTTGCGGAATGGGTAGTGCGTACGCGGATTGCTCTGATGGTGGGTCGCCTTCGCTGTGCGATCTTCTTGCACTGGGGTGAGCTCGCGTCCTTTTTCTGAAGTCCATGTATTGATCCTTGGGAGGTCCTTCTCTCTGTGCCTTTGTGGGTGTCCGCTTTCGCTCGGCATAGTCCGTGGAAGACGAATTTGTTCGCGCTAGTTGTGTTCTTCGCTGGTGTTGCGGTCTTGCGAATGAGTTCATTTTTTCTATGTCCTCTGTTGTGTCTCTGTGGTTTACGCTTTCTATCGTTGGTGTGTCTCTTGGAAGGCGTTGCATTGAAATTAGGGAGATTCTCAACACGAATTGTCGTGCACGGTGCAATTTCTCGGGGTTGCATGCAACTGTTATGAGGTCCCAATGTGATCTCCTGATCACCGCATTTCAATATTGTACCCAGGCTTGTCATGAAGTCTAGTCCCAGGAGTAGATCATCACTGGAGTCCGGCATGACCAGTAGCTCTAGATTGCATGCGTTCCCTCCAAGCCTTACAGTCGTCACACACGTCTCTCTGACTGTCCTACTACTGCCGTCTGCCATACGCACTCTAGTATGGGATTTTTCCCAATTTGCTGGTGGGAGCGCCTAGCTTTCGTGCTAGTTCTCTGTTCACAAAACTGTTAGTTGCACCTGTGTCCAGTGTAGCGGTGATGGTTTCGGGTCCAATGGAAACTGTGGTACAGATTCGCTGTCTGACACATTGCAATGTTTTTTCCACTTGTGAGGTCTGATGTCGCTGCTCTGTTCCTGACTGTAGTCTTCGGATGAGTGGTGCTCTCTGTTTGCAGCACTCGATCGTCCTCACTTCCCTACGCCCACACTCCCAACAGAATAGCAGTTGTGCATTTCGGCAGTATCCCGCGAAATGCTCCGCCTGTCCGCAGCGCCTGCAAGCTGCGCGTACATCTATGCACGCCTCCACTCCCGCATGAGTAACAGGTGCCACTTGTCGATGGCGTGCCTCACGTGGTGGTGTACGTTCGACTGGAGATTGCACAGGTACTTGACGTGTATCAGGATCACCACGAAGGCCTTCGAGATCTTCCGCCATCTATACCAACTCTTCTAGCGTTCCGAAATCCTTTCGGCGTATATACCACTGGTACTCTTCTAAACTATTCCGAAAAATTCGTTCAAGTTTCTGCACCTCGGTGTACCCAGCATGCATGAGATTTTGGATCTCCACAACGTATTCTTTAAACGTCTCCCGTGGTTTTTGCCGCCTTTGCCGTATCTCATCTTCTAATTTTTCCAGGTATTTGGCAGGCAAGAAGAATTTGAGAAAATCCTTTCTGAACAAGCTCCAATTTGTCCAGGAACGATTGTTGTTGCGGTACCACAGAAGCGCACGATCCTTTAGGAGTTCAGGCATAGTACGTGGAAGCATATCTATGCTGAGTCCGTATACATCTGCAAGTTCTTCCACACGCTCGATAAAAGCTAGTGGGTCACGCCCACCGTCAAAGTTAAGAGACCACTTTCGTACTTGGTCAATGACAGCGGCGTATTGTGTAGACCTGTTGTATTGTTGATCCATTGGTGCAGGTGAAACGTAGGGATGCTGTGGTATTCCCCGTACCTCTGGATACCATACTGGTAGAGTTGCACTTGTTTATATGCCTGGCTTGTCCACTTCCAGCGTTTCGCTGGGAACTATGGACGCAGCCGGCCTTGGTGATGTGCTTTTAACATAACTGCATTGCAGATTCATCAACCGGTATTGTTGCTCCTGAGTCAGTACCGTTTCTGTGAAAAACTCAGAAAGCAGCTTTCGGAGGTCATTCACTGTGCCTGTAGCTTCCAAACCGAATTCCGCCGCAAATATCACCAATTCTTCTTTCCGTAGCAAGTACACCCAGCTTGTTTTCCCCATCCTGTGACTTTCTTGGTTAATGGTGAAGACTATGGGTGGGCGTCAGATGCGTTGATTTCCTTGTTTTTCAAGTCCCTGCTCGGGCGCCACTGTAACGACTCTTCTTTTTGCCGGGGTAAAACTCACCGGAGTGCAGGGGTCGTATACAGAATTATTTATTCTTCCTGACTACAGTAGATTCCTGGCGAGTCCTGGAACTCGCTTGACTTGAGATGATCCGGAACGCGTTACTAGTGAAGGACCTGGGTGAGTACCGGAACACGCGTGACTTGAGATGATCCAGAAAACGTTACTAGCGAAGGACCTGGGTGAGTACCGGAACACACGTGACTTGAGATAATCCAGAACGCGTGACTAGCAAAGGACCTGGGTGAGTAGCGGATCACACGTGACTTGAGATGATCCGGAACGCGTGACTAGCCAAGGATCTGGGTGAGTCCTGGAACTCGCGTGACTTGAGATAATCTGGAACGCGTGACTAGCAAAGGAATTGGGCGAGTCCTGGAACTCGCGTGACTTGCGATAATCTGGAATGCGGGACTAGCAAAGGATCTGGGCGAGTCCTGGAACTCGCGTGACTTGCGATAATCTGGAACGCGTGACTAGCAAACAGTTGTCAGTTTATTTTGAAGAACGAATGAATCAATGATTCCCCGCATTTTCCGACTTTATACATTTTTTCTCGCCTACTATTGTTTTATTAGTTTTCGTGTGAGTGAAATTTGTCAGTGGGCAAATGTCATTCTCACAACATGTATACCATATGTCCATATTGGTTTTAGGATTGTGTTATAAACGAGCAGTTTATTGTCAAGCGATAACTGGGATTTATACACCAAAAGCCAATATAAAGAAGTAAGATTGAATCTAAGTTTTTTCTCTTCGTAAAAATATGCTTCTGCCATGTCAGACGTCGATCTGTAAGCCTAAATATTTGACGTCTTCAGATTGGGCCAGTTGACAATCATTTAGTATCACTAATGCACAAGTCTTCTGTTTTAATCTGAAGGTTACTTGTACAGGATTAGTTGCATTCACCTTAATTCTCCACTTATTTAGTCAGATTTGTAGCTTATCCAAGCTTTCTTGGAGATAAATTGTAGCCATTATATTGTTACTGCTTGTAGCCATTATAACAGTATCATCCGCATAGGTTGCGGTTTTTGTATTCTCCGGAGTGGAAGGTCAGCAGTGTAGAGCACAGGATCAAGAACACTGCCTTGTGGTACAACCTCCTTTATAGAGAACAATTCAGTGACTTCTTCATTGGCCTTCACTCTGAAATGCCGCTCTTCAAGATATGATCTTAAGATATCATAAAACGTCTGAGGTAGTAACTTTTTCAGTTCAAAGAGTAAGCCAGGCTAACATACTTGATCGAACGCCTGTGTTATATCTAGCAAAGCAGTTGTACAAGAACGGTTTTGCTCAAGAGCGTTTCTTATTATGCTGTACACTCGGTGCACTTGTTCTGTTGTAGCGTGGTGTTCTCTAAATCCAAATTGATGATTGGGTATTATCTCCTTTTTGAGCAGAATTGGTTTAAGTTTGTTTAACAGGAGCTATTCAAACATTTTGGAAACAATTGTCAAAAGGCTAATATAAGAAGTAACTTCCTCCAAGGGCTTCCCAGGTTTAGGGGTGACAATAATTTCGGCCACTTTCCATAGACGCGAAAAATATCCAGATCTAATTATTGCATTGAAGAGATAGCTACGGTATTTTATTCCGTCATTTGGTAGTTCCGCTAATATTTTTCCTGTTATCAGGTCGTAGCCCGGTACCTTTTTCACGTTCAGTGTCCTATGCACAGCTTTATGAATTTCCTTTTTTGTAAAGGGCGTGACAGGTAACTCCTTTGGACCGGTCCTGGACTATTAAATGAAGCCATTAAATGAAGATTAAATATCTCATTTTGCTCTTGCTGTGAAATTGGTGGAAACAGCTTAAAGACCCCAGTAAGGTGTTTGGAAAATGTAATTGCTTTCTCCTTCAGTTTTTGCCCAGGAGCCATTTGCGCTGTTGATAGGAGGAACACGGGTGGCCGGTTGCTTCAGTTGCCTTACAAAATGAATAATCTGTGGTCTCTTTTGCTGACAAAGTGGACAAGTAGTGCTGTATTTCTGCATTCTGCTTCTGCGCCAAGTAACGTTTAAGGTTTTTTGTAGCTCTATTAAAATTGTTTTTATCTTTGCCACACCCTTCTTAATTTGCGTTTTTTTTTAACCATCTCCCTAATAACGGGATGGGAAGGATGCTTGTTCAGTTGATCTTTAGGCTCCGGAGTAAAGTTCCATGCAGCCTATTGGACAGTTTTGTTAAAATTTTCAACGGCAAACTCAATATCTTCAGCATATTTCAGACAAATTTCAAAATTTCATCTACAATTTCCTTGAAAAGCAGCCAGTTTGTTTGTTTCATATGTAGTGTGGGTGGTTTTATTGTGCAGGAGAGTGGTCTGATGATAGATTCAACGACGGGGATATGTCAGCACAGCTTCTGAGAACACCTTTCATAACCTAGAAGTCAATGACATCTGAAATTTTTTTTTCTATCAGATGGGCAGTATGTGGGTTGACCTGTTGATACGTGCGTAAGGTTGTGTTCTTACATTGTTTTTAGAAGCTCTCTTCCTTTCGGATTAGTTGTCCGAGAACCCTAAAATTGGTGTTTAGCGTTGTAATCACCACCAGCTAAAAATCTTACACCTAGTGTTTGAAAAAAATGGTAATATTGCTCTTTTTTAATGAAATACCTCGGAGAGCAATACGCTGATGTTATGGTTAGCGGTCCATATTGGTCCAGTATTGTTATGCTTGTTGCTTGAATGTGGGATTTGTCATAATTGTCTTGTACTGTGTGTTTTATTTTGTTTTTAATGATGATAGCAATACCACCGCGTGCTGTTTCGGTTGGATGATTTGTGTGATATATGTTGTACTGATTTATTTTTAAGAGGCTTTTGCTTGTGATGTGTGTCTCAGATATTAGCATTTGTTTGCAAGCAAGGTATTAACTTGATTGACTTTATTGTAATTAGTAATAAACGAATAAAGTGACAAGTAGGTATGTTAACTTAAAGTGACAAGTAGGTATGTTAATTTAAAAGGTATGATAATGGAAGATAATTTATAGTGTAAATAATACAATTATTTCTCCAATATATATCATTTATCCACCTTTTTATTTTCGAAAGTCTTCTGCCTGGAAACGGTTGACAGGATTACGACTCCGTTCGCTTCTGCGTAATGGTGTCGGATTAGACCGTTCGTCGCGAAACTGAGTGGTTTCGGCGGAGATCGGATCTTGCGGAGCTACCTCCCCTTTGGTTGGTTGTGACAGCAGTCCTTCACGAATGTTCACTTGTGGACGCTGAGGCGAGTCAACTGTATCGCTTCGACGAGGTTGTAGTTGGTTTTGGTGGCGTTTACAAAACCCGGAAGGAGGTTTTAGAACATACACCATATTGCCAAGTAGTCTGTCAATTACGCCTTTTATCCACTTAGGACCTCTCGAGTAGTTGCGTAGGAACACTGGTTGAGCAGGTGTGAACTTCGGAGTGAACGAAGTGGTTGGAAGTTGTTGGGAGTAGGTTGGAGTTAGCAATGATAAAGGCGTGCGCATCTGACGGCCATGCAGTAGTTCGGCTAGAGATATTCCTTCAGCATTGGGAATTGCGCGATACGACGATAAATACTTAATTATAGCAGCATTAAGCCATCCTCCATATTTTTTCGGGTTGCTGTTTTAAACGTTCTAACGAAGCATTCGGCGAGTCCGTTTGACGCTGGGTGGAATGGTGCTGTAGTTATGTGCTTTATGCCATTTTGCGGACAAAATTGTTTGAAGTTGTCAGATGGTAACTGTGACCCGTTGTCACTTACGATGTTTTCTGGCAAACCTTCCTTGGCAAATATTGCTGATAATGCCGAATTGTATCGGCAGTCGTCGTACTGTTAAGTTGTGAGGCAAATGGGTATTGTGCATGCGCATCTACACAAATGAGCCACATGTGGTTAAAGTTAGGTCCAGCAAAATCGATATGTATGCGTTCCCAAGGGCGTTGGGCCTCGGGCCAGCTATTGTATTGTTTCACTCGGCTCGAAGACGCAATTTTGCAGACCTCACAGTTAGCTGCGAGGTTCTCGGTATCTTTATCGATGTTGTGCCACCAGCAATGGTTACGAGCTAGCTGCTTCAGCTTGAATACGTCCCAATGGCCCTCGTGTAACAGGTTCACAGTACGTTGACGTAATACGGCTGGTACGACTACTCACGTTAAATGGCCCTGTAAGCAAATAAGGTCTTTAAAAATACTAAATGATAGTTTTCTATTGAAATAAGGTAAAATGTCGCTGTTTTCGATACCCAGATGGTTTGGCCAACCAATTTGATTAAAACCGCGAAATTTTTTTAGTGTAGCATCGTTTTTTGTGTGCTTTTGAATTCAATTTGCGCCGATAGGAGTATCAATGACATCTTAGTTGTAGCAGGCTGGATATTGGTCGAACTTGGCGTCAGGACCCCAGGGCAGCGCGATAATGCATCAGTATTTCCATGTTGTGCAGCTGGTTTCTATCCTATGTCAAATTGAGAACCCATTATAAAAATAACCTAGCGTTGAAGACGGTGCAAAGTCATCGTGGGGAGCTGCATTTTCGGACTAAATATACAGACCAGAGGCTTGTGGTCAGTAATAAGAGTCTTGGCCATATAAATATTGATGACAGCGCTGAACTCCAAAGATTATTGCGAGACCCTTTTTCTCTATTTGGCTATATTTTGTTTGGTGCTGCTCGAGCGTTTTTGAGGCAAATGCAATCGGTCTTTCAGTACCGTCGGGGTACACATGTGAGATGACACCTCCGATTCCCAAAGAAGATGCGTCAGTGGCTAGCAGAATCGGCAGATGTTCTTGAAAATGTGCAAGTTCTGTGGCTCTAACGATGTGCTCTTTCAAAATTTCGAATGCATGCTGCTGTTGGTGTCCCCACTCGAATTTGACATTTTTCCGCCGTAGTTTGGTGATCGGCGAAGTGATTTGTGAAAAGTAAAGAAAGGTATAGATTGGTGGAAATAGCTCACCTTCCCCAAAAAGGCTTCTAGAACTTTAAGTGTTTTAGGGTGTCGAAGGAGGCGCACTGCTTTAACGCCGGAGTCATCTGGTAAAATACCATTCGCACTGATTTGTCGTCCTAAAGACTCGATCTTTTCTTGCAAAAAGAAACATTTTCCTTTCTTGCACTTAATCCCGATGGTTTGAAGACGCGAGAGCACTTTGTCGAGGCGTTCGATGTGCTGCTCGATGATTGGCGCTGTAACAATAATGTCGTCCGAATAGTTGCCAAAAACATCGATGCCTTGCAGAAGTTGCTCTAAAAATGTCTGAAAAATCGCAGGTGCACTTGCTATGCCGTAAGGTAACCGTTGATATAGGAACAACCCCTGCGGAGTATTGTAGACTAAAACTTTCTTTGATTCCTCGTCCAGCTCCATCTGTAAATACGCATCTTTTAGATAAATTTTAGAGATGTGCTGGCCATAACGAATAGTATGTAACAAATTTTCGCGCGTTGGTGGGGGGTATCGTTCGATATCAATTTGCTTATTTATGGTTACCTTAAAATCTCCACACATTCGAATAGAGCCATTAGACTTTGGCGCTAGAACGATAGGTGATGCCCACTCGCTAAATTGGAGTGGCTTCCAAATTCCAGCTTCCACTAATCGATCCGATTCAGTTTTGAATTTATGCATTAGGGCGAAAGGAATTGGCCTGGATTTGAAGAATTTCGGTGACGCATCTGGCTTAAACTGAATGTTGGCTTTGAAATTGTGTACTGTGCCCACTGCCGGCTCAAAAAGTTCCTTATATTTTTCAAGTAGATTATTGGCTGAGCCCTGTGTTTGTAATTAAACACATTTGTAGTATTTTAAAACCAAAAGCTTCAAAGAGGTCTGCACCAAAAATATTGTTGCCAGAATCTACACACGCGACCACCAAAAGCACTGTTTGTTGTTTTATGCCACACTTAACCCTTGCATAAAATTCACCACAAGATTTAATTTTTTTGTTTCCAAATCCAAACAGAGACCGATGACAAGGATTAAGTGGTGGTTTATTTATAATTACGTAGGTTTCCAATGTAAAAATCGAGACGGAGGCTCCCGAATACATTTGGAATGTGATTAATTTATTATATATTTCCAAATCAATAAGGTTTTTTAAATTTTTTTTCTTCAGTACCCCTGTAATATTGTAGATCGTCTCTATTGCGCCAATGCTTGCGTTCACCTTGCGTTTTATTTTTCTGGTTGTTGTGTTGTTGTGTGTTGGAACTGTTTTTTGACATAAAGACGACTGCTATGTGTCCAACACGACCGCATTTAAAACAGACAGCGTTTTTAAATTTACAATCGTCGCGGGAGTGCGAGGAGCCACAACCAGAGCACGATTTGTACAGTGGCGTCTTATTCGGCTTTGAAGACCGCGAGCGCAAATTGGACTGGAAATGTCGCACATTATGTTTAATCTCGTTGATAAAAGGTGCTAGATTATTTACCGTTAAGCTACTCTCTTTTATAACCTGTACTGCTTTTGTTGTTGCCTCGAATGATTCTGCAATTACTAAAACGTAATTTAACGTTGGCTGCACTTTTTGCAGCGCCGAAGATCGAACAGTTTCGTGTGGTGAATGTAAAATTAACATGTCACGTATCATCTCATCAACATATTGATGCTGGCATGATTCGGCATTGCACACGAACTTACTCTCACGAGCCAAGTCACGAAGATCGGCCACCCACTCTTTGTAGGTCTGCTTCGGCTTCATTATGCATTTATGAAAATTATACCTCGCCGCAACCACATGAACTTCTATCTTGAAGTGCTCTGTCAATTTTCACGTTAGTTCGGCATATTGTTGTTGTTGCAAGTTGCTGCTGCCAAACAGCTTTTTTAGCAACTCAAACATGTCGGCATCGACCCACGACAAAAAAAATGACTTAAGTTTTTTCGGCTTTGTTACTGCATACGCCCAAAAATGTTGATTCAACTGCTCCAAATAGGAATCCCAGTTTTGAAGCTCGTTATTGAATGTGTGGAGTGATGGCACCATGGCAAAATCGCACGACGCTCCAGCTTGGTTTTTTAAAACCGTTTGCATCCACTGCTGTTGTTCCGAAAGCAATTTTTGGGAAAACTCTTGTTGCTGTTTCACAAGCAGTTTAAAAAATTCTTCCGTCGCCATTTCAATTCCGCACGTGATTACTCAAGTAGATTCTTTGTTTCTCGTCGCCAATTGTAGTGTTTGCAAGCAAGGTATTAACTTGATTGACTTTATTGTAATTACTAATAAAAGAATAAAGTGACAAGTAGGCATGTTAACTTAAAGTGACAAGTAGGTATGTTAACTTAAAAGGTGTGTTAAAAGGAATGATAATGGAATATAATTTATAGTGTAAATAATACAATTATTTCTTTATATATATCAATGTCCATGTTGTTCTGTTCCATAAATGTTTTGACTTCATTAATATGACGAGAAAGCCCGTTCGCATTCCATACCACAATTTTAAGTTTTTGTTCCATTAAGTCAGTTTAGAGATCACTGTTTTTAATAAATTGAGCATTGTTCCAATTTGTTTCATAAGGCTTTTCAGCATACTCTTTAATTCAGTCATGTCATTTGATCGATGTGGGGCGAGTTGATTTTCACTTTGCTGGTTTAGAGTTTGCTCCTGTTGCGTGCTCTGTTTGGCGATTTGAGCATATGTGCAACCTGGTTGGCTTTCGGAATCTGGGGCCTTGTTAAAATTACTGTTTTCAAACACTTTCTGCCTTAGCGTGGGGAATGTTTTTTGCTGTAATTCTTGGTACACACTACAGCCTCTGTAATTAGCCGGGTGGTTTCTTCCGCATAGCACACATTTAACATCCTGTGATTTTTCTTTACTAGGGCAGTCTGACGTTGCATGATTGCCAACGTATTTAACGCATCGAGGAGTATGGTTGCAATATTTTCTAGTGAGGTCATACCTCTAACATTTTGTGCATGGAGCTATTTCCCTTTTTTAATTTGCTGGTTCGAATTTTATTTTTGTGTGCATAATTGCTTCAATTTTAAAAATGGCTGTATTATTTTTGTTTTGTTTTAAGTTTACATAAAATATTGACAACGGATGCTTTGTTTTGAAACATCGAATCCCAACCTAGTTATTTCCTCTTTTATTTCTTCTGTAGATATTGTGTGGTGTAGCCCTTTCAATACTACGCTAAAGTCTTTTTCCTGTTTGGGTTTATATGTATGGAATTCTGTGTTCTTTTCAGGCAGAGCTTTTGTAATAGTTTTGTACCCTTCTCCTGACTTTGGTTGAATTTTAACTTCGCTATCTTTGCGGAATTTGAACTGGTCTTCATTCTTGGCAATGTTTTTAGCAGTTCTAGTAACGGTTGAGCATTATTTACTCCAGAGACGTAGATTGGAGGAGCATTTCGGACTCTTTTGTCCCTTTCTTTTGGACTAGTACCGTCGATTTCGACTTCTGATAGTATCGCGAATCTATTTGAGCTACCTGGCAAATCCCCTAGTTTTGACTGTTTTTGTTTATTTAGTGTTGTGTTTTCTGGGCTTGATCTAGCGCGTTTAGGGGTTTGGTTTATGTCGAATTTGTTCATGACATTTATATTGTGGATTAGTTTGAATATTTCCTACTGTGTGTTTTATTGTGAGTGAATCAATATATTTTTTTGATGAGTGGTTTATTGTTGTTGAGTGAATTTTAGGAGTAAGTGCACGGCTTTTATATGGTGTTTCAGTTTGTGTAAGTTTAATTGTGAGAATGTTAATGCTGTTATGTGTTGAACGGGCAATTGCTGCTGAGCAACTTTGACACTTTTTTAAAAGTTTTTTTAGATTTGCCAGCAGAGTGAAAAAAAACCAGACCGCTTCGCTTGGTAGTTTTTATAGCTTTTAGCACTAATTATAATTATTAACGCCCAGATAAACAAAATAAGCTTAGGGTATTAGGCAGTACATTAGGAGGTGCATACAACACGGGTTGTTTGTGTAGTTCCGAAGAACAATTGGCGCATAAATGCTTAATTAATATTTTGCATATTTTGCAATATTTAATTTTCACGATTTTTGATGGAGAAAAGCGGGGAAAATTTCGTAGAAATTATAAGCAAAAATTATTGGGAAATAGTAACTAAACTAAATGCAATAAATTTATATAAATAATTTGTTTTCGCAGTCAGAAGTTGTGCATCTAATTGAGTATTTTTATACTTGTGCAATGGAAATTATTTTGTTTTCTCTTCGGCACTACATTACAGTTGTCTTTCCATTTTAATTTTACACGGCGTTATGTTTGTTGTATGAATTTGTATTGCCTTCAATGGGAAACTTCAATAGAAGAAGGGCAACAGAGTGCCAATTCGGCAATCACCAATTCTCCCACACGAGGAGAACATAGGAGACCTCTTGACTTAAATCCGTCCTTTGTCACGAGCCTTCTAGAAATAGAAGTTGTAGTTGACCCAGGAATTAACGACACCCAATTAATAGAACAGGGAAATAGTAAATTTGGAAAACAGTGGCCAGTTACAGGCTTTCTTTGACTGTGTGAAGCAGAGGTTGTTCGGAGACGCATACAATCTTGTGCTGCCAAAGCAATTTGGCAGTACGGACGAGCTTTATGGGCTCCTGAGGAGATCTTACCTGAAGGTGAGGACTCTGGAAGATGTAACTCAAGAAATCAGAATGGGGAAACAGTTGGCAAGTGAGGACTTTTACCAGGCGAGTAGGATCACTGCAGGGGCTGGCCACACAAATAGTGAGAGGTAAATAAAATGGCGTTGGAAATACAGCGCTCTTGTACAAAGTTGACAAGTCAGTGTTGACAGCTTTCGTTGTGGGTCTCCGCGACCTCGCTCGAAAGATTTATATGCTGAAAAGCAGAACAGGAACTCTGGAGGAATTAGCAGAAAAGGCGATTAGAGCGCAATTCTTGGTGGAGCGGAGTACGGCTGGTTTGGGCAAGGTACATATGTTAGAAAACACACAGGACAAATTCACTACCGCCGTCTTGGATAGAGAGGGAAGGGATTCCCTCCCAAACTCATCCCAGGGAACATAGAATCCCGGTTTCTCCGATAACAGAGCCATGAATACGAGAAATCCGTACAAGGGGTTTGTAGAGAGGACACTCGGAAAAACATGTCCTACTGTATGAAATGCCAAGCATATGCTCATGAAGCAAGTCTGCAGTGCCTAGGGAGCACAGAATGGGATCAGAGTATGAGACAGCCAGTGACGAGGCGCCCGGATCCACCCAGGAGAGAAGAAGGGAATAATTTAAGCAGACCTAGAATTAATTCCACGGAAGGAATTAGTCCAGGAAGGAATCCCTTCAAAACTGGAACTAATCAGCAGCGTTCAAATTTGAATTCCAGTAGTGAAGCGAGGTTGAAATGCTTCTCACGTGGACAAATGAGACATCGAGCAGCAGAATGCAGGCAAAAACAATCCCAACAGAGGGATTAGGGAAACTTCCAGCGTCCCAGACGAGGCGTATAGACTGGAAAGTCGAGAAGGAAAAAGTAAATATTTAGTAGGCAGGCCGAAATTAGCAGAAGAGGTGAATCGATTGTAAAGCGATGTAGGGGTGATGACCCAAAAGAGGGAGGAGAATGAGGCTCTCTAAAATATTCTTTTTGATTGGTTTACATTGGCGATTCTAGTAGTAGGGTTAGGTTTTGAAAAAATTGGAAATATAGGCCAGTAGCTGTAAAAGCGGTATGGGCGTACCAGCATAGGTTAGCACGTAATGAGTATAGATACATATGGAAGAACTATAACTCATGGTGGGAAAGTATCAGAGAATAAATACGCATTCGTTTTTGGAACAAGAAGGCGTTGTTTCGTGGTTAGTAGAATAGCCGATGCGTTGATCGAGCTACCCTGCAAGGGGGCAGCTAGTGGAAAACTAATGCTGTTGGTAGACGCAGGAGCAGACATAAGCCTCGTAAAATCTAGTAGTTTACGAAAAGGGCTGGTAAATGGAGAAACTAGTGTGAAGATTCTCAACGGTGCCTTTGGGGGGTGTATTAGGACACTACCCTCAGTAAGGGTAAACCACAGCGAGGTCAGGGAAGTAAGTTTCAGAATGAACGTAGTGAAACTAGAAAAGGAAGGTGTTCCGGCTGATGGTATAATCGGGCGGGATAACCTTTGTGGCCGCAGCATTCTGAATGCAGTAACTAAAGAATAATAATAATTATAATGATTTAAGGCCTAAGCTTACTAATTATGATATTTTTATGGAACCAAATTATGGATCGGTTAACCATATTACGCAGGTAGATATAAGAAAAAGAATGGAAAGAGTGCTAGAATCACTGAAGTTAGACCCAAGCGTAAACTCAGAGGAGAAGGCATCTATATTAGCCATTTGCATTCCATTACATATTTCTGCTGGAAGGAGACCAGCTAACATACACACCCGAGATAGAATATGAAATACCAATTAGAGTGGATCAGCCGTTTGCAAGGGTTAGATTGATTTGTGTATTTAGATAATATTATGTTTGTGTAATCTACGGGAAGACCTTGCAGCAGCATTCGCAATGCTTGTGCAAGGTCCCACAGAAATTGCGAGAATACAATTTGAAATTGAACACGGAGAAGTATCAATTTCTGCGAAGAGAGATGATTTATTTAGGCCATCATTGTTCAGAGTCAGGGAGCACTGCCAGATCCTCAGGAGGTGGAATGCGTAAAGAATTTAGGGATTCCAAGAAATAGAAAAAACTGGAAGCGTTCCTGGTGCTAGTGAGCTATTTTAGAAAGTTCCAGAATGACTAGCGAGAATTGCGTTCCCAATCAATAAGTTGCTATGTATAGAAGCAACGTTCGAATGGACAGAGAGCTGTCAAAAGGCATTCGAAAGGCTAAAAGAGCTAATTAGGTCGCCAGCGATTTTGGCGTACTCCGATTTTCAGCAAACTTTTTTGTTGAACACCGGTGCTAGCAATGAAGCATTTGGAGCAGTGCTGCCACAAGGGCAAGTCGGAAATTACCAGGGCTAATACGTGAAGGAAAACAGAGAGATAAAACAACAGAAAGACTGGCTGATGAAAGTAATGATAAAGCCTCACAGTCAGCTAGAAGGGTTGATAGATTATTGTGTGATATTGCAGTCAATCCATTTGAGAAAAATAAACTTTTTGTTGGAAAGCCTGTTTTAATGTGTGGTGATTTGTTGGGGTCCGTGATTGTCGTCGCTAGTGGCGAGCGCCCTTTTGTTGCCGGTAATTGTCGCGGGCGTATATGAGTACCTGGTGTTGTTCTGTTCTTCAATATAAGACAAGCGCCAAGCGATTTATTATTTAAAATCATAAGCCTTATAGACAATTTACAATGAACAGTCTGGGTAATCACCTTTCTGGTATTCCAGTTACGTATTTGTTGATTGGTGTCAGTTAGTTAAGCCAACTGGCCTACTCGATATACAAATTTCGTTGGTACATTCTAAATTCCAATGCCAGTCGTAAAACTTGATTGCGGAACTGTAACACCCTAAAAGTTCACATAATGATTAATAAATAAATACATCTTTATTTATAGTATTTGCACCCTAAAAATATGTGCTTGCTTAATTTGTTTCATTGTAATACTTCTAAATGCTAACTACAACAAATGTGTAGTGTCTTTAGGAGTTGGTGCTGTGATTCAACTACGCGCAGGTAGCTTGATTCTGACTCACAACAGATTTTCGTCAATTATTGCCTGCAATCCCACATGTTTCACTATCTCATTTAATGCAAAATTATTTAACTTCTTGGCCAGAATATCCTTTGATTCATAAATGACATTAGTAAGAAATATGAGAGCATTAGAAAGTGAAATTTAATACTTTGAATTTTTTAAATTGATAGGGGATGGTAATATGCAAAGTTTTTCACAGTTGGGTAGCGAGAATATAATTGCACTACCAAATAACTTAGTATCCACAGATTCCATCATCGATGATATTCATGGTATCATTGCTGAAACAATTAATACTCCACAAATTTTACATCGCATAATTTTAGCTCCAAAAAATGACGATTGTAGTTAACGATCACATCTTAACTATTTTGCTAGGAGAACAGCATGTTTGCAATAGTTATGATATTTCTCTAACTGACGATAATAGAGAATGTAATAATGTTCCAATTGAATACATTAACTCATTATCGTTAAGTGGCTTACCTCCACATAAATTTGTTTTGAAAGAAAATTACACTGTATTACTTATTCGTAATTTTAATACTGTAAATGCGTTAATTAATGGCACAAGAATGCGTGTGAAAAAAATGCATCGTAATTGTCTTGACTGGGAAGTTTTACCCGGTGTATCAAGTGGGCAACGTGTTTTGATACCAAGAAATCATTTAATAGTGTTTTCTTGTGCGCATACAAATGTTACCTACTTTCAATGTTGCACTCAACACTGTTAAGTGTTACATTTTTATATTTAGAAAATAACGCAGAAAATCCGTTGCTTTCCGTTTTGTGCCAAAAAAATATTTAAAAAAGTAAAAAAGGAGAAGCTAATAATAAAATCAATTTAATTAATTGAAACAAAAATATTGGTCATCTCTGTCTACCATACGTATATAAACTGCCATTGCATTCATACAATCAGCTCAATCATAGGGTAACTGACGCTGAAGGGAAGAAAATGAAACATTTTCACGCACTCAGTGTAACATTTTCACAAAAGAAATCATGGCCCTGGCGCAGGGTTGCAATTATTTGAGAAAATATTACAAAATCTACGCACTGCAAGGCAAATGTAAACGCTATAATTTATTCGTGTACGTTACAACCTTTACAATTCGACGAACGCTTTTGTCAGCTTCCTACATGTAGTTGATTCACTGCACGAACTCCTAAGAGGCACTACACTTCCGATGTAGTTAGCATTTTAGAAATAGTATAAGTGTATATTTATGCGCAATGATTTTTCAATAAAGTATTATTATAATAATTAATTGGTATAGATTTTCTTGGCGACGGAAGTATTTCCAACGGAGGTTGAAAAGCAAGAGAGCGAGCATTCACTCTGCTGCTAGAGCCGATCGACCACGGACATAGTGTGGGGAAATTTCTCCGCAGCATCTCGCTCTGCGAACTGAGAGGCGAGACTTTGTGACGCTCGCACCGGGTAGCTACCAGCGTTCGTGGGTCTGACTTCCAGGTTCACCGCGTGAACATACCCCCCACCTTGCAAAGATTGCAACTTGGTAGAGAGGTGTGGGAGGTGCAGGGGTTAGGAGATTTATGTCATCGCGGACGGGTAGGATTAGTACGGGTAGGAGTGAGTGCCACCGAAGTAGTTGTCGTTAGTATAGCAGGGAGTGGGTGCAACCGAGATTGCTGGCGGTAATATGGGAAGGATGTTTGGGAGTTGATTAATGCGGAGATGGTTAGTATAGGGCGCAACAGAAGTTGTGGTACGTGGAGCATTGGATGCCACCGAAGTAGATGTCGTAAGTATAGTAGGGAGTGGGTGCCTCCGAGATTGCTGGCGGTAATATGGGAAGGATGTTTTGGAGTTGATTAATGCGAGGTGGTTAGTATAGGGCGCAACAGAAGTTGTGGTCACGTGGGGGTGGAGCATTACTATGGGGGTGTCAGGTGCAACTGAAGTTTCTGGTACTCGGGGGGTTTAGTTGGAGGGGTGAATGCAGGGCGATTTCTTTCCTTGCGGTCCGGGGGTGCGGGGAAGTATGGCATGCCCGCCATGAACCTGGCCATGAAGGGGTCAGCGTCCTCTGGATGTAGAAGTGTGTGGTGTTCCAAGTGACACACGCGGCACCGGAAGTTGCTGGTACAATGCAGTGCGCGATGGGAGGCAGTTAGACAGCTATAACAGTAGCCGCGCTCGCTGACGACTCGGCGTCGTGCTTCCACGGTGAAGGCCACGAAGGCGTATGGGGTTCCCCAAGCAAGCGGTACATATGGCGATGTACCTCGTTCGCTCGTCGAGTAGAGGTGGACTGCGATGATCTCTGAGTGCCACTGCTCGTTTGGATGAGACTGATTCTTTCAGGTAGCTACGCAATGACTTCGGCGGTTCGGTTGCTCGAGCATGATGTTGCTGGCGGGGGTACCTCAGGGTTGGTTGGCGCAGCACTACCTTCCGGGGCTTCTTTCTGCGATTTGGCGTTGGTTCAGCATGGGGTGGCTTTTCCGGTAGAGTGCCAAACGAGATGTTGGGTTCGGAGGAGGATGATGACGTTGGAACGCGCTTCTGTACCGGGCTTATCCAAGACCATTGAGGTCGATCACGCCGGGGTGGACTGGCACGGAGAGTCCTCAGCCGGTCGACCAGGTTGCTCAGCGAGCTGTGGGGGTCTGGGAATGACTCGGTCCGCAGACCTCTCATCCGGGCCACAAGGCTCCCCAGAGAGGTGTCAGAGGATGATGGGTCTGTCATATCTGAGAAGTAAGACGTTTGTTACAACTAATGCAAGTGTGGTGAAAGGGAAAAATAGTAGGGTTTATAGGGGGTGCCTAAATAAAGTTGAGAGTTAAGGTTAGTCTAGGTGGTGCTCATAGACGCGAAGGGTAGCGCTACGAGTTTAACAATGGGTCATTTTAGGACGCCACTAGCTGTGCGAACATCTGCGACGCGAATATTCCCATCGGGTCCAGGGTACGTCTTAGTGACGCGTCCCAGCCTTCATTCGTTTGTGGGAAGTTTGTCATCGCGGATGACAACCAGGTCACCTTCGAGAAGGCTGGCTTGTGTTCTTTTCCAACGGGTGCGTCGTTGGCACTCCTGAAGGTACTCGCTTTTCCATCGAGTACAAAATTGTTGAGATATGGCCTTGAGTCTGCGCCACCTATTAGGGGGGTATTGGTATTCCAATCTCACATCTGTCCGTGCCTAAAGGAAGGTTGGTTCCCCGTCTGGCTAAGTCATCAGCCCTACAGTTCACCTCAATACCCTATGCTCCGGAACCCATGTAAGGCGTACTCTGAAAATGGTATTGATATCATTTAGAGTTGCTTGGCTGTCCTGAGCAACCTTTGATTTCAGTGCCACCGAGTTCATTGACAAGATGGCCGCCTGGCTATCTGAGTAGATATTTTTAATATTTTTTGTTACGGCATGTCTATTATACGGCTACCACCTTTATGGCTAGCACCTCTACACTGCAGTGGTCGGGGAGACGGAAAGGAAGTTCCAGTCCCAGTTCTTGTGAGAAAACCCCAAAACCGACTCAATCGTCAAGTTTGGATCCGTCAGTGTAGAAATTCAGTTCCCCCCCTTCTCCATGGTATTGGTGTTTGCCACTCTCTTCTAGACGGAATATATGTCTGGAAGTGCCTATCGAAGTTGAGATTAGGCATGGAGTGGTCAATGTGTTGGATAGAACTCCAGGTATGCGCAATAGTTGATTGACCAATCTGCCTGTCATGCCATAACGCCGCACATTTCAGCCTTAGTGCTGATGTGGCGGCCCCTTGTTTCCCTACCAGCTCTAATATAGATGGGTTGAGTATTACTTCTAAAACTTTAGTAGGCGTGGTCCTTAAGGCACCACAGATGCATAAAAAGCCTTTGGACCTTGCTCAGAAACTTCAAATAGCTTTATTTCTGAGTGGCTGGCCACCATACCAGTAATCCATATAGCAATATAGGTCTGACCACCGAAATGTATAGCCAGTGCATAATTCGTGGGGATAGCCCCCACCTGATTCCGACCGCTTTCTTACATGTGTACAAAGCAATATTGGCCTTTCTAATTCTTTCTTCAATATTGGGTTTCTAGGTAAGTTTCCTATCTAGTACTAGTCCCAAATATCTAACTGTCTCCTTCATCGGAATTTCCACACCTTTGTAATGGAGCGGTGAGACATCAGGAGTCTGAGGAGTGCCTCTGCAGACCTGTCTGCTTAAGGTGTAGGAACCTAAGCTGGCAGTTAGCTTTCTGCTGACGAGTATCGTCTCTATCAGCGCTACCATGTAAGGATCGATGCCCAGAGCTTCTAACGCTCTCGTAAGGGCGTTCGCATTCATGTTGTTGAAAGCGCCTTCTATGTTAATGAACGCCGCCAGTGCAAAATCCATCTGCTGGATGGCTTTTCCCACTATACCAATAAGTACGTGTAACGCCATCTCTGTCGATTTGCCCTTCGTGTATGCATGTTGTGCCGAGGAGATTCTAGCAGTTGGTTTAGCTTCCAGTAAGTGTGCATCCATCAATCTCTCCAATGGTTTTAGGAGGAAAGACGTGAGACTGATTGGTCTGAAGTCTTTAGGATTTACATGTGAGGACCTGCCCGCTTTAGGTATGAAGGAAGCCTTCGTTTCCCTCGATCTTAGCGGAATATAGCCTAGGTTAAGACAGCTTCTAATTGCAGTAACAACCCAGGACGTAATTATAGCCCGAGATTGTAGCAATTCTGCTGGATAAATTCCATCCGGGCCCGGAGATTTGTATGGACCAAAAGTGCTAATGGCCCACTCAACTTTCTCGACTGAAACTATCGCATTTCCTATCTCAGACTGCCTGATCCTAGCTGTCGAGTTATTACCCTTCACCGAGCTACTACCTGGAAAAAGCGTATCTAAGAGAAGAGCCAAAGATTCCTCACTCGATTCGAACCACACATCACACGCAACTTTTAGGTAGCCCAGGTTGTGTTTTGTCACCACAAGGATTCTTCTTAGTCTAGCTGCATCCGATGTTTCTTCCACAACCCTACAATAATTTTGCCAGGACTGTCGCTGCGCAGTTCTGGTTGCTTTCTTGTATATTTTAAGCTCAGTCTTGCAGGCTTCCCAGTCCGCGGGCACACCCGAAGTTTTAGCCCTATTAAATAACCGCGTATTGGACTTCCTGAGAAGGCCTAGATCCATTGACCACCAAGGTGGTTTGTTCTTGCCTCTCAGTTTAACAACCGGGCACCCGACTGTCAGTGAACTATTCAGGGCCGTGGTTACCTGATTGATCAGCCCGTCTAATTCCACAGGGTCTGTGGAATCAGACAGGGGATTTCTGGGCAGTGAGGCCCTGATAGTCTTCATATACAGGGTGGCCCAAATAAGACCAGCTGATGTGAAACACAAATAACTTTTTTATTTTTTAACATAATTTATTTTTTCTTTTTGCAGATTATAACTGAACTCTTGGAAATTTAAAATGAATACGTACATTCCACAACAACGCATTAAAATTATCGAATTTTATTATTCTTCTCAACGATCAATTGTTCTGACGCAGCGAAATTATCGCCGTTTTTGTAACGTAAGATCAGCTCCCACATCTTCCATGATTACACGTTTACTTCGCCGTTTTGAGGAAGTGGGTTCAGTTGCCGACCGTCCATCTGTCTCAACTCGTCGCCGTTCCGGCCAATTGGGTATACCCAGAACAACATTACAGAGAATTTTAAAGTTGGATCTTAAGATGTATCCATACAAAGTTCAAATTGTGCAACAGCTTCTACCGCAAGACCCCCAACAACGACTATAGTACGCTATTCGCTTTACACAATTAGCCATACAAAATTATTTTTTTAATAATCTTTTGATAACGGATGAAGCGCATTTCCATTTAAGTGGTTATGTGAATAAACAAAACTGTAGGTTGTGGGGTTCCGAAAATCCAAGGGCAATACATCAGCGTCAGTCACACCCAATCAGATGCACTGTTTGGTGCGGTGTTATGGCCACAAAAATCATCGGCCCATATTTCTTTGAGAATGAGGATGAAACGCCAGAAACGGTCTCCGGGGCTTCTTACAGAACAATGATCGCCAACTTTTTGCGGCCAAGGGTGGAGCAACATCCTAATTTGTGGTTTCAACAAGATGGAGCCACTGCGCATACTGCTAGGCAAACTATTGACATGCTGCGTGAAATTTTTGGTGAACGCATAATTTCAAGAAATTCAGATTTCCCTTGGCCTCCTCGTTCACCAGATTTAACTGCGCCCGATTTTTTTTTTATGGGGATATTTAAAAGACAAAGTGTATGTTAACAAACCACAGACACTTGGACACCTCAAGCAGAATATTCGAGACGAAATACGGCGCCTGCAACCAGAAACATTACGCCGTGTAATGCAAAATGCGCTAAAAAGAGCAAATGCCTGTATCGAGCAAAATGGTGGTCATTTGTCTGATGTCAGATTTCACACATAGTCACGTTAAATTTCCATAAAATGTATTTAACATATTAAAATAAATCATTTAAAAAAACCCGTTATTACAAGAGTTACACGTGTTTAACATCACTAGGTCTCATTTGAGCCACCCTGTACTTCCCCCAGTCTGTTCTCTGTATATATATTTCTAAGGGTCTTAACAGGAGCTAAGTTCAATTCGTATTCTATATAAGTCGGAGTAGGAATTTTTATTCGACGCTCTCCATCTTTTTATATTGTTCGCGAAATTATCGAAGTTCAGCGTAATATCTAACACTTCCTTCCTATTTTGTGTTATAAACGTCGGCTCTGAGTCTAAATTCAGAACACTAAGCTTTTTTTCTATAATAAAGTCTAAAACTGACTCACCTCTTGCGTAAGTGTTCGTGCTTTCCCACAATGTGTGGTGTGCGTTTACGTCGCTGGAGACAACCAAGTTCATGTTGGCTGCAGCTGCCTCCATGACCAATGTCCGAACCTAACCTCCTTCGGTGGAGCGTCCTTGTCATGTGGTATATATGCAGAGGCTACCCAGAGACTGCTATTTTGCAGCTTAATGCTTGCCGCCACCGTATCACCATTACTTAACTGTGGGAGCAAAAATGCGTTAATGTTATCCTTTGGTGGAGGTTGATTTGGATCAGTTTCATAGGAATCTGTCCTTCTTACCTCCACCATCGTAACGTACGCGTCCTCCTCTTCTTCCGTGTAGTCAAGAAGGTCGTCCTCCTCAAAGAGCTGCCCGACCCCGGTCAGCTGCTCTGAGCCAGTCGATCTTTGGCTGCTGGACAACCCTTCTTCACTACCGTCAGCCACGCTAGCCGTGTCACCCTCTATCTCCTCCGGTTCCAAAGCTTGCCCGGCGCTACGGTAGATCTGAACGGTCGCGTCAACGAACCTGAACCTGACTACCCCTTTTCTCTCTGCCAGTGGGGCAAGGGACTCAGCGTTGAGTATTAGCAACACCTGCTTCCTACCTTCCACTGGCTCTTCGAGTTTCGCTACCTTCAAATTATGGGTTGGCAGCTCTCTTACACGATCTAAAGATCGCCTCTATTTCCGACGGTTCAGCTGGCTTAGCCGGGATCGAGACCCGGGCTCTGGGTCTGCTGGGAACTCCTTCCCTGCTGACGGCCGCGATCCTGGCTCCCGGCCAAATCTCGCCAACCTTGCTTACCGCGATCTTGTATTGGCTGGCTGACCTGCTGTCATCGCATGCGATAAGCTTGGTCCTGGCCTGCTACCAGCCCGTATCGTGACAGAAAGGGGGGTCCAGGGTTTTCCTCTAAGACATGGAGGTAGACTTCGGCAATCGCTTGCTCTACCCACCTCCACTTCTCTTTGGGTATGACCTCTTCCTCCTCCTTCCTGTCAATGATGGCCATCATCTCACCCCCAACTTTGACAACTTCGCTGTAGGATGGGTATTTCTGGCCGCCGACTTTTTGTCTTTTAGCGGCCTCACCCTCTTCAGCCGAACGTTGTCTCTTTGGGGCTGTACACGCCGGTTTGCCCAAGCCGGATAGCACACCCCTTACCCATTCTACAGATTAGGCCTGCTCCTCATTGAGCTGATCAGTTGGTAGAGCTTCGTATTTTGTCAGGACCTTGAAGGCCCCCTTCTTTTCGTAAAAGGCCTGCTTTGACGGACGGACGGGATAAACGACACCCCCTGGCCTACCCCAGCAACCTTCTTTGAGCTGCTGGGCCCCTCTACTGTCTGCTGCCGATTGATCCCCGGGGCAGCCCCCCGCCCCCTGACCGCAGTTGGTGTTTGGGTTTCTACCACCTCCTCCGGGTTTCTTCCTTCAGCACCCCTCTGAAAGAGGCGAGAGAACGGTTTTCCCAAGCCGCCCCGTCCCCTAATACCAGCACTCGTGCTGGGGCCAGCCCTAACGCTTAAGCCCCCTGTGCTTCCTGCTGCTATCGATGTGTCCACCATCCTTGCATTAGCGGTAGACAGGATCGCCTCTATCGGTTTTTTGGGATATCATATATATCCAACGAATATCGGACAAGATTCGTATGCGCGGGTGAGGCTAGATAGAACCGGAGGACGCCAAGTATCCGGAGCACTTCGTTAGAGACTGGGCTAGTTTTTAACCTGGGTCCCAAGCCAGGTTGAGCATCGACACGGGTCGTATGACATCTTGCTCCAACCAGGGAGGTGTTTATTGGCTCCTCAGTCTAGATCCGTAGTGTTCTGTTATGAATTGCAGTGTTACCTCGGGCAGGATGTGACTCTTCGCCACGCACTATCAGTCTAGATGGGATAGAGGCTAATATTCCTAGAACTATAATCGCATATTCCCATCCTGGGAAAATCTACGCTTCAACGAAACTGACGCTTCAACGAAACTGGCGCTTCAACCCCTTCGGACCGACTTAAATTCGTTCCTTGTGTCGTAGTGTGTTTTCTCGTTAGGATATGACCATGACGTGCTTTCCTGGCGTAGCCAGGATGGTCCCGTCCACCAGAGGGTGTTGTGTAACAGTGATTCCGCTGAACTTCCGCGGCTGGCTAAATCGGCTGTATTGTCGCGGGACTCCACGTGATGCCAGTTTTGAATACCTACGAGTTCACTGATTTTGGAGACTCGATTAGCAACGAAGGTGTTCCATGAACACGGAGGCTTTTGCAGCCACGCTAGTACAATCGTGGAGTCGGTCCAGCAATGTAATTGCTGGGGTGACACATTTAGTTGTTGAAGTAGGGGTTGAACAACGTCTGCCAATAGTGTGGCTCCGCAGATTTCCAACCTGGGTAGTACGGTTTGAACTGGTGCTACTAGTGATTTGGCTATAAGTAGGGACGACGAGAGGGATGGGCCGTGTCGGGTGCGGACGTATACCGCTGTTGCGTAAGCTAGTTGGGATGCATCACAGAATGCATGCAGTTCAATTTCGTTCGCTGGGATGGTGCGGCTCCACCGCGGGATACGCATTGCGGACAGGTGGTGATATTGTTCCAGGAATAGTTTCCATTTGGACAGTCTTGGTGGAGTGATATTATCATCCCAATCGACCTTATCTAGCCATATTTGTTGCATAGGAATTTTGGCTGTAACTATCACTGGGGCCAGCCATCCCGCTGGATCGAATAATTGAGCAATTGAGGATAATACTTGGCGCTTGGTGTAGGACGTGGCTATGATTGGTTTGTTAACGTGAAAATAGAATTCATCTGATCGAGCGTTCCATCGGATCCCCAGAATGCGTGTAAGACTAGTTTCTTAGAATTTTAAGAATGGTTCATGGAGTAGATGCTCTATTGGGAGGTCATAGAGGATATGTTCGGAAATATGTGTCCATTTTCGCATTGATAAGCCCGCTGAGTGGAGGGCTGCGATTAGCTCATCACGTGTTTTTCGAGCGGTTGGGATATCATCGGTCCCTACTAGAGTATCATCGACATACATATCTTCTGGTAGTACTTTGGATGCTTGTGGCCATTTAAATCATAATTCATCAGAGAGTTGATGCAAGGTGCGGGTGGATAAGTAGATAGCACAATTTAGGCCAAGAGTGACGGTTTGTAACTCATAATTGGACACGGTTTGTGAGGGGCAGGGACGGAATAGGATTTGCTGAAATTGGGTCTGGGAGGGGTCAATCCAAATTTGGTGATACATTTGTTGTATATCGCCATTGAATACATATCGAAAGGTCCGCCATTTGAGGATCAACAGGGTTAAGTCTGCTTCCAACACCGGGCCGGTGTGCAAAAAGTTATTGAGGCTCATTCCACTAGTGGAGGGTTGCGAGGCGCTGAAGACTACTCGAACCTTGGTGGTGGTGCTATCTGCTTTAAGGACTGCATGATGTGGTAGGTAATAGGGGTTGGTAGAAGAGTATCTTGCCGCGATTTTCACCATATGGTGGAGGTTCTGGTATACTTGAAGTACATTATAATACTGGTCCTTTAGTGTGGGATTCTTGTTGAGTCTTGCTTCATTTCGAAGGAAGTGACTGAATTCTATATGTCAGGATGCACCTAGAGCGGACATGGGTTCGATGTCTTGTTTGAAGGGTACGGAAACGATAAAGCGACTGTCCTCAGCTCGGCGAGTGGTTTTGACGTTATAATTTTATATTTCTTCGGCGGCTCTTCTATTTCCCAAAAGCGGGCCACTTGTTGCTCTGTGGATTCGTGTTGTTTATAGGAGGCATTGGTTGTGAAGGAGGCGATCGGTTCTGTTGGCATTGGTCCCGTCAGGATCCATCCGAAAACTGTTTCCTGTGCTAGAATTGACCCAGCCACCTTCCGGCGGAGTCCGCCTAATACTATACTGGGATATAGATCGGCGCCGAGTAGAACATCGATTCGTTAAGGCTAAAGGGGAGTTGAGTCAGCTAGCTGTAGGTCTTGAATGTGCGGACAGTTGGATGGGTCGAGCTGTAGGGTGTGCAAATCGCCTGTTAACTGGGTCAATTCCAGGGCGTTAGCTGGAATGCCAATTTGAGGATTAATAGGGGATGCCAGCACGAAATTGCAGGACTTGGATGCCTTTGCCGATACTACATTTGTTAATCCTGAGATTTCAGCGTTTGCTGATTTCACTGGCAAATCTAGCTGTCGCTGTATTCGCTCTGTGATGAAAGTTGCCTCGGATCCCGAATCAATGAGTGCTCTCGCCGCGTATGATCTACCGTGGTGGACAATGTGTTCTATGGCGGTACCTAGCAGCATCGACTTTGGGCTAATCTGGGTGGGGGTAGTGGGCCAGGTGTGGTGAAGCGTTGCCTGTGGTTGTATCAAGGTGGTATGGGCTTTTGGGTTCTCTCTAAATGGATTCGTCTGTGTTGCGCGGGGTGTGTTTGAATTATGGGCTGGGTGCCGGGCTGACGTATCTTTGGGGGCATGCAGCAAGATATGATGATTTGTTCCAACAAACTGAGCAACGGAATTGGCTTGTACGCTCGCGAGAAGAGTGGGATGTGGCCAAACAGTTGAAGCACAGTCTTTGTTGCCGGACGGCAGCCCATTTTTCTTCGGTTGTCATAGATTGGTTTGTAGGGTGGTTTTGGGTCTGACAGATAGGACAGATGTTGATGGTCTTCCGGAATGATGGTGTGTGAGGCCGTGGCAGAGGTTGGAACTTTTGGGTCTCGTGTGTTGTTGTTGGTATCTTGATGGGTATGGTGGTATCATAGTCCTCAAGTCGGCTACTGTTTCAAGGGTTTGGCGTCTACTAGTCAAGAAAGCGTCCATCTGTTGCCACGTGGGTATCTCAGTTCTGTCGTGGATTGTTTGTTCCCACATTGAAAGAGTGATGTCGGGAAAAAGAGTAGAGCACAAAAATACCACTATGGCATCCCAATTGGTGAGGTTGATTTTATTTACACGTAGGGTGTATATGGAGTTATTGACGTCTCTCTGTAAACGTTTGATAAGTCGTCCTGATTCTTCTGTCACTGGCGTCAAATTGAAAAGCACTTTCAATTGTTTATTTACTACGAGACGGGGATTTTCGTATCGGTCAACTAGGTTACTCCAGGCTTGACTGAAGCCCTCATGGGTCAGGGGGGACATCTGGACAATTTCCTTAGCTTATCCTGTCGATTTCTGTCGGAGGTGATACAGCTTTTCCACGGGGTATTGGTTATGTATAAGGCAGTGAACATGTCACGAAATGACGGCCAGGTTAGGTAATCTCCTGCAAAAATGGCTGTATCACATGGGGGCAAGTTGAAGTTGTGCAAATATGTTGCCTCTTCGGTGGGTGGGGAGTGGGAATTGGGTTTCAGCTTTTGGCTCCACTCACGTATCTGCGCTACGCATATAACATACTTCCGATAGCATTGGAAGTACTTATCCTGAAGTGGTTCTAATTCGTCCTAACGTCTATTGTCGACCGAGTTAAGGCATGCGTTGTACGCATCTTTCACCAAATACCATGCCGATATCAATTCTTCCTGGTCCAGTTCGATTGTGAATTGTGTGTGCAATTCAGGGGGAGGACATCTAAGTTTAAGGTGAACTTTGTGAGTTCATCTGCTAACTTGATGAATTTTGTTAGAGCGGACATTGTGTGTAATGCCGTTTAAATCGTTGGCGGAATAGCCAGAAAGGGACCGTGTTCATCTGTAATCTCTTGACACGGAGTGACGGGATGGGGCAAGGTGTAAAGGAATTCACACGTGCAACGGAAAGCGTTGAAGGTCGTAGGGGCACGGTGTAAAAAAAGGGGGTTGGACACCTTCAACATAAATGGTAGGGGCACGGCTTCAGAGCTTATACACGTGCAACGAAAGTAAAAGGGTCACGGTGTAAAAATACTTCACACGTGCAACGGATAACGTTGAAATTCGTAGGGACACGGCGCAAAAAGGGGGCTGCTGAATACCTGCAACATAAATGGTAGGGCCACTGTGTTAAAAGATACAAAAAATAGTGCAAAAGAGTCAGAAGAAAATGTAATAATAATAAAATTTATAATATTAAAAAAAATATTACCACTACGCTGTTGATTTTACGTTTTCGGCGATTTGAGTTTCCCGTAACAGGGCAATAGTAAAGTACGACAGAAAGAAAAGAACAGAGATAAAGCTTCCATACGAGTTCGAATTGAATTTTATAACGGCGCAATCAAATATGAGTTAACTTTTTAGCGTGTCGGCATCGACAGCGACGCTATCTGTGTATATATATCTTTATATACGTACACTACTTATCCATATACTCGGCTTGGGTGCAACCGAATATCGGTGCAGCTGTGAAACTCACACGAAGTGGAGAAGAACAATTAAAATATTTCGCAAATCTCATCTAAGCGCGTTGCGCATTTAATTGCAGCGCTTCTTACACTCGTTGCTGGCAGCGCTGCTGACAATCGTAGACTGCCGACACCGAACCGCAATATAACGGAGATTAGTGAGCCGCGGAAAAACTTATATAAATTTATATATTAAAACTTGAAATAATTTAAAATATGTATGTGTCCAAAAAACAAACAAATAATATACGACATCTTCAGCTACCTCGCGCTTTTTGGACTGTATAATTTTATAATAGGAGAATAGGGCGGAACTTATCGAGTAATCCGGCTCGAAGGACCAATGTATATCTATGCGCACTGACTTTTCAATAAAGTATTATTAGAACAAATAATTGGTATAGATTTTCACTCTAGTAATTTCATAATACGTATATTCAATAACTAATTTCACAACAATTAGATTTTTCAAAGAAACTTGGCGACGGATGTGTTTCCCACGGAGGTTGAAAAGCAAGAGAGCGAGCGTTCACTCGTGGGGCAGCTCGTAAGCTGCTAGAGCCGATCGACCACGGACATAGTGTGGGAAACACTCTCTGCAGCATCCCGCTCACCGAACTGAGAGGCGAGATATGGTGACGCTCGTACCGGGTAGCGACCAGCGGTCGTGGGTCTGACTTCCAAGTTCACCGCGTGAACAATACGCATTAAAGAATCACGCCAATGCTTTTAGGGTGCGATAAGTATTATATTAATACAGCATGTCAACTTTTACGGTGTTACAGTTCCGCTTTCAGGGTGGCAATGAAATGTATAATTGGCAGTTTGTATTCAGTAGGTCAGTGCATTAACCAACTGACCTTAATAAGCGATTGCGTAACACTAAAAAAGTGCTTACCTAGAAAGTAGTACGAACCGTAAATAATATATTAGTTTTCTGATTTTAAGTAACATACACTCTTGTGATTTTGAAAACCAGACACCGGTTTGCAAATTCATTTCAGCGTCTGCTAAAGGCCGGTAAGTAGCAACGGCAATATACTGGCTGACAGACAAACACATCCCAACATTTTGGCGCAGCTGGTCAGCACGATCTACAGAGGGAAACCCAAAACGGGCTAGTTTCTGAAGCAGGGGTAGCATCCTGCTTCAGAAACCATTTTTTTTATTTGAATTACCGGGAATGAATCATATTATTTTTGAAATATAATATCTAATAGATAGTTTGAAAGCCATAAGGCATATATTCCACGAACAGTAGATGTAAGTAGGGAAATTTTTTAAACGTACTGCAACTGATGTTAGTGTGTAACTAAGATAATGTATGTAATCAGAGGAAGAGCAATTTTAGCTTGGCATTTTCCAAGTTACTTGTAAATAAGTTTATTCATGTAAATAAAGTAATAAGAACGAAGTGAAAACTGCGTATTCATAATGAGTTTATGGGTTTTATCGTTGGATAGACCTGAGTTAATGTCTTTGGAGTCGAATTGAATTTCGTTTTCGAGCGATATGGGGTATAGCTGATTTTGCCTTTGAAAATGACAAAGCAGACACGGAAGTTACCACTGACGGAGGAGGAGGAGCCGGGGCAATCCAGAAGTTGGTACGTCACTTTTGGAAAGGCGGCAATTAATGGACGTACAACGTTTACTACCGCAAGCGGATGGTGGAGTTGCAGAGTCTGGGAGAAAAGTTCAACAGGAACCACGAGGTGTTGTTACTTCACGTGCTCACGTACAGCGGGGTCAATTACTTTTCTAAGAATTACGCAGAATATATAAATGGATTGGTCAGCAAATGGGCAGACAAATTTAATTCTGGTATAGAGAAATTAGGAGAGCAAGCTGTGAGTCCAGTTTCATCTGACGAGGAAGTCAGGAATAAGTTGAAGTCGGTACAGTGGGACTGTTTACTTGAACACTCTAGGACTAGTTCGAAGTGAATAAGAGCAGGGGAGAAGCTCAGGAACTTTGGAAAGAGACGAAAGCCGGCAGGCAAAAACAAAGCCAAATAAGGGACCAGGGAAACTTCCAGCAGGATTCTGACCCTTCCACTAAGGTCATGGAAGTAAGGAACATGAATTGGAATAAGAATAATAGTCAGGAAATGAGTGGCGCGAGTACAATGAGAGTAATTACTCTCCGTGTGAAGGCGAAACTTCTGACGTTTGTTTTGCAAAAGCAGCAGCTAGCGAAGGGCGTATATATGGGAGAGACCATAACCCACGTTGAAAAGGGTAAAGTGTACGCTTGCGTACTAAAAGCATCAGAAGAGGACTATTATATAGATAAGGATTTTAGGCCTAAGTTGACTAGTTACGATAATTTTCAGAAACCGAACTGTGCGTTGGTTAATCAGATTAAGCAGGTAGATATAAGAAAAAATATGGAAGCGTAAACTCGGAAGAGAAGCCTTTTGTACGTCATTCTCTGACATATTTTTGCTGGGAGGAGGCCAGCTAACATACACACCCGAGATAGAATATGAAATACCAATTAGAACGGATCAGCCGCCATTTAACCATAACCAATACAGATTGCCACAAATTCACAAAAATGAGGTAAACAGGCAAGGTGAAGGGATGTTAAAGGATGTTAAAGGATAATATATATATGAACATGGTAATGCAGACGCATTATCGCGGTTACCAATTGGTTTCGAAGAAAAATTCGACTAAGAAGCAGCATGCTACAACATCACTGAACTAAAAACACCAATGACACCACAATAATAAGCAAACACACTGAAACGGATAAAACTCTACAAGTTCGATCTTTCGTATAGAAGGATCGCAGAAACTAAGTCTACAAGATCTACGTACATTATTCAATCACCGATACGCTTTAAGGATTCATAACAATCTTCTCACTGGGTTTCAGTGATGTCTTTTGGATCTCTCTTATGAACGTGTCATAAGATTTCTGTTTCAGATACATCCTGTCTAAAAGTGCATACAAATCCGAAAGGGTGTTTACTGAGCTATGCGCTAGTAAATCAAACGCATCACCTGTGGTCCTTTGTCTAATGCACTTTATTAAGTGCTCCCCGCCTACCCTTGCGAGACTCTCATGTGCTAGCTCGCAACCTTATTTGAAACGCCTAATTTCAGGTCTAAGATCATAAATCTTAACCCCCGAAATCATAGGCACCACCTTATCCACGGCATGAGCTACCTCTAAATTGCACATTTTAATTTTAACTGAAATGGACTGTGCATCCCTTGCTATTGGGTCCGTTTCTATACAATATTTCTTCCGGTTCTCGTTGGTACGTGACCAGTAACGGAATCAAACTTATTAGATTTCGAGACTCTGCTCGAGCAGGAGAATTACTGTCTACCGAACTAAGGCCTTGCTGCTCTTTGTTTGCTTCTCGTTCTTCAAAAGGAGATACCAGGCTACTATTGTGCCCCAGACTTCCAGGCAAAAACGGCTCGACACCGATTTCAGATGCTTCTAACGAAAATTCTGACTGCCCCTCCTCACTAAACACATTTCTTGGTCTTGTCACCCGACTTATCCCTTCAGGTAATACATATTCCGGCCAACGAAATTCTGGAGGCAATGCCAACGCTGTCTGTATATATACAGCCGATAATGATCTTGACCCCTCGCTAACTGATAAGATCTTACTGCCCACTCTCATTCTTTTAAATCGGCACACTATTTTTCTTAGACAGACGCTGATACCTCTGTTTCTGTTAGCCTATGAGAAAATTCCTTCATCTCATTCTCAAGGTTCTGTTTTTGCGCTCAAATCTTGTATTTCCTTATGAAGTTGGGACGATTTCTCTTCCGTTCTACTCTGAATTGCCTCCCAGACTTGATCCCCACCTCCAAAAGTGACACAGCTCAGGCGGCATTTGCCTTTTTCCAAAGTTCCTGAGCTTCACCCCTACTCTTATTCGCATCAAACTAGTCCTAGAGTTTTCAAGTAAACAATTCTACATCCGACTGTAGCCATTTCAATTTATTCCTGACTTCCTCGTCAGATGAAACAGGACTGACAGCTTGCTCTCCTAATTTCTATATACCAGAATTAAATTTATCTGACCATTTGCTGACCAATCCATTTATATATTCTGCGTAATTCTTAGAAAAGTATTTGACCCCGCAGTACATGGGCGCTTGAGGTAACAGCACCTCGGGGTTCCTGTTGAACTTTTCTCCCAGACTCTGCAACTCCTCTCTCCGCTTGTGGTCCATTACTTGCCGTCTTTTAAAAAGTGACGTACTAACTTCTGGATTGCACCGGCACCTCCTCCTCTATCAGTGGTAACTTCTGTGTCTACTTTGTCATTTTCAAAGGCAAAATCAGCTATCCCTACCGCTCGAAAACGAAATTCAATTCGACTCCAAAGACATTAACTCAGGTCTATCCAACGATAAAACCCATAAACTCATTATGAATACGCAGTTTTCACTTCGTTCTTATTACTTTATTTACATGAATAAACTTATTTACAAGTAACTTGGAAAATGCCAAGCTAAAATTGCTCTTCCTCTTATTACATACATTATCTTAGTTACACACTAACATCAGTTGCAGTACGTTTAAAAAATTTCCCTACTTACATCTACTGTTCGTGGAATATATGCCTTATGGCTTTCAAACTATCTATTAGATATTATATTTCAAAAATAATATGATTCATTCCCGGTAATTCACAGAAAAAAAATTCTAAAAATTAACCCGTAACATATGCGTCATATACTGAGAGCATTGGCGCTCGTACCTGCAAAATGAAACACACGCTTTTGGTTTTCAAAATCACAAGAGTGTTTGTTACTTAAAATCAGAAAACTTATATAGTATTTACGGTTCGTACTACTTTCAAGGTAAGCACTTTTTTAGTGCTACGCAATCGCTAAAAGTTTACATGCTGTATTAACATAATACTCATCGCACCCTGAAAGCATTGGCGTAATTCTTTAATGCTTATACTATTTCTAAAATGCTAACTACATCGGATGTAAAGTGTCTATTAGGAGTTCGTGCAGTGAATCAACTACACGTAGGTAGCTGACAAAAGCGAGTATAATTGGAAATTGCATTCGTCGAATTGTAAAGGTTGTAACGTACACGAATAAATTATAGCGTTTACATTTGCCTTGCAGTGCGTAGATTTTGTAATATTTTCTCAAATAATTGCAACCCTGCGCCAGGGCCATGATTTCTTTTGTGAAAATGTTACACTGAGTGCGTGAAAATGTTTCATTTTCTTCCCTTCAGCGTCAGTTACCCTATGATTGAGCTGATTGTATGAATGCAATGGCAGTTTATATACGTATGGTAGACAGAGATGAACAATATTTTTGTTTCAATTAATTAAATTGATTTTATTATTAGCTTCTCCTTTTTTACTTTTTTAAATATTTTTTTGGCACAAAACGGAAAGCAACGGATTTTCTGTGTTATTTTCTAAATATAAAAATGTAACACTAAACAGTGTTGAGTGCAACATTGAAAGTAGGTAACATTTGTATGCGCACAAGAAAACGCTATTAGATGATTTCTTGGTATCAAAACACGTTGCCCACTTGATACACCGGGTAAAACTTCCCAGTCAAGACAATTACGATGCATTTTTTTCACACGCATTCTTGTGCCATTAGTTAACGCATTTACAGTATTAAAATTACGAATAAGTAATACAGTGTAATTTTCTTTCAAAACAAATTTATGTGGAGGTAAGCCACTTAACGATAATGAGTTAATGTATTCAATTGGAATATTATTACATTCTCTATCATCGTCAGATAGAGAAATATCATAGCTATTGCAAACATGCTGTTCTCCTAGCAAAATAGTTAAGATGTGATCGTTAACTACAATCGTCATTTTTTGGAGCTAAAATTATGCGATGTAAAATTTGTGGAGTATTAATTGTTTCAGCAATGATACCATAAATATCATCGATGATGGAATCTGTGGATACTAAGTTATTTGGTAGTGCAATTATATTCTCGCTACCCAACTGTGGAAAACTTTGCATATTACCATCCCCTATCAATTTAAAAAATTCAAAGTATTAAATTTCACTTTCTAATGCTCTCATATTTCTTACTAATGTACATTTATGAATCAAAGGATATTCTGGCCAAGAAGTTAAATAATTTTGCATTAAATGAGATATTGAAACATGTGGGATTGCAGGCAATAATTGACGAAAATCTGTTGTGAGTCAGAATCAAGCTACCTGCGCGTAGTTGAATCACAGCACCAACTCCTAAAGACACTACACATTTGTTGTAGTTAGCATTTAGAAGTATTACAATGAAACAAATTAAGCAAGCACATATTTTTAGGGTGCAAATACTATAAATAAAGATGTATTTATTTATTAATCATTATGTGAACTTTTAGGGTGTTACAGTTCCGCAATCAAGTTTTACGACTGGCATTGGAATTTAGAATGTACCAACGAAATTTGTATATCGAGTAGGCCAGTTGGCTTAACTAACTGACACCAATCAACAAATACGTAACTGGAATACCAGAAAGGTGATTACCCAGACTGTTCATTGTAAATTGTCTATAAGGCTTATGATTTTAAATAATAAATCGCTTGGCGCTTGTCTTATATTGAAGAACAGAACAACACCAGGTACTCATATACGCCCGCGACAATTACCGGCAACAAAAGGGCGCTCGCCACTAGCGACGACAATCACGGACCCCAACAAATCACCACACATTAAAACAGGCTTTCCAACAAAAAGTTTATTTTTCTCAAATGGATTGACTGCAATATCACACAATAATCTATCAACCCTTCTAGCTGACTGTGAGGCTTTATCATTACTTTCATCAGCCAGTCTTTCTGTTGTTTTATCTCTCTGTTTTCCTTCACGTATTAGCCCTGGTAATTTCCGACTTGCCCTTGTGGCAGCACTGCTCCAAATGCTTCATTGCTAGCACCGGTGTTCAACAAAAAAGTTTGCTGAAAATCGGAGTACGCCAAAATCGCTGGCGACCTAATTAGCTCTTTTAGCCTTTCGAATGCCTTTTGACAGCTCTCTGTCCATTCGAACGTTGCTTCTATACATAGCAACTTATTGATTGGGAACGCAATTCTCGCTAGTCATTCTGGAACTTTCTAAAATAGCTCACTAGCACCAGGAACGCTTCCAGTTTTTTCTATTTCTTGGAATCCCTAAATTCTTTACGCATTCCACCTCCTGAGGATCTGGCAGTGCTCCCTGACTCTGAACAATGATGGCCTAAATAAATCATCTCTCTTCGCAGAAATTGATACTTCTCCGTGTTCAATTTCAAATTGTATTCTCGCAATTTCTGTGGGACCTTGCACAAGCATTGCGAATGCTGCTGCAAGGTCTTCCCGTAGATTACACAAACATAATATTATCTAAATACACAAATCAATCTAACCCTTGCAAACGGCTGATCCACTCTAATTGGTATTTCATATTCTATCTCGGGTGTGTATGTTAGCTGGTCTCCTTCCAGCAGAAATATGTAATGGAATGCAAATGGCTAATATAGATGCCTTCTCCTCTGAGTTTACGCTTGGGTCTAACTTCAGTGATTCTAGCACTCTTTCCATTCTTTTTCTTATATCTACCTGCGTAATATGGTTAACCGATCCATAATTTGGTTCCATAAAAATATCATAATTAGTAAGCTTAGGCCTTAAATCATTATAATTATTATTATTCTTTAGTTACTGCATTCAGAATGCTGCGGCCACAAAGGTTATCCCGCCCGATTATACCATCAGCCGGAACACCTTCCTTTTCTAGTTTCACTACGTTCATTCTGAAACTTACTTCCCTGACCTCGCTGTGGTTTACCCTTACTGAGGGTAGTGTCCTAATGCACCCCCCAAAGGCACCGTTGAGAATCTTCACACTAGTTTCTCCATTTACCAGCCCTTTTCGTAAACTACTAGATTTTACGAGGCTTATGTCTGCTCCTGCGTCTACCAACAGCATTAGTTTTCCACTAGCTGCCCCCTTGCAGGGTAGCTCGATCAACGCATCGGCTATTCTACTAACCACGAAACAACGCCTTCTTGTTCCAAAAACGAATGCGTATTTATTCTCTGATACTTTCCCACCATGAGTTATAGTTCTTCCATATGTATCTATACTCATTACGTGCTAACCTATGCTGGTACGCCCATACCGCTTTTACAGCTACTGGCCTATATTTCCAATTTTTTCAAAACCTAACCCTTCTACTAGAATCGCCAATGTAAACCAATCAAAAAGAATATTTTAGAGAGCATCATTCTCCTCCCTCTTTTGGGTCATCACCCCTACATCGCTTTACAATCGATTCACCTCTTCTGCTAATTTCGGCCTGCCTACTAAATATTTACTTTTTCCTTCTCGACTTTCCAGTCTATACGCCTCGTCTGGGCCGCTGGAAGTTTCCCTAATCCCTCTGTTGGGATTGTTTTTGCCTGCATTCTGCTGCTCGATGTCTCATTTGTCCACGTGAGAAGCATTTCAACCTCGCTTCACTACTGGAATTCAAATTTGAACGCTGCTGATTAGTTCCAGTTTTGAAGGGATTCCTTCCTGGACTAATTCCTTCCGTGGAATTAATTCTAGGTCTGCTTAAATTATTCCCTTCTTCTCTCCTGGGTGGATCCGGGCGCCTCGTCACTGGCTGTCTCATACTCTGATCCCATTCTGTGCTCCCTAGGCACTGCAGACTTGCTTCATGAGCATATGCTTGGCATTTCATACAGTAGGACATGTTTTTCCGAGTGTCCTCTCTACAAACCCCTTGTACGGATTTCTCGTATTCATGGCTCTGTTATCGGAGAAACCGGGATTCTATGTTCCCTGGGATGAGTTTGGGAGGGAATCCCTTCCCTCTCTATCCACGACGGCGGTAGTGAATTTGTCCTGTGTGTTTTCTAACATATGTACCTTGCCCAAACCAGCCGTACTCAGCTCCACCAAGAATTGCGCTCTAATCGCCTTTTCTGCTAATTCCTCCAGAGTTCCTGTTCTGCTTTTCAGCATATAAATCTTTCGAGCGAGGTCGCGGAGACCCACAACGAAAGCTGTCAACACTGACTTGTCAACTTTGTACAAGAGCGCTGTATTTCCAACGCCATTTTATTTACCTCTCACTATTTGTGTGGCCAGCCCCTGCAGTGATCCTACCTTGCCAACTGTTTCCCCATTCTGATTTCTTGAGTTACATCTTCCAGAGTCCTCACCTTCAGGTAAGATCTCCTCAGGAGCCCATAAAGCTCGTCCGTACTGCCAAATTGCTTTGGCAGCACAAGCTTGTATGCGTCTCCGAACAACCTCTGCTTCACACAGTCAAAGAAAGCCTGTAACTGGCCACTGTTTTCCAAATTTACTATTTCCCTGTTCTATTAATTGGGTGTCGTTAATTCCTGGGTCAACTACAACTTCTATTTCTAGAAGGCTCGTGACAAAGGACGGATTTAAGTCAAGAGGTCTCCTATGTTCTCCTCGTGTGGGAGAATTGGTGATTGCCGAATTGGCACTCTGTTGCCCTTCTTCTATTGAAATTTCCCATTGAAGGCAATAAAAATTCATACAACAAACATAACGCCGTGTAATATTAAAATGGAAAGACAACTGTAATGTAGTGCCGAAGAGAAAACAAAATAATTTCCATTGCACAAGTATAAAAATACTCAATTAGATGCACAACTTCTGACTGCGAAAACAAATTATTTAGATAAATTTATTGCATTCTCCTTAGTTTAGTTACTATTATTTATTTTTATTATTTATTATTTACTAATTACAATAGTAAATAGTAAATAAAGAATATACGGCAATGGCCTTAAAGGTCGTCTGCCGGAATATGCGATCTATTTTTCCATGTCACCTAAATTCATTTACAATTAATTATCTGTACTTCAGAGCACCAGTCATGAAAGAAACCAGCTTTTTCCAAGAATCATCATTTTTTCCGTTCAACACATTCACTATATCATGATGTGTCAAAGTTGTTTTTTGGGAATTGACAACGCGGAATGTTGTTAAAATGGGGCATCTCCCGATAAAATGTTGAACGTTTTCTAACTCATTTAGATTGCACAGTGTACAATTTTTATTATATGTACCATTTAATTTCAAAAGATTGCATCTTGCTTTAAATATTACCGAGATTTTATACCTACCAACTTTATCGCTGAAATAAGTTTGACCTATTTTGAGATCTAAATATATATTCTCCCCTCACTTTTTTGGGACCGTTCCCACATACTATCTCGAATTTTGTTATTTCTCATTTCATTTTCCAAATATTTGGGTTTAGATCTCTATCATCCCATCTTAAATTGAAATCTGTTCCTATTTTATTTAGTGACTCAGCCCAGAATATGTTTTTTTCGCAGAACTTGCAGTGTCAGATTGCGTGGTAGTCTTTTGTTGCTGTACTCAAATATTGTTCTTTGAGATTGAGATTTATATCTTTTTTATAAAAGAAGCTTGACCAAGCTGATTTATACTAGTTTTTGCTGAAATGTTACGTTTAATAAGATGTTTTTGAAAGTTCTTTTTTAGGGGTCTGTACTACAACCAGATAACAATACTCATTTGTAATTGCTATATTTAAATCTTTGATTTGCCATTTTTCCCTACACGATAATTTTCCGCCCTGTCTAAAGACCATTAAGCGGCGACATCAAACACCCTTGTCTTACCCCTGATAGGGTATAAAACTCTTCCGACATTTCATTATTCTCCTTCACCACGCATTTTGTATCCATGTACACTTTCTTCAAAAAATTGACACATTTAGTAGATAAACCAATTTCATGCAGCTTGTAGAAAAGCAGATTTCTCGGTACCTTATCGAAGGCTGCTCTAAAGTCCACGAAGAAAGCATACACCTTCTTTTTCTCACTAAATTTCAAATTTACTATTGACGCAATGTTATACACATTGTCGGCTGTAGAATACTTTTGCCTAAACTCGGCTTGAAACTCGGTCAGAATCTCATTCTCCGACACCCATCTAACAATTCTTTCATTCAAGACGCCCATCATTATTTCCGCCACACAGTTCATGAAGCTAATTCCTCTATAATTTGATACAAATTCCCTATTCCCCTTTTTAAATATCGGACAGATTATGCTGGTCTGAAAAGAACTTCCTGTTACACCCATATTGTATATTCGCGTAAACTCTACGGCTAACTCGTCTAGCAACTCCCGCAGGCTATTTTTAAAAAATTCGTATGATAAACCATCTATTCCTGGGTCTTTATTTGGCTTAGTATTGTTTAGTTACTATTTCCCAATAATTTTTGCTGATAATATTGCAAAATATGCAAAATATTAATTAAGCATTTATGCGTCAATTGTTTTTCGGAACTACACAAACAACCCGTGTTGTATGCACCTCCTAATGTACTGCCTAATACCCTAAGCTTATTTTGCTTAACTGGGCGTTAAAAATTAGAATTAAAGCTAAAAAAAACCAAATGTCCCTACCGACACACAGACGCATTCCCCTAGCAAAAAATCCTCACAACTGAGACGACATGCATTGACCGTCCGTTCATACTGACGGTTTGTGTTTGCCCATACATATTTTCGTGCAACATGTTTCGCGCAATCGCTCCTGTAGGTTCGCAAAAGTATCAACTTATACTACGCTACAATAATAAAATACTCAAAGTATTTTTTTTGCTCCCACCATAGCTCAGATGTTTGATGCTTATGTTGGTTTGTGGATGTTATTGCTACTGCTATTGTTGCTGATAATGCTGCCATTACTGTTGTTGCAGGTTTATTTTTCCTGCTTCAGGATTTTTTCCCACTAATCCTGGGGTTTCTCCGAGATGATTCTTATTTGGTCCTGGGACGGTAGGTCCTTATATTGGCTGCGCCATTTGTGTTGGGGCGTATCCCACAGGCTGCTACCAAGCGCTCAGTAAATGTCCCGCACTGTTTCACTATTCGGCAAGCACAGATATAGCCAACAGAATGGAGTAGCCGGTAGGATACGCCCCAACATACGCCCTTACCCGGAACTTTCTGTTGGAAAAGAAGGTATGGATGTAGTGAAATATCTTTGGACCAATTTTCCATTATATTAATTGTTTTAAGATAACGTGTTTACCAACGGTCGTATGCTTCTTCAAATTCAATAGGTATGGTTTCTTTTCAACAAGGCGCATGCCATGTGATGGTACCGTAGCATCTTTATTAGCCCTAAATGCCACTTGATGTGGTCTGATTAATTTTCGTTTTGTCAAAACCAAGTTAAACGTTGAGTTCTGATTTTTTCCATGACCTTGGGGGGCAAGGTAGGAGTGAAATCTGCCTTCTGGGTTTGTTTTTGGTGCTTTGGGTTTATGTATAGGTATTATTATGGCACTTATCCACATTTGAGGAATAATGTCCGAAGTAAATATATAATTATATAGCTATACATATCGGTCCTTAATATCCGTAGGGAGATATTGTAAGAAGGTAAATTCTAAGACCTCTCATATTTACGCTCCCAAATTGACTGCGTCGCCAACAGTAACCAATAGCGTACATACACACGCACTGCAAACAAGTAAATCCCAAATCAATGCATACCTACGCCAAGAACTTCTTTGCCTACGCTCCCACATGGACTGCACCGCCAACAGCAGCCAATAGCGTACACACACACGCACTGTGAGAACGTAAATAAATTTACATTTACGCTCTCACAATAAGTGCAAAAGCAATATGTTATTTGCATGCAAGTACCTATGCACAAGATCAAGTATGAGCAGATGAAAGGCACTAAGCAGAAATAGTATAACAACAAAATCCATGCCATCATCCCCAAAATCCCATAGATTTGGTAACCAACGTAAATGGCACAAACAACAAGAGCGACGGCCATGCGAAATATAATGGAAAGATCTGCACTCCATCATTCACAGCGTTCGACTTTCCAACTGGGAGCGCAGTTGATCAAAGCATTGTTCAAAACTTACAGTCCGATCACACCAACAAGCGGCAAGGTACAACAACAGACACTAGCGCAACGAACAATAGAACGCAGGAATTGGACAAATGCTACGCAGAAACGAAATTGAAGCACAAAGGGACCACGACAGAACAATCGCTACGAGTGTCGCCAATGCGGATATGCACAAGGAGAAATACAGAAGAAAATGTATTATTAAAACAAGGACAACTGTTACCACAACAACAACAGGGAAACAACAACAAGGTGTTGAAGGTGACATAAGGGCAAGCAGAACCAACAACAACAATGCAGGAGCAACGGCAACGAACAGTGGCCTTAGCAACAGGGAATTGGCCATTCCTACAAAAATACTGTGGCAGCTTGGGACTATAAAAGCCCCAGCGGCCCAAGGTGTCCATACCGACACCTCGAGACAACACCAGCGAAGACCTCAGCTGCAGAGAACACTTAGGGAACTCAACGCAGACAGAACAGTGGTTTAAGGTTTTTACCGACTCCACTATGATATTAACTTACGCAGACAGAGCCAGTTGTTTAAGGTTTTTACCGACTCCACTGGGACACTAGAGTACAAACACAGAACAGTGGTTTAAGGTTTTTACATACTCCACTGCGACTTTAACTTACGCAGAGAGAGCCAGTGGTTTAAGGTTTTCACCGACTCCACTGAGACATATTGACACGGCTAGACACTACGTTAGCTAGCAACCTACAATATAATTAAATTACTGTAGGAAATTTAATGTTAGTTAATTAAGTAGAATATAATTTTAAATAAATAAAATCTATTAAAAATTCAAAATTCACTCGTTAGAATAAATTTCTGTTGACGCACCCTGGACGCCGCTAAGTATACCCCAGCGAAAATAAGTTCGTTACAATATTTAAGCATTGAAAACGAGAGTTTATCAAAAGCCGGTGACTTACCCTTAGACGAGTTAATGGCAGCTGTTGTGAACCCCTGATTTAGCATTTTTCTATTTCTTCTTCTTTTTTTCAATTTCGTTCTAACTACATTTGTTTGATTATACATTTGTATTTGAATTGTCATTTACTTATTAACATAAGCAATTTGTTTTTGTAAGTTTACCGCAATGCGGTATTTGTTTTCTCATTTCTGTAAACGCTTTTCAATTTGTTAGTTGCTATGTTATATTATTTATGATTATTTATGTCAATACATAGATCTTGTTTTGTGCTTTTACCGCTGCGCCTCAACTCCTTTTTCTCTGGTACACATGTTCATTGCAAATTTACCAAGTCGCTAGCGGAAACTCGTTAGAATAAATTTCTGTTGACGCACCCTGGACGCCGCTAAGTATACCCCAGCGAAAATAAGTTCGTTACAATATTTAAGCATTGAAAACGAGAATTTATCAAAAGCCGGTGACTTACCCTTAGACGAGTTAATGGCAGCTGTTGTGAACCCCTGATTTAGCATTTTTCTATTTCTTCTTCTTTTTTTCAATTTCGTTCTAACTACATTTGTTTGATTATACATTTGTATTTGAATTGTCATTTACTTATTAACATAAGCAATTTGTTTTTGTAAGTTTACCGCAATGCGGTATTTGTTTTCTCATTTCTGTAAACGCTTTTCAATTTGTTAGTTGCTATGTTATATTATTTATGATTATTTATGTCAATACATAGATCTTGTTTTGTGCTTTTACCGCTGCGCCTCAACTCCTTTTTCTCTGGTACACATGTTCATTGCAAATTTACCAAGTCGCTAGCGGAAACTCGAGTTTCCGTCGACCAAAGAGAACAGGTGAAGAACACACTGCGGTAAGAATTTACTTTAATTTGTAATTCATTTAAACACCTAAGTAATACTGCACTCTATGTTTTTAGAAATAAACCAAGTTTTACAGAATCGAAATAGAAGTATTACTTGCTTGAAGTTCGCCAGCTGGTTGACGAGAGCAGCATTTAACTCTATGGATCTAATATCTGATTGTAAAATCTTAGCTGATTGATCGATTGGATGTTTAAGTGGAAATAGACTTCACTAAATTGAACTTATTTGAAAAGTTCGTGTCCTTTGCCTGCTCTGTTCATTTGTGAGCAAAGAGATTATACATATCATAAGAGTTAGATAATGTACTACTATTATCCGTGTCCAATCGGGGAACAGTCGAGAAGCTGGAGTTTCGTAAAGCTTAATTACAGTACACCACAACTTCTTTATTGATAAGTTTGGGTTGATTGTGGTTGTAACTTGTGTAAACGATTTACATTTTGCTTTTGACTTTTTAGATAATTAAGGTTGGACTTCTTCTAAACTTTTTGAATGCCGACTGCTTTATTTTCAAAGGCTAGATAATTCCTCGTTCCTCCAATAAAGAGGAGTATTTTTGTCAATTTTGCTTTATGTGGAATATACTCATTTGCAACTTGAATTAACTGTCTCTGAAATACCGCCGCGGATCTATTTATGTTGGAGGATATATTGAATTTATACGATTTGCTAGAAAGGATTGTATATAACTTTTCCCAATTTGTGCCTTATCATATGATTGTTTTCGAAAGATGGCTTGGGAAAATGCATGCGGATGGGAAAGTTATCACTGCTGCATATCTGGGGCTCAACTTCCCATGAAAAGAACGCACGTAAATGTGTCGATACTAGGGAGATGTCTTGGTGGGTAAAACTGGAATGAGTAGAGAGGTTTGTTGGTGAGGCATCATTCAAGATGGGCATATTAGAGTGCAACATATAATTTTCTATGTCAATTCCTTGTCTATTGGTATTTGTTGATCCCCAGATAATGTTGTGGGGATTAAAGTCCTCTAATATTAAATTAGCATCTCGACTATACCGACAAATAAGTCGTAATGCATTCCTGGAAATACATTCCCTTGGGTTAACACACATGGACGAAACAACAAATTTTATATCAGCTTTGATTACAGCTGAGACTATGCCAAAGTTTGGAATCGGTGGTCCAAAAGTGTGCATTTCTTGATGAATAAGGCAACGCCACCTTTGGCGTTTGCTTGCGAAGGTATATAGAATAGTAAGTGGTTATAATTGATTAAATTTAATGAGTAAATATTGATGTGAGTCTCTTGAAGGGCTATAACATCCGGAGAGTGATTACTGATTAATAAGTTGAGTGTTGTGGTAACCATTTATGTTCCATTGCAGAATTTTGAGGACCATATCTATGTACGTGTGCGTGTTGAAGAATAATCTACGAAAAGTATACTCAGTATACAATTGAGATTATTTATAATCGGTTTTCGTTGTCCATGTCGAGAGGAGTCGATTTGCTGTAAATTTTAAGAAAATCGGTGTTGTTAGATTTTAAGAGAGAGACTGTATGATTTGGATTTAGGTGTAAGATCGTTCTACAATTTGACTCAAACATATGATGTTTGTTGTTGTTATTGGTAAAGTTTTAGTTGAAAATTTGTTGGTGTGGTTTACTATTGTTTGTCATCTTTCTACATTATTTTCTTCTCTTGATGCATTAGCTTATCCACTTATATTTCCAAATGGTGATGATGCTTGGCATCCAAACATATTGCAGTCTCATAATAATGACCGAAAAGTGACCATGTTGCAATATACTTCTTCTCGACTTGCAATTCATAAAAATAATACTCTTAGTGTTCTTCATCGTTCTCAAAAAGTATTTTTACAATGGGTTGTTGCTATAAAATTGCGTGCAAAAATATTGTATAGGTCGAAAGTTATAATAACATGTTGATAGTGGGCGTGGCTTTAAAAATAGCCCCCCATTTTTTGTGTGGTATTTAATGTTAGCACCAGCAACCTTCCTCTCAAATAATAGGAGCCTAGTAATGATTTTTGGTTAATTGTGGGGGTGGTAGTAGAATTATGATCCCCATATTTTGCATACAAACTATTATGGATTTCGTGTATATTCCTACTTTTACCATTATGCATGATCAGCATTTTCGTAGCGTAGAAAGGGGTTTATTAATTGAAAATGGTTAAATATATCGATATATATTTGATCTTTGTTGCATTCTATACTGCAAAACTATTTCTACATCGTAGAAACATAATTATGCATATCTTTGATTTTCATCGTAGAGTGGAACTAGTCCACCAACACGATGATAAAACACATTATAAATTTGGAAATGGTAAATACCATTTAAAACAGATTCATCATAGCAACAGAAGAGTTCGAGGTTCGTATATTATGTATAAAATTCTTTGGTCGTGATTTGATGGTTCTTTCTTGTCATGTGACATCATCGATACCACATTGAAAAAAAAAACAGAGGAGTTTAAATGTGGTAATTTTACCTTACCTTTATGAAAAGTGCATCTTCCGTGAAAGGAGGTGGGACTTCCTTGACCAGCATTTTCGTTTCTTCTTTTAAGGCATGTATAGGGAATACAATGTTTACTATATTTTCCATAACATGTTCTGAGTTGAGGTACCAATGCACTCGCTCCAAGCTTTTTCATTACAACTTTATATCCCAGTCACCATGGGTGGTTTTTTACGTCGTTTCGAAGCTCCTCCCATTTCTTCTCCATGCGAATAGAAGTTTTGAGAGGTTTCCTTGCAGCTTTGAGTTTTTCCCTTTAGGGAATCGCAGATCCTACACGCCTGGCCCTAATGTACTTTCTTATGCAACACAGACAGATCCATATGGTATTGTGTCTGTGTGGTCTTAATGTCAACATCGCTTTGCTACAGGGTCTCTCCACATACTGCATGGACTGCTTCACCTTGCTCTCAGCATCGCTGGCGTGGCTGTATAATGGAGTGTTTGCCTCGAACTCAGCAAGTACCGCGTCCGAGTTTAGCTTCGACACATTCCACTTGCGATCCTGGACTTATGTTGTGGTCATGGTTGCTTGGTACTTTTTTGATGGAAAACGTAATATATTGGAGATCGCTTCCATTATAGTCTTCTAAGACTTTCCATGTACTTACTCTGTGAGCAATGCTCTCAGGAGCTAGCGTAATATCTGGAATTGTATCCTCGCATCCTGGTCTTCTAAAAATGGCAGTGGTCTCAGTGTTTTCGACTGCCAGTCCCATCTTCTCTGCTATGTCCAGTACCCGTCGGCCCCTTGAGTTGTTTGATTGCATGCCAAATACGACTGGTTTGGAGTTAAAATCAAACGCGACGGTGAGTGCTCCTCCAAAACATTGGTCCTCGACTAAAGAACGCAAGCGATATTGACTCGGTACTTTTGACACTTTTTCTATACAGTCTTCTCCAGCAGCCTGATTATCGCACCACGCAATAACTTGTGCATTATCTATAGCTATCAATTATCTCGTTAAAGAGAAGAGGCGCTTAAGAAGAGAGTGGCAACAAAATAAATCCCCCTAAATCAAGCAGAAATTAGAAAATTCAATTAAAATCCAGCTTATCCCGAAAAAACAGGCTTTGCATTAATTTCCGCTAAAATGATTATGGTATTGCCTGAAATAGTTTTCAAAATTGCGGCGCAGTTATTTAATGTAATACTAAGAATAGGGTATTTTCCACAACACTGGAAGTGTTGGGATTGCGCGTGCTTACCGGGTGTAATGTACTTGACTGGTTAGAGGTTAATTTTAGATTGGTCACCTTATTCAATATATCCAATAAGGTATGTACGCACTTAGTGAATAAAGCTTAAAGCTAGATAGTACGCAGCATTACATCACCTTGCCACTTTATATAGATACTAGTATTAAATTTCATACTCTACAACTCCCTACTTAAGTTGGGAAAGCACAAATTAGAAGAGTTATAATATTTGAAAAGCAATATCATAACTTCATTTTGGTACTTAAAATACAATTCAAGTATTAAGATACATAATTTTATCGCTCCACATCTCTTAATTGTTTATAAGTAATAATTCGCTCCAAGTGGGCGCGGCTCTTACATCCCTGCTAGCACCTCCTCTCTCCCCAATATGTTTTGATTTTCGATAATTAAAGTTCGGATTGTTTCGAGGACCGATGCTTCGGCTATGTTCATAGGCCCCCTTGCGTTACTATTTTCTCCTTCTGATTTTGTTGGTGATATCACATGGTATCATTTGCTCAAAATTGTGCTTTATGACCCGATTATTTCGAATTATAATGCAAGTATTAGTTCGCGAACCTAAACGCTTTTTGACAGTCGCATTTTGCCATCGGGGATTATTGGGCTCGGCATAGTCGCGAATAAACGCATTATCTCCTTCACCAAAATGGACATTTCTACAGCCCCATCGTTGATTTTATTTGACCATTGATTTGCCCTAATTTTATCTATTACTGTATGTGGTTTTAGAAGACTAAACCGATTTCTGAATTCTAAATCCAACATAACATTTGCTGGCGATTCCCCTGTAGCGCAATGCTTAGTAGACCGGTAATCAAAAAGAAACATATTAATAATAATGTCCATATATCATCATTTATGTTATTGTTAAAACTAGCTGTCAGTTCTCAAAAGGTTTAATAGAATATTCGGCTTGCTTGTTAGTTGCTGGCAAGCCTGTGGAAATGTAAACGTGTCTTGCTTTATTAACTTGCATGAAGTTTTTAAATTCTTTTGCCGTAAATTGGAAACCGTTGTAACTAACTATGGTCCATATCTACAAAATACCTCACTGTGTTTCGATATTGTAAATGTGGTAGTAATATTTTTATTTTTGAGCACCTCGTCCCATTTCGAAAATGAATCGACAATAACCAAGTAATAAACGTCTTTTATAGGACCCGCAAAATACACATGGATTCTTGACCAGGCTAACTCCGCGGGCACGAAGGAATTAGGGCGCTCTTTTCTGGTCTTCCTTGCTTTCTTTTACAAGGAACAAAAGTTAAAATAAGCATCTCTATGTCACTATCTATTTTACCACCATACATAAGAACGAGCTAAGCCTTTTATTGTCACAATTCCTAAATGTGACCGATGTAACTCTTCAATAACTTTTCTTCGCAACTTTGTTGGCACAATAAAATACATCCATTCTCTACTGAAAATTCATCTTCCTTGCCTTTAAATGCTTTCAAATTATGCCCCTTAAGCAGGCATACATTTCCTTGCTGATTTACTTCTTTTAATTTAGAGAAACATGGATGTCTAGATGTTTCCCTCCCAATTGTTTCAAAATTAAAACGCGGCTGATTACTGTTGCTTATGAAATTTATATTTATATCTTCCAAATTGATTCATGTTGAAAATGTTTGTGGTAGACGTGAAAGGTGATCTGAAAAATTTTCCGATCCCTTCATGTAATGAATTGTATAGTCGAAACAGGGTAAGGTAAGCGCCCAGCGCTGAATTCGTGCCGATTACCTTATAGGAACACCTTTATTTTCTCCGAAAATAGTTAATAGTGAATAGTGGTCAGTTTCTGTGTCTCTTTGTTTTTAACCGTCCCATGAAATCTTCGTATTTATAGACTGCATTTACCTGTGAAAGCGCAATGCCAAAAAGCGACATAAAATCCCGACCGGAAATAGGTGGACTCTGCATTTCACTTACAATAATACGAACAATATTTGTCTTATACCTAATATTTGCATGCAATTCACCAACAATATTTATAAATTCTCCATTATATGTCACTAATCCGTTTTTGCATGCCAACAGTTTTTCTAATTTAAAATACTAATCAAACATACGTTTTGATAAAAGAGAACAAGCCGCACCTGTGTTCAATATGAACATCAAATATACTCCATTGAGTAATGCTTCGATCATAAATCGATGAGAAGATTATTATTAATAATATCCTCATCTCTGACTTTGTTAGTAATTAAAAAAAAATTTATTTGCGTTCTATTGCAAATACTTGCCGAATATCCAACTTTACCACACATATTGCAGCTGCTTCCCCTAAACCAGAAATTCTCACTTGCATAATTTCTCCAGCTGCAATGCTTGCATTTTCCTTTCTCCTTCTTACTGCTGCTGTTGTTGTCATAGCTGTTTCGATTGTTGTTGTTGCCATAGCTGTTTCTACTGCTGCTGTACGCGTGGCGTGATTTCGATTGCCATTGCGCTGAAAACCGTTTGAGTAACACGTTGTTGTTGTTGTGAATATGCTTTAGACTCTGTCATCATGGCTAATTTAGCTGCACGATCCAATTTCAGCTCTTCGTCTTCTTCGCATAACCGTTCAAATACTCCTCAAATCGTTCAAATACTCGTACAAATTTAATTAGTACGAAAGCATTCAACTGGGAACCAAACTTTCAGTTCTTAGTTAATTTTTTTAGCCAAGCGAACCACATGCTGACTTCTGCGCCCGTCCCTCTTATCGCTTCTAAAAATATATGTCTCTCGAAAAACGATAAATGGTGTCGCATAATGTCGCTCCAGTAAATTATACAGCACCTCATAATCCTTCGTTGCTAGGAAATCTTGGCCACATAAATCCCGCAGCAATTGGTAAGACTCTAAGCGAATAGCTTTTAGCAGAACCGAAGCTGTAATTACCGGCTCTTGACACGAAGTCTCCGTAAAATGCGATTCCATACCAGGTCGAAATTCCGTTAAATTTATAGCAGTTGTCGTGGTAGTTAGAAACACGCTTTCGTTTACACTGCGTACACCTCCGCCAATCACTTTTTTTAAATTTTCAGGCTGTACTTAAATATTTTATTTTATTTTCGTTTGTGTATTTTACCCTCATCGCCACTGCTTAATTCTAGACTGGTCATCTCTTTATTTAATATTTCCAACAAGGTAAGTACACTACAGAGCTCACTTAGGTAATAAAGCTTAAACCTAGATGGCGCGCAGCATTAAATCACCTTGCCACTTAATATAGATACTAGTATTAAACATAATCCTCTACAATATCCGCCCCAACTGAACATTAACTGAGCGCCTTTTTCGTAGCCTGAGTCCACTATATTGAATTTATCCGCGCGAGTTAAAAGGTGCTAAAGTTCAGTTGTTAGAATCTCCTCTTTATTAAAAGATCACCTGCTTATATACTATTTACATTTCATTATTATCTCCTAATTGTCAATTGCTCTACTCTTTCGTTTGCACATTCGGGTAATGACAGTTCAATTGGCAAATATGCGCACCTAAGAATATACAACTTTTATTTCGCTAGAATCAGGTTCGAGGTATTTGATACTGATATCCTATGTGGTGCAAACTTTGGCTGCTAAGAGACACAGGATCTACTAAGGTTTGATCACAAATCAGGTATATTCAAAGAAAATTAAAATGGAACGTCATATAGAGTACAATGGATGTCTTCTGGTCTGAGGACTATATACGACTAGTTGTTCCGACAAAAAAAAAACAAACAAAAAATACTCACAAAATCCCTCCCCCTTTTCTAGATTGGTAGTGCAACTAACTCTTATTTAATAATTCTTCTTATTCTCTAGTGATATATCTGCACCAAAAACAATTTGTGGATCCTGCATAATATACATTTGTTTTTCTTTATATTATCTATCTTTGGAATGTTTTGGCTTCTTATTGTTTATTTTATCGTTTATTGTTTCTTTATTATTTCCTCTTTTTTTTGGTTTCTTTGTTTTGTTTTGTTTGTTTTTATGTTTTTTTTTATCATTATTATATTTTTCATATCGGTCCTTAGCTTTTGAGAGTTGTTGCAATTTCAAGAAGGAGACGTGGTACGTATGTATGTATGTGAACAGAATCAGTTTCTAAACAATTTTGATTTTGTCCGTCCGTCTGTCCGTGTGTGGCTTGTTAATGTGAATATATTGTAGTTCGATATTTTTTGAGTTCTGTTTAAAACTGCAATTTTGCTTTCTGTTCAATTTATTCTTTGCGTCAATAATAACAGAAGTTCGTTGCACTTTGCATAACAACAGTTTAAATTCTGTTGCACATTAAGCATACGGAAATTCGACACGTTTGTTTGTTGTTTCTAGTCTCATGATAATATGCTACTCTAGCATATATGTTGTCCAACGTGCATCGAACTACAGTATTACTGATCGTATGTATTGTTTGTATTATATAGTATTGCTATAGATTTTAACATGTAAATTTTGTATAAAAGTGCAAGCAATGATTTAATAAATTCAGTTCAAAATTAGAACTCTAAAAGAATAATTATTGAATTATCATTTCTTCGTGGTTTTCTAGTTGAATTACTAGAAGGTCAGTTTTAAGTTAACTTCAATTTTATTTTATCGTAGATTTTCATTCAAGTACTGAACATTTAAAACCTCAAATATCAGATTAAAATCTTGAATTCAAATTTAATCATCGTGAATTCCCAGTTCAAGTACTTGAAATTCAAAACACAAATCCATGAAAAAATTTTGAATTAACAATATGGTGACCCCGACGGGATATTTCAGATAAAGTGCTGATCATACATACACAATGGCAAATTTATTGGCGCTTGCAGAAAGGCAAAGAGACGTCGGCGAAGAAATTACGAGGATGATTCGAAACTTCAACAAGGATGCCGCAGACAGAAATACAAGGTCCTCTTATTACAATGAGAAATTGCGTCAATTGACTCAGTACTGGGGCGACTTCGATGAAACAGATGGCAAATTAAGGGAATTAACGGATCATCCGGCTGACCACGAATATTTCACATCCGGATACTACCACCGAATTAGCAATTTAGTCGATACCTATCAAAGCCGACTTCTCCAGGAAGCCACCCGTCTCCAGGCAAACTAGTAAGGTGGGATTATACCAGGCGAAAAGGCGGCAGCACCATCGGCAGCAGCAAGCCTACCGGCCATACTAGAACCCACCAAGCATCAAATGGACATACCAACATCAGATCCTCATGTAGCGCAAAGGACATCGTTCATGAGTGAATCTTCCAGAACCTCTCTCCAACATGGCATAGTGAGGAAGAGGACTGCTCGCATAGCCAAGTTGAGGCGAGCACACGAAAATCTGGAAGCAGTCCAAGAAAACCAGCCATTGCAATTTTATAAATTAAAAATAATCAGCATCAGTCATCTTTGGACCCAAATAGAATTGGTGTACGACGAGCTTTGGGAAAAGTTAGAACATCCGGCACCAGATGGCTTTGACCAAGCAGAGTACGATCAATTAGATGAAATGGTACAACACCAGTTACTTGATCTCTCTATAAGAGCATATCAATGCCAAGGTACCAGAGTCAGTGTTTCAGCCGCGAGAAAAGAGCAAACATTGCGAAGTTCAGTTTACCTCTCAAAGGTAATCATTCCACAGTTCAACGGCGATTACTTGAAATGGCAACAATTCTTCGATCTTTTTTCCCAAATGGTCGACAAGCCGCCATTAGCAGCGGTGCAAAAAATGTGGTACCTAATGGCTAATGTTACAGGAGAAGCTGCAAAATTAATCAACCACTTCTCCCTGAGGGAAGACAACTATGTTGCCGCTTGGACGTTATTGCAAGAGCGGTACAACAACAGAAGGGTAAAAGTAGCTATGCTAATCGAAGGACTATTAAATCTGCCATCAGGGACATCAACTGCCTCGACAACTAAGAATTTGCACTACACAACACGTGAATGCATCTTGGCTCTGGACAATTTAGGGGTTGATACGGGAGCATGAGATCCTATTCTTCTTCATCTGCTAATAAAGAAACTAAATCGATTCACACACATTAGATTTGAACAATCCTTAATATATCGAAAGGATTACGAGGGGTGGATAACTTCATGGGTGGATGGGTGGTTAACTTCATGGGAGACAATTCCACTCAATCGACCCTAAGGATAAAGCTGCAATGGCACAACCACCCAACAGAGTTGTATCCTCCATTGCAACGTCGACCAAGAGCAATAGCTGCAAATTATGTGACAATGGTAGTCATCCATTGTATTACTGCAAGAAACTTCTACAGCTGTCAATTACAGAACGCCAGTTGTGCGTAAAAAAGCAAAGACTGTGTTTCAATTGTTTTAAGAAAGATCACAATTCAAACAATTGCAAATCGAGATGTTGCAGCAAATGTGACAAAAAACACAATACGTTGCTACATTTTGGAAATGAAAAACAATTAGTTCCAAAAATGCCGTAATCAGAAGCAAGGCAATCAGCCAATGAAACAATAAATCCCATTCCAAATGGAACAGTTTCATTAGCAGCAGCAAGCAACGTGTCAATTCAAGGATACGTACTACTGGCAACAGCAAGGATAAAAATTACTGCGGCCAATGGCTTCTCAGGGGAATTTAGACCAATTTTGGATTCCGGTTCCCAAGTTAACATCGTCTCAGAACATCTCATGAAGAGATTATCCATATCTCCAACCAAAGCTTCCTTGTGCATTGAGGGAATTGGCGATGCGCAAAAGACGGTCACTCAGAGGATTAGCGTCAAGATGCAATCCCCTAGCGGAAAATTTGGAGCGTCTGAACCATCGACGGAATCATTGACATGTGCAGTGTTCGTGATGAAAACAGACACCGATAGCAGGGATGGTCCACTGGTCGAGGCAATTGAAAAATTATGGAAGATGGATGAAGTAGAAACAATTGGAAAGAGCATGTCACCAGCAGAACAACTATGCGAAACACACTTTGCCCAAAATATGCGCAAAAATGACCTGGGACGCTCAATCGTAAAATTGCCATTTCTCGTAAAATTGCCCAACAGCTTTGGGAGAATCAAGACTAATGGCTCATATTCGATTCCTTGGTCTCGAACAGCGAGAGAAACGTGGAGCTGCGAAAACAATATGTGGAGTTTATGAGGGAATACGAAAGATTGGGACACATGAAGAAGGTGAAGCTTGACTCAATGCTGTCTCCTAACTATTTCCTTCCTCACCATTGTGTTCTCAAGCCCGATAGCACAACAACCAAATTGCGAGTGGTGTTCGACGCATCCGCCAAAACCACTAGAGGATATTCATTGAACGATTTAATGTATACCGGGCCCACAGTTCAAAGTGAACTTTTTTCAATGCTGCTACGCTTTCGATTGCCACGCTTTGTGTTCACGACCGATATCGAAAAGATGTATCGGCAGATCATAATACATCCAGAAGATCAACTTTATCAAGTCATCGTATGGAGAGAGGATCCAACAGCAAACTTTGGGTACTATCAACTAAACACCGTTACATATGGAACACGGGCAGCACCGTACCTAGCAACCAAATATCTGCAACAAAATCGCTAACGACAATATGATAAGCCTTCCTTTGGGAGCAAAAATGTTACATGACAATTTTTATGTGGATGATGGACTTGGAGAATCAGAGAGCCGGCTACAGCCATAGAAATGCAACGACAGCTGATGAAAATGCTAAGCACACATGGATTTAATTTGCTAAAATGGTGTGCAAATCATCCCAATCTATTAACAAATATTCCACAAGGTGACCAAGAAGTGAATTTAGATTTTTCTAATGACACTAATGACCCAATAAAAACGCTGGGGTTATTGTGGTTGCCGAAAGTTGATGTATTCTGTGTCAGATCAACGCTGGATCCTGTGCGGGAACGGTCAGATCCGATCTAGCACGACTGTTTGATCCACTTGGACTATTGGCACCGGTAATCGTTAAGGCAGAAATATTCACACAGCATCTATGGCAAATAAATTTATCCTGGGATGAGGCTCTACCATCAAATCTCAACGCTACATGGACAGCATTCAGAGAAAGTCTTAACGACTTAAACAATCTCCGAATAGCCAGACACATATTCAAGGGAGAACTATCATCATCAACACAACTACACATTTTTACTGATGCTTCCGAAAGGGCCTTCGGCGCGGCAGCATATCTGCGAACAACGCTAAAGGATGGCAGGATAATGACACGATTATTATGTGCCAAAACCCGTGTTGCACCACTAAAAACAAAAACTCTGCCTCGATTAGAAGTGTGTGCCACAGTAGGTGCCCAACTCGCAACTGGGGTAAAAAGATAGAGGATAAACCAATCTTCTTTTGGACCGATTCAGAGGTTGTGCTTCATTCAATCATCATCATTATCATCAGCATACAAAACTTTTGTGGCAAATAGAGTAGCAAAAATTCAAATGTTGACTCTACCCGAGCAATGGCGACATGTCACTTCAAAGGAAAATCCAGCGGATTTACTATCAAGAGGATGTTCAGCAAAAACATTGGCTGACAGTGCAGTCTGGTTTCAAGGACCAATGTTTCTGCACACCAGGCAAGAGCTATGGCCCCCAGTATGGTCAAAACAGCTGCAAATTCCTTCTGACATCGAATAGAAAAGGTAAACAGCCATTTCATTGCTCACTGGGTCAGATAACACAGTGCAAGTAAATGGAGAATGGATTTATCAAATAAACCATCGCAACTCGTTTGTCACACTTCAAAGAATCATTGCATATGTCTTACGATTTGTAAATAACACAAAGAACAAACGGAATTTTAGAGTAAAAACAATTACTTTAACAACAGTCGAACAGGATCATGCATTAGCAGACTATTCAGGCTAGTGACTTCAAAGATGAAATCCAAAATCTGAAACAACACAGTGAAATCAAAATTAGCAGTGACATCAGTTGCTTATCACCATTTTTAGATGACATGAACATTTTTCGAGTGGGGGGACGATTAGAAGGTGCTGTACTGCCATTCGATGCGAAACACCAAATGTTGCTACCCTACTCTTCATTAAAGTGCATGAGGAGAACAGGCACTGTGGTCCTCAAGCCTAGCTGGGAACCTTAAAGCAAAGATTTTGGCCAATAAAGGGAAAAACAACAGCTCGATGAACTGTTCAGCATTGTATCCGATGCAATAAAGCTCGCCCTCAATTGGCACAACAAATGATGGGACACGTGCCAGCTACAAGAATGAAACCAGCTCGACCATTCATTAACACTGGTGTTGACTACGCTGGACCTTTCTGGGTGCATTATAAGATCCGCGGAAAGAAGCCAACCAAAGCGTACTTAGCTGTATTCGGTTGCTTTGCCTCTAAAGCTGTTCATCTGGAGTTGGTAACGGATCTGTCAACAGAAGCGTTTATTGGAGCCCTCAAAAGATTTATAAGTCGAAGAGGTCGTTGTCAAAACCTATATAGTGATAACGCTACCAACTTCGTCGGAGCAAGAAATCAATTGACAGGGTTATCATCTGCACTCCATTCATCAAGCGCTCAAGACAAAATTAGAAAAACATGCAGTGGAAATGGAATACAGATCCATTTCATCCCTCCCAGATCCCCTCATTTCGGAGGACTGTGGGAAGCAGCAGTTAAACCTTCGAAACATCTTCTACTAAGAAGTGTCGTATCGCCTTCATTGACTTATGAAGAATTGGAAACTGTAATTGTGGAAATAGAAGCCATATTAAATTCCCGGCCACTAACGCCACTATCATCGGATCCTTCGGATTGAACGCCAGGTCACCTCCTCATATGAGAAGCACTCACCGCCCAAGCAGATAGCAAATCAGACTCAACAAAGCAATCAATGTTGTCAAGATGGAAATTGGTGGCGCCATTAAAACACAATTTCTGGAAGAGATGGTCCAATGAATATCTCAATGAACTCCAACAACGACACAAGTGGATAAGACAGAGAGATAACATCAAACTTGGCAACATGGTGATCATCAAAGAAGATAATGTTCCTGTTATGCAGTGACCTCTTGGCCGAATAGTAGATGTCTATAACGGACCAGATGGAGCAGTACGCGTTGCTGAGGTTAAGACGGCAACGGGAGTTTATAAACGTGCAATACATGGCCTCGCTCCACCACCCATAGACGCAGATTCTGATGCAGAATTTAACGAAGAGGCGACTACAAGAAAGCGAAAGGACGAAATGAATGAATGGCCATCAAGAGGAATAAAAACGGCACGACAGTTAAGCCTAATAACTTTATTGGAGATATTGCTAATGTTGTCAATGGTATTGTGCGAACCAATCAACGTTACAAAATTTGAGCCAACTGTAGGTATTCATTTTGAATACGTCGGATCAAGCCAAATCATTGCTAGTGAGTGGAAACTGGTGATTTAATATGATCTCAGACCTTTGCGTACTGAAATCCAGCTATTGAAGGATGGCGCCTCGGCTATGTATCACATGTGCGATGAAATACAGCCAACAACAATATCCGATGAACTAGTCACACAGTTTCAACACACTAAAGCAGAGCTGGACTTCGATACAAATTTGTTAGCAATTCATCGTCAGAAAAGAGGTGCAATTAATTTGGTGGGAAATGTTGCTAATTCGCTGTTTGGAGATTTGGACTCAGAATACGCCCATCAGATGTCAGAAACAATAGCGGCCATCAATGACAACGAACAACAGTTGACAAGCATGATGAAGCAACAAATCTCAGTAATTGATTCAACATTTAACATCTTCAAACGTGATCAAACCTCCGCTCAAACATCCTTCGAACAACTTGAAAGAAGACTGAAAGACATCAAAATACAAATACTTCATAATGAACTGGAGGCACAGAAGGAACATACATTCCAGACGTTGCTATCTATAGTTCTTAAACTTTCCCTCATGACATCAAACGTTCAACGTATTCAAGCGGTACTCATAAATGCTCTTACAAATGTTCATCACGGACAGATCAGTCCTCAGTTGTTATTACCACAGCAGCATAATGATGAAATCTTAAAAATCATAGCACATTTGTCACCAACAATGCAGATACCAGGCGACATTCTATCGATATACAAGTTGATGAAAGTTAAGGCAGCAATAACAAAGAAACGTGCAATCTTTTAGATAACTGTGCTGCTAACCAGTTTGAACCATTTTAACTTGTACCGACTAATATCAATGCCAACAAGAATAAATAACACTATGGTAGTAATAAAATTATCTACAACAATTCTGGTGATCAACTTACATCGAGACAAATATTTTCCAACCACGATTGAGACTCTACAGTCTTGTTTCAGAATGCAAAACGAATTATATCTTTGTGCCAACAAGCTACCCATATACAACAAGGGGTCAGAAATATGTGCTGCGAGGTCAGTTTACTCAACAATGAAAACAGATCCCACTGTAAAATTGAGCATAGCGGAGATCATGTGTGGACACAAACCAATGAAAGAAATCAATGGATGTTCGCTCTGGCAACTCCAATATAAGTAATAACCAGGTCTCGCAAAGATCACTGGAAGGGCCCGGATTTCTCAAGCTGACGGCAGGATGTGTATTAAAATATCAACTCTTAACAAGCAACCAGATAGTATCATCATTTACAAGCACTTCCTACACTGCTGTTGGATACGGTGTCAATATAAACATAACAAAACCAGCATCACTTCCAGTCTTGGATAACACAAAGATTGATTATGAACCACTACTAAAAGAATTGTCAAGGCTGCAATAAATTTTGGAAACATACGAAATCAGCGAAGTTCCAAACACACTGCAAATTCATCAATATCATAGCTTTGCAGTGGGTTATTCGGCCTTGGTCTTAAGTATTGTCATCATCATGGTAATCTTCATCAGATACAACCAACAAAGGGGCAGCGTGGAGAAGCTCAATCAACGGCTTCCCAAGCAAACTCACCACTAGAGGAAATCCCACTGTCAGAGGCAACTCCAGACGCCCCACCACAATCAGCGCCGCGGTACTCTCGCAGTATCTGCGTGGACTTGTAGACTTGATTGTTGAACATTCGTTCAACGCGGGGGAGAATGTTAATGTGAATATATTGTAATTCGATATTTTTTAAGGTTTGTTTAAAACTGCAATTTTGATTTCTGTTCAATTTATTCTTTGCGTCAATAATAACAGAAGTTCGTTGCACTTTGCATAACAACAGTTTAAATTTTATTGCATATTAAGCAGACGGAAATTCTACACGTTTGTATGTTGTTTCTAGTCTCATGATAATATCCTACTCTAGCATATATGTTGTGCAACGTGCATCGAACTACAGTATTGCCGATCATATGTATTGTTTGTATTATATAGTATTGCTATGGATTTTAACATGTAAATTTTGTATAAAAATGCAAGCAATGATTTAATAGTCAGTTCAAAGTTAGTACTCTAAAAGAACAATTATTGAATTATCCTTTCTTCGTGGTTTTCTAGTTGAATTACTAGAAGGTCAGTTTTAAGTTAACTTCAATTTTGTTTCATCGTGGATTTTCATTCAAGTCTTAAAAAATACAAAACCTCAAATTCAGATTAAAATCTTGAATTCAAATCTAATCATCGTGAATTCCCAATTCAAGTACTTGAAATTCAAAACTCAAATTCAAAACAGAATTTTGAATTAACAGGGGTCTTAAATTAAAATTAGCCTACTTATGCTTATATTGATGCTAAATAAAGAAATGTTCATAGGTTCCATAATAATATGTGTGCAAAATATGGAGATCATAATCCTACCGCCAAGCCCACAATTAACCAAAAATCATTACTAGGTTCCTATAAATATTTTATCAAAGAATTATCACAAGAAAGTTACAGGTACTAAAGTTACACACCACACAAAAAATGGACGCTTTATTTTTACAGCCACTCCCACTATATAAATATTATTATAACTTACGACCCATACTCTTTTTTTCAAAATGTCATTCATTTAATTATTAATATAAAATATAAAAATGTGACTTTATTCTGTCGTTCCAAAGCTCAAGTGTCAGTTTTCTTGATCGTTTACAGTGTTGCATTTTTAGTACAAATAATGTAATAATAATAATAGTCTACTCCTTATAGAGTTTCCAACACCTTCCCTTTTAAGTTATAATATCGAAATTTATCCCGGCACAAATATATCCGGTGGACGGTGTGACCGTTGAGATCGCTTGAGAGTCGGTGGTGTTGGAGCTGCTTCAATTTCAGTCGATAAACCGTCCAAAAGTGTTGATGCTTTTAGACTGTTTCCATTTTTCCGTTCGTTGAAAAATCGTATATTTCGAATGCTTCTGCTAATGTTGACGGTGATTTGGTCCCTGCAGTCGATGGTGAGGTTGCATCATTGCAATAGCGCATTCTTATTGATTCGTATGAAAACGATCAATAATCCATTTTCAAGTAAAACGTTATACATGGCGTTACCAACACGATATATAGTTTTGCCTAGTTTCGAAGAGATACTGTCATTACTGGTATGCATACTTGCGTACACCATGTCCTAGCTGGAGAAAAATTTCTGCTTGGAGCTGTGCTTTTCATCGAATTTTAGCTTAATTTGTTCGTTGTATTCGACGTTCTTCTCTTGAGTGTTGTCACTTAATTGCGATTTGATGAGATCCAACGTAAGGCGAATATTTCTGCCTAATAATACATCGGCTGGTGACTTATCGTTTGGTGTGTTTCGATTCGGCGTAGATCGCTAACATTCCAGAAATATAAGAAGATTTTGATTTGTCGTTCCCTCTTCGTTTAATTTTCTTAGAGCTCGCTTAAAGGTGTCGACAAATCGTTCAGCCTCTCCGTTTAACATAGATAGTATGGAAGATGCCTCATACCATTTTCAATAGCGAATTTTTTAAAGTGCGCTCTTGAGAATTCCGATGTCGGAAACAATTACCTTTGGTAGCCCCAATCGCGAAAATATTTCGCAGAGAATTTGTAATGTTTGATGTGTCGTAATGGATTTTGTTAAACTATTTCTAGATACTTAGAGTGCGCATCGCCTACGACTAAAAAATAGTTTACACCGACAGGTCCAGCGTAGTCTATGTGAAGGCGCTTCCATGGTGCTGTAGGTGCTGGCCATGGTTGTAATGTTGTTTTCGTTGGCATTTTCGCGGCAGTAGCGCAGTTATTACCATTTTGTATGAGTGTTTCCATATCCGTGTCGAAACGGGGCCAATAAACGAAATTTCTAGCTACAGCTTTTGTTTTAAAACACGCTTCCGAAGTTACAGAGCTGTTTGAGTTCGATGTCTTCAATTTAGCTTGGCTAGCCATTTGCAACATAGTCAAATATCGGTCCTTAACCGTTTCGTATTTGACCATTTTACGAATTACAATATTTCGGAAGAGTTAGTTAAAATTTGATGGATTTGTTTTTCAAATTTTACTGTTGTGATGACGTAATGCTCTGATGGGCTAATATTTTTAGCAATGAGACGTGAAATAACGTCATCATATCCGAAACTATTAGTCGAAATAAAGCTCATATCGAAATCATATGAATACATCCATCGTTGCAGTCGGTTTGCTTGATGAACTGCAATACCGGTTTTCTTGCCGAAGATCGCAAGCAATGGTTTGTGGTCAGAGTGTAGTTCAAATTTCCTGCCAAAAACTATTTTGTGGAACTTAGTTACAGCAAAAACAAGTGCTAGCCCCTCCTTTTCGATTTGGCTATATGCTTTTCAAACTGGAGTGAGTGACCTCGGTACATGACAAAGGGCCTTTACTGAACAATTTGGCAATTCGTGAAGAAGGCATGCGCCTAGTCCATAATTTAACGCGTCTGCTGCTACAAAGATACACTGCTGCGGATCGTAGCGTGTAAGCAGCAAATTTGAGTTTAGAATCGTCTTCAAAGTGTTCAAAAATTTGCGATGCCACTCTTTGTTTGCTTTAAGCAACTTGCCCAGGGGGCCTCTGTTGTGCCTCATATTGTTAACAAATTTCACATAAAAATTTATGGCATCCAACAAAGATCGGAGTTTTGAAACGTTGGCCGGTTCCTGTATTTGATTGAAGGCTAGACCACGTTCGGGGCTAGGCTGAAGTCGATATTAATTGATAATGTATCCCAGATAATTCACTTCAGTAGCCGAAAACTTGAATTTTCCAAACTTTCATTTAAATCCGTAGTCTTGAATTCGTCGCAAAAACTCGTGCAAATTTTTTCGTGCTCTTCTTGGCATTTGCCTAATACAAAAATGTCGTCAATATATGCTGCCGCGCCCACCAATCCTGCAAGCATTTTGCCCATGATTTGTTGAAAGATTGCTAGAAAAACTTTGACGCCGAACACCATTTGATTGTAGTAGAATAAATGGAATGTGTGTCTTTATTGTAAGTATTAAAGAATTTGGCGTTTGCCAGTGTGGAAAAAATATCTTCCGGCAACGGAAGGGAATACTGATGAGTCTCGAGAGCGTTGTTCAACCTGTAAAAAAGTCAGCACGAACCATTTGACATTTTGATAACGACTATCGGCGCAGCTCACTCGTAGAAATTTACTGGTGAAATGATATTGGTGTCTTGTAATTAGCAATGCATAGGCCACTGGTCGCTTTGGTCGAAAAAGTGGCTGTATGTTTGGCTTTGTCACCAAATGCGCCTTAGTTTTATTGCAGAGATCTAAAGTGTCGTCGAAAACACATGGAAAAGTTCGATTCAGAAACTAACTGTTTTTATTAAATGTTACCTTAACACTTCCCTGGTTCTCAGCTGGGACTTGATTCCAGATCGCATTGATGGACATGTCGTCAAACTGAAGAGCGTTAATCCAGTCGATCCCCATGACGTTGAGATTGTTGTGGCCAACGACTTGGCACTGATTGCATTTATGCCTAAGATTGCAGTCGCAACGTAGTGCAGTTCACCAAAAAACAAACATGGAGATTTTGGCAGCTTGGTTTTATGCACGTGTGTATGCAAACGATTGACTTCAGCCTCTAATTTCGGATTTTCTATGAGTGCTGTGTCTGCTTTTAAGTTTATCAAACGATGATAGACTCTTGATCCGATATCAAGCGTTATGGTTCCGGTTTCATTGTCTAGCTTGTTCAACATTGTCTATTTTTGTTCCGTATTTCGAAATCAGACGATGACTTGAGTCCCATTATAATAATTAATCATTTGAATTGATATAGCGTCAATTCCATTAAATTGAGTTTACGATACCAACGTATGTTATAAAATCCGAGCTAGAGTCTTTGGTCAATTGCAAACAATTGTATCTGATATTAAACGGTGACGTTTGCAGTCCTAAGAGATTTGTAAGTTCATCCACGTTCTGTTTAAAGTTCAGATGACGTGGATGATTTGGCAGAATATAATTGATATATTTGCAGTGAACGACTGTGTTGAGTTTGCGTAGCAAGAGATTGACTTTGGCTGCGTCATTCAGCTTGGCAGCATCAATTTCCAAGAGGTCTTCATATCGAGGAGACCATGTGTCAAAAGTGAGGTTATGGTCGGGTTGAAAGCAGAACTCCGTGATGTTCATTGCAAGTGCTTCAATGATGAATTCTGGACCAGTAATCGCTTTTGAAATAGCTGCTGATTGCAACTGATTAGATCAAAGCTGTTAAATTTTGCAGTGTAACACATCTGTAAAAAAAATGCCTGAACTTTGTCGGCTTAGAATCGGGAATCGCAAAATTACAAAACAAGTTGTTTTCTTACATTTTTTTTTTTAGCGAATCCAACTTATACTGACAGATGACTTTCCATATCCTCGTCGTCTATGTTGCGCTTAAATATATCATTCATTTATTTAACTACTAATATAAAATATAAAAATGTGACTTTATACTCTCGTTCTAAAGCTCAAGTGTCAGTTTTCTTTATCATTTACTGAGTTGGGTTTTTAGTACAAATAATGTTAGAAATCTACTACATATAGAGTTTCCAACACATACAATATCTTTGGACGTAATTTTATATTACGATGCATATTGACACTACAAAGCCATACACAAGAAATGGGGTCGATCAGATAGAGGCCACGTAATATAATCAACTCAAGATACCCTACCGAAAATGACCGTGAATGATGATTTATGAAAGAAACATACCCATTGTTGAACTCGCACGTACAAGGAAAGGTAAAGGGTATTTCGAAGTCGGGCTAACCGAACTTAAGACTTCTTTACTCCTACTTTATTTATGGAGCAACCGTGGATTTTAGATAACATTGTCGATTCCTGTTCAGAAAGTATGAACACTGGAGTATGAAATAATGGCAGATACAATTGATTTTCCTTGCTAAAAACACAAATGTTGATGTTTTCGTATAGTTTTGTCAACTATGCAATCAATATACTGTATCAGCAGGATTGTCACTATTGTTATGTGTGTATTATACGATTGAAGGTGAAAAACAATCTTGGGGTCGCCCTGAGATTGAAGGTATGCATGTAATGGTGTGGATATAACGCCGAGAAATTAGGCCAAAGGCCGCCCTAGGTAATTAAGCCTCAAGGCTAAGATATTCCTTTTTTACTTCGCCACAAGGCAAAGACAAAAATAAGAAACTTGTGGTGGGTTTGGTGATCAGCACAAGATTTTTAATTCCATTTTTCGTTTACAAGAAACTTCTTATGGTCTATTTCTTATTCACCAATCAATATCAATTCATTCACTTACTCTTGCATAACTTATTAAAATACATAATATGCAAGTAAATGAAATGTATTGATTGGTTCTTACAAATTCTTAATTATTTACTAGAGGGGAAATCTTATGTACTTTTAACATGCTTGCTCATCATATGCTCGCAGCGGCACCAACTGTCGATTCTGTATCGACAGTTATTTCGAGTGCATTACCCATGTCCAATTTGACGCCCTTACACCTGAAAGAGTACAAGCGCGCCGCACCAGGCAATGAACTGCTTTGGTGGTCGCTCAAGGGCAACACGCTACGGCTTGATGAGCAGACCCCAACATTTTGGCGCAGCCGGTCTAAAGGACCTACAGGAGGAATCCCAGGGCAAGGAACCCTGAAGCTGTGAAGCATCCTGCAATAAAATCTCAAGGATAACACCAGGACAAAGGACCTGGAGGCGGAGATGTCAACGTGAAAAATAATGGTGAGTAGAGTGTATAGTAGCGTAATTTAAGTAGATACTTCAGCGACCCTGAAGGAGCCGTAGCGCTGGTCAAAGAAGTCGCAACCTATAGGCGCGTTCGCGCTGTTGCACGCAGCTTTGTATGGGCAACCATAAACCGCCAGTATGATCGGACGGTCTATGAATGTTCGTCCTAGCTGTGAGGATTTTTTGTATAGGGAATTTGCGTTTGTTTGTCGTGAGGGACATTTATATTTTTTATAAAGTCATGTAATTTATATTGGATACATTTAAATTGTTTTTATATTGTTTAAATTCATATGGTTTTAATTTATGTTGTTTGAAAACAAAAAAAAAATTTGATTTAAATATTGTTGCATCAAAGTTTTTGTAGTTCGGAAACCACGAATTGCGTAGCAATGTTGAAGAAAACATTTAAATGCTATTATTACGTGGAGCATACGTTACGGTTTTATTGTTAAATATGAATTATAATTTCAGGGAGTGAATGTAAATCCAATTTCGGTTTTTACAAACATATGAACTCTTCTATGGATTTTTGGGAGTATTAAAGATGGTGAGAGGAAATCAAGGAGTATCTGTGAGGAAGTCAAGGACCAATTTGCATTGATGGAAGGACTTCATGGACGCCGGTAGACAGCGGATATGGAATTAGTGATGGAAGATATGTAAAGAAAGAAAATATATAGAGATACAATTTATGGTGGACTGTTTTTTAATAAATTTGTATTTATCATTAAGTAAGAGGGAGTAAAATATTGGAATAAGTTGATAAAAAGTGTTAACAATTATTGGGTTTTATTTGTAATTGGGATACAACATCTGTTCTGGCATTTGAGATGAACAAATGGATGGAGATTTTTCCTTGAGATTGGGTTCTTCAACGGGACATTTATTGGATTAGGCATAATCAATGGGACTATCGAAGGAAGTGGAGGTCCAGAGGTTGATTTCAAACTTCAGGAAGGACCGGAAGGATGTCAAAAACGTGAAGTACAATCACAGACGCATCACAGAATTGCGAGGCTTGGTGGAAGAATTTAACAGCAACCACGCAAAATTGATACCGCACAAGGAGGTCTGTAGGGACGACGAGTACTTTGCGACGGGTTTTCATGGATACGTGGAAAATTTAGTGTCAGCGTGGCTTAAAGTATTCGAGACGGAATTGGCAATGATTGAGGCACCGAGTGGGTCTCCGTTAAAGAGAAAAGAAGATGCACAGGACGAGTTATGAGGGATATCTTTCAAAAGAGGCGGAAGCAATAACAGTGCTGCAAAGTCTCGATACAGAAGGCAGTATTTCACCTGCGCGAGCAGATGGTCGAAGACTAATCAGTTTGAGTCCGACACTGGTCCAGGACCTCTCAGATCTGGGAGAAGAGAATTTGGAAACCCCCCAAGAGATTAATAAAGCTAAGGTTTTACCAGCAATTGAGAAAACACAAAGGAGTAAAATGGGCATTCTGGAAGTTGCTCATGCGGTGGAGAAGTTGGTGCCCATGTTCTCAGGAGTCGAGTTGTATGATCTGAGAACTGAGATCAGGCGCTTCAGATCAGATTGTGAGCTAGCACAATAGAGTGTTCCGAAAGCGGACGGGGAACACTTAATGAAGTGTATTAGGCAAAGAACCACAGGTGATGCGTTTGATTTACTGGTGCATAGCTCAGTAAGCACCCTGGAAAAATTATATGCACTTTTGGATCGGACGTATTTGAAACAAAAGAAACACGACTGTCTCGGTCGGGAAATGCAGGAATCAACTCAGAAACCTGGGGAGGAATTGAGAGCCTGGGGACGAAGGCTCCAGTCTTTGGGGAACGCTGCTGAAACGGAAGCCAACAGTCAGTTTCGAGGAAACGATGCAGCATACAAGGCTCAAGTAGAATGGGCTATGATTTCTGTGTTCAAGGCAGGCCTAATATATAGGGACTTAGCTAATTATACTCTTACTCTCACGCCGAGGAGCATGGCAGAGCTAGTGGAAGTGGTGTCTTCCGCTGAAGCAGCAATACAACAGCGAACGACAACAGGTGGAATCTGCTGTACTGATGCTCCTGCAAAGGTAGGAACAGTACATCAGCGGAACCCAAGTGGAGTCGGCAGATTGAGGGGCCAAGTTCCGAAACAAAGAGATCAAGGATTCCTAGTCGAGAGATTCCAGCCGAGGAAACCCATTTGCTCATTCTGCCGAAAGCCAGGTCATGCAAGGGATGAATGTGTTACACGGAAAAACATGCCCTACTGTATGGAGTGCCAAACGTATGGTCATGAGGGAAGTAGACAGTGCTAAGGAGACACAGAATGGAGTCAGAATAGAAGGCAGCCAGCTACGAGGCGCCCGGATCCACCCTTGAGGGACAGCAGGGGTAACTTCAGTAGACCCCGGGTTAATTCAACAGAAGGAATTAACCAAGGAAGAAATCCTTTCAACACTGGGAGTGGTCAGCAGCGCCCAAATTGGAATTCCAGAAGTGAAGCAAGGATAGGCAACAACATACAGGGGTTCAGATGCTTCTCATGCGGACGAATGGGACATCGGGCAGCGGAATGCAGGGATAGACAATAACAACAAAGGAACCAGGGAAACTTCCAGCGGCCCAGTCGAGGCCAGTAGACTGGAAAGCCAAAAGAAAGGAAGTAATAATTAGGCCGGAAGTACGTGGGACTAGTAATGTAGGAACTACAGCCCAGGAGAAGGAGGAGCAAGAGGCTCTCCAATATCACGAAGAGTTAGAAAGTGGATACGCGTCAATGTTGGGAACAAAAGGACATTGCTTCGCTATGTGCAGGATAGGCGATGCCTTCATCGAGATACCCTGCGAGGAAGCAGCTAGTGGAAAGCTAGTGCTTTTGGTAGATTCAGGGGCGGACACTAGCCTCATAAAAACTGGTGTTTAACGGAAAGGGTTAGATATTAATCAAATGGACGTAAGACCGCTTAATGGAGCGTTTGGAGGGTGCATCAGGACATTGGGGTCGCTTAGAATAGGGCACAGTGAAGTTAAGGGCATGAGTTTTAGAGTGCACGCAGTGGAAGTGGATAGAAAAGGTATCCCGGCTGATGGGATAATTGGCCGCGATAATCTTTGGGGCCGCACGATACTGGATGCGCTGGAAAAACAGTTATCGTTTTATGATCATTATTAAAGTCATGGCAGGAAGGAACCGTGAATAGGGTTAAAAATTGTATGGAAGTAGTGAATGCAAGGTCAACCAGGGTAGTTACTATGCATGTAAATGCGAAACTTAGGACTCTTGTTTTGCACAAGCAGCAGCTAGCGGAGGGAGAGACCATAACGCACGTTGACAAGGGTAAGGTGTACGCTTGCGTACTGAATGCATCAGACTAGGACTACTGTATGCATAAGGATTTTAGGCCTAAGTTCACTAGCTATGATAATTTTAAAGAACCGAATTATAGATTGGTTAATCAGATTAAGCAGGTAGATATAAGAAAAACGATGGAGAGGGTGCTAGAATCACTGAAGTTAGACCCAAGCGTAAATTCAGAAGAGAAGGCATCAATAGAAGCCATTTGTACGTCATTCGATGACATATTTTTGGTGGAAGGAGACCAGCTAACGTATACACGAGAGGTAGAGCATGAAATACCTACTAGAGTGGATCAACCACCAATTAAACAGAAACAATACAGATTGCCACAAGCTCACAAGGATGAGGTAAACAGGCAAGTGGAAGGAATGTTAAAGGATAACATAATTTCACCGAGTATCTCGCATTGGAACTCACCAGTAATTTTGGTACTAAAGAAGGGAGGTGCTCAGGGTCAAAAGAAGTGGAGAATGGTCGTCGATTTTAGGAAATTGAACGACGCCACTATCAAGCAGGTGTTCCCGATACCAAGGATAGAAGAAATTCTGGATCAATTGGGACACATTAGATATTTTTCTACACCTGATTTAGCGAGTGGCTACCACCAAGTTCTGGTGGATACCCAAGATAAGCAAAACACCGCATTCATCACCGGTGTAGGGCATTATGAGTTTAACAGAATGCCGTTTGGATTAACACGAGCACCGGCTACCTTCCAACGGCTAATGAACCATGTGTTAACAAGCTTGCAAGGGTTAGATTGTTTTGTGTATCTGGATGATATTGTAATCTATGGGAATAACTTGCAGCAGCATTCGCAACGCTTGTGCAAGGTCTCCCGGAAATTACGAGAACACAATTTGAAATTGAACATGGAGAAATGGCAATTTTTGCGAAGAGAGGTGGCTTATTTAGGCCATCGTTGCTCAGAGGCAGGAGCACTGCCTGACCCGCAGAAGGTGGAATGCGTTAAAAATTTAGCAAATCCGAGGGATAGAAAGGAAGTGCAAGCATTCCTAGGACTAGTGATCTATTATAGAAAGTTCGTAGAAGGACTAGCCGGAATTGCGTTGTCGATTAATAAGTTGCTACGAAAAGAAACAAAGTTCGAATGGACAAAGAGCTGTCAGCAAGCATTCGAGAGGCTAAAGGAAATAATTAGCTCGCCACCGATTTTGGCGTACCCCGACTTTGATCAAACTTTTTTGTTGACCACTGATGCTAGCAATGAAGCATTAGGGGCAGTATTGTCACAAGGGGAAGTCGGTAATGACCGACCAATAGCATTCGCCAGCAGCTTAGCCATTAGGAGAAAAGATACTCCACAATAGAGAAGGAATTCGTAGCCATAGTGTGGGCTACGAAGAATTTTAGGGCATATCTGCTAGGTCGCCCATTTAAAATATACGCCGATCACCAGCCGTTGAGAGGCATAGCGAATTTGAAAGACCAAACGTCTAGGCTAGCCAGGTTCAGCCACAAAATGTCTGAGTATGATTTTGAAATCATATACAAACCTGGGAAAAAGAATCTGAATGAGGACGCACTCAGCAGAGTGCCGCAGGCACAGAAAGTATCAGTAGTGCAAACGAGGACCAAAGCACGGTCAGTTAAGGAGAAGGCCGAGGGAAGTCAAGAAAATAAAATTGATGCGACTAAAGATGTTAGCGATGCGGGTTTCGATGCCAATGAACAAACAGCCAGTAATGTGGAATGGCTTGAGGATAAAAAAGATATCCAGGATGTGTTAAAGGGTTTCCATGATTCACCTCTAGGTGGACACCAGGGAAAATAAGCGTTCAATGATAACAAAGATGCCAATGGTGTTAACTGATACACCAAAACAGCCATTTGATAAAGTTCATATAGATATTGTAGGTATTTTTCCTGATACAGTTTCGGGAAATAAATACATATTGACGTTCCAAGAATATTTCTCAAAATATATGGCGTGCGTGGCTATACCCGATGCTGAAGCAAGTACGGTGGCCAAAGCATTCTTTGACGAAATTATAGCACGGTACAACCGACAATGGCTCAAATTTAGTATCGAAACTATTCTCAGAAAAGTGTAAACTGCTGGGAATCAAGAAATTGCATATAACACCATATCATCCGCAGGCGAATGGCTCATTGGAGCGTAGTCATCGACCTCTGGCCGAGTACTTGCGCAGTTTTGCCAAGGAAGACGGCTCCAATTGGGATCAATGGTTGACCACTGTAATGCATGTACACAACAATACTGTGCATGTATCAACGAAGCAAACTCCGTTTAGGACGATCTACGGGTTTGATTTCAACATGCCAGCAAATTTGAAGCGCAAATGTGCGCCAGTATGCAATGCTGACGATCCCAATAAAGTGCAAAAGTATCAGCTACAGCGAGCGCACGAATTGGTTAGAGAAAACCAGGATTGTGCTAAACGAGTAGGCAGGGAAGCCTATAACAAGGTACTAAACCCAGTCGTTTTTAATGTGGGTGGCCAAGTACTAATGAAGAATCAGGCTAGGAGAAAAAAATTCTCACCTGTTTGGATAGGTCCGTATGTAGTAGCAGAGATCCGCAACCCGGTTACAACAGTCATAACAATTAAGGGCAAGAAAAAGAAGCTACACAATAATTTATTTAAATTGTGCCACATTAGACCACACAACTAAAGACATGTGTTAACAGTGTTTTACAAGTGTAAACACAAGAATAACAACGTAAACATGTACGTGTGTATATCAAATAACACACACAGCGCCGATTTTCAAAGTCAATGCCAGTAGAAGTGTGCCACTTAAACTCGGGCGACTAAAATTGACGTAATGAAAATATGCTTATTAGGCACTATAGCCGAATGAAGCACCATGGAGAAAGATATTTTTTAAATATAATATACATAATAAAAAAGGGTTCATTGGACGAAATTCAAAAATTAAATCATAAGACAGTCATGGGAAGTAATATAAAACTTAACTTAAAATACATACATACATACAGCAGTTTATAAACTGAAATTCGACGCGTAAGCGTTAACGCCAGGCAACGGAACCGGTGGTGAAGTAAGTATATATATGTATATATGTTTATAACATACAGAATGAATGTTCGAACGTATATTTAAAGAAGTAAGTATTCTAGTTAAGAGGAATGGGTATGTAGGTATGTATATTTTTGCAGATACTTACATACTGTAGCAGGCTATAGGTAAATATACATAGATTTATTCGGTTTATCGCTTAGGAAATTAGCGTGTGGGGATAGTAATGTATATACTCGTATATATATATATTGAATTCGAACAATATATTTAGCTTACCATTACAAATTAGGTAATAAAGATAATATTGACAGCAAGGATGCCAACATTTTAACGGTGGCAAATAATTATAAAATGCCTTGGATGTATGTATGTATTCATGTAAGAGCAGGTTACATGGTGTAGGGAACAACACTTGTTAATGGATATATACATACCAGGCTAGTAGTAAATTTAAATATATAGAGTAGTATATGCAATGAAAAGTTCAGTCATGCAATGGATAATTTTGTCACATGAGCGAGTTTATCTTTTATATACTCGCTTATGTAAGATGGGCAACTAGTTTTGCCCAGATTTGGTATAAACATTTTTTTTTTTTTGGGCGGCATGTAATTGAGTATAGTAAATAATTGTTAGATATGAATCAAATTATTATAAAATGTATATTCATTGAGAAGAATTTAAATTTTGAATGCCGCTAACAATTAAAAAAATATTGTATCATAGTTAATTAATAATATTTGTAAAGAAAATGTTTTTTATTACTTAATTATAGTTTGGTTATTAAGACGTATTAGATATACGATATATAAATTTAAATAATACACAAAATTTATTATTTTCGTTAGCAAAAATATTAAAAATGAAATAAATGTAATAGCCAGTTAGAATAATTAAAACTCGGCAAGTCCGATACGTGTATAAAAGTATGGTTTTTAGGTATTTAGGAGTTGGTGAACAGACAAGGACATCTGGATGGTTCAATTTTGTGCAGCATGACCCGGAAGGGAGTTCCTGCAGCGTCAAAGGCAGAGTAAGAGACTAACATCCAGGAGACCGGTAGATGAAATGCAAGAGCAGCGAACAAAAATCAGATGGATAAAAGAATTGAGAAGGCGTAGAAGAAGGATAATCAACAAGCCACAATGGAAAAAATACGAGGTTTGCAACTATGATGTCCCAAGAGATTTTTTTGGTTGAAAAAAATACAAGAGAAAACAAAATTAGTGGGAATTCATTTTTATATGAAGCTTCCAGCTTCCAATGTGCGAGATGACTACGATTTGAGCTAATGAAAAATTTGAGGTGGTACCGGCTGAATACAAAATCTCTATCTGACAAGTAAAAGCTGATAATACTTGAGTTTAATTGCATAACTGACAAAATGGAATGAAAACACTAACGTGTACGTTGTCCGTATAGAAAATCCAACGTGTCTGCCATTATTACATATGTCAATATGTATATTGTATAATTGTCTAGAAAGAAGAAGGGATAATTTTAGCCAAAACCCGACGTTACTCCGTAATTTTAGCGAAAAACGGCTACAACAACAGTAACAGCCACAGCTACCATCGTTCAATTAGCTTCGCAGAATAATCTCCTGGCGCAAAAAATCTTTTTACGTACCGGTCCAGAAAGAAGGGTGGGGTATACAGAGTTCATCGAGGGACTTCACTCCGTTAACGACAGCCCGTCAACCGGACCAGCAGGTAGCAGAGGTCGCGGTATAATATAGTATTTTAGGTGTAAAATAGAATTGTGATATTGTACAGATTTTTGTCAATAAAAGACGAAATTATAAAAAGGGGAATATATGAAAAAAAATTATAGAGTAAAAAAATATACAAAAGAAAACGAAAACAAAGTAAGAAAAAAAATATATATATAAAAGAAAACGAAAACAAAGTAAGAAAACAAATATGGAAGAGAATAAAAAAAATGAAAAAGAACCCAAATAAGGCGATTTTAAGAAAAAACGAAAACACATTATATGTACTCGTATATACTATAGAGTTAAGTCGATGCACATAATTGCTTGCAGTGAAGGAAAAATATTGTTAAGATTTAAGGGAAGTTAGTTGCACTAACTTCTTTTAGAAAGAGGGGAGGGATGTTCTGAGTTAGAATCAAGCTACCTACGCGTAGTTGACTCATAGCACCGGCTCCTATTAAATTAATTAAGAGAGCACATATTTTTAGGGTACAAATATTGTAAATGAATAGTATTTATGTATTAATTATGATGTAAACTTTTAGGATGTCACAGTTCCGCAGTCAAGCTGACGAGGGGCATTTAGAATGCACCGACGACACTTTTACTTTCAGTAGGTCAGTTGGCTTGACCAACTGACACCAAACAACAATTGCGTAACTGGAACACCAGAAAAGTCAGTACGTAGACTGTAATGTTTACTTGTATATAAGAACTAGTATTTTAAGAATAAAGTTTCTTGTTGTTTTAAACCAAAAGTGGTGAAGTGCTTATTAAAGAAAGTGATTTAGGTTCACAGGTTCACGCGAAGGGCAAGCAGCAAGTGGACGTTCCCGACAACAACCAAATACGGTCCCCAACAGAGTCTCTCAGAGTAGATATGCATTTTCCCGAGATACTAATAGCAACATCATCCGTATACGCAAACACCTTGCACCCTTCCCTCTCCAGTCGAACAAGCAGCTCATTTACCGCAAGATTGCAGAGTAGGGGTCAAAAAACTCCACCTTGAGATGTGCCTCTGCACACGGATTTCTTGGCCGACGCCGCCACCAGCTGTGAATTGATGATCCTTTTACTAAGCATGTTTTCAATCCACCTGCTAATGGCGGGTTCCACCTCCAAGTCTCGCATCTCACCGATTATTGCGTCTGATTTGATGTAGTTAAAAGCTCCCTCAATGTCCAGGAAAGCCAATAGGGAGAACTACTTGTTACACGGAGCATTTAATACTAGAGACACTAAGGAGAGTAAAGCGGTCTCAATCCATTTACCCTTGAAGTAGGCATGCTGAGAGACTGACAGCTTCTGTCTGTCTATAGTGAGTCTCAGATGAATGTCTAAAAACCTTTCCAGGATTTTAAGACAGAAGGAGGACAGACTAATGTGTCTTAAGTCCCCTGGAGCTGTGTGCGAGCTTTTGCCGGCCTTGGGTATAAAAATTACCCTCACATGCTTCCATGAGTCTGGAATACTATTGTAGATCTTGAGCAGCCATTCTATTATAAGATTCTCTGACTGCTGAATTTCAATTGGAGCTACACCATCTGGGCCAGATGCTTTAAATGGTTTGAAGCTATGGATAGCCCATTGCAATTTTAGCTTCGTGATTATGTCTGAGTTGACTTCGACTAAATTCGCGTTGGACATGGTTCTCCGTGGAATGGTGCTCGTGCAACCAGGGAAATAAGTATCTAGAAGAAGCTCTAGAGTCTCATTACTATTTGAAGTCCAAGACCCATTCTCCCCCCTCAGGTAACTAGGTACCATTGGAGCAGTTTATAGGATTTTCCTCAACCTGGACATCTCAGAGATATCTTCTACGTCACCGTAGAAGTTTCTCCACGATTCTCTTTGTGCCTTCCTAATCTTACTTCTGAAGGCTCTGAGTGCTACCTTATATAAAGCCCAGTCTGCACCATCTCTAGACTTCTTTGCGTTGTTGAAAAGTCTCCTCCAGTTTTTTCTGAGTCCCCTGATTTCCTCCTCCCACCATGTGGGTTTTTGTTTCCCCCTGGTTCTACTGAGAGGGAAAGAGACCGATAGTGCCTTATTAAGAGCAACCGTTAGAACCTCCACAGACCTATCAATTTCGGCACACGTGCTTGTGGGGCTCTGAGGTAGTAGTCTAGCTACAGTCACCTTGTGGAGGTCCCAGTTTGCTTTCCTAGGGCTATGTAGACTATCTAGAAGATCAAACTGAATTAACCTATGATCCGAAAAGGAATGTTCCTCTTTAACTCTCCAATTTGAGATCCAATCAAAAATTGATTCAGAGGCAAGGGTTATGTCAAGGACTTCTTGTCTGTTAGGAGTAATGAAAGTGGGTTCTTGACCCCTTGTTACATATAAGAAGGTTAGTCGTTACAATATATTTATATAATGACTCACCGCGTTCATTGAAATCCGTGCTTCCCCAGATGTCGTGGTGCGCATTGGCATCGCATTCAATAATTACAGCCACCCGTTGAGCCTTTGCATCCCCAAAAAGCTTCTGTAGGTTGTGTTCCGGAAGGATTGCCAGTTTCCAGGCAGACGGCCGTTAAATCCTTGTTGATGTAATTGAGGAGAATGAATGAGCTAACATTATTCCTAGTGATGATACAACATCTTCAATTACGGTGTACAGCAAGCTGTAATTATCAGTCCTGAGACCACAGACCAAGTCCCCGTATGACCAGGGTTTTTGGATCAGGACAACGTCTACTCCGCCTTTTGCAAGACGGAGCTGAAGGCTGGCAGACGCAGCCTTCGAGTGATGGAGGTTAATCTGAACTATTCGTAGCATCTCTGCTACTAGTAGCGCTGGTCACCTCCTCCACCGTAATACCAGCATCAGAGTTCTCCGTGTTTGACTCCAGAAGGACTTCCGCCTCACTGAGTGTGGTTGTCCCTAGGCGACTCTTCAAACCCCCCACAGTTGACATAGAGTCACTGCGTTTCGGGTGCATGGCGGAGTCCTTAGCAGCATTAGTATTAGAAGTTACCCTTAAAGGATTCACTTCCACTTGATCCATATCAGACGAAAGCCCGTCCTTTTTGTAGACCTTGAGGCTTGTGGATGGGTAGCTAGAGCCCAGAACCCAATTGGATTCAGCCAGAGTCGCCAGAGATTCGGCATTCACCACGAGGGTTACTGACTTGGAATCCCCTCTCGGTTCCTCTACCTTAGTCACCTTCCAATTTTTAGTCGGGAGCTGGTGGTTGCTCAATCTAAAGATCTCCAAGATAGCCTCAGCGCGCTCTAGGTCTATTAGGGATCAGCTTCCTACGGGTGGTCTCAACTAAGGACCGTTGACGTTTTGAAGTCTGCTGTGTTGGAGCTTGAGACTCCTTCACGACTTTCGTTGCCCACCCGAGGGAAGCCTTCTGCTTCTCCGTCCGGTACTGCTTGTGCCAGGCTCGTAGTCTTTAGCTGCAATAGCCGCCGCAGAGTGTGCAGGGTATTTTGGATTTTCATCCGAATTAGCGTTTAAAGACCGCTCGTCAGTTTTTTGTTTTTTATTGTACCCGCTCGACAGGATCAAGCTAAGGCAGCCAAAAATTTGAAGGAAAGCATTGTTCAACTGTGGCAGTGCCCAGTACCACAGCAAGGCCATCGTTACTACCTGAGGCGGCCTGGTATCAGGATGGGGAGCTCCGTTAAAATACAGCTTAATTTACCTCCTTGCTGCAACAACATCCAATGGGCACGATCCCAAGAACACCCTGGATTAGGAGGGAGACAGATCTTAGTTGGATTACTCTGCAGTAGTCAGTCCGGCTAGGGTAATCCCATATGAGCCAAAACTCCGCCATCCCAACCCAGTGCGTCATTGCAATCATTTAAGCCATCGTATCCCGACAAGGTGACTGCTCTTCACGAAGGATTTCGCCTATTGCCTAACAACAAGTAATTAACTTTTAAGAGCTACGGTAATTACTTTTATCCCGCACCCGTGTTTGTGCTTAGTATTAAACTTTATTAAATTTTTTTCCTTCGATTTTAATTTAATTAAAATTCATTATAATATAATATAGTAATTAATTAATATATAATAGATTTAATAAATAGCTATATGCAATCTTTTGAGTCATGTTGCTATATTAATTCTAAGCAGATTTTTTGTTAACTGCACTGTAAATAAAAATTTATGTTCCAATCGGAGCCTTGACTAGGAGTTGAGTAGCCAATTTATTTTATGAGCCTTTAACTCTATCTGCGGAATTGGTCACCTTATTCAATAGAGATTCATAACAGAGCGTTGACGAAACGAACGGAAATACAATATATTTATATAAATAATTTGTATTCGCATTCAAAAGTTGTGCGTAGTTTTTATACTTATGCAATTGAAATTATTTTGTTCTCTTTTCGGCATTACATTACAGTTGCCTTTATATTTTGATTGAAGACAGTTTATCAAACAATAAAACTAAAAACTTTTTGTTATTACGCATTTTAGTTAATTTATATTTTGGAAGCAACACATTTTTTAGAAAATTCTACCGTATTGAATTCAAATGTGCTAAGGTTTAATGTAAAATAAGAAAAGTGGAAACAAAAAACCGAAATCGGTTTAAATGAAAAAGTTACTTTATCGCGGTATATTCAAGCTAAGTGTAAATAAATTTATTCATATGAGTAAAGTATGAACGGAGTGATATATATTTTCAAAGTATATCTGGGAACTCAATGATTTCGCGGTAGTTATATGAGATTATGGTTTTATTTAAAGTGGCATTCTATGAAATTATAAAGGGGAAGTTAAGGAAATATTAAAAGAACAATATGATTTGTACAATTTATTTGTGGGCATGGTAATTACGCTAATTAGTAACCGGAATAAGTAAAATGAACATTCTGGAGGTTGCTCATGCGGTGGAAATGTTGGTGACCATGTTCTGAGGGGACGAGGTGTATGATCTGAGAACTGAAATCAGTCATTTCAAAGAAGGTTGTGAGCTAGCACAGCAGAGTGTCGCAGGAACAGACGGGGAAATAAAGTGCAGTAGGCAAAGGACCACAGGCGGTGCGTTTTATTTACTAGCGCATAGTTCAGTAAGCATGCTGTCGGAGTTGTATGCACTTTTAGACAGAACATATCTGAAACAGAAACCTTTTGACACCCTCATAAGAAAGGTCCGAGAGAAAACAAAGATGCCCGGTAAGGACCTGAGAGCGTGGGGCAAATGCTTAGTTGTTTGGGGGAAGCTACTGAGGCGGAAGCTAACAGACAGTTTCCAGGAAATATTGCAGCATACAAGTCTCAAATAGAATGGGCTATGATTTATGTATCCAAGGCAGACCTAATAAATAGGGATTTAGCAAATTACACACTTAATCTAACGCAGAGAAGTATGGAAGAGTTAGTTGAAGCGGTCTCTTCCGCTGAACCAGCCATCCAACAGCGAACGACAACAGATGGAATATTCTAGGCTAACACTCCTGTAGAGGAAATTTCTGCATATAGTGCGGGAGAAAAAAGTTTCACGACATATCTGTTATGGCGGCCTTTCAAAACCTATACCAATCACCAGCCATCGAGAGGCATAGTTAATTTGAAGGAACAAACTACTAGGTTAGCCAGGTTCAGATACAAGTTGTCTGAACATGATTTTGAAATCTTATATAAGCCTAGCAAGAAAAATTTGAATGAAGATGCACTTAGCAGATATCGGTAGTTCAAACTAGAGCAAAGGCAAAAGGCGACTGGGAGAATACCAAGGTTAAACGGTCAGTAGTTGTCGCAGAAACGACAGAAGTGAAAGAAACGAAGGACGAAACAGACAAACAATCAGCCAACAAGGTACATTGGTTGGAAGAGAACAAAGATATCCAGTGGGTACTGAAAGCTTTCCATGCTTCACCTGTAGGTGGACACCAGCGATCTTGGAAAACCTACGAGGGAATCAGAAGTGTATATGCCTGGAAAAGGATGCTCAGAGACATAAAAATACATGTGAGAAATTGTCCAAACCGTCAGGTCTACAAGGGTTCCGGTTGACAACGATGTCAATGTTGGTCTCAGACACAATGAAGTAGCCATTTGACAAAGTTCACATGGATATTGTAGATATTCTACCTGAGAGAGTTTTGAGAAACAAGTACATCTTGGCGCTCCAAGATGATTTTGCAAAATATTTGGCATGTGTAGTCGTACCTGATGCCGAGGCGGATATGGTCACAGGTTTTTTTGACGAAATGATAGCGCGTTATAATATACCGAAGGTGTTGGTGACCGAAAACCATTCGAATTTCGTTTCAAAATTATTCTCTGAGACGTGTAAAATGTAAATGATTAATAAATTAACGATTAACACTTATCATTGGCAAGCAGACGGTTCGGTAGAATAGACATAGACATCTGACAGATTACTTAAGTAGTTTCACCAAAGAGGAAGACTCCAACTGGGATCAGTGGTTGACTACGGCCATGCACGTACAAAACAATACTGCACATGTATCAACAAAGCAAACTCCGTTTAAGACGCTCTATGGGTTTGATCTCAACATGCCAGCAAATTTGAAGCTTAAATATACGTCCAAATAAAACGCTGATGGTCCTAATAAAGTGTGGAAATATCAGCTACAGCGAGCGCACGAGATTGTTAGGGAAAAGCAAGATCGTGCTAAACGAGTCGCTAGAGAAGCAGTAGTATTTCATGTAGTTGACCGAGTACTAATCCATATCCAAAGTAGGAAAAATAAATGTTCTCCTGTATGGTTTGGGCCGCACACGATGTCGGAAATCCGCAGCCCTGTTACAACGGTGGTAACGATAAAAGGCCAACCCAGAAAACTTCACAATAACTTGCTAAAGTTATTCCATTTGCGAACTAATAAATAAAAAGCATGTGCCTATCGTGTTCTACACTCTTAGCATCCATATTCCTCGTTTGATGAGCAACTGAAATCAGTACTTTCTTTTAACAAGCATAAAATAGCGTCAGTTCTATTTTCAAACTCAAGATCAGCGTGAATTGCATGTTGACTAGGTCGATGATAAATTACATAATGCGAGTACGCAAGGAAAAACTGCAGCTGAAAAGCAGTACGAACAAGAATGATAAGAATGAGAATTGGGGAAAATTTTTAAGTTGGGAAATAATTAGTAATGAAATTACGTTAAACAGAAAAAGCCAAGGTACGGGGATCATAACTCAGTTGAGGAAAAAAATGTAAATAGAACATTGGTGTAGTGTATTGGGGCAAACCAAAAGTGTATTGACCCAATCAGTTTCCCCAAGGAACAAAGTTAAGTGCAGACAGGTCAGAAATGTGAGCAGTGCATGAGTTACGTATTCTCAACAAGCTCCATATGAATACAAAATAATAGGCGCATAAACTGCAAGATACATTTGCTTATTGTTAATGTAAAATAAGACCAACGCATTGTGTGGTTGTAGCCAGGACTGCAAGCTAAGCATTCTCTGCAAGATAAGCATTTTTGCTGACTAATAGAGAAGATGCTGAAAAGCTGCTCCACAAAAGGAAACTAGAAAAAAGGTTTAGAGTTAAGTTTATGTTTAGAGTTAAGTCAGTTTGGATTAATAATTGAAAGAATATAGAAGTATTTTTGAAAAACACATTACCACGAAGTGAAGATGAAACTGGCGCAGTCGGTAGGTTACGTGAAAGTATCTAAATATCAATATAAGTTCTGTGGAAATTTTAATTATTTTTGAATATTGAATTAAAGTAAAAGTGAGCAGAAAAGAATAAAGTAAATACATAAAACAAAAATAATAGAACAAAATTTCATCTGGAACACTAAGCATACGTATTATATACCTCTGATATATAACAAACTTTTAACATTTATAAAATATTGTATGAAAAAAAAATATCCAAATACTACAAATACGGAATCCACTTCGAAAAGAAGAAAAATGGCAATATCAGACATTACTGTTAGACGGAAAATCATTAATGGATTCCTTAAAAATATCAACCCATTGGCAGGAGACAAGAAGGAATTATCAACATATATATCAGGTATTGAAAAAGTTTTACCCTTGTTAGTTCCACTTCCCGATGAGGAACAACAACTACACCTGTTTGAAATAATTAATACCATAAAAGGTGAAGCAGCTGGAGTAATTAGAAAGGATAATCCCAATAATTGGCTAGATTTAAAAGCCTTATTAATATCTGAATATTGAGAAAAAGTTAAGATAAACTATTGTAGATTTCGAACGTATAAGTTTAAACAACAATAATGTTAAGCAATTTTATTTAAATTGTGGAGAACACTTGTGTAGAATAAAATATTATATAAAAGTTTCGGACAGACCAGACAACATAAAAACTATCTATTGTAATGAAGCCGAACGAAATGCTCTACTGACTTTCAGAAATGAACTACATACGAGTATACCACTCAAGCAACTATTATTGCAAATCAGTGTGATAATTTGACAAAAGCTTTTGAAAAGCTTTCCGAACAACATCTTATGGAAGCCTTAAACGACTTCAAATACAGAAATACAGAGGGGTACATAGCAAATTACCAAAATATTAGACCCAGCCAGATTAGAAATTCACAATCTCCATTTATGCAAAAGAACTTCCAAAATAACTCCTTTCGAAATAATAATCAATTCCAAAAAAATAATATATCAAATAAACCAAATAACAACTCTTTTAATAATAGAAATCCATATCAAAGAAATTTCAATCATTTTAATAACAGAAATCCATATCAATAAAATAGGTTCAATACAAAACAATTTCACCAGTCGACAAAATAGCTTTAACAATCAGCCTAGTTATTAGTATAACAAAAAACTAAGACAAGACGATAGTGAACAAAGCAGAATAAGAAAATACGGTGTGCCCGAACCGATGGAGATAAATTTTGAGGAAAAAGCCTCGGAACCCAACTCCCATATGTCAGAATAAATGGCTTGAAATTCTTACATACAGGTTCTTATATCAGTCTTATAAATCCAAATACCCTAAATGCACAATGTAGGATAAGTGAACCTCGAGTTATCAAAACGATTAATGGGACAATAGAATTAAATAAAATCACAAACACAAATGAATTATATGAGTTGGGCCAGAACCTCACTTTTTGTACAGCCTATTTTTCTGAACACTGTGATGGACTTTTGAGAATAAATATACTGAAAAAAATTAATGCAATAATTAATTATAGAGATAAAACTATTGAATTTAATAATAAAAAATTTCAAATAATCCAACAAAATGGAGAAACAAAAGGTGAAGAAGAAGTCAATTATCAAAATATTTTAAAGTTGAAAAGTATAGACACAGTAGAAGAAAAAAGTTGTATGCGGAAGAATTTCGGAGCATTACACAACTATTAAATAAATATAAAATCACTCAACATAAAGAAGGCAGTGAGAGGATGACTTTTACCAATCAAATTTTTTTTATTTTTTTTATTATATATATATTTTATTGAATCTCCTAAAAAAATATCTTAGAACTAACAATAAATCTTCATAGTATATTTAACATTTCACTTTTAAATTCATATTAATCATTACCAACCTCCCAGTGCCAGTGCTTTGAGGAGTTATGGTATATGAAAAGAAGTAGCGCAATACTTAAATAATAGCGTAATGAATAAGCTTAAAATCTAATTTGTTGCTAAGCGCAGCACGTCCATCCTTTTCAGGCGGGTGTGTCCTTGATGCTGTAGTAGGCGCCTCGCTAATGCATTGGGTTGCTTGTCTAGCTTTGCTAAGTAAGATTCAGCAAGTCTGGAAACTTCTTTAGTTGCATACGGGATATGTAAATCTCTGTGGATGTTAACGTTTTTGATGTACCAAGGAGCATTGGTAATCATTCGAAGAATTTTCGATTGGGCTTTTTGCAGCTTTTCGACATTTGAGGGTGAAGCAGTACCCCAGAGTTGGATACCGTAGGTCCATATGGGCTTGATAATTACTTTATAGAGTAGAACTTTAAAGTCCAGTTTGAGCTTGGACTGCCTGTCAAAAGCCAGTTTCGCTCATTTATTTTGAGTTTAATTTGAGTAATTTTTGCACTTATATGCTTTGCCCAAGTAAGTCTACGATCTAAATGCATTCCTAGATATTTAGTTTCTGTCGCCTGAGGGATCGGCTTGGTGTTAATTTGCACAGGGGGGCAAGTACTCCTGCATAGAGTGAATGTGACATGAACGCATTTCGACTCATTGACTTTGATTCTCCAGTGGTCAAGCCATTCCTGAAGCATGTTGACGTGTACTTGGAGAAGTTTTGACGCCTCTTTCGGATTTGTGTGAGTACACAATATGGCTGCGTCGTAAGCGCAAAAGTATAGGTGATAGTCTTGCCGTTTGTTGGCATATCTGCAGTGAACAACGTATAGAGCAGGGGGCCTCATACGCTGCCTTGCGATACTCCAGCTTGTATAGGGTATTCATCTGAGATGAAGCTTTTTGTTTCACCACAAAGCGTCTACCTGAGAGATAGCTTTCGAGCAATGTGTAGATGTTAAGAGGTAACATACATTTCAGTTTGTGCAAGATTCCTTCGTGCCAGACCTTATCAAATGCCTCAGTGATGTCGAGAAAAACTGCGGAACAGTATTGCTTCTTTTCGAACGTTTCTTGTATAGTGTTTACAATGCGATGAACTTGTTCGATAGTACTGTGTTTTTCTCTAAACCCAAACTGGTGGTTTGGTATAACATTACACTCTTTGACAACGTCTTTAATATGCTTTATTAACAAACTTTCAAAGAGTTTTGAAAAAATTGATAGCAGACTAATTGGTCTGTAGGAAGAGACGCTTGTTGGGTCCTTTCCAGCTTTGGGAATCATGATAATTTGAGAAAGTTTCCATGAGTAAGGAAAGAATCCAGTGCGTATTATAGCATTTAATATATGCAAGAGATGCATTGTGGCTTATGCTGGGAGCTCTTTTATCATTTGGCCCGTAATCAGATCACGCCCTGGAGATTTTTTGGCATTAAGCTCTTTGATAGCGTTTGTCAGCTCCTTTTTGGCAATCGAGATGCCATTGACGCTAGGGATAGCATCAACCGCCGTTAGAGAACGGACGGAACTAGCAAGATTAGGGGTGAAAACTTGCTCCAAATGATTTGCGAATGCTATTCCCTTTTCTGCATCACTTCTTGCCCAGTTGCCGTTGGGAAGGCGTATTGGTGACTCCATTTGAATGGGTTTTTTCGAGTTTTGGCCGTTCGCGATAGAGAATAGCTTGAGGCTTCTGTAGGACAGAGGGTCTCTACAAACTCGTGAAAATCGGAGGTTTCCTTTTCTTTTAGAAGGTGATGCAGTTTTTTAGTACATTCATTCAGTTTCTTCTTCAGAGAAGGTGATCTCTGCAATTGCCATTCTCTCCTAAGAGATCTTTTTTCGGAGAGGAGCTTCAGAATGTCTTGGGGAGTACACTCTTGTCGGGTTTGAACTTTAGAACGTGGTGTAGCAATTTTTACTGTTTGGGAAAGCAATTGAGGGAAATTGAAAATAGCGGAGTTTATTTCCTGCTCAGACTTTAGGGAAGTCTTTATTTCAAGATGTGAACTTATGAACATCTTATATTTAAGCCAGTCTGTATTCTTGTAGTCGAAACAACCACTCACGTTTTTCTGATAGGAGTTTTCAGCAAAGATAGTTATTATTGTGGGAGTGTGATCAGAGGACAGCTCCAGAGAGGAATGCACAAGAGAGTGTACATTATTTATACTTCTAGTGATAGCGAAGTCAATAAGATCTGGAATCTTCTGTTTGTCGGATGGCCAGTATGTAGGCTTACCATTGGACAAGACATTAAGACCAAGAGCATTTATCGCAGAGAAGAGTTTTCTGCCTTTGGGAGTTACTAAACGTGAGCCCCAATGAGTATGCTTTGCATTAAAGTCTCCAGCAGCAATGAACTTAGCATCGAGAGTACTAAAGAATTGTTTGTACTGCTGCTCATCTATATTAAACCTGGGTGGGCAATAGATGGATGATACTGTCAAGCCTTTGACGTATTCTTCGAGCTGAATAGTCGTCGCTTGTAGATAATCGGTACAGTATCCTTGCATTGGGAAATGCTTTATTCTATTCTTGATCAGAATAGCTGTACCACCATGTGCTTTGCCACCGGGGTGTTTGGTGTCATAAACTTTGTATCCCGCTATCTGGAAACAGTTTTTCTGAGTAAGGTGAGTTTCAGAAATTAGCATCAAATCTATTGAGTTATCGTTGAGAAATAGTTTGAGCTCATTTTTGTGCTGACTTATGCCATTTGCATTCCAATGACAGATTTTCAGTGCGTTCATGGTTTTGTTAATAGGGATTGCAAAAGCATGTTCTGATTACGTATCATGTCTTGCATCATACTTTGCATTGAGTACATAAATTGCGTCATATTTGCGATGAACTCTTGTGAAGTCTTTTCAAGAGTACTCTCATCATTTTTAGGGTTTACTGGTGGGGTGCCTTTGAGAATATTTGCGTAAGAAATACTTGAAGGCTGTGCTTCACAGAGATTTCGCGCAAAACTGTTACGGGAGGAACAGTTTTAACTTGTTTTGGCTGAGGTGCTAATTTCTTTTTTATATAAGCGTATACAGTGCAGCCTCTGTAGTTTGCAGTGTGATTTTCACCACAGTTGCTGCATTTTTTGGCACTGGAGTCATCTTTGGGCTTTGTGCAGTTTTGTGACATGTGGAGATCACCACAAACGACACATATGTACACTGGGAAGTGTACAGTATATTCTAGTGTGCCCAAATTCTTGGCAGTTCAGGCATTGAACTGGTCCAATTCGCTTGTGGGGTTCTTCTACAGAGATTTTTCTATGTAGAAGATAGCGAAGGTTGTAGATCGGGTGTGATTCGCCTTTTCTGAGGTTAGAGTCGACTGGCTGTAGCTCAACGCGAAAGAGCGGCAGTGGAATCTTATCTTTATTGCGTATGTTAAACACAGAGTTTGCGGTAAAACCCTCTTGAGATAGGGCTTCTCTTATTTCGTTGACATCTACGTCAGCTTCGATTCGCCTAAGGACAACAACAATGCCTTTGCTACTTTTAAGTTGGTAGGTGTAATCGTTTTTTTCTCTGTGTCAAAGAGATTAACGACTTTGCGATAGCTTGATTCGATATATAATTGAATTTTGGTTTCATGTATTTTGCCTTTTAGTATTGGGACAACATGAAAGTTTTTAGCACCAATTAGAGTAGTTAGAGTTTTTACGAGAGCGTTAGAGTTGCGCTCCCTTAAATAAATTGGTGGGGGCTTTACCTCTTTTAGCACTTTCTGGGTAGAATTGCCTTCGGCATTTGCAAGAGGTGCAAACCTGCTAGAAGCGAGTGGATTCTTTTCAGGAGCAGAATCATTAGATTTAATCTGCTTTGACGATTTTTGAGACAATTTTTGAGGACTCAACTTGCGCTTAACCACAATATAGCGGTCCATACCAGTCTGTATTGCCGAACCTTTTCCTTGGTTGGCTGTAGCATGCATGTTGAGAGGTTCTAATGGTGAGAGAGAGTTGCTTTGCATACTCCACGGCAAAGTGTTTACCGACCCAGAGCCAACAATAAGCGTACTTACGTTTTTGCAGCAGTCGTTACTTACTGTAATGTGCTCAAGCTGAGAGCCAGCGTTAGCAGAGCAAGAGAGGGAGAGCTGTTTATGGGAGCAGTCAGACACTGAAAAGCTGCGCTGCCTACCGCTGCTGTCGAATTGCGCTATAAGTGTATTAATTTCACTTGACGAGAGATCGCAACTGTTTTTATTTATTTTCACGCTGTTGTTATTGTTTTGTTGTGTTTGCGCATCGGTTGTCTTCGTTGCCGTTGCTGCACTAGCTGAACGCGCGGGTGGCGACCGTCAGATTTTCGCGATTTTTTTTTATTTTGTTCCTTGTTGTATGTAGTTATATTTATCAGTACTTTTTTGTTAGCCGGGTAGAGAGTTTTTGATTTTTTTTGTTTCTGATGATGTTTTTAATTTTTTGTTTTCGTTTTTTTAATTCTTTTTCGTGGTTAAAGCTTAGAGCCGCGGAGAACACGTCTGCTCGCGACACGTTTTACTTACTTATCTTACTTATCCTTACCAATCAAATACGACAAAAAATTAAAACAAAGCACGAAGATCCTGTGTATTCGAAATTATATAGATACCCAAGAGTACACAATGAAGAAATTGAAACTCAAATTAATGAAATGTTAAACCAGGGCATAATTAGACCGAGCCATTCACCATATAACGCACCCATATGGGTAGTTCCAAAGAAAACTGACAGCTCTAAGAAACAAAAGTGGAGAATTGTAGTTGACTATAGGAAACTTAATGAGATAACCATAGATGACAGATATCCAATCCCTAACATTGATGACATACTCGACAAATTAGGAAAATCTATATAGTAAAAGGGTTTCATCAGATAGACATGGACGAAGAAAGTATACAAAATACTGCTTTCTCTACACTAACAGGTCAATATGAGTTCTTGAGAATGCCCTTTTGGTTGAAGAATGCAACTGTAACCTTTCAAATGTTAATGAATTCAGTTCTGTCTTATTAAATTGGCAAGATATGTTTTGTGTATTTAGATGATATTATCACCTTTAGTACATCACTACAAGAACATATAGAGTCACTAACGAAAATGTTTAAAGGATTTGAAGAAAAAAACCTAAAAATGAGACCGAATATTTGGGTCACGTTGTAACGACTCTTCTTTTTGCCGGGGTATCCTGAGCGGAGTCCAGGAGTCTTACAGAATTAGATTTTAAACTTTATTTATTCTTTCCTAAGTTACAATAGATTCCTGGCGAGTCCTGGAACTCGCGTGACTTGAGATGATCCGGAACACGCGTGACTAGCAAAGGATCTGGGCGAGTACCGGAACACGCGTGACTTGAGATGATCCGGAATGTGTGACTAGCAAAGGATCTGGGTGAGTACCGGAACACGCGTGACTGGAGATGATCTGGAATGCGTGACTAGCAAAGAATCTGGTTGAGTACCGGAACAGGCGTGACTTGAAATGATCCGGAATGCGTGACTAGCAAAGGATCTGGGTGAGTACAGGAACAGGCGTGACTTGAAATGATCCGGGACGCGTGACTAGCAAAGGATCTGGGTGAGTACCGGAACACGCGTGACTTGAGATGATCCGGAATGCGTATCTAGCAAAGGATCTGGGTGAGTACCGGAACACGCGTGACTTGAGATGATCCGGAAAGCGTGACTAGCAAATAGTTGTGAGTTGAGTTTGAAGAACGAATGAATCCCCGCATTTTCCGACTTCATACATTTTTTCTCGCCTACTATTGTTTTATAGTTTTGTGTGAGTGAAATTTGTCAGTGGGCAAATTTCATCTTCACAACGTGAAGGAGTAAAACCCAACCCGAACCGATTCCAAAGACTCAGAAAGAAATTAAACAGTTTCTTGGACTAGCTGGATATTATAGGAAGTTTATTAAAGAATTTGCCAGGATATCAAAACCACTTAGCCTTCAACTCAAGAAAGGAAGTAAAATAAAACCAGAGGAATTCAAGAATAGTTTTGAAAAACTTTAGATCTTAATTAGCAAGGAACCTAATTAGACTTCAGGAAACAATTCACACTAACCACTGATGCATCCGATTTTGATATAGGGGCAGTATTAAGCCAGGATAGTAGACTAATCTATTTTGCATCAAGGACATTAAATACTCATGAAACAAATTACTCGACTATAGAAAAATAATTATTAGCGGTAGTATGGTCAACAATATATTTTCGACCTTATTTGTATGGTCAGAAATTTATTATAGAAACTGATCACCGACCTTTACAATGGTTAAATAATTTAAAAGAACCAAATTGCAAATTAGTAATATGGAAACTAAAACTCTCAGAATTTGATTACAAGATAGAGAATATTCAAGGAAAGAAGCTTTGTGGCGAACGCTTTGTCTTGAATTAAAACTGAGCAAGAAATTAATGTTCAGGAAGTAGATGAGAATATGTCCTTCCAGGCCACAATGAACAGTGCTGAAGAACACAATGGTGATTAATTGTGGATAGCAGAATTAACAATTAATGTCTTTAAAAAGCAGTTTATATTCAAAAAGGGTTTAAATGGAGGAGAAAAATTTACAAAAATGTATAATAAAAAACATAAATATGAATTGACAACAGAAAGTTTTTCAAAGAATATTTCATAGATATAATCAAAAGGTACTTTAATCAACAAACTTCGGCGGTAATGTTTGACGATATTAAAGACTTTTAAGGGCCAAAATTTTCAAACAATATACTTATTGTTTCGAATCGACAATGAATTGCGATCGGCGCAATTAGAGGCACACATATCTTCTGAACAGGCCTTGTCAGACGGTTTGTGGCCGTCTGTACAATGACTGAACGTATTAGCCCATCTCTGCTCCTTATTAGCTCACAAATTCTGCCCAAAGCCCATTGCGGTGGTGGAAAAAGTTCTCTCTGGATCAGCACTAATTGACCCAGGCTCATTAACTCTCGTTCTCTGCGCCATTTTTTACGCTCTTGCAGCGTCGTCAAATAATCCTCTTTCCACCTCTTCCAGAAATGCTCAACCATTTTCTGGCGTGCTCTCCACAAACTTGCCCCTTTCACGTTTGACTGCTGCTCGCTCACGAATGGTAAGGGAATGATCAATGGCTCCCCTATCAAATAATGCCTTGGTGTCATATCGATTTAGTAAAAGGGTTTCATCAGATAGACATGGACGAAGAAAGTATACAAAATACTGCTTTCTCTACACTAACAGGTCATTATGAGTTCTTGAGAATGCCCTTTTGGTTGAAGAATGCAACTGTAACCTTTCAAATGTTAATGAATTCAGTTCTGTCTTATTAAATTGGCAAGATATGTTTTGTGTATTTAGATGATATTATCACCTTTAGTACATCACTACAAGAACATATAGAGTCACTAACGAAAATGTTTAAAGGATTTGAAGAAAAAAACCTAAAAATGAGACCGAATATTTGGGTCACGTTGTAACGACTCTTCTTTTTGCCGGGGTATCCTGAGCGGAGTCCAGGAGTCTTACAGAATTAGATTTTAAACTTTATTTATTCTTTCCTAAGTTACAATAGATTCCTGGCGAGTCCTGGAACTCGCGTGACTTGAGATGATCCGGAACACGCGTGACTAGCAAAGGATCTGGGCGAGTACCGGAACACGCGTGACTTGAGATGATCCGGAATGTGTGACTAGCAAAGGATCTGGGTGAGTACCGGAACACGCGTGACTGGAGATGATCTGGAATGCGTGACTAGCAAAGAATCTGGTTGAGTACCGGAACAGGCGTGACTTGAAATGATCCGGAATGCGTGACTAGCAAAGGATCTGGGTGAGTACAGGAACAGGCGTGACTTGAAATGATCCGGGACGCGTGACTAGCAAAGGATCTGGGTGAGTACCGGAACACGCGTGACTTGAGATGATCCGGAATGCGTATCTAGCAAAGGATCTGGGTGAGTACCGGAACACGCATGACTTGAGATGATCCGGAAAGCGTGACTAGCAAATAGTTGTGAGTTGAGTTTGAAGAACGAATGAATCCCCGCATTTTCCGACTTCATACATTTTTTCTCGCCTACTATTGTTTTATAGTTTTGTGTGAGTGAAATTTGTCAGTGGGCAAATTTCATCTTCACAACGTGAAGGAGTAAAACCCAACCCGAACCGATTCCAAAGACTCAGAAAGAAATTAAACAGTTTCTTGGACTAGCTGGATATTATAGGAAGTTTATTAAAGAATTTGCCAGGATATCAAAACCACTTAGCCTTCAACTCAAGAAAGGAAGTAAAATAAAACCAGAGGAATTCAAGAATAGTTTTGAAAAACTTTAGATCTTAATTAGCAAGGAACCTAATTAGACTTCAGGAAACAATTCACACTAACCACTGATGCATCCGATTTTGATATAGGGGCAGTATTAAGCCAGGATAGTAGACTAATCTATTTTGCATCAAGGACATTAAATACTCATGAAACAAATTACTCGACTATAGAAAAATAATTATTAGCGGTAGTATGGTCAACAATATATTTTCGACCTTATTTGTATGGTCAGAAATTTATTATAGAAACTGATCACCGACCTTTACAATGGTTAAATAATTTAAAAGAACCAAATTGCAAATTAGTAATATGGAAACTAAAACTCTCAGAATTTGATTACAAGATAGAGAATATTCAAGGAAAGAAGCTTTGTGGCGAACGCTTTGTCTTGAATTAAAACTGAGCAAGAAATTAATGTTCAGGAAGTAGATGAGAATATGTCCTTCCAGGCCACAATGAACAGTGCTGAAGAACACAATGGTGATTAATTGTGGATAGCAGAATTAACAATTAATGTCTTTAAAAAGCAGTTTATATTCAAAAAGGGTTTAAATGGAGGAGAAAAATTTACAAAAATGTATAATAAAAAACATAAATATGAATTGACAACAGAAAGTTTTTCAAAGAATATTTCATAGATATAATCAAAAGGTACTTTAATCAACAAACTTCGGCGGTAATGTTTGACGATATTAAAGACTTTTAAGGGCCAAAATTTTCAAACAATATACTTATTGTTTCGAATCGACAATGAATTGCGATCGGCGCAATTAGAGGCACACATATCTTCTGAACAGGCCTTGTCAGACGGTTTGTGGCCGTCTGTACAATGACTGAACGTATTAGCCCATCTCTGCTCCTTATTAGCTCACAAATTCTGCCCAAAGCCCATTGCGGTGGTGGAAAAAGTTCTCTCTGGATCAGCACTAATTGACCCAGGCTCATTAACTCTCGTTCTCTGCGCCATTTTTTACGCTCTTGCAGCGTCGTCAAATAATCCTCTTTCCACCTCTTCCAGAAATGCTCAACCATTTTCTGGCGTGCTCTCCACAAACTTGCCCCTTTCACGTTTGACTGCTGCTCGCTCACGAATGGTAAGGGAATGATCAATGGCTCCCCTATCAAATAATGCCTTGGTGTCAAAGCCTGAATATCTTCCGCATCATCACTCAAAGGTGTCAAAGGCCTTGAGTTCAAAATAGCTTCTATCTCTACTAGGAGGGTAGATAGCTGCTCTTGTGTCCAATCTTTTGCCCAGCAATGCGCGTCAGGTGGTACTTCATTTACTTCACAGCAGTTTCATATATTCCGCCTTGATGCGGTGCTGCTGGCGTCATGAATATCCATTCTGTCCCTTTGTTGCTCAAATGCTCAAAACATCTCTTACTTGCCAGCTCTCCCCTGCTCTTCTCATCTCTCTTGCCGCCCCTACAAATGATGTACCATTGTCACTCTATATTCGCTCATATCTCCCTCTTCTGCAAATAAAGCGCTCATAACAGGAAATAAAGGCTATAGAGGTTAAATCAGAAACAATGTCAATATGAATGGCCTTTGTTTTCAGGCATACAAAAATGGCCACCCAGCACTTACGCTCCTTCATTCGCTCTCCAGCTCTATCCGGTGCCTTTGTTCTAAAAGGACCAGCATAATTAATACCTGTGTGTAGAAAAGGCTTGCCCACTTGCACACTGTCGCCTGGCAATTCAGACATCAGCTGTTGCTCAAATCTGTGATTATAGCGCACGCACCCCACGCACTTGTGGAGAAAACCTCTTAATTGCCTCCGGAGTTTTGAAATCCAAAACTTCTGTCTGATGAATTGCATCATCACTTGCACAGCACCATGCTTAGTCGTACGATGAGCATGGTCCATTATCAGCCATGCTGTTCGAGAACCATCCTTCACTATCACCGGATGCATCATTTCATAGGCTTCTTCTGATCTCCCCAATCGTCAGCCCACTCTCAATAGGCCCTTGCTGTCCATTTTTGCATTCAATGAACTAATTTCTTTCTTCGGCAGGAATTCCGTTGCTTCAAATTTCTCTTCCACTGTTGGCGCTTGCACTACTCGGTTGTTGTGCCGAGTTCTGCGCCTCCTCTTTCTCTGCCTTGCTCTTCGTACAAACCCGATGATATGTTGATGCTCTTCTCTAGACTTCGCGCATAGTCAGTCAGCGCCATGCTCTTGCCCCTGCTCTTTATAAATAATTGCAAAAACTCGACTGAATATGTCACCTGATACGCTCCCACCTTGTTAAGCCCTTCAGTTGGTTTTTCCGGCTCAAAAATGTTGGCTGGCCAACTGATTTCTGAGTTATGTAACCACTCCGGTTCATATAACCAGAGTTTATTACCAACTAGCTCTCTCGCTGTTAAGCCTCTAGTTAACAAATCTGCTGGATTTTGTTTTGTGCTTACATAGCGTCAACGCCCAATCTCTGTGTGAGTCTGACTCTCTGAAACTCTATTTGCTTCATACATCTTCAGCTCACATGGTAGATTTCTGATCCAATGCAGAACAACCTGTGAATCTGTCCTCAAGCTGTACTCACATTTTGCCCACTCAATTTCTTTGCTCACTCTGCATAGCAGCTCTGCTAGAAATTTGGCTGCTGACAGTTCAAGCTTTGGTACTGTAATCGTCTTCAAAGGAGCTACGCGCGCCTTAGACGTCAGTAATTTTGCCTCCACTTGCTGGTTGCCATAATCAATTCGCACATAAATCACTGCACCATACGCGATTATCGATGCGTCCGCAAATCCATGAATCTGGACTTTAGCATCTGTTGTGGTACCCATCCACCGGCTAATTTTAAATTGCTCTAAATGCCCTATCTCTTCCCAAAAGTCTTCCCATCTTTTCAGTATCTCTGATGGTACTATTGTATCCCAGTCTAAGCTCAATATCCATAAATGCTGTATAATAATTTTCCCCTTGATAGTGACTGGAGTTATAAGCCCGTCAGGATCGTATAGTTGTACCACACATCTGACTATCTTGCTTTTAGTCACCTCACCGACCAATGCAGGAGTCTTCACCACAAAAGTGAAGTTGTCTTCCTCTATTAGCCATTTCAGTCCTAGCACTGACGTCTCTTCTTCTCTTGGGAATAATATCTCTTCTTCTCCCTCCGCTCTCATTGCTCTAAGTACTCTCTTTGAGTTCGACTTCCATTTGCACAGCTCGAAACCACCGCCTCTTAAGACAGAGTCTATCTCCTTCGCGAGTATTATCGCTTCTCGCTCGGATTGTGCACCTGTCGCAATCAATAATATAGAAGTACCTCTCTATTGTATCTGCTGCTCTTGGGTGGTATTCTTTCGCTTTCCTAGCTCATTGTATTAGAGCTCGCACAGCATTGTACGCGGAGGAAGTCATACCATACGTAATAACTATTAACCAGTACTCTCGTAGTGGGTCACTACTATGCTCTCGCCAAAAGATTATTTGCAAATCCCATTGCTTCTCGGTAACACGTACCTGGCGGAACATCTTCTTGATGTCGGCACATATAGCAACCTTATGGCGTCTAAATCACATTACGATTTCGTAAAGGTCTTTTTGCAATTGCTCGCCCAAACATTGCACTTGATTCAGAGAGATGTTTGGCAGCTAGCGTGAAAAACCATCCGAAATTTTTTGGTAACACAGTGATGTGGGATATAATAACTGGCTTGTTTGCTCTTGGGGGTTGTGTTGCACACTCTATTTGCCTTAATCTCTCATATCCTCTCATAAATTCTATATATTGCTCTCTCAGCTCTGGGTCTTTTTCTAATTTTTTCTCTAAGTATCTGAATCTGTGCAATGCTATTGCTCTTGAAGTGCCTAAATGCTGCACTATTTCCTTCATCGGAATTGTCACAGTAAAACGACCTGTTTCGTCTCTAGCATAGGTCCTCAAAAAATTTCGCTCTACTTCCTGCTCCTCTTCTGTTCGCCAGCGAGTTACTGTCTCTACCTGGTCCATTTGCCACAGGCGCTGCAATAACTCGTCTAAATTTTTGCCATCGATACATTCTATCGAAGCAACTACAGCATCGGCCTCTCTCGCAGGGTTGTGCCCCGAAAATGACTTGCCCAAACATGCTCTCATATATGGCAATGCCTTGGATCTCATTTGGCATTACCGCCGTAATGGCTCTAGCCATCATATTTGCTCCTAACAGTAGCTCGACTGGTCTCGCCACCCAAAACTCAGGATCCGCCAATAAACCCTCATTCTTAAAATGCATTGGCATCTCCACCAAATCTCTTGCTGACAAAACTGGGCACTAGTTACATTCACTTTGTAGCACCGTTTCGTTTTCGCTCTTCGCAGGGTAGCATGAAAACACCTTGGCACTCAAACAGTGCTTTATGTCAAATGAATTACCTTCTATTCCTATCATTTTGCTGCTCTGTGATCGTACTGGCAACTGGTGCTTCCGCCAGAATTCGGCACTCATTAAATTTGGCTGCGCTCCAGTGTCCATAAGTGCTTGCACTGGCCCATATAGCATTCCTGCAATCTCGACACGCACCATAACTGTTGGTAACAAGGCCTCTTGCATCTCTCAATTACAATGAAAAGACTTATAGTAAGTTGCACAATTAGGGATTTCTCGCTCTTTTTTTAATGCTCTATGTTTTTAAATTGTAAGTTTAAAAAGCTCTTAAAACTAGCACTTCACCCAGGCTCTGCTACCCTTGTGCACTTTTCAAGGTTGCTGTACCGTCATTCGCTCTTAACCTTCGGCATTTCTACCGCGGCGGCTCCCCGCTGTGCCACCAACACCTGCTGCTGTGGCTCCCTCTTTCCGCATTGCACGCTGTTGTGCTTTTGCACCCCTGGACATCGCAAACATGGCCCAGAAAAGCACTCTGCCGCCTTATGCCCTTTATTCAAACAGTTGGGGCACAGGTTCCGTTTGTCCACGAGTTCCTGCCTGGCTCGTAAATTTAATGACAGGAAGCCTGGGCATCGATATACTGCGTGATCTGCGTTACATATCTCGCACTGCTTTCCTTGATTTGCTCGAACTCCGGCTGCACTGCTTCCCTGGCCCGCTCTCTCCCTGGTCTTGGGTATCGCTCCCGTTGCTCGCTCTCGCCCTTGTTCTAATGGAGGCGCTCGCTTAGCTTCCAAAAAAAAGCAGATGCCTGCTTTTCCAGAAAGGCTAGTATCTCTACCGCCGTTGGGGACTCTGTGCTTCTCTGCAGCTCCCATTGCTTGGCAGTGTCACTGTCCAGTCGCTCGTGAAACATATGGACCACAAGCATGTCCCAGTGCTCTACAGGTAGCCCCAGCGCCTTCAGTTGGCGCATGGACTCATGAGTCACATTTGCCATCAGTTGCAAACTCTCTGCCGTGGGCAGCACCTCCAGCTCTGGCAACCTGATGAATTGCCGCAAGTATTCACGGCATACCGGGTACTTGCGGTCATATATGTGGTTGAGCCGCTCCCACGCTTCATTGTACCCGTTTTCAGTCAGCTCCCAATCACCCTTCTTAAAATATGAGAATTTGTAAGAGGCCGCTATTTCCTCATTACCGTGCCGCTATTTCCTCAAACTGTGCCACTTGGTCACGCTGCCGTCAAACTCCCCCCAAGTGCCCTGGAGGTCATGCTGCTGGAATGGCATAGTCAGCTGCACTGAGATCGGCTAATTTACACTCTGCTCTACGCTCCTTGCTGGGCCCAATTGCTCAATTTTACCCTTCAGAGGACCGCTCGCTCCGAAGTACCGCCACTCTGCTCGCTCCATCGATCTGTCCAGATCGGCGCTCTCGTCGCGCTTCTTTCGGGATGCTAACCCCTCATGAAGCTCATTAAAATGCTCCCACTGTTCCTCCAAACAATTCCACCGCACCTTGGCTTCATCAAGCCCTAGTCGTCCAAACTTTGTAGGCCGACTTGTCGTTGCTCTGTTGGTTGTTGAAAAGAAGAGAAAATAAATTAATTTTGAAAGAAGAAATAACTGTTTCCTCCTTGTTCCTTGTGCAGACGTGCCAATACTGCATATTTGTGCTTTAAAATTTTTTGAGTCGAATAACCGCACTGGTTTATTCACCCAATTAGCTCAGAATCTCAGTACTAAAGCCCGCTCTTATTTAATTTCCTGAGCCGAATAACCACATTGGATTATTCGCTCACTAGCACGAAATTATTTGCACCAATGCTCGCTCTTATTTAATTTTTTGAGCAGAATAAGCACATTGGTTTATTCGTTCAATAGCACGAAATTATTTGCACCAATCCTCGTTCTTATTTAATTTTTTGAGCCGAATAATCACATCGTTCATATTTAAATTTTGAGTCGAATAACCGCACTGGTTTATTCGCTCATTTGCACAAAAATTTCAGCACCAAGCACGCACACACGCAGACACGCTGCCTCACTGTCGGCCGCCAGCAAGACGGCAACCATAACGCAGCATACTTTATTATTATATTGTTCTGCACTTGTTTTTTATCTTATAATTTTAAACAAAAACAAACATTCTGAGCATGTCATATTTTGTGCTACACTTCGCACCCCGCTCTATTTCTTTTTGCACATGTCTGTGCGCTCTTCGCTCTTCTCACATACCATATTATATGTTCCGAATGTGTATTGCGCATTCAGCAATTGATGCTCCGCTAGCGCGTTGCGCTGGCTCTCTTTTTCCTTCGCTTAAAATAAAGGCGCAATTAAGTTTTATTTATGTATATAGCTACTTAATTCAACAAACTAATATATGTATATAGCTACTTAATTCTACAAACATACATACATGCATAGCACCATCAATGCTGTATTGTATAGATCACTAGTACGATCCGGCTCGACATGGACCAATGTTTCGAATAGACAATGAAACTATCACAATACTTACAGCAATTCAATGGAAATAAAACCCAATCTGTTTAAGTGGAAAAAGCTTATGAAAAAACCACTTTATATTTTACTTAACTGAGCTCAACAGATTACTGGGAATTATGCGATGCATGTGTACAAAATATATTTTGACGCACAATACAATACATTACTAGCACATACAGATATACGACATCGTACATGTATATACGAGTAAATATATATAGAAACACATATATTCAGCGAATATATGTCTACATAAATTTGCTCTAAGAATACCTGTGGCACCGCTCATACCCGCTCCTATTCGGGCTCTTGCCCTTACAGCCCCCTCCCTGCACCTCCCCACAGCACTCATCTTCCATTCCAGTACATCACCATTGCACCACTCCTTGACATTCTCGCACTGCTCCATTAACACTCTCGCACTGCTCCATTGGCACAACCGCACAGCTCCATTGTTAGAAACGAACTAACTCCTCCAATCACTCACTGAACCTATTTTTGCTATGCGAAACTCAAACCCATGGTTGCATTTGATACACTTATTGATATTCCAAATTATACTGAACTTAAAAAGATCATATTAAAAAAACACGATGATACAAATCACAAAGGTATTTCTCAAGTTTATATGCAGTTAAAAAAATCTATTAATAAAATAATTAATAATTGTAATGTTTGCTCCATAGCTAAACACGGTCGAAAGCCTATTAGATATGAATTCAACATCACCCCAGAAATTAAAAATATAAAAGATCTTTATGTGATTGATATATGGTCTTTTAACAATAATCGCTATTTGACTTATATAGACGTTTACTCCAAGTACGCACAAGTGTGTGAGGTGAACAGTTCAGATTAGCTTGAGGCAAAAAGGGCAATGATTAAAATTTTCAATAACATGGGCAAACCGAAACAATTAAAACCAGACAGAGATAGTTTTTTCTATGCAACCTCATTTAAAAAATGGATACAGGGAGAAGGAAAATCAAGAAATAAACCCTAACTATTGAAAAGTTAATAGCAAAAAAGCTCGAATCCGCATGAACAATTTAAAGGTGTTATTTTGGAAAAAGATGATAATTACATAACAACTAAAGGAAGAAATAACCAAATTCTAAAAGGATATAAAAATAATTTTGTACGCAAGAAAAAATTTACATAAAATTCCTATATTACAGGATTGTTAAAAGTAAATATTATGAAAATGGCTGGAAGTCAATATTTGGACGTATCGAAAGAAAATCAAGGGAACGGCTACATTTTGGTTTGTGGACCGGAACAACCTATAATAGAAAAATACAACGAACTTATTCACATGATAAAAACTTCACAATATTATGAAGGATATGAAATTTTAACGAAACTATTCAGAGAAAATACAATATTGCAGACTCCAAAGATCGATCCTAAACTTTACCATTTAGATAAAGAATTAAAGGTCGTTAGATATACACCAAAACGAGGACTTATTAATTTTGTCGGAAAAGGAATTAAACTCATAACAAGAAATATGGACAGTGATGATGCAGAAAGAATAAACAGCAAATTTGAAAACCTAGAAACAAACGAAAGACTTCTTATTAAAACCAAGAACAGCGACATTGAAAAAATGAATACTATTGACTCAGAAATTAGACAAATAATAGATCACATCACACAACAGGACAAAATTTTGAAAAGACTACAAGAAATTAAAAAACCAAGTACTGACCAAACATTATCGAACATTCCCTATATTTGCAATCCTTCTAATTTTGCTAATTTTGTTAGTGGGGACACTAATCTTAAGGAGGGACGAGTTACGTATTCTCAACAACCTCCGCGCATAAACTGCAAGATACATTTGCTTATTGTAATTGTAAAATAAAACCAACGCATTGTGTGGTTGCAGCCAGGATTGCAAGCTAAGCATTCTCTGCAAGCTAAGCATTTTTTCTGACTAATAGAGGAGATGCTGAAAAACTGCTCCTCAAAAGTAAACTAGAAAAAAGGTTTAGAGTTAAGTTAATGTTTAGAGTTAAGTCAGTTTGGATTAATAATTGAAAGAATAAAGAAGTATTTTTTTAAAAACACATTACCACGAAGTGAAGTTGAAACTCATGTACGCTTGTGGAAGTACAATCATACATACTGTGAATATGGAGTGCGTGTAGGTTTGTAGACGTGCATGCCTACAAACTGGGCACATAATATGAAGATACCATAGAAAATATAGAAAGAGTGTATGGGAATGCATTCTCATGTCCACTAAACTCCAGTAGCAATTAGAAATAATAAAGTAGAGTATTAAGAAATAGTAAATAGTATATATGCAGGTGCTTTCGTTCAATATTCTTACAAACATACTCTAGCGCATTTTAACTCACACGTCCAAGGGGGAGGTAGGGAAAAGGACTCAGGTAGCTAGCAAGCACCCAGTAAATGTCCAGCAATAAAAGTCAATGAATTCAGGCGACCAGTACGGTGCCCATTTAACGTCCCTCGTTGAGGACGGAAATAGACCTAAAAACCCCCAACATTTTTGGCCTACCGTCCCAAAATCATCATGGGACTAACATATCGGAGGAAAAACCCAGGATTAGTGGAGCAAATCCTGAAGCAGGTAAAATAAACCTGCAATGAAACCAGCATCATCATCAACAAGGCGCGAACACCGGACAGAGCAACAATGAATGGAGCCATCAGAAAATTGTGAATATTTATTTATTGTAGCGTAGTATAAGTAGATAGAAACTGGAGGCGCCATAGCGCTGGTGAAAGAAGTTGCAACCTACAGGCGCGAGTGCTCTGTTGCACGCAGGAATGTATGGGCAAACACAAACCGTCAGTATGATCGGACGGTTTATGTATTACATCTTAGTTGTAAGGATTTTTTTGGTAGGGGAACGTGTTTGTGCCTCGGTAGGGAAAATGAATTTTTTTTTTACACTAATTCTAATTTTTAACACACAGTTAAGCAAAATAAGCTCAGGGTACTAGGCAATACATCAAAAGGTGCTTAATATACGGGTTGTTTGTGCAGTTCCGAAACTACAATTGACTCATAAATGCTTAATAAATATTTTGCATATTTTGCAATATTCAATTTTGGTGGAGAAAAGTGGGGGAAAAAGTTCGTAGAAATCATCGGCAAACAATTATATGGAAACAGTAACAAATCGAAGGAGAATGCAATAAATTTTTATAAATAATTTGTATTCGCAGTCAGAAGTTGTGCAACTAATTGAGTATAATTGTTATACTTGTGAAATGGAAATAAGTTTGTTTTCTCTACGGCATTACGCCACAATTGTCTTTTATGTTGAGTAATTTTTGTTAAAACTAAAAATGTATTGATATACTATGACGCGTTTTAGTAAATTTAAATTTGGGAAAATATTTTTGTTTTAGAAAATCAACCCTATTGCCTTCAAGTAAAGCTGTTTTAATGAAAAGTAATATAAGCGAAAACAATAAAACGAAATCGATTCAAATAAAAAATTATTTTAGTTGAAGTGAAAACTTCGTATTTATGAGGAGTTTATAGTGTTTATCGTGGGGCGGACTTCAGTTGGTTTACATTGAAGTCTTTGTTGAGTAAAATTCGTTAAGTTAATAATGATTAGATTAAAAAGTTTAATGATTTCGGGGTAGTCATATGAGATTATTTAAAGTTATAAAGTAAGTGGAATTATCAAAGCAAGTTTAAAAATTACAAAACTAAGTTGTAGCATTTATTTGTTGGAATTCACGGGCTCGTAGATAAGAATTAATTCGGTCTATGCTAGTACCAAAGAAAGGTACAAAATTGCTGGAAGTGTAGAAACGGCAGAGCGAGGCAATCCAGAAGAATATCAGGAATTGTAGGAAGGACAATAAAGCTCGGAAGAATAAAGAGTACTACCGCCAGCGCATAGCAGAGCTTCAACCCTTTTTGGATACAATTAACCATAATAAAGAGGAGCTGTTACGTTTTAAAGAGTATTGTGGTGACCATGAATACTTTGCAAAGGATTATCAGTATATATCAGCAGTTTAATACGGGACTGATTGACCAAGTTAAAATTGGATCTGGAAGCACAAGTAGATAGTCCTAGTTCGCCGGAGGACAAGACACAAGGCAAGTTCATGTCTGTACAGACGGAAGTAAAGTTATTTACAGAAAAACTGTATGAGCAACTGAAAGCAGCAACGAGCAAAAGTGAAGCCCAGGTACTCTGGACCTTAGCGAGGGACAGTTATCGATACACAAGAGTTGAATGCGAATACCGAATTTCTCGAGACTACAACTAGAGGGCTTTCTAACCAACTCCGAGAGACCGAGGAAGCCGCATCATATTTGCAGAGGGAAAATCTAGAACTCAAGAGAATTAGGACAACTGTTATGCCAGGGACGGCCGGAGTAAAATCGGCGTCAACTCAAATACATACACAAACAGTATAAGCTTTGCCACCAGAAATGGGCTGGTCTGAGTATTTGTCGCCCGAAGGAAACAGTCGGGTTACTAAGCCAAAAGTTGTGGTGAGTGAGGATGACTTACCAGAATCTTTGTCTAGGTCTACTGAAGACCGGGTCGTGCATTTATTACCAGAAGTTCCGGAATTTGAGCAGAAGTCTGCTGCTCCATCCTCAGTCACGAGCCTTCTAGAACCGAAGGAAATAGAGATTGAAGATGGCTCAGGAAATAACGACATTCGGTTAAAAACACAGGATAATATAATCATAGCTTGTAAGATGGGTATACTGGATGTTGCTCATGCGGTGGAGAAGGTAGTGCACATGTTCTCAAGGGGTCGATATGTATGATTTGAGAATTGAGATCAGGCGTTTCAAAGAAGGTTCTGAGGTAACACAGCAGAGTCTCGCAGGATCAGACGGAGAACACTTCAAAAAGTCTATTATGCAAAGGGCATAGGTGATGCGTTAGATTTACTAGCGCGTAGTAAGTACCCTGTCGGATTTGTGTGGACTTTTAAACAGAGCATATCTGAAACAGCTGTCTTATGACACCCTCATAATGAAGATATAGGAGACAACACAGAAACCCGGTGAGGACCTGAGAGCTTGGGGACGGAGGCTTAGATCTTTGGGGAATGCTGCTGAAGCGGAAGCCAACAGGCAGCTTCCAGGATGCAATGCAGCATACAAGGTTCAAGTAGAAACGGATGTGATTTCTGTATTCAGGCATAATAAACAGGCATTTGGCAAATTACAAATTTAATGGTTTGGAAGACGACAGCGATCCTGTATTCACACCATCCGAGAAGACAGCATAAGGCAAAGGGTAAGTAGGGTATCGATTTAGAGCAGTGGTGTCTACCGTTTCCCAAAGGCAACGCGTCAAATCCGCCATTGGCAAATTACGAAGGCCTTATTGCACTGCAAACAGACCACCATGACAGTCTTAAGCAAATTTTGAAAAACTTCAAAAAGGACTCCAGTACGAGAAAAACTAAAGCCTACTGTCAAGTCCGGCTGGATAAGGTTGAAATGCTGCATAAGGATTTCTTCGAGGTACACAAACAGCTTATTTGCTCCTCTCTCACTCGCGATTCGCCATATTTCAAAAATGCGATGTCTTCTACTTTTGAAGAACTCTACTTTGACATACGAGCCATGCTGTTGGATGCATTGGAAGACCCACAACCCAAATCGACGCAAGACCCATCTGTAAAGCAAACTCATACGTCATCGCTTGAGCTACCCAAATTACCTCTGCCATCGTTCATGGGCAAATACACAGTCTGGCCCGCTTTCCATGATGCCTATATTCGTTTAATCCGCAACAACACTAGTTTGAGTGCGATTCACAAATTCCACTTTCTGAAGAAAGCACTACCTTATGACAAAGACATCGATGTACAGCAAATGGAACTTACAGAAACCAACTATCCAACAGCCTGGGAGTTAATAGTAAAACGGTACAACAACCATCGAATACTTTTCATGCACCACATGAACAAGCTGTTGAGCACATCTGCGCTCACGAAAAAGCGTGCTGATGGCATCAATTCTCTTTTAAACGTAGCCAGAGTGTGCGTCAATAAGTTCCAGCGGCTACAAATTCCTATTTCTGAGTGCGACCATTGGATTGCCTACTACGTTTCACATCAGCTCCCAAAGGAAACGCATCGGGTGTGGGAGCATCACTTAGGCAGAAATACCGCCATACCTACTTTCAGTGCAATTGAATCATTTTTGAACGATCGCTTAGTCACCATCAACGTGATTGAAAACAGGCAGCTTCACATCGATACGCCATCATTTTCGAAGCACACCACTTCAGCTCATTTGCCGGAGAGACGTAACACCTGGAAAGCGAATCAAACTGTCAGCAGAAACTTCCATTTCACTATACAGCCGAAAAGGGCAGCCTCCTGTTACTTATGCGGTGATGCCCATGTTTTACGCTGTTGATCGACGTTTCTAGCTAAAGATTGCTTCGAACGCAAAGCTATTGTGGATCGCGCTAAATTATGTTTAAATTGCCTGAGTAACTCGCACTCATGTTCGCACTGTCCCAGCAACAAAAATTGTCTTCAATGTGGACAAAGGCATCACACCCAATTGCACTTTTCTATATCTGCAGCTGAATTATGCAGCTCAACCTTTTCACCGTGAGAGCGCTTTTACTTCGAATTCGCTGCAAACAACAACAGTCGCAAAGGCAGCGAATTATACTTTCGTTGCAGCAAGAACTACAGAAAAACCGGCTCGAAAAGTTCTATTAGCAACTGCAATGGTCACTGTAGTGAATGACGTCACAGGCCAAACAGCAGTTGTGCGCGCTCTCATTGACAACGGTTCCGAAGCAACGTTAATATCGGAACATGCTGCTCAAACTATAGGCTTGGCTCGAAATCGCACTTTAGCAGAGATCTCCGGGCTAAGCGGTACTCCTGCAAAACGCTGTAACTTCACTGTCAGTTTCAGCATTCGCTCGTGTATTAATCCTGCCTTTAGGACTGCAGTCGACGTAGCCTACGTTCTTAATATGCTCACCATCAGCCTGCTTAGTGAGAAAATTGTACTGCAGCATTGGCCGCACATACAGGGTCTGCAACTCGCAGATCCCACGTTTTTCCAATCTCGTCATATAGATTTGCTCATCTGGGGCAATATGAATGCTCGCATCATGTTACCAGAAACTCGCATCGGAACGTTTGACGAACCTATTGCACAGCACACAAAGGTGGGGTGGATCTTGACCGGCAATGCTGCGCCAGGTCCCGAGCGCTTCTACTTGAAGCGCACCACTCTACCCTTCTACTTGAATCTTTAGTTCAAAAGTTCTACGAACATGAACAAATACCTGCGGACCGTGCTCTATCCCAGGAAGAAAACTGGTGTGGAAACCATTTTCAACAAACGCATATGCGTCAATTTAATGGCAAGTATTTGGTTAGACTTCCATTAAAGCATGCATTGGATCAAACTCAAACACTAGGCAAATCTAAACAAATATCTTTAAATCGTTTCTATTGTCTAGAGCGGAAGTTTCAACGCGATGAGGAATTATGCAAATGATATCAGGACTGCATTCAAGAATACTTTGTATTAAATCAAATGACACCAGCTATTTCAACAGAGAGCGATCACTGCGTCCTTACGTCATCGAATATACCTACAGTGACATCGTGTGTTTTGCCACATCATGCGGTGATCAAAGAGGCTTCACCACTAAGTTAAGCCTCGTTTTCGACGCTTCGTGCAAAACAACGAACGGTAGATCTCTGAATGATATTTTATGCACAGGCCCGGTGCTGCAGAATGAATTATTCTGCAAGATTGGTGCCGCATTTGTTAACAGTTGACCAAAAACGTATTCGAATGAAAATTTCTCAAGCTTGTTTGGATCGTTTTAAGCAAAATAAAATGGATTTTAAGCGTCGTTTCATAACTGTTGATGAAACATGGATCCATCACTTCACACCAGAAACAAAAGAACAATCCAAACAATGGACTGAAGCTGGTGGAAGTGCACCAAAGAAGGCAAAAACAGTTCAATCGGCTGGTAAGGTCATGGCAACGGTTTTCTGGGATTTCAAAGGTATTTTATTAATCGACTATCTTCAGCCCCATACACCGCAATGCGTGTGCTCCATCAAATCGCCGAAGACGAAAAGGAGTCATACCCACTAGCAAGAAATGCACTCAAACTCGAATGAACTTACGCAAATGGAGTAGTAACTCAATTGCTTTGCTGAATGGCATAAATCAGGAGCATATGTCAAGCACCAACTGCTTAGATTTCAACAGCACCGAAACGGTCAAAACACTAGGGATGTGCTGGCAGCCCAATCAGGACATTTTCATCTTCAAGCTGAACTCTGAAATTGACTTTTCTGCAACGAAGCGTGCTATGCTATCAACAATTGCTCGGCTGTTTGATCCACAAGGGCTGATTGCACCTATCATCGTAACTTCGAAAATTCTGCTTAAGTCAGTCTGGATGTACAAAGTTCAACGCGTGCATCAAGAAAGCACGGCCCTGGGCTGGGATGAGCAACTTCCAGTAGATTTAAATCACCATTGGCAACAGTTTCTAACCACCTTATCCACCTTGCACTGCATTAAGATTCCTAGATGGCTGCAGTATGAGCCAACTCAGATCAGGTTGCTGCAACTTCACGCCTTTTGTGACGGCTCATTATACGCTTATGCAGCCAATGTTTATCTGCGAGTAGAATGCTCTGATAAACGGGTTTACACTACCTTGCTTATCGCCAAAAGTCGAGTAACGCCAATAAAGCCGCATACTATAGCTCGTACCGAGCTCAGCGGCGCTGTGTTAGCAACGGAATTGGCAACATGGACCAAGAAGTCTTTGGCAGCTAAGCAATTAGATCTGCCCATTTTTTATTGGACCGACGCTACAATTGTTTTGTATTGGATACACGGTGATCCGAACCGATGGCAAACTTGGGTATTGAATCGAGTCAACAAAATCCTCCAAACCTCGTCCCCTCATCTGTGGAGCCACGTCGACACGTTTCAATCCTCTAGACTGTGCAACACGAGGATTAACTCCTACAGCTTTATCATCGTTCACGCTACGGTGGAGTGGTCAAGCTTGGCTGAAACAGGCTGACGTGACTTAGCCGAAATCTGACCATTCAGCGGTCGATGTCCAGGAGGGAATGGTTGAAGTCAAACGGAAACAACTCCAAGTGCTTTTTTCCATCGCTAAAGATTCAGTAATTCTTCTATACTCATCTCTTCACAAGACCATAGGGGTGTGCGCCTATATTTTTCGCTTTGCTTTCAATTCTAGAACGCAAGCTGCTACACGTTGGAAGGGACCTTTATTAGTCGCAGAGCTAAACGAATGTTTAACTAAGATCGTAAAGCTCGTACAACACGACGCATTTTCGAAAGAGATAAAACGCGTACGCGAAAAGAGCTCGCTGCCAAGCAATTGCAATCTTATGAGCTTAGCACCATTTCTGGTTGAGCAAAATGTGCTTCGTTTACGTGGGCGAATTCAACGCGCTATATAGCCCTATGGGCAGAGGCTTCCAATTATATTACCTAGTAGTCATCACTTCACCAGCTTGGTTATCAATAGTTCGCATGTAACATCTTTACACGGAGGCGCTCAATTAACTATTTCGCATATACGACAGCAATTTTGGATCATAAACGCCAGGCGAGTGGTTAAAAAGCAATTGCGCAAATGGGTTACCTGTTTTCGCAACAAGTTACCTGTTTTGCCCTTTGATCGCGTCAATCCACCACAACGCCCAATTCTGGCCACCGGTATCGATTATACTGGTGCTATCGAAAGCAAATCGTCACGATACCGTGGCAACACTTCGTACAAGAGCTATATCGCAATTTTCATTTGTTTAGCAACGAAAGTGGTTCACTTGGAGGCAGTTACTGGAATGTCTTCCGAAGCTTTTCTGTTAGCGCTACAAAGATACATCGGCCGGCGAGGGCTATGCAAGGATATTTACAGCGACTGCGAAACCAACTTCATAGGTGCCGATAAGGTTTTGCAAGCAAGCAAACGTAAACTCGTCGAAGACATCAAGCAAGATGTCGTACCGCATATCGCTACGGACGGCATCCAATGGCATTTCAAACCCCCTCACTCCCCTAATTTTGGGGGTCTGTGGGAGGCCAATGTGAAGGCTGTCAAGTACCACTTAAAGCGAGTCCTGAATGGTACGCATTACGCTACGATTGAGGAGATGGACAAAAACCGAAGACAAGCTAAAACACGTCCACGCACAATAGCTGTCAAAAACTGACTGAACATTCAAAATGGCCGAGATTCTCAACATAAGTGAGGGACATGAGTGCCAACATAACGCCACAAAAACATCGAAAATCGAACATCCATAGCCCACGCAAATTCAAAATTCGTGATACTTTTTGAACAGTCCTCGTATGTAATCAGAAATGAGCAAGTTACAGGGTGTGGGAGAATACACTTGTTTCGTCGGATTTTAGTTATTAAGGGAACGAACGGCCTTTTAGTACACTTGGAAACGTTTGCTTTATTCAATTTGTTTATTGTAAGTTTGATATATCATACAGTAAATTAATTTTTATATTTGTAATAATTTTTCCGTTTTCAGTGAACTTTTAAAGAAATACGTCCGCCTTTGTCCAATATTAAGCCAAAATCAACATACCGTTTGAATTCCCGTTTTTGACCGCTTATTTGTGCTTTACATACATACATACATATTACATATTACATTTTACATTTTTAAAGCAAATGGTATATAATGCAGGATAGCTAATTCATGGTGTTAACAGGGCGGTGGAAGTTTTGACATAATTCATTAATATAATTTCGGCGGTAACATTTCTCCCCCCCGTAAGATGAGTCCACGATGCTTACATCACTTTTTGCCGACGTCAAGGACTGCGATCTTTATTGCTGGCCGTTGATATATTCCTTGTGGTGTTTGTATAGTCGCTCGGCGTACCTGCCCATCTTTTGCAGTAACCACGTCAATTATTCTTCCTTAGGCCACTGGTTACGGGGCAAATTCTCGTCTGCTATAATGACGATATCCCCTATTGCTATTGGAGATTTTTTTACATCCCACTTATTTCTTTTAGTAAGCGTTGGGATGTATTCTTTCATCCACAGTCTCCAGAATTGACCTGCGAATTCTTGAGCTTTAGTCCAACGTTGTCGTAGATCAACCGTGTCCGGCCTTATGGGTTTGTAGCCGCTTGAAGATACTAGCAGTAAATGATTGGGTGTAATAGCTTCGTCATCTCCGTGTTCCACCGACACGAATGTTAATGGTCGTGAGTTAATAATAAACTCAACCTCGTACATAGAGCTTTTAACTCTTACTCAATACTGATTTTATCGAGCGTATTAATCTTTCCCATGCGCCTCCCATGTGGGGTGCTGCGGGGGGATTAAAATGCCACTTGATGTTGTTGAATTCTCTTTCGATGTCAGCATACTTAACCTCAATTTTTTCTCCAAAAGTCTTTGCGGCTGATTTAAAATTAGTGCCGTTGTCGCTGAAAATCTCCCTGGGTGTGCCTCTTCTTGCTATGAAGTTGTTTATGCACATAACGCAGGAGCTAATGTCCAAGCTGTAAGCAACTTCGATGTGTATTGCCTTTACAGTGAGACAGGTAAAAATAACACCCCAGCGTTTTTCGTTCCTTCTTCCCACTGTTGTGATGAGTGGGCCGAAGAAGTCTATTCCCACGAATGTGAATGGGCATTCGAAGCAGGCCAATCTAGCAAGTGGTAGAGGAGCCATTTGCGGTGCCTCTGGTTGTGCGTTTTGAATTTTGCAATGTTGGCAATTTTTTCGTATATGCCTGTATAATACTCGTAATTTGGGTATATGATAACGTCCTCTAATTGCATTAATACTTGTCTCGTGAGCCATATGGTGGAATGTCTCGTGGTATTGTCTGACCAACAAAAATGTTACGTGGTGACTGCGTGGCAAGATAATAGCATCAACATTGTTTATATACTCGTCTCTACCTTTAGTTCGTAGCAGACTATCTTTATCCATGTATATATTGAAAGGTAACAGACTCCTGCCCCTGTGAATCGGTTTATTGTTCTTCAGACTGTATATTTCCTCACGATAGAATGCCAATTGAGCTTGTTGTAGTAGGACATTCTTTGCACGCTGCATGAAGTTTGACCGTGACATTTCCTTGATGTCATGGGTGCTGGTTTTCTGTTTTAGCTTGGTTACATATCGCATGAAATTAGCCAGGGCTTTGTATAGTCGATGCCAACTTGAAAAATACTCATAACGAATATTTAAGGTATCGTTAATTTGCTTCTGAATGTGGAGTACTTGATGCTTCAGTTCGGCACCATCAACAGGACCAAGATCGTTGCATTCCGGCCAATCACTTTGATCATCAACTAGGAATTGTGGCCCGGTAAACCATTGTTGTAACGATGTTAGAGTAGTAGTCTTCGTCGCCAAGTCAGCCGAATTAAGCTTTGATGGAACCCATCTCCATTGTGTTACTCTAGAATGCTCCAATATTTCTCCAACACGATGCATGACGACTTGGTGGAAAATACGAGGATCCATTCGTAGCCATTTAAGAACCATCTTGGAGTCTGACCAGAAAATTTGCTCCTTTATGCGAATACTGGATACTTGCGCAATTGTTTTTGATAACCGCGCCCCCATAACAGCAGCCTGCAGTTCCAGCCGTGGAATTGAAATCGGTTTTGGTGGTGTGACTTTAGCTTTAGCCGCAACCAGATAGAGTGTAATTTCACCACCGCATTGTACACTCAGGTAGCTTACGGCAGCAAACGCATATTCGCCGGCGTCCACAAATGTATGCAGCTGTATGCCATCGGTGTCCTTTAGCATGTGAGAGTAACAGCGGGGAATGGTCACATGGGATATTTGCGGAATACTGTTTTTCCATTGTAGCCATTTTGGTGTTAGTGCTTCAGGAATAGTGTCATCCCATCCGATCCCAGAACACCATATATCCTGGAATAGCATTTTTAAAGAGTCAAATACTGGCATTAGGACTTGCAGAACCTCTCCCTTTGATGGGGTAACATCAGCATAAATGATATTACGTGACAGTCTGGCGAAGCTAAAAATTAGCTTAAACATGTCGTTATTGGGGTCCCAATACATACCCAATACCTTGGAAACAGGACTCAGTTCTTTGGAATGTAATTCTGTGGTGGCAGTGTTGTTTAATAAGTTTACAACTTTAGCAGAGTTAGACATCCAACCTCGAATCTGGAAGCCTCCAACTGCGAGTATATTTTTCACCTGTGTGGCGAGCTCGAATGCTTCGTCTTCCGTGTTGACACTATCGATGAAGTAATCAACATAGTGGAATTGTTGAATCGCTTCGACTGCTCGCTGATAGTCAGTTCGGAAATATTCAGCATTTTTGTTGCGCACGTAATGTGCAATGCAGGGTGCACAATTTATTCCGAACGTTAGCGCCTTCATCACATAAACATCTGGTGGTTGCTTCTCATTAGAGTTCCACAGAAACCGTTGAGCGTTCGCGTCTATTTCCCTTACACGTATTTGGAGAAACATTTCAGCTATGTCCGCGCATATGTCAACTTGGCCCACTCTGAATGCGAGCATTATATTGTAAAGTGGCTGAAGGAGGTCTGGTCCGCTCATAATGAAATCGCTAAGTGATGCTCCATTAGACTTTGCCGCAGCATCCCAAACTAGGCGGACTTTTCCAGGTTTGTTCGGGTTTAAGGTTGTAAACGTTGGTAAGTACCATACCCGTTCTACTTGAATTTGTATTTCCTCAGCAGAGAGTTTAAACGCGTAGTTTTTTGCAAGTAAATTATCTATTTCTTTTTGGAACAATATTTTCAAGTTTGGATCCTTTTTAAATTAAGCATGAAGGCATTTTAAACGCTTCCTCGCTGTTGAATAACTATCGGGTAGTTGCAGGTTTTCGTTTCGCCACAGAAGTCCGACTTCATACCTATTATTAATTTTCTTGCATGTCATGTCTAGAATTTGCAAAGCTTTGGTATCTTGTGCCGAAAGCATTTTCAGCTCCTTGCTTGCTTCCAGACTAAAATAGTCTCTTACCATCTCGTGAAGATCGTTAAACTTTTGCTCGCACTCGCATTTGTGAATATTTAACTAGTAAACGTTATTTTCATTGACAGCTCCGCCTTGTAAAGTCCAGTCCAGTCTTGTTTTGGATGCAATAGGTTGTCCCCAGGTTGCTTCTTTTATCTTCAATGGGATTGCTAGCCGCCAGTTTTCGGAACCGATTAATATCTTCGGCCTTGCTTTATAATATGATGAAATTGGTACATTATTCAAATGCGGGTAGGCATTTCGTAATTTACTCATATCGGAAGCTCCAAATTGGACACTGAGTGCACATTTTTTACAACGTTTTTTACCCCGTTTGGTGAGCTGGGAATCTGGAATGCAGTTCTCATGGAGGAATCTTCTGTTCGTGTCACATCACTTGTCCAATTTAAACACAGAGGATCTTTTTCGCCCTTCAGATTCAATTCTTCAAACAGGTCCTGATCTATGAGAGTAACTGATGAACCTTCATCTAGGAAAGCGAATGTGTCGGCAGACGATGTTGGCGTGTGTATCCGTATAGGAATAATTCTAAAGAATGCTCTCGCATACATTTGATTATCGTCGTGTGCATTAATTTCTTCTCTCCTTATTCGACTTTCGCGGTGTTCCGGTCTATGGATTGGCATCTCTCGATGTAACAGTTGATTGTGTTGCAGCTGACAACTGTTGACTCCACATTTCCTTTTGAGAAAACACTTTCGACGATGCGGGTTGAGACATTGTCGGCACAGCTGATTGCTCTTGACTACTTCCTATCTTTGCTCTGTCGATAAATTGGCGAAAGTAGAACACTGTGATAGTCTATGACCCTGGCCCTTGCACACAATACACTGAGTCATTGGTGGTGTATTAGCTTCGGTATGAGTGTTCATAACAAATTTCTTCTTATTACATATCGGTGATATGATTGTACTAGCCGCTTCAGCTATCTGGAATAACCAGTCACAGAATGCTTTTACGGCAAGTGTTTCATTATCTTTCGCTAGCATTGCCCAACTTATCTTGTGAGTGTTGGGAAGTTTCTCTATAAATTCCTTGACTAGCAATGGATTATCGAGATGTAATCCCAGTTGGCAAGTTTCCATGATGGCGCAAATATTTTCAACACCAAGTGAGAATTCAACTATTGCTTCTAATTTATCTTTTAGAGGTGGCATTCTCCGGACCTTTTCAATTGCACTTTCCAAAATGTGTTCCGGTCGACCGAAAGACATTCTCAGTGTTCTGACTATATCGGATACCAGTGCTGGTAGAAGCAATTTGTTACACACCATTTCTCATGCTTTTCCTCTTAGACTACTTTGCAGACGGATGAGGTTTTCCGCATCAGTGTATCCCGCTATAGCTGTGCTATTTTCGTAGCTGCTTATAAATAGGGGCCAATCTTCGGGGTCACCGGAAAATTTTGGCAGCTCTCGTGGCAGCACCTGACACGTAGCTATTTGCGCTGATGTCAAAGTTGAAAATCCCGCGTTTAGTGTGGGCATATTTGTTCGTAAACAGTTATTAGAATCAAATCCCTCGGACATATTTAGCAACTCGTATTTCCTTTGAAGATAATATTGCTGAAGCTGCATTTCTTCTTCCTACAACGCCAATTTCAGCTCTTGTTGCCTGTAAAAGTTTTCAGAATAAGTTTTTTCTGCTTGATTTTTACTTACGCCGTCACTTGAGTGTTGTTCGAATTGCAGCTGCGGATTTTCCGCGGGTCGATTGGGGTTGCGATAATTAAAGTAGTGGGTACGAGATGCGTGGATAAGTGATGTTATCGTTTTGTGCTCTGCCGACGGTGGTAACTGACGGCGGCTTTACTGTTGTTGCCACGGCTGCTGTGGGGCATGTCAGCTTTCTGACATTTGTTTGGTTTCGTGACGATGGTCCGGGCACATCTGACGCTTCACCAAACTTATCCTTTCGCATATCCGTATTGGTTTTTATTGTCGTATTGACTTGATCCTGGCTCTTCACACAGGCATCACAGCTCCAACTAACGTCGGCTATATCGTCGCTAACTCCGACGCACTCGAAATGATACCACTGGTCGCACTTATCGCATTGCACTATGCAATCACTTTCTTCGCTAGCGCACTCCCCACATATATTTTTATTGTCCATATTTGTTAATATGATTCACTTTTGATATACTCGTATATATGTATTTCTTTAAAAGATTTGTTTCGTCGGATTTTAGTTATTAAGGGAACGAACGGCCTTTTAGTACACTTAAAAACGTTTGCTTTATTCTTCTGTTCAATTTGTTTTTTCCTTCTATAAGTAATATTAATTTTTATATTTGTAATAATTTTTCCGTTTTCAGTGAATTTTAAAAGAAATACGTCCAATATACAGCCAAAATCGACCTACCGTTTGAATTCCCGTTTTGACTGTTTATTTGAGCTTTACATATGTAATATGTATGCATGCATACATACATATTACATATTTAAAACAAAAGGTATACAATGCAGGATAGCTAATTCATGGTGTTAACAGGGCGGCGGAAGTTTTGACATAATTTATTAATATAATTTCGGCGGTAACAACGAGCATAGGTAGGCTAATGTTAGACCCGAAACTTCCTTATATCAAAAGTGGGCGTGTATTTTCCCTGATCAGCCCCATTTTATGCACATAGCTTTATAATGTCCACATGTTCCTTCAAGTAAAATTTCGTCCGTAAATATCTACCAAATCTTAAGTTATTTATATTTGTTAATATATACCGCCCACTTTCTGCACAGTGTTTATTAGGACCCACATCTCCATAGCTGCCAAATTTCGTCACTATTCCATCAACCGAAGTTATAGTCATTTTAAAAAATGTTTGAAAAGTTCCTTCTATGGGAGGTAGGCGTGGTCTTGTCCAAATCGGCTAATATAGTAATCTGTTTCTATATCTTTGTCCAGACTATACTTTTGCAAAATTTCATTACGATAGCTCTAACGGTGTAGAAAAAAAGTGACCACACACGGACAGATAAAATAAAAATTGCTTTGAAAGTCATTCAGATCATATCTGTATACGAAGCCTCCTTCTCGAAATTGCAAACCCCTCTCAAAAGTACAAGATTAGTATACCCTATTTACCTTTTTTAAAGGTAAAGGGTATAAAAAGAAAAGCGAATTTGTATAGAAAAACAAAATAATAAGAAAACAATTTCAAAATTTAAAATTGTAGAATGAAAAATAAAATACCTATTAAATAAAAAATTTTTGTTTACAATTACAGAAAAATATAAAATTTAAAAAAAAAAATTTTAAATCAAAATCACTGTAAAAGTAAAATTTAAAACAATGGTAGTATATTTAACAATTATGATTACAGAAAGTAACTTTTTTGTATAACAAAATTCGGTAAGAAAGAAGTCCGATATATATAGTTACTTATATTTTGAAGTTTCTACGTGGATCATCATTATGCACAAGGACCTAAAAGGAGCGTACTGTTGGGGTCCTTTGTTGCTTGTCGGGAGGCGTCCTTTCTCGGTTCGCTGGGCGTGTGGCTGAAAACTTCAAGACACTTGAAAATAAACGAGACGGGTTATCTTTTTGATTTAAAATAACAAGAGAGTTTATTCTTAAAATATTAGTTCTTATATACTATTTATAAAGAAACATTACAGGCTACGTATTGACTTTTCTGGTGTTCCAGTTACGCAATTGTTATTTGGTTTCAGTGGCTCAGGCCAACTGACCTACTCAAAGTAAAAGTGTCGTCGGTGCATTCTAAATGCCCCTCATCGGCTTGACTGCGGAACTGTGACACCCTAAAAGTTTACATCGTAATTAATGCATAAATACAATTCATTTACAATATTTGCACCCTAAAAATATGTGCTCTCTTAATGAATTTAATAGGAGCCGGTGCTGTGAGTCAACTACGCGTAGGTAGCTTGATTCTAAGTCACAACATCCCTCCCCTCTTTCTAAAAGAAGTTAGTGCAACTAACTTCCATTAAATCTTTACAATATTTTCCCTGCACTGTAAACAATTATGTGCATCGATTTAACTCTATAGTATATACATATAATGTGTTTTAGTTTTTTTTTTTTAAATCGCCTTATTTGGATTCTTTTTTATTTTCTTTTTTATTCTCTTCTTTTCCATATTTTTTTTCTTACTTTCTTTTTGTTTTCTTTTGTAGTGTTTTTTTTTCTTTTGTATTTTTTCTCTACAATTTTATAACACAATTCTATACTATACCTAAAATCTTATATTACTGCGCCCTCTACTACCTGCTGGTCCTGGTAACGCCCGTCGTTGTTGGAGTGAAGTCCGTCGTTGTCGTAGTGAAGTCCCTCGATGAACTCTGCATACCCCTCCTTTCTTTCCAGATCGGTACGTACAAAGATGTTATAGGTTGGCGATTTGGTTTGCTATTAAAACTTCGCCTATTCTTGCCTTCTTCTTTTGATTTATATAGCGTGCCCTACGACTGTAGGTGGTACTGCCTCTGCTTATAGTATTCAGCTAATATGCAATTGAAATACATGAGAGATTACAATACTCCTCCGCTATTTACTTTGCAGCAATGCGTTTTATGGTGGAAGTGTTTCTCTTGAGCTTCCTCATAATGGTATTTGACATCTTTTGGCTTTGATGTGGAGACAATCGGTATTTTTCTGAGATATACTTTTAATGATGTAATTTGCGTACTCTGATCAGATACCAGTCTCTGTGTCTTCTTGTATTAAATCACATTTCATATAGAAACCACATTTCATACGTTCATCTGACATATACTCTAATGAATCAATTAACTTCCGTGAGCCGAATGCCTTCTGCTTACTATATTTGGTGGTGGTTCAGTCACCCTCCTTAAGCTTTTGCCCATCTTCAACTTATCCAAAATCGATTCTGTTGAGATTGTGATACACTGGGTATACATTCTAATATAAAACTGTCCAATGCAAAACATGACTCCGCAAGGAAACTTGTTTATTTTCCGCTGCTTGTCAATGACCCATCCACAACGCGATCAAATTACATCCGTCGCCATTCATCCCCAATCCAATATGTTGGCATCCATGGGGTCACAACTGGATTCCCAAACCTTAGATAGCTGCCAAAAATCCCTGTTTTTCCCAAACACATCTTTCCGAACACTACGTTGGTCCCTTAGTCTGCACCGTCTTCCGATATGGACTGTTCCTGGAACTTCCTGCTTCGGTAATTTTCTTAGTTTTCTAGTTAACATTTTAGATTAATCTAATATTTCACATGTTAATTTAACAAACCAATCTCAACAACATATAATAATTAAATAAATATACCATATATATACTAAATATACTCTTGCGGACAATTTTCCTATTTAGCATAAATTCGGATTTTTAAATAATTATTTATAACACTTATAATGCTTATTCTACAGTTGAATGCTATATCATTCAACTTACGTCCACTCGACCTTTCCCCTTACATCATCGGAATTGTTACTGCATCCAAAAAAAGAGGACCGGATTTTATCATTGCCATATAGGGCATCAGTTTTAATTCGTTTATTTTTTTCGTGCTCTTCTTTAAAATGTGAGTTATCACTCATATCAATTTTGAGCAAATTCATTTGCTCTTCTAACACAAACAAGATTATATAAGATAAACCCAATTATGCCAAAACTTTGTCCATTGCATATTTTTCATCGCATTCACTAATTTTATTGGCTTTAAATTTAATTATACCTGGTATGTGTATATCCATTAACGATTGTAATTTCCACCCTGCAATTAGCTCGTATATGGCTACATATATACATTCGAGGCGCTTTAAATTACTTAGAATTAATTGCTAACGTTATTTTCCCAATTAACCTATAATAAATTTTTTTTTTATATCTCAACATATACATTTCTTCAATTTTCCATACGCTAATTTCCTAATCAATAAACAGTAAAACCCTATGTATATTTACATATCGCCTGCTGCAGTATCTGGAAATTCCCAATTCCTTAACATATGTCCCTACATATTTACTTATATGCCATATCCATTCCTATTAAAAATTTACTTACTTGCTTAAATATACCTTCGTACATTCATTCTGTACATTATACAGCTACATACATATACGAGATGTGATCAAAAGATAACCGTTATTTTCATCTTTTCGTGAGTTACGTATGTTCGATGTTCGCATTTTTTTTTTATGTTGGTACACATGTCTGTTATATATGTTGGCAATATCAACCATTTTAGATTGTCAGTTTGTTTTTGACAGATCAAAGAAACTGTATTCAGTTTTGTGTAAAAAATGAAATTAAATGCGCAAGGACATTTGAAATGTTGACTGTGGCCTTTGGCGAGTCTACTATGAGCAGAGCACAAGTTCAATTGTGGTATAACCGGTTTAAGGAAGGCCGAGAAGATGTCAATGACGATGCTCGTCCTGGTCGCCCGAGCACGTCAACAACCGATGAAAACATTGACGCAGTGAAGAAAATGATTTTGGATAATCGTCGAATCACTATCAGAGAGGTTGCTGATGATGTTGGCATATCGTTCGGCTCATGCCAAGCAATTTTTACGGATGTTTTAGGCATGAAACGTGCGGCAGCGAAGATTGTTCCAAAATTGCTAAATTTTGAGCAAAAACAACGTCGCATGGACATCGCTCAGGAGCTGTTGAACATCGTCAACGACGATCCAGATTTCCTCAAAAAGATCATAACTGGTGACGAATCGTGGGTGTATGGCTATGCCATTGAAACCAAAGCCCAATCATCCCAATGGAAACGTCCAGATGAGCCAAGACCGAAAAAAGCACGTCAAGCAATTCGTCAGAAACGCCCAGAATTGTGGAAAAACCAATCATGGATTTTGCACCATGATAACGCACCAGCTCACACATCGATGCTTGTGAGTAATTTTTTGGACAAAAACGAAACCGTTATCATGCCGGGTCCGCCATCTAACGTTTTTTTTGTCAACTAGTGCTTATTTCGTGAATGGTAACACTTAGCTTATGTCTGATTTGACAGATAATTAGTTTTATCCTTCCGCTGAACGAATATGGTTGTGTATACGCTTGAACAACGCTGGGAAATATTGCGACATTACTTTGAAAATCATGGAAATGTTGCAGAATGTGTGCGAAAATTTATTGATTTTGGAAGAAGAGAAGCACCGTCAGCTCCGTATGTTCGTTATCTTGTGGGAAAAAGTGAAAAAACTGGCGTCCTCATCGATAAACCAAAGCGTGAAAAGCCCAAAACAGTGCGTACACCCGAGAATATTGCTGCTGTGGCAGAAAGTGTACGTGAAGCGCCATCAACATCAATTCACCGTCGTTCTCAACAATTGAACATTTCGGAGACATCATTCAGACGAATTTTGCATAAAGGCCTTGGTATGATGCCATACAAAGTCCAATTGGTTCAGGAGTTGAAGCCAACTGACCATCCAATGCGTTTTCGCTTCGCTAAGTGGGCCTGCGATCGACTTACAGAAGATGCCGATTTTGCCAAAAAAATCATCTTTTCAGATAAAGCTCATTTTGATCTTGGCGGGTATGTAAACAAGCAAAATTGTCGCATTTGGGGCACAGAAAACCCGCCAGCATACATTGAAAAGCCGATGCACCCAAAACGAGTCACTGTTTGGTGCGGATTTTGGTCCAGAGGCATACTTGGGCCATTTTTCTTCGAAAATGAGCAAGGAGTGGCCGTTACAGTCAATGGCGATCGTTATCGGGCCATGTTGAACGAATTTTTGTTCACAAAAATTGAAGAGGAGGATATTGGCAACATTTGGTTTCAACAGGACGGCGCTACGTGCCACACATCCGAAGCTACACTCGATGTTTTGCGCCCTGTTTTTGAAGATCGCATTATCAGCCGCAGAGCTGATGTCGTTTGGCCACCTCGGAGCTGCGATTTGACACCGTTGGACTGTTTTTTGTGGGGCGCCCTCAAAGATAAGTGTTACGCCGACAAGCCAGAGACAATTGACGCTTTAAAGGACAATATTCGTGAAGCCATTGGTGAAATACAGCTGCACACAATCGATAATGTGCTTAAAAATTGGACCGATCGTGTAGGTTACTGCATGGCCAGCCGAGGCAGCCATTTGAATGAAATTATTTTCCATTATTAACCGGAAGGATTGTACTTTCAAATAAAAAAATAAATTTGAGAAAATATCCAGCAGTTTTTTTTATAGAATTTTCAAAAAAAAAGTTATTTGGCGGACCCGTTATATATATATATATATATATATATATATATATATATATATATATATATATATATATATATATATATATATATATATATATATATTGTAGTATTATTATTGGGTTATTTGTCTTTTGTAAATATTCCCATTATATACTCTCTTCTCTCTTATATTCATATGTATTATAAGTTCTTATATACGTACTGTTACATTGTTATATATTAGGCCTAAGCGAAGTTAAACTTAATAAAGTACAATCAGTCTAACACTGAACTCTGATAAGTAAACTCGTGGTTTATTAAGACATTACATTGGCGACGAGGAGTAAAAACATTTTTTTTTTTTTTAAAACCAGTTTTAAATAAAACAAGTGTAAAAATTATTATTTGCAACAGCAAGATCATGCAACAGAACGTTAACGAAAGCGTGATGATCTCAGCCGCCACCACAACAATAATGTGAGTGAATTTAAGCCGCACATCAACAAGTGGCGCAATTGGATGAAGGTGCTGGATTCCCACTTTGTTTTGAAGTGGCCTGTACTGATGACCTTATCAAGAGGTCAATTTTACTTAAATCAATTGGTATGGAAGCGTACGATCTTTTGCGGGATCTATGCGATCCAGTCCTAACAGCAAAAAAAACATATTTTGAGCTCTGCAAGTTGTTAGAGCAGCACTATTCCACGCCTGTTATCATATTTAGGGAGCGGCAAAAATTGTTTGACGCATCCAGAATTAAGGAAGAGTCAGTTTCTGACTGGTTTGCTCGCTTAAAAAAGTTAGCGAGGGACTGCAAATTCAGCACACAATTCGATTCTTTTGTGCTCAACAAGTTTGTGACAGGATTAGAAGGAAGAGCTTCCGAAAGGCTATGTGAGGAGGATGAAGACCTAACGCTCGAAAAAGAGTTGAAGATAGCGATAATGACAGAGGCCAAAGTGCATGCAAATATTATAACAAAATATATATAACAAGAAAATTTTGAGGTTAGTGCAGTAACAAAGCGCATGGAGCGTTTCAAGGTGACAGAAAGTCAAGCAGGCAGAAGCAGCGGCGGCAGTAGTAGCAGCAAAGTAGTTCATCTTGGCAGAGGTCATGTCAACAACAACAACATCAACGAACGGAGCCAGAAGTGCAAGCATTGCGGATGGCGCAATCATTTAAGCAGTAGCTGCCAATATAAAAGTTGCACATGTAACAAATGTGGCCGCATAGGGCATTTAGCATGTATATGCTTTGGAAAAAAACATGTGAACATAATTAAAAAGGAATATAAAGAAGATAATGATGATATTATTAATGAATTTTCTATTTTTAGTTTAAGCAGTGATGCTAAGTAAACACCGCCCCCTCCTTTTATCTTTAGAGGTAGAGTCAGAATTAAAAAACAAATTCCGTACCGTTTTTAGCAGTGGGTTAGGGAAATATAATGTTCTTAAAATAAAATGAGAATTAAAAGAAAATGTTAAACCCATTTATTGCAAGCCAAGACCCTTGCCCTTGGCATGGCGTGGTAAAATAGAATGCCAACTTGGTGAATTAGTGGAGAAAGGAGTTTTAGTATTAGCAGATGGGGCACGCCATTGGTGCCGGTTTTGAAATCAAACGGCGACTTGCGTATATGCGGCGATTACAAGTCGACTATTAATAAATATCTTTTGGAAGTAAAATACCCACTACCGAGAATAGAAGAGATATTCGCTTCACTCAAAGGCCCTTACTTTACTAAGTTGGACTTGTCCAATGCGTACAACCAGTTAGAGTTCCCAACTATTGTGTCCATGGAGCACGCACATGGGCATTTTTAAAGTCACAAGATTACCTTTTGGCGTTAATCCAGCGTCTACAATTTTTCAGAAGACGATTGAAAATGTTTTACGTGGTATTCCTAACGTGGTATGTTATTTAGACGATATAGTGATTTCGGGAGATTCGTTAGAAAAACACATTAAGACAATTGAAAGAGTGCTGGCGAAACTTGAAAACGTCGGGTTATTATTAAATGTTCAGAAATGTTCTTTCTTTCAAAGAAAAATTTCGTACTTGGGATTTGACATTGATCAAAATGGTTTGTCCAAAAATAAAGACAGGGTTTCTGCAGTTGTTCCCAAGAATATTTCTGAACTACGTGCGTTTATCGGACTAGTAAATTATTATTCAAAATTTATTCAATCCTAGTTGTCCAATAGTTCTAGAAACAGATGCATCCAATGTGGCAATAGCTGGAACCTTGTCTCATGATCATCCTAACGGTACTCGAAAACCTGTTGCATTGGTTTCCCGGGCACTTTCACCAGCCGAGCGTAACTACAGTACAATCCAAAAAGAGGCATTGGCTATAGTATTCTCTGTCACAAAATTAAGACAATACTTACTAGGAAATAAGTTTGTCTTACAAACGGATCACAAACAGCTTTTATCCATTTTCGGAGAAAAAAAGGCTTTACCTGTGATGGCAGCAGCTCGAATACAGCGATGGGCATTGATTTTGTCAGGTTCCGAAAACTTTACTGCCAATCTATCCCGACTACCACAAATTCTCAATCTAAACGAGGATATAGAACAAAACTATATTAATTTCATTTCAGCAATTAATGAGTTACATTTAAATTTCAAAAAAATTGCTAGGGAAACTACAAGAGACCCTTGTCTATCAAAGGTGAAAGAAGCTGCGGAGAGTGGAAAGTTAAGTTCATTGAAAAGTGAAACTTTTTTAGGATTCGAGAACAAAAGCTCAGAACTCTCCGTGGAGTATGGTTGTTTATTATGGGGATTTAGAAGTATAATTCCTAACAGTTTAAGAAAACGAATTTTAACTGAGCTACATGCTTCCCATATGGACATCGTAAAAACTAAGTCTTTAGCTCGATCCTATATATGGTGGTCTAATATAGATAAGGACATAGAGACATTAATTTCCAATTGTGTTTCGTGCAAAAAGCTACAACCAAGTCCAGAGAAAAGTGGACTAATTCCATGGACGCCAACGACTTCCGTTTGGTGTCGAATTCATTTAGACTTTGCGGGACCTATAAAAAATTGTTACTTCCTCATAGTATTCATATTCAAAATGGGTTGAAATTTTTAAAACCAAACATAAACTGCTTTTACAGTTACAAAGCTAAGAGAAATTTTCAGTAGGTTCGGTTTAGTTGACATTTTGGTTAGCGACAACGGTAACCAGTTTACGGCAGGCGAGTTTCAAAATTTTCTAAAAAAGAATAGCATAAAACATGTGTTAAACCCACCAGGTTTTCCTGCTACAAACGGTCAAGCAGAAAATTTTATAAACACATTTAAGAAGTCCCTGATAGCAAACTTGACCAGTGACAATTGTGAAGATTTAGATGTTATAATCGATAGGCTTCTTTTTGACTATAGAGCTATGAAGCATTGTACTACAGGTTATTCAAACCACCTCTAGTAAAGTGTGAAATCGAAAGGAAGCTACTTAACAACGTGAAGAACCATAGAGGTTCTAGAGATATGATCTTCGAAGAAGGTGCATCAGTATTCATTCGAGATTATTCCGACCCAAACAAGAGTAATTGGCAAGAGGCAACAGTAAAAGAGCGGCTAGGATTACGAACGTATACTTGCACAATCTCTAAAACCAATAGATTGATCAAACGTCACATCGACCAAATGGTCACTAATCGTAGTTCTGACACCCTAAATAATTCTGATCCTCTTAAAGATACAGCGGCAGGCCCGGAAACCAGTGCAAACCAAGTTTTGGACTCGAAAATCTCGGAGGGCGGTGAGGATGTTGAATTACCAGAAATTCCGCAGGGACGCTTGCGTGAACGAAAAAATAAAATTAATTATAAAGAGTAGGTTTTTTTTCTTTGAAATTGAATATTGTGAGTAACAACAAAATGAATTGTTGAATTTTGATTGAATTTTATTTATTAAGATTAACATTGTAAAAAGGAAACAGGAAGTACTGGAATTGAAGCTGATTATAATTTAATTTATATACATAAATTATCTTAATTGAAATCATTATACAATTAGTATTGTACTTCATCTGTTGAGGGCTTAATTCCAATGTTAACTGATATGCATTATTGTAATATATGGCTAAGAATTTAAATATCTAAGAATTAAATATTGAAATAAATTAGTATATATTAGTTTTGAGTATATTTTTCATTTAGAGTGGAGAGCTGTAGTATTCCTATTGGGTTATTTGTCTTTTGTAAATATTCCCATTATATACTCTCTTCTCTCTTATATTCATATGTATTATTAGTTCTTATATTCGTACTGTTACATTGTTATATATTAAGCCTAAGCAAAGCTAAACTAAATAAAGTACAATCAGTCTAGCACTGAACTCTGATAAGTAAAATCGTGGTTTATTAAGACATTACATATATATATATATATATATATATATATATATATATATATATATATATATATATATATATATATATATATATATATATATTCAGATTCATATTGAAGCTACCTAAGTAGGAAAAACACATTTTGTTTTTCAAAAACCATTTATTTCTCAATATAGTCTCCTTTTTCTTCGACACACTTAGTAAGACGATATTCCAACTTTTTTATATCATCTGAATTATACGATTTCGGGAACGCCTCAAAATACGCGTTAGTCTCGGTAATCACTTCCTCCTTTGAGATGAATCTTTTTCCTGCGAGCCATTTTTTCAAGTTTGGTATCTAATGCTGTGTGAACCGGTGCGTTGTCTTGAAGAAAGAGCATTTTTTTCTTCTTTAAATGTGGTCTTTTTTCCTTGATTGCATCAATCAATTTATCCAATAATGCACGATAATACTTTCCTGTGATTGTGGATCCTTTTTCAAGATAATCGATGAACAATATCCCGTGTGCAAAATACAGTGGCTATAACTTTGCCAGACGATTTCACATCCTTCGCCTTATTCGGAGCACTTCCACCAGCTTCCACCCATTGTTTCGATTGATTTTTGGTTTCAGGTGTGTAGTGGTGGACCCACGTTTCATCAACAGTTACTAATCGACACCAAAAATCAACAGGATTACGCTTTATCATGTCCAAACACCGCTGTGAAGTGGTCTGTCGAACTCGTTTTTGTTCGACACTGAGCAAACGCGGCACCCATCTTGCCGATAGCTTTTACATATGCAAATTTTCATGCAAAATGTTGAACACACGTTCATATGATATGTTTACCATTTCAACAATCTCACGCAACTTGACTCGGCGATCATTCATAACGATATCGAGGATTTTCTTGATATTTTCTTCAGTAACCACCTCTTTTGGCCTTCCTGTTGATGGTATTGGTGCAGTGTTTGTGCGGCCGCGTTTAAATACAGCAATCCAATATTTTACCATGTAATCTGACGGAGCAGACTCACCGTAATGTTTATCGAGCTTTTCTTTTGTCTCTTTCGCCGTTTTCCCTTTCAAATAATAGTGTTTAATCACTGCACGAAATTCGCTGTTTTCCCATTTTTCAAGAAACACAAAAGTTGCTTACTTCAAACGACTACAACAAATAAACTAATCGATGAATTTGGGTAAACTTTTAACAGCTGACGTTTGACAGATCGCAATTTCTAAACAAAAAAGTTTTGTGGTTGTGCTGCCATCTAGCGCTAGGTAGCTTCAATATCAATCCGCCCACGTACTTACTTCACCAACGGTGCCGGCGCTACTGCTTACGCATCATATTTCATTTCATTAACTGCCGTATGTATGTGTGTATATATTCTACGTTTAAAAAAATTCTTCTCTATGGTGCCTCATTCGGTTACAGTGCCCAATAAGCAAATTTTAATTACGTGTAATTTTACTTGCCCGAGTTGAAGCGGCACACTTCTACTGGCATTGACTTTGAAAATCGGCGCTGTGTGTGTTATTTGATACTCTCACGTACGTGTTTACGTTGTTATTCTTGTGTTTACACTTGTAAAACACTGTTAACACATGTCTTTAGTTGTGTGGTCTAATGTGGCACAATTTAAATAAATTATTGTGTAGCTTCTTTTTCTTGCCCTTAATTTTTATGACTGTTGTAACCGGGTTGCGGATCTCTGCTACTACATACGGACCTATCCAAACAGGTGAGAATTTTTTTCTCCTAGCCTGATTCTTCATTAGTACTTGGCCACCCACATTAAAAACGACTGGGTTTAGTACCTTGTTATAGGCTTCCCTGGCTACTCGTTTAGCACAATCCTGGTTTTCTCTAACCAATTCGTGCGCTCGCTGTAGCTGATACTTTTGCACTTTATTGGGATCGTCAGCATTGCATACTGGCGCACATTTGCGCTTCAAATTTGCTGGCATGTTGAAATCAAACCCGTAGATCGTCCTAAACGGAGTTTGCTTCGTTGATACATGCACAGTATTGTTGTGTACATGCATTACAGTGGTCAACCATTGATCCCAATTGGAGCCGTCTTCCTTGGCAAAACTGCGCAAGTACTCGGCCAGAGGTCGATGACTACGCTCCAATGAGCCATTCGCCTGCGGATGATATGGTGTTATATGCAATTTCTTGATTCCCAGTATTTTACACGTTTCTGAGAATAGTTTCGATACAAAATTTGAACCATTGTCGGTTATCAAAACCTTAGGTACGTTATACCGTGCTATAATTTCGTCAAAGTATGCCGTGGCCACCGTACTTGCTTCAGCATCGGGTATAACCACGCACGCCATATACTTTGAGAAATCTTCTTCGAACGTAAATATGTATTTATTTCCCGAAACTGTATCAGGAAAAATTCCTACAATATCCATATGAACTTTTCCAAATGGTTGTTTTGGTGTATCAGTTAACACCATTGGCATCTTTATTAGCATTGAACGCTTATTGGCCTGACATTTCGGACAACTCTTTATATATTTTTTTATGTCTCGGAGCATACCTTTCCATCCGTATACTCGCCTAATTCTGTCATTGGTTTCCAGAATCTCTGGTGTCCACCTAGAGGTGAATCATGGAAACCCTTTAACACAGCCTGGATATCTTTTTTATCCTCAAGCCATTCCACATTACTGGCTGTTTGTTCATTGGCATCGAAACCCGCATCGCTAACATCTCTAGTCACATCAATTTTATTTTCTTGCATTCTCTCGGCCTACTCTTTATCTGACCGTGCTTTGGCCCGTGTTTGCACTACTGATACCTTCTGTGCCTGCGGTACTCTGCTGAGCGCATCCGCATTCAGATTCTTTTTCCCAGGTTTGTATATGATTTCAAAATCATACTCAGACAATTTGTGTCTGAACCTGGCTAGCCTAGACGTTTGGTTTTCAAATTGGCTATGCCTCTCAACGGCTGGTGATCAGTGTATATCTTAAATGGGCGTCCTAGCAGATATGCCTTAAAATTCTTCGTAGCCCACACTATGGCTAGGAATGCCTTCTCTATTGTGGAGTATCTTTTCTCCGTATGGCTAAGCTGCTGGCGAATGCTATTGGTCGGTCATTACCGACTTCCCCTTGTGACAATACTGCCCCTAATGCTTCATTGCTAGCATCAGTGGTCAACAAAAAGTTTGCTCAAAGTCGGGTACGCCAAAATCGGTGGCGAGCTAATTATTTCCTTTAGCCTCTCGAATGCTTGCTGACAGCTCTCTGTCCATTCGAACTTTGTTTCTTTTCGTAGCAACTTATTAATCGGCAACGCAATTCCGGCTAGTCCTTCCACGATCTTTCTACAATAGTTCACTGGTCCTAGGAATGCTTGCACTTCCTTTCTATTCCTCGGATTTGCTAAATTTTTAACGCATTCCACCTTCTGCGAGTCAGGCAGTGCTCCTGCCTCTGAGTAACGATGGCCTAAATAAACCACCTCTCTTCGCAAAAATTGACATTTCTCCGTGTTCAATTTCAAATTGTGTTCTCGTAATTTCTAGAGCACCTTGCATAAGCGTTGCGAATGCTGCTGCAAGTTCTTCCCGTAGATTACAATATCATCCAGATACACAAAACAATCTAACCCTTGCAAGCCTGTTAACACATGGTTCATTAGCCGTTGGAAGGTTGCCGGTGCTCGTGTTAATCCAAACGGCATTCTGTTAAACTCATAATGCCCTAAACCGGTGCTGAACGCGGTTTTTTGCTTATCTTGGGTATCCACCGGAACTTGGTGGTAGCCACTCGCTAAATCAGGTGTAGAAAAATATCTACTGTGTCCCAATTGATCCAGAATTTCTTCTATCCTTGGTATCGGGAACACCTGCTTGATAGTGGCGTCGTTCAATTTCCTAAAATCGACGACCATTCTCCACTTCTTTTGACCCTGAGCACCTCCCTTCTTTGGTACCAAAATTATTGGTGAGTTCCAAGGCGAGATACTTGGTGAAATTATGTTATCCTTTAACATTCCGTCCACTTGCCTGTTTACCTCATCCTTATGAGCTTGTGGCAATCTGTATTGTTTCTGGTTAATTGGTGGTTGATCCACTCTAGTAGGTATTTCATGCTCTACCTCTCGTGTATACGTTAGCTGGTCTCCTTCCACCAAAAATATGTCATCGAATGACGTACAAATGGCTTCTATTGATGCCTTCTCTTCTGAATTTGCGCTTGGGTCTAACTTCAGTGATTCTAGCACCCTCTCCATCGTTTTTCTTATATCTACCTGCTTAATCTGATTAACCGATATATAATTCGGTTCTTTAAAATGATCATAGCTAGTGAACTTAGGCCTAAAATCCTTATGCATATAGTAGTCCTCGTCTGATGCATTCAGTACGCAAGCGTACACCTTACCCTTGTCAACGTGCGTTATGGTCTCTCCCATATATACGCAGTCCGCTAGCTGCTGCTTGTGCAAAACAAGAGCCCTACGTTTCATGTTTCCATGCATAGTAACTACCCTGGTTGACCTTGCATTCACTTCACCATACAATTCTTAAAACTATTCACGGTTCCTTCCTGCCATGACTTTAATGGAAGAGTGAGGATCCTGCTTTTATAATTATCATAAAACGATAACTGTTTTTCCAACGCATCCAGTATGGTGCGGCCCCAAAGATTATCGCGGCCAATTATCCCATCAGCCGGGATACCTTTCCTATCCACTTCCACTGCGTGCACTCTAAAACTCATGCCCTTAACTTCACTGTGCCCTATTCTAAGCGACCCCAATGTCCTGATGCACCCTCCAAACGCTCCATTAAGCGGTCATACGTCCATTTGATTAATATCTAACCCTTTCCGTTAAACACCAGTTTTTATGAGGCTAGTGTCCGCCCCTGAATCTACGAAAAGCACTAGCTTTCCACTAGCTGCTTCCTCGCAGGTTATTTCGATGAAGGCATCGCCTATCCTGCTCATAGCGAAGCAATGTCCTTTTGTTCCCAAAATTGACGCGTATCCACTTCCTAACTCTTCGTGATATTGGAGAGCCTCTTGCTCCTCCTTCTCCTGGGCTGTAGTTCCTACATTACTAGTCCCACGTACTTCCGGCCTAATTATTACTTCCTTTCTTTTGGCTTTCCAGTCTACTGGCCTCGACTGGGCCGCTGGAAGTTTCCCTGGTTCCTTTGTTGTTATTGTCTATCCCTGCATTCCGCTGCCCGATGTCCCATTCGTCCGCATGAGAAGCATCTGAACCCCTGTATGTTGTTGCCTATCCTTGCTTCACTTCTGGAATTCCAATTTGGGCGCTGCTGACCACTCCCAGTGTTGAAAGGATTTCTTCCTTGGTTAATTCCTTCTGTTGAATTAACCCGGGGTCTACTGAAGTTACCCCTGCTGTCCCTCAAGGGTGGATCCGGGCGCCTCGTAGCTGGCTGCCTTCTATTCTGACTCCATTCTGTGTCTCCTTAGCACTGTCTACTTCCCTCATGACCATATGTTTGGCACTCCATACAGTAGGGCATGTTTTTCCGTGTAACATATTCATCCCTTGCATGACCTGGCTTTCGGCAGAATGAGCAAATGGGTTTCCTCGGCTGGAATCTCTCGACTAGGAATCCTTGATCTCTTTATTTCGGAACTTGGCCCCTCAATCTGCCGACTCCACTTGGGTTCCGCTGATGTACTGTTCCTACCTTTGCAGGAGCATCAGTACAGCAGATTCCCCCTGTTGTCGTTCGCTGTTGTATTGCTGCTTCAGCGGAAGACACCACTTCCACTAGCTCTGCCTTGCTCCTCGGCGTGAGAGTAAGAGTATAATTAGCTAAGTCCCTATATATTAGGCCCGCCTTGAACACAGAAATCATAGCCCATTCTACTTGAGCCTTGTATGCTGCATCATTTCCTGGAAACTGACTGTTGGCTTCCGTTTCAGCAGCGTTCCCCAAAGACTGGAGCCTTCGTCCCCAGGCTCTCAATTCCTCCCCATGTTTCTGAGTTGATTCCTGAATTTCCCGAACGAGACAGTCGTGTTTCTTTTGTTTCAAATACGTCCGATCCAAAAGTGCATATAATTTCTCCAGGGTGCTTACTGAGCTATGCACCAGTAAATCAAACGCATCACCTGTGGTTCTTTGCCTAATACACTTCATTAAGTGTTCCCCGTCCGCTTTCGGAAGACTCTATTGTGCTAGCTCACAACCTGATCTGAAGCGCCTGATCTCAGTTCTCAGATCATACAACTCGACTCCTGAGAACATGGGCACCAACTTCTCCACCGCATGAGAAACTTCCAGAATGCCCATTTTACTCCTTTGTGTTTTCTCAGTTGCTGGTAAAACCTCAGCTTTATTAATCTCTTGGGGGGTTTCCAAATTCTCTTCTCCCAGATCTGAGAGGTCCTGGACCAGTGTCGGACTCAAACTGATTAGTCTTCGACCATCTGCTCGCGCAAGCGAAATACTGTCTGCCGTATCGAGACTTTGCTGCACGGTTAATGTTTCTGTCTCTTTTGGCGGATATCCCTGGGTTTTATTATTAATCGGACTCCCCAAAGAAAATGGCTCGACACAGATTTCAGATGCGCCAAACAAAAATTCCGTTTGCCTTTCGTCAATAAAAACGAATCTTGGCTTTATCATGCGGCTTATCCCTTCTGGTGTTAAATATTCCGTCCAGCGAACTTCAGGAGGCAATGTCAATACTGTCTGTGTAAATCCAGCCGATGCTGATTTTGATCTCTCCTTTTTCGGTGAAGTCCTATTGGTCGCCCGTCCTCTTTTCAATTTTGCACACTCCTTTTCCAACAGCGCTGCTGCTTCCTCTGTTTCAGTCAATCTCTAACAAAGTTCCTTTACCTTATTCTCAAGATACTACTTTTGTGCTCTCCAATCTTCTGTTTTCTTATGAAACTTGAACAACTTTTTTTCGGTCCTTTTTTGGATTGCCGTTAAGGCTTGATGCGCTACTTCTAATGTTGACACAGCTCCTCCGGCATTCGCCTGTTTCCACAATTCCTGAGCTTCTTCACTGCTCGTACTTGCTTCAAACTGCTCGAATACCCTCTCGGTGAAAAGATTCACCTCCGTTCTTACTGCTCTTAACTCGTCCTGTGCATTTCTCTTCTCTTTAACGGAGACCCACTCGGTGCCTCAATCATTGCCAATTCCGTCTCGAATACTTTAAGCCACGCTGACAATAAATTTTCCACATATCCATGAAAACCCGTCGCAAAGTACTCGTCGTCCCTTTAGACCTCCTTGTGCGATATCAATTTTGCGTGGTTGCTGTTAAATTCTTCCACCAAGCCTCGCAACTCTGTGATGTGTCTGTGATTGTACTTCACGTTTTTGACATCCTTCCGGTCCTTCCTGAAGTTTGAAATCAACCTCTGGACCTCTTTACCCACCACTTCCTGGGATTTCAGCAACTCCTTCACTTCCTTCGATAGTCCCATTGATTATGCCTAATCCAATAAATGTCCCGTTGAACAACACAATCTCAAGGAAAAATCTCCATCCATTTGTTCATTTCAAATGCCAGAACAGATGTTGTATCCCAATTACAAATAAAACTTAATAATTGTTAACACTTTTTATCAACTTATTCCAATATTTTACTCCCTCTTACTTAATGATAAATACAAATTTATTAAAAAACATTCCACCATAAATTGTATCTCTATATATATTCTTTCTTTACATATCTTCCATCACTAATTCCATATCCGCTGTCTACCGGCGTCCTTGAAGTCCTTCCATCAATGCAAATTGGTCCTTGACTTCCAGACCGATCCTTGCGGATCTTACCACCCTTTGTGCTCCGCAAAGTTTCCGCAGCCTCCGGGTCTTTTCTCTCCCATTTCCTGAGCCTACCAGAGAGAGCAGATGGTTTTGGACGTTGGGCACGTGTGTTGCCTCTCTCCGCTCTCGGTACTGGCTTTGTGAAAATGGGCCCCGCAACAGATGTTGTTGGTTGCTCTTCAACACCAACAGCAGATTTTGCCCTGTTCCCCTTCAGTCTAGGTCGGAGCTGGGCACTGCCAAAGCCATAGTAGACCTTGTTACCCAGTGTGTCAACCCTTTCAGACGAGATGGGGTCCAGAGCAATTGCCAGCACGACCTGGTCACCTTTTTGTAGGCGATGGAGCACCCGCCACTCGCTGACACTAATGCCCGAATTCTGCGACTCCACTTGCCCCAAAATTCGGTCATTTTGCCAAGATACCGAGCCGGGAAAGTAGCCAACGAAGATCTTGGCCTTTGGCACTTTTGCCTCGTCCACCACCTTCAACTCAGCCCCCTCCCATGGCTTCATGGCTGGTATCCATTCTTCAGCCCAGGCTACGGTTTCGTCGTCCAGACAGTTGATCGTCAACCATCCAGGCTTGAAACTACAGCCAGCGAAGTGTGGCTTCACCGGGCCCCCACGAGTCTCGAACATCTTGTCGAGAATACACCGTTGTACCTTCCCAATTTCTTCAGTGGACCATATGCCCTCCGGTAAATTGCTAGGTATAACCCCTATCTTTTTGGAGCAGACTGTCTCCGCTAGAGTAGGCTTTGAGCAGGGGACCCCCAAGGAGGCGCCCTGTACGCCATGTCTTTCAGAGACACTCGCCACCCTCTTACTGGGACCAGGTTCGCCCCCAAGTAAGGTCTCCGCCTCCTTCATCTCACCACACACCGGCGGGTCCGCTGGGGGCACTATTGACATTTTATCAATGTTTTTGTTGCCCTCTTGTGCAAACCGCTTTGTCGGCCTGGAGTTCGATGTCGGCGTGGATCCATCTGAACGGGATCTTTTAGGGGTCCATCGCGCAGACACGTTGGCTGGATTTGCCGCCAAGGACCGAGCTTTTTCCAGCGATATGCCCCTGGCAAGCAAAGCCTTAAAACGTTTACGTCCAGCTCCGGACAGCTTCACTTTAAGTTTTGGAATCTTCTCTGGAGCAGGTTCAAGAAGATTTCTCTCCTGTTCCGAGGAGATAGACACCCCAGCCGATTCCTGGCTAAGTGGGATGTCCATCTCCTCCGGCCTGTCGGTTAAGGGACCGGGTGCCCCCCCCTACAGCTCGTGCTCCATGCTTTCATTGTCGATGGGACCAGATGCCCCCTCGGCCAATGATGGCTGTTGGCTCATTGTAGCCACACTATGCACATTTGAAGGTGTGCAGTCCATTTTTTTTCATATAGGCTTAAGTTTTCCATATATTTTTCTTTAATTTTCTTTTGCGTTTTGGTCACCCACGGGCGCCCCCGTGGTAAGGCTAATTAAAACCGTAGGTTCGCCGGACTTCGTACGGAGTTCGCTATTAAGCTTGACTCTACCCCGTCAAGCAAGCTCACTGGCAAAGCTGTTCCACCGTGAATTTAGGGTGTTTTTTTTGGGTCAATAGGTCTGGTGAACCCTGCCCCAGGGAGTTTTCTCTCTCCCCCGCCCGGCAAATCGGCGACCCAAGTCCAGCAGAGACATGACCGTACTGAAAGTGGGCCATTGGTATGTAAAGGAATTGCCGCACTTCCCCGAAGGGCTGACCAATTGTTAGTGTCTAGGCGACCCGGCGGTCTCAGTGAGACGTTCGATATTGGCCAGTACGACTACTAACTAGCCTTAACGACTGAGCAGGAATCGTAGAAAACTACTTTCAACCTGTGCGTTGAAGGTCGTTCTTAGTTTGCGTAACTGGACCATGTCACCGTCTTTCATGTGCCATGTTCCAGCACACAGTAAGCCCCTACACCGCAACAAGGTGACTACCCATCGTAGGGGTACCATCTTTAATACTCCCAAAAATCTATAGAAAAGGCTATATGTTCGCAAAAACCGAAATTTGATTTACAGGCAAAAGTGTCTTGATTCATTCCCGGAAATTTGAAGCCATATTTAAAAATAAAACCCGTAACGTATGCTCCACCTAATAATAGACTTTAAAATTTTTTTCTACATTGCTATGCAAATTGTAGTTTCCGAACTACAAAAACTTTGATGCAACAACACGTGTTGTAAGCACTTCTTGAAGTATTTTTGCCTAATACCCTAAGCTTATAATATCAAATATTCAGATCAATTTGAAAACAATTAACAAAATTTAATAAACAATATAAATGTCCCTATCGACAACCAAACACAAATCCCCTACAAATCCTCACAGCTAGGACGGCACACATAGACCTTCCGATCATGCTGACGGTTTATGGTTGCCCATACAAAGCTGAGTGCAACAGCGCAACGCGCCTATAAGTTGCGACTTCTTTGACCAGCGCTACGGCGCCTTCAGGGTCGCAGAAGTATCTACTTAAATTACGCTACTATACACTCTACTCACCATTATCTTGTCTGTTGACATCTTTTTCCTTAGGGTCCTTCGAATTCGTTGCAGGATGCTTCACTGCTTCAGGGCTCCTTGCCATGGGATTCCTCCTATAGGTCCTTAAGACCGGCTGCGCCAAAATGTTGGGGACCGTATTTGGTTGTTGTCTGGAACGTCCTCTTGCTGCTTGTCCTGCGTGTGTACCTTTTAACCTAAATCACTTTCTTTAATAAGCACTTTACCACTTTTGGTTTAAAACAACAAGAAACTTTATTCTTAAAATACTAGTTCTGATATACTATTTACAAGTAAACATTACAGTCTACGTATTGACTTTTCTGGTGTTCCAGTTACGCAATTGTTGTTTGGTGTCAGTTTGTCAAGCCAACTGACCAACTGAAAGTAAAAGTGTCGTCGGTGCATTCTAAATGCCCCTCGTCAGCTTGACTGCGGAACTGTAACATCGTAAAAGTTTACATCATAATTAATACATATATACTATCCATTTACAATATTTACACCCTAAAAATTGCTCTCTTAATTAATTTAATAGGAGCCGGTGCTGTGAGTCAACTACGCGTAGGTAGCTTGATTCTAACTCACAACAACTCGATGCAACACATGTTGAACATTCTCTCTAAATGGACTGTGATGTTCTTCACTAGGAAGTATAAAATTTCTCTATTTATCGCTCCAAAACTAATCGTTGTAGATATTAATCTTGTCGAGGAGGCTAAAGATCTGGGCGTGACCCTAGATAATAAGCTGAACTGGAAAGCTAATATAAGCGAACGCATTAGGAAGGCTCAGGTAGCGCTGTACTCATGCAAAGGGTTATAGCAAAAAATGGTTACATCCTAAGGTAGCCTATTGGATATACACAGATGGGGTACGACTAGGTCTTTTTTATGGGGTGTTTGCTTGGTGCACAGCCCTAAGTAAGTCCACATACAATAGGCTGGTAACAAAAGTACAAAGAACAGCAGAGGTATTCATGAGTAGTGCCATTAGAACGCCTCCAATGGCAGCTTTCGACGTTATGCTCAAGCTGCTGCCTGTTAGGCTTTTTGGCGAAAAAGTGGCCGCAAACTCAGCTATAAGGCTAAAAGCTACGCATCAATGGGTTGCCAGGAACGTAGGTCATAAGTCTATTTTAAGAGATTTTGAGAGTATTCGTGACTCTTTCGATTACATCACATTAATTTATGCCTTCAATGGTATGTGCAGGATCTTAATTCCCTTTAGGGATGAATGGAAGGATGGAATCCTCCCTGATGTAGAAGGGGTACACAGATAGATCCAAGTTACAGAGTAGGGTGGGAGGTGGTGTATTCTCAGAAGATTTGGACATTAACATGTCCTTTAGGATGTCCGACCACTGCAGTGTTTTCCAGGCAGAGGTCGTGGCTTTAGAGGCAGTTATCTTGGTTAAAGAAGTAGATGGTATCTGGACATGATAGTTGCATTCTGTCCAACAGCCAAGCAGCTTTGCGTTCCCTGGACTCGGCTATTATCATCTCAAAAGCCGTCAAGACGTGCCGCAAATATTTAGATGAGATAGCTAAGCAGCCCCGTCTGCATCTGTGCTGAGAGCCCGGTCACAGAGATATTCCAGGGAACTGCAAGGCGGATGAATTTGCCCGTGAGGGTACTACCATACCGATTGAACCAGGTAGGTCGAACTTCGGTCTTCCTGTTGCCATATGTAAGCTTTTAGTAAATACAATATCCTTAGGAACAGCGGGCAGGCGCTGGTCTGAACTTTCAGGATGTAAAATAGGCAGACAAACCTGGTCAGAGATAAATGTCAAGCGCTCTAAGGACCTACTGGCTCTAAATAGACAAAGCATAGGTCCCGTGATTAGTGTCCTAACGGGACACAGGACTCTAGGCACACACGGGATTGCCTCTAACTACTTCTGCAGGAGTTGCATAGACGAGGGGGAGGGAGAGTCCATTCCTTACTTGTTTTGCACGTATCCAGCGCTGTCCCGAAAGAGGCGCACTTTCCTAGGCGACTACTTTCTGGACACTTTGGCAGATATCTCAAAGAAGAAGATTAGCTCCATCAACTGCTTAATTAAAAGCTCCAAATGGCTGGACCTTTGAAAGGGTAGGGACCTGTTGTCTCATGCGGTATCACAAAGGGTCAATGTTGGCCTAAGTGCGCCCTTCGGGTTGCCGCCTTACCTACCTACCTACCTGGGCTCGAAGTGATTGAATTCAATAAATATAGGAATAAATACAAAAAACTTTATTGAAAGCAATGCGAATCACCAATCACCGCACAAAGCAAATAAAGAGAAACAAAAGAAGCAGTCACATTGCTACAAGCCAAAGACAATGTAATTCCCAGGAACAATGATGTGAAAAGCAATGTTGTGTAAAGCAGATTTATTCTCATTAACTCAGCGGCAAAGTTACGTCGCTTGACTGGTCTCTCCCTGTGTGTGTGCAAAGAAGCAAAGAGAGCCGTGGCTAGCAGTATATTAAGCAAAACAAAGCTCTCTTCAAAATACTCGCTTAGAGCAATCCAGCAAAAAAAACTGTGCTAAAAATGCTAAAATCATCAAAACTAAAATCAACTAATTTCAAAACAAAGAAAACCATTGGTAAAAAGAAAAGCAAAATTCCTTTCATTTGTTTTGTCTGATTAAAATTGATACAGTAGATGTTTCTAAAAATGTACAAAAACATTTGTATGGAGAGAAACTACGACGATTAATACTAAGATTCATATATTTACAGATCGTCAACCCTGAACTTTTGCAATATTAGATAGAAACCACAATTCTAAAATTAAAGATGACATTGCTTTAGTTAAGATTTTGCATCTAAATTGCATGTCAAACCAGTGAAAGAGAGTGTAGTAAATACGATCCGGACTATGCAAAAATTAAACAATTACATTTATTTTCAATAATTAAACAGGATATATTTAAAGTTAATAATTAAACAAGATATATTCTAGTTCTTAAAACACGCGTGTCACCTTTTCGCCAAACTTAGTTAACTCCCATCTTCTAGCGAGTTGCCAGAGCGAAACTATTTTCCTTATCTGCTTAGCGTTGCCACAGAGAATAAGGTGGCAGATGCACTCTCGAGACAACTTGTTCATAATATGTCAACCTCTGACTCGAACACAATTCATAGTGAGATGTCATTAACTAAGGTAATCAAATCGGCAAAAGCTCCACGAGACCAATTCAGGAACCAACTTAACTTGTCAGAGACGCAATATGATAGTAAAATCACTAAAATTATTCTTAAAAGGCACATTTGGCAGTGTATTCATTTCGACAGTTTAGAAATCCTTTCACTATATCTTAAAGAAACTGTAAACCCAAACGTTGTAAATGCTATTTGTTGTGATCTCCCACTCTAGGTAAAATTCAGGAAATGACACTATCACATTTTCCTACAGAAAACTTTTACATACTGATAAGCAGGTTATCGACCTAATTAAGAAAGACGCCCAATTAGAACATAATCGTGCACATAGGTAATTATAAGAAAACTATTAATTACTATTATAAAAGAAGTAATAAAAAATTGTAACCCATATACTTGTGCTTAGAGAACAAATATCAGAGGAAACCATCATAAGCTGAAACGGGACCTACACCAATATTTATTACATATTTAAGAGCACTTCTTAAGCAGCATCAATAAATTCTGAAAATTTGTTAGGTGTAATACCAATCCCTTCACAAGGAACAAATAACATAAAAATGGCAATGTTGCAAGTATTAAACAATTTTAAAAACAACAAACTTCTAGTTTCAGATAATAAAAAAACCTTTCAGTCAAATGCGTCTTCCAATTGTTGCATAGTGAGAGTAATGGGCAAGTGGAAAGATTCCACTCTAAACTATTTGCAATAGCGCGATGTTTCAAAAATCAACAACAGGTAATGAACACAGTTAACTTAATATAAACGCAGGTACATAAATATATCAATCACTCAATGCAATTAATCAGGTGACAATACTAACATATTTGCAACAAATTATTATTTTTTTTTTGTATCTCTATTTATTTAACTACAATCCAGCTGGACATTCAGCACTACTTATATTATATTGGGTTATAAACATGTGTATGAATTTTCACTAGCATTCAATACATTAAGTACATTAATTTTACAAAGTTAGATTTCATATAAATTAATTTCATTCATTCATTATATTTCTTTTTTTTTAAATTTAATCTTATTTTTTAATTTTTAATTCTAATTTAATCTTAGGGGGTAAATCTGAATGGTAAGTCCGATGGTACATATTTTTTTAGTCTTCGCGCGCTGAGTCGCTGGTTATCAATTCTACCGCCAGGTTGTTAGGATGGACTCTAAGACGTTTGCGATATGAGTGGCTATATTTCATGATTTCATCATTTACTTTCGGGATGTTTAGATCGTGATGAATGATGTCGTTGCTGACATACCAAAGTGCACACAGTCGAAAAACTTTTGATTGGAATCGTTGTAGGATGTCCAGGTTTGACTTGGATGCTGATCCCCAAATTTGAATACCATAAGTCCATATGAGCTTCAGTATTACCTTATATATCAGGACTTTATTTTCAAGTATTAGGGCCAACCTTCGTCCAAGTAGCCAGAACAATGACCTAAATGTTAGGTCCAAGTGGTTTCCGTTTGGAGAAGATGTGACAGCGAAACGTAAGGCGCCGATCCAGGTGCACACCTAGGTATATTGCATGGTCCGCTTGTGGCAGTTGGCAGTTATTTTGTGTCACTGGAGGGCCAGAACCTGCACGTACGGTAAAAGTCGTTTGCACTGATTTTATTGCATTTGCTTTTATTCGCCACTTGTCTAGCCATAAGTCAATTTGAATCAGGTTCTCCTGCAGTGCTTCGAGGCTAACACGGGGTTTTTGTTGTTGGCCATTACAACAGTATCATCTGCAAAAGTTGCGGTATATGTGGTATCAGTCAGAGGCATGTCAGCCGTGAATAGTGTGTAGAGCACAGGTCCCAAAACGCTCCTTTGAGGAACACCAGCTTTGATTGAATAGAGGGAAGCTACGTCGCTGTTAACTTTGACCATGAAGAATTTGCTTTCTAAGTAGGACTTTAATATGGCAAAGTAGTGATAGGGTAAATGCATTTTCAATTTGTACACCACACCTTGACGAATGCTTGGGTGATATCCAGGAATGCGGCTGAACAGTATTCTCTGTTTTCTAGTGCATTCCGTGCAAATTCGTATACTCGATATATTTGTTCTATCGTAGCGTGATGCTTTCGGAATCCAAATTGATGGGAAGGTATAAGCTGTTTTGACGCGATTATTGGGAGGAGTCACTTCAAAAGAAGTTTCGCAAACACTTTAGAAGGTGTCGGAAGCAAGCTTATTGGTCTATATGAGGTGACCACTTCTGCCGGTTTCCCAGGTTTGGGAACAAGGATAATCTGAGCCACTTTCCATTGGCTTAGGAAGTGGTCACGTCGGATAATCGCATTGAATAATTGGGCAATGAATTTATAGCCGCAATCTGGTAGCTCCTTTAGGATTCTGCTCGTAATAAGGTCATATCCCGGCGATTTTTTATATTTTAGCGTATTCTTGATAATTCCTCTAATTTCTTTTATTTTAAAATACTGGACCGGAATATCCATTTGGTATGGGGCATCTAATAATTCAGCTATTCTTATGTCTTCTTGTAGATATTTGCTTGGAAACGGAGCAAATACTTCTAATAAATGAAGAGCAAATTACTGTGCTTTTTCCTTGTCAGATCTGGCCCATCCGCCATCTTTCGTTTTAATAAATGGCACATGTGATGTTGGTTGATTTAGTTTTTTTGTAGCTTTCCATAGTTCTCTACCGGAAGCCTGTGAAGGCGACAAGCTGCTGAGATAGCTTTGTATTTCTGAATTTTTTGTTGACGGTAGGGCGTTTTTGAGTTGTTTTGTAGCGCAATTGAACCGGTTTTTGTCATAGGGGCTTCTGGTCATTTGCCAAATTCGACGCAGTCTCCGCTTTTCTTTTAGTTGCTCCTTTAAAACCTGGCTTCCATCACGATGATTACTTATACAGCTGGGCTCCAATGTGGAAGTCCATGCAGCATGAGTTCATAAGTTCTACTGCATCGTCTATATTGGTTTTATTTTTTAAAGGAATATTGGTGACTAGAGTCTCGATAATGCTTTGTCTAAACAACTCCCAATTTGTGCTTTTGTTGTGCAGACAGATTGTTCTTGCTCTGATCTGAACCTCACAGCTAATAGATAAGAATTATCGGTGAGTGATCTGTTGACAGGTCCAGGCACGATTCCTTGGAAGTGTTTGCTTTTGGTACACTTTGGACACAAAAAAGTCGATAATGTCTGGGAGCTTGTTACTGTCCGTTGGCCAGTAGGTTGGCTCACTCGTTGATAGGTGGGACAGGCTGTTTTGTTGCATAGCTTTATATAGGTTACGGCCTCTAGGAGTTGTTATTCGAGAACCCCATTGCGGATGCTTAGCATTATACTAACCCACAGCGGTGAATCTTGATCCTAGGGAGTTATAAAATTCTTGGAACTGTTCGTGGTTTACTGGATGGTTGGGAGGGCAACGGCAACCGCTGCAATTGTTATGGGGCCTTTATAATCATCAATTATTATAACCGTTGATTGTAGGTATTTCTTTTTATAACATTCGTGCGCCACGTGTGCAATACTGTTACGAATAATTACAGCAGTTCCCCCACGCGCAGTGCCAGCTGGGTGGTTTGTGGAGTATAGGTCATATTGCGGAATTTTTGAGTAACTTTTTTCAGTGTAATGGGTTTCAGATAGCAACATAATGTCAATATTTTTGTCTGATAAGAAAGCTGATATTTCAAGGATACGACGCAACTAATTATGTATTCTCAAGTAAAGAAGTAACAATTAAATAAGTAATAATTAATAACAACTTTTAATTAATAAGTAAACTTAAAAAATTGTTTGTTATATTATTAAGTAAAACAGAACTATTTAAAAACTGCTCCAGCACATACCAGCCATAGTTCCTGCAGCTCAACAGTCATTGAAACAATGACGTTCCAAATTTAACAAAGAGAGGAGGCAGAGCTATACTCTGAATACGCTCCACTTATTGCCAAAGAGACGCAACTTTCTGTACAGCTTCTAGTGGCATTGTGGAGAGTGCCGTGAGTCTGTGAGTCGAGAAAGTTCCAGAATGGCCGGAAACTCAGGATAGAGGGTAACGAGGACTGAGAAACATTGGACGCATACGAGTATATACTGGTGAAATGAAAAATAAATAAAAGAGTAATTTTGAAAATATAATCTTTATAAAACTTATATTTGAAGAAAGGTATTGGATTTGTAAAAATTACTGGTTTGGGTAATGTTATTATATAGTTGTCGATTATACAGTTGAGGAAATTTTGTATAATGTATGTATAGTGTTTGCAAGCAAGGTGTAAACTTGACTAACCTTATTGTAATGAGTAGATAAACGAACAACTAGTGACAAAGTAGGTATGTTAAATTAACAGTATGATAACATTACAATGTATTAATGAGAGAGAATTCAATAGAGCAAGATACTCGTAACTGACAAGAGAATTTATAGTGTAAATAATACAATTATTTACTCAAATATATATCATTTATCCACCTTTTTATTTTCGAAAGTCTTCTGCCTGGAAACGGTTGACAGGATTACGGCTCCGTTCGCTTCTGTGTAATGGTGTCAGATTAGACCGTTCGTCGCGAAACTGAGTGGTTTCGGCAGAGATCGGCTCTTGCGGAGCTACCTCACCTTCGGTTGGTTGTGACAGCAGTCCTTGACGAATGTTGACTTGTGGGCGCTGAGGCGAGTCAACAGTATCACTTCGACGAGGCTGTAGTTGGTTTTGGGGGCGTTTACAAAACCCGGAAGGAGTTTTTACAACATACACCATGTTGCCAAGAAGTCTGTCAATTACGCCTTTTATACACGTACGACCTCTCGAGTAGTTGCTTAGGAACATTGGTTGAGCAGGTGTGAACTTCGGAGTGAACGAAGTGTTTGGAAGTTGGTGGGATTGGATTGGAGTCAGCAATGATAAAGGCATGCGCATCTGACGGCCATGCAGTAGTTCGGCTGGAGATTTTCCTTCAGCATTGGAATTGCACGATACATCGATAAATATTTAATTATAGCAGCTTTAAAATTCAAACCATCCTCCATATTTCCTCGCGTTGCTGTTTTAAACCTTCTAACGAAGCGTTTGGCGAGTCCGTTTGAAACTGGATGGAATGGCGCTGTGGTTATGTGCTTTATGCCGTTTGCTGCAAAAAATTGTTTGAAATTGTCAGATGTTAACTGTGGCCCATTGTCACTTACGATGGTTTCTGGCAAACCTTCCATGGCAAATATTGCTGATAACGCCGAAATTGTCTCGGCAGTCGTCGTACTGTTAAGTTGTGAGACAAATGGATATTGTGAATGCGCATCTACACAACTGAGCCACATGTGGTTAAATTTAGGTCCAGCAAAATCTATATGTATGCGATCCCAAGGGCGTTGGGCCTCGGGCCAACTATTGTATTGTTTCACTGGGCTCGACCAAATTTTGCAGACCTCACAGTTAGCAGCGAGCTTCTCGATGTCCTTATCGATGTGGTACCACCAACAATGCTCATTTTGGCTACGCCCCAATGGCCTTCGTGTAACAGGTTCAGAGTACGTTGACGTAATACAGCTGGTACGACTACTCGCGTTAAATGGCCCTGTAAGCAGATAAGGTCTTTAAAAATAAGGTAAAATATCGCTGTTTTCCATCCCCAGATGATTTGGCGAACCATTTTGATTATAATCGCGAACTTTTTTGAGTGTAGCACCGTTTTTTGTGTGCTTCCGAAATAAATTTGCGTCGATAGGAGTATCAATGACATCTAAGTTGTAGCAGGCTTCATCTTGGTCGAACTTGGGGTCAGGACCCCAGGGCAGCGCGATAATGCATCAGCATTTCCATGTTGTGCAGTTGGTTTCTATCTTATGTCAAATTGATTAAAAAAGTGGCCCAGCGTTGAAGACGGTGCGAAGTCATCGTGTGGAGATGCTTTTTGGACTAAATATACAGACCAGAGGCTTGTGGTCAGTAATAAGAGTGAATTTTTGGTCATATAAATATTGATGACAGCGCAGAACTCCAAAGATTATTGCGAGACCCTCTTTCTCTATTTAGCTATATTTTGTTTGTTGCTGATCGAGCGTTTTTGAGGCAACTGCAATCGGTCTTTCGGTACCGTCGGGGTACACATATGAGATCACAGCTCCGATTCCCAAAGAAGATGCATCAGTGGCTAGCAGAATCCGCAGATGTTCTTGAAAATGTGCAAGTTGTGTGGCTCTAACGATGTGCTCTTTCAAAATTTCGAATGCATGCTGCTGTTGGTGTCCCCACTCGAATTTGACATTTTTCCGCCGTAGTTTGGTGATCGGCGAAGCGATTTGTGAAAAGTAAAGAAAGGTATAGATTGGTGGAAATAGTTCACCTTCCCCAAAAAGGCTTCTAGATCTTTAAGTGTTTTAGGGTGTCGAAGGAGGCGCACTGCTTAATGCCGGAGTCAATTGGTAAAATACTATTTATACTCCATCTTTTCTTGCAAAAAGAAACATTTTTCTTTCTTGCACTTAATCCCGCCGGTTTGAAGACGCGAGAGCACTTTGTCATGGCGTTCGATGTGCTGCTCGATGGTTGGCGCTGTAACAATAATGTCGTCCAAATAGTTGCCACACCCATCGATGCCTTGCAAAAGTTGCTCCAATAATTTCTGAAAAATCGGAGATGCACTTGCTATGCCGCAAGGTAAGCGTTGATATTGGAAGAACCCCTGCGAAGTATTGACAACTAAAACTTTCTTTGATTCCTCGTCCAGCTCCATCTGTAAATACGCATCTTTAAGATCGATTTTAGAGAAATGCTGGCCATAGCGAATAGAAAGTAAAAAATTTTCCCGCGTTGGTAGGGGGTATCGTTCGATATCAATTTGCTTATTTATGGTTACCTTAAAATCTCCACATATTCGAATGGAGCCATTAGGCGTTGCAGCTAGAACGATAGGTGATGCCCACTCGCTGAATTGGAGCGGCTTCCAAATTCCAGTTCCCACTAATCCGACGCGATTCAGTTTTGAATTTTTGCAAAAGGGTGAAAGGAATTGGCTTGGATTTTAAGAATTTTGGCGACGCATCTGGCTTAAACTGAATGTTGGCTTTAAAATTGTGTACTATACCCAGTGCCGGCTCAAAAAGTTCCTTATATTTTTCAAGTAGATTATTGGCAGGGTAGAGCCCTGTGTCTGTAATTGAAGACACTTGTTGTATTTTAAAACCAAAATCTTCAAAGAGGTCTGCACCAAAAATATTGTTGCCAGAGTCTACACACGCGACCACCAAAAGCACTGTTTGTTGTTTTATGCCATAATTAACCTTTGCTTAAAATTCACCACAAGTTTTAATTTTTTGTTTCTTAATCCAAACAGAGACCGATGACAAGGATTAAGTGGTGGCTTATTTATAATTACGTAGGTTTCCAATGTAATAATCGCGACAGAGGCCCCCGAATACGTTTGGAATGTGATTAATTTATCATATATTTCCAAATCAATAAAGTTTTTTTAATTTTTTTTCTTCACTGCATTTAAAACACACAGCGTTTTTAAATTTACAATCGTCGCGGGAGTGCGAGGAGCCACAACCACGATTTGTACAGCGGTGTCTTATTCGGCTTGGAAGGCCGCGAGCGCGAATTGGACTGGAAATGTCGCACATTTTGTTTAATCTAGTTGACAAAAGGTGCTAGTTTATTTTCCGTTAAGCTACTCTCTTTTATAACCTGTACTGCTTTTGTTGTTGCCTCGAATAATTCTACAATTAATAATACGTTATTTAACGTTGGCTGCACTTTTTGCAGCGCCGAAGATCGAACGATCGTTGTTGCTGTGGGAGATTAGGGTGTTGCAAATTAGTAAAGTTTCTCTTTCTATTATTAGTAAATTTTCTGGTTTAGAAGTAGTGTCTTCTTCGAACGCTTCGTTTTCTAATAAGATGAGTAGGGCATCGCTCATGCTTTTTACTGTGATTGCGTTCAGGAATGCTAACAAATAATTAGGAATCTGTCTTTTGAATGGTTTCAGTCATATATTATTGGCTTCCTCTAGAAGCATTTTTTCATATTCTTTTTCAACTTTTAATTTGATTGCGTCTTTAATTCTAAACAATTGGTAATTAATTTCGTTATAAAAGGAGTTTTTTTTAGACATGTGGTTTTCAAGCAGAAATAAAATGCATAAAATTTTATGTTATTGCCAAGAATTTAGCTTTATTATAAAGATAAGGGTTTGTCATTATGTTTTAAAAATGATTTCGGGCAAGTGGCCGCCGCGGCTGCCTCGAATAAATTGCAGCCGAGACGCCCAATTTTCGACCACTTTTTGCAGCAATTGGGGCCGTATGTCAGCAATAACGCGCCGAATATTCTCTTCCCAGGCGTCAATCGTCTCGGGATTATCTGCGTAGACAAGCGACTTCACATAACCCAACAAAAAATAGTCCAGCGGTATTAAATCGCACGATCTTGTAGGCCACGCCACAGACTCGAGATAATGCGCTCACCAAAAGTTTCCTTCAATAAATTGATTGTTTCATTATCTGTTTGGCATGTAGCACCATCTTGTTGGAACCAAAGGTCGTCCACATCAACATCCTAAAATTCAGGTACGAAAAAATCATTAATCATGGCTCTATAGCGTTCCCCAATGTCTGTAACAGTATGGCCGGCTTCATTTTTGAAGAAATATGGACCAATGATTCCCTTTGCCGATAGAGCACACCAAACAGTGACTTTTTGAGGATGTAACGGCGTCTCAACAATGGCTTGTGGATTATCGTCACTCCAAATGCGACAATTTTGCTTATTAACGTACCCATTCAATCAAAAGTGAGCTTCATCGCTGAACAAAATTTTATTGTCAAAATCGGGATCGGTGGCAATCTCGTTTTGAACCCATTCACCGAACGTGCGACGCGCTGGATGGGCGTTTGGCCATAAAGTTATGAAATGGCAAACCAAACTGAGCATAAATCAAGTGACAGCTGTCAAAAAGACCAACTCCGAAAAAAGTATTGCCAGATTGAAAACCACACGTCTAAAAAAAATATCCTTTATAATACAATACAGTTTCCTTAAATATGATATTTTCTAAGATTAAAATTAATGATGTAACAGAAATGTGCTCACCATATTCATTTATAGGCAATTAATAAAATTTATTTATATTAGTCTACTAAGGGAAGCCGTTACCCCTGCTGCCTTAGCCGCCGCATTTTGTTTTTATTTGTTTCGTTTTTTGTTTGATGTGGTAGTGCCAATTTAGCTTTGAGTCCATGTGTGTTACAGATTGTCTAAAAACTATGTAAATGCAGCCCGGTTTTATATTATTCTTTTTATTCTAAGTTTCGTTTTTGTGTTATATTATATACATGTTTCTCTTTTTTTTGCGTTTCCGGTTTTGGTGGAATTTAGAGTACACGCGGTATTATTAGTTGAAAGTTGTTAAAATATTAAGTGAATAGTAAACGGTTTAAATATAAACAATCTCGTCGTTTTTTATTTGGACAATTTCCCAAACATTGGCATCCCTTGCGGGGACCTGCTCCCTTTAAGCAAAAGTTAAAAAAGGAATCTACTTCCAAACTAAAAAGAAAAAAAAGAAATCTACTTCCAACCTGTCGATTCAAGTGAACCTGTTTCCTTACGCGAGTGACTACAACCTAAACCCTATTCCGTGCGCGGCGTAACGAAGAGAGTCTACCTCCACCGGCTGTGATAAAAATGTTCAAAACAAGGGAATCTATTTCCACAACGGGCTCCAAATAATCTTATCTGTGCGGGTTCAAACTATTTGACAAAGTGACTGCAGTGCGTGTGCTCCACGTTGTTATCCAAAGTTGAACATTTGCATGGGCAGGGTGGGACAACTTTTCTTCATGTCGCGAAAGCCCTAACCTCAAACCTGTGGAATCACATTTTCGTAAAAGTGTCTAAGGGCAGAGCAGTCTCCGTTTAGCGCTTCGCAGCGACGTCGGCAATATCCGTCTCTTTCGAACATAAAACACCAACAAGTTCAGCTAGAACAACAGGGAAGAAAAAACAAAACACAGCAAAGTGTGAGACGTGCGCGCAGTTAACTTTTTCGTTTTTTCCATTCCATATTTTCTGTGTTACTCTCACATTTTGCTTTCTTTTCGGCATTTTGTATGTTTGCTCTAAAAGGAGCAAATAATAAATTTCGACGACTATTTTGATTCTGTTTCGAACTGTGAAATTTGAAAACATTTTTTTTTTAAACATATTTTGAAGTCCATAGCCGGCATTAAAATCGGAAAAAATGGACAAGTTAATGCAGCTGAAGACAAGTGAAGCAATTATCACCAAATTTGCCGCAAATACGCGAAAAACTGCTAAAGTAAAACAAACCAAAGGGTTTTTCACTGCACGCAGACAACTTCTGGAACAATATTGGGCAAAATATTCGGCGCTCTACAACGAAGTGAGCTTAGAAACTGATTTCAAAGATAAATCTACTGAAGTGCATTTAGTCGAGTATGATGACGTTGAATGCACTTACGCTGAGGCTATGGGTGAGTTACATGAGTTACTAGACTTGATCACACCATCAGCGAGCTCCGTGGATGTTACGCAACAACAATCATCATTTGTCGCTCACCATAGCCCAGCTCAGAGTCTACCTCGACTGAAGATTCCTCCATTCGACGGATCCTTTTTAAAATGGTATCCATTCAAGGATCTCTTCACGTCTGTGGTCATAGACAACACATCACTTGCAAACATTCAGCGGTTGCAGTATCTGAAAGATAGCCTTACTGGTGCAGCAGCGTCCGCACTCGAGAATATAACAATGACTGATGGAAACTTTTCTATTGCTTGGGAGTTGCTCAGAAGCAAGTACGAGAATAAGCGCGTAATCATTAACGCGCACTTAGCTGAAGTTACTCACCTACCAGCCGCTCAAACGGAAAGTGCATCTAATTTACGAAATTTGCTCGATGGCGTCATCTCAGCGGTTAGCGCGCTAGAACAACTGAATCGCCCTGTTGACCACTGGGATGATTGGCTAGTTTTCATGATCGTCCACAAACTGGATCCAGTTACCAGAAAAGCCTGGGAGCTTTCCCTCCCTTCTGGTGACGAAATGCCTACTTTCGATCAACTTAAAGAGTTTTTAGAGAATCGTACTCGATCTCTAGAAATTTTCCAGAGTTTTCTGGATCCGAAGCCTGCCTTCAAAGATACAGCTCTATCTAAAAATATACCCCACCATGGAGTTAAAAATTATCATGCCGCCCCTGGACGCTGTCCTGGGTGTGCCGGCAAACACATCATCATGTTTTGCGAAGACTTTAGAAGGAAGTCTCCTCAGGGGCGCTACAAGTTTATTGAAAAGTGCAACATGTGTCTCAACTGTTTGAGATATGGGCATCAACAGTCAGCATGTTCATCAAATCGACGCTGTCAGCATTGCAACAAAATACATCACTCTATGCTGCATGAATATTTCAGCGCTAATGTCATCACGAGCCCATCAACGCATACAGTTCCTAAACCGACAAACGTTAATGCAAATAACGGTACGATTTTCAACGATTCATCACCAAAATCCATTCCTGAGCTTTCACCGGTGCTACTAGGAACAGCTTTAATTTCAATAGTCTCCAACAGTGGAGACAAACTCACGCTCAGGGCATTACTCGATAGCGGAGCTGAGGCGTCATTTATAAGCGAATTTGCTACGAAACAATTACAATTAACACGAGTGGCCACTCATATTCCAGTGAATGGAGCCAGTGGCACTCGCGCGAGGTATCGTGGAATTCACGATCAAATCTCTTAAAACATCATCATTTGAGGCTACATGCGTGGCATTAGTTCTCCCTTGTGTTGGGAATCTTGTTCCAGCATTCAGAATTCCACCTAGTCAACTTATCGAGTTTCAAGAACTTGATTTGGCAGATCCCAGGCTTAATGTTCCAGGAGGCATTGACCTTATTCTGAGTGCTGCAGACTATGCCGTGATGCTTAAGAATGGTGTTAAACGGAGTAAAGTCAACAACACCGTTGGTCAAAGCACTCATCTGGGATGGGTTGTGTTTGGTGGTCTCACCTCGAAGCACAAGCTTGCAGCAAACGAACAAGCATACAATTGCAACTTCACTATGGTCGCCCTGGATGAATCTCTCCGTAGATTTTGGGAATTGGAAGAGGAAAATTTGAGTCCTGCACTCACAAAGGATGAACGCGCTTGTCAAGAATTCTTCGACAAAACTACCAGGCGTCTAGATAGCGGCCGCTACGTTGTCAGATTGCCAGTGAAGGAAGGCGCTGACGTAACACAGCTTGGATCAACATATCATGCATCCATGAATCTCTTGAAGTGCATGGAGCGCCGACTTCTTCGCGATGCAGTCATGCAGCAAAGCTACGACAAATTCTTGAACGAGTATCTGATGCTTGGCCACATGGAACAAATTACGGATCATTCAACTACGAACGATGTCTGCTATTTGCCACATCATGGCGTTATAAAAGAATCAAGCTCAACCACTAAACTGAGAGTGGTTTTTAACGCCTCGCAAAAGAGCGAATTGGGTGTGTCGCTTAATGATTGTTTGCATGTTGGCCCCAAAATGCAAAACGACCTTACAACAATTGTTTTTAACTGGCGTCGATATCAGATAGCCCTCACTGGTGATATCGAAAAGATGTATCGCCAGATCTGGATCAACAGGAGAGACGCTGATCTCCAACGAATTTTATGGCGAACCAGTCCACGTGATGTACCGACACGTTTTCGGCTCTTAACCGTCACCTATGGAACGAACTGCGAGCCGTACCTTGCGATTAACGTTCTTCGCACGCTCGCTTGCGATGAAAAACTGCGCTATCCAGACGCATCAAATACACTGTTAAATAATTTTTACGTCGATGATGTGCTGTCTGGCGCTGACGACCCAGCTGCTGCAGTCAAGGAAGCCCAGCAGCTCAAGGCACTACTGCAAACAGGTGGATTCACGTTAAGGAAGTGGAATTCAAACTCTTCGTCGTTTTTGGAGACCATTGCACCGAATGGGGATAAACCTGCGGATAAGCTAGAGGTATCATTCGATGAAGCAATCACTGCTCTTGGCATGATCTGGTACACTCAGACGGACGAGTTCAGCTACAGAGTTAGCCTTGACTATACAATCGAGACTTTTACAAAACGACAGCTGCTCTCGGATGTGTCTAAACTGTTCGACCCCCTTGGATTCCTCGCTCCAGTGGTTATTCGAAGGCAAAATCTTCTTTCAACGCCTGTGGCTTACCGGGTTAAACTGGGATGACGAGCTCTCAAGCGAACTTCAAACAAACTGGATCGAGTTCCGCAACGACTTGAAGAACCTTGCTAAGGTCAAAATCTCGCGCTGGATACATATATCGTCACACAGTTCATCGTATGAACTTCATGCCTTTGCAGATGCATCTACCCAGGCTTATGCAGCAGTTGCATATCTAAAAGTCATTTCATCGAACAACCAAACCGTGCACTTGCTCACGGCAAAAACGAAGGTTGCTCCCTTGAAGCGTGTCACCATACCGCGGCTAGAGCTGTGTGCAGTTCCTCTCGCAGCCAAGCACGCTCGAAAGGTACACAGCTTTTCATTTGGACGTGCATCAGACTAAAACTTACCTCTGGCCGGACTCCATAACAACACTTTATTGGATTCGAACAAGTCCTGGTAAGCTTAAAGAGTTTGTAGCTAACCGAGTTATACAAATCCAGGACATTTCATCCGCATGGGTTTGGAACTACGTCCCGACAAAGGTCAACCCGGCGGATTGTGCCAGCCGTGGCATAACAACAAGCGAACTTTGGTGGTCCGGTCCTTCGTGGTTGAAGCTAGCCCAAGCACACTGGCCACAACAAAAGCCACCAATTCCTGACGAGCTGCCCGAACTGAAACAGGTACAAGTTTGCCTAGCTCAAGCCGAGGCTGCGCCATCGTTTCTATTGGAGAACTACTCCACACTTGAGAAACTTCTCGCCACGACAGCTTGGTGTCAACGGTTTGTCAATGACGTCCGCAAAAAACCACATCCGACTGAGTCTTTCTGCTTATGGTCTGAGCGCAACGCAGCATTGTTTTTTTGGGTCAAGCGAGTTCAACACGCTGTTTTTCGACAAGATATTCTTTGTCTGCAACGTAACCAAGGACTTCCTGTAAGCAGCCAGTTTATCGAACTGAATCCGACCTTAGATGCTGAGGGAATCCTGCGCCTCAGTGGGAGGTTGAACAACGCGCACATTCCTTTCAGCGAATGTTATCCTATATTACTTCCAAAGATCAATCTTTTGACTGCACTACTCACCAAAGACGCACATCAACGAACGCTACATGGAGGCACACAAGCAACGTTGCAGTTCCTTCGCAGACGATGGTGGATTTTCAACGGCCGCACTGTGGTCAAAGGAATAATTCGAAGCTGCATCCCATGCTTTCGCCAATCATGTGCGCCGCTCACACAAATTATGAGAAACTTGCCAACTAAACGCTGCAATCCATCCTTGCCCTTCATACACACCAGTGTGGACTATGCCGGGCCCTTGAGCGTTCGCACTTCCAAGGGTCGTGGACACCGAAGTTACAAAGGTTACGTCGCACTCTTTGTTTGCCTGCCAACCAAAGCGATCCACTTGGAACTGGTAAGCGACTTGACAGCAGAAGCCTTCATCGCCGCATTGAGCAGATTCATTTCAGTGCGTGGGATCTGCTTCGATATCTACAGTGATCCCGGAACGAATTTTATTGGTGCGAACACCTTTCTAAAAGAAGAACTACACGCTTTTCACGCCCAACACAGCGCAGCTGCACTACAGGTATCTAAGCTTGGCGTGAACTGGCACTTCATTCCCCCAGCTGCCCCTAACTTTGGTGTGCTCTGGGAGGCTGGGGTGAAGAGCATGAAGTATCACCTGAAACGGGTAGCTGGTGCAACCACGCTGATGTTTGAAGAGTTTTACACGGTGCTGAAGAAAATAGAGGCATGCCTTAACTCACGGCCGTTATCAGCTTTAACTTATGATCCCACTGACCTCACGGCTTTGACCCCTGGCCACTTCCTCGCAGGCCGAGCTCTTACATCGCTTCCAGAGCTTTGCAGCCTAGATTTGAAACCTCAACTGCTGAGTCGATGGAAGCAGCTCAGCCAAATGCATCAAGATTTTTGGCGCAGATGGTAGCTCGACTATTTACACCAGCTACACACCCGACCTAAATGGCAACAACAGCAAAAGAACATTGCCATTGGTCGACTGGTCCTACTCCGCGATGAACGTTTGCCCCCATCTCAATGGGCCTTGGGTCGAATCGTCGAGACATTTCCAGGAGAAGACGGGCATATCCGGGTTGTCACTATCAGGACCAAGGACACGGTTCTCAAGCGCCCAATTTCTAAGGTTTCGTTGCTTCCGATCGAGCCTCAACAAGATAGCTCATCCGCATACGGTGGGCGGTCCTCGTACTAAGGGGTCGTCGCAGAGACTGGACGAGGTGGGCGGAAATGTTACAGATAGTCTAAAAACTATGTAAATGCAGCCCTGTTTTATATTATTCTTTTTATTCTAAGTTTCGTTTTTGTGTTATATTATATACATATTTCTCTGTTTTTTGGGTTTCCGGTTTTGGTGGAATTAGAGTACACGCGGTATTATTAGTTGAAAGTTGTTAAAATATTAAGTGAATAGTAAACGGTTTAAAAATATACAATCTCGTCGTTTTATATTTGGACAATTTTCCGAAACAATAGGTATTGGGTTAAATTTTGTTTTAGTTGTAAAAATTATTTGTACAGTCTTATCTTCATTAATTTTCAAGCACCATTTATCAAACCATTCCTTAACATTCTGTGTGTATATAGAGATTTGCAGTCGCAGTATTTAAATTTTTGTCAGATTTTAACAGGATTCTGTCGTCAGCAAAGGTAGCAATTGTGGTATTCAGTTCTTTTGGAAGTGGTATATCTGCGGTAAATATGACATATAGTAGTGGTCCTAAAATGCTCCCTTGAGGAACTTCAGCTGTTGTAAGATGAATAGACGAACACTCTTCATTATATTTGACGTAAAAGTAACGATCACTAAGATAACTTTCAACAATCAAATAGTAGTCAAGTGGCAGCATCGTCTTCAATTTATGCAGTAGTCCTTTTTGCCATACTTTGTCAAATGCTTTTGCAACGTCTAAAAATACAGCAACGCAGTACCGCTTATATTCTATCTCTGTTTCAATTTTGTTTGTTATACGGTGTATCTGTTGAATTGTTGAATGTCGTTTTCTGAAGCCGAATTGATGATTTGGTATAATGTTTTTATTGTCAAGGATCTGGCTAAGTCTATCATGTAATAGTTTTTCAGCAACTTTAGAGATTATTCGAAGTAGGCTTCTTGGTCTATACGACGAAGCAGTTGTAGCATCTTTTCCCTTTACTTTAAATTTTTCCATTGAGTTGATAACATTCCTTAAGTAGTTATAACCTATAGTAGGTAGCTCAGCGAGAGCTTTTCCTGTCAACATATCGGTGACTTTTTGTGGTTTATTCGTTTTTTAATGCAATTAATTATTTCTGTTGTGTTTGTTTTCTTAATTTTGGTTGTAATGTCTATATTTAAGTCATTGCGTGTTTCAATATATTTATCTTCGTCATTTGATAGGACTTTTTCAAAGTATTTAGCCAATGCAGTTGCTTTTTCTTCATTGGTTGTAGCCTATGAGTTGTCATCTTTCCGTAGTGGTGGCTGATACCTTATCTGAGTTTTTAGTTTATTTGTGCATTTCCATAATGAGTAGTTAGTATCCTGGGTAGGCGTCAAGTTTTTTAGGTAATTTTCAACTTATACTATATTTTGTCTTTTAGTTAATATTTTCTTGAGTTTTTTGCAGGCTATATTTAAATTGTGTTTATCCTCAGGCGATCTAGTTAGCTGCCACCTCTTTCTCAGCTTTGTCTTCTCAATAATTTGCTTTCTTATGAAATTATCAGTTGTAGATTTATTTCTTCTAAATTTATTCTGTTGGCTTGATTTGATTGCTGCGTCTACCACATCATGTAATTGAATAATGGCACGCTGTCTCTGACGCCATGTTGGCATTGTTGGCCTCGTATAGCAAAATTCGTTCTTTAAGGTAGCTCCGGATTATTTTCTTCAGATAAGCTGGTATCTGAAAGCGACTGACGACTGCCTCGATCATGTCCACCCTGTGGTGCTGTTGAAAGCGTTTCTGACCAGCATTTTCGATCCTTCTCTTAAGTCATGCATAGGGAACAGAGCGCTTACTAAGCTTTCCATAGCATGTTTTTCTATTTGCGGTATAGATGATTTCACTCTTCTCTGATCACTCACAACTGATTATATGTCTACATTAACAAGCTCTACTGTGAAAGAATACAGGTCAGCTAATTTATAAATGTCCAAACTGGCGCAGGTATCGCTAATATGTAAGTATTATTATAAACATTGTTTCTCGACTAAAGAACCTAAACGTTTTATTTGGTTGAACAGCTGGCGCACTCCCATACCAGTTACGAATTTACCTGATAAGAGGTAAGTGCCCTAATGGCCGTTTGGCTATCCGATAAGATGGCGATTTTATTGCGCTCGTAACCTTTTTCAATGTTGAAATGTGCACATCTCTCAGTAGTGTCGATTTCCGGCTGGAAGATGCTGGTATATTTGCCTAGGGATTCATAGTATTTGCATCTAGGTATAAATACCTCCGCGCCGGAACCATCTTCTGTGAGAGACCCGTCGGTGTAGTGATCGTGGACTAGGTTGCGCTGAGACTTCTCCCGCCGTTTTTTTAGCTCCACTCTGTTTTAAACAACTTAGTGAAACTGAAGCGTGTGTTTGTAAAGTCTTTCGGTATACAGATGTCTGGAATGACCTTTGTTGATGTTTCGACCATCTGACTCTCGATGAAACTTTCAGGACCGTTTACTGCCCTCGTCATTTTATACACAGCCCTCTTCTCTTGTATTTCCACAAATATGTGCGGGGGCGTAAGTTCCAGTATGACGTTCAGGGCAGCTGTAGGACAGGTTCTCATAGCACCAGATATACAGACGCCAGAATGCCTATGCACCTTAGGTAGTGCTTGCTCAAAGTTTAGTTGTCTTGCTTTCTTAGCCCACAGAAGGAGTGTAGTGTAGATCGCCTCCTCGTGGTGCAATCTGGAAAGCGCTAAATGGTCTATATTTAGCCGGAATCCGGTGCAATCTCCGTGTGGAGTGCATCTGATGTCAGACGGCACGACCCTATTCGTGGGTCTCTTTATTTTATTGCTCCTGGGCTAGCGGGTGTGGCTTCTGGACCAAATACCACTGGGGTGGAAACCAGTGCGAACGGCTCCAGTTTAAGGTCACAGCCGTCTCCGTTCCGTTAAAACCTTGGCAGGCCTCAAAGTATGTTCGTTGTACGTCGTCATTTGGTTAACGGTGTAGGTTTGGTTGAGACTGGCTCCCAATTAGCACTGGTCTGGCTCTGAGCACTCGCACCTATAAGGACTTGTGCCAACTCTCGCATGGCCACCCTGCATCTGCATAGATAACAATGGGACCATTAAGGTGACTGCACATTCGTACTAAGATAGCGGCATTGAGTGGCGACCCTTTTTGCATGGACACTTTGCTAAAATCCCACAACAATCCGCGGCCAACCCGCATGGGGACCCGAAAACGACCACAACAACGAGCTTAGTTAGGCAAAAAACAGCCTTAAGCTCAACAACAATTTTGTCTTGGACATTTGTCGCCAGACCAAGGATGTCTTCGGGTGCTACGGCCAAAAGGCCAGCCCCGCTCCCAGTCACAAGCGCATCCTCACACGGTCATAAAAACCCTGCTTCGGGCCATCCCAGCTCCAGGGCAGCTAGGCCGGGTGCTAGGGTCACTCCTCCCGACCGTTCCTCGGGCTGGTACAGGGAGAGCTTCGGAAAATAAGCCGACCTCCTCCAGCACGGGCCCCAGCACCGATCTCCCTTCAGGTGCACGCACGCATGTGAATGCGTCTACTCGGGCGTACAGAACCCGAAGGTCCGCCTTTAGGAGTCTGCAAAGGTTGGAATGTGCCGACCCCGCTTCACTGTCTGATAAAGACAAGGGAGCGCTTGCATGGGCCCCCCAAAATGTTGGTGCTCGTCCTCAGCCACCCCCTGAGGGTGCTCAGAAACGAAAACGGTCGACTGAGCAGCCCTCCCGACCAGTCGTGCGGGAAACTAAACGCCCACGACTGGCTTCCAAGTCGAGACTGACTCGGCCATGTAATGAGGTAGGCAAAGAGGGCCTCATCTGGGCCATCGGTGACACTGGAAACAGTGACGGTCCCCAGCGAACTGGAAAATGGTGGAGAAGGCTCTCTTCAAGGTCTATAGAGACATCCTAACGGCCAATACTGGCGCCTCACCTGTATGCCGGGACGCGGGATGGTATCAGGGGCATGTGAAGCTCATCGCGTGCTCAAATGAGCGCTCTGCTGAGCTTTACAAGCTGGCCATTGCAATGGTTGGCGAAATCTGGCCGGGGGCCAAGCTTTTAGCTGTTCCCAGAGACCAGATCCCGAAACGCCCGCGTTCTAGGGCCTGGGTTCCGGCAGAGCACTCCTCGCCGAACGAAATTCTGGAGTTTCTTAAGCTTAGTAACTACTACGACCTCACCACGGATGACTGGAAGGTTGCTAAAATAAGGGAGCCCAAAGGCAACTCTCACGATATCCAAATTATTCTAAATCAGGAATCTCTAGCTCCTATCAATGCCAAAAAGGGAGAGATCAATAATGGCTTTAGTTCGACCTCACTCAAGGTCTATAGGAGCGACAACCAGGGAGCAAACAAGCCCCCCACTCAGGCCGAACCGGATCTCACCTTCGATGATGGGGAGAGTTACGCTTCGGCCTCAGAATCGGTAGGCAGTTTCTGCGGACGTCCGATAGCAAATATCGACGACGTTGGAGATTCTCCTCTGTCAGAAGAGGAGGACGCCAGCGTGACGATGATGGGTACCTCCGTGAATGGTGAGGGTATTACAGATTAACCTTCACCATTCAATAGTTGCCTCGGCAGCCCTGATCCTCCCCCTGACTCAAAAAGGAGAAGAACTCATACTGATTCGCGGACTCACCATAAGCGGATACCGCACAGTATTCGTGCAGGATTGAGGTAAACCCAGAGCGTGTATTCTTGTTAAGAACAAAATTAACGCTCTTCTGCTTCACAGGTTCAGCGACAAGGATAATGTAGCCATGGTCGTTTCAACCAATACCATGGCTACATGGATCGTCAGCAGCTATGTGGCGCGCGACCACGGATACTTTAAAGCTGCAGGTAACGGAGGTAAACAGGAAGCGCATCCCTATATTCATCGGGGCCGATGCCAATGCCCATCACGAGGTGTGGGCAGCACGAACACCAACGAGCGTGATGAGTCACTCTTTGATTTCAATCTTGCTAACGACCTAGTCATTGCTAACAGGGGGAGAGGGTCAACCTTTATTACCTCCAATAGAAAGGAGGTTCTCGATCTCACCCTTGGCAATAATCACTCGTCTCACCTTATTTCGAGTTGGCGCATTTCGCAGGAATGCTCCTTCTCGGACCATTGTTATATTTGCTTTAGAATTGCGATCTCTGATACTTTAGATACGGCAGAGCGCAAAATGAACACTAACAGAAAAAAAAACTGACTGCACAAAATTCCAGGCCATCATGGAGTTGGGCCTGCAGTAGACTCCTCCCACTATCAACAATCACCTCGATATAGATCGAGCGGTTGAAACCATTACAGCACTACTTAACTCTGCTGCCAAATCAGCATGCAACTTCCCGAAGCCTACAGGGAAACCCAAACCCCCTTGGTGGACTTCGCAAATTGCTGAGCTACGAAAAGAATGCCGCAAGCTCTTCAACAGAACTAAAGCTACAAATGACTGGCTCCCTTTCAAACACAAAGAAAGGGAACTCAAACTAGCGTCTTGGAGAGACTTCTGTGGCAGCATAGAAAGCTCGTCAATCACACCCCTCGGGCTCTTGAATGTATTCAGAGATAGGACGGTAACTGGACTGAATCTGAAACCGACACTCTAGACGCCCTAATAGAAACACACTTTCGGGGAATGAAATCTTTGTGGATTGCAGGTCTCCTGTCACCAACCATTCTTTAAGTCACTCAACCCATTTCCAAGTGACCCACACGCATATTCAGTGGGCCATCAACAGCTTGAAGCCTTTTAAATCACCCGGGCCTGACGGCATCATTCCCGCGGATATTCAGCACATTGCAAGTGCGGTTGCGCCTTGGCTACCTCATATTTATAATGCATGCCTCAGATGGTTGTACATTCCCAAAAGCTGTAGAGAAGGTCTAGTAGTATTCATCCCTAAAGCGGGAAAGTCGACCCACACCAAGCCTAAGGACTATAGGCCAATTAGCCTGTCCTCCTTTCTTTTGAAAACGCTGGAAAGGGTCCTTGATATACAAATCAGGAGCTCTATTAATTCCACGCTCCTATCCAAATCACAACATGCCTATACTAAAGGTAAGTCTGTGAAAACAGTATTTCTCGACAAAGAAGGGGCATTCAACAATATATGTCCCTCCGCCATAATTAAGTACCTGGAAAACCTGAATCTTGATCCCAGATTGGTTAGGTTCATCGGCCAGCTACTGAAAACACGCGTCATCAGCTCCTAAATAGAAAATGTGCATGCTAAAAGGACTGTCAAGAGAGGTACGCCACAAGGCGGTGTGCTCTCACCCCTCATCTGGAATCTGAGGGTGAGCACACTACTTAGGAGATTAGATCAGACCGGCTGTAACACTATAGCTTATGCGGATGACATTGCTATCTCTGTTTCCGGCAAGTATACTCTTATCATTTTGTCCCAATGGTGTCTGGAAGTTGGCCTAGATGTCAACCCTTCCAAAACTGAGGCTATGCTCTCCACCCGGAAGCACAAAATACCAAGTTTTGACTTACCCAAACTCAATGGGAATTCGCTTAGCCTCAGCAATAGCGTCAAGTATCTAGGTCTGATCCTTAGCCCAAAGCTCCATTGGAAAGTAAATTTGGCGGAGAGGGTCACTGGTAGTTCCAATGACATATATACGGATGGCTCCAAACTGAAGAAAAAGATCGGTTGCGGTATTTTCTCCAGTATACGTGGCATCAAGCTCTCCTATCGTCTCCCTGACCATTGCAGCGTCTTTCAGGCGGAAGTAATGGCAATATTCCAAGCGTCCAAGTGGGTTATTCGCAATGAAGTATGCGATGTGAACATTCGCATATTCACGGCAGTTAGGTGGCAATCAAGTCCCTAGCTGGTGTATTCACTACCTGTAAGCTTGTACTCGATTGCCGCTCCTCCCTGAACGTCGTCTCGGGTAACTCACAAATTCACATATGCTGGGTGCCTGGATGTAACGACATTCTGGGAAACTGTGAGGCCGATGAATTGGCCAAAATAGGTACGCTGATCCCTGACATCTCCCCCTCTTTTGATGTAGGTGTCCCACTGGCCACGGTCAAATGGGCCATAAAACATGACTACCTTGAGGCACTAAAGGAGCCTGGGTAAATGAATATACCTGTAGTGTTGCTAGACAAACCTGGAGCACTATCGACATTAGTCGTACTAGTCAGCTACTCAGTGTTAGCAGGAACTCCATCAGCACTCCAATAAATGTACTCGCGGGACACTGTCTGATCAGTAAACATGCTGAAAGACTAGCACTGCCCCATAACGACTTCTGTCGCAGCTGTGGCTCTGAAGAGGAGGAAGAAACAGTACTTCATCTCATGTGTCAATGCGAAGCATTCCAAGGATCACCTTTCTTCACTATCTTAACCGAACTATCTTCCATCAACATTAAGGACATAGCCAGGTTCATTTCGGAATCACTGTGGTTCCCAAAATCTAGACGATGGAGACGTGTCGTCTTAGTGTGGTACCACAACGATCCATTGTATGTGCTTAAGTGTGCTTTTGAGTCGAAGGCTGCCACTCCTACCTACCTACCTAGCCCACAGAACCGCTCCATAAGTGATCATTGGCCATACAATCCTGAAGTACTTCCATCGCAGGATCTTGGGATTGCATCCCCAATTTTTCCCCGCGATTGACCTGCATATCATGACAGATATTTTCACTTTACTGATTGTCTCATTGATGTGACACCTCCATGATAGTTTTCTATCTAGTATGATACCTAGAAATTTTATTTCAGATTGCACATTGATCTGCACTCCATTTAATGTAATGGGTTTAAGGTGTTTGGGTTTATATTTCCTCGTGAAAGGGACAACAGTAGTTTTTATAGGGTTTATTTAAGCCCCATCCTGGTGCACCAATCACCTGTAATTCTTAAACCACATTGGAGTAGTTCACGTAGTGTACTCTCGAATCTTCCCCTGCATGTAATAGCAATGTCATCAGCGTATTCCTGATACCATCAACCCAAGTTTGTTAATTCGCAGAGAGTTCATCTACTACCAGGGGCGATAGTACTCCACCCTGCGGACATCCTCAAACAGTATCAACCACTATGGTTGTTAATTTGAGGGATACTTCGGCTGTTCTGGTTTTCAGCATTTGTTCTATCCATAGGGTAGAGTCTATCCCCTTACAAACAAGAATCCTACTCACTACCTCGTGTAAGGTGTTGTCAAAAGCTCCCTCAATGTCCAAAAAGGCCCCTAACGGCACCTCCTTGTCCTCTAGGGCTTGCTGGGGTGTTTCCGTCAGCTGATACAGAGCAGTTTAAGTAGATCTGCCTGCCCTATATGCAGGTTCGTTCGGATGGAAGGGTGCATACGCTAGGATCTGTGTACTGATGAAGTTGGCAAAGACCTTTTCAGCTGTTTTCAAGATGAATGAGGTTAGGCATATAGGCCTAGAGGATTTGGGGGATGAAGTGGATCCTTCTTCCCAGCCTTCGGGATGAAAAGTACCTCCCTCCTCCATGGTGCTGGTATATATATATATATATATATATATATATATATATATATATATATATATATATATATACATATATATATATATATATATATATATTGTTATGTTTCTTAACAAAAGATAATTATTTTATTTTAATAATATAGTTAATTTCAGTTAAATTCATTAAGTAGATTATAGTTAATTAAATAGAATACAACTCGGATAAAAATACAACTTGCTTCCCCGTGGTAATCAGAGAGAGAATCCCCAGATGAGATCGATTGCAATACCGGTTAGCTGTTTTTGTATAGTGTTGCTGTTACCTACGTTGGTTATCGGTTATGCATACAAAAGGAACGAGTATGCGTAACACCTTCCCTTTTGAGTAAATTGCATTAAGATGGTGTAAATTTGTTCACTGGCCAACGTTTGCGGGTTGATTTGCGAAGAGCCAGTGGTACTTCTATCGTTGAGTTTCCATTATGAGAAGTAGTAGGTGCTGTTGGTTCGTTGTCACTGTTGTTTATGTCATTTTCCAGGTTATCATCTGTATCTGCAACTTCAGTTGGTGACGAATCGAAAATTTCAAGAGCTGCAGCCCATGGTTTATTATGATCTTCGGAAACGTCTTTTATTGCAGTACGTTGACGAATTTGATTTATGTGAGATGTTATAATTTAGCCATCTGTGAGTCGCACATTGTACATGACAGCGCCTCTCTGCTCAATGATTTCTCCAGGTACCCATTTAAAGTGGTTTACGCCGTCTGGTACTCTCACAAATACCTTGTCGAATTTTTGAAATTCTCTCGAAATAACGCCGTGTTTCCTGTCGAATTGCTGTTTCATCTTCGTTGAGGCTGCTGACATTTGCTGATCGCTGTGTGTTAGTGGTTTCAGTTGATCTAATGTGGTACGCATTGGTCTGCCAAGCATTATCTCTGCTGGTGACTTGTTGTCTGATACATTTGGGTTTAAAGTTGAACGATACAATTGTAGAAATTTGTGCATGTTTTCTATGACCGTCCCCTCTCCTTCCATCTTTTTGAGTGCTCTCTTGAATGAGTCTACAAATCGCTCGGCTTGTCCATTTGACATTGGATGGTATGGGCTAGTGCATTTATGATCAATGCAATTCTTCTCCATGAATTCCTCAAAAAATGCGCTTTTGAATTGCGTACCGTTGTCTGATACGACTGTTGATGGTAGACCAAAACGAGAAAAAATGTCGCATCATCTTAACTGTTTGCTGCGATGAAATTGATTTTGTTTCTATAATCTCTGGCCATTTTGAAAAAGCGTCGACGACCAGTAAAAAATAATACCCGTCGATTGGTCCAGCATAATCGATGTGCGGTCGGTCCCAAACTTTGGCTGGTGTGGGCCATGGTTGTAGTGGCGCTTTAAACGGCATTTTCGCTGCTGAGGCGCAGTTGCTGCAACAGTTTACCATCATTTTGATGTCATCATCGATACGTGGCCAGTAGACATAGCTTCGTGCTATAGCTTTTGTTCGTTCTATTCCTGGATGTCCATGATGAATTTGTTTTAATATACGCTTGCGATATGTGTGTGGGACGACGGTCACCATACATAATACATCCGTCTGTGTGCAATAAATTGTCTTTTCTGTGGAAGAACAGCTTAAGCTCATCGTTTTGATTTATCTCTGAAGGCCATCCACTTTGGATGTAATTTAAAACAGTAGACAAAGTTTTATCCTTTGCTGTTTCGTACTGTATCATTTTGAAAGTTACCGGCATTGACTTTATGACGTCATTGACAATCGTTTTGACAGCGTTTTCAATTTTTATTGATGCTATAACGAAATCTTCCGGAACATTGTTTTCTTTGTTTATAAGACGTGACAATACATCCGCGTATCCGAAACTATTGGTGTTCACAAAACTAATTTCGAAGTCGTACGCTAGAAGTTGAATTGCCCACCTCTGCAAACGATTTGCCTGGTGTACTGCTACTCCAGTTTTGCGTCCAAAAATTGTTAATAACGGTTTGTGGTCGGTATGAAGCTTGAATCGTCGCCCATATACCATTTTGTGAAACTTTGTTACCGCAAAAATAAGTGCGAGCGCTTCCTTTTCCACTTGACTGTACCCTTGTTCAGCAGGTGTTAGTGAGCGTGCTGCATGAGAAACTGCTTTGATGGTGCCGTCCGCATATTCGTGTAAAATGCATGCACCAAGTCCGTATCCGGATGCATCTGCTGCAACTATGATGTTCTGCTGAGGGTCATAATGTGCCAATGTGAGGTCTGATAATAAAATGTTATTTAATTCTTGGAACGATCGCTTATGTTTTGTTGTCCATGTCCATGTAGCATTGGATTTCAAAAGTTCGTCTAACGGCCCTCTATGTTGACGCATGTTGCTCACAAATTTGCCGTAGAAATTAATTGCACCGAGAAATGATCTCAGTTCTGTAATATTGGTTGGCTCAGGCATGTTCGCAATAGCCCTGACGCGTTCGGAATTTGGTTTGAGGCCATTTTGGTCAATTATGTAACCCAGGTAGCTTACAGAAGTTTTGAAAAATACGCACTTTTCGTATTTAAGCTTGAACCCATATTCCTTGATTCTGTCGAGAACAGCGTGAAGATTTTTGTCGTGTTCCCCTTTATCTTTGCCTGCTACAAAAATGTCATCAATGTACGCTGCTGCACCTGATATGCCTGCCAGCATCTGATCCATAGTTTGTTGAAAAATGGCTGGGAACGTTTTAACGCCAAATACCATTCTGTTATATCTAAACAGTCCGATGTGCGTGTTGATGGTTAATAAATGCTTTGATGCGTCATCAACTTCAATTTGTAAAAAGGCATCTGATAAATCAAGATGACTGAAATATTTGGCATTTGCCAGTTTTGAAAAAATGTCTTCCGGCAGGGGAAGTGGATACTGATGTGATTCGAGGCGCTCGTTCAGTCCAGTTGAAAAATCACCGCACACTCGTATTCCGCCAGCTGCTTTTTTAATGCCCACGATGGGTACTGCCCAATCGGAGTAGTTCACAGGTGATAAAATGTTGCAGTCCTGTAGACGTTTTAGCTCTGTCTCTACTAGCTGCTGCATGGCGTAAGCAACGGGGCGTTTTGGTCTGAAAACTGGTTGAGCATGGGTCTTCGTCTGCAATACGGCCTTTGTCTTGTTGCAGAGTCCCATTTTGCCATCGAACACATCTGAAAAAGATAATTTTAAGTGAGCAATTTTGTTTTGAATCGATGTTTGATCAACACTCCCCTGATTATTCTGCATTTGATTGCACACAGAATTTATGGTCTAGTCTTTCAGTTGTAAAGCGTCCATCCAATCTAATCCCATGACATTGAGATCGTGAATTGATATAACTCGGCAAATTAAAGATTTTTCTTTCCCTTGAAATTTGACTTTGCATTTGAACTGCGACGTGAGGGGTAGCTCGCCTGTTGCGCTACGTGCTGATTGGTCAACTTCCTCAATATCTTGAACGTCCAGTTTGTTGAAGTTCTCCTCTGATATAATAGTTATATCTGAGCCTGTGTCAAATTGAAGTCTTACATGTGAATCGTTGATATGTACGTCCACGTATTTTCGTAAGCTTTGTACTTGATTTGTCACAAAAATTCCGTTTGACTGCACGAAATTTGTATTTGTATGCTGCTTTCTGTGACTTTTGTGTGAAGCATTTGAGTTGTATTTATGTTGTTGTTTTTGTTGCGAGTCATTTACTCGGTTGTTTTTGTAGTTTTTGTTATTGCCTGTGCAATAACCTTCTTTGTGCCCAGTGTGTGAACAATCACCACATTTATGGTTTTTATATGAACAGAAACGTGCGTAATGAAGATCACCGCAGTACCAACATGGACTTTTCGGTACTTTTCCCTCCTTTGTGTTTATGGACTGTGACCTTGTTTTGATCTTGTTTATATGTGCCGCCGTCTTCTGGTTTTCAATGAGCGCAGTATCAGTTTTTAAGTTCACCAAACGTTGACATTCCCGTGACAATGTGTCCAGTGTAATGGCGCTTTCGCCATCTCTTTTTTCGTCTAGTTTGTTAAGCAATTTTGTACGCAATTCAAAATCTGATGGCGATTTTAGACCCATAACAAAAATCAAGCATTTAAACTGATCGATTGTCAATTTTTTTAAGTCGAAAAGTTCACACTGTTTATTTACGTCACCTGCGTACGTGATAAAATCTACACTTGAGTCTTTTTTAAGCTGCAGGCAATTGTATCGGATATTGAATTGTGATGCTTGTATTCCGAAAAGTTGCTTGAGTAATGACACTGTCTCTTTAAAGGTTTTGTCCCTTGGATGGTTTGGTAGTATGTAGTTTACATATTTGTGATGCACCTGTGAGTTCAACTTCCTAAGCAGTAGCCTTGTTTTTGCCGCATCGTCCAATTTTCCTGCATCGTGCTGAAAAAGGTCTTCATATCGCGCAAACCATGTGTCGAAGGTGAGGTTATAGTCGACATCGTAGCAAAATTGGGTAATGTTCGATGCAAGTGCCTCAATGATAAATTCTGGATTTCCACCGAATTTCACTTCATTCTTGGAGTCACTTGCTGGAAATATTTTCGCAAGAATATTTTGCATCGCCACACTATCTCTGTGTTGCTGTTCTTGCATTCGTACAAGCAATTGCGCTAATGTCTCTTCTATTGTAGACATTTCAGTTAATTTTTTCTACTGCGAATAAAAAATCCTCGTCGCCACTTTTTGTTATGTTTCTTAACAAAATATAATTATTTTATTTTAATAATATAGTTAATTTCAGTTAAATTCATTAAGTAGATTATAGTTAATTAAATAGAATACAACTCGGATAAAATACAACTTGCTTCCCCGTGGTAATCAGAGAGAGAATCCCCAGATGAGATCGATTGCAATACCGGTTAGCTGTTTTTGTATAGTGTTGCTGTTACCTACGTTGGTTATCGGTTATGCATACAAAAGGAACGAGTATGCGTAACATATATATACATATATATATATATATATATATATATATATATATATATATATATATATATATATATATACATATATATATATATATATATATATATATATATATATATATATATATATATATATATATATATATATATATATATATATATATATATATATATATATATATACATATATATATATAGGTCCGCCTTTAGGAGTCTGCAAAGGTTGGAATGTGCCGACCCCGCTTCACTGTCTGATAAAGACAAGGGAGCGCTTGCATGGGCCCCCCAAAATGTTGGTGCTCGTCCTCAGCCACCCCCTGAGGGTGCTCAGAAACGAAAACGGTCGACTGAGCAGCCCTCCCGACCAGTCGTGCGGGAAACTAAACGCCCACGACTGGCTTCCAAGTCGAGACTGACTCGGCCATGTAATGAGGTAGGCAAAGAGGGCCTCATCTGGGCCATCGGTGACACTGGAAACAGTGACGGTCCCCAGCGAACTGGAAAATGGTGGAGAAGGCTCTCTTCAAGGTCTATAGAGACATCCTAACGGCCAATCCTGGCGCCTCACCTGTATGCCGGGACGCGGGATGGTATCAGGGGCATGTGAAGCTCATCGCGTGCTCAGATGAGCGCTCTGCTGAGCTTTACAAGCTGGCCATTGCAATGGTTGGCGAAATCTGGCCGGGGGCCAAGCTTTTAGCTGTTCCCAGAGACCAGATCCCGAAACGCCCGCGTTCTAGGGCCTGGGTTCCGGCAGAGCACTCCTCGCCGAACGAAATTCTGGAGTTTCTTAAGCTTAGTAACTACGACCTCACCACGGATGACTGGAAGGTTGCTAAAATAAGGGAGCCCAAAGGCAACTCTCACGATATCCAAATTATTCTAAATCAGGAATCTCTAGCTCCTATCAATGCCAAAAAGGGAGAGATCAATAATGGCTTTAGTTCGACCTCACTCAAGGTCTATAGGAGCGACAACCAGGGAGCAAACAAGCCCCCCACTCAGGCCGAACCGGATCTCACCTTCGATGATGGGGAGAGTTACGCTTCGGCCTCAGAATCGGTAGGCAGTTTCTGCGGACGTCCGATAGCAAATATCGACGACGTTGGAGATTCTCCTCTGTCAGAAGAGGAGGACGCCAGCGTGACGATGATGGGTACCTCCGTGAATGGTGAGGGTATTACAGATTAACCTTCACCATTCAATAGTTGCCTCGGCAGCCCTGATCCTCCCCCTGACTCAAAAAGGAGAAGAACTCATACTGGTCAAAGAACCGTGGGTCGTAGATGATCAGATTGACGGACTCACCATAAGCGGATACCGCACAGTATTCGTGCAGGATTGAGGTAAACCCAGAGCGTGTATTCTTGTTAAGAACAAAATTAACGCTCTTCTGCTTCACAGGTTCAGCGACAAGGATAATGTAGCCATGGTCATTTCAACCAATACCATGGCTACATGGATCGTCAGCAGCTATGTGGCGCGCGACCACGGATACTTTAAAGCTGCAGGTAACGGAGGTAAACAGGAAGCGCATCCCTATATTCATCGGGGCCGATGCCAATGCCCATCACGAGGTGTGGGCAGCACGAACACCAACGACCGTGATGAGTCACTCTTTGATTTCAATCTTGCTAACGACCTAGTCATTGCTAACAGGGGGAGAGGGTCAACCTTTATTACCTCCAATAGAAAGGAGGTTCTCGATCTCACCCTTGGCAATAATCACTCGTCTCATCTTAGTTCGAGTTGGCGCATTTCGCAGGAATGCTCCTTCTCGGACCATAGTTATATTTGCTTTAGAATTGCGATCTCTGATACTTTAGATACGGCAGAGCGCAAAATGCACACTAACAGAAAAAAAACTGACTGCACAAAATTCCAGGCCATTATGAAGTTGGGCCTGCAGTCGACTCCTCCCACTATCAACAATTACCTCGATATAGATCGAGCGGTTGAAACCATTACAGCACTACTTAACTCTGCTGCCAAATCAGCATGCAACTTCCCGAAGCCTACAGGGAAACCCAAACCCCCTTGGTGGACTTCGCAAATTGCTGAGCTACGAAAAGAATGCCGCAAGCTCTTCAACAGAACTAAAGCTACAAATGACTGGCTCCCTTTCAAACACAAAGAAAGGGAACTCAAACTAGCGTCTTGGAGAGACTTCTGTGGCAGCATAGAAAGCTCGTCAATCACACCCCTCGGGCTCTTGAATGTATTCAGAGATAGGACGGTAACTGGACTGAATCTGAAACCGACACTCTAGACGCCCTAATAGAAACACACTTTCGGGGAATGAAATCTTTGTGGATTGCAGGTCTCCTGTCACCAGCCATTCTTTAAGTCACTCAACCCATTTCCAAATGACCCACACGCATATTCAGTGGGCCATCCACAGCTTGAAGCCTTTTAAATCTCCCGGGCCTGACGGCATCATTCCCGCGGATATTCAGCACATTTCAAGTGCGGTTGCGCCTTGACTACCTCATATTTATAATGCATGCCTCAGATGGTTGTACATTCCCAAAAGCTGTAGAGAAGGTCTAGTAGTATTCATCCCTAAAGCGGGAAAGTCGACCCACACCAAGCCTAAAGACTATAGGCCAATTAACCTGTCCTCCTTTCTTTTGAAAACACTGGAAAGGGTCCTTGATATACAAATCAGGAGCTCTATTAATTCCACGCTCCTATCCAAATCACAACATGCCTATACTAAAGGTAAGTCTGTGAAAACAGTATTTCTCGACATAGAAGGGGCATTCAACAATATATGTCCCTCCGCCATAATTAATTCCCTGGAAAACCTGAATCTTGATCCCAGATTGGTTAGGTTCATTGGCCAGCTACTGAAAACACGCGTCATCAGCTCCTCAATAAGAAATGTGCATGCTAAAAGGACTGTCAAGAGAGGTACGCCACAAGGCGGTGTGCTCTCACCCCTCATCTGGAATCTGAGGGTGAGCACACTACTTAGGAAATTAGATCATACCGGCTGTAACACTATAGCTTATGCGGATGACATTGCTATCTCTGTTTCCGGCAAGTATACTCTTATCATTTTGTCCCAATGGTGTCTGGAAGTTGGCCTAGATGTCAACCCTTCCAAAACTGAGGCTATGCTCTCCACCCGGAAGCACAAAATACCAAGTTTTGACTTACCCAAACTCAATGGGAATTCGCTTAGCCTCAGCAATAGCGTCAAGTATCTAGGTCTGATCCTTGACCCAAAGCTCCATTGGAAAGTAAATTTGGCGGAGAGGGTCACTGGTAGTTCCAATGACATATATGCGGATGGCTCCAAACTGAAGAAATAGATCGGTTGCGGCATTTTCTCCAGAATACTTGGCATCAAGCTCTCCTATCGTCTCCCTGACCATTGCAGCGTCTTTCAGGCGGAAGTAATGGCAATATTCCAAGCGTCCAAGTGGGTTATTCGCAATGAACTATGCGATGTGAACATTCGCATATTCACGGCAGTTCAAGTCCCTAGCTGGTCTATTCACTACCTGTAAGCTTGTACTCGATTGCCGCTCCTCCCTGAACGTCGTCTCGGGTAACTCATAAATTCACATATGCTGGGTGCCTGGATGTAACGACATTCTGGGAAACTGTGAGGCCGATGAATTGGCCAAAATAGGTACGCTGATCCCTGACATCTCCCCCTCTTTTGATGTAGGTTTCCCACTGGCCACGGTCAAATGGGCCATAAAACATGACTACCTTGAGGCAACTAAAAGAGCCTGGGTATATGAACATACCTGTAGTGTTGCTAGACAAACCTGGAGCACTATCGACATTAGTCGTACTAGTCAGCTACTCAGTGTTAGCAGGAACTCCATCAGCACTCCAATAAATGTACTCGCGGGACACTGTCTGATCAGTAAACATGCTGAAAGACTAGCACTGCCCCATAACGACTTCTGTCGCAGCTGTGGCTCTGAGGAGGAGGAAGAAACAGTACTTCATCTCATGTGTCAATGCGAAGCTCTGGCCAGGCGAAGATTAAAATTCCAAGGATCACCTATCTTCACTATCTTAATCGAACTATCTTCCATCAACATTAAGGACATAGCCAGGTTCATTTCGGAATCACTGTGGTTCCCAAAATCTAGACGAGGGAGACGCGTCGTCTTAGTGTGGTACCACAACGATCCATTGTATGTGCTTAAGTGTGCTTTTGCGTCGAAGGCTGCCACTCCTACCTACCTACCTAGCCCACAGAACCGCTCCATAAGTGATCATTGGCCATACAATCCTGAAGTACTTCCATCGCAGGATCTTGGGATTGCATCCCCAATTTTTCCCCGCGATTGACCTGCATATCATGACAGATATTTTCACTTTACTGATTGTCTCATTGATGTGACACCTCCATGATAGTTTTCTATCTAGTATGATACCTAGAAATTTTATTTCAGATTGAACATTGACCTGCACTCCATTTAATGTAATGGGTTTAAGGTGTTTGGGTTTATATTTCCTCGTGAAAGGGACAACAGTAGTTTTTATAGGGTTTATTTAAGCCCCATCCTGGTGCACCAATCACCTGTAATTCTTAAACCACATTGGAGTAGTTCACGTAGTGTACTCTCGAATCTTCCCCTGCATGTAATAGCAATGTCATCAGCGTATTCCTGATACCATCAACCCAAGTTTGTTAATTCGCAGAGAGTTCATCTACTACCAGGGGAGATAGTACTCCACCCTGCGGACATCCTCAAACAGTATCAACCACTATGGTTGTTAATTTGAGGGATACTTCGGCTGTTCTGGTTTTCAGCATTTGTTCTATCCATAGGGTAGAGTCTATCCCCTTACAAACAAGAATCCTAGTCGCTACCTCGTGTGAGGTGTTGTCAAAAGCTCCCTCAATGTCCAAAAAGGCCCCTAACGGCACCTCCTTGCCCTCTAGGGCTTGCTGGGGTGTTTCCGTCAGCTGATACAGAGCAGTTTAAGTAGATCTGCCTGCCCTATATGCAGGTTCGTTCGGATGGAGGGGTGCATACGCTAGAATCTGTGTACTGATGAAGTTGTCAAAGACCTTTTCAGCTGTTTTCAAGATGAATGAGGTTAGGCATATAGGCCTAGAGGATTTGGGGGATGAAGTGGATCCTTCTTCCCAGCCTTCGGGTTGAAAAGCACCTCCCTCCTCCATGGTGCTGGTATATATATATATATATATATATATATATATATATATATATATATATATATATATATATATATATATATATATATATATATATATATATATATATATATATATATATATATATATATATATATATATATATATATATATATATATATATATATATATATATATATACATATATATATATATATATATATATATATATGTATATATATATATATATACATATATATATATATATATATATATATATATATATATATATATATATATATATATATATATATATATATATATATATACCTCGACTTCACCGCAAAGCAATGGTCAGAATAAACAAAATAATACACAGCTACTCTCTCTGAATCTCATCTGGTTTCCCCTACACAATAACTCAAAAAACGTTAAACCACCATTGGGCTTCAAGGATAGCATAGCTATGAGCGATAGCTTAAATTGTCAAGAGGCTCGAGTACTTTCTTGTCACAAATTTCAAGGTTTTATGACGCTCCAGTAGAAAGTTACAAGCATTTGATTGTTGCAAACTTTGATAGGTGTAGGACGCACCGTATAGAAGTTAGGCGATTTGAAGCTTTATCAGTGTTTTATTTTGGACTCAAGTAGCATAGCTATGAGCGATAGCTTAAATTGATAGGACGCTCGAGTACTTCATTGTCGCAAAATTTCAAGGTTTTATGATGCTCCAGTAAAAAGTTACAAGCATTTGAATATTGCAAACTTTTATAGATGTAGGTCGCACCGTTCAGAAGTTATGGCCATTTGAAGTTTTAGCAGTGTTTGATTTTGGACTCAAACCACGTCAAAACCACCGGAACCCAGGCGGACCATTCAAATTTCTTACCTCCACCATCGTAAAGTCTGCGTCCTCCTCTCCTTCGGTGTAGTCAAGGAGGTCGTCCTCCTCAAAGAGCTGCCCGACCCGGGTCAGCTGCTCTGAGTCTGTCGACCTTTGGCTGCTGGACAACCCTTCTTCACCGCCGCCAGCCACGCTAGCCCTGTTACCCTCAATCTCCTCCGGTTCCAAAGCCTGCTCGCCGCTGCAGTAGATCCGAACGGTCGTGTAAACGAACCCGAACCTGACTACCCCTTTTCTCTCTGCCAGTGGGGCAAGGGACTCAGCGTTGAGTATTAGCAGCACCTGCCTCCTACCTTTTACTGGCTCCTCGAGTTTCGCTACCCTACAGTTATGGGTTGGTAGCTCTCGATTAGAAGATCTAAAGATCTAGTCTATTTTCGCCGGTTCAGCTGGCTTAGCCGGGATCCAGACCCGGGCTCTGGGTCTGCTGGGAACTTCTTCCCTGCTGACGGCTTCGAGCCAGGCTCCCGGTCAAATCTCGCCAAACTTGCTTACCTCGACCTTTAGAGTTTGGGTGACCTGCTATCATGTAATGAGCTTGGCCTTGCCCTGATACCAGCCCGCATCGTGACAGAAAGGAGGGGTCCAGGGTTTTCCTCTAAGACCTGGAGGTAGACTTCGCAAAGCGCTTGCTTCACCCACCTCCTTCACCCACCACTTCTCTTTGGGTATGACCCCTGTCTCCTCCTTACGGTCAATGATGGCCAGCATCTCAACCCCACCTTTGACAACTTCGCTGTAGGATGGGTATTTCTGGCCGCCGACTTTTTGTCTTTTAGCGATCTCACCCGTCTCTTCAGCCGAACGTTGTCTCTTTGGGGCTGTACCCGCCGGTTTTCCCAAGCCGGATAACATACCCCTTGCCCACTCTACCAATTTGGCCTGCTCCTCATTGAGCTGGTCAGTGGGTAGAGCCTCATATTTGCCCATTACCCTCATGGCCGCCTTCTTGTCGTAAAAGGCCTGCTTAGACGGACGGAAATGTTTATCCGATCCCCCTGGACTACCCCAGCAACCTTCTTCATGCTGCTGGGCCCCTCTACTGTCTGATGCCGATTGTTCCCCTGGGCAGCCCCCGCCCCTTGACCACAGTCAGCGTTTGTGTTTTCACCACTTCCCCCAGGTTTCTCCCTGCAACTCCCCTCTGCCCAAAACGAGAGACCAGTTTTCCCAAGCCTCCCCGTCTCCCCCTACCAGCGCTCGTGCTGGGACCAGCCTTAACGCCTAGGTCCCTTCTGCCTCCAGCTCCTCTCGATCTATCTACCAGCCTTGTATTAGCGGTAGACAGGATCCTCTCTGTCGGTTTTTTGGCAGAACCGCTCTCCTTTGGTTTTGAATTTTTTTAATTGGATAAGTGGTCCCACGAGTATCGGACAAGAGAGGTCCGCTCGCGCAGAGGTCCGTGTGCGCGGGTAAGGCTAGATAGAACCGGCGGACGCCAAGTATCCGGAGCACTCCGTTAGAGACTGGGCTAGTTTTTGACCTGGGTCCTCAACCAGGCTGAGCATCGACACGGGTCGTATGACATCTTGCTCCAACCCAGAGGTTTTTTATAGAGGTTTGCTCCTCCACACCCTGTATCCGGGGAGGTGTTTATTGACTCCTCAGTCTAGATCGGTAGTGTTCTGATATGAATAGCAGAGTTACCTCGGGCAGGATATGACCCTTCGCCACACACTATCGGTCTATATGGGATAGAGGCTAAGGTTCCTAGAACTTTAATCGCATATTCATATCCTGCGAAAATTTACGCTTCAACGAAACTGACGCTTCAACCCCCCGTATATAGGTAGCCCGTAATCCATTTTTGAAAGATATCAGGGCCCTAGTAGCTTTTATTAATATTGTTGGATGTATCATTGAGCGCCGAGAACTTAGGAATTTAATTATGTTGAAGCGTTTGAATAGACTTTCCCTCATATATTGACAGTGTTGCTTAAATGTAATGTTTATCAAAAATTATACCTAATAGTTTAAGATAGTTCGTGAATTCAATAATACAACTATCAAATGTTAATGTGGGGCATATGCAATGGTGTTTTTTACCAATATGTAGGACTTTACATTTATCTATAAGTAAGGCAGCTCCTGAAAATTTACCCCATTTTTTAATGTCACAGAGTATTTTTAAAGATATATTATTTAAAGCTACTATATCGATCATCTTGCTATAGAAGAAAGCATCGTCTTCATAAATACAAAGTATTATTATTATTTTTAGAATTATGCCATTTATGCGCTCCAACGGGATTATAAATAACACAACTGATAATGGCGATCTTTGAGGGATACCATTTTATAATGAATAGAGTTCTGACAGTGTGTTATTGACTCTAACTCGAGAGGAACTACCAGTCATGCCGTTAGCTTCCTGGGATTGTATTGCTGCGCGAGTATTTTGTTTTTATTGTCGATGTATAATTTACAGAAATTATTATCTTTGGAGTACTCAGAGCATTCGCTTCCAAAAGTATTTGCTATTTCTGAAGTTGTACTTAGGACATTTTGGTCTTTTTCTAGTGATCTTATCGTATGTGATTGAATGCCGATTATATATTCTATGTCCTGCCAGACTTTTTTGTGGAAGATGAAGGCGATATGTTGGCCAAGAATTCTTCAAAAGACGCGCTTGGCAGCATTATCTGCTGTTTTAAAAACTTCATTGGCTTTTTCATATGCAATTAAAAATAGGTATGGTATCCGTTTTGATGTACATACCAAAACAAGTTTGTTTATCCTCCCGTAATCCATCTAATTCTTGGTTTCACCAATGCACTGTGCGTAGGCAAGGTTTTTTTTTGCGGAATTGATATGTTTCCAACAGATTTTAGGTTCACATCCGAAGTAGTTTCGAATTTAAAATTGTTGATTCCATTGGCCCTATATTTATCCCAGTTAGCTTGATCCGTTTTGAATTTAACCACTACTGCCCGTTTTTCAGTTTTGAAGTTATTCTGAAGAACTGTGGTAATCGGGTAGTGACCGCTACCGTGAAGGTCATCTGAGATTTTCCATTCACAATTTGACAGAAGAATGGGTGAAACTAAAGTCAAATCAATGTGAATGAGCGAGCTATGAGTAGATAAGTCTGTGGGTGAACCATTATTTAGTACCGATAGGTCGGCTGTTAATATGATGTCTTCTATTAATTGGCCCCTGAAGTTAGCATCATGCGAGCCCCAGGTGTCAAAATCCCCAGTCAATATGATTGGGGTATTTATTGGTGTCAAAGAATCAAGCATTTCTTTGGATGAGAAATATTGTTGGAGCGGTATGTAACTATTCAGTATAGATACTTTATGAGTAAAAATTATATATATTATATTTTATACACTATGAGGTGATGTTTGTTTTAATTAGGATAGCAATGCTTTGTTTAGCACTAAGGTTCGTCCCAAGGTTACAAAAGTACCCAGTGAAATAGTTAGGATAGTAAATATTATCTGCACTGCCAGGGAAGTGTGTTTCTTGGATACATATTATGTCGGGGTTTTGCTTATTTATAATTAGTAGTAGTTCGTGGTAGTTGTTGTTGTACCCTTTCATAATCCATTGCAATATAGAAATACGCATAGGTAAAAAATATAAGAAAGAGTTTCCTGTATTGGAAAATACCAAAGATGAAGAAGGGAAATCGTCTTTTTTGAGTTATATATATATATATATATATATATATATATATATATATATATATATATATATATATATATATATATATATATATATATATATATATATATATATATATATATATATATATATATATATATATATATATATATATATATATATAGGAGTGTAATGTAGATCGCCTCCTCGTGGTGCACTCTGGATAGCGCTAAATGGTCTATATCCCCCCCCCCCGGCATCCGGTGCAACCTCCCTGTGGAGAGCATCTGATGTCAGACGGCACGACCCTATTCGTCCACGGACTACCCCCCAACAATATTTTTATTTGATTGCTTCTGGGCTGGCGGGTGTGGCTTCTGGACCAATTACCACTGGGGTGAAACCCAGTGCGAACGGCTCCAGTTTAAGGTCACATCCGTCTCCGTCCTGTTAAAACCTTGGCAGGCCTCAAAGTACGTTCGATGTACGTCATCATTTGGTTGACGATGTAGGTTTGGTTGGGACTAGCTCCCAATTAGCACTGGTCTGGCTCTGAGCACTCGCACTCATAAGGACTTGTGCCAACCCTCGCATGGCCTCCCTGCATTTGCATAGATAACCATGGGACCAATAAGCTGACTACATATTCGTATTGAGATAGCGGCTTTGAGTGGGGATCCTTTTTGCATGGACACATTCCTGAAAAAACCCAACAAAAAACCAACAGCCAACCCACAATAGGAGCCATCAACGAGCTCAGTTAGGCAAAAAACTGCCTTGAGCTCAGCAGCAACTTCGTCTTGGACATTTGTCCCCAGACCAAGGATGTCGTCGGGTGTTACGGCCAAAAGGCCAGCCCCGCTCCCAGCCACAAGCGCATCCTCACAGGGTCACAAAAACCCTGCTTCGGACTACCCCTGCACCAGGGCTGCTAGGCCGGGTGCTAGGGTCGCCCCTCCGTCCGCTCCTCGGACTGGTACAGGGAGAGCTTCGGCAAATAAGCCGACCTCCTTCAGCACGGGCCCCAGCACCAATCTCCCTTCAGGTGCTCGGACGCATGTGAATGCGTCTACACGGGCGTACAGAACCCGTAGGTCCGCCTTCAGGATTCTGCAAAGGTTGGAATCTGCCGACCCCGCTTCAATGCCTGATAAAGACAAGGGAGCGCTGGCATGGGCTCACCAAAATGTTGGTGCTCGTCCGCAGCCACCCCCTGAAGGTGGTCAGAAACGGCAACGGTCGACTGAGCACCCCTCCCAATCAGTCGTGCGGGAAACTAAACGCCCACGACTGGCTTCCAAGCCGAGATTTACCCGGCCATTTAATGAGGTAGCCAAAGAGGGCCTCATCTGGGCAATCGTTGACACTGGAAACAGTGACGGTAGCATTTCCCCAGCGAACTGGAAATTGGTGGAGAAGGCCCTTTTCTGGATCTACAGGGAGATCCTGAGGGCCAATCCTGGCCCATCACCTGTATGCCGCGACGCGGGATGGTATCAGGGGCACGTGAAGCTCATCGCGTACTCAGATGAGCGCTCGGCTGAGCTTTACAAGATGGCCATCTCAATGGTTGGCGAAATCTGGCCGGGGGCCAAGCTCTTAGCTGTTCCCAGAGACCAGATCCCGAACCGCCCGCGTTCCAGGGCCTGGGTTCCGGCAGAGCACTCCTCGCCGGAAGAAATTCTGGAGTTGTTTAGGCTCAGCAATTACGACCTCCCCACGGATGACTGGAAGGTTGCAATAATAAGCGAGCCCAAGGGCAATTCTCGAGAGATCATCATTATTCTTAATGAGGACTCTCTAGCCCCTATTAATGCCAAAAAGGGAGAGATCAACTATGGTTTTAGTTCGATCTCACTCAAGGTCTATAGGAGCGACAACCAGGGAGCATACAAGCCCCCCATTCAGGCCGAACCGGATCTCACCTTCGATGATGGGGAGAGTTACGCTTCGGCCTCAGAATCGGTAGGCAGTTTCTGCGGACGTCCGATAACCAATATCGACGACGTTGGTGATTCTCCTCGGTCAGAAGAGGAGGCAGCCAGCGTGACGATGATGGCCACCTCCGGGAATGGTGAGGGTATTACAGATTAACCTTCACCATTCCATGGCTGCCTCAGCAGCCCTGATCCTCCACCTGACTCAAAAAGGAGAAGAACTCATACTGGTCCAAGAACCTTGGGTCGTAAATGATCAGGTTCGCGGACTCACTACAAGCGGATACCGCACAGTTTTCGTGCAGGATCGAGGTAAACCCAGAGCCTGTATTCTTGTTAAGAACAATATTAACGCTCTTCTTCTTCACAGGTTCAGCGACAAGGATAATGTAGCCATGGTTATTTCCACCAACACCATGGCTATATGGATCGTCAGCAGCTACATGGCGCACGACCACGGGCTGACGCCGCCTCCGGATGCTTTAAGGCTGCTGGTATAGGAGGCTAATAGAAAGCGCATCCCGGTAATCATCGGGGCCGATGCCAATGCCCATCACGAGGTGTGGGGCAGCACGGATACCAACGAGCGGGGTGAGTCACTCTTTGATTTTATTCTTACTAACGACATAGTAATTACTAACAGGGGGCCAACCTTCATTACCTCAAATAGAAAGGAGGTTCTCGATCTAACTCTTGGTAATAATCACTCGTCTCACCTTATTTCGAGCTCACGCGTTTTGCAGGAATGCTCCTTCTCGGACCACCGTTACATCTGTTTTAGAATTGCGATCTCAGATACGTTAGATACGGCAGAGCGCAAAAGACACACTAACAGGAAAAGAACTGACTGGACACGATTCCAGACCACTATGGAGTCGGGCCTGCAGTCGATTCCTCCCACGATCAATAATCACCTCGATATAGATCGAGCGGTTGAAACCATTACAGCACTATCTAACTCTGCTGCCAAATCAGCCTGCAACTTCCCGAAACCAAGAGGAAAACCAAAACCCCCTTGGTGGAATTCGGAAATTGCTGAGCTACGAAAAGTATGTCGCAAGCTCTTCAACAGAGCCAAAGCTACAGATGACTGGCTCCCTTTCAAAGACAAACAAAGGGAACTCAAGTATATGGTTAGGAGATCCAAACGAGCGTCTTGGCGAGACTTCTGTGGCAACATAGAAAGCTCGTCCGAGACAAGTAGACTCCGGAGGATTCTCAATACCACCCCTCGGGCTCTGGAATGTATTCAGAGATCGGACGGTACCTGGACCGACTCTGAAACCGACACTTTGGACCCCCTAATAGAAACACACTTCCCGGGGAATGAAATCTTTGTGGATTGCAGGTCTTTTAACACCAACCACTCTTTAAGTCACTCAACCCAATTCCAAATGACCAACACGCATATTCAGTGGGCCATCAACAGCTTTAAGCCTTTTAAATCTCCCGGGCCTGATGGTATCATTACCGCGGACATTCAGCACACTGCAAGTGCGGTTGCGCCCTGGCTACTGCATGTTTATAATGCATGCATAAGGTGGTCGTACATTCCCATAAGCTGGAGAGAAGCTCGAGTAGTTTTCATCCCTAAAGCGTGAAAGTCGATTTACACTAAGCCTAAGGACTATAGGCCAATTAGCCTGTCCTCCTTTCTTTTGAAAACACTGGAAAGAGACCTTGATATACAAATCAGGAGCTCTATTAATTCCACGGGCCTTTCCAAATCACAACATGCCTACACTAAAGGCAAGTCTGTGGAAACACCGCTTCACGTGCTCATTGAGCAAGTATAGAAATCTCTTGCCAACAAAGAATATACTCTTGCAATATTTCTCGATATAGAAGGGGCATTCAACAATATTTGTCCCTCCGCCATCACGAAATCCTTAGTAAACCTGAACCTGGACCCCAGCTTGGTTAGGTTCATCGAACAGCTACTGAAAACACGCGTCATTAGCTCCTCAATAGGAAACGTACATGCTAAAAGGACTGTCAAGAGAGGTACTCTACAAGGCGGTGTGCTCTCACCCCTCATATGGAATTTGACGGTGAACACACTACTTAGTAGATTAGATCAGACCGGCTGCAACACTATAGCTTATGCGGACGACATTGCTATCTCTATTTCCGGTAAATATCTGTCAACACTATCAGAAAAGCTAAGCTACACTCTTAGTATTCTGTCCCAATGGTGTCTTGAAGTTGGCCTGGATGTCAACCCTTCCAAAACTGAGGTCGTGCTCTTCACCAGGAAGCATAAAATACCAAGTTTTGACTTACCCAAACTTAATGGGAATACGCTTAGCCTAAGCAATAGCGTCAAGTATCTAGGTCTGATCCTGGACCCTAAGCTCCATTGGAAAGCAAATCTGGCGGAGAGAGTACGGAAAGCCACGTGTGCTCTGTACTGTTGCAAGAGGGCCATGGGTACAACATGGGGCGTCCAACCTCGAACCATGTCCTGGCTCTATGCGGCGCTGGTTGAGCCGTACTTTCTCTACGGCGCTGTCTTCTGGTGGCCCGCAACTGACAAGGCGGCGAACCCAAAACCTCTTGACAAGGTTAGAAGAACAGCAGCGGTTATGATAACAGGGGCTCTGCGTACCACCTCTACCAAAGCTCTATTTGCATTCCTACATTGGTTGCCCACTAGGCTTCTGGTTAGGCAACAAGCAAAATGCTCGGCAACCAGACTCAATTCTATATCGCGCTGAACTAGACTGAACCTGGGCCACGCCAATATTCTGAGCAGGACACGCCCGTACAGGCGGACGTCGACTATACGTGCTCTACACCTAATCTAAACCACGGGTTCGACACTTATATTCCTAGTAGAGAGGAATGGTCCAACAATTTAGTGGTCACTGGCAGTTCGATTGACATATATACGGATGGCTCCAAACTGGAGAATAAGGTCGATTGCGGCAGCTTCTCCAGAAAACTTGGCATCAAGCTCTCCTATCATCTCCCTGACCATTGCAGCGTCTTTCAGGCGGAAGTAATGGCAATATTTCAAGCGTCCAAGTGGCTTATTCGAAATGAAGTATGCGATGTGATGATACACATATTCACGGACAGTCAGGCGGCAGTCAAGTCACTGGCTGGTGTATTCACTACCTCTAAGCTTGTACTCGATTGCCGCTCCTCCCTGAACGTCGTCTCAGGTAACTCACAAGTTCACATATGCTGGGTGCCTGGACATAGCGACATTCAAGGAAACTGCGAGGCCGATGAATTGGCCAAAATAGGTACGCTGCTCCCTGACTCCCTCCTTTGATGTAGGTGTCCCACTGGCCACGGTCAAATGGGCCATAAAACATGACTACCTTGAGGCAACTAAAAGAGCCTGGGTAAATGAACATACCTGTAGTGTTGCTAGACAAGCCTGGAGCACTATCGACATTAGTCGAACTAGTCAGCTACTCAGTGTTAGCAGGAACTCCATCAGCACTCCAATAAATGTACCTTGCGGGACACTGTCTGATCAGTAAACATGCTGAAAGACTAGCACTGCCCCATAACGACTTCTGTCGCAGCTGTGGCTCTGAGGAGGAGGAAGAAACAGTACTTCATCTCAGGTGTCAATGCGAAGCTCTGGCCAGGCGAACATTAAAATTCCAAGGATCACCTTTCTTCACTATCTTAACCGAACTATCTTCCATCAACATTAAGGACATAGCCAGGTTCATTTCGGAATCACTGTGGTTCCCAAAATTCTAGACGAGGGAGACGCGTCGTCTTAGTGTGGTACCACAACGATCCATTGTATGTGCTTAAGTGTGCTTTTGCGTCGAAGGCTGCCACTCCTACCTACCTACCTACCATATATATATATATATATATATAACGGGTCCGCCAAATAACTTTTTTTTTTTTGAAAATTCTATAAAAAAAACTACTGGATATTTTCTCAAATTTCTTTTTTTATTTGAAAGTACAATCCTTCCGGTTAATAATGGAAAATAATTTCATTCAAATGGCTGTCTCGGCTAGCCATGCAGTAGCCTACACGAACGGTCGAATTTTTAAGCACATTATCGATTGTGTGCAGCTGTATTTCACCAATGACTTCACGAATATTGTCCTTTAAAGCGTCAATTGTCTCTGGCTTGTCGGCGTAACACTTATCTTTGAGGGCACCCCACAAATAATAGTCCAACGGTGTCAAAGCGAAGCTCCGAGGTGGCCAAACGACATCAGCTCTGCGGCTGATAATGCGATCTTCAAAAACAGGGCGCAAAACATCGAGTGTAGCTTCGGCTGTGTGGCACGTAGCGCCGTCCTGTTGAAACCAAATGTTGCCAATATCCTCCTCTTAAATTTTTGTGAACAAAAATTCGTTCAACATGGCCCGATAACGATCGCCATGGACTGTAACGGCCACTCCTTGCTCATTTTCGAAGAAAAATGGCCCAATTATGCCTCTGGACCAAAATCCGCACCAAACAGTGACTCGTTTTGGGTGCATCGGCTTTCCAATGTATGCGTGCGGGTTTTCTGTGCCCCAAATGCGACAATTTTGCTTGTTTACATACCCGCCAAGATCTAAATGAGCTTCATCTGAAAAGATGATTTTTTTGGCAAAATCGGCATCTTCTGTAAGTCGATCGCAGGCCCACTTAGCGAAGCGAAAACGCATTAGATGGTCAGTTGGCTTCAACTCCTAAACCAATTGGACTTTGTATGGCGGAATACCAAGGTTTTTATGCAAATTTCGTCTCAATGATGTCTCCGAAATGTACAATTGTTGAGAACGACGGTGAATTGATGTTGATGGCGCTTCACGCACACTTTCTGCCACAGCAGCAATATTCTCGGGTGTACGCACTATTTTTGGCTTTTCACGCTTTGGTTTATCGATGAGGATGCCAGTTTCTTTCACTTTTTTCACAAGATAACGAACATACGGAGCTGACGGTGCTTCTCTTCTTCCAAAATCAATCAATTTTCGCACACATTCTGCAACATTACCATGATTTTCAAAGTAATGTCGCAATATTTCCCAGCGTTGTTCAAGCGTATACACAACCATATTCGTTCAGCGGAAGGATAAAACTAATTATCTGTCAAATCAGACATGAGCTAAAAGTTACCATTCCCGAAATAAGCACTAGTTGAAAAAAAAACGTTAGATGGCGGACCCGTTAGATATATATATATATATATATATATATATATATATATATATTATATATATATATATATATATATATATATATATATATATATATATATATATATATATATATATATATATATATATATATATACGAGGGCGGATTGATATTGAAGCTACCTAGCGCTAGATGGCAGCACAAACACAAAAACTAACACACAACTACACAACAATACTGTGCATGTATCAACGAAGCAAACTCCGTTTAGGACGATCTACGGGTTTGATTTCAACATGCCAGCAAATTTGAAGCGCAAATGTGCGCCAGTATACAATGCTGACGATCCCAATAAAGTGCAAAAGTATCAGCTACAGCGAGCGCACGAATTGGTTAGAGAAAACCAGGATTGTGCTAAACGAGTAGCCAGGGAAGCCTATAACAAGGTACTAATCCCAGACGTTTTTAATGTGGGTGGCCAAGTACTAATGAAGAATCAGGCTAGGAGAAAAAAATTCTCACCTGTTTGGATAGCTCCGTACGTAGTAGCAGAGATCCGCAACCCGGTTACAACAGTCATAACAATTAAGGGCAAGAAAAAGAAGCTACACAATAATTTATTGAAATTGTTCTACATTAGACCACACCACTAAAGACATGTGTTAACAGTGTTTTACAAGTGTAAACACAAGAATAACAACGTAAACACGTACGTGTGTGTATCAAATAACACACACAGCGCCGATTTTCAAAATCAATGCCAGTAGAAGTGTGCCGCTTCAACTCGGGCAAGTAGAATTGACGTAATTAAAATTTGCTTATTGGGCACTGTAACCGAATGAGGCACCATAGAGAAGAATTTTTTTAAACGTAGAATATATACACACATACATACGGCAGTTAATGAAATGAAATACGATGCGTAAGCAGTAGCGCCGGCACCGTTGGTGAAGTAAGTACGAGGGCGGATTGATATTGAAGCTACCTAGCGCTAGATGGCAGCACAACCACAAAAACTTTTTTTTTTAGAAATTGCGATCTGTCAAACGTCAGCTGTTAAAATTTTACCCAAATTCATCAATTAGTTTATTTATTGTAGTCGTTTGAAGTAAGCAACTTTTGTGTTTCTTGAAAAATGGAAAAAAGCGAATTTCGTGCAGTGATTAAACAATATTATTTGAAAGGGAAAACGGCGAAAGAGACAAAAGAAAAGCTCGATAAACATTACGGTGGGTCTGCTTCGTCAGATTACATGGTAAAATATTGGATTGCTGAATTTAAACGCGGCCGAACAAGCACTGCAACAATACCATCAACAGGAAGGCCAAAAGAGGTGGTTACTGAAGAAAATATCAAGAAAATCCTCGATATCGTTATAAATGATCGTCGAGTCAAGTTGCGTGAGATTGTTGAAATGGTAAACATATCATATGAACGTGTGTTCACCATTTTGCATGAACATTTGCATATGAAAAAGCTATCGGCAAGATGGGTGCCGCGTTTGCTCAGTGTCGAACAAAAACGAGTTTGACAGACCACTTCACAGCGGTGTTTGGACATGATAAAGCGTAATCCTGTTGATTTTTGGCGTCGATTAATAACTGCTGATGAAACGTGGGTCCACCACTACACACCTGAAACGAAACATCAATCGAAACAATGGGTGGAAGCTGGTGGAAGTGCTCCGAAGAAGGCGAAGGCAGTGAAATCGGCTGGCAAGGCTATGGCCACTGTATTTTGGGATACATACGGAGTATTGCTCATAGATTATCTTGAAAAAGGATCCACAATCACAGGAAAATATTATCATGCATTATTGGATCAATTGATTGATGCAATCAAGGAAAAACGACCACATTTAAAGAAGAAAAAAATGCTCTTTCTTCAAGACAACGCACCGGTTCACACAGCATTAGATACGATGCTAAAATTACGTGAAATACACTTCAAATTGGTTAATCATCCACCTTATAGTCCAGATTTAGCTCCTAGTGACTTTTTCCTGTTTCCAAACTTGAAAAAATGGCTCGCAGGAAAAACATTCATCTCAAAAGAAGAAGTGATTACCGAAACTAACGCGTATTTTGAGGGGTTCCCGAAATCGTATTATTCAGATGGTATAATAAGTTGGAGTAAAAAGGAGACTATGTTGAGAAATAAATGGTTTTTGAAAAAAAAAATTGTTTTTTTCCCAGTTAGGTAGCTTCAATATCAATCCGCCCTCGTATATATACATATCTGATTTTAGGCTCAGAGCCGACCTTTATAATACAAAATAGAAACGTAGTGTTAGATATTACCCTGACCTTCGATAATTTCCCGAACAAGGTGGGGAGTGTCGAATGAAAATTCCTACTCTGACCATCGCTATATAGAATACGAATTGAACTTCCCAGTATCTCCAGTTAAGACTTAGTTCACTGAATAGTTCACTGAGAGCCGGGTGCCCGGTTGTAAAACTGAGAGGCAAGAACAAACCACCTTGGTGGTCAATTTATCTAGGCCGTCTCCGGAAGTCCAATACGCGGTTATTCAATAGGGCTAAAACTTCGGGTCTGCCCTCGGACTGGGAAGCCTACAAGGCTATGCTTAAAATATACAAGAAAGCAATCAGAACTGCGCAACGAGAGTCCTGGCAAAATTATTGTAGGGATGTGGAAGAAACATCGGAAGCAGCTAGACTAAGAAGAAGAATCCTACCGATGACACCACACAACCTGGGCTAACTTAAAGGTGCGGGTAATGTGTGGAGCGAAACGCGCGAGGAATCTTTGGCTCTTCTCTTAGATACGCATTTTCCAGGCAGCAGGACATTGGAGGGTAGTAACTCGACACCTAGGGGCAGGCACTCTGAGATAGGGAATTCGATAGTTACAGTCGAGAAATTTGAGTGGGCCATTGGTGCATATAAATCTCCGGGTCCGGATGGAATTTACCCAGCAGAATTGCTACAATCACGGGACATAATTACACCCTGGGTTGTGACTGCAATTAGAAACTGTCTTAACCTGGGCTATATTCCGCTACGATCGAGAGAAACGAAGGCTTCCTTCATTCCCAAAGCGGGCAGGTCCTCACATGTAAATCCTAAAGACTTCAGACCAATCAGTCTCACGTCTTTCCTCCTAAAAACATTGGAGATATTGATGGATGCACACTTACGGGAAGCTATACCAACTGCTAGAATCTCCTCGGCACAACATGCATACACAAAGGGCAAATCGACAGAGACGGCGTAACACGTTCTTATTCCTATAGTGGGAAAGCCATCCAGCAGAAGGATTTCGCACTAGCGGTATTCATTGACATAGATGGCGCGTTTAACAACATAAATGCGAACGCCATTAGGGGAGCGTTAGAAGCTCTGGGCGTCGATCCTAATATGGTTGCGCTCGTGAGCAGGAAGGTAACTGCCAGCTTAGGTACCTACACCTTAAGCAGACAGGTCTGCAGAGGCACTCCTCAGGGAGGAGTCCTCTCCACCTGCTCTGGAATTTGACGGTAAATTCATTACATGGCAACCCCCTATAGAATCAGACCTATATTGATATATGGAATACTGGTGTGGAGGCCAGCCACTCAAAAACAAAGCTATTTGAAGCTTCTGACCAAGGTCCAAAGAACGGCTTCTCTGTGCATATCTGGTGCTTTAAGGACCACTCCAACTAAAGCGTTAGAAGTAATACTCAACCTGCCCACATTAGCCTGGTCGTTAAACAAGTGCACTCGTGTGCCCAAGACCCATTGGCCTTACGCACGACCCTATCCTTCAGTATCAGTTTACAGGTGGAAATTGGTATTCCACCTCGCACCTGTCTGCATATTAGCTGAAGCAGGATAGCCACCAATCTCCGAATGAGTTGTACGAACTTATACAAAAGCTTCTGTGCACAACTAATACTATCTTTCAAAACAACTTCAAGAAAACTGTCGCACATTTATGGTAACGTCAACACTACGAAGTTGTATCTCACTCTGCAAGCAACATAACTTCGATACACCTAGCTCTCAAAACAAAATCGGCTCGACAGCTCCCTGGTTACTAAAGCATTCTTCAATCAACACCACACTTCACCAACATAGCAAACTAGCCAGTAGCTAAACAGTTTATAAAAAAAACTATTCATGAAACAACTCTCCGAGCGCAACTGGAAGAACTGGAGATGATTATAAACCGACGGTTATATACCCTAACTCATGGTTTGATCCTCATCCTATATATATATATATATATATATATATATATATATATATATATATATATATATATATATATATATATATATATATATATATATATATATATATATATATATATATATATATATATATATATATATTTGGGTTACGCTCGGGAGTAGCGTATCCAATAAAAAAAAAGAAATAAAAATAAAATGCTTCTTTTAATTTAAAAAATTTAAAATATACTATGACGTATTTGTTATATCGTATACATAATATAAAATTCGTTTCTGCAAATTCCTAGAAATTTTGTTAAGTCCAGTATTTAATATAAATTTTAATTTCACAAAACGCTCTATAACACTCCACACTAGCTTCAGCACAGAAATGAGAACGCGCGCACGGCTCCGGCGCCGCGAACGGAAGAGAAAAAATGGAAAAGCCGGAAACACGAAGTGTATTGCTCAGCAGCCAACACAGGCTAGTTCCGGTTTACCCATAAACTCGCTGTGCGACAGCGACAGCCTGTTAATAGATGGCGCGCGGAACTAACGCCTGCTTGCGTTGGCGTACCCGACAACTGGGTGGGGGTAGTGGTGTCTCAACACATATATATATATATATATATATATATATATATATATATATATATATATATATATATATATATATATATATATATATATATATATATATATATATATATATATATATATATATATATATATATATATATATATATATATATATATATATATATATATATATATATATATATATATATATATATATATATATATATATATATATATATATATATATATATATATATATATATATATATATATATATATATATATATATATATATATATATATATATATATATATATATATATATATATATATATATATATATATATATATATATATATATATATATATATATATATATATATATATATATATATATATATATATATATATATATATATATATATATATATATATATATATATATATATATATATATATATATATATATATATATATATATATATATATATATATATATATATATATATATATATATATATATATATATATATATATATATATATATATATATATATATATATATATATATATATATATATATATATATATATATATATATATATATATATATATATATATATATATATATATATATATATATATATATATATATATATATATATATATATATATATATATATATATATATATATATATATATATATATATATATATATATATATATTCTGCCGGGTATCATTTGAAATTAATTTTATATCTTTCAGTTTTGTTTACACTTCTCGTATATTTGAGATTTAATGTTTTCAATTTGATTGCTTGTGTTCAACTGCGAATACTTGTTTTTTTCCTGAACGCTTGCTACTCCGTACCCGAATATTTGTATTATGAACGCTTGCTATTCCACACTTTCTGAAAGATTCTCAATCAGTATTTAACCTACTGAAAGTTTATTCTGATTGAGAATTGGTTCCATACATATAGAACGAAGCAAACGAAGTCAAAATCTGACTCGCTTACTTTGAGTTTTTATTTGTTTGAAGCAAAAGATTTTGTGTGGGTGAAATTTGTCAAATTCCATCTTCACACTGCCTCCTTACTTCGCGAAAAATAGAGGATGGTTATCGTACCTTGCCGGAATGTAATTCTATATTCGCCCTAGTGTCCGTTTCTCTCCCGTGAAATGCGTTTGTTTATTAGCGTAGGCTGCGTTGCTACCAGGGGCACATAATGGTTTCAGCTCGCTAATATGCGCCGTTTTTGTCTCCTTGCTTCCCTTCCGTTTCATCTTGACAATGACTGGGGAGGTCAAGGTGTCTATACGGTATGGCCCATCGTAGCATGGGGTCAGCTTGGCGGCGAAGTGGTCAATGGTTTTGCACAAATGGTGCTGTTTTGCTAACACTAATTGCCCGACTTCTGGTTTCCAGGGCCTTCGTCGTAGGTTATAATACCGTCGGTGAATTTGCGTTCGCTCTAGATTTATTGCCAGCAATTCACATCCTTCCTTAACTAGTTCGGCTCTCTCGTTGGGGGTGTGTTTCCTTTGTCAGTTTCTGGGATGATTTCATCCTACAGCACTCCTGGGTGGCATGGCTCTCGTCCTTGTATGAGGAACGCGGGGCTATAGCCAGTGGTTTCAGACACGCGAAGATTATTTTATTTCAGGTAACAAGCCATCCCACTTTTCTTGTTGTTTACTGGCATATTGGGCGTCCATTGTCTTCACTGTGCGGTTGGCGTGTTCGACGGTATTTTCCTTTGGTATGTAGGGTGCGGTAAACTGGTGCTTGATACCGTAGTCTTCGAAAAAGTGCTGAAAGGACTTGCTTGTGAACTGCGAACCGTTGTCCGCCACCAAGACCTTTGGGACTCCCAAACGGGCTAAGATGCGCTCCTGAAAGGCTCGTTGTAGGGTCTCGGAGGTGGCCTTCCAGAGGGGCGCCATCTCTGTTAATTTTGAAAACTTGTTCCATTGTGTTTCTATGCTTTGAGCGGGGTACGGGCCCAACAAACTCAGGCCACAATATGGCCCACGGCTCCGGGTGTATTTGCATTAGCATTTCCCTAGTCGGCTGTTGCTGGCTGGGGTTGTATTTCTGGCACAGTATACACTGACAAACGTAGCGGATATTGTCCCTGAACAGTCATAGCCAATAATAGCTGTTTGCAACTCGGGGTATTGTCTTCCAGATGCCTAGGTGTCCTGCGGTTCGCGCATCGTGGTCCTTTTGTAAAATACGTATCCCCAGGGGCCTAGGTACGCATAGCTTGAATGGTATACAGTCCTCATAACCCGTGCGATTTAGTATATGGCAATACAGCTGCCCGTTTTTCAAGGTGTAGTCGGGGAATTGTGCCGGGTTGGAAATACTTCTCCTTTCCGCTTGAGCCACCACTTACAATTTTTCTCTGCTTGGTCCTGCACGGTGACAGCATGCAGTTTCGACTGGTTGCATTGATAATGCGTCTGCTAGTGCATTTAGTTTTCCCTTGCGATTCTGTACCTCAAATGAGTGCTGCTGGAGTTCGAGTCCTAAAGGGCTCTCTATGGAATTTAGAAACTGTAGCGATAGTTGGTCGGTGATCACAGTGAAGTGGTAGCCCTCCAGATACGACCGCATTTTCCGTTTGTCCCATAGTATGGCTAGACACTCCTTCTCAGTTGGGGAGTAGTTTAGCTCAGCTCCATTCAGGTGTCTGCTAGTGTATGTCATCACTAGCTCAGCCCCCTCGATCTCCTGCGGAAGCACTGCTCCCAACCTGTAGTCACTGGCGTCGGTCTGGAGTGTGAACTTTTGACTAAAGTCTGGGCAGGCGATTATCGGAGCTTCCGTTAATCGTTTTTTCAATAATTCAAAGGCCTCCTGTTACTCGGTACCCCATCGGAAATGTTTTCCTTGTCGTACGATCTCGAGTGCTTCAACTCCCGTATCGCCGCGATTTTATCAGTATCTATGCCCTTGTCGCTGACCACGTGTGACAGATATTTCAGCTCCTTCCGAAAGAATGCACACTTCTCCAGGTTTATTTTTAAGTTTGCCTCCCTCGAGCGTCGGAACAGGTGCAGGTACTCCTCTAGGTCTCTCCGCGTGACAATGATGACATCAAAGTAGGTGGCCAATAACTTGATCCAGTGCTCTCTTAAATGTTGCTGGTGCGGAGTGTAGTCCGAAAGGCATAACACGCCACTGGAAGAGGCCTCTGCCGGGTACCGCAAATGCGGCTTTCTGTGCTCCTTCATTGGTATCTGCCAATACCCGTTTTTCAGATCGAGACTAGTGATGAATATAGCCTCACGAGTTGACGATACTCGATGCACAGACGCCATTTCCCATCCAGCTGTGTTACTGGCACAATCGGTGCCCTGTAGGGGCTATGTGAGGGTTCGGTACAGCCTTTCGCTATCAAATCGTTTACCTCCGCGCTAATTATTTCTTGCTGTGCTCCTCAGGTAGTATCGTTGTTTGATGGACCGATCATCGTGCATCACTATCTTGTTGCTTGTGAGATTGGTAACGCTTGGACCGTCTGTGAATAACTCTGTGGCCAGAAACAGTTCTATCTTTTCTTCGGCCGTAGCGGCTTCTTGTCTTATGCTTGTGCACGATGCGGTGACTTCTGATTACATACCATCCGTCTGGGGCCTAGCTGTTTTTCCCGGCTTCAACATGTCAGGGACAGGCCTTGCTGTGCCATGAAGTCCAGGCCGAGCAGTAAGTCGTCGGTGGATTGGGCATGCTAAGTAGCTCCAGCTGACATACCTTCCCTCCAAGCTTGACACACGTCACAAACGCTTGAGTAATATCTCTCGTTCGCCCATCCGCCATCCGTGCTCTAGTGTATGTAGTTTTTACTCTACCGGTGGTAGCACCTAAATGGGAAATGAGTTGCTCGCTTACAAAACTCCTTGTCGCACCTGTGTCCAGTGTGGCCGTGATGTTTTCTGTGCAAATTCTGACGGCGGCACAAATACGCTGTCCTTCGTAGCGTAGTGCACTTACTGTGTTTGAGGCTTGTTGCCGGTGGGCTGCACGATGCCTCGTTTCCCCCTATGCATCATATTCAACTGTTCTAGTTACTCTCTTTTACCACTCCCACCAGAAAAGGACTTGGGCATTGCGGCAGTGTCGCGCTATGTGGGCAGACTGACATCGTCTGCGTGCTCTTCGTGGATTACGAATTAGTGTTTGACTGTTGTCACACCAATTGGCACTGACCTGGTCACCTTTCCCAGAACTCGAGCCTTTTTTCTGTCGCTGTCATTAATTTTTTTCCCATAAGTGGCTCTACGTCCTCGTGGATTAGATCACTTCTGATAATAGAATGCGATACACCCGTGTCCAATATCAGAGTAAATGGCTTTCCCGCTACTATTCTATCAGCAGTCAAACTGATTATTTTACGTGTCAATTATGAAATATAGATTCTAGGGTAATCCGTTGTGGGAGCCAGTTCATCCCCTTTGAACTGACTTTTTTAGTTTAACGAGTGCTTCGGAACGATCTTCTTGTCCCTATTTTCCGTTTCATCGTCACTTAGTTCGAAAGTCTTTGACCGTGATCTCTTGCGATGTTTCCGGCAGTCTCGCGCCCTGTGACTTGTGTCGCAAATGAAGCATTTCCATTTGAATGGACCTTGGTTCTCCGAAGATGCGTTCACTTCTGATATGTTAACTACTTTGTACGCTTCGCTATTGCCTGCACCAGGTCAGCATGTTCCACATCCAATTTGCGTACTTAATGAGCTGGTTGGCATACAGCTATCGCAGTTTCATAAGTAAGCGCATTACTGATTGTCCCTATGAATGTCCTCTTCGGCATCGTTAATGTAGCTATTGTGACGACTAAAATCTTCTGTGGGAAATTTTGGTCCAAACTATAGGTGACAAAGTCGCTAAGCAGCTATATCCACATACACATCACGGATAATAGACCCGAACAGTTGCATCAAGGAAACGCCCACAATACAAACCGAAGCAACTGCATTAAAAATTTTACGAAAAACTACTTACGTTGTAACCAATCATATATATATATATATATATATATATATATATATATATATATATATATATATATATATATATATATATATATATATATATATATATATATATATATATATATATATATATATATATATATATATATATATATATATATATATATATATATATATATATATATATATATATATATATATATATATATATATATATATATATATATATATATATATATATATATATATATATATATATATATATATATATATATATATATATATATATATATATATATATATATATATATATATATATATATATATATATATATATATATATATATATATATATATATATATATATATATATATATATATATATATATATATATATATATTCTGCCGGGTATCATTTGAAATTAATTTTATATCTTTCAGTTTTGTTTACACTTCTCGTATATTTGAGATTTAATGTTTTCAATTTGATTGCTTGTGTTCAACTGCGAATACTTGTTTTTTTCCTGAACGCTTGCTACTCCGTACCCGAATATTTGTATTATGAACGCTTGTTATTCCACACTTTCTGAAAGATTCTCAATCAGTATTTAACCTACTGAAAGTTTATTCTGATTGAGAATTGGTTCCATACATATAGAACGAAGCAAACGAAGTCAAAATCTGACTCGCTTACTTTGAGTTTTTATTTGTTTGAAGCAAAAGATTTTGTGTGGGTGAAATTTGTCAAATTCCATCTTCACACTGCCTCCTTACTTCGCGAAAAATAGAGGATGGTTATCGTACCTTGCCGGAATGTAATTCTATATTCGCCCTAGTGTCCGTTTCTCTCCCGTGAAATGCGTTTGTTTATTAGCGTAGGCTGCGTTGCTACCAGGGGCACATAATGGTTTCAGCTCGCTAATATGCGCCGTTTTTGTCTCCTTGCTTCCCTTCCGTTTCATCTTGACAATGACTGGGGAGGTCAAGGTGTCTATACGGTATGGCCCATCGTAGCATGGGGTCAGCTTGGCGGCGAAGTGGTCAATGGTTTTGCACAAATGGTGCTGTTTTGCTAACACTAATTGCCCGACTTCTGGTTTCCAGGGCCTTCGTCGTAGGTTATAATACCGTCGGTGAATTTGCGTTCGCTCTAGATTTATTGCCAGCAATTCACATCCTTCCTTAACTAGTTCGGCTCTCTCGTTGGGGGTGTGTTTCCTTTGTCAGTTTCTGGGATGATTTCATCCTACAGCACTCCTGGGTGGCATGGCTCTCGTCCTTGTATGAGGAACGCGGGGCTATAGCCAGTGGTTTCAGACACGCGAAGATTATTTTATTTCAGGTAACAAGCCATCCCACTTTTCTTGTTGTTTACTGGCATATTGGGCGTCCATTGTCTTCACTGTGCGGTTGGCGTGTTCGACGGTATTTTCCTTTGGTATGTAGGGTGCGGTAAACTGGTGCTTGATACCGTAGTCTTCGAAAAAGTGCTGAAAGGACTTGCTTGTGAACTGCGAACCGTTGTCCGCCACCAAGACCTTTGGGACTCCCAAACGGGCTAAGATGCGCTCCTGAAAGGCTCGTTGTAGGGTCTCGGAGGTGGCCTTCCAGAGGGGCGCCATCTCTGTTAATTTTGAAAACTTGTTCCATTGTGTTTCTATGCTTTGAGCGGGGTACGGGCCCAACAAACTCAGGCCACAATATGGCCCACGGCTCCGGGTGTATTTGCATTAGCATTTCCCTAGTCGGCTGTTGCTGGCTGGGGTTGTATTTCTGGCACAGTATACACTGACAAACGTAGCGGATATTGTCCCTGAACAGTCATAGCCAATAATAGCTGTTTGCAACTCGGGGTATTGTCTAGGTACGCATAGCTTGAATGGTATACAGTCCTCATAACCCGTGCGATTTAGTATATGGCAATACAGCTGCCCGTTTTTCAAGGTGTAGTCGGGGAATTGTGCCGGGTTGGAAATACTTCTCCTTTCCGCTTGAGCCACCACTTACAATTTTTCTCTGCTTGGTCCTGCACGGTGACAGCATGCAGTTTCGACTGGTTGCATTGATAATGCGTCTGCTAGTGCATTTAGTTTTCCCTTGCGATTCTGTACCTCAAATGAGTGCTGCTGGAGTTCGAGTCCTAAAGGGCTCTCTATGGAATTTAGAAACTGTAGCGATAGTTGGTCGGTGATCACAGTGAAGTGGTAGCCCTCCAGATACGACCGCATTTTCCGTTTGTCCCATAGTATGGCTAGACACTCCTTCTCAGTTGGGGAGTAGTTTAGCTCAGCTCCATTCAGGTGTCTGCTAGTGTATGTCATCACTAGCTCAGCCCCCTCGATCTCCTGCGGAAGCACTGCTCCCAACCTGTAGTCACTGGCGTCGGTCTGGAGTGTGAACTTTTGACTAAAGTCTGGGCAGGCGATTATCGGAGCTTCCGTTAATCGTTTTTTCAATAATTCAAAGGCCTCCTGTTACTCGGTACCCCATCGGAAATGTTTTCCTTGTCGTACGATCTCGAGTGCTTCAACTCCCGTATCGCCGCGATTTTATCAGTATCTATGCCCTTGTCGCTGACCACGTGTGACAGATATTTCAGCTCCTTCCGAAAGAATGCACACTTCTCCAGGTTTATTTTTAAGTTTGCCTCCCTCGAGCGTCGGAACAGGTGCAGGTACTCCTCTAGGTCTCTCCGCGTGACAATGATGACATCAAAGTAGGTGGCCAATAACTTGATCCAGTGCTCTCTTAAATGTTGCTGGTGCGGAGTGTAGTCCGAAAGGCATAACACGCCACTGGAAGAGGCCTCTGCCGGGTACCGCAAATGCGGCTTTCTGTGCTCCTTCATTGGTATCTGCCAATACCCGTTTTTCAGATCGAGACTAGTGATGAATATAGCTTCACGAGTTGACGATACTCGATGCACAGACGCCATTTCCCATCCAGCTGTGTTACTGGCACAATCGGTGCCCTGTAGGGGCTATGTGAGGGTTCGGTACAGCCTTTCGCTATCAAATCGTTTACCTCCGCGCTAATTATTTCTTGCTGTGCTCCTCAGGTAGTATCGTTGTTTGATGGACCGATCATCGTGCATCACTATCTTGTTGCTTGTGAGATTGGTAACGCTTGGACCGTCTGTGAATAACTCTGTGGCCAGAAACAGTTCTATCTTTTCTTCGGCCGTAGCGGCTTCTTGTCTTATGCTTGTGCACGATGCGGTGACTTCTGATTACATACCATCCGTCTGGGGCCTAGCTGTTTTTCCCGGCTTCAACATGTCAGGGACAGGCCTTGCTGTGCCATGAAGTCCAGGCCGAGAAGTAAGTCGTCGGTGGATTGGGCATGCTAAGTAGCTCCAGCTGACATACCTTCCCTCCAAGCTTGACACACGTCACAAACGCTTGAGTAATATCTCTCGTTCGCCCATCCGCCATCCGTGCTCTAGTGTATGTAGTTTTTACTCTACCGGTGGTAGCACCTAAATGGGAAATGAGTTGCTCGCTTACAAAACTCCTTGTCGCACCTGTGTCCAGTGTGGCCGTGATGTTTTCTGTGCAAATTCTGACGGCGGCACAAATACGCTGTCCTTCGTAGCGTAGTGCACTTACTGTGTTTGAGGCTTGTTGCCGGTGGGCTGCACGATGCCTCGTTTCCCCCTATGCATCATATTCAACTGTTCTAGTTACTCTCTTTTACCACTCCCACCAGAAAAGGACTTGGGCATTGCGGCAGTGTCGCGCTATGTGGGCAGACTGACATCGTCTGCGTGCTCTTCGTGGATTACGAATTAGTGTTTGACTGTTGTCACACCAATTGGCACTGACCTGGTCACCTTTCCCAGAACTCGAGCCTTTTTTCTGTCGCTGTCATTAATTTTTTTCCCATAAGTGGCTCTACGTCCTCGTGGATTAGATCACTTCTGATAATAGAATGCGATACACCCGTGTCCAATATCAGAGTAAATGGCTTTCCCGCTACTATTCTATCAGCAGTCAAACTGATTATTTTACGTGTCAATTATGAAATATAGATTCTAGGGTAATCCGTTGTGGGAGCCAGTTCATCCCCTTTGAACTGACTTTTTTAGTTTAACGAGTGCTTCGGAACGATCTTCTTGTCCCTATTTTCCGTTTCATCGTCACTTAGTTCGAAAGTCTTTGACCGTGATCTCTTGCGATGTTTCCGGCAGTCTCGCGCCCTGTGACTTGTGTCGCAAATGAAGCATTTCCATTTGAATGGACCTTGGTTCTCCGAAGATGCGTTCACTTCTGATATGTTAACTACTTTGTACGCTTCGCTATTGCCTGCACCAGGTCAGCATGTTCCACATCCAATTTGCGTACTTAATGAGCTGGTTGGCATACAGCTATCGCAGTTTCATAAGTAAGCGCATTACTGATTGTCCCTATGAATGTCCTCTTCGGCATCGTTAATGTAGCTATTGTGACGACTAAAATCTTCTGTGGGAAATTTTGGTCCAAACTATAGGTGACAAAGTCGCTAAGCAGCTATATCCACATACACATCACGGATAATAGACCCGAACAGTTGCATCAAGGAAACGCCCACAATACAAACCGAAGCAACTGCATTAAAAATTTTACGAAAAACTACTTACGTTGTAACCAATCAGCGCAGCAGTGGCGGGAGCACAGACCACTAGCAGCATATTATACCAGTTGAAATAATAACAATTACAACAAAAGCAACCTCATACACAGCCAACGATCTTGCCAACCAGCGACACACTTGCGGAGGGAGAAAAAACACAGCGACATATAATATACGTGCACGACAAGAGAAGGTGAGTGCACGATCTCAAGCGGAGGAATTTGCCGAGTACGCCCGCTCGGTAAGCTTTACACTAACAACACGCAGAAACAAGAGCAAAACACAAGAGGAAAACGACAGAGCGACCACCACGCCAACGGCCAACAAGTAAATAGCAGAAGGAGGAATGAGAACGAGTATGCTAACTCCAAGTTAAATTCAAATATAGTAATATTTAACAACAACAACACTACTGGATTTTGGACAGCGCTGCTTGCAGCCAATAATACTGCAGGCCAATCAGATGCCGCTGGAGTGAGGTGACTGACCGACAGTAGTTGAAGGTGGTCCAAAGGAAAAATGCTACAATAACAACAAGCCTGACCACAACAACAACAAGCGTGACGAGTAGCAGAAAGCGAGGCCGGCCAACGAAAGGGAAATTACACAACGTTGGCTCGCCAGCCACTGTGAACAATTGGGCTCAATAAGCCATGTGGCCCAAACAGAAGTCTCTTCTTCAGGGAATAACTTCCGAGCCAACAACAGACTTCACGAGAACCATACGCCGTCGAGACTTAGTGAGAACATCAGGTTTCCAATCGGTTTCTCAACCAGAACATAGCAACTCAGTAAGAATATCAGGTTTCCAATCGGTTTCTTACTGGGGTAACTGTATCACTGAGCCATACATTTGCCGAGACATAAAGACTGACAACAAGTATGCATAGGATAAGTATATTTGTATAGGAATAGCATTAAGCAAGTTTTTTTTTGATTTTGAATTTAAATAAACACACTAAAAATCTAACTCGCCGGATTATTATATTTTCTGAATGCGACCCCTGGAGCCGCTGAGTTTACCCCAACTAGAGAAAAGAGTCGTTAAACTATGCTGGTTTGTGAGTCATGAATTCCATCCACGAACGCCTGAATTTTGAAATTATCAATGACGTCGCTGCAGATTTTTGTGTCCAACTTTTCAATTCCATGCAGTAGAATTGTTTCATGTGCTCGCTTCCGTATTTTCTTTCCAGTGCCCCATGACTGCGTGGTAATATTTTCGACGCACTATAGGAACTGTCTCAAGAATTTCAGCTGCACCTCCTTTCAAAGCCACGATTAATGCCGCAGCACAGTCTTCGTCGCTCCACTGATTTTGGACTATCGTAGTTTCGAACTGGAGCTTGAAGATGTTGAACCCAGATCTGCCATCATAAGTTGGTCGTTTTAGTTTAGCGCCAACTACTTCTTGAACCACAATCACATTCGAACCATTTAAAGTTGAAATTTTATTATTAACTTCTGCCACTTGGTCACTAACATGTACCTTGATGTTGCTAAGCTCTCCTTCAATTGCGTCAACCCTACCATTTATCGCTTCCGAATGCGAACTTCGTTAAATTTTTCCTCCCTGAACCGCATTTGACGTCTTTCTTATTCAATCGCCAACTGTTGTTGCTTCTCCTGTTGCTTCTGCATTATGACATATATGGCTGCAAGTAATTGATTGCCGTCTGAAATCGCTTGAGGAACTTGCATCTCATCAACTTTACTCAATATGGCTCTAACTTCCTCATCGAAGTTGTACTCCGCCAGATTAAAACCGTGTGACTCCGATTTAGTTCCAGTAGTTGGAAGATCACGTACCGCCAACTCTGTCTTCAGTTGTTCTACTTTAAGCTGCTCCAACTACATTTTGATTGCTTAAACACAATCCTACATCTGACATCTACTATTACATAATTGCCTTTAAGACTCAATACTTGGATTCGTATCGCTGGACTGTGTAATAAGCAATCAATTCCTGCTTCTGGTGGAACAACTGCTTTATTAGTTTTGCTCGCTTCTCACACTTCGTCTTTGCTAACGTTTGCTTCAATTAGACATAGTTGCACCACAATGACTTTCGGCTACGCTCACTGTTTCACTGCTGCTTCTACTTCTTCACTTTCGGCTACGCTCACTCTTCCACTGCTGTTGAGGTCCGCGTTTGCCGTCGTTAGTGGAGAGCGCCCTTTTGCTGCCGGTAGTAGGCGCGGGCATGGACGAGGATCTAGTAGTTGTTGACAAGTAAAACGCAGTATTGTTCAGTTTCAGAGACAAGAGTTCAGTCCCATTTTATTCTTAAAATCATAAGTCTTATACAATTTGCAAAGAACACTTACAGTCTAAATATTGACCTTTCTGGAGTTCCAGTTACGCATCTGTTGATTGGCGTCAGTTGGTCATGCCAGCTGACCTACGTAATGTAAAAGTATCAATGGTGCATTCTAAATTCCGATGCCCTTTGTCAACTTGACTGCAAAACTGTGATACCCTAAAATTTAAATAATAATTAATACATAAATACTATTTATTTATAATATTTGCACCCTAAAAATATGTGCTTTTTTAATTAGTTTAATTGCATACATGTTAACTACGCCAAATTTGTAGTTTCTATTAGGAGTTGATGCTGTGAGTCGACTACACACAGGTAGCTTGATTCTGACTCACAACACTGGTGCTGCTTCTATTTGTTAACTTTCACTTTCACTGGTTGACTAATCCATTGACACTTGCTGCCGTCGCTTATGTACCTCTTGCACACGAGAACTTCAACCAGCCTCCGAACACAGGTTCGCATACTTCCTCGCGTGTCCACTTTTAGGGGCTGAAATCGACGCTCACCCTAAAACCAATCACCGTAAACCATCAACCAATCAGCTGGCGTTTAGATTTCGTAATATATATATAATCGTATATTTATTTAAATTATTATTATTATATTATTCCTTAAACCATAATTAATAATGAGTGCAAGGTATTGGGGGAATGTGTACTAGCTACAGAGGCTTTTGACTCGAAGAGAAACATATTTTATAGAAAGAAGCATTTTGGAGACCAAGCCCGTGGCAGGATTTGAACCTGCGGCCCTCGGTGTGTGAGTCTAGCATACTTACCACTAGACCACAGAGAGCGGCTTAAATAAATCTAATAATTCAATTTACCAGAACAGAGCTGAGCAGAAAGATAGAAGAAAATCACAGGATGGTGAAAATAAGGTGGGTGCACTTTCTACGCAAGGATGATCAGGTGGTGTTTGCTGAGGAATTCGGTATGGAGGCTATAGGAACCGTGGACAAACTCCGTAAGCGGTTAACAGAGTTTTTCACCGAAACAGAGCTGACTAAGGATCAGAGAACCGTTTGACGAAGCTACAATCCAAGTACGATAGAATCACATCACCAAGGCCGATACGTCCTTAATTACCCGCGAAACGCTGGAAGAGGACAGGCCAGAGGCATACGCAGGTGCAACCCCGTCAGCATGAAATTCAGAGGTACCATCAACAATGAATCAACAACACAACGGCGCGCCCCAGTACGAGGTCGTCATTGACTTAATTATTTGAAATAGAGTTATTAGCAATACATTGGGGAATAAGTTATTTCAAACCATATCTTTACGGGTGAAAATGTATAGTATACACAGACCATAGACCACTCCTCTCTTTGTTTTCTCATAAGAACCCATTATCTAAACTTAGTAGAATGAGGTTAGATATATCAGATTATGACTTCGCAATATTATATAAAAAGGGTATGCAGATGTATTATCTAGAATAAAAATATATTCACAAGTTTTGAAAGAAATGATTCCAACAAACAATGACCCAACGGTGAAAAGGTATAATCAATAACAAGAGGGATGTCTGCAAAAACGATGGCAGATAAAAATATAAAATAGGAGAAATGTAGTTCTCATAAGGAGACTGATCATATTCACATTAGGGACTGCACATCCATATCTGATATCAGAGGTATAAAGAAATTAATATTTCAAATAGAGAGCAATAATAAGGATACCCAGAGAAATAATAATATTGAAACGTGATTGCACACTTTTAGGATCCCATCTGTAGTTTGAGAATGAGTGCACCACCCTATGTATTTAAGAAAAGGCACACTCTAGTGAAATAAAAGTTTACTGAAGAACAATCTTTCGAGGTGTAATAAAATTCGAGTGAGTCTCTGCAACACGTTGTGGCGGAGGCGGAACGGTGTGCCCATCTTGCCTGTCCAGGCGAGATTGCTGAGATGGATACTTTCGTATGTGGTATTCTCGATGCGGAAATGTTAAGCGGTCACAAATCCCAAAGCTACATGTTTGGAGACAGTGGGTGGCGCTTTGACGTTGGAGATCGCGGCCTTGGTGTGTCACCCAGCATGTAGAGCCCGTCGGGTGCAAGCCGAAAGCGGACAGGGTTCCACGGGCAAGTACCTTTCTTGCAGTGAGGTTGGATACACGGCTCGTGGTTGTCGGTCGACATGCAAACGTTCTCCATCACACTCACATGTGGGACCGGCAAGGCAGGGAGTTGGATGATGTTGTTAAGCTGTCGTCAAAATAAATGGAGTCAGTCTCGAGGGGCAAGATCTGACTCCCACAACATGCAGCCCCAGAGTCATCGTTTCTCAGATCCCACAAAAAGTCAGCGGCCTAATTGCTGACAGTGTGATAAGCGAGGAATAGTAGTAGATAAACAGACGACGAATGGAGTAAAGAGTCATCTACAGTGCTTTCATGCAGCAGTTGTATAACTGAAAAACGAGTACAGTTGAATTAAATTCTTGGAAACAGCCGAAATCGCACACAACTGATGATGTACGAGCAAACTGCAAACACACTGGGAAGGTCCTTACAAGGTGATAACGCGGATCAACGATGTAGTATGCAGCATCCAGTTGATGAGAAATGTCAAGTGCAAAATGAAAGTCGTTTATCTGGGGACGCTATCTACTTATAAAGGTTGCAGTACTATCCTTGTTCGGGGCGAACAAGATTAAGCCGAGGGCAGTGAAACGTGATTGCATTCTTTTAGGATCCCATCTGGAGTTTGAGAAGTGCACAACTCTTTCTATTTAGGCCAAGATACAATTTCTTCAAAGTAAGCTTACTGAAGAACCCTATTTCGAGATGTAGAGAATGTACTAGAATGTTCTCAAATATAAAAGCTTACTCAAGAACCATCCTTCGAGGTGTAAATAATATTCGAGAATGATCTCGAATTTCTATAGAAGTATAGGGAATTGTCTAGAATTTTCTATTTGAACCATTCGAAAAGTAAATATAAGCAACCACACAATTAAAAGTCGACGCAGTTGAAACGCTACCGTAACAGCGTGTACATCGCACATAATTAATTAATATACTCGTATATATATATATATATATATATATATATATATACAACGTTCTAACACTGCACATTTGATAATTCATTTAATCACTTTTATATATATATATATATATATATATATATATATATATATATATATATATATATATATATATATATATATATATATATATATATATATATATATATATATATATATATATATATATATATATATATATATATATATATATATATATATATACATATATATATATATATATATATATATATATATATATATATATATATATATATATACAAGTATATATATATAAAAGTGATTAAATGAATTATCAAATGTGCAGTGTTAGAACGTTGGAAAACGCTAATACAGCTTTGTCTATTTGTAAACTGGTTTGGTAAATTTTGGTTAAAGTGAGAATTGACGTACTTGCGAAACTTTCCCCAGTTTGTAACTATGTTAGATATTATTGTTTGCACGTAAATCAATGACTTTTATTATTACGGATGAGTGGCACGAAGATAAATAATATCATGATATTGCATTTAACTGATTACGATGCATATTTTTAGTACACCACAGTCAATCAAGTCTGGTATTTTTCATATTTCTACAACGTTTTCTTCTACCAATATTTTCATATGTAATCGTTACCTTAAGTTATATAGGGTGTGTCTCATTTATCTGCATCTTTGTTGTAGTTGGTTCTACCTCTACTCAGTATAGTGGTTGTGAATTCTGCTTTCTATTAATTATATTATACACTGACCTGGTTTTTAAACATTCACATGCTAGTGCTTCTTGTATCTCCACTTGGATTAATTCCTGGTTCAATCCCTTTTAGAATCACTGACTAACCTTTTTTTTTTTTGAGATGTATAAAAACTTTTCTTATTACTTTCAAAATCGTTAACTATTTTCCGAAAGCTTTGTTCATCATAAATTTTCAGTTTTAATTCAAAGATGTTGGCTTTCTCTAAGGAAACTAAATGGAAGGTAGTTTTAACCAGAGAATATAGAGAAAAGAAAGTATCCTTCGCTGCCAGAGTCTTTAGTGGACACACCACGATTTTGAGTGGATTCACCTTTTGGTGATCTATGCCCAACCTCACTTTATTTGGGCATTGGGAATCGTTACAATTTGAAAATTGTTTTGGCTCAAGGAAAAATTTGCTGCTTTTGCGTTTGTGTCAGCAGCCTTATCCGGAGATATGATAGGACCAACACATATAATGTAAAAGTTATGTTAATAATATAGTCATTTTTAACTAATTAAAAATGTTTAAGTTTTACTTTATTTTCTTACATGAAGTTGGCTATAAGTGCCTCTGTATGCATCCAAACATTTTTTTTTCTTTTATCAGACATGCATACCAGCAGGGATTTCGGTTCACAATATGTATATGATTCACTTCATACAGAAAATGTATAATGTCATACAAATATATATTATATACAAAAATAATATATAAACAATTCTAACATAAGTTAAACAAATTCTGCATTTTCGCAATAAATTTAGCCAAATTTTTTGCTGGGAATACAGAGGGATCTGAGGTACAACGTCTGTGTGCTTTATTTCGCTTTATTCCTTTTCTCTTTCGATTTGATCTTTTCTCTATATTATCTGACTGACTGGACCAGAGACGATGACTAGACTGGACTACTGCTGATGACTGACTGACAGAGAATACTGAGATACGTCTCTCGTTTTGCGCACACTTACACATGCCCAAAACTGTAGAGTGTAGCTGATCTTCTTTAGAACCAATGATAAACAATCCAAACCAGATTGCCCACTACTGATGAACAAAACATTTTTGAAGCGTTTATAAATTTGAGGTTAAAATGTCGTTTCTCTGTATTCTCTGCTGACTGAGCAGCTCTCTCGCTGCTACATTAGTGTTGCCAATATCATATATATAAGTAAATATATGTTGATTTTCTTCGAGTTTTATTCAAAAACTGATTTTGGTTCCTAACTAAAAAGATTCATACACGAGCACAATGTCAAAATACTGCTGTGGCGTTTCGCATTTCCTTGACAAAAACTTCGAATGACTTTGTGATTGAAGTTAACATGTCTAATGTATAGGTAATTTTTTTCAATCAAATTAAAAAAAATTTGCCAAAAATATAATTAAGTTTTCTCACCTGGGAGTAAGAATTACTCGCTGACAAGGTCTTATTGGTACTTCAATGAAATTGGTCCAATATTTATTAAGTTTAAATTCAAGCTTCTCAAGAATATAATCGAAATTATCAATACTCATTCTCAAATATAGATGAAATTTTTCAGGATATTTTCATGAGTCATTATATAAATGATGAAATTCTACAAACTATTTTCTCTTTAAATTTAAAGGGTGGGTTCCAAATAGTTTTTCTTTCATAAAACAATTTATAACACTGGAAGAAATAAAATACTCTTCATCAGACGAACCCCTTCATTTTTCATTAAACTTTCATAAACACAAATCAATTACTTACGAGACTGAAAAATAAATATTTAAGAACAAAAAAAAATAAAAGTTATAATAATAATTAATAATTGAATTAACAGTAATGTTTTGTGTTTTCATTTTGTTTACATGAAGTTTTAGTGCGCTTAAAGTTATATTAGATATAATGTTTTTATTGTGGCTTTTCTCTGTTAATAGTACAATTGACAACTCCGATTTTTCTTCAAATGATGGAGTCTAAATTTTTCGATAAAAATTTCACAATTAGCGAAGTGTAGTATATTTTGTTTTTTTATTTTTACAATTATTTGCTACAAGTATAATTCATTATCGCATCTTTAAATTTTTGGGTATTACAATGTTTGGTTCCATAAATTCGATTTCCTCTTTAAAATTACGTTGAAAGTTACATTTGCCTTGTTTATTTTTAACAGATTCGGAATACATCCATTATCTAGTGGTACAAATTTTGAGTTCTTTATTTCATATATTGTATTTTACTTTTATTAGTTTCTTTTTACTATCCAACATTAGTTCGACATTGTCAGGAGTTGATGGGATAGGAATCAGTTGTAGTAAATGCTAATAAGTCTTAACCCGACAGGAATGGGCACAACAAAATATCAGTATATATCTTCTGATTGCCACAGTGAAGTTTTTGTCTGACTGCTGTTGTGAGTTAGAATGAAGCTACCTACGCGTAGTTGACTCACAGCACCGACTCCTAACAGATACTACATATTTGGTGTGGTTAGCTTTACGCAATTAAATTCATTAAGAAAGCACATATTTCTAGGGTGCAAATATTGTAAATGAATAGTATTTATGTTTTAATTATTATGTAAACTTTTAGGGAGTCACAGTTCCGCAGTCAAGCTGACGAAGGGCATTTAGAATGCACCGACGACACTTCTGCATTCGGTAGGTCAGTTGGCTTGAGCAACTGACACCAATCAACAATTTCGTAACTGGAGACCAGAAAAGTCAATACGTAGACTGTAACTGTTTTTTGTGCATAGTATATACGAATTTTAAGAATAAAACGTCTGGTTGTTTTAAAACTAAAAGTGTAATGTAGTGTTTCATTTTAAAGAGTGATTCTAGGTTTGCAGGTACACGCGCGCCCAGGACAAGCAGTTAGAGGACGTTCCCGAGGACAAACAAATATGGTCCCCAACACTGCCTTGAGTCGATGTCGTATAATTTTCCTATCTCAATTAATTTAGGGTTTAAGATACTCTGTCTGCTAAAGATAAGTCCTAGTTGTAGATATTAGTTTTAAATGTTCGTAAAAGGTTTTAATGTTGTCCAGAAATGTATCTGCTACATTTTTTTGATTTGACTTTTCAAAATATTCGTTGTGTTTACCAGCTCGCGTTTATATGATTTAATATACTATCAATGTTGGCTTGGGGCAAAGAACAAGCTTCTATTGTATACAGTTTTTCTTGAAAGCTAGTTCTGCCTTCGTCATCGAGTGTGCCAAACAGGTATTTGAGGCTAGGGCCTACAATGTTGCCGCTGTGTCTGGTTGCAAAAATTCTCCTTTCGTTATCTGCAAGTTTTAAGTATGTAGTGAATACAGTTTTAGTAAAGATTCGGCTTTATCATAATAATATTTTAGTTGTAAATAAGCTGTTTGCATTGCTGTTTTGTTAATAATTACTATTATGTCCTCATGCTGTGTTACTATGCTGTGAACGCACATGATTAACAGGATCATAATCGTTAGCACTCCTCCTTAGGTTGTTTCTGTAATGTTGAGTTTAGTTCTGTATAATTTGTATTTCCGTGAAATTTTTTTTTTACTTTTAAAATGAGATTTGTATCTATTGGCCATTCTGCTTTTAAATTTTTCCTTAAAATGTTCGTTGTTTCGTACGTTGAGACTACTAGAACTCATCTAAAAGGATTTGCTATTTTCTCTAATCGCTTTTTAGGTTTTTTTGCGTGTATAAATCGGATAACTATCTCCAAATCTTTCCTATTTCTATTCATTTATTCTACTTTTCGTACCTTTTGTAGATGTGCATAGTTGCGAATTGGCATTATATTGAAAAATGCATTGTATGATAGTTCTCCTTTAGTTGAGTGTATCATACAATGGTTGTAGGTGTAGACTACCTATTCAATGGCATGATATTTGAGTGGAGTTCGATAAATGTGATACAACTGTTTTAAGGCCATATTCATAGGTCAATGACAGGGGTGTCCAAACTTTTAGCCTTAAGGGCCAGATTTGGATTTAATCCACTTGTGGCGGGCCGCTTGAATATGTGCTTGAAAAAATCTTGTCAATAGCTAAAATTTGGCAACACCATAATAAAGTTTGACATTTTTACCATAAACGTACTCACAACGTGTTTATGTACAAGAGCTATTTGTTTTGTTTAAAGTGTGTTAAGAAAAATAATTTGGCCAAAAAATGGAAATTTCAAGAGAAGGTTTTCGTTGGATTATTTTTCACAACTTTCGACGTGGATTATCTCAACAAGAATGTGTTGACAGAACTCAGTTCTTTGTATGGCGATAAAGTACCATCAAAAACCACAGTATATCGCTGGTATAGTGAATTCATGCGTGGTGGTAGTTCGGTCGCCGACGAACTCCGTGAAGGGCGTTGGATCCCACACAATTTGACAAACGCTCAAAAAATGGCTCGTGTCAATTTGTGTAAGGAAATGATTAAAAAGTCCGACCGTGGTGCTTCAAAAGACGTGTATAAAATCGTGACAGGTGACGAATCATGGATATATGCGTTTGAGCCGGAAACTAAACAACAATCGACCGTGCGGGTATACCGAGACGAGCTAAATCCAACAATAATTGTTCGTGGAAGAAGCACAGCGAAGCAAATGGTCGCCTGTTTCTTCGGCCGTGTTTATATACCGATTAGTTGGTTTACTAATCGGTTGCCGATTCCTTGGGTGCAATACGTAAGGATCGTGATGATGACTTCAAGTGTAATACTGAAGTCTGATGTCTCTTTGGGTACAGTACCGAAAGAGTGGTGTGGATAATCAAGTAGTATTCTTGAATTAACCTTGTGGTTGATAATTGTCGACAAAGGAAAACACTGTTGAATGTTTGACTTCAAAAGTATATCTCAATTTTAATTTAATTATTTGATTGAATTTATATTATAATTTTGCTTATTCTACAGAATTAAATATATTTGTGGTGTCTGCAATTATGTGCAAGGCACCAGCGTTTGTGCATACTTAGGACAAATTAGTACTTTAAACCGCACGTGTAAGGAAATGCTGATGAGGCTTCACACGCAGTATATCCGTTCGTCGGGTGTACTGCTTATTCAGCGTTCAAGAGCAGGCATTGGTACTGGGAATTGCTGATTGGACTTTTGCGTTGGAGCAGGTGCAAACATCCTCCCGCCTGTTGAGCATATTCTGAACTTAGAATTATATGCTGTTTGCGCGAACCCGTACTCGAAAATCTGCAGCTCGTCGCCTCTCTTGCTTCGAATATCGCTGGTAAGGGATCCAGATAAGACAGATCAAAGTGATGAGAAAACTTATATATCCGATGCTGAACTGATGGACTTCTCGGCTCTTAAGCGGTAGATCTATTAGCTCATTGTTTTGCAATTGTTGCACATGTTCATGTAGTACTTGAATATCGTCCGTCAAGTTGAACTGTTGTTCTAATGCAGCCTGTTGTGTGTTGCAGCCTTCATATAATCTGCTATCAACTCAGTTAGATTCAACAGTTTCGATATGATCGTGCTGGTGACCTTTGAAACATATGTACGATGTGCCATTATGGTTGTATACTCATCTCTTATGGTGCATCCTTGTCTCAAGGTTAAGGTTCCTATTCCCTCTAGTAATTCTGTAAGGATGTCTGAACCGCAGGTGACGCTGATTGTACGAGCTGGTTGTGCGATGTAGATCCATGAGTTTTCTTTAAGTAATGGAATCCATTGAGGTGAGTCGTGTGTGCGATGAACCTTGCAGCTTTTTGGGTTTGGAGTTTGACATAATATTTCCATCTCACATAGTCGATTGGTTGATGGAATGCGATGTGTTGGATGTAATTGCTTGCATACATGCATATTAGAATTGAATGTAGTGCATGTTGACAATTCTACTGCTGATAATGAATAATATTTGTCTCGATGTAGATTAGTGACTATATACTCGATTGTCCCTTCTAAGATGAAAATTCCAGTGCCTTCCAAAATAGGTAGTCGAGTCAAATGTAATAATTCGAATGGTTTTTGATTAGTCTATGGTAACTTAAGATGCACAATCATCTCGTTGACGTGATGCGTGCTTCCACAGAGATGAGTTTAAGTATTTCAACGGTATTCTTGCTGGGAACTTGTAAAGTTGGTGGGGATGGTCTTTGATTGCTCTCAGTTGTTGTTGCAGCTGAGATGGATACAGCAGAAGAGGATTGAGCTGTCCGTGATGTGTGTCCGTCAGTACGTCTAAAAAGAGCTCTGGATTTCGTTGGTAGTCCTGCATAGCCATAAGTACTCGACCGGAAATCGCATTAAAAATTTCGGCTATTGCATGTTGGGATTCTGACTTTGTGAAGTTGTCCTGCTGGCTATATAAAAATTGTATTTGCTTGTGCATTTGTTGAATTTGATCGGCAGATTTCTTTAAAATATTGCTAGTGGAGTCAATAACCGATGTTTGGTTTCGAATTAGGTGCAGAAGATGTTCTTCGTTGCGGGATATACCGTTTATCATTGCACACATTTCTTTAGCATAGTTGGAGTCCAAAATTCCACACAACGCATTAGACAAGCTTCCAACAATTGCTAATGGAGCGTTTCGCCGCTGACGATGGATTTGTTCGTCGTATTGTAAGTATTCATCATCTTGTTATATTAGCTGCCATTTAGTACGGAACTGGTCCACAGTTTGCTCACAATTAATTGTACCGCTTTGGATACGTGAACACGCTCGCTGCATTGGTGTTATTCCTTGCATTATGTTGTTATTCAAGCCAGTATTGGGACATATTGTAATACACAACTATATTCCAATCTGTTTTTGTTAAGTAAGTCAGACCCATTTTTTCGAAATAGAGTCCTGACTTTTTGTAATGGGGTCACCACCTGCAACTAGAGCAATTAGAAAGCATATGCATAGCAACAATTCTGACGAGGGTGACACAGATCGTCTTCGCTTAGCTGGTGTATGACTTATGCCGTCTTTGACATTTGTGGCTTCTTCTACTGAAGCTGGCTGCTTATCAGGTTGTTCTACTGGATTACTTTCGGGAGACATGGGTAATGGCGCGAGTAAATGGACGCCTCTTGTGGTGAGGCCGTCAGCACCAGGAAATGTTTGAGTTACTTGAACAATCCGCCATTTAATAACTGGCAAGTTATCCTTCTTCACTAATACCATTGTACCAGGATGTAAATTATTACGCATGGTCTTCCATTTGTAGCGATGCTGGAGTTGGTTTAGATACTCCTTACTTCACCGACTCCAAAATTCCTGTTTCAACCTTGTGACTAAGTCCCACTGCTTCAGTAAATTTATGTTCAGATCTCAGTGGGCTGGTCTGCAACACTTGTCAATGGTGCACCTGTTAAGAAATGACCTGAAGTTAATGCTGCGTAATCGTGTGGATCATCTGACATAGGAGTCAGCGGCCGCGAGTTAAGAATGGCTTCTATTTCAACCATAACTGTATCTAACTCTTCGTATGTTAATCGGGCATTGGACAAACTTTTATAAAATAGATTCTTTGCCGATTTAACCGCTGCTTCCCATAAGCCGCCAAAATGTGGCGATCTAGCAGGTGCAAAATGAAAATCGATTCCCTTGTGTGCGCAGAATTTCATCAGCTGCGATTTGGTATCTACGTTGTGCATGATGTCCGCAATCTCTCTCAATTGATTCCGTGCTCCTACGAAATTCGTCGCGTTGTCACAATGAAGATGCCGACAGTTCCTTCTTCGGCTCACAAACCTCTTCAAGGCTCCGATAAAGGAGTTGGTTGCTTACCACTTCAATGTGTATGGCCTTAGTTGCGAAGCAACAAAATATCGCCACATAACACTTTTGTGGCGTCTTTCCCCTTTGATTGTAGTGAAATTTAAATGGCCCACAAAAATCAACTCTAGCATGAGTGAAAGGTTTATTTGGTTGAACCCGTGATGCAGGTAACTGTCCCATGAGTTGCTGCAATGGTTTCGGCATAGCTTTAGTGCAAGAGACACAGTTCTTCACGATTGATCTAGCTATTGTTTTCGCATTAACCGGCCAATAAGCTTCCCGTGTCGCTGCTACTAGACCGGCTAGGCCAATATGTTTGTTATCAATGGGGATGTGTGTCATCAATATTTTAGTGATATCACTCCGATATGGCAATAGGGCTTGGTATTTTGCTTCATGTGGTAGGGCTGAATTTGCTAGTCGTCCTCCTACCCGCATAATGTCATTTTTATCCAGAAATAGTGTAAGATCACCCATCCCCCTTCCTAATGGTTTGTTGTGCTTGAGAAGTTTATATTCAGGATTGAATGCTTGTCTCTGCAGGTCCTTGATTATAGTCTGAGTAGCACCTTAAATTTCTTCTGCGTCGAGGTCGATGGAATTTTGAATTGGCACATCGCGACAATTTTTAATGAATCGAAGTTCATATGCGGTGACTCGTTGAATATATGTCCATCAATTTCGATGGTCAATCATTGAAATAATCGACGGAATCTGTGACGTAGTAAGACATACCTGTCTCTTCTTCAATTCTGTGAATGAATTGGCTGATGCCGCTGGCCACGATGACGGTGGTCCGTTAGAAACAGTGGTCCATAAAACAACATGCCATGTTGTTTGAATGTACCCGGATTGATGCCTCGTGAGATCATGTCTGCCGGGTTTTTGGCTGTAGGTACGTGACGCCATTGTTGCTTCACCGTTACTTCTTGTATAGCTGCCACTCGATTTGCCACAAAGGTGTGATAGGATGACGAACTGGCAGAAATCCAGGCTAGCGTTACTTCAGAGTCAGACCACAGAAAGCATTCGCCTGTCCATTGTAGAATATGCTTTACCCTGTCCAATAACTGTGCTGCTAACCGTGCAGCACAGAGCTCCAGCCGAGGGAGCATTTATTGTTTTGGTGGTGTAGTCTTTGGTCTAGAACATAACAGCTGAACGCTGACAGATCCATCTGTTTTTATCGACCTTGCATAAATAACAGCTCCATATGCCTGCTCGGATGCATCGACAAAAGCGTGTAATTCTCTCTGATGCACATTGTCCTTTGTGGTTGGAAATACTTAGCGGGGAATTTGCCAGTTCTCAAGTTCCTGGATTTTTTCTCTAAACTGGCTCCAGAAGGTATGCAATTGGGGAGTGCTTCGTCGCAGCTTAATTTTAGACGCCACAGCGATTTCATGAATATTTTTGCAATTGAGACAACTGGTAACAAAAACCTAACGGGTCGAAGATATGCGCGATGTCCGACAGTACTTGGCGTCTCGTTATTTTGGCTGTTGTGTTCCATTTGGTCCTTATTAGGAAGTAATCAGTCCCAGGTTGCCACGTTAAACCAAGCGTTGTGATGGTAAAATTATCGTTGTCAAAATTCAATTGAATTGCTCGATCCTCTGCGTTGATGCTCGATAACAGTGTTTTATTACTCGCACACCATTTCCTCAACTTAAAACCTGTTGACTTGGTGAGGGAGTTCAATTCCTCCTGTACGCGCAAGGCTTCTGCTAACGTATCGGCTCCACTCATAACGTCGTCCACATAAAAATCTCGTTGTAAGCATCTGGAGCCGTGTGGATATTGTGTGCTATGTTCATTGGCTAATATGCGTAGACATTTTTTCGCCAAATATGGTGCCGATGTGACTCCATAAGTCACTGTGTTTAATAGGTAACTTTTCAGAGGTTCGCTTGGCGTTGTTGTGAGTTAGAACCATACTACCTACGTGTAGTTTACTCACAGCACCGACTCCTAATAGATGCCACACTATGTTGAATTAGCATGTGCTAAAACGGTGTTATAATAAGGCATACTTCTAGGGTTTAAGTATTTCAAGTTAATGTGATCTGTGCAACGTTATTATGTAAGCTTTTAGGGTGTTACAGTTCCGCAGTCGAGTCGACGACGGCAGCGTAGTGCACCGTCGCCACTTATGAAGTGGGTCAGTTGGCTTGACCAACTGACACCAATTAGCAGGTGCAGAACTGGAACACCAGAAAGGTCAGTTCACAGACTGAGATAGATGTTTAAAAAATAGTATATAAGTATTAGGTTTCGTAATAATAAATCTCTCTTGTATTTTGAAACCGAAAAGTGGTAGTGTTTAAATTCTACGTTAGGGCTCTTGATTTTCCAGCCACGCGCCCGAAGGAACTGCGACAGGACGTCCCCAGTCAGGCAAGGACTCGAGATCCCCAACATTTTGGCGCAGCCGGTCTTAAGGACCTATTGGAGTAATCCCAGGGCAAGGAACCCTGAAGCAGAGAGGCATCCTGCAACGAATTAGAAGGACCTCATCTAAGGACAATACTCCAGCATTAAGGACACTGTGGAATAAAGATGTCATCAGGAAAAATTATGGTGAGTAGAGTGTATAGTAGCGTAGAATAAGTAGATACTTCTGCGACCCTGAAGGCGCCGTAGCGCTGGTCAAAGAAGTCGCAACATATAGGCGCGTTTGCGCTGTTGCACGCAGCTTTGTATGGCAACCATAAACCGTCAGTATGATCGGACGGTCTATGTATGTTCATCCTAGCTGTGAGGATTTTTTTGGTAGGGGTTTTGAGTTTGTTTGTCGTGAGGGACATTTGTATTGTCTATTGAGCCATGCCATCTATTTTGGAAATAATTAAATTATTTTAAATTTAGATTTTGTGAATTTATGATGTTTCAAAACGAATATATGAAATTTGCTTTTAATTTTTGGCATTTTGAGCTTAGGGTACTAGGTAAAGATATTTCGAGAAATGTTTACAACACGTGTTGTGCATCGATTTTAAGTAGTTCGGAAACTACAATTTGCGTAGCGACGTTAAAATAATTTTACGTACTAAAAATACGAAGCATGCAAGCATATCATTGTGCGGTAATGAAAATGCGTATGATTCTACAGTAAAATTTATTTCTTTGGGTATAAATATTTTGGGAAGGAATTTTGCGAGACCAAAAACTTCTTCGGAGTTAGGAGAAATATCTTCGAACAAACATTTTTTGTTTGTTATTAGTATTGTAAGTATAATTGTTATGCTAATAATAGTATAATTTTTGTACTAGAATAGGTATAATATCGATATATAGTTTATTTCCGCGGTATTACATTAGGGAAAATGGAAACAAAATTGTGTTGAGTGAGAATTTAAGCACTCACTATTACTTTATTTCGCTCTTTACTTTTAAGAAAACGAAAGTTGGAAATGAAACTGGAAGCACTGAGCGACAACTCAAGGACATAACGTCGTTACTGAAGGACGGAAAGCGGTTTGGGACTAGAAAAAGAGGAGGAGAGCAAACTCGGGAACGGAAGCGACTGGCGTATTTGAGGAAAATACTGGAGGAACAGCAAACAGTGGAGGTCCCTATGCCGTGGGAGCAAGCCAATAGATTGTGGCAAGAGGTATGCCAATTGGAGGAACAACACTGCAGGAGACGTGAAAGACTATAAGAATAATATCTTTGTTATACATAAGTTAAAAAAGGAAATTGTTTATTAATAAAATTTATAAATATAAAGAGCAAGAAAACTGTTTGTACCATTTATTACGGCGTCATAGATAAGAACTTGTTCGGTCTATGGAAACGCCAAGAGAAGCGATAAAATTGCTGGAAGCTCAAAGGCACCAGAGCGAGGCAATTCAGAAGAGGATCAGAAATTGTAGGAAGGATAGCAAAGCAAGGAAGAACAGCGGGTACTACCGCAAGCGCATAACGGAGTTGGAAGCATTGTTGAATGTATTCAACAGCAACAACGAGGAGTTGTTAAAATTTAAAGACTGTTGTGGTGACAAGGAATACTTCACCAAGGATTACGCGTTACACGTCAACGGTTTGACACGAGACTGGTTGACTAAATTCAAGTTGGATTTAGAAGAGCTGGAGGCACAGGAGGATAGTCCTAGTTCGCAGGAGGACAGGGCTCGAGACAAGCTTAGGTCTCTGCAAACTGAGGTGAAATTGTTCGCAGAAAAATTGTTTGAACAATTGGAAGCGGGAACCAGCAAGAGTGAAGCCCAGGTACTCTGGAGATTAGCGAGAGACGGTGGAAACCTGTCAACTCTGGAAGCAGCAGACCAAGCGTTAGCTACTATTCAGAGTCGGACGGAAGAGAAATTTTTTCAAGTCTTCAAAGATACTGAGGAATTGAAGATAAATACGGAGTTCCTTGAAAATAAAACTAGAGTACTTTCTAGGCAACTCCGGGAAACTGAGGAAGCCGCATCGCATCTGGAGAAGGAAAACTTGGAGCTCAAAAGAATCGGGGCAATTACTAAGCCAGCAAGAGTGAGATCGGCTTCAACTTCTCAAATTCAAACGCAGACAGTATTAGCTCTGCCACCAGAAGTTCGCTGGCCGGAGTATTTAACTCCGGAAGGGATAGGTCGTGTGGTAAAGCCTACATTAAACTTGACTGGAGAGAGTGAAGCGGAGTTTTTATTTGACGCGTCGGAAATCGGTGTCGAGCCATTTACTCCAGGAAGTCCGATTAATAATAGAAATCGGGGTTATCCGCCAAAGGAGCCAGAAGTGGAAAGTATTTCGCCGATAGGAACAAACGGTCGAAGGCTAATAAGTTTGAGTCCGTCACTGGTTAAGTACCTCTCAGATTCGGGAGAAGAAAATCTGGAAACCCCCACAGAGGTTAACGCTAATTTATCACCAAAACTTAAACAAGCAAATAGAAGTAAAATGGGCATTCTGGAAGTAGCTCATGCAGTGGAGAAGCTGGTGCCCATGTTCTCAGGGGTCGAGTTGTATGATCTGAGAACTGAGATACGGCGCTTCAAAGAAGGTTGTGAGTTGGCGCAACAGAGTCTTCCGGAAGCAGAAGGGGAACACTTGATAAGATGTATAAGACAAAGGACCACAGGTGATGCGTTTGATTTACTAGCGCATAGCTCAGTAAGCACCCTGCCGGAGTTATACGCACTTTTAGATCGAACATATTTGAAACAAAAGTCGTACGAGTCTTGTACGGGAAATACAGGAATCAACTCAGAAACCAGGGGAGGAATTGAGAGCCTGGGGACGAAGGATCCAGTCTCTGGGGAACGCTGCTGAGACAGAAGCTAAGAGGCAGTTTCCAGGAAATGTCGCAGCATACAAGGCTCAATTAGAACGAGCCATGATTTCTGTGTTTAAGGCAGGTCTGATAAATAGGGACTTGGCGAATTATACTCTTAATCTCACGCAGAGGAGTATGGCAGAATTAGTCGAAGCGGTTTCTTCCGCCGAAGAAGCAATCCAACAGCGAGCGACAACAGGTGGAATCTGTTGGAATAATGCTCCTGCAGAGGTAGGACCGGTACAGCAGCGGAGCCCAAGGGGAATCGGCAGATTTTCCCTCCCGCAACAAAGATAACAAGGTTGCCTAGTCGAGAGTTTCCAGCCGAGGAAACCCATTTGTTCATTCTGCCATAAGTCGGGACATACAAGGGATGAATGCATTACACGCAAGAATACGCCGTATTGTATGGAGTGCCAAACATATGGTCATGAGGCAAGTAGACAGTGTCAATTAGGCAATAAATGGGATCAAAGTAGAAGGCAGCCAGCTACGAGGCGCCCAGATCCAACCTTAAGGGACAGCAGGGGTAGTGGTCCTCGAGTCAACTCAACGGAAGGGATTAACCAAGGAAGAAATCCTTTCAGCACTGGGAATGGTCAACAGCGGCCAAACTGGGATACTAGAGGAGGACAAAGGTTAGGCAACACCCAACAGGGGTTGAAATGCTTTTCATGTGGTCGGATGGGACATCGAGCTGCGGAATGCAGGGATAGGCAGTTCCAACAGAGGAACCAGGGAAACTTCCAGCGGCCCAGTCGAGGCCAGTAGACTGGAAAGCCAAAAGTAAGGAAGTAACAGTTAGGCCGAAGGTACGTGTGACTGGTAATGTAGGAAGTACAGTCCAGGAAAAGGAGGAGCAAGAGGCTCTCCAATACCACGTACCAAGAATTGTAAGAACAATGGTTCAAGTGACGGATGAGCAAGAGTCTCTCCGGGAGAAAATTTTTGATTGCGCACTGATTTGGGTAACTGTAGTGGTTCTAGTACTTAGATTAAGTTTCAATAAGATTAGAGAGTATAGGCCAATCGCCGCGTACGTGGTATGAGGATGTATAGTTAAGGTATTAGCGGTAATTTTGAGAGAGTGTAGGATTGTAAGGGATAACTGTGGTGCTTGGAGGAGAAAATTGGAAGAGTTAGGAAGTAGATACGCGTCCATTTTGGAGTCAAAAGGGCGTTGTTTCGTTGTGAGCAGGGTAGGAGAGGCTTTCATCGAGATACCCTGCACGGAGGCAGCTAGTGGAAAGCTAGTGCTTTTGGTAGATTCAGGGGCGGATACTAGCCTCGTAAAATCTAGTGTTTTACGGAAAGGACTAGTTATTAACCCAAAGGATGTAAGAACGCTTAATGGAGCGTTCGGAGGTTGCATCAGAATACTGGGGTCACTTAAAATAGGGCACAGTAAAGTTAAGGGAATGAGTTTTAGAGTGCACGCAGTTGAATTGGATAGGGAAGGTATCCCGGCCGATGGGATAATTGGCCGCGATAATCTCTGGGGCCGCACCATACTGTATGCGCTGGAGAAACAGTTATCATTTTATGATGATAATAAGAATAGAATCCTTACTCTCCCATTGAAGTCATGGCAGGAAGGAACCGTGAATAGGGTTAAGAATTGTATGGAGGTAGTGAACGCAAGGTCAACCAGAGTAGTTTCTATTCGTGTAAACACGAAACTTAGGACTGTTGTTTTGCACAAGCAGCAACTAGCGGATGGCGTATATATGGAAGAGACCATAACGAACGTTAATAAGGGTAGAGTGTACGCTTGCGTACTCAACGCATCAGAAAAGGACTACCTGATGGATGAGGGTTTTAGACCTAAGTTCACTAGTTACGATAATTTTAAGGAACCGAATTATGGAACGGTTAATCAGATTAAGCAGATAGATGTAAGGAAAAGAATGGAGAGAGTGCTAGAATCACTAAAGTTAGACCCAAGCGTAAATTCAGAAGAGAAGGCATCAATAGAAGCCATTTGTATGTCATTCCATGACATATTTTTGCTGGAAGGAGACCAGTTAACGTATACACCAGAGGTAGAGCATGAAATACCTACTAGGGTGGATCAAGCACCGATTAACCAGAAGCAATACAGGTTGCCACAGGCTCACAAAGATGAGGTAAATAGGCAAGTGCAGGGAATGTTAAAAGATAACATAATTTCACCGAGTATCTCGCCTTGGAACTCATCAATAATTTTGGTACCAAAGAAGGGAGGTGCGCAGGGTCAGAAGAAGTGGAGAATGGTCGTCGATTTTAGGAAATTGAACGACGCCACTATCAAGCAGGTGTTCCCGATACCAAGGATAGAAGAGATTCAGGATCAATTGGGGCACAGTAGATATTTTTCTACACTTGATTTAGCGAGTGGCTACCACCAAGTTCTGGTGGATACCCAAGATAAGCAGAAAACCGCGTTCAGCACCGGTTTAGACCATTACGAGTTCAATAGAATGCCGTTTGGATTAACAGGAGCACCGGCTACCTTCCAACGGCTAATGAACCATGTGTTAACAGGCTTGCAAGGGTTAGATTGTTTTGTGTATCTGGATGATATTGTAATCTATGGGAATAACTTACAGCAGCATTCGCAACGCTTGTGCAAGGTCTCCCGGAAAGTACGAGAACACAATTTGAAATTGAACACGGAGAAGTGTCAATTTTTACGAAGAGAGGTGGTTTATTTAGGCCATCGTTGCTCAGAAGCAGGAGCACTGCCTGACCCACAGAAGGTGGAATGCGTTAGAAATTTAGCGGTTCCAAGAAACAGAAAAGAAGTGCAAGCATTCCTAGGACTAGTGAACTATTATAGAAAGTTCGTGGAAGGACTAGCCGGAATTGCGTTGCCAACAAGTTGCTACGAAAAGAAGCAAAGTTCGAATGGACAGAGAGATGTCAGCAAGCATTCGAGAGGCTAAAGGAGATAATTAGCTCGCCACCAATTTTGGCATACCCCGACTTTGAGCAAACTTTTTTGTTGACCACTGATGCTAGCAATGAAGCATTAGGGGCAGTATTGTCACAAGGGGAAGTCGGGAATGACCGACCAATAGCATTCGCAAGCAGAGCGCTTAGCGACACGGAGAAGAGATACTCCACAATAGAAAAGGAATTTCTAGCCATAGTATGGGCTACGAAGAATTTTAGAGCATATTTGCTAGGACGCCCATTTAGGATATATACTGATCACCAGCCGTTAAGAGGCATAGCCAATTTGAAAGACCAAACGTCTAGGCTAGCCAGGTTCAGACACAAATTGTCTGAGTATGATTTTGAAATCATATACAAACCTGGGAAAAAGAATCTGAATGCCGATGCACTCAGCAGAGTACCGCAGGCACAGAAAGTATCAGTAGTGCAAACAAGGCCCAAAGCACGTCGGATAAGGAGAAGGCCGAGAGGATGCAGAAGGACAAAGTTGATGCTACAAGAGATGTTAGCAATGCGGGTTTCGATGCCAATGAGCAAGCAGCCAGTAATGTAGAATGGCTGGAGGATACAAAGGATATCCAGGCTGTGTTAAAGGGTTTCCATGATTCACCTCTAGGTGGACACCAGGGATTCTGGAAGACCCATGACAGAATTAGGCGAGTATACGGATGGAAGGGTATGCTCAAGGACATCAAGAAATATGTAAAGAGTTGTCCAAAATGTCAAGCCAACAAAAGTTCAAGGCTGACAAAGATGCCAATGGTGTTAACTGACACACCAAAACAGCCATTTGACAAAGTTCATATGGATATTGTAGGTATTTTACCTGAGACAGTTTCGGGAAATAAATACATTTTGACGTTCCAATATGATTTCTCAAAGTATATGGCGTGCGTGGCTGTACCTGATGCTGAATCAGGTACGGTGGCCAAGGCATTCTTTGATGAAATAATAGCACGATACAACATACCTAAGGTTTTGATAACCGACAATGGTTTTAATTTTGTATCGAAGCTGTTCTCGGAAACATGTAAAATGCTGGGAGTTAAGAAGTTGCATATAACACCATATCATCCGCAGGCGAATGGCTCACTGGAACGTAGTCATCGACCTCTGGCCGAGTACTTGCGCAGTTTTGCCAAGGAAGACGGCTCGAATTGGGATCAATGGTTAACCACTGCAATGCATGTACACAATAATACGGTACATGTATCAACGAAGCAAACTCCGTTCAGGACGCTCTACGGGTTTGATTTTAATATGCCAGCAAATCTGAAGCGCAAGTGTGCGCCAGTGTACAATGCTGATGACCCGAATAAAGTACAAAAGTATCAGCTACAGCAAGCGCACGAGTTGGTCAGAATAAACCAGGATTGTGCTAAAAGAGTAGCCAGGGAGGCCTATAACAAGGTACTAAACCCAGTCGTTTTGAACGTGGGTGATCAGGTACTCATGAGGAATCAAGCCAGGAGAAATAAATTCTCACCTGTGTGGATAGGTCCGTATATGGTAGCAGAGATCCGAAGCCCAGTTACAACGGTCGTAACGATTAAGGGCAAAAATAAAAAGCTACATAATAATTTGTTGAAATTATTCCACATTAGACCACACAACTAAAGACATGTGTTAGCAGTGTTTTACAAGTGTAAACACAAGAATAACAACGTAAACATGTACGTGTGTGTATCAAATAACACACACAGCTCCGATTTTCAAAGTCAAGGCCAGTAGAAGTGTGCCACTTAAAATCGAGCGATTAAAGTTGACGTAATAAAAATGCTTATTATGCACTATGGTCGAACGAAGCACAGTAGGGAAAAATATATTTTTTTTTAAATGGTGATAAATATTGCACGTAATTAAAAAATAAAGTAAAATAATAAGACAGTCGTGGGTAAGTAATATAAAACTTAACTTCGAATATGTAAATACATACATACGGCAGTGTATGCACTGAATTCGATGCATGAGCGTTAACGCCAGGCAACGGAACTGCTGGTGGAGTAAGTATATATACATATGTGTATGGGATAAAGAATGAATGTACGAATGTATATTTAAAGAAGTAAGTATTCTAATTAGGAGGAATGGGTATGTGCGTATGTATATTTTTGCAGATACTCGTACATAGGTTTTTACTGTTTATTGATTAGGAAATTAGCGTATGGAAATTTGAAAAAATGTATAGTTAATTGGGGAAAATAACGTTAGTAATTAATTCTAGGTAATTTAAAGCGCCTTGAATGTATGTATGTAGCCATGTACGATCTAGGAAGAGACGATCGTTAATGGATATATACATATCAGGCTAGAAGTAAATTTAAATAAAAAGTAATTGTATGCGATGAAAGATATAGTCATGCAATGGACAAAGTTTTGACACAAATGGGATTATTTTTTATAATCTGATTTTGTCGGAGGATCAATAATTTGGTTCGAAACTAGAATGAGTGATAACTCACGTATTGAAAAGAGCATGGAAAATTAGTCAAAGCGGAACTAATGCACTATATGGCAATAATGAAACATATTCCAGTCCTCTTTTCCTCTGGGATGCGGTAGCAAATCCGAGAATGTAAGGGGAGAAGACGAGTGTACGGGGAATTGAATGATATAGCATTCAATTGTAGATTTAGCAATTTATGAATATAAAAGGTCGGTCGATGATGGATGTTAATGTAAAATAGTGATAATGATAATGTAGCAATAATATAACCATAATGATTATTTAAATATTTAGAGAAATAGAAATATTTATTAGTTAAGTTGTTATAGCGATTACTACAGTATATGTGTAGGGCAGCTGTGTTCTTGGTAGCCTATTTGAGAATTCCAGCGAAATGCAGCGAAACCGCGGAAGTGCGGGTGGAACCCTTGACAGAAACGGACCTGATTTTGGAATCCCTGGATAATGTTTGGTTCTCGAACGACGAGTGGGTGGTGATATCGGAGTTTCGCGATGCTGACCTGGAGCCAGTACTGAAAAAACTAGAAGACTTGCAAGAGAAAACAACGGAGTTTTGCGAGTTAAGAGCAAATACGGCAGGATCTGACGGAAGTAAGAGAGGGTGTGATATAACGGAAGCAGAATCGATAATAGCGAGGCTCAGACGAAACGAGCAAGCTATGTCATTTCGGGGTAGCAAAGAACGCGCAGCATATTGACTCTGATCTTGTGGGTTGTGGTTCAGTGCTTTAATCTAATTATTTGTCAATTAAGTGCTGAACGAGTTCCAAAATCTAACATTTTTGTAAATATTTCGGGACTCCGCGATACGCACAGATGAAAATTACCTCCACAAACGTGCTATTGAACATGATTTCTGCTATAGCATTATTATTGGGCAGAACGCCGAGCTGGAATAAATACAGAGTATTGCATTTGGCTAAGAACGGGGAGGAGGATAATGACCTGCTATTTGCATCCAACGAGTTGGAGTGTAACTCTCAAGGATCTGTAAATCAATTGGATATTGACACACAAGCCCTGACGAGTCAATGAGTCGGCGCATGCAGAATGACACCAGGCTCCCTCGCAGTTATTGCACGAGACAGGAAATTGCCAATGAACACACATTCAAAGAAAGCAAACGACTTTTCAGCGAATTGAACAATTTACTTATACAGGGCAATCATTTCTGCAACTCCGTTGAAGACGTCGCTAATGCTGATTACGTATTTTTGGTCTACTCTACGTTCACCCAGACAGCCACCTGTGAACCGTATACTCAGACTTTGAACGGCGGCACATTCTCGCCAATGGAGTGTCGTTTTGTCCGGAAACCGTTCCGAGTGGTACATTTTTGATCGCACTCCTCGTTGGAAAAGGGAGGGATCGCCGCGATCGTAACGCTGGCAGTGATCGTTTATATTCTGCCAGTTAGGGATACCCACAACGAGAACCACACCAACGGCGCAACACAACAACCATACCGACAACAGCAGCCGACAACCGGATCATCAGTTAGCGGAGGTTATAACGTAAGATTTTAGATTTAAATATCATAGCGGAAGATAAGATTTAAGTATGAGAAAAAAATGTATTGTACGCCAGTGAGAAAAGAGTCGATGAAAGACCAAAAATAAAAAGGGGAAAGTATAATAGAACAAAAGAGAAAAACAAAAAACTGAAAAAAGTCGAAGTAAAGAAAAGAAAAAAGAAAAAGAAACAAAGAAAAAAAAACAAGATTCAAAAACAAAAAGAAAAAAAAAACATAAAGAAAAGAAAAAACAAAAAGAAAAGAATATAAAAAAAAAGAAATAAAAAGAACCCGAAGTATAAAATAAGGCGAATTTAAAAAAGAAAGAAAGAAGAAAAATTGTATATTGATTTAAGAAAATGCACTGACTGTTTGAAGTGCAGAAATAAATGTAAACTTTCATTAGAAATTAGTTGCACTAACTTCTTTTAGAAAGAGGGGAGGGATGTTGTGAGTTAGAACCATACTACCTACGTGTAGTTTACTTACAGCACCGACTCCTAATAGATGCCACACTATGTTGAATTAGCATGTGCTAAAACGGTGTTATAATAAGGCATACTTCTAGGGTTTAAGTATTTCAAGTTAATGTGATCTGTGCAACGTTATTATGAAAGCTTTTAGGGTGTTATAGTTCCGCAGTCGAGTCGACGAGGGCAGCGTAGTGCACCGTCGCCACTTTTGAAGTGGGTGGGGGTGGGGACACCAATTAGCAGGTGCAGAACTGGAACACCAGAAAGGTCAGTTCACAGACTGAGATAGATGTTTAAAAAATAGTATATAAGTATTAGGTTTCGTAATAATAAATCTCTCTTGTATTTTGAAACCGAAAAGTGGTAGTGTTTAAATTCTACGTTAGGGCTCTTGATTTTCCAGCCACGCGCCCGAAGGAACTGCAACAGGACGTCCCCAGTCAGGCAAGGACTCGAGATCCCCAACAGCGTGTTCCTCCACAGGATTAGTTGATGCTTGCGGTCAGCTTCGTTCACGATGATTTGTCTTTACATTTTCTCGATATCCGCTGTGAAAACATATCTGCGTACTCGAAATCTCAAAAGAATCACAAATAAGTCTTCTTGAAGTTTTGGACCTGGTAATAGCACATTGTTCAACGATACATTTGTTGACGTCTTCATTGATGCGTCGAAAACGACACGGAACTTTGTGGTGGTGCTGTCTGGCTTCAGAACGCAGTGGTGAGGTAAGAAGTAGTGGGGTTGGTTTATGCTTCAGCTGTCCGCAATGAAGTCATTGACTCTTAAGACGACAGTGCTCAATAGCACAGGTTTCACGCCCGCACGATTGACCGGGGATACTAATAAAGTGGTGAGTGGTTTTCCTATGGCACCTGTATAGCTACGTAACTCCACGGTCGGCTCACTTACGAATGTTGTGAGTGTCTGAGATCACCCTTGACTGGATTGACCCGAGTTATTGGATGGGCCCTTAGGTAGCTTTTGATCAAAATGCACTAATGAGTTGTGCTTCTTGTTGCATTTGGTGCATCCTCTCATTGAACAAGTTTTCGATGTATGAATTATATCAAAACGCTGATTCGGCGTTTTTGCCAAGAACTGTGCGCATGCGAAAAGTTGGTGATTGCCTTTGCATACGAGGCAGCCCGTTGCGGCCTTGGTTGCTGAGAATAGCGTTGAATGATACTTCACGTTTGTAGATTTATTGTTGATAATTTTGTGTTGTGGTTCTCGGTCTTCACATGATTGAAAACGTTTTTCTAAGAATTTCAATAGGCGGTCAATGGGTTGGAACTCCTGAGGCTGATCTAACGTCAGTTCATACTCGGATCTTGACGTTTTATTTAACTTCTGCAATAAAAGATACTCCAAAATTGTGTGGAAGCTATCCACGGGAACTCCTTGGCTTTTTAACGCGTAAGTGCATTCCTTGGCTGCATCGAGCAATGTTTTAAGCGTTGAGCCCATTTCACTGCTAGCATTCTTTATATTAAACAACTTGCTATAGATAGTTTTAACCAATTTGCGTTTATTTTTGAAGCTATCACTCTAGATTTACCAGGCTGCGTCATAGTTTTCCTCGCATGCTGGCAAGTGACCGATTAGTGCTTTACCTTCTTCGGTTACGTTGGCAGCCAAGTAAAACATTTTTTGTGTGTTGCTTATTGGCTGAGTATGTATCATCTTAACATACAAATCGCGAAATGGTATCCACGTTGAATAGCTACCGTCAAAAACTGGCAAGGTAACTTTAGGCAAATGCACATTTAATGCCTGTGGTATGGTGTTGATTGGCGTGGAGTTATTCGGTGGACTGACTGGAATATGTTGTCGTAACTTAATGAGTACATTTTGAACTGCATCTTCGGTCTCGTAGAATTTGACCGCATCATAACCATCAATTTCCGCCAGGTTTGTTCGTTGCCATATCCATTGGTTATTTTGCACCAGATTATCGTGGTAACGTATCAATAATTTCGTTTTGATATCATAGTACACTGGTGGATGTGACTGATCAGTTTCCGAGTGCACATCCCCAATGACTCGAGAAATTGCTCGCACCAACGCCTTTTGCTGCAGTACTAGGGCTAAGAGTCCATCGCCTTCCTGATGGCTGGTTCGCGGTGTGCTGTCCTTGCGGTTAGAGCCTCCTTGATGGACGTGGAAGGGAACTTCAAGTTGCACTGGCGTTTTACGCTTCTCTCCTTCCTCATTGATGATGTGGTGTAATTTGGTGAACAGCCAGTCGTAGAGGTTTGCTACGTTGCCTCTATAATGTTTGAAGTACTCATGATTAACTTCGTCTAGCTCGAGTGTTGATGTTGATGTTCGAACCTAGACCATGCCTCCTTCAGAGGCTTCATGCGTTTACTGGCATATTCGATGGTTTTACGGTCTGGTGGATCCTTCTTAAAGTTGCTCACCATTTGCTCTTTTGCCGAGCCCACTTCATACCGTGCCCTGGTCAACTGGCCCAACTGCTCAATTGTTTCTTGGTGATGCGCCATGCTAAATGTTAAAGGTGATTTAACGTTTAAAGTCTGTGTGCTGAGTTATGATATCACTGGATATCCTTCTTGAGGTACTTCTGGTTGTCTTCCTTCAGAATCTCGCCGGGGCCTCCAAAATGTTTATATGCCGATTAGTTGGTTTACTAATCGGTTGCCGATTCCTTGGATGCAATACGTAAGGATCGTGATGATGACTTCAAGTGTAATACTGAAGTCTGATGTCTCTTTGGGTACAGTACCGAAAGAGTGGTGTGGATAATCAAGTAGTATTCTTGAATTAACCTTGTGGTTGATAATTGTCGACAAAGGAAAACACTGTTGAATGTTTGACTTCAAAAGTATATCCCAATTATCGAATTTATATTATAATTTTGCTTATTCTACAGAATTAAATATATTTGTGGTGTCTGCAATTATGTGCAAGGCACCAGCGTTTGTGCACATTAATACTTCAGACCGCACGTGTAAGGAAATGCTGATGAGGCTTCACACGCTGTATATCCGATCGTCGGGTGTACTGCTTATTCAGCGGTCAAGAGCAGGTAATGGGAATTGCTTATTGGATTTTTGCGTTGGAGCAGGTGCAAACAGGCCGAATGGGTCATGTGGCCACTGTTCCGCTTGAGAAACGTAGAACGGTAAATTCGGAGTGGTACACGACCATTTGTTTGCCGGAAATCGTCGGAAAAATTCGAAAAACCAACCGCCAAAGACGAATCATTCTCCATCATGACAATGCGAGTTCTCACTTATCTCGTCAAACAGGTGAATTTTTGAGCAGTCAAAACATCGAATTATTGACTCATCTTCCATCCTGATTTGGCACCCAATGACTTCTTCTTGTTCCCGGATATCAAAAATAAACTGCGTGGTCAACGATTTAACAGCGCCGAACAAGCTGTTGAAGCGTTCAAAAACTATGTTTTGGAAGTGTCTCAAGAGGAATGGAAAAACTGCTATGACAAATGGTTTGAACGAACGAAAAGTGTATTGATCATCAAGGGGATATTTTGAAAAACAATAAAGCCGTTTTCATTTAAAAATGTTTGTTATTATTTGCTATTCCCGTAATATAAATAGTACCCCTCGTACATACTCAGAAAATTATTACAACTTTTAATGGGAATTAAAGTTTGGATATAAATTTGAAACACCAATTAAAAGCAATGATTGCAAATGATCATCCGACAAATTTTCCCTGTACTTTGATTTCAGATACTTCATCCTAGAAAAAGTTTGTTCGCACATATAGGTAGTCCCAAACATAGAAATAAATTTACAAGCAATTTGCCTTAAATTTGAAAACTCTTTCGCATCCAAAAATTTAAAAAAATCGACAGTTTCCTTCCTCATATTCATTCTTGATTTGATCGTTAGCTTGTTTTAAATCCGCGATGACTTTTACTGCAAATCTGTTCGAAAATTACTCATCAGTTTCTCATTCAATTCTTCACAGAACTGGATCAATCATTTATCTGACTTTCAAACAATATTAGTTTTGCCCTGAATGCTTTGATTTGCGCGAAAAAATTACAAATTAAGTTGTTTTAACCTTGGAGCTTTAAGTTGTTCACGTGTGTCACAGCATCTGCAAAAAAAACATACTTCTGGAGCCACTCGCCATCCAATAAAAGTGGTTCGGGGCGATTTTTCCAACAAAAAATAAATTAATTTAATTTCTAAGCCTAAAGAACTGCAATTGCACTTTTCCGCAGCAATCGAACTGTACAACAAGTCAACGAATTCGGATTCAATTTTACAATGAGATCGAAATTTACATGTAATCGAATAAAATTTACAACCGAAACAACTGATTTCAAAAAACAGCTCATATCGACTTCTTTTATACATAGTGCTTTTTGATGGATAATACAGTGCAGAAAAATTGGCACTGATGCTCCTTCACCTTCACAAGGTTTTGTAATTTTCCCAACCACACCGATGTTTGCACCAGACATGTTTCTTCTTCCATCAATTGTCACACCTTGCAATCGATTCCAATCCAAGTTCTTTGTCGACTTTTTTTGTAGTTCTTTGAATATATCTTCTCCAGTTGTAATGCTGTGCATGGTGTTACCGGAGGCTAATTCTTGTGTGACATCAAGTTCGTCGGGAACTCCACTAACAAAATATTGTGAGGTGTCACTAACATCAGTTGATTGTGAGAGAATACCGAGTGAAACGGTGTGTCTTACCAGTAATGCACAATATTGTTTCTAATATCGTCAATTCGACGAGCTCATTGATCATTTTGAAAAGGTACAACTTTTATGGGCACAACTCACTTATACACTCTTTAACAATGTTTCTATTCATAAACGGTTTTCCTTCTTTCGCCAACAAATAAACACCTTTCATGCTAACTATGATCAACGCTTCATTATCCGATTTCCTTCCCAAATAAATTCTGCTGAGTATACAAAATACGACGCATTGTTTGAAATTTGTCAGTACATTCCTTACATTCAAATAGTGAGCAGCTTGAAGGATGTTTTCTTTCATAATGATTACTGTTCCCTCATTACAGAAACAGTGTTTTTACAAATTAAACATATAGCATTATCATTCTTTGACTGTGGTTTGACAAAGAAGTATATTACTTCCCAATCATCATTAGAAACGTGGCACTCGGCATCAATTATTCTTTTTCTGTTTCTTTGTTTAAACCGTAAATAAAATATTTATAGTAATTAATGAGCAGCAACATGTGTATTTCCGAATAATACTTGGAATGCGGAGCATCTTTATTTAAGTTCTTTCCACAAACGTAATGAAAGAGATGGATTACATTAACAAAGTAAATTTAGTAGCTTACATTTACTGTTATTTTTTCGCTTTCTTCTTTGATTCTACTCATAAAGTGAAAGAATTTCTTTGCCTCATGTGTTTTTCTAGGTTTCGCTATGAGGCATTGCCCCTGTTCTTAAACAAATGTGACAAAAAACATTCACTCAGCAAATAAATCAAAGTATTTTTAGAAAAGAAAGTCAAAGTGAAACAAGAAAAAACTTGTACAGTAAATGCTTCCTTCCTCAAAGTACAGAACCCTGTCTTTAGCCCAATAGAGCGGCTGTGGATAAGCATTTGGAAAAAAATTACGCGAACGCCATATGAGGGGCAAATATACTTAAAAATGTCCTCCAAAATATACCCTCGGAAGTTACCAAGAACTTAGCCCATTCAATGAAGAGAAGATTTAATTCCGTGCAAGATCCCAAAAGTGGCCACACTATGTACTAGTCTTCCTCATATTATTGATTTTAAAAAAAATGTCTATAACTAAAGCTCGACTAACTTTAAGTCGGCAAAAACATTAGTCCTAAACTGAATTAATTGAAATAAATCTTAATTGTTGATAGAAAGTATATGTATTTGACTTTTTTTGTTTTCGGTTTTGACATAAAAGCTTAAATGGGTAGTTTACTGTTCAAATTATTTATTTTTTCACTATACGAGTATATGCCTAGTGAGATTGCCCGCTAAACTCGTATCTATTTTTCAATTAGATTACCCGCTTATCTCCCTCAAAGCTTCCAAATGGCACCGCGAAAAATGCCTTTCGTCTTACGATGAAATATAACTTTGTATCCATTCAACACATCAAAAAATAATTGAATTTTGAAGCTCAACAACTTAAGATGAATCAAACCAAATTGAATCTGTCATTATAAGTTAGTTTTTTCAACCTGCTCAAGCATTTTTTTCAATTTGTTGTACAGTTGAAAATAAAAAATTCATAATTTTTCAAAAACCTGCGGGCCGAATAAAATCACTCTGGCCTGCGGGCCGTAGTTTGGACACCCCTGGTATATGACATAGTTTTCTCCAATTTTGTAGGTCGATTTGTAATTTTGAATAGTAATTACACTCCAGAATTATCTATGTTACAATCGTTGCAAAGATCATTGGTAATAAAACTTGTTATTTCACTGAAATAGTTCGGGTAATAGTATTATTTTTTCAATTCGAATTGGATTTTGGCTATTCCTTGCTGTAAACCACTTAGGTGTAGTTCTAAGATTCTTTCTTTTAAAAGGTCGTATCTTGTGATATCTTTTAAAATGCGCAATACATATACAAACTGAGTTGGTCCTCCATTGATTAATATGTCTAGCGTAAACATATTGAAATATGAGGAAATCTTCGTTATTGTCGAAATAGACTGTACTATTATTCCCAACGAATTCATAAGTTTTGAAATCTTCTGCAAAATTTTGTTTCATTTCGGATCAAATCTATCTGTTATTTCGGTATTTCAAATTTTCTGTCATTTTCGGGATTTACTGAATATTATTTCCAATTTTTTTTTATAGTGGCTTTTCAAAAGTTTTCATTATCGTATTAACATATTAATAGGTCTTTCGGAAATGGATATAAAGTTTAGATTGCCTTCGTCTGCCGAGTGGACAGTGGCGGCAGTTGAAGAGTTGTCATCAAAACTTTCTATTCTAAGTCGTGACTGTTTATCTGCCCCATGGGTTTGCTTCCCCGGAATATATATCATTTGGAAGTCAAAATCATTAATGAAATTTTCCACCTTTGGAGTTCCATAAATAGCTCTATTAAATTGTGAAGGCTCTTTTAAATTGTGGCCTGTGGTCACTATTAAACATGAACTTCCTATCATACAGGTACGGTCGAATAAATGTTGTTGCCCTTAGAATGCATAACAATTCTTTCTCTGTTGCAGAGTAGTTCAACTCGTGTTTGTTGAGTGTTCTACTCGCGAAGGATATAGGGAGACTGAGAACGGCACCTACAACGACGTTAGAGCCGCCCTTTATCAGTGTTAATTTTTTATTGGAATCTGGATGCTTCAGGACTGGGTTGTTAGTAATTAAAATTTTTATTGTGATCACCGATTCGACGAGCTGTTTTGGTGTGTTCATTTTTCCTCTTTAGACATTTTGTTAAGGACTTTGTTAAGTCAGCAAAATTCTTAATGAAATTTCGGCAGTCCAAGAGATTGTTTGAAATCTTTTGCAGTATTATTTCTTGAAAAGTGTTTAATTGCGTTTATTTTATTAAAGTTAGGTTTAATATCATTTATAATATGTCCTAGAAATTCTGATTCTCGTTTCAATTCGCTTTTGTCTAATTGAATTTTAAGGTTTGCCTCTTTAAGTCTTTTAATAACTTTCTACAATGAATTCATATGTTCTTGTAAAGAGATGCTATATTATTATGTCGGCGAGGTAAACCAAGCAATCTCTTCCTCTCAAGTCGGTCAACACAGAATTCATGAGTTTTGAAAACATCACCGGCGCATTCTGCAGTCATGGGTATAAATTCAAAATCACCATATTCTGAAGAGAAAGCCGTTTTGGCGTGACGCCTTTCTTCTAATCTCACCTGGTGGAAACCGTTTGCGAAGTCCAAAGTAGAAAAATATTCACTACGAGCAAGTTTGTTAAGAATCTCATCTATTATTGGAATGGAAAATTTGTCGTCTACGGTAATGTTGTTTTATTTCCGATAGTACACTGCAACGAGCCATTTTTGTTTTCCGGAAGCAAACATTTTCTTTGGTATGACCCAATGTGGTGCCCAATATGGCATCTGACTATGTCGAATAATATCCTGTTCTAACATTCGGTATACGTACATTCGGTACAGTATATAGTCTACTAAATACCATTATTGATTTATATACGAGGTGTGATAAAAAAAAAACCGTTATTGTGTGATCAAAAATAAAGTATTTATTTATTCATCAACAACTATCTTGTCCCCTTTAAAGTAATTCCACTCAGATATAATACACTTATGCCAGCATTTTTTTCATTGATCCATTTTTTTCGAATAGTACAAAATCGAGAGCACACCAAAATACGACTAACCTTTTTATCTGTCAAAAACAAACTGACAATCCAAAATGGTTGGTATTGCCAACATATATAACAGACATGTCTACCAACATAAAAAAAAATGCGAACATCGAACATACTTAACTCACGAAAAGATGAAAATAACGGTTATCTTTTGATCACACCTCGTATGTTTGGAGTGACTTTTTCTGTCTTTGTTTTCAGTATGTTAGGTCTAATTGAAGAGCATGTATCTAAGGTGTGACGTGGCTTTTGTTTGAACGGAGCAAAGCTTCTGATTGCCTTTAACTTGGTGATGGCCAGAGCGATCTCTGTCTCATTTATAGCAAGCAAGTTGACACACAGCCTCCACGTGGCGCCACCTGGGCAGCTATCTCGGCATCCGCTGAATAGTGAGCTAATGTGTGCAGCGCATCTTCCTCGACGTTAACGGGTTGTGCGGAGGGTTTGGGACCCGCCACGTAAAAGACACAAACTCCAATGAAAAACAAAATGCCTGCCTCGTTGACGATCACCGGAAACGAAAAACGGACAAGGATTTACGGATATGCACCTGGAATGTTCCGGACCCTCTATAGGGAAGGTGCCTCTATCCAGCTAGCGGAAGCCCTCGGAAAAATTAAGGCTGATATCACCGCCATCCAGGAGATGCGATGGAAAGGACAAGGCTGCTCAAAACGGGCAGACTGCGACGTCTACTACAGCTGCAGTGCGGAGAAGCGCGAATTTGGATGCAGATTCGTAGTAAGCCGAAGACTACGCCACCTTGTCTCCCGGTTCACACCGGTGAGTGAAAGGTTGGCTACGATCCACATCAAGGTTAAGTTCTTCAGCATTAGCCTGATTTGCGCGCACGCCCCGACGGAAGAGAAGGACGATGCTGCCAAGGATGCTTTTTACGCGAGTCTAGATCGTTGTCCGGCGCATGACGTAAAAATAGTTCTCGGCGACTCTAACGCGACGGTCGGAAGAGAAGGCATCTTTGGCTCCACAGTCGCTCAGTTCAGTCTCCATGACACCATCTCGAACAACGGTCTGAGACTGATCGACTTCGCAGCGTCGCGAAACATGGTAGTTAGTAGCACCAGATTTCCACAACTCGACATCCACAAGGCCACCTGGCTGTCCCCGGATCAAAAAACACGAAACCAAATTGATCATGTTGTGATTGACGGAAGCATATGTTTAAAGCCGGCAGCGACGAATTGATAAGGCGTATGCATCACCTCATCAGCAAAATATGGCTAAAGGCCCGACGATTGGAATCGCAGCGTGCTTTGTCCTGTATTAAAGAAAGGTGACTCGATAATCTGCGCCAACTACCGCGGCATCAGTCTTATTTCCATCGCATACAAGGTCCTGTCGAGCATACTGTGTGAAAGATTAAATCCGCATACAAAAACACTGATTGGACCTTATCAGTGCGGCTTTCGACCTGGTAAATCCACCATAGACCAGATTTTCACACTACGCCAAATCCTGGAAAAGACCCACGAAAACCAAATCGGCACCCATCATCTTTTTGTAGATTATAAAGCAGCGTTCGATAGCCCGATGCGGAATTGCCTATACGCGACAATGTCTGAGTTTGGTATACCTGCAAAGTTGATCAGACTCTGCAGAATGAGTTGAGCAAAACATGCAGCTCCGTCAAGGTAGGAAATGACCTCTCCGAAATCTTTTATACTGAGCGAGGCTTCAGACAAACCAAAGACGACCCGTTATCCTGTGATCTCTTCAACTTCATCATGGAAGGGATCCTGCGAAATGCCGGTGTGCATCGTAATGGCACCATTTTCTACAAAGGTGTCCAGTTCCTTGCGTACGCTGATGATATCGATATTATCGGTCGGACCAAGAGGGATGTGACTGCTGCCTTCACTGCTATTGAAAAAGAATCAGCCAAAGTGGGTCTGACGGTAAACGAAGGCAAAACAAAGTATATGCTGTCTGCAAACAGAGGAGCGCGGTGTCTAGGCACCCACCTTTCAGCGGGCAACCACAACTTTGAAGTCGTCAAGGAATTTACATACCTTGGCACTGCCGTTAGCACCGATAATGATGTCAGTCTTGAGATAACGCGAAGAATTACAATTGCTAATAAGTGCTACTATGGGCTCAGTAAGCAATTGGGTTGCAGAGCCCTCTCTCTCTCGACGAAGCTGATACTCTACAAGACGCTCATTCTGCCGGTGCTTCTTTATGGCGCTGAGGCATGGGTGGTATCGCAGTATCGCTTGGGGCGTTCGAGAGAAAAGTTCTTCGCAAAATCTTTGGTCCTGTTCGAGTTGACGACGACTACTGTCTTCGAATGAACCACGAGCTGTATGAGCTCTAGGCCGACATCGACGTAGTTCAACGTATAAGCATTCAGCGACTACGTTGGCTGGGTAATGTCCATCGTATGGATAAAGAAGCTCAACCGAAAAAGGTATTTGAGACGAAAGCCGAAGGTCGATTTTAGTTCAACAAATGGAAGTTTATGTTCTAGGCTTCTGCAAGAAAATTCGCATCACTATCAATCACTATTCGTTGCGTCCGTATCCGTATCTTTTTATTCGTGATAGTTAGAGTCATTTCTCTTATTTTATTTACATATAAAAAAAAATGTGTGGTTTATTTATTGGAACCCGTATTCACGGAATCCAACAAGTATAAACGTTGTTTTTAGTTTGATTTTTCATTTTCTTCTTTGTTTGTATATGAGATTACAACATTTGCCACTTCTTTTAATTAATTTAATTTTGACTTAAAGATATGCCATAAGAGCTAATAACATTCTCGTATTTTCTTCTATGGTGTATGAATGACAGGTTGTATCGATATCCCCTCGATGCCACTATTGTGTTGCACTTTAATACTTTGCCTTAAATCACAATCATAAATATACCGCCGACCGGACTACCGAAGACACCACTTACGTGCTTTTACAGGAAGGTTGCGGATACTAACATTAAACATCATACAAAAATTGGTTGGGCTATTTTTAAAGCCACGTCCACTGTTGACATATTTTTATAATTTACGACCTATATAATATTTTCGATCAGACAACGGACACGCGTCACTCCCATATATTGAACTTTGCGAATACTACTGAAAATTACATTATCTATAGTTCTAATTATGATGTATGAATTCAAATTGGTGGTGTCCAAACAAAATATGGGCAGATTATTACTACTGCAAGGCCCACAATTAACCAATATTTATTTCTGGCGCCCTATGCAAGATTCATCAACGAAACTTCATATGTTGGTTCAAAGTGCTGGAACAAACCACAAAACAAAAAATGGCCGGTACATTTTGAGATCCACGCCCTAATTGATGCATATTTAAAAACTTGCACCTATGCCAAATTTGTTTTTCCTCGAAGCGAGTAGTAATATTCAGAAAGACACGAGGGGTACGTACCACCCAAGAGTGTGAGCTTTTTACTCACTAAAACCGCCTCCCTAACATTATAGTTACACTAAGCCTGATAGCGATTTAGGAAGGGTAATAAACAGATATCCTAAACGGAACTACTCACGGTTTAAAAGAAAAAGCCTTATTTTCGATTTCAACATACGTTTGCATTCATTCAAAAAAATCGCTCTGAAACTAAATTGAAATCATAATACACACCAAGAAACGGCGCAAAATCTAAATAGTTTCGATTGCAAGAATGGAGATACATGGGAGTGAAATTCCTTGTTCTTCTTCCAGAAGCATTAAAGTTGAGAATGCCAAGCAAAGAACTACTTTCTGCTTCGCCACACAAGAGTCTGAACATAAAACATGCATTAAGCATTGTTTTACAGGTTCTAAGATAGGGGAGACGAATAAGTTTAACGAGGAATAAGTAAAACGACGAGAGGGAAGTTGAAAATTGGAGTTCCATGCAAAAAAACGTAGGCAAAACAAAAAAAAAAGCCAAGCAACGCAAAAGTTTGGTAGACGAGTACAGAAGTCTGAAGTCGGGTCAGACCGACTTCGAAATACCGTTTACCTTTTCTTGTGCGTGCGAGTTCAACAATGAGGATGTTTTCTTCATAAATCATCATTCGGAGCATATTCAAGGTAATTTTTGGTAAGGTACCTTGAAATGATTATATCGACCCCATTTTTTGTGCATGGATTTCTAGTGGCAAAATAATCACTAATATAAAATTTCGCCACAAAACATTGTGTAGGTCGTAAGTTATAATAATATGTTAATAGTGGGCGTGGCTGTAGATATAACACGCCGATTTTTTGTGTGGTGTTTAATGTTAGCACCCGCAACATTCCTGTAAAATTTCATTGAGAAATCTTTAATAGGAACCTTGTAATGATTTTCGGTTAATTGTGGGCGTGTAGTAATAATCTGCCCATATTTGGAATGCATGCTATTACAGACCCAGTGTATACATATACCAATTTAATTTCATATATCATCACTAGAAGCATAGATAGGGTAATTGTCTTTAAGTGGGGTCCCCAAAGTTCATTATATGGGAAGGAGGCGAATCCTTCCTCTGATCGAACCCGAATCTTGTATGTGGCTTTGTAGGGTCCATATACTTACTAATATAAAATTTCGTCCAAAAATATTGTATAGGTCACAAGTTATAATAGTATGTCAATAGTGGGCGTGACTGTATAAATAACACGCCCATTTTTGGTGTGGTGTTTAATGTTAGTACCCGCAACCTTCCTGTGAAATTTCATTGATAAATCCTTTATAGGAACACAGTAATGATTTTTGGCTAATTGTGGACGTGACAGTTGAATTATGATTTCCATATTCGGCACACACACTATTATGGACCCCATGTATATTTCTGCCAATTTTTATTTCGCTGGCATCAATATGAGCATAGCTAGGCTAATTTTAATTTTAGAGCCGAAAGTTCCCTATATCAAAAGTGGGCATGTCTTTTCTCTGATCAGCCCCATTTGTTGCAGATAGCTTTATAATGTCCATATGTTCCTTCCCGTAAAATTTCGTCCGTAAATCTCTGCCAGATCTTAAGTCGTTAATATTTGTTAATAGTGGGCGTGGCAGTTAATATATACCGCCCACTTTTTGCACAGTGTTTAGTAGGACCCACATCTCCATAACTGCCAAATAATGGCACGATTCCGTCAATTGGACCGAAAGTATAGTCATTTAAAAAAGGTGAAAAAAGTTCCTTATATCTATTGGTCTTTGTCCAAATCGGCTCAAATAGCAATCTGGTTCTGTATCATTGTGCAGGCTACACTTTTGCAAAATTTCATTAAGATAGCTCTAACGGTGTAGAAAAAAAGAGTCCACAGACGGACAGACGGACAGACGGACGGACAAAATAAAAATTGCTTAGAAAGTGATTCTGATCATATCTGTATATATACTCGTATGTCCATACCTACCACGCCTCCTCCTCGAAATTGCAACCCCTCTCAAAAGTACATAATTAGTATACCTTATTTACCTTTTTTAAAGGTAAAGGGTAAAAAAAAGTGGTTTTTTAACTTCTTTGCCCAACGTTTTATGAAGTCTAGAAACAGAGAAGCTTTGTTAACTATAATTGCTACGTGTTTACCAAAAGCAAGTTCTTGGTCAAAGTTCACACCAAAGTCGAACTAATGATTAAGGGATAAAAATGGTTAGTAAGCCATGAAATAAGCATGAGCAGAGTGGGTTGATCTGGAAAAACACTTATGTTTGCATTTCTTGTAATTTACTTGCATACAATTTATGTTGCACCAGTCACCAAAGACATTTAAATCATCTTGAAGCAACTGCTATTCACTAGGATTATCAAATGAATGAAAAATGTTTACGTCATCTACAAAAATAAGAATGTTACAATGGCATATACGCGAATTAAGGTAATTAATAAAAATTTGAAATAGTTACAAAGTCCTTTAAATAACACCTATTGCGTGCGTTGTAACAAATATGATGTTACCCATTTGAAAAGTAATGGTGGGTATCCAAACCTAGAGAGTTTAAGGAGGAGAATTCTATGGTTTACGACATCACTTGGACCAAATGTTATAGAATTAATATATTGCCGCTACAATGCCATTTACAAAAGAAATCAACTCTGGGTACCCTGCCGCATATGACTCTAGATATGATATCTGAATAAATTGTACATCGCCTCGGTTTAACTGGCACGCACATATAAAGGTGTAGGGTATTTCGAATTCGGTCTAACCCGACTTCTGACTTCTTTACTCGTTCTCAATAATTTTACAATGTTTAGTCTTACTTATAATAAAAAACTGATTATTAAGAATATTTCTCAGCGAATTTATTGACAAGACAAGTTGCACACAGAATAAACGAGTTGAACGTACTTCTAATAAAAATGAAAGGAAAATGAACGTAATTCTTAGAATGGAAGTCGTGTAGGTTAATGATCTTATATTAATGACATTGTACAATGAACATAATAAATGTTAATAAATGAATCAGGTTCCCATTTTTTGTTAGTGTGATATAATTGTTTTACACACTCGCGCGAGCTATTGTTATGGTGAGTGGTCTGGCGCCTAAATCCTCTGGCTACTCCTTAAACCGAGGAGTAACTACTGGGTATGGGTATGAATCAAAAAGAAACAATATGTTTTTTCTATTCTTCGTATATGGTAACGGATTTAAAAATACAGACCTCTTTATTATTCTGCTGCTCAGTCACCACTGGCTCTTTCAAATATCTTATGTATATTTCTTATGCTATATTTCTTAGGCAACTCTGAATCAGCATACTCAGTTTTGCATGCCTTTTCTTATTTAACTCCTTAATCCTTTCGTGTGGATTTGCCTGCCATCCCATCGGACGCGTACCCAGGTGGCGAATAGGGGGACCCTTGGTAGGCAAATGACATTACTTCTGAACCTCTTAGGAGGGGCGGGAGTTATGTCTGTCTGTCTATAACAATGATGGTAGAGAGAATGGGTACCATCCGCGGACCAAACTGGGTAGGGAGGAGTCCCGAACAAAAACCACTGTCTGGCGATGGACAACATACAGGATAATACTCCAGGTGGAACCCAAGCATGTGGCAATCCACCCGCTTCGGCGGCAGGGGCACGGATTCTGGAGGCCCCAACCATCGCTAAAGTCTCTCGCCTTTATCAGCGAGAGCGCATCCTGGAGGAGACGGGGATTGTTACCACAATCTCTTCTTCTTCAGAGACGGAGGAACGTACCCTGGATCCAGAGGGCCTGCGTCGGGAAGTCACCACAGTGGCGGAACGACCGACCAGTGGATCTGGGGCAACGCGAACGCAAGCGAGGAGGAAGAGACAAAAGGCGGCACTCTACAGGTGTCGTACGCGTCTCAATCCAACTTTGATTGGCTCAAGGGTGTAGTCAATGACGTGCCCCCATGGGGACCACTCGCTTCGCAGGCGTGTCCCTCAGGAGGGCCATCTTCTGTATTCCGGATCCCGATCTGTCGACCGCAGATATCCTTTCCTGTCTGCGTGCACAGAACCCTGGCATCAACACGAGGCTTTGGCGAGTTCTTTCGCATACCAGGGGTAGCAACCGGGATGGTAGAGAAGGTGCTAGTCTTGTGGTGCGAATATATGAGGCCCCTGTTGATGTCTTGGGCTCTCGGTATCGGAGCCGTCTGAGTCTCTTCTTTGCGACTGTCACTTTCCATGTGTTTCCTAGGTGAATGGCTCAGACGGTTCTCGTAGTTATCGTCCTTTGACGGTAACGCAGACTAACAGCATTCTAAAGCCGCTACTGTACTCCTAAGTAGACGTCTCACCCTCCTGCACACATTACCCCACATAACAATAGTACAAGAGTCCTGGGTCTTTAGGGGTCGCCTCTGTGGCCTTGGCTCGTTGAAACGGGCATTATATGACAGAAAATCGATTAGACCCAGAGCCGGTCTTATAATATCATCCCATCTCGCAGACCTGCCTTGACCTCTTTTATTGTCAGGATCTGGTTGCGGCAGAGATTAGTTTTAAGAGTATGCACGGATGGTCGAGGTTCGTGATTGCATCTGCTTACTTTCCTTACGATGCTTTGGAGGCGCCACCACCTGGGAAGGTCGCTACTCTCGTAGGGTTCTGTGAGCGGCGCAATCTTGGTCTCGTTCTTTGTTGCGATGCTAATGCCCAGCATGCGATCTGGGGCAGCAGGCAAGTAGCCTACTTTTGTGACTACGAGAAGGCAGGAGGTAATTGACGTCACCCTGTCAAATCCAAGACTAGGATGGTCGACCAACAACTGGAGGGTCCTCGCCAAAGACTGGTGCTCGGACCACAGATACATTGAGTTTCAGTGTGGCTAGCAGTCGGAGATGCCATTGCCCACCAGAAACCCAAGAAAAACAGACTGGCCAAAGTTCCGGGAGGCACTGCGTAGCTATTACGTCACGCCACTGAAACTTCGCAAGGAGCAAAACATTGAGGCGGCTGTTGAACATCTCAACACTGCTCTAACAAACAACTTCGAGCTAGCCTGTCCAACTACACCTCCTCTTAGCCGGACTCCTGTTCCATGTTGGAATCGAGAGCTTCAGGTGCTGAGGCGTGAATCTAGAAAACTCCTCAACCGGGCCCTCAAGACGAATCTTGATGAGGACTGGGAACGCTATTGACGTGCTGAGAGGGACTACAAGAAGCTAATTTGGGACTCAAAAAGGGCTTCTTTCAGAGATTTCTGCAGTGATATCTAATCCCTGAGTGACACGGCAAAACTCGTGAAAGTCCTGAAAAAGGACCAAACCGCTAAGCTGGGGTCGCTCAGGAAACCTGATGGCTCCTATACGGAGAGGCAAAGTGAGACACTCAGCTTGCTGTTGGAGTCACACTTTCCAGGAAGTCAGGTAAGCATTGCCAGTCAAACACCCACCTTTGGCTGGAACTGTTGTCAGGGCAGCTACATCCTCTCGACATGATTGGAATGTCGCCAGAACTGTGGCGAATGAGGCTGCCATTAGATTTGCTATCAAATCCTTTGACAGCTTCAAATCGCCCGGAATGGATGGCATATATCCGATTGTGTTGAAGGAAGGCATTGAGTTAGAGTTGGCAGCACTGAAGAAGATCTTCACTGCATGTCTCGCGCTGGCCTATTTAACACGCACTTGGAGGATGGTGATGGTTGCTTTCATTTCTAAGGTTTGAAGAGACGACTACACCAATCCCAAGAGCTTCATACCTATTAGTATGACCTCGTTCATGCTAAAGAGTTTAGAACGGCTGGTGGAGCTTCGCATGCGTACGGAGTCTCTGAAGACGCATACACTCTCTCCATTTCAGCATGCCTATCAAAGCGGAAAATCCTGCGAGACAGCTATGCAAAACCTTGTTGGAAGGATAGAGCGAGCCATCGACAGGAAAGAATACGCAATAGGCATCTTTGTGGACATAGAGGGTGCGTTTGACAATGCTACTTTCGACAGTATGTGCGGCTCTGCTAGGTGGCATGGCGTAGACCGGGCTCTAGTAATTTGGATACGTTCAATGCTAGCCCAGAGAATCATACCGGTGCGGGCGGAGGAAGATATGCTGGTGTCGTCTGGGGTTAATAGAGGCTGTCCCCAAGGTGGCGAACTGTCTCCGTTGCTCTGGTGCATGGTAATTGATCCCATGCTTAACGCCATTAATGACCCGGGTGTCTACGCTCAGGCATATGCGGATGATGTTGGCTGTCTTGTGACAGGTCCATCCCTTATGATTGTCTGCAGAAGGGTGCAGAGAACTCTGGATATGATTGACACTTGGTGCAGTGCGAATGGGCTATCGGCTAATCCTGTCAAGACTGGTATTGTCCTCTTTATCAGAAGGATAAAGCTTGATGGACTTATTCTGCCTACACTAAAAGGAGTCACTATCCAGCTATCCAAGGAAATCAGATATCTTGGAGTCAGCCTTGATAACAAGTGTCTTTGGAAATCACATGTCGAGCTGAAGACATCCAAAGCACTCTCAGTTTTCTGGCAATGTAAGGGTATTTTTGGTAAGACGTGGGGTCTTTGGTAAGACCTATTATCACCTACGCATCGGTGGTTGGGATGAGCAGACTCTCTCTTTTAGGGATCAAAAAAGCTCTATCGGGACTACAGCGTACTGTGGCCGTATGTTGTACGGGAGCATTTCCGACTACTTTAGGCCCGGCACTTGATGCTCTGGTGAATCTCACGCCACTAGATGTCTTCATCCGCGGAGAGGCCGTTAAGGCCATCTGCAGAGTGAAACATAGTGGCCACTGGTATGGGGTGTATTCGATGTTGGACGACGGCGCAGGCACTGACATCGATTCTGCAATCCTGTCATACTAGAAAAGCGGTACAATGTGTTGCTGCCAGAGGCTCGTTCATAGTTAGACCCCGAGAACGAGCCCGGCAAACACTGCTGCCGTATTTTCACTGATGGCTCCAGGACTGAAGACGGTTCAGACTCTGGTGTCTTCGTGGAATCTTGTGGGACCCGTCGGTTCGTTGCCCTTGGTCTGCATGCGTCTGTGTTTCAGGCGGAGGTGTATGCGATACTTGAGGCAATTTACTTTGTTGTGGAAAACAGGTGGAATGGCAAATCTATTTGTGTCTGCAGTGACAGCCAAGCTGCGCTCATGGCCTTGGATAGTCCTACCACCACTGCCACGATAGTCAGGTCCTGCAAATCCAGGCTAAATTATGCTGGAAAACATAATAGTCTGACGCTGACTTGGGTACCGGGACACGCTGGCATTGCGGGTAACGAGACCTCTGACTCTTTGGCCAGGATGGGCTCTGAGGCTGTTTTTATGGGCCCCGAGCCTGTTCTGCCACTCCCTTCTGCTGTCATCAAAGCCACTGCAAACAAGTGGGATGTTTCGACCCACAAGCGAGCATGGCGGGCTGAGAGAGGCTGCGGATGGACAAAAATTATGCTACCTGTTATCTCTGGCCAATGGTGACGGTTCCTTCTACCTTTAGGTAGGAGGAACTGCTGGCTGTTGGTTGGCGTGATGACGGGGCACTTTCTATGGGCTAGGCACATGGAAAGGATTGGCATATCAGACAGTGCGCTGTGCCCAGCCTGTGGAGAAGAAGACGAGACGGCGGACCATTTCCTTTGCGTCTGCCCTGCCTTTGCTCGAATCAGGTTTGGGATTTTTGGCACTGATGTGCTGAGAAGTAACCAACTTGGCTCTTTGGCACCACAGGATCTACTTCTATTTCTTCGGAAGTCGGGTAGATTTAAAGCAGATTAAAAGGGAACCTTAAGTGCAGTACAATGGATATAGACTCTGTCTGTTTGCTGCGCTTTCTAGATTGTTCCGACAAAAAAAAAAATCTAACTTTAATATGCGAGCTCAGCGTTTTTTGCTATGCAGCTTGAGCCGCTTTGGTGTGTACCTGCAATACATTGTTCACCAGCATATTATGTTTGCATTCTCAGAATATACTGGGTTTGTCTGTTTTTCTTATATTTAAATTTGGAGTATCTTCTACCATAACTCCCCTACGGTTACTCTCAGAACTCTCCTGAGTTCTTTTATTTATTATTTTTACATTAATATTTTTCTTTTTCAAATAGATTATTATTACAATTACTAGCACTGTCAGACCTAGTATCAGAATTACATTTAGACCACATGAAACATGTTTATGGTATATAAGTTCCTCATTTTTTTTATATTTTTGAAATCCTTAATGTCTATTTCGTTAAAGTGTAGTTCATGGGTATAGTTTTGATTAAGCACTTGAGCTGGGTACTGAAACTTTTCGGTAAATTCCATTTGTGTATTTTCAAAAGTTTTATTGATTAGTGGTATTTTACAATTCACATAGCTAATTAGATAGTTTTTATTTAGTACAAGTTCTCTGTTGTCGCAATTTTGCGTAAGTTGTTCATTATTTGCATTCGTAATTCACAATGTATTATCTTCTATAATCTCTAGGTTAGTTTTATTGTTAAATCTAAATGTGCATTCATTTTTAAAAATACAATTCTGGTTTCTTTTTAAATCTTTCATATTTAAAATTTTCCTTATTAATTGTGAAAATTAATTCATTTTCAGTTTCAATTACTAAGTTTTTAACGTATAGCAGTGGTGCTATTTATTTTAATTCTGATACTATGTAATATTTGGAATTTTAATAGCAATCACAATAGATTGATTTTTGTATGATAGCACTCCTATTTTTGACAATTTTAATTTATAAAAATCTATTTTAAAATATTCTATTTCCTCCGTTGTTAAAATACCCGGATAGATAATATTATACTTTGCTGCTGCTATATTTGTTCGAATTTCGTTAATTTTGTTTTCTAGATGTCTAATTTTATTCATTAATTCGTTAAATAGTAGGCCAATAATTTCTTCGTTTTGTTTGTTAGCCAGTAGCATAAAAGTATTTATCTCTTCTCTATCTTCCTCAATTTTGCTTTAATTAAATGAATTGTATCATTGAAATAATTATTTATTGAAATCTGCTGATTTATTCCCTGTATTATGTTATGGTCATTTTTTTGTTGGACTTCTAAATAGCCCAATATTTTCTGCCTATCGTCGTCATCCATTACTCCGAATAACCATTTAGGTGTTGTGCCTATTATGTTCATTAACCCTGTTTTGTTCCTATTATATTTTTGTGGACAAATTGTCTTTATTTTTGCCTCTATTATCTTTATTTCGTTAAACTTTTCTCTTAATCCTGCTGTGTTCGATGTCTTTTTTAAATTCATGTCTTATTTCAAGAATTTCCAATGGCTTAATGATGTGGAGGATTGTACTTGTTTCGTTTGCTATTTCCGTATTTCCCACATTTATTATTGCATATCCTGCTTCGTGTAATATCGGCGTCGCCTGCAAGTGCCCTTGTACTGTCTTGGTCCTCATCATCACGATTAGTATTATCCTTATGGGTGTCATCGGTAAATTTTAACGGTCTTTTAATATTTTTTGTATGTACATTTTGTAAGGGGTGTATTCTAAAATATGATTCGTCCTTATATCTAACTCTTTTATAGTTTTTTATTGGCCCCGTTGATCTCTGTTCTTCATAGTCTTCTCTGTTTCTATTTCTTTCAGATATTATATGTTGTTAGGTCTGGTCTATTCTTTCTTTTAAAATTGTGGGATCGATACTGTTCTTTGCTATTGTCGGTGAACATTTTATTGTTGAGTGATAACGATCATTATAGTTTCCTATAAAGACCTGTATCATCATCTCTGTTGAGGGACTTGGGTCTTCAATTCCTGTTAGTTTTTCTAACAGAGATGAGTGCAGCCTCTCAATGTCTGCATTACCTGTATGGCTATTTGGTTTTGTTAGGTGTACTTCTAATCCTTCGTATTTAAAAACTGTATCAACTGTTCTGCCCTGAATTCGTTGTCCATTACTATTTTTTTGGTTTCCCAAATTTTGTGAAATGGTATATTATTATAGATTTCTTTGATTTCCAGTTTCTGTCGGTTATATTGTAAACAGCTGTAAATTTAGTTAATTCGTCCATGACTGTTACAAAGAATGATTTTTTAAAATGAAAAATATCAACATGAATAATTTCATTTTTTTCGGTCGGCGTTTCTGTTAGTAGATATTTGGGTTTAATAGGTTTTCGATCATATTTAATCTGTTGGCACTTTTGGCAATTATTTATTATTAGTTGTATATGTTCCCTAAATTTTGGGTAAAATATTTAGTCTTTAAGTGTATTATACTCGTATGTCTCTGCTATTCCCCTATACATGGATTCGTTATTATGATAGAGTGAGATTTGTTTATGTAGCTCTTCTTCTTATAGTATCTCTGATGCTCTCTTTGTGCACTTTACAAATTGTCATTTGCTATTGCAAGAAAACATTGATATCATTAAAAGTTGAATTTTGTGATAGTCGGCTTCCTCGGTTTCTGAGAAAATTCCAATTTTGCCTCCTTTAATGTGCCTTTGTAAAATAACTTTAAGTGTATTTTCATTTTCCGTCGGATTTAGTTGTATAATTTTTCTGTTATGTATAGTTTGAAATTCAGCTTGGGGACTGTAGGTTATTATAATTTGGGTTTTATATTTATTTAAGATTTCTTCCTTTATAACAACGTTTTCTAGCAATTCTTCTTCCGTTGAATGAATTGTTTCGGACATGTTCAAATTGGATTCTTTATCATTATATTCGTTTATTTTTGGCGAATTCTCAATGCGACTTAAAAAATCTGCTACCACGTTATCTTTTCCATGTAAATATTCAATTTTGTAACTATACTCCTGCAATTTTAATAACCATCTTTGGTCACGTTGGGAGAATTCCTCTCCTTTGTATTTACTATTTAAGAACGTAATCGGTCAATGATCTGTAGCGATTTTTATCTTTTTTCCGTATATATAAGGCCTAAGGTAAGTGATGGCATATATAATGGATAAAAATTCTCTATCTGTCGTAGCATATTTTTGCTCATGATTGTTAAGTGCTCTAGAGATATAGCACACTGGTTGTCCTTCTAGAGACAATACTGCTCCAATGGAGTAATCGCTAGCATCTGTGGTAATTGTGAATTCTTTTTCGTAGTTAGGATATTTTAAAATGGGGTGGGCTGAAATCAGCGTTTTGAGATTTTCAGAACTTGCAATAAATTGAGGATCGTTTAGGTTTAATTTATATTCCTTTTTTAAATATTTAATCATAGGATACGCTATTTTTGAGTAATCCTTAATGAATTTTCTGTCCGGTTACCCCTAAAAAGCTTTTTAGCTGTTTTTCAGTTTTTGGCACTTTTAAGTTCATAATTGCTTCTACCTTTTCTTGGTTTGGTTTTATGCCGTCTTCTGCCAAAATATGTTCCAAAAATTTGGTTTCATTCAGCTTGAAGTTTTAGATTATGTTCTTGTAGTCTTGCAAATAATTTTTCTAGTGAACTCATGTGTTCTTCTATTGATGTCGAAAATATTAGTATATCGTCCAAATATACCACACATATTTTGTTTATATAATCCCTTAAAATATAATTTATTAGGCGTTGAAATGTGGCTGGGGCATTTTTTAACCCAAAAGGCATTCTGACATATTCGTACAGGCCTGCTGGAGTAACAAAAGCTGTTTTCTCAATATCCTTCTCTGCCATTAAAATCTGATGGTAACCTTTTGCTAGATCTAAGGTGGTAAAGTACTGTGCTTTGCCCAATTTGTCTAGTATTCCATCAATATTTGGCAATGGATATATATCGTCAACAGTTATTTGATTTAGTCTCCTATAGTCCACTACCAACCTATATTTCTGTACTCCCAAATTGTCTCTTTGGAATAATTAGAATTGGTGAGCTAAACCTACTCCTACTTTTTCTAATAATACCTTGATTTTCCAATTATACAATTTGTTTCCACACTTCTTCCTCATGCTTGGATAGTAGCCTATATAATCTCGAATTTATTTGCTGACTTGTGGTGGTTTAAATTTCGTGAAGCACTGTTTGCGTATTTGTTAAAGGATCCCCTTCTTTATATATTAGTTTTTCGTATTTTTTCAACAATTTTTCAACCTTTTTCCGTTCATCTGCTTTTAGATGATCGAGTTGAATATTTTGAATTTCACTTGTTTCCAATAAGTGAATCTGTTCTTCAACCATTTTCGTGTGAAATGGGATTTTAACGCCATTATTGAATACCAATTCCCTTTTTTCTATATCGATTATTTTTATATTTTTAAAAATAAAATCGTTTCCTAATAAGAGGTCATATGATCCATTTTTAACCATCTCATTCTAGCGTTTGGGGATATTCGAATTCTGGAGGACATGGTGTTTTAACCTTTTTATTAGATGTCTTTATATTCCCGTTCAATGTAGTAACTATTGTGTTATTTTTTTCTAACACCGGTGAATTATATTTTTCGAAGCTTGCTTTTTTCATTATACTTATAGAAGAGATCTACTAGTGTACACCATTTTTTATTAAAAAATGTAAGCGAAATTAAAATTTTATTTTGGTTTTCCGAGGGTGGCTTGTAAAAAACTCGTCGTTGCTATTTTTCTCCTCCGTCCTGCTCATAGTGTCCACCTCCATGGGTGTTGGGCCATTAGAGCGTCTTGACTGCTGGGTGCCGCTCTGAATGTTTGGTAGAGCAGCATTACCGTAACCAACATTATTACGATATTGATTTGTTGTATTATTTTGGCTGTTATATTGGCCTGAATTTCTAGGCCGAAAATCTGTTTGTCTTTGGGGATTATTTGGGCGATAGTTATTTTGCCCTGAATAGTTTGTAACTCTTTGAGGGAACTGTCTCGAATTATGTTGTGAACAAGAGTTATTTTGCTCATTCGTATTTTGTCCCCTAAAGTGGGTTTGTTCTGCATTGTTTTGTAATCTGTGATTATTTTGGTTTCAGTTAATGTTATAATTTCTAGCGTTTTGGGGAATTGGCCTTGATTTTTATTTCTTGTTAAAAACATAGGTTTTAAATTTCCATCATCCAGCCTTATGAAATTGTAAATCGAATTTTTGTCATGTCTGTCCATGTCGTTACATTTCGTACCATATATGCAAAGGTCCCTGCTGCTAATTGCTTTATTATTTGTATCAGCATTCCTGAAAATATTTCTTTCATTGCACTACCTGTCTCGCTCAGAGCGCTGTATTCAGTAATATTATCGATTATATTTTTAGATTTCTACTAAGTTCGCTGATGGTTCCTACTCTTTGGTTGGTTATGTCGTTAGTCAGAGTCATTTGGTCCTTTGTTGACCTGAAGTGCTGTTTTAGTTTTATTTTACATTCCTCCCAATTTTCGAGGGAGTTTAACGCCAAAAAATTTTTAGCCGATCCTAAGATTTTTAGATCGTAAACTATTCTGAAAACCAGCTGTTGTTGTTCTTCATAATCAGTCAATATTCTGTCAATTGCTTCTATGAATGCTGGCAACTTTCTTGCATTGCCTTCAAATGGTTGCAGGTATTTGAGGTCTATTTCTACTTTTTGTCTAACACTTATCCCTTGCTGTGCAGCGTTTTGTTGGAGTAATTGCGTTATTGCAACTAAGCAACGTTCAATATTGGTTCCATTTTTAGCCATTTTATTTAATTTTTTTTTATTTGAATAGCGAATGAGAAACAGTAAATTTTATAAACTGTATTTTTCCTATACTTCTTTCTTAGCTTATTATAATAATATTAATTATTATTATTTATTTCTCTATTTTTTTATTTTTTTAAATAATTAATATTTACTTTTAATATTTACGTTTTATCCGACTTAATGTTGTTGTGTTTGACTTTAGATCTCCTTCTGCCGAATACTGCTACGATTTGAATTTTATATTATCTAAGCGCAAAACACAATTTTTTCGTTGATATATTATTATAATTTTTATTTATTTTTAACTGTAAGTACATTTGCACTCCACTGGTGTATGTAGCTGTCGGTCAGCGTTGACATTTTTGTTGGATTGCGGTCGGTTTGTTTCGCGACTGCGCCAGTTGTAGTTATGGTGAGTGGTCCGGCACCTACCCAAGACGCTGGCCCAATACCCATGGAGGTGGACACTATGAGCAGGACGGAGGAGAAAAATAGCAACGACGAGTTTTTTACAAGCCACCCTCGGAAAACCAAAATAAAATTTTAATTTCGCTTACATTTTTTAATAAAAAATGGTGCACACTAGTAGATCTCTTCTATAAGTATAATGAAAAAAGCAAGTTTCGAAAAATATAATTCACCGGTGTTAGAAAAAAATAACACAATAGTTACTACATTGAACGGGAATATAAAGACATCTAATAAAAAGGTTAAAACACCATGTCCTCCAGAATTCGAATATCCCCAAACGCTAGAATGAGATGGTTAAAAATGGATTATGATAAACCATATGACCTCTTATTCGGAAACGATTTTATTTTTAAAAATATAAAAATAAACGATATAGAAAAAAGGGAATTGGTATTCAATAATGGCGTTAAAATCACATTTCACACGAAAATGGTTGAAGAACAGATTCACTTATTGGAAACAAGTGAAATTCAAAATATTCAACTCGAGCATCTAAAAGCAGATGAACGGAAAAAGGTTGAAAAATTGTTGAAAAAATACGAAAAACTAATATATAAAGAAGGGGATCCTTTAACAAATACGCAAACAGTGCTTCACGAAATTTAAACCACCACAAGTCAGCAAATAAATTCGAGATTATATAGGCTACTATCCAAGCATGAGGAAGAAGTGTGGAAACAAATTGTATAATTGGAAAATCAAGGTATTATTAGAAAAAGTAGGAGTAGGTTTAGCTCACCAATTCTAATTATTCCAAAGAGACAATTTGGGAGTACAGAAATATAGGTTGGTAGTGGACTATAGGAGACTAAATCAAATAACTGTTGACGATATATATCCATTGCCAAATATTGATGGAATACTAGACAAATTGGGCAAAGCACAGTACTTTACCACCTTAGATCTAGCAAAAGGTTACCATCAGATTTTAATGGCAGAGAAGGATATTGAGAAAACAGCTTTTGTTACTCCAGCAGGCCTGTACGAATATGTCAGGATGCCTTTTGGGTTAAAAAATGCCCCAGCCACATTTCAACGCCTAATAAATTATATTTTAAGGGATTATATAAACAAAATATGTGTGGTATATTTGGACGATATACTAATATTTTCGACATCAATAGAAGAACACATGAGTTCACTAGAAAAATTATTTGCAAGACTACAAGAACATAATCTAAAACTTCAAGCTGAATGAAACCAAATTTTTGGAACATATTTTGGCAGAAGACGGCATAAAACCAAACCAAGAAAAGGTAGAAGCAATTATGAACTTAAAAGTGCCAAAAACTGAAAAACAGCTAAAAAGCTTTTTAGGGGTAACCGGACAGAAAATTCATTAAGGATTACTCAAAAATAGCGTATCCTATGATTAAATATTTAAAAAAGGAATATAAATTAAACCTAAACGATCCTCAATTTATTGCAAGTTCTGAAAATCTCAAAACGCTGATTTCAGCCCACCCCATTTTAAAATATCCTAACTACGAAAAAGAATTCACAATTACCACAGATGCTAGCGATTACTCCATTGGAGCAGTATTGTCTCTAGAAGGACAACCAGTGTGCTATATCTCTAGAGCACTTAACAATCATGAGCAAAAATATGCTACGACAGATAGAGAATTTTTATCCATTATATATGCCATCACTTACCTTAGGCCTTATATATACGGAAAAAAGATAAAAATCGCTACAGATCATTGACCGATTACGTTCTTAAATAGTGAATACAAAGGAGAGGAATTCTCCCAACGTCACCAAAGATGGTTATTAAAATTGCAGGAGTATAGTTACAAAATTGAATATTTACATGGAAAAGATAACGTGGTAGCAGATTTTTTAAGTCGCATTGAGAATTCGCCAAAAATAAACGAATATAATGATAAAGAATCCAATTTGAACATGTCCGAAACAATTCATTCAGCGGAAGAAGAATTGCTAGAAAACGTTGTTATAAAGGAAGAAATCGTAATTAAATATAAAACCCAAATTATAATAACTTACAGTCCCCAAGCTGAATTTCAAACTATACATAACAGAAAAATAATACAAATAAATCCGACGGAAAATGAAAATACACTTAAAGTTATTTTACAAAGGCACATTAAAGGAGGCAAAATTGGAATTTTCTCAGAAACCGAGGAAGCCGACTATCACAAAATGCAACTTTTAATGATATCAATGTTTTCTTGCAATAGCAAATTACAATTTGTAAAGTGCACAAAGAGAGCATCAGAGATACTATAAGAAGAAGAGCTACATAAACAAATCTCACTCTATCATAAGAACGAATCCATGTATAGGGGAATAGCAGAGACATACGAGTATAATACACTTAAAGACTAAATATTTTACCCAAAATTTAGGGAACATATACAACTAATAATAAATAATTGCCAAAAGTGCCAACAGATTAAATATGATCGAAAACCTATTAAACCCAAATATCTACTAACAGAAACGCCGACCGAAAAAAATGAAATTATTCATGTTGATATTTTTCATTTAAAAAAATCATTCTTTGGAACAGTCATGGACGAATTAACTAAATTTACAGCTGTTTACAATATAACCGACAGAAACTGGAAATCAAAGAAATCTATAATAATATACCATTTCACAAAATTTGGGAAACCAAAAAAATAGTAATGGACAACGAATTCAGGGCAGAACAGTTGATACAGTTTTTAAATACGAAGGAGTAGAAGTACACCTAACAAAACCAAATAGCCATACAGGTAATGCAGACATTGAGAGGCTGCACTCATCTCTGTTAGAAAAACCAACAGGAATTGAAGACCCAAGTCTCTCAACAGAGATGATGATACAGGTCTTTATAGGTAACTATAATGATCGTTATCACTCAACAATAAAATGTTCACCGACAATAGCAAAGAACAGTATCGATCCCACAATTTTAAAAGAAAGAATAGACCAGACCAAACAACATATAACTATGAAGAACAGAGATCAACGGGGCCAATAAAAAACTATAAAAGAGTTAGATATAAGGACGAACCATATTTTAGAATACACCCCTTACAAAATGTACATACAAAAAATATTAAAATACCGTTAAAATTTACCGATGACACCCATAAGGATAATACTAATCGTGATGATGAGGACCAAGACAGTACAAGGGCACTTGCCGGCGACGCCGATATTACACGAAGCAGGATATGCAATAATAAATATGGGAAATACGGAAATAGCAAACGAAACAAGTACAATCCTCCACATCATTAAGCCATTGGAAATTCTTGAAATAAGACATGAATTTAAAAAAGACATCGAACACAGCAGGATTAAGAGAAAAGATTTACAGTTTAACGAAATAAAGATAATAGAGGCAAAAATAAAGACAATTTGTCCAGAAAAATATAATAGGAACAAAAGAGGGTTAATGAACATAATAGGCACAACACATAAATGGTTATTCGGAGTAATGGATGACGACGATAGGCAGAAAATATTGGGCTATTTAGAAGTCCAACAAAAAAATGACCATAACACAATACAGGGAATAAATCAGCAGATTTCAATAAATAATTATTTCAATGATACAATTCATTTAATTAAAGCAAAACTGAGGAAGATAGAGAAGAGATAAATACTTTTATGCTACTGGCTAACAAACAAAACGAAGAAATTATTGGCCATCTACTATTTAACGAATTAATGAATAAAATTAGACATCTAGAAAACAAAATTAACGAAATTCGAACAAATATAGCAGCAGCAAAGTATAATATTATCTATCCGGGTATTTTAACAACGGAGGAAATAGAATATTTTAAAATAGATTTTTATAAATTAAAATTGTCAAAAATAGGAGTGCTATCATACAAAAATGAATCTATTGTGATTGCTATTAAAATTCCAAATATTACATAGTATCAGAATTAAAATAAATAGCACCACTGCTATACGTTAAAAACTTAGTAATTGAAACTGAAAATGAATTAATTTTCACAATTAATAAGGAAAATTTTAAATATGAAAGATTTAAAAAGAAACCAGAATTGTATATTTAAAAATGAATGCACATTTAAATTTAACAATAAAACTAACCTAGAGATTATAGAAGATGATACATTGTGAATTACGAATGCAAATAATGAACAACTTACGCAAAATTGCGACAACAGAGAACTTGTACTAAATAAAAACTATCTAATTAGCTATGTGAATTGTAAAATACCACTAATCAATAAAACTTTTGAAAATACAAAAATGGAATTTACCGAAAAGTTTCAGTACCCAGCTCAAGTGCTTAATCAAAACTATACCCATGAACTACACTTTAACGAAATAGACATTAAGGATTTCAAAAATATAAAAAAAATGAGGAACTTACATACAATAAACATGTTTCATGTGCTCTAAATGTAATAATGATACTAGGTCTGACAGTGCTAGTAATTGTAATAATAATCTATTTGAAAAAGAAAAATATTAATGTAAAAATAATAAATAAAAGAACTCAGAAGAGTTCTGAGAGTAACCGTAGGGGAGTTATGGTAGAAGATACTCCAAATTTAAATATAAGAAAAACAGACAAACCCAGTATATTCTGAGAATGCAAACATAATATGCTGGTGAACAATGTATTGCAGGTACACACCAAAGCGGCTCAAGCTGCATAGCAAAAAACGCTGAGCTCGCATATTAAAGTTAGATTTTTTATTTTTTTTTTGTCGGAACAATCTAGAAAGCGCAGCAAACAGACAGAGTCTATATCCATTGTACTGCACTTAAGGTTCCCTTTTAATCTGCTTTAAATCTACCCGACTTCCGAAGAAATAGAAGTAGATCCTGTGGTGCCAAAGAGCCAAGTTGGTTACTTCTCAGCACATCAGTGCCAAAAATCCCAAACCTGATTCGAGCAAAGGCAGGGCAGACGCAAAGGAAATGGTCCGCCGTCTCGTCTTCTTCTCCACAGGCTGGGCACAGCGCACTGTCTGATATGCCAATCCTTTCCATGTGCCTAGCCCATAGAAAGTGTCCCGTCATCATGCCAACCAACAGCCTGCAGTCCCTCCAACCTAAAGATAGAAGGAACCGTCACCATTGGCCAGAGATAACAGGTAGCATAATTTTCGTCCATCCGCAGCCTCTCTCAGCCCGCCATGCTCGCTTGTGGCTCGAAACATCCCACTTGTTTGCAGTGGCTTTGATGACAGCAGAAGGGAGTGGCAAAACAGGCTCGGGGCAAATAAAAACAGCCTCCGAGCCCATCCTGGCCAAAGAGTCAGAGGTCTCGTTACCCGCAATGCCAGCGTGTCCCGGTACCCAAGTCAGCGTCAGACTATTATGTTTTCCAACATAATTTAGCCTGGATTTGCAGGACTTGACTATCGTGGAAGTGTTGGTAGGACTATCCAAGGCCATGAGCGCAGCTTGGCTGTCACTGCAGACACAAATAGATTTGCCATTCCACCTGTTTTCCACAACAAAGTAAATTGCCTCAAGTATCGCATACACCTCCGCCTGAAACACAGACGCATGCAGACCAAGGGCAACGAACCGACGGGTCCCACAAGATTCCACGAAGACACCAGAGTCTGAACCGTCTTCAGTCCTAGAGCCATCAGTGAAAATACGGCAGCAGTGTTTGCCGGGCTCGTTCTCGGGGTCTAACTATGAACGAGCCTCTGGCAGCAACACATTGTACCGCTTTTCTAGTATGACAGGATTGCAGAATCGATGTCAGTGCCTGCGCCGTCGTCCAACATCGAATACACCCCATACCAGTGGCCACTATGTTTCACTCTGCAGATGGCCTTAACGGCCTCTCCGCGGATGAAGACATCTAGTGGCGTGAGATTCACCAGAGCATCAAGTGCCGGGCCTAAAGTAGTCGGAAATGCTCCCGTACAACATACGGCCACAGTACGCTGTAGTCCCGATAGAGCTTTTTTGATCCCTAAAAGAGAGAGTCTGCTCATCCCAACCACCGATGCGTAGGTGATAATAGGTCTTACCAAAGACCCCACGTCTTACCAAAAATACCTTTATATTGCCAGAAAACTGAGAGTGCTTTGGATGTCTTCAGTTCGACATGTGATTTCCAAAGACACTTGTTATCAAGGCTGACTCCAAGATATCTGATTTCCTTGGATAGCTGGATAGTGACTCCTTTTAGTGTAGGCAGAATATGTCCATCAAGCTTTATCATTCTGATAAAGAGGACAATACCAGTCTTGACAGGATTAGCCGATAGCCCATTCGCACTGCACCAAGTGTCAATCATATCCAGAGTTCTCTGCACCCTTCTGCAGACAATCATAAGGGATGGACCTGTCACAAGACAGCCAACATCATCCGCATATGCCTGAGCGTAGACACCCGAGTCATTAATGGCGTTAAGCATGGGATCAATTACCATGCACCAGAGCAACGGAGACAGTTCGCCACCTTGGGGACAGCCTCTATTAACCCCAGACGACACCAGCATATCTTCCTCCGCCCGCACCGGTATGATTCTCTGGGCTAGCATTGAACGTATCCAAATTACTAGAGCCCGGTCTACGCCATGCCACCTAGCAGAGCCGCACATACTGTCGAAAGTAGCATTGTCAAACGCACCCTCTATGTCCACAAAGATGCCTATTGCGTATTCTTTCCTGTCGATGGCTCGCTCTATCCTTCCAACAAGGTTTTGCATAGCTGTCTCGCAGGATTTTCCGCTTTGATAGGCATGCTGAAATGGAGAGAGTGGATACGTCTTCAGAGACTCCCTACGCATGCGAAGCTCCACCAGCCGTTCTAAACTCTTTAGCATGAACGAGGTCATACTAATAGGTCTGAAGCTCTTGGGATTGGTGTAGTCGTCTCTTCCAACTCTAGAAATGAAAGCAACCCTCACCATCCTCCAAGTGCGTGGTACATAGACCAGCGCGAGACATGCAGTGAAGATCTTCTTCAGTGCTGCCAACACTAACTCAATGCCTTCCTTCAACACAATCGGATATATGCCATCCATTCCGGGCGATTTGAAGCTGTCAAAGGATTTGATAGCAAATCTAATGGCAGCCTCATTCGCCACAGTTCTGGCGACATTCCAATCATGTCGAGAGGATGTAGCTGCCCTGACAACAGTTCCAGCCAAAGGTGGGTGTTTGACTGGCAATGCTTACCTGATTTCCTGGAAAGTGTGACTCCTACAGCAAGCTGAGTGTGTCACTTTGACTCTCCGTATAGGAGCCATCAGGTTCCCTGAGCGACCACAGCTTAGCGGTTTGGTCCTTTTTCAGGACTTTCACGTGTTTTGCCGTGTTACTCAGGGATTCGATATCACTGCAGAAATCCCTGAAAGAAGCCCTTTTTGAGTCCCAAATTAGCTTCTTGTAGTCCCTCTGAGCACGTCAATATCGTTCCCAGTCCTCATCAAGATTCGTCTTAAGGGCCCGGTTGAGGAGTTTTCTAGATTCATGCCTCAGCACCTGAAGCTCTCGATTCCACCATGGAACAGGAGTCCGGCTAATAGGATGTCTAGTTGGACAGGCTAGCTCGAAGTTGTTTGTTAGAGCAGTGTTGAGATGTTCAACAGCCACCTCAATGTTTTGCTCCTTGCGAAGTTTCAGTGGCGTCACGTAATAGCTACGCAGTGCCTCCCTGAACTTTGGCCAGCCTGTTTTTCTTGGGTTTCTGGTGGGCAATGGCATCTCCGACTGCTCACCACACTGAAACTCAATGTATCTGTGGTCCGAGCACCAGTCTTCGGCGAGGACTCTCCAGTTGTTGGTCGACCATCCTAGTCTTGGATTTGACAGGGTGACGTCAATTACCTCCTGCCTTCTCGTAGTCACAAAAGTAGGCTACTTGCCTGCTGCCCCAGATCGCATGCTGGGCATTAGCATCGCAACAAAGAACGAGACCAAGATTGCGCCGCTCACAGAACCCTACGAGAGTAGCGACCTTCCCAGGTGGTGGCGCCTCCAAAGCATCGTAAGGAAAGTAAGCAGATGCAATCACGAACCTCGACCATGCATACTCTTAAAACTAATCTCTGCCGCAACCAGATCCTGACAATAAAATAGGTCAAGGCAGGTCGCTGCGAAATGAGACCGGCTCTAGGTCTAATCGATTTTCTGTCATATAATGCCCCTTTCAACGAGCCAAGGCCACAGAGGCGACCCCTAAAGACCCAGGACTCTTGTACTGTTGTTATGTGGGGTAATGTGTGCAGGAGGGTGAGTCGTCTACTTAGGAGTACAGTAGAGGCTTTAGAATGCTGTTAGTCTGCGTTACCGTCAAAGGACGATAACTACGAGAACCGTCTGAGCCATTCACCTAGGAAAGACATGGAAAGTGACAGTCGCAAAGAAGAGACTCAGACGGCTCCGGTACCGAGAGCCCAAGACATCAACAGGGGCCTCATATATTCGCACCACAAGACTAGCACCTTCTCTACCATCCCGGTTGCTACCCCTGGTGTGCGAAAGAACTCGCCAAAGCCTCGTGTTGATGCCAGGGTTCTGAGCACGCAGACAGGAAAGGATATCTGCGGTCGACAGATCGGGATCCGGAATACAGAAGATGGTCCTCCTGAGGGACACGCCTGCGAAGCGAGTGGTCCCCATGGGGGCACGTCATTGACTACACCCTTGAGCCAATCAAAGTTTGATTGAGACGCGTACGACACCTGTAGAGTGCCGCCTTTTGTCTCTTCCTCCTCGCTTGCGTTCGCGTTGCCCCAGATCCACTGGTCGGTCGTTCCGCCACTGTGGTGACTTCCCGACGCAGGCCCTCTGGATCCAGGGTACGTTCCTCCGTCTCTGAAGAAGAAGAGATTGTGGTAACAATACCCGTCTCCTCCAGGATGCGCTCTCGCTGATAAAGGCGAGAGACTTTAGCGATGGTTGGGGCCTCCAGAATCCGTGCCCCTGCCGCCGAAGCGGGTGGATTGCCACATGCTTGGGTTCCACCTGGAGTATTATCCTGTATGTTGTCCATCGCCAGACAGTGGTTTTTGTTCGGGACTCCTCCCTACCCAGTTTGGTCCGCGGATGGTACCCATTCTCTCTACCATCATTGTTATAGACAGACAGACATAACTCCCGCACCTCCTAAGAGATTCAGAAGTAATGTCATTTGCCTACCAAGGGTCCCCCTATTCGCCACCTGGGTACGCGTCCGATGGGATGGCAGGCAAATCCACACGAAAGGATTAAGGAGTTAGATAAGGAAAGGCATGCAAAACTGAGTATGCTGATTCAGCTTTGCCTAAGAAATATAGCATAAGAAATATACATAAGATATTTGAAAGAGCCAGTGGTGACTGAGCAGCAGAATAAAAAAGAGGTATGTATTTTTAAATCCGTTACAATATACGAAGAATTGAAAAAACATATTGTTTCTTTTTGATTCATACCCATACCCAGTAGTTACACCTCGGTTTAAGGAGTAGCCAGAGGATTTAGGTGCCGGACCACTCACCATAACTATAACTCGCGCGAGTGTGTAAAACAATTATATCACACTAACAAAAAATGGGAACCTGATTCATTTATTAACATTTATTATGTTCATTGTACAATGTCATTAATATAAGATCATTAACCTACACGACTTCCATTCTAAGAATTACGTTCATTTTCCTTTCATTTTTATTAGAAGTACGTTCAACTCGTTTATTCCTTTGTTATAAATTAATGTTAAATTATCAGTTTTTTTGTGAGTATGTCAGTAGTCGTAAATTCAGTTGAAAATTAAGATTATTTCTCAGCGAATTTATTTGCAAGACAAATTGCACACAGTAGTTGCAATTGTGTATGTGTGGTTATGTTGAAATAATTTTCAGTAGGAGAATTATTGAAACATTTTGGCAGATCTTGTAGCTATTTCGCACACGCCACTTGTCCTCATCAGAAATCTTTCAATGAAGGGAAATTTTTTCCCAAGCATTTATTATGTCTCAGAAAACAACAGCACACCATACGGTGGCATAACCACACTTACACAATTGCAACTGCTGTGTGCAACTTGTCTTGTCAATAAATTCGCTGTGAAATATTCTTAATAATCAGTTTTTTATTATAAGTAAGACTAAACATTGTAAAATGATTGAGACCGAGTAAAGAAGTCAGAAGTCGGGTTAGACCGAATTCGAAATACCCTACACCTTTATATGTGCGTGCGAGTTAAACCGAGGCGATGTACAATTTATTCAGATATCATATCTAGAGTCATATGCGGCAGGGTACCCAGAGTGGATTTCTTTTGTAAATGGCATTGTAGCGGCAATATATTAATTCTATAACATTTGGTCCAAGTGATGTCGTAAACCATAGAATTCTCCTCCTTAAACTCTCTAGGTTTGGATATGATGTTACCCATTTGAAAAGTAATGGTGGGTTACTTTTCAAATGGGTAACATCATATTTGTCACAACGCACGCAATAGGTGTTATTTAAAGGACTTTGTGACTATTTCAAATTTTTATTAATTACCTTAATTCGCGTATATGCCATTGTAACATTCTTATTTTTGTAGATGACGTAAACATTTTTCATTCATTTGATAATCCTAGTGAATAGCAGTTGCTTCAAGATGATTTAAATGTCTTTGGTGACTGGTGCAACATAACTTGTATGCAAGTAAATTACAAGAAATGCAAACATAAGTGTTTTTCCAGATCAACCCACTCTGCTCATGCTTATTTCATGGCTTACTAACCATTTTTATCCCTTAATCATTAGTTCGACTTTGGTGTGAACTTTGACCAAGAACTTGCTTTTGGTAAACACGTAGCAATTATAGTTAACAAAGCTTCTCTGTTTCTAGAATTCATAAAACGTTGGGCAAAGAAGTTAAAAAACCACTTTTTTTACCCTTTACCTTTAAAAAAGGTAAATAAGGTATACTAATTATGTACTTTTGAGAGGGGTTGCAATTTCGAGGAGGAGGCGTGGTAGGTATGGACATACGAGTATATATACAGATATGATCAGAATCACTTTCTAAGCAATTTTTATTTTGTCCGTCCGTCTGTCCGTCTGTCCGTCTGTGGACTCTTTTTTTCTACACCGTTAGAGCTATCTTAATGAAATTTTGCAAAAGTGTAGCCTGCACAATGATACAGAACCAGATTGCTATTTGAGCCGATTTGGACAAAGACCAATAGATATAAGGAACTTTTTTCACCTTTTTTAAATGACTATACTTTCGGTCCAATTGACGGAATCGTGCCATTATTTGGCAGTTATGGAGATGTGGGTCCTACTAAACACTGTGCAAAAAGTGGGCGGTATATTAACTGCCACGCCCACTATTAACAAATATTAACGACTTAAGATCTGGCAGAGATTTACGGACGAAATTTTACGGGAAGGAACATATGGACATTATAAAGCTATCTGCAACAAATGGGGCTGATCAGAGAAAAGACATGCCCACTTTTGATATAGGGAACTTTCGGCTCTAAAATTAAAATTAGCCTAGCTATGCTCATATTGATGCCAGCGAAATAAAAATGGGCAGAAATATACATGGGGTCCTTAATAGTGTGTGTGCCGAATATGGAAATCATAATTCAACTGTCACGTCCACAATTAGCCAAAAATCATTACTGTGTTCCTATAAAGGATTTATCAATGAAATTTCACAGGAAGGTTGCGGGTACTAACATTAAACACCACACCAAAAATGGGCGTGTTATTTATACAGCCACGCCCACTATTGACATACTATTATAACTTGTGACCTATACAATATTTTTGGACGAAATTTTATATTAGTAAGTATATGGACCCTACAAAGCCACATACAAGATTCGGGTTCGATCAGAGGAAGGATTCGCCTCCTTCCCATATAATGAACTTTGGGGACCCCACTTAAAGACAATTACCCTATCTATGCTTCTAGTGATGATATATGAAATTAAATTGGTAGATGTATACACTGGGTCTGTACTAGCATGCATTCCAAATATGGGCAGATTATTACTACACGCCCACAATTAACCGAAAATCATTACAAGGTTCCTATTAAAGATTTCTCAATGAAATTTTACAGGAATGTTGCGGGTGCTAACATTAAACACCACAAAAAAATGGGCGTGTTATATCTACAGCCATGCCCACTATTAACATATTATTATAACTTACGACCTACACAATGTTTTGTGGCGAAATTTTATATTAGTGATTATTTTGCCACTAGAAATCCATGCACAAGAAATGGGGTCGATATAATCATTTCAAGGTACCCTACCAACAATTACCTTGAATATGAACATCCTCATTGTTGAACTCGCACGCACAAGAAAAGGTAAACGGTATTTCGAAGTCGGTCTGACCCGACTTCAGACTTCTGTACTCGTCTACCAAACTTTTGCGTTGCTTGGCTTTTTTTTTGTTTTGCCTACGTTTTTTTGCATGGAACTCCAATTTTCAACTTCCCTCTCGTCGTTTTACTTATTCCTCGTTAAACTTATTCGTCTCCCCTATCTTAGAACCTGTAAAACAATGCTTAATGCATGTTTTATGTTCAGACTCTTGTGTGGCGAAGCAGAAAGTAGTTCTTTGCTTGGCATTCTCAACTTTAATGCTTCTGGAAGAAGAACAAGGAATTTCACTCCCATGTATCTCCATTCTTGCAATCGAAACTATTTAGATTTTGCGCCGTTTCTTGGTGTGTATTATGATTTCAATTTAGTTTCAGAGCGATTTTTTTGAATGAATGCAAACGTATGTTGAAATCGAAAATAAGGCTTTTTCTTTTAAACCGTGAGTAGTTCCGTTTAGGATATGTGTTTATTACCCTTCCTAAATCGCTATCAGGTCATTGTTGGCTTAGTGTAACTATAATGTTAGGGAGGCCTACCAAGCTCACACTCTTGGGTGGTACGTACCCCTCGTGTCTTTCTGAATATTACTACTCGCTTCGAGGAAAAACAAATTTGGCATAGGTGCAAGTTTTTAAATATGCATCTATTAGGGCGTGGATCTCAAAATGTACCGGCCATTTTTTTTTGTGGTTTGTTCCAGCACTTTGAACCAACATATGAAGTTTCGTTGATGAATCTTGCATAGGGCGCCAGAAATAAATATTGGTTAATTGTGGGCCTTGCAGTAGTAATAATCTGCCCATATTTTGTTTGGACACCACCAATTTGAATTCATACATCATAATTAGAACCATAGATAATGTAATTTTCAGTTGTATCCCCAAAGTTCAATATATGGGAGTGAGGCGTGTCCGTTGTCTGATCGACCCCATTTGGAAATGGCTTTGTAGCTTTAATATACGTACTAATGTATAATTTCGGCAAAAAATACGTGGCTTTAAAAAGAGCCCAACCAATTTTTGTATGATGTTTAATGTTAGTATCCGCAACCTTCTTGTAAAAGCACGTAAGTGGTGTCTTCGGTAGTCCGGTCGGCGGTATATTTATGATTGTGATTTAAGGCAAAGTAATAAAATGCAACACAATAGTGGCATCGAGTGGATATCGATACAACCTGTCATTCATACACCATAGAAGAAAATACGATAATGTTATTAGCTCTTATGGCATATCTTTAAGTCAAAATTAAATTAATTAAAAGAAGTGGCAAATATTGTAATCTCATATACAAATAAAGAAGAAAATGAAAAATCAAACTAAATACAACGTTTATACTTGTTGGATTCCGTGAATACGGGTTCCAATAAATAAACCACACATTTTTTTTTAATGTAAATAAAATAAGAGAAATGACTCTAACAATCACGAATTAAAAGATACGGATACGGACGCAACGTCAACTCGAGCTGGACCAAAGATTTTGCGAAGAACTTTTCTCTCGAACGCCCCAAGAGCGGCAACATTCGCCTGCGTTACCACACACCTCAGCGCCATAAAGAAGCACCGGCAGAATGAGCGTCTTGTAGAGTATCAGCTTCGTCGATCAAGAGAGGGCTCTGCAACCCAACTGCTTACTGAGCCCATAGTAGCACTTATTAGCAATTGTCATTCTTCGCGTTATCTCCAGACTGACATCATTATTGGTGTTAACGGGGGTGCCAAGGTATGTAGATTCCTTCACGATTTCAAAGTTGTAGTTGCCCGCTGAAAGGTGGGAGCCTAGACACCGCGCTCCTCTGTTTGCAGACAGCATATACTTTGTTTTGCCTTCGTTTACCGTCAGACCCACTTTGGCTGATTCTTTTTCGATAGCAGTGAAGGCAGCAGTCACATCACTCTTGGTCCGACCGATAATATCGATATCATCAGCGTACGCAAGGAGCTGGACACCTTTGTAGAAAATGGTGCCATTACGATGCACACCGGCATTTCGCAGGATCCCTTCCATGATGAAGTTGAAGAGATCACAGGATAACGGGTCGTCTTTGGTTTGTCTGAAGCCTCGCTCAGTATACAAAAGTATTATTGGTGTCGATTTGGTTTTCGTGGGTCTTTTCCAGGATTTGGCGTAGTGTGAAAATCTGGTCTATGGTGGATTTACCAGGTCGAAAGCCGCACTGATAAGGTCCAATCAGTGTTTTTGTATGCGGCTTCAATCTTTCACACAGTATGCTCGACAGGACCTTGTATGCGATGGAAATAAGACAGATGCCGCGGTAGTTGGCGCAGATTATCGGGTCACCTTTCTTTAATACAGGACAAAGCACGCTGCGATTCCAATCGTCGGGCATGCTTTCCTTTAGCGATATTTTGCTGATTAAACATATGCTTCCGTCAATCACAACATGATCAATTTGGTTTCGTGTTTTTTGATCCGGGGACAGCCAGGTGGCCTTGTGGATGTCGAGTTGTGGAAATCTGGTGCTACTAACTACCATGTTTCGCGACGCTGCGAAGTCGATCAGTCTCAGACCGTTGTTCGAGTTGGTGTCATGGAGACTGAACTGAGCGACTGTGGAGCCAAAGATGCCTTCTCTTCCGACCTTCGCGTTAGAGTCGCCGAGAACTATTTTTACGTCATGCGCCAGCAACGATCTAGACTCGCGTAAAAAGCATCCTTGGCAGCATCGTCCTTCTCTTCCGTCGGGGCGTGCGCGCAAATCAAGCTAATGCTGAAGAACTTAACCTTGATGCGGATCGTAGCCAACCTCTCACTCACCGGTGTGAACCGGGAGACAAGGTGGCGTAGTCTGCGGCTTACTACGAATCCGCATCCAAATTCGCGCTTCTCCGCACTGCAGCTGTAGTAGACGTCGCAGTCTGCTCGTTTTGAGCAGCCTTGTCCTTTCCATCGCATCTCCTGGATGGCGGTGATATCAGCCTTAATTTTTCCGAGGGCTTCCGCCAGTTGGATAGAGGCACCTTCCCTATAGAGGGTCCGGACATTCCAGGTGCATATCCGTAAATCATTGTCCGTTTTACGTTTCCGGTGGTCGTCAACGAAGTGGGGGTTATCATCCGCGGCAGGCTTTTTGTTTTTCATTGGAGTTTGTTTCTTTTACGTGGCGAGTCCCAAACCCTCCGCACAATTCAGCGGATGCCGAGATAGCTGCCCAGGTGGCGCCACGTGGGGGCTGTGTGTCAACTTGCTAATAAATGAGACAGAGATCGCTCTGGCCATCACCAAGTTAAAGGCAATCAGAAGCTTTGCTCTGTTCAAACAAATGCCACGTCACACCCTACATGCATGCTCTTCATTTAGACATAACACACTGAAAACAAAGACAGAAAAAGGCACTCCAAAAATATATAAATCAATAATGGTATTTAGTAGACTATATACTGTACCGAATGTACGTATACCGAATGTTAGAACAGGATATTATTCGACATAGTCAGATGCCATATTGGGCGCACATTGGGTCATGCCAAAGAAAATGTTTGCTTCCGGAAAACAAAAATGGCTCGTTGCAGTGTACTATCGGAAATAAAACAACATTACCGTAGACGACAAATTTTCCATTCCAATAATAGATGAGATTCTTAACAAACTTGCTCGTTGTGAATATTTTTCTACTTTGGACTTCGCAAACGGTTTCCACCAGGTGAGATTAGAAGAAAGGCGTCACGCCAAAACGGCTTTCTCTTCAGAATATGATGATTTTGAATTTATACCCATGACTGCAGAATGCGCCGGTGATGTTTTCAAAACTCATGAATTCTGTGTTGACCGACCTGAGAGGAAGAGATTGCTTGGTTTACCTCGCCGACATAATAATATAGCATCTCTTTACAAGAATATATGAATTCATTGTAGAAAGTTATTAAAAGACTTAAAGAGGCAAACCTTAAAATTCAATTAGACAAAAGCGAATTGAAACGAGAATCAGAATTTCTAGGACATATTATAAATGATATTAAACCTAACTTTAATAAAATAAACGCAGTTAAAAACTTTTCAAGAAATAATACTGCAAAAGATTTCAAACAATCTCTTGGACTGCCGAAATTTCATTAAGAATTTTGTTGACTTAACAAAGTCCTTAACAAAATGTCTAAAGAGGAAAAATGAACACACCAAAACAGCTCGTCGAATCGGTGATCACAATAAAAATTTTAATTACTAACAACCCAGTCCTGAAGCATCCAGATTCCAATAAAAAATTCACACTGATAAAGGGCGGCTCTAACGTCGTTGTAGGTGCCGTTCTCAGTCTCCCTATATCCTTCGCGAGTAGAACACTCAACAAACACGAGTTGAACTACTCTGCAACAGAGAAAGAATTGTTATGCATTCTAAGGGCAACAACATTTATTCGACCGTACCTGTATGATAGGAAGTTCATGTTTAATAGTGACCACAGGCCACAATTTAAAAGAGCCTTCACAATTTAATAGAGCTATTTATGGAACTCCAAAGGTGGAAAATTTCATTAATGATTTTGACTTCCAAATGATATATATTCCGGGGAAGCAAACCCATGGGGCAGATAAACAGTCACGACTTAGAATAGAAAGTTTTGATGACAACTCTTCAACTGCCGCCACTGTCCACTCGGCAGACGAAGGCAATCTAAACTTTATATCCATTTCCGAAAGACCTATTAATATGTTTCTACGATAATGAAAACTTTTGAAAAGCCACTATAAAAAAAAATTGGAAATAATATTCAGTAAATCGCGAAAATGACAGAAAATTTTAAATACCGAAATAACAGATAGATTTGATCCGAAATGAAACAAAATTTTGCAGAAGATTTCAAAACTTATGAATTCGTTGGGAATAATAGTACTGTCTATTTCGACAATAACGAAGATTTCCTCATATTTCAATATGTTTACGCTAGACATATTAATCAATGGAGGACCAACTCAGTTTGTATATGTATTGCGCATTTTAAAAGATATCACAAGATACGACCTTTTAAAAGAAAGAATCTTAGAACTACACCTAAGTGGTTTACAGCAAGGAATAGACAAAATCCAATTCGAATTGAAAAAATAATACTATTACCCGAACTATTTCAGTGAAATAACAAGTTTTATTACCAATGATCTTTGCAACGATTGTAACATAGATAATTCTGGAGTGCAATTACTATTCAAAATTACAAATCGACCTGCAAAATTGGAGAAAACTATGTCATATACCAGGGGTGTCCAAACTACGGCCCGCAGGCCAGAGTGATTTTATTCGGCCCGCAGGTTTTTGAAAAATTATGAATTTTTTATTTTCAACTGTACAACAAATTGAAAAAAATGCTTGAGCAGGTTGAAAAAACTAACTTATAATGACAGATTCAATTTGTTTTGATTCATCTTAAGTTGTTGAGCTTCAAAATTCAATTATTTTTTGATGTGTTGAATGGATACAAAGTTATATTTCATCGTAAGACGAAAGGCATTTTTCGCGGTGCCATTTGGAAGCTTTGAGGGAGATAAGCGGGTAATCTAATTGAAAAATAGATACGAGTTTAGCGGGCAATCTCACTAGGCATATACTCGTATAGTGAAAAAATAAATAATTTGAACAGTAAACTACCCATTTAAGCATTTAAGTTAAAACCGAAAACAAAAAAAGTCAAATATATATATGTGTGATGTGTGATCAAAAAATAACCGTTATTTTCAAATTTCGTGAGCTACGTATGTTCGATGTTCGCATTTTTTTGGTATTGGTGGCAATACCAACCATTTTGGACTGTCAGTTTGTTTTTGACAGATAAAAAGGTTAGTCGTGTTTTGGTGTGCTCTTCGATTTTGTACTATTCGAAAAAATGGATCAAAGAAACTGTATTCAGTTATGTGTAAAAAATGAAATTAAATGCGCAAGGACATTTGAAATAATGACTGTGGCCTGTGGCCAGTCTACTATGAGCAGAACACAAGTTCAATTGTGGTATAACCGGTTTAAGGAAGGCCGAGAAGATGTCAATGACGATGCTCGTCCTGGTCGCCCGAGCACGTCAACAACCGATGAAAACATTGACGCAGTGAAGAAAATGATTTTTGATAATCGTCGAATCACTATCAGAGAGGTTGCTGATGATGTTGGCATATCGTTCAGCTCATGCCAAGCAATTTTTACGGATGTTTTAGGCATGAAACGTGCGGCAGCGAAGATTGTTCCAAAATTGCTAAATTTTGAGCAAAAACAACGTCGCATGGACATCGCTCAGGAGCTGTGGAACATCGTCAACGACGATCCAGATTTCGTCAAAAAGATCATAACTGGTGACGAATCGTGGGCTATGACATTGAAACCAAAGCCAATTCATCCCAATGGAAACGTCCAGATGAGCCAAGGCCGAAAAAAGCACGTCAAGTTCGGTCGAACGTAAAGGTTTTGCTGACAGTTTTCTTTGATTGCAATGGCGTGGTGCATCATGAATTCTTGCCACAAGGTCGTACGGTCAGCAAGGAATACTATCTTGAAGTTATGCGCCGTTTGCGAGAAGAAATTCGTCAGAAACGCCCAGAATTGTGGAAAAACCAATCATGGATTTTGCACCATGATAACGCACCAGCTCACACATCGATGCTTGTGCGTAATTTTTTGGCCAAAAACAAAACCGTTATCATGCCTCAACCACCGTATTCACCGGACTTGGCCCCCGCTGACTTTTTCCTCTTTCCAAAACTGAAGACACCGATGAAAAGAAAGCGTTTTGCTACGATTGAGGAGATAAAAGAAAAATCGAAACAGGAGCTGTTGGCGATACCAAAAAAAGCGTTTCAGAAGTGTTTCCAGGATTGGAAAAAACGCTGTTGTTTCTGTTGTAAATTTTATTCGATCACATGTAAATTTCGATCTCATTGTAAAATTGAATCCGAATTCGTTGACTTGTTGTACAGTTCGATTGCTGCGGAAAAGTGCAATTACAGTTCTTTAGGCTTAGAAATTAAATTAATTTATTTTTTGAGGGAAAAATCGCCCCGAACCACTTTTATTGGATGGCGAGTGGCTCCAGAAGTATGGTTTTTTTGCAGATGCTGTGACACACGTGAACAACTTAAAGCTTCAAGCTTAAAACAACTTAATTTGTGATTTTTTCGCGCAAATCAAAGCATTCAGGGCAAAACTAATATTGTTTGAAAGTCAGATAAATTAATGTTCCAGTTCTGTGAAGAATTGAATGTAGAAACTGATGAGTAATTTTCGAACAGATTTGCAGTAAAAGTCATCGCGGATTTCAAACAAGCTAACGATCAAATCAAGAATGAATATGAGGAAGGAAACTTTGTCGATTTTTTTAAATTTTTGGATGCGAAAGAGTTTTCAAATTTAAGGCAAATTGCTTGTAAATTTATTTCTATGTTTGGGACTACCTATATGTGCGAACAAACTTTTTCTAGGATGAAGTATCTGAAATCAAAGTACAGGGAAAATATGTCGGATGATCATTTGCAATCATTGCTTTTAATTGGTGTTTCAAATTTATATCCCAACTTTAATTCCCATTAAAAGTTGTAATAATTTTCTGATTATGTACGAGGGGTACTATTTATATTTCGGGAATAGCAAATAATAACAAACATTTTTAAATGAAAACAGCTTTATTGTTTTTCAAAATATTCTACTTGATGATCAATACACTTTTGCATTCGTTCAAACCATTTGTCATAGCAGTTTTTCCATTCCTCTTGAGACACTTCCAAAACATAGTTTTTGAACGCTTCAACAGCTTGTTCGGCGCTGTTAAATCGTTGACCACGCAGTTTATTTTTGATATCCGGGAACAAGAAGAAGTCATTGGGTGCCAAATCAGGATGGAAGATGAGTCAATAATTCGATGTTTTGACTGCTCAAAAATTCACCTGTTTGACGAGATAAGTGAGAACTCGCATTGTCATGATGGAGAATGATTCGTCTTTGGCGGTTGGTTTTTCGAATTTTTCCGACGATTTCCGGCAAACAAATGGTCGTGTACCACTCCGAATTTACCGTTCTACGTTTCTCAAGCGGAACAGTGGCCACATGACCCATTCGGCCTGTTTGCACCTGCTCCAACGCAAAAATCCAATAAGCAATTCCCATTACCTGCTCTTGACCGCTGAATAAGCAGTACACCCGACGAACGGATATACAGCGTGTGAAGCCTCATCAGCATTTCCTTACACGTGCGGTCTGAAGTATTAATGTGCACAAACGCTGGTGCCTTGCACATAATTGCAGACACCACAAATATATTTAATTCTGTAGAATAAGCAAAATTATAATATAAATTCGATCAAATAATTAAATTATAATTGGGATATACTTTTGAAGTCAAACATTCAACAGTGTTTTCCTTTGTCGACAATTATCAACCACAAGGTTAATTCAAGAATACTACTTGATTATCCACACCACTCTTTCGGTACTGTACCCAAAGAGACATCAGACTTCAGTATTACACTTGAAGTCATCATCACGATCCTTACGTATTGCATCCAAGGAATCGGCAACCGATTAGTAAACCAACTAATCGGCATATAAACATTTTGGAGGGCCCGGCGAGATTCTGAAGGAAGACAACCAGAAGTACCTCAAGAAGGATATCCAGTGATATCATAACTCAGCACACAGACTTTAAACGTTAAATCACCTTTAACATTTAGCATGGCGCATCACCAAGAAACAATTGAGCAGTTGGACCAGTTGACCAGGGCACGGTATGAAGTGGGCTCGGCAAAAGAGCAAATGGTGAGCAACTTTAAGAAGAAAACGCCAGTGCAACTTGAAGTTCCCTTCCACGTCCATCAAGGAGGCTCTAACCGCAAGGACAGCACACCGCGAACCAGCCATCAGGAAGGCGATGGACTCTTAGCCCTAGTACTGCAGCAAAAGGCGTTGGTGCGAGCAATTTCTCGAGTCATTGGGGATGTGCACTCGGAAACTGATCAGTCACATCCACCAGTGTACTATGATATCAAAACGAAATTATTGATACGTTACCACGATAATCTGGTGCAAAATAACCTATGGATATGGCAACGAACAAACCTGGCGGAAATTGATGGTTATGATGCGGTCAAATTCTACGAGACCAAAGATGCAGTTCAAAATGTACTCATTAAGTTACGACAACATATTCCAGTCAGTCCACCGAATAACTCCACGCCAATCAACACCATACCACAGGCATTAAATGTGCATTTGCCTAAAGTTACCTTGCCAGTTTTTGACGGTAGCTATTCAACGTGGATACCATTTCGCGATTTGTATGTTAAGATGATACATACTCAGCCAATAAGCAACACACAAAAAATGTTTTACTTGGCTGCCAACGTAACCGAAGAAGGTAAAGCACTAATCGGTCACTTGCCAGCATGCGAGGAAAACTATGACGCAGCCTGGTAAATCTAGAGTGATAGCTTCAAAAATAAACGCAAATTGGTTAAAACTATCTATAGCAAGTTGTTTAATATAAAGAATGCTAGCAGTGAAATGGGCTCAACGCTTAAAACATTGCTCGATGCAGCCAAGGAATGCACTTACGCGTTAAAAAGCCAAGGAGTTCCCGTGGATAGCTTCCACACAATTTTGGAGTATCTTTTATTGCAGAAGTTAAATAAAACGTCAAGATCCGAGTATGAACTGACGTTAGATCAGCCTCAGGAGTTCCAACCAATTGACCGCCTATTGAAATTCTTAGAAAAACGTTTTCAATCATGTGAAGACCGAGAACCACAACACAAAATTATCAACAATAAATCTACAAACGTGAAGTATCATTCAACGCTATTCTCAGCAACCAAGGCCGCAACGGGCTGTCTCGTATGCAAAGGCAATCACCAACTTTTCGCATGCGCACAGTTCTTGGCAAAAACGCCGCATCAGCGTTTTGATATAATTCATACATCGAAAACTTGTTCAATGAGAGGATGCACCAAATACAACAAGAAGCACAACTCATTAGTGCATTTTGATCAAAAGCTACCTAAGGGCCCATCCAATAACTCGGGTCCATCCAGTCAAGGGTCATCTCAGACACTCACAACATTCGTAAGTGAGCCGACCGTGGAGTTACGTAGCTATACAGGTGCCATAGGAAAACCACTCACCACTTTATTAGTATCCCCGGTCAATCGTGCGGCCGTGAAACATGTGCTATTGAGCACTGTCGTCTTAAGAGTCAATGACTTCATTGCGGACAGGTTGGCAAAGAAGCTCAGATTACCAAAACAATACAATCCGCAGTACTTTGATGGAATTGGGGAAATTCAACAACGCGCTACTCACCGGGCCAACATTAAACTTGAGTCACGATTGACTAGTTAGTCAGCCCGAATTGAAGTTGTAATACTGCCAAAAATTGCACATCCACTGCCAACACACAGATTCGACGTGACAGCCTGGCCTATTCCTAAAAATATTCAATTGGCTGATCTGGAGTTTAATCAATCAGGTCCAATTGACATTCTTATAGGCAACGAATGTTATCTGGAATTTCTAGTAGTTGGCCAAATTAAATTGGGAACCGGACTCCCCATATTGCAAAACACCGTGTTCGGATGGGTACTTGGTGGACACATCACAATTCCATCAACAGCTGGCACTACGTTCTGCGGTATTGTAGTGACGAATGAAGATGAACCCAACAGCTCGAGCATTTCTGGCAGCTAGAGAATTTGACACCAACAGCGATAGAAAGAACTTTCGAAGCATTTTTCAACCAAACTGTGTGTCTTGCAGCGAACTTACAGTTCGTTGTGCGCTTGCCTTTCGTTGATAACCCAAGCCCTCTTGGAGACTCGAAAGCTATCGCGTTACAACGCTTTTACGCCATCGAACGTAAATTGCAAAGAAACCCCGTCATCAAAATGCAGTATACGGCCTTCCTGGAGGAATACCTGCGGCTAGGTCACATGGAAAAAGTTAGCGGAAGCATAAACCAACCCCACTACTTCTTACCTCACCACTGCGTTCTGAAGCCAGACAGCACCACCACAAAGTTCCGTGTCGTTTTCGACGCATCAATGAAGACGTCAACAAAAACACGGCTCCAGATGCTTACAACGAGATTTTTATGTGGACGACGTTATGAGTGGAGCCGACACGTTAGCAGAAGCCTTGCGCGTACAGGAGGAATTGAGCTCCCTCACCAAGTCAACAGGTTTTAAGTTGAGGAAATGGTGTGCGAGTAATAAAACACTGTTATCGAGCATCAACGCAGAGGATCGAGCAATTCAATTGAATTTTGACAACGATAATTTTACCATCACAACGCTTGGTTTAACGTGGCAACCTGGGACTGATTACTTCCTAATAAGGACAAAATGGAACACAACAGCCAAAATAACGAGACGCCAAGTACTGTCGGACATCGCGCATATCTTCGACCCGTTAGGTTTTTGTTACCAGTTGTCTCATGTGCAAAAATATTCATGAAATCGCTGTGGCGTCTAAAATTAAGCTGGGACGAAGCACTCCCCATGGACTTGCATACCTTCTGGAGCCAGTTTAGAGAAAACATCCAGGAACTTGAGAACTGGCAAATTCCACGCTACGTATTTCCAACCACAAAGGACAATGTGCATCAGAGAGAATTACACGCTTTTGTCGATGCATCCGAGCAGGCATAAGGAGCTGTTATTTATGCAAGGTCGATAAAAACAGATGGATCTGTCAGCGTACAGCTGTTATGTTCTAGACCAAAGACTACATCACCAAAACAATAAATGCTCCCTCGGCTGGAGCTCTGTGCTGCACGGTTAGCAGCACAGTTATTGGACAGGGTAAAGCATATTCTACAATGGACAGGCGAATGCTTTCTGTGGTCTGACTCTGAAGTAACGCTAGCCTGGATTTCTGCCAGTTCGTCATCCTATCACACCTTTGTGGCAAATCGAGTGGCAGCTATACAAGAAGTAACGGTGAAGCAACAATGGCGTCACGTACCTACAGCCAAAAACCCGGCAGACATGATCTCACGAGGCATCAATCCGGGTACATTCAAACAACAAGGCATGTTGTTTTATGGACCACTGTTTCTAACGGACCACCGTCATCGTGGCCAGCGGCATCAGCCAATTCATCCACAGAATTGGAGAAGAGACAGGTATGTCTTACTACGTCACAGATTCCGTCGATTATTTCAATGATTGACCATCGAAATTCATGGACATATATTCAACGAGTCACCGCATATGCACTTCGATTCATTAAAAATTGTCGCGATGTGCCAATTCAAAATTCCATCGACCTCGACGCAGAAGAAATTAAAGGTGCTACTCAGACTATAATCAAAGACCTGTAGAGACAAGCATTCAATCCTGAATATAAACTTCTCAAGCACAACAAACCACTAGGAAGGGAGATGGGTGATCTTACACTATTTCTGGATAAAGACGACATTATGCGGGTAGGAGGACGACTAGCAAATTCAGCCCTACCACATGAAGCAAAATACCAAGCCCTATTGCCATATCGGAGTGATATCACTAAAATATTGATGACACACATCCCCATTGATAACAAACATATTGGCCCAGCCGGTCTAGTAGCAGTGACACGGGAAGCTTATTGGCCGGTTAATGCGAAAACAATAGCTAGATCAATCGTAAAAACTGTGTCTCTTGCACTAAAGCTATGCCGAAACCATTGCAGCAACTCATGGGACAGTTACCTGCATCACGGGTTCAACCAAATAAACCTTTCACTCACGCTGGAGTCGATTTTTGTGGGCCATTTAAATTTCATTACAATCAAAGGGGAAAGACGCCACAAAAGTGTTATGTGGCGATATTTTGTTGCTTCGCAACTAAGGCCATACACATTGAAGTGGTAAGCAACCAACGCCTTTATCGGAGCCTTGAAGAGGTTTGTGAGCCGAAGAAGGAACTGTCGGCATCTTCATTGTGACAACGCGACGAATTTCGTAGGAGCACGGAATCAATTGAGAGAGATTGCGGACATCATGCACAACGTAGATACCAAATCACAGCTGATGAAATTCTGCGCACACACGGAATCGATTTTCATTTTGCACCTGCTAGATCGCCACATTTTGGCGGCTTCAGCGGTTAAATCGGCAAAGAATCTATTTTATAAAAGTTTTTCCAATGCCCGATTAACATACGAAGAGCTAGAGACAGTTATGGTTGAAATAGAAGCCATTCTTAACTCGCGGCCGCTGACTCCTATGTCAGATGATCCACAAGATTACGCAGCATTACCTCCAGGTAATTTCTTAACAGGTGTAGCATTACTGAAGCAGTGGGACTTAGTCACAAGGTTGAAACAGGAATTTTGGAGTCGGTGGAGTAAGTAGTATCAACTCCAGCATCGCTACAAATGGAAGACCATGCGTCATAATTTACAGCCTGGTACAATGGTATTAATTAAAGAGGATAACTTGCCAGTTATTAAATGGCGGCTTGGTCAAGTAACTCAAACATTTCCTGGTGCTGACGGCCTCACCAGAAGAGGCGTCCATTTACTCGCGCCATTACCCATGTCTACCGAAAGTAATCCAGTAGAACAACCTGATAAGCCGCCAGCTTCAGTAGAAGAAGCCACAAATGTCAAAGACGGCATAAGTCATACACCAGCTAAGCGAAGACGATCTGTGTTACCCTCGTCAGAATTGTTGCTATGCATATGCTTTCTAATTGCTCTAGTTGCAGGTGATGACCCCATTACAAAAAGTCAGGACTCTATTTCGAAAAAATGGGTCTGACTTACTTAACAAAAACAGATTGGAATATAGTTGTGTATTACAATATGTCCCAATACTGGCTTGAATAACAACATAATGCAAGGAATAACACCAATGCAGCGAGCGTGTTCACGTATTCAAAGCGCTCCAATTAATTGTGAGAAAGCTGTGGACCAGTTCCGTACTAAATGGCAGCTATTCCAACAAGATGATGAATACGACGAACAAATCCATCGTCAGCGGCGAAACGCTCCATTAGAAATTGATGGAAGCTTGTCTAATGCGTTGCTTGGAAATTTGGACTCCAACTATGCTAAAGAAATGTGTGCAACGATAAACGGCATATCCCGCAACGAAGAACATCTCTGCACCTAATTCGAAACCAAACATCGGTAATTGACTCCACTAGCAATATTTTAAAGAAATCTGCCGATCAAATTCAACAACTACACAAGCAAATAAAATATTTATATAGCCAGCAGGACAACTTCACAAAGTCAGAATCCCAACATGCAATAGCCGAAATTTTTAATGCGATTTCCGGTCGAGTACTTATGGCTATGCAAGACTACCAACGAAATCCAGAGCTCTTTTTAGACGTACTGACGGACACACATCACGGACAGCTCAATCCTCTTCTGCTGTATCCATCTCAGCTGCAACAACAACTGAGAGCAATCAAAGACCATCCCCACCAACTTTACAAGTTCCCAGCAAGAATACCGTTGAAATACTTAAACTCATCTCTGTGGAAGCACGCATCACGTCAACTGAGATGATTGTGCGTCTCAAGTTACCATTTACCAATCAAAAACCATTCAAATTATTACATTTGACTCGACTACCTATTTTGGAAGGCACTGGAATTTTCATCTTGGAAGGGACAATCGAGTATATAGTCACTAATCTACATCGAGACAAATATTATTCATTATCAGCAGGAGAATTGTCAACATGCACTACATTCAATTCTAATATGCATGTTTGCAAGCAATTACATCCAAAACATCGCATTCCATCAACCAATCGACTATGTGAGATGGAAATATTATGTCAAACTCCAAACCCAAAAAGCTGCAAGGTTCATCGCACACACGACTCACCTCAATGGATTCCATTACTTAAAGAAAACTCATGGGTCTACATCGCACAGCCAGCTCGTACAATCAGCGTCACCTGCGGTTCAGACATCCTTACAGAATTACTGGAGGGAATAGGAACCTTAACCTTGAGACAAGGATGCACCATAAAGATGAGTATACAACCATAATGGCACATCGGACATATGTTTCAAAGGTCACCAGCAGGATAATATCGAAAGTGAATCTAACTGAGTTGATCGCAAATTATATGAAGGCTGCAACACACACATTAGAACAACAGTTCAACTTGACGGACGATATTCAAGTACTACATGAACATGTGCAACAATTGCAAAACAATGAGCTAATAGATCTACCGCTTAAGAGCCGAGAAGTCCATCAGTTCAGCATCGGATATATAAGTTTGCTCATCACTTTGATCTGTCTTATCTGGATCCCTTGCCAGCGATATTCGAAGCAAGAGAGGCGACGAGCTCCAGATTTTCGAGTAAAATATTAATTTGTCCTAAGTATGCACAAACGCTGGTGCCTTGCACATAATTGCAGACACCACAAATATATTTAATTCTGTAGAATAAGCAAAATTATAATATAAATTCAATCAAATAATTAAATTAAAATTGAGATATACTTTTGAAGTCAAACATTCGACAGTGTTTTCCTTTGTCGACAATTATCAACCACAAGGTTAATTCAAGAATACTACTTGATTATCCACACCACTCTTTCGGTACTGTACCCAAAGAGACTTCAGTATTACACTTGAACTCACCATCACGATCCTTACGTATTGCACCCAAGGAATCGGCAACCGATTAGTAAACCAACTAATCGGTATATAAACACGGCCGAAGAAACAGGCGACCATTTGCTTCGCTGTGCTTCTTCCACGAACAATTATTGTTGGATTTAGCTCGTCTTGGTATACCCGCACGGTCGATTGTTGTTTTGTTTCCGGCTCATACGCATATATCCATGATTCGTCACCTGTCACGATTTTATACACGTCTTATGAAACACCACGGTCGGACTTTTTAACCATTTCCTCTGGCTACTCCTTAAACCATGGAGTAACTACTGGGTATGGGTATGAATCAAAAAGAAACAATATGTTTTTTCTATTCTCCGTATATTATAACGGATTTAAAAATACAGACGTCTTTATTATTCTGCTGCTCAGTCACCACTGGCTCTTTCAAATATTTTATGTATATTTCTTATGCTATATTTCTTAGCCAAAGCTGAATCAGCATACTCAGCTTTGCATGCCTTTTCTAATCTAACTTTAATATGCGAGCTAAGCGTTCTTTGCTATGCAGCTTGAGCCGCTTTGGTGTGTACCTGCCATACATTGTTCACCAGCATATTCTGTTTGCATTATCAGAATATGCTGGGTTTGTCTATTTTTCTTATATTTAAATTTGGAGTATCTTCTACCATAACTCGCGCAAACCTTCAAACGGTAGACGAATAATATTTCAATTTCAAAATTGAATCAATCGCGTCTACAACTAAAGCAAATATTTTTATTTACTGAAAATCTTCGTTGTTGTGCATTCTATTCACTTCTATTTCATTCAAATATATCTTTCACATTGGTCGCTGCTTACATCTAAATCAACGATTTTTTTTTCTTTTACGATCAAGTACTATTTAATAATAATATTATTATTATTACACCATAATTAATTATGACTGCAAGGGAACTGGCTACTGCGGCCTACGACTCGAAGAGAAAAGACTTTTTAGAAAGAACCATTTTTGAGACCAAGCCCGGGGCCGGATTTGATTCTGCGACTCTCTGAGTGTGAGTCTAGCATTCTTACCACTAGGCTACAGAGAGCAGCTTTTATAATAATAATAATATGCCACGCATACTACGAACGGCACTCGGTCTCCACTCATCAGTTTCACAAATAGTTGTCCGATCCAGCGAAAATTGTGAACAATGAAGGGACAAAGCATGGTCAGCAAGTGCATGTGCCACCGAAAGTGTTGATCACCGCGGGCAACGTGTTTCTAATAATATTTTAAATATTCATCGTATTTGCGTGTGATCATTTGCAGCCACCGGTCATATTTCGCCCATTGAGCAAAGTTTTTCCACATTGAAGTGCATTCATATAATAAAACGTATCATCTGAAATGTGCTGCTTCAACTAAAAAATTGTATTGCCCGAACTACAGCCACCGGTAGAACCATTACTGTTATTGATCTCCGGAACGGACGCTGATAGCAAACATTTTCTCCAAAATATACGAAAATACCATTCGTGCTTCGAAATGACGTCATTCGGAGCATCAAAAATAGGTCGTAACTGACAGTAATATTTTGTGTCTTCATTTTGTTTACATGAAGTCCTAGTTCCCTTAATGTTATATTTGTATTAATATAATAGACTGCGCTAATTTCAAAATTTATATCGAAAAAGTTAGACATAGTCATTTGAAGAAAAACTATTTTATAAATATATACACTTAGCAGAAAAAGTCTACGTACAACATATGAAAATAACAAATTGAAGCTATTTATTCAATTTCGGGATGATTTTTTAAAATTTTGTTGATGCAGTATCATAGTCAAATTCATATCAAATTTGGCAAAAACAACAACAAACAAAAAATAACTTAACTTAAATTCAAAAAGAGCGAAATTCAATGCAGAAAAAGCCTGCGTACAAAAAGCATAAAGATACTTATTGAGACAAATAAACACAATTATTCCAAAATATCAAGGCTTTTACTTCACCAGTGGTGTTTTCATTTTTAAATATCGGCTTTTTCAATAAGAGCGCTACAAAAGTTTTTTTAAATAAAACAAAACCGGTTTTAGATATCAATGAAATTCTTTATTTCTGTGAAAGTACGTTCGATGCCATTATGTATGTGATTTCTTTTGCATGGCCACCACGGGCACGCTTGCAGAAGTCCAGACGCTGAACCCAATTTTCAACGGTTTTCAAGCATAAATCGGCCGATACTGCTGCAATTTCACGTTCGATATTCGTACGAAGTTCATCAATCTTCGCTGGCTTGTTGGCATAGACCATAGACTTGACGTAGCCCCACAGGAAATAATCTAACGGCGTCAAATCGCACGACCGAGGCGGCCAATCGACTGGGCAATTTCGTGAGATAACACGTTCACTAAACTTGGTTTGCAGTAAATTGATTGTGGCATTCGCTGTGTGGCTTGTGGCGCCGTTCTGTTGGAACCACATGTCCTCCAAGACCGTATTATCCAATTGGGGCCAAAAATATTCGGTTATCATTGAACGGTAGCGATTCGCATTCACAGTAATGTGCCGGTCTTGATCATCACGGAAGAAGTACGGCCCAATGACGCCGCCGGCCCATAAACCGCACCAAAGCGTAATTTTTTCGGGATGCAATGATGACTCATGGAGTACGTGTGGATTGCTGTCTAACCAATAACGCATATTTTGCTTATTGACGAAGCCATTCAGCCAGAAAAGAGCCTCATCGCTGAAGATGATTTTCCGATGAAAATCCGAATCATTTTCAAGTTGTTGCTCAGCCCAATTCACGAACATACGACGCTTAAGCGGCTTGGTCAAGCGGCTTCAGTTCTTGCGTCAATTTGATCTTGTAAGGATGTAGGCCAAGATCTTTTCGCAAAATCGCCACAACGACGTCACAGAGATGCCCAACGCTTGAGAGCGACGTGTGAGAGACACATTTGGGCTTTCTTGAACTGAAGCCTCAGCGGCAGCAATATTCTCTACACTACGGGCACTTCTTTGTCTCACTGGCACGGGAACATTTTTTACTGTGCCTGTGGATTCAAATTTTTCCACTAGACGCTCAATTGTTGATCTGCTAGGACAATTATGACGACCATAAATTGGACGTAGCGCTCTTAAAGTTGAGGCGACTGACTCCGAATTTCGGTAGTAAATTTTAATAATTTCAACTCGTTGTTGGCTCGTATATCTTTACACGATAAAATGGCAAACCTTACTGAAGAGAAATGTCAAAAGAGCGGGAAAAAATATGGCGTCACTTGCTGTCACTATCGATTTAATTTTGTAGCGTTTCTTTTGAAAAACCCTTTACTTCGAAATTTTAAGAAAAAAATCAAATTGAAATAATTTTTTGTGATTGAAGCTAAACGAAAGATCATGATGCATCTTTGACAAAAATATACCTTGAAATTGACGCAATTCTAGATCGAACACGTTCTTCTATACCAATAGTTATTAATAACTTAAAAAAAATGGGTAAATTAACCTCAAATTCACGCTCTGGTCGTCCATCACTACTAAGTACCAGGGACACCCAGGGTCTTATAGGGCAAATAAAAGTCCATCGACGACTAACGGCAGCAGAACTGGCAAAGGATGTTCAGAAGAAGCACATACAAAAATTATGTGCCGATATATTATCAAAATTTAAAAAAATTACCACTAACATGGCCGTATCGCTCGCAAAAAACCGTATGTTTCAATAGTTAATAGAGTAAAACGACAAGAATTTCCCCAAAAATATTTAAATGAAGGGGAAAACTTCTGGGAGCGGTTAATGTTTTCTGAAAAAAGCAAATTTTGCATTTTTGGCTTTAAAGGATCTATGATAGTATGGGGGAGACCCGGTGCAGCCTTCCAAAAAAATCACAGTTAAACACAGCGGTAGAGGAGTGTTGATCTGGGATGCACGGCACCTTCCGGAATGGGCGAATTGGAGTTTATTGAGAATAAAATAGACTACCTAAATATCTTCCAACAGAAGATGAAGACCAGCGCAAAAAATCTTTCCTTAGATCCATCATTTTACTTCCTGCACAACAATGACCCAAAGCATACAGCAGAGGTAGTGAAGCTTTCTCTCCTTTATAATGCACCCCATCAGTTGGCACGCCCCCAAAATCTCGCGAATTAAATCTGATTGAACATTTATAGGGTTTACTAGAGCGGCACATTCGAAACCACCATATTTCCTCGAAAACTATGCTCAAGGACCTAATTCGCGTGGAGTGGGCAAACATTATAACCACAGAGACCGAAAAATTGGTCTAATCAATCCCGAAATGTTTAGCAGAGGTGGCTAAGAGAAAGAGTTACCCAACCAGTTATTAAATATATTTTTTATATTAATTTTGAAAATTATTGTTAATTTTTCCTTTCATTTATATTTTGTTCGTAGACTTTTTCTGCATTGAATTTCGCTCTTTTTGGATTTAAGTTCAGTTATTTTTTGTTTGTTGTTGTTTTTGCCAATTTTTTTTTGCGAATGTACAGTAAACATAAAAGACTATGATACTGCATCAACAAAATTTTAAAAAATCATCCTGAAATTAAATAAATAACTTCAATTTGTTATTTTCATATGTTGTACGTAGACTTTTTCTGCTAAGTGTATAATATGTCAAGAATGTGTTTACACATTGAACAAAAATCAATTAAATTAAATGCATAACTACTCAAAAACTCTCACAAACGCGGTTGTGGCTCCTTTATAACTGCAGTAAAGTGATAGATACACTAGCCCAAAATCCCGACTAAAATTCTACCGAAAATTTGTAGGTCCATTTGAAGAAAAAAGTAGCTCAAAAGCAACCAAAAAATCGAACTACACATAAAACTGCAATATTAGAAGAGTGGCATAGGATATACCGAGTAGCTATGACATGCAAAAATTGGTTGATTCCATTAGAAAACGGCCACAATGCATGATACGAGTATATGTTAAAGATGGCCAAACTAAAGAAAAAAGTTATTACATAGAAACTTTTATTTAAAGATACTTTCTATTATTTGTGAAAACATTTAATTGACATTCACCAATTCAGTAGTATTTGTTATTGATTTTTTTATATCTTTCTTTTGCTTTAAATTCACACAATTTTTTTATCATTTCCTTGTAAATACAGTAATTAATGAAACTTTGTGATCAAAAACTTATGTACTAAAATTAAGTGCCCTTTTTTGCTATGTAAGTTGAAAAATTTAATTTTTGTTCAATGTGTAAACTCATAATTATCATACTGAAGATAAGTAATTTATCGGTATTTATCAAATTATATAATGTAATAAAAAGGCAATATTCAATATAATAATGCTTTTCAATTTAAGCATTTGTATGAGAGAGATTTGTATACTGCTTGCCATTGAAATTTTATTTGTTCAACATATTTATTAAAAAACTGTCTTGTGAAAAGTACAATTTAATTACGGATATTCAAAATGTAGCTGGACGGTTAAGATTTTATGCAATGACCAACGTTAGCATTATGTGCTAAAGAAAATCTGAAAATCCTTCAAAGAATGAAAAAATGCTGTTAATAAATATATGAGAGAGAATGGAATAAAAGAGAAAACAAATAATCAACATTCACGTTTGTTTGGACACATATGAGCTGTTGGCATATTTCACCTCCGTCCCTGTCAACTAAACGATACAAACGTAACAGTTTTCTCAGAAAAAGATCAAATTTTAGAATACTGCAGCCAAAGAACATACAAGAATAGACAGTTGATATGAATGTACTTGTGCGAGTTCTGCTAGTGTGAGGAGGTTTTAAAATTGATGTATGGAGTGGTAAAAATACAGTGCACCCCCTCTAACTATCGTTATTCCTTAATTCACTTAACTTCTCAAAATAACTGAAAACACAAAATCCTGTTGATAATTTCTCATTGTCAATGAACCCTCAAGATCCACAAGTCGAAATATTCCAGTTGCGTTTAAGTAAAAAAATTAATTCGACAAAATAATAAATTGTTTTCGTCTTTATTAAAGAAAGAAACACTACCTCTGTTTAATTAAAAGTATAAAGCCGTTAAATTAATTCGTTTAGCTGCATTTTTGACCTATTTTGAAGATTTTTCTGAGATTATTGAAACTGTTGTTATTTGTGAGAATACTGTAAAAACGTTGAATTCTCTTTTGACCGGCAATTTCTTAATCTTCGCCTCCTTCTGTTCCAAATTCTAATTTCTTTACTGTCCTCTGTGCACTTTCAGTCGCTCATGGCCATGTATATTTAAACACGCTTGGGGTAATTATTGAATTTTTATTAATTATTTTAGTTATTAGTAGTATAATATAATGGGAAAAAACCAAATAATTATTTTTCTACATCTTTTGATTACTACGGTGCGTTTACAGTGAACAGAAGTGTAAATGGAAAGCAATTGGATCAGATTTTACATTAAGAATAGTTTTAATTTATTAAAAGAACTTGTTGACATTTGAGTTTTCAACTCCAAATTAAATAATACAATTTTTTTTTTGATTTATTATAACCTTTTCTTTTGAGAAGTTTCGCGTTTTAAAATACAAATAAAGTTTCCCCTCAAAGTTTAATTTAAACGTAACCCTGACTTCTTCTGATTTTTGTCTCCGAATATTCGCTATTTTAGACAACATCCCAGCAATGAAACCAAGTAGTTAAAATATTAGTAAAACTCATATTATATGTAAAATTCATATACTCGTATACAGAATATAATAATGTGTACTCGACATGTAAAATAATTTTATGCATAAATGAGGAGTATATTAATTCAGCATGTTAATTCATGGTGCCGCATTTCCACTTTTCTTTGCGAACACTTTGGGGATATTTTAAAACACGCGTTAACTTGAAGATTTATTATCTAAATTGAGAAATTACAAAAAGTGGTTGAAATTATAAAAAGAACTGTTTTTCTACAAATTCCAATGTGTTTACTTCCTTTTTTATTAAATTGACAAGAAAGGAAAAATTTAGTATACACGGCAATGAAGTGCCGCAGAAGTCAGTAACTGGTTAACTTATAGATTAGTTTTGAACTAGTAAATTAACCACTTGATGTTTTACTATTAAATTTAGTAGTATATTTTGAAGAATGCCTATAATTTTCACTACAGGAATATGGAATATTTTTACAGAAACACAATAAATTCACATCCACTATACATGTGACCAAAAAAAATGGTCGGAACGGTAAATAAATACGGAGGGAATTAAATGTCTTTTCTTAGTCTTCTTTGCTTACAGCTACCATCAAATCATATCTCACTTTCTGTTTTGTCTCACATTTATGTACTTTTCGTTAAGTCTGTTGTAAACGAACTTTCTCTATCTCCTGCAGTATCTTGCAGCGCACCATTTCTGCAAGAACCAAAAAAAAAATATTTTATTCCTTTTTAGCACTACTGCAATATTTCTACGCATACTCCTTGTTTTCTCTTGTTTCTATCAACGCCATCCCAAGTATCTATATGCCTCGTCTCACACCAGGCGGCTGCGGCACGGTTTTGTATAACACTACGATGATATATAAACCCAAAAGTGCAACCGTCTGATGTGAAACGATGCTACTAGTGTGTAAGTATATACAAATTATAATATAATGTAAGTATATACAAAGTATAATATGTAGTATTTATTGTACTACAAATATATTTGATGCCTACTAATATTTACATACATATGTATATGACATTTTATTTTTGTATGGAAATTGTTCTCTTTAATTCTGTCTCTCGTTTTACTTGTTGCTAAACTGCGTATTTTTTCATTGGTTACAGACATCCTTTAACAATATATTACTACAATTATGTTTTCCAGCCTTGTCGCTTCGTCTCGTTTGTTTTCCCCTGCAAAGGGTTCTGATTTAATGTGTAGGCTACAAATTTGTTGTAAATTGTAACTATTTCCTGAAGGTATGTACATACATACATATACTACATTAAATATACTGTATATTTTCGATAAAAGACCCTAAATACATATGTAGATATGTATGCATATGTAAATGAATATACCTACATATTTTGTGTTTCTTTGTGCAATTTGGTCTAAAACACTTGTATTTTATTTTTGATGAAAAAAATCTTAAGAATATGTTTTTAAAAAAGTGTAGTTCGTATTGGCCAACTATTACAAATATAACTATTAACAATTTCAAGTACAAAAGTACTAATTAGTATAACTGTGATTTAACTATTCTAATAGGTTTCACAACCGTCTAGACACATTACGTGCAGCGACATTTACTAAATTTAATAATACTATTTCTAATAGCGAATATGTATGTATGTATGTACGAGTATATGTATTTACCCTACGTCTCCACGGGCAATTTTTGATGACATAACATCTGTCAAATTTGATTGCAATGGCTGGCAATATTTTAATGGTGGGCATTGCGATGTTATGCCATTGTCATTTTGAAAATGCCGTCCTGCAATCTAGTTCGCTGTAACCACGCTTGAAAAAAATTTTTATTTATACGATGAAGAGGAAAAAAGAAGGAAACCGAAATTCTGGGTGAATCCTTTATTACAAAGAATGCAAATGCACACTCTCCATTCATTTTTGCGTTTTTATTAATTTAATAGATGCGGTAAAACGAAAATGTCCGACGATGCTTCCAGTGTGAGCGTCACGAAAAAATGAAAAATGGTTGTCAAACAAACAAAATGACAATTGATTGCAACACAGCACGTTGGCAATTTATGGCATATCATATTTCATAACATAAATTGCCAACTTGAAGCAATTTGGAGTCTCCATTGGCAATTTGCTTGAAATTGCCAATGGCATGCCATCAAAAATTGCCCGTGGATACGTAGGGTTACTTTCAAGAATGATAAAAAAGAAAATTGCGCAACTATCACGACACAAATTTTACCAACAAATTTTTGAATAGAACCAATATTTTAATGCCAAATCAATTTAAATATATTATTTCACATTTATTTATATAAATATTATCATAAAATGCAATAGATACAAAAATATTTAATATTATACACAAATTATCACATTTCTCTCCCTCAAATGTATGCATTTTGGCTGTTCTCTCATTTCGTGTGCGCCTTGACGAGATGCGCAGAGAAAGGAAATCTTCTATTTTATCAATCTTATTTACTTTTATGTTTCCACAGAGTTTAAAATTCTATTCAAAAGCTCATTTTCAAAGTGTACGATATTAGAGTCTACAATTCGATATATAGAAACTATATATTTCCATTGCGAAACTAGAATGTTAGAACTGTCTCAAAAACTGGGAGTTCGAACCGAATAGAAATTTATAATTACATATATTACCGAACCTCACAGACAGCAAGTTACTTTATCTTCTTGTTGTCTGATAGGGAAGCACCGGAGGAGTTAGGACGCATTACGCATGGTTCAATATTGAAAATTTTGGCTCTTGTTAATGCCCATTATTAGAATTATTAGACTACCATAAGGAGGCGAGACAAGAACATATACATACATATATATATATATATATATATATATATATATATATATATATAAACATATATATATATATATATATATATATATATATATATATATATATATATATATATATATATATATATATATATATATATATATATATATATATATATATATATATATATATATATATATATATATTGAAACGTGATAGCTCAGTGAAAAGGGATTGCATACTTTTAGGATCCCATCTGGAGAATGAGTGCCCCCTGTGAGTCAAGATGCGAACTATTCGAATAAAAGTTTATTCAAGAACCATCTGCCGGTAATATCAAAAAGAATATTCTCGACTTCTGTCGAAGAGGATAGAAGCTTCTAGAAACTACGAGAATAGCGTAGAAGTTTCTACACCAACCATTCGAAAACTATAAAAGCGACAAGACTGTTCAAACTCGAAGACAGTAGATCAGAGATCGTAAAAGTGTATACATCAGGCATTTTAATCTAAGCAGCAGTATTAGCAGTATTTGTAATTTTGCAAAGTGATGAAATTCATTATTAAATAAAGTGATGAAATTACTTATTAAATAAAGTGACTAATGGTTTGTGAAATAAAGTGAACTAAGTAAACTTTAAGCCTAATATTAAATGTGTAAATAGCAATAATTAAATAAAGCTAATTATTTTAATTTAACCAGCGATTGTTTGATTAGTACACAATCCAGTGGTACGAGTCCGAGTACAGAGAGTTAGAGAAATTGTCAGGAGGGCAATTTTGTAACAGAGTAAATTGTCTAGAGGGCAATTTCGTAACAATTGGTGTCAGAAGTGGGATTGTGTATCTGTAATAAACAATGGTTAAATTCGAAAAACTGAGATTGGAGCAGCTCAAGAAGGAGCTTGAGCGCTTAAATTTGCAAACACAAGGGCTTAAAGCGGAGCTGCAGGTGCGATTAAGAAGCGCTTTAGAGGAGCAGGGTATAGATGTCGATGAGCATGAATTCCAATGTGAAGAGGCAACGACATCTCGACACGAAGAAACACCGCAAGAAACTAACACGGGTAACTTTGACATGAGTGCACTTATCGGGCTAATACAGATGCAGTTACAACAAAGTGCTCAAGCAGCCGAAGAGAGGATGCAACAGCAATTACAGCAAAATGCTCAAGCAGCCGAAGAGAGGATGCAGCAGCAGTTACAGCCGTCGAAAAGAGTGTTGCATTCGTCGAAAAGACTGTTAAAGAACAGTTGCAGCAGAGTGAAACACGACTTGCTCTATTAGCGGAACAAAACTCACAGCAGATGAAAGAAATGTCCGAAATGGTAGACAAGAAGGTTTGTGATATTCAGACACGGCAGGAATCGTTTGAAAAAGGTGTAGAACAAAAATTCATTGCGAACGAGCAAAAGCAAAACGAATTTAAGCAACAAATAGAGCAAAGAATTCACCTACTACAGGAAGGTGCATTGCCTGTGCCAGCTTTAACTTCAATAAAACTGAAGCCTCCTACCTATGATGGAACCACGACATTTAGCGTCTTCAGAATGCAGTTTGAGACTACCGCTAGCACAAATGGTTGGAGTGCTCGCGAAAAAGTGGCTGCATTAACAGTTTCGTTGAAAGGTGCTGCCGCTGATGTGCTTCAAACTATCTCAGAAAGTGAGCGAGACTGCTATGAAAGCTTGATTAATGACGTTCAGCGCAAGTACGGAAGTGAACACCGGAAGCAGATGTACCAAGTAGAGCTACGAACACGGGTACAGAAGAGTGGTGAGTCTCTACAACAGTTTGCGGCGGAAGTGGAACGGTTGGCTCATCTTGCCTACCCAGGAGAGATCACTGAGAGGTGTATGATGGACACCTTTGTATATGGCATTCGCGATGCGGAGATAAAGCGTTCTGCAATAAGTAATCCGAAAGCTACATATATGGAGACAGTAGCTAGCGCTTTGTTATCAGAGACAGCAGCATTGGTGTGTCGGTCAGAATGCACAGCCCGTCAGATAAGAGTCGAGAACAGACAAAGTTTCCCGGGCAAATGCTTTACCTGCGGTGATGTGGGGCACATGGCTCGTGATTGTCAGTTGAGATGGAAACATTATGCAACACACGCTCCGGTAAGATTTCCAAAGCAAGACAAAGTCCGAATTAGGGAATCGGAAAAGATTGTCAAGCCGGGAAATGAACGGAATCCCACAACTGATGGCCCAAGAATCTTCGTTTCTCAGATGGCGCGGAAAAATAACAGCCTAACTGTCAACAGTGTAATAAGCGGAAGAAAAGTTGTGGTAACATTGGATACGGGGGCATCACATTCCATAATCAGAAGGGGTCTCGTTCGGGGAATCGAGCCGCTTCAGGGAATAAGTTTGCGTACGGCAACTGGAGATGATGCACCGGTACTGGGAAAAGTTACACGGAAAATCACTATCGGCACCACAACAGTGAAGCACGAGTTTATAGTTGCAGATATTGTGGATGAAGTAATCTTAGGTGTGGATTTCATGATTCGGAATGGATTCACACTAGATTTTAAAAGCCGAGTACTGAAATATGCGAACACCGAAATACCGTTATTTATAGGTGATGATAAGTATGGAGTTGTTAAACATGCCATTGTATCGCGACGGACAAAAATCGCACCCAAGTCAGAGGCAGTTATACGGGCCAAAATGGGCGGAGATGTTGGGAAGCATAAGAGCCGAATCGTACCAGAAAAAGTAGTGAATATTTCAAATACCGCTGAAACCATAGCGAAAAAGAAGGTAAGGTGCCAGAGAATTTCAGCAATTGTAAACTGTGAGAGGCAACCGCGAGTCACGAAAAGCAAGATACGAGCTAATAAAAAGGTACCCGACGATCTAGCGAAAGAATGGTCTAAAGAGTCATCTACAGTACTTCCATGCAGCAATTGTATACCTAAAAAACGAGGACATTGAATGAAATTCATGGAACCATCAGAAAGCGCACACAACTGATGAGTGATAAAATGAAAGCCAGATATGATCTACGAGCAAACTCCAAGGGATTTCAGGAAGGGCAGCTAGTTATGCTTCATAATCCGCAAAGGAAAAAGGGATTATCGCCAAAACTGCAAACACACTGGGAAGGCCCTTATAAGGTGATAAAGCGGCTCAACGATGTAGTATACCGCATCCAGTTGGCGAGAAATGCCAGGAGCAAAATGAAAGTCGTTCATTTAGAGAGGTTATCTCCTTATAAAGGTTGCAGTACTATCCTTGTTCGGGACGAACAAGTTTAAGCGGAGGGCAGTGAAACGTGATAGCTCAGTGAAAAGGGATTGCATACTTTTAGGATCCCATCTGGAGAATGAGTGCCCCCTGTGAGTCAAGATGCGAACTATTCGAATAATAGCTTATTCAAGAACCATCTGTCGGTAATATCAAAAAGAATATTCTCGACTTCCGTCGAAGAGGATAGAAGCTTCTAGATAATACGAGAATAGCGTGGAAGTTTCTACACCAACCATTCGAAAACTATAAAAGCGACAAGACTGTTCAAACTCGAAGACAGTAGATCAGAGATCGTAAAAGTGTATACATCAGGCATTTTAATCTAAGCAGCAGTATTAGCAGTATTTGTAATTTTGCAAAGTGATGAAATTCATTATTAAATAAAGTGATGAAATTACTTATTAAATAAAGTGACTAATGGTTTGTGAAATAAAGTGCAAATAATAACTAAGTAAACTTTAAGCCTAATATTAAATGTGTAAATAGCAATAATTAAATAAAGCTAATTATTTTAATTTAACCAGCGATTGTTTGATTACTACACAATCCAGTGGTACGAGTCCGAGTACAGAGAGTTAGAGAAATTGTCAGGAGGGCAATTTTGTAACAGAGTAAATTGTCAAGAGGGCAATTTCGTAACAATATATATATATATATATATATATATATATATATATATATATATATATATATATGTATATATATATATATATATATATATATATATATATATATATATATATATATATATATATATATATATATATATATATATATATATATATATATATATATATATATATATATACTGCAAGAATTTTCGAGAACCACTGGATCCATTTTTAATGGTAACTGTACAGTATAGCGACCATCATTATCACGGGTTGTTGTAGTTTTAAAGATGTCTTCACATCGTGCTTCATCTTCACTAACAAGTTTAGTTTCATTATTGACTTCTTCCAATTCCCAAAATCGTGAAACTTGTTCATTGAGAGCGTCGTCCTCATAGCCAAGTCCGCAGAATACAGAGTCGGTAGTGTCAGTTGCAGCCTTTCCCAGTACTACCCATCCCAATACAGTATTTTGAAGTGTAGACAAATGCTTGGATATATCTGCCCTATTGACATTAGAATTCAGCTCCAATAAGTAAGTCCACCTTCGATGACTGGTGAAAGGTTGGGTCAGCCAATTTTATATTTCTTGGAATTTTCCATTTGCTGATGTCAATGTTATTCATGCGTTGATCATTGGTTATTTGATCAATTATGTGCGTGTCAATGTTGGCTGTGAAGCCCGTAATTGTAGAAGCGATGGTAATGTTTGTGTAGTTGCCTGCACTCGATGTGTTGTTACCAATCCCTATAAAAAATTGCCCTATATTTATATTAAAATTATTATTAATACATATAATTATTTAAGCCGGCCCGTGTGCTGTGTCAGCAAAAAACCGTGCGAATGGTTTTGTTCTCACGGTAGCTAGCAGACGAAGTAAATGTAATTCAATATACAAATCTAAGCATAATTGGCAAGGTACTGCAGAATTTATTGCGTAAGACATTATTGAATAAAATTCCCAGCACCGTTGCGATAAGAAGTGAGAAATTAGAGTAAATTTGTTAAATAAAATTATTTATATTTTCCCAGCTCATACTTAGGAATGTGACTGGGTTGACTGCATGGATTGAAGCTCATGTTCTTCATGAACAATATATATATATATATATATATATATATTGTTCATGAAGAACATGAGCTTCAATCCATGCAGTCAACCCAGTCACATTCCTAAGTATGAGCTGGGAAAATATAAATAATTTTATTTAACAAATTTACTCTAATTTCTCACTTCTTATCGCAACGGTGCTGGGAATTTTATTCAATAATGTCTTACGCAATAAATTCTGCAGTACCTTGCCAATTATGCTTAGATTTGTATATTGAATTGCATTTACTTCGTCTGCTAGCTACCGTGAGAACAAAACCATTCGCACGGTTTTTTGCTGACACAGCACACGGGCCGGCTTAAATAATTATATGTATTAATAATAATTTTAATATAAATATAGGGCAATTTTGTATTTATAATCAGAATAATTCTTTACTTCTAATAAACAAGTTGGATTCTCCCCCACCAGTGGTAAGAGATCCAACTTATATCCAAGAAAGAAATTCTTGACTTTTTATTTTGAAAGCACTAAAGGAAAGTGTTTGGTGCTTGGATCGTCATTGTTTTGTGGTGAATTATGCATCCTGGTGCTAGGCTGATGATGCCGCTGCCGGAGATTTCTCTTCTTTCATGTTGCATTTTGCAAACCACATTGATGACGGATGTTGTTGATACTGAAAATGTCCATTGCCCGGGAGCCCTTAGCTGAATCAAATATTGAGAAGGAATCGTGGCCATAACCCTGCAGAGAGCTAAGTCCGGTTTGTTGTCATTGAGCATGCTGATCTCGCATTGGGAGATTGATGATTCCTTAGAATATATGGGTCGCCCTTGAGTACAAATAAATTTGCAATTTTTGATTTGGTAGCACGAGTTGAGCTCCATTGTATTTAGCGGAAAGTAAGCGTCCCTGTGTAAGTTGATTGCTAGATACTCGGTTGTTGGTTGACTGAACTAGAACTTGTCTGCTACTCGAGTTGGCAAAGAATACAGATGCATAAGACTGAATGTTTCGGAGCTTATTAACGGAATTTGAAGTTTGAATACAATCTTGTCTCTTATTACTCTTCCCTTTGAAGTCATCATTTTGTAAATTGATAATAAGTCCTCTCCTTGAACTGGAAGTGTGAGAGTGGAAGGCAATTGTTCTCGTATGAAGTAAATTTGCTGTTTAAGCTGTTCCGGTGACAATAATTGTGTGCTAGTGTTGCCTGTGAAAGCTTCCGTTAGTATGCTGAGAACTTCGGTTTGTATTTTCTCATAGTTGTTCATTAGTATGAGTGAGTAACCTGATAGAGCCGTAAATATTTCGACCTGAACTGCTTCGTTTATATGTTCCTTTAGTGTATTGAACTGGTTTTTAATCTGATCAGTAGTCTTGCGAAACAAATTACGAGTTGATTTGAGCATGGACTCGTGTCTTTTTGCGAGCTCAAGTAAATGATTTTCATTTTCAGCAGATTTTGCTATTTCTCCTTCGATATTATCAGCATATTCCTTGTCGAGGACACCAAATAAACTATGTTGTATACTGCCAATGATTTCTAGTGGTGCACGTTTAAGCCTAACATGGTGGTGATGAATCAGTTCATTGATTCGTTGTAAGTCTTCAATTTTGTGTTCAATCTCATTTACGGTGGCACGACAGTATTTTAAGAAATAGTTGGTTTTTTCACATATATTTTTGATGTCATAAAAGTTTGATTTGAATCCATTAAGTTCAGCAAAGTAAGAACTAAGATTCAAATACACCAGTATATTCCAATGACTTTGAATCAAATTCATTGTGCCCATGTCTTCAAAATAAATCCCAGGGCTATGTTCAAATGGTGTAATTTCTACCAGGTTGCTGCTTGAAGAGAGAGCTATGGCTGTGGTGATTAAATTCGTGGTAAGCAATCCTAGAACACCTGATGGAATTTTCCTTCTTTTATATGAATGTTCCGTACTGGTTTCCTTTGCAGTATCTGCCACATTTTTACTGATTCGTCCATATTGCTGCACTCTAACTTTGGTCTCAGGATGTAACCAGTTTTTATTTATTGGTTTGAATCTTGGTCTTCGCCTGACAGATCGGCCTGTTGTACATAAGGAAAGTACCTGCTGCTTTGGCTGAGACTGCTTCACTTCACTTGGGTCAGTTTCTGAAGAAATTTTTCCAGAGGAGTTATAGGTTGACAATCTGGTGGTAAAGGGCAAATTCGATGTATGGACCGGGAGGTGGTTCCTGAACCGACCTTGAGGTCCACAGTTCGTACCAACCCTTCATTTCCTTTGTGAACCTTCACTACTCTTCCTAATCGCCATTGACGTGGAGGTAAGTTATCATCCTGGGGTAGCACCAGTGTACCTTCCGGGATGTTATCGGAAGGTTTTCGCCATTTCATTCGAGGTTGAAGACTTTGAAGATACTCCTTTGACCAGCGCTCCCAAAACTGTTGCATTATTTTGTTAAGTTCTTTCCATTGGGATAGCAAGCTTTCACCTGGTGGCCGGCTTGATTGCCCACCAATTGGTTCAAGCAAAAGAAAGCTATTGGGTGAAAGTGCTCGGAAGTCATTTGGACTTGTGGACATTTGTGTTAGTGGTCTAGAATTCAGCAAGCCTTCAATTTCAACCACAACTGTCAGCAGTTGTTCATAGGTCAAGATATAGTCGTCGCTTACTCGTTTGAGATGGTACTTTAAAGATTTTACTGCTGCCTCCCATATTCCGCCTACATTAGAAGATTTGGCTGGAATGTTGATCCATTTGATACCCTTTTGAGTAACATGCTGCTCAATCTTATTGGTTTCATCCTTCAACAATATATGTAGTTCCTGCAATTTTGACTGAGCTCCCTTGAAGTTAGTGGCATTGTCACTGAAGATTTTTGCTGGAATACCTCTTCGTGATGAAAATCTTTTGAGCGCATTGATGAAAGCAGCTGTTGTAAGATCTGATACTATTTCCAAGTGAATAGCCTTCGTGGATAAGCATATGAACACTGCAATGTATGCCTTTGTGGGACGTTTTCCTCTAATACAATAATGTATTTGAAATGGTCCACAAAAATCAATCCCTATGTTTGTAAATGGCCTAGCTGGTTGTACCCGCTGGATATACCTGCGGGGCGTGCAACAAAGCATTTGCGGCAGTTTTTGCTATTTTTGTTATTTCTGATGCAAATGAGTCTTTCTGGATATACTTTACAATGGTTGTTAACGCCTGATCTAGTTCTTCAATGGTGGGATGTATTTTTAATGTTCTCTTCGCCGTTTGTAGCCGACAGTTGTTTATGAATCAATGAGTGAATGCCATTGTTTGCTGCAATCTTTTAAACGAATTGTGAGAATTTATTTGTTCAATGAATGCTGGTTGATGCGTGGTAGTGAGAATGGTTTTCTGTTTTTTCCGCTCTTGATTCCAGTTTAAAGTAATGGTTGGCTGTATAGGCCAACATTTCTCGGCAGAATATACGAATGGAGGCCCATGAAACTATAACCTCGATTTTATGAGTTCGTCTGGAAGCATTCCTCTTGATATAATATCAGTTGGATTTTCGCCACCTGCTATATGTCTCCATTGACTGCCTGTTGTTGAACGTTGAATGCTGGCCATTCTGTTTGCCAAGAAGGTATTCATGCTGGAAGACGGTGATGTTATCCAGGCCAAGACAATGGTTGAATCCGTCCAGCAAACTATTTCATCAAATGTTATTGTCAGTGCTTGCTGAACCTTTCTTATAAGTTGTACTAGTAGTTTTGCTGCGCAGAGCTCTAGTCTCGCTAAGGATTGTTTCTTCCTCGGAGCTACTCTGGACTTCGCACATAGTAAGTGCGACACAAAATGTCCTTTAATGTCCTCAGATCTAAGGTAAATGCATACCCCATACGCTATTTCGCTGGCATCTGAGAAGCCGTGTAATTGAATTCCAAGTGGTTCGGAATTTAGCAAATGTCTTGGTAAGCTAAATGTAGCTAATTGAGGGAGCTGGTCCCTAAATCTGAGCCACTTGGTATGTAACTCTTGAGGTAGGGCAGCATCCCAATCCAAATTCAATTCCCAGAGTTGTTGGAGAAAAACCTTCCCAATAACTACTACTGGATTTACAAATCCTAGCGGATCGAATAGCTGGGATATATCTGCTAATACAGGGCTGACAAAACGCCTTTTTGGTGGTGGCCATGATGATTTAATGCAGAAGTTGTCAGACTGAGGTTGTCAGAATAGCCCAAGAGTTTTAGTGAATTGATCTTCATTTGCAGAAATGCCCAGTTTGATTCCGCGATCTTCTGAATTTAAGTTTCGCAGCAACGCTTCGTGATTGGAACACCATTTGCGCAGTTGTAACCCTCCACGTTTCATCATTTTCTTTAACTCATCTTGAGTTCTGAGTGAATCGTCTAAGTTTTGAATGAGCTCATTAAGTCATCAACGTAGAAATCCTTGACTGTGACAGCAGCAGCTAATGGAAAGGATGCACCTTCATCTTCAGCCAATTGGTTTAGACACCTTGTAGCTAGATATGGAGCCGACTTGGTGCCATATGTTACTGTCTTTTGTTTGTAGAACCTGAATCCCTCCAAATTATTATTTGCAAATGAGAGTCTTCTTCTGTCACGCGGAATTGCCTGTACATCTTAGCAATATCTGAAGTCACAGCAAATGGATGCTGCCTGAATCGCAGCAGAATTGAGAAAATATTGTCTTGCACTACTGGCCCACCAAGCATTATATCGTTAAGAGAAACGTTATTTGATGTTTTTGCGGAGGCATCAAAAACTACCCTCAATTTTGTGGTTGTGCTTTCCGGTTTGAATACACAGTGATGAGGTATAAAGTACCGCCTTTGGCTTATATTTTTGTACTTTATTTTGTCCATGTGCCCAAGATTTTCATCTTTTTTGATGAAGGTTGAATATGCTTGCTTTAGTTCACTGGATTTATCCAAGCGAGCTTCCAACGACCTGAAGCGCTGAATCGCCATACTGCAAGAATTTTCGAGAACCACTGGATCCATTTTTAATGGTAACTGTACAGTATAGCGACCATCATTATCACGGGTTGTTGTAGTTTTAAAAATGTCTTCACATCTGCTTCATCTTCACTAACAAGTTTAGTTTCATTATTGACTTCTTCCAATTCCCAAAATCGTGAAACTTGTTCATTGAGAGCGTCGTCCTCATAGCCAAGTCCGCAGAATACAGAGTCGGTAGTGTCAGTTGCAGCCTTTCCCAGTACTACCCATCCCAATACAGTATTTTGAAGTGTAGACAAATGCTTGGATATATCTGCCCTATTGACATTAGAATTCAGCTCCAATAAGTAAGTCCACCTTCGATGACTGGTGAAAGGTTGGGTCAGCCAATTTTATATTTCTTGGAATTTTCCATTTGCTGATGTCAATGTTATTCATGCGTTGATCATTGGTTATTTGATCAATTATGTGCGTGTCAATGTTGGCTGTGAAGCCCGTAATTGTAGAAGCGATGGTAATGTTTGTGTAGTTGCCTGCACTCGATGTGTTGTTACCAATCCCTGTGATTTGTAAGGAATGATGTGTTGATTTCAGACCTAGTTTGTTTGCAAATCTTTTGGATATAAGGTTTACTTGGCTCCCTGAGTCCAATATTGCCTTACAGTTGATGAAGTTCCCACTGCTGTTCTTAACTTGTACTAGAGCTGTTGCTAAGAACACGAATGAACCTTTCTTTGTTGTTGTTAATGAGGTATTAGTCCGAGAAGAAGTTGTTGATGCAATCATTGATGAACCTTGATGTGTTGATTCGATATTCGTACTGTTCTTCTTGTTCTTCTGTTGTAGTTGTTCGAAGTGTAGCAAGGTGTTGTGTTTTTTGCCACAAATGGTGCATCCTCTTATTTTGCACTCTGATACAGTATGATCGGGCTCCAGACAATTTATGCAAACCTTCAGTTTCTTTATTTCATAAAATCTGGTTTTAGGCGACATTTTAAGGAACCCTTCACACATGTATAGCGCATGGTGTTTGTTGCAATAAGGGCACGAGCCTTTGGGAATCAATGATGTTACCCTTCGCTTCACTTTTGGTCTTGCTTTAATTTCCAAGAGCTGTAGTGCTTGGAATCTTTTTTCGATAAATTGGAGGAGTTCCCCCAATTTTGGAAATTCACGAGGATTAGCCAAAGATTGCTCGAACAATGCATGCGTGCGTTTATCAAGCTTTTTGATTAACATATATACCAACAGTGGATCCAATCCATCAATGTCGGTGTTCAACGCTCCAATGCTCAAGAGACACTCATTTGTATTGTCATAGAGTGTTGTGAGCCCTTCCGATGAATCTTCTTGTACCACTGGAAGGTTGAAAAGTTTGTCCATTAACCCAGTCATTATGAGCCTCTTATTTGAATACCGAGCCTTAATTGTTTGCCAAGCCATGTCGTAGTTATTACTGGAGACAGTTATATGTGAAATTATTTTTGATGCTTCACCTGTCAAAGTATTTTTCAGGTACCACATCTTTTGAGAGTTCCCAATATTTGATTCATGGATCATTTGAGTATATAAATCGTGAAATGCCTACCATTCAGTGTATGATCCGCTGAATTTGGGAATTTCAATTTTGGGCATTGTGACTTCTTCTAGTTTGGACTTGCCCTTGCGTGCTTCTCTGAGTACTTGATGTAGACTGATAGTCACTTGTTGCACAGTATTTTCCAGTTCAAATGTGCGATTTACATCATAGTCTTCCATATGGTTGTCGCATATTTCAGGACAGATGACCTCGTGCCGCGCAAAATAAGTTGCCCATTGAGTGGATATAGTTTCCAACATCACCTTCGCATAATCTTCAGTTTGTGGTTGTTGAAGTGCCTTGGTGATACGTTCCAACGTAGCCTCAAGTTGTTTGGCGGCAATTCCTTGTAAGCTGATTTGGCCGGCTACATTTGCTGACATAATTGGATCTGCTATATTGGATTTCGATGTGGTGGTTGATTCCTCAGGATGCTGAATGTGAGTTCGCCTCGGTGATGACACAGTCCTCAATTTGGCTCTTTCTGCCTGTTGCTGTAATGGAATACACACTTCCTGCAGTTTAGGAAAGTAGGTGTCCCGCACAGCCTTTGTTTGAGTAAAAAAATCGTTGGTGATATAAGGATATTCCTGGCGTTTCGCTAGTGGGACTTCAGCTTCCAGTGCTTGATGATTCCTTTGGAATTCTTCCCACAATTCATTGAGTGTAAGAATACAGCCTTCAACATAAGCAAACTTCTTCTTGCGTGCCTTATTCGCCTTCCTGAAGTTCCCGAATTGACGTTCCACTTCCTTGCCAATGTGTGACTGGGTGTCCGTTAGCTCCGCAATATTCATATTCGTTGACTCTTGATGAATATAATTGCCTGTATACAGAGCTATGTTATGGCCTAGCTCACGCACCTGATTTCACAATAAAGTCTTACCACTGGTGGGGGACTCTTTGTGAATGTAGTGATAGCTTGTGTATCACGTCGGGGTCACCATGTAAAAATACACTTCCTTTAGTGCTTTCAAAATAAAAAGTCGAGAATTTCTTTCTTGGATATAAGTTGGATCTCTTACCACTGGTGGGGGAAAATCCAACTTGTTTATTAGAAGTAAAGAATTATTCTGATTGTAAATACAAAATTGCCCTATATTTCTATAAAGATTATTATTAATACATATAATTATTTAAGCCGGCCCGTGTGCTGTGTCAGCAAAAAACCGTGCGAATGGTTTTGTTCTCACGGTAGCTAGCAGACGAAGTAAATGCAATTCAATATACAAACGCCATACCAAGTATGTATATGCCTCGGCTCACACGAGGCGGCTGCGGCGCGGATAACACTACGATGATATATAAACCCAAAAGTGCAACCGTCTGGTGTGAAACGAGGCTACTAGTGTGTAAGTATATACAAATTATAATATATACAAATTATATTATAATATATTTATTGTACTACAAATATATTTGATGCCTACTAATATTTACATACATATGTATATGACATTTTATTTTTGTATGGAAATTGTTCTCTTTAATTCTGTCTCTCGTTTTACTTGTTGCTAAACTGTGCATTTTTTCATTGGTTACAGGCATCCTTTAACAATATATTACTACAATTATGTTTTCCAGCCTTGTCGCTTCGTCTCGTTTGTTTTCCCCTGCAAAGGGTTCTGATTTAATATGTAGGCTACAAATTTGTTGTAAATTGTAACTATTTCCTGAAGGTATGTACATACATACATATACTACATTAAATATACTGTATATTTTCGATAAAAGACCCTACATACGAGTATGTACGAGTAGATATATGTAAATGAATATATTTTGTGTTTCTTTGTGCAATTTGGTTTAAAACACTTGTATTTTATTTTTGATAAAAAAAATCTTAAGAGTATGTTTTTAAAAAAGTGTAGTTCGTATTGGTCAATTATTACAAATATAACTATTAACAATTTCAAGTACAAAAGCACTAATTAGTATTCCTGTGATGTAAGTATTTTAATAGGTTTCACAACCGTCTAGACATTTACTAAATTTAATAATACTGTTTCTAATAGCAAATATATATGTATATGTATTTACTTTCAAGAATGATAAAATAGAAGATTGCGCCATGCGCAGGTCCGTTATTCCACTCTCGACAAAAACACAGCACAGCTGATTGGCTGTTACGTCAAAGGGCGCTTTGAAATATTTTTTTATATGAAAAAATGCATGTGTAAAGGCAATATTTTATAAATTAAAATGCTTTTAATTGTTTTTAATAATATATAACTTAACAAATGCACTTTCAAGTAAATGAGTACAAATTATGAATACATATTATTCTTTCGATAAAAAGTACTTAACCAGCGGATTAAGCAGATTTTCATGTACCAAAAAAGAAAAAGTGAATTTGTGTAGTGATTTAATAAATATAAATATATTAATATTATAAAAATATACATATATTTAATAAATATACACATATTAGAATTTCAATTTTCATAATTATTTCATTTTATATTCCCATTATCGCACCAAAACAGTAAATAACAACTATCACGACACCAATTTTACCAACACATTTTTGAATAGAAGCAAAATTTTAATGCCAAATCAATTTAAATATATTATTTCACATTTATTTATATAAATATATTTATTTATATAAATATATGATAATGACGAGATGCGTAGAGAGAGGAAATTTTCGTACCAGCATTGGCGCAATCTTCTATTTTATCAATCTTATTTACTTTTATGTTTCCACAGAGTTTAAAATTCTATTCAAGAGCTCATTTTCAAAGTGTACGATATTAGAGTCTATAATTCGATATATAGAAACTATATATTTCCATTGCGAAACTAGAATGTTAGAGCTGTCTCAAAAACTGGGAGTTCGAACCGAATAGAAATTTATAATTATATTACCGAACCTAACAGACAGCAAATTACTTTATTTTCTTGTTGTCTGATAGGGAAGCACCGGAAGAGTTAGAACGCATTATGCATGGTTCAATATTGAAAATTTTGGCTCTTGTTAATGCCCATTATTAGAATTATTAGACTACCATAAGGAGGCGAGACAAGAACATATACATACATATATATATATATATATATATATATATATATATATATATATATATATATATATATATATATATATATATATATAAATAAATATTTATATATATATATATATATATATATATATATACGAGTATATATATATATATATATATATATATATATATATATATATATATATATATATATATATATATATATATATATATATATATATATATATATATATATATATATATATATATATATATATATATATATATATATATATATATATATATATATTGTACGTCCCATGCGATTATGTATGGAACTCGATTTCTTTTGCATGGCCACCACGGGCACGCTTGCAGAAGTCCAGACGCTGAACCCAATTTTCAACGGTTTTCAAGCATAAATCGGCCGATACTGCTGCAATTTCACGTTCGATATTCGTACGAAGTTCATCAATCGTCGCTGGCTTGTTGGCATAGACCATAGACTTGACGTAGCCCCACAGGAAATAATCTAACGGCGTCAAATCGCACGACCGAGGCGGCCAATCGACTGGGCAATTTCGTGAGATAACACGTTCACTAAACTTGGTTTGCAGTAAATTGATTGTGGCATTCGCTGTGTGGCTTGTGGCGCCGTTCTGTTGGAACCACATGTCCTCCAATACCGTATTATCCAATTGGGGCCAAAAATATTCGGTTATCATTGAACGGTAGCGATTCGCATTCACAGGAATGTGCCGGTCTTGATCATCACGGAAGAAGTACGGCCCAATGACGCCGCCGGCCCATAAACCGCACCAAACCGTAATTTTTTCGGGATGCAATGATGACTCATGGAGTACGTGTGGATTGCTGTCTAACCAATAACGCATATTTTGCTTATTGACGAAGCCATTCAGCCAGAAATGAGGCTCATCATAAATTGGACATAGCGCTCTTAAAGTTGAGGCGACTGACTCCGAGTTTCGGCAGTAAATTTTAATAATGGATGTTGTATATATATATATATATATATATATATATATATATATATATATATATATATATTTATATATATATATATATATATATATATATATATATATATATATATATATATATATATATATATATATATATATATATAGATACATCGTGCTCGAGGTGACCGTGCCACTTACTGAACACAATGGATCTAGACTGGAGAGTCAATAAACACTTCCCTCTAATCCAGGGTGTTATGCGTCACCGTGCCGATTGGATGCGTTTTGCAGTCAGGGGATTACATATGTAGACTGTATTCCAACGGCGCCACCCGAAACCAGGCCGCTTCAGTGAGTGACGGTGATCTTTCTGCGTCATAGGACTCTGTCGTGGTGGACCGTTCCTTTCCCTACAAAAAGCCTTGACTGCCCAAACCTTCGTGGGAGGGTGGTCGTGCGAAACAAATGCATACCACAAAACAAAAAACACAAAAACCACTCCGGTGCCTTGCACCACATACTCAGAGGATGGTCGCCAGCCAGGGGACCATTGACGCCGACAATAGGCAGACTATATCGGCACACAGGGAAACCACTGCTAGCTCCAGCATTGTTAAAACATCAATACCAACAACAAGAAAATCAACATTCATGTCGGTGGCGGCGAAGAAGTTCTCTAAGCCAAAGGCTCTGAAGCCAAAGTCTGAGACAGCGGTCAGGAAAAGCCGGTACTATAAAGCCCTCTCTCTCACAATGGGAATCTAGTGGAATGTCGAGCAATTCTTGATTCTGGTTCCCAAGTGAACTTGGTTAGTCAACGAATAGTGAAAAAACTGGGAATTTCACCTAAAGCCACATCGATGTGCATTCAAGGAATTGGTGACAGACACAAAAGGGCGCAGCAACGGAAAAATATTAATTTCCAGTCGAGAATAAATGGATTCCCAACGCCTTTGGAAGCTTTTGTGTTACCAAACCATTACCAAACCATTAACACACATTGATATCAATCTCTGGCCGTTCCCGATATATCTCACTCTAGCAAATCCTGATTTTCAACGCCCTGACAAATTCGGTGTCTTGCTTGGGGCAGAGTTTTGTCATTAACTATTGTCCATCGCGCAAATTCGCCCATTAAACAACCTCCCTATACAAAAAAATACGGTATTTGGATCGATTGTATCTCTAAAAGTTGATAACAAGCAGCAAACGTCAGCAACATGTGGTACGGAGAATGATGTCAATTGAACTGAAGTAGTTGAGTGCCTTTGGAGGTTAGATGATATAGAAACAAGCAACAGAGCATATTCGGCAGCAGAGCAACGTTGTGAATCACACTTTACGCAAAACATAATTTGAGTCACAGAGGGACAATTCATGGTAAAATTACCTTTCTTTGAAAAACCAGAAGCATAGGATCTTCCAAGGAAATCGCAATTAACAGGGTCTTGGCGCTAGTGCGACGTTTGAGAAAATACGAATATATCAAGCAACAATACAAACATCTTATGGCCGAATATAAAGCTCTTGGTCATATGACTAAAATCAATATAGCCGATGTTCTGATACCTGGCTACATCATGCCATACCAAAGCGTACTTAAACTTGACAGTAGCACAACCAAACTGCGCCTAGTTTTCGATGTGTCCTGTAAAACTACATCAGGATTGCCGCTGAACGATTTAATGCACGCAGGACCAACTGTGCAGAGTGAACTGCTCTTTGTATTAATTCGATACCGTCAACCAAATTTTGTTTTCAGCACGGATATTGATAAAATATACAGGCAGATCTTTCTTCGCATCGCAAATGCAATACTATCAACTAAATACCGTAACATCCGGCACCCGATTCATAACCTATCTCGCCACCAAATGTCTGCAGCAGATTGCAAAAGGCAGAATTACTAGTCACCCGCTGGGAGCTAAAATTGTTCGAGATAATTTTTATGTAGACGATGGACTCAGTGGCTCAGATAGTCTGAAAATGGTAATCGAATCTCAGCAGCAAATAATATATATTTTGAAAAATGCAAGCTTCAACCTGTTCAAGTGGTTTGCCAATCACCTTCAATTACTTCAGGCCATCTAGCAAAGAGACGAGGAAGTAAACTTGAACTTTGAAAACAATGACAATTTCGAATCAAGATAAAACTGGAAGAACACAAACGGATCACAAAACGAGCTGTCACCTCTGACCCATTGGGAACCCTGTCAACAATCACAGTAATTGCAAAAATTTTAATTCAAGAACTATGGCATTTCAAAATTGACTGGGATGAAGCATTATCAATCAAACTGAATATAAAATAGAGATCCTTTCGCGAAAATTTGTGCAAATTAAACAATCTAAATTTGTCAAACCACATGTTTAATGGAGAAATTCCAAAATCATTTCAAATACATGCATTCGCTGGCCCATCGCAGAAGGCTTTTGGTGCTACAGTTTATCTCAGAGCAGTATTCAATGAAGAAAGGATTATTGCAAGGCTCTTATGTCGAAAGTCACGTGTGGCACCACTTAAAGTATTATTCTCCTAGTTGGTAAACAGGTTCAAAGAAAATTTACACTTTCAAGTTCACCCAACATACTTGCGGACAGATTCAGAGATTGTTTTATCCTGGATTAATGGATCATCCTCATCATTCTAAACTTTCGTAGCTAACAGAATATCTACCATTCAAAATTTGACACTATCAGAGCAAGGGCGCTATGCCAACTCTAAGGATAAGGCCGCCGTTCTATCGAGGGGATTAGCACCAAAAAATTAACAATATGCAACATATGGTTTTATAGACCATTTTTCCTGCATGGTAAGGAAACTCTTAGGCCTCCCATATGGTCTGCATCTGTATCCATATCACAAGACATTGAAAGGAAGCGAAAGGCACCACTAGCAGCAAAAATCGCAGTTAACAATGGAGAATTCATATACACGATCAACCATAAAAATTGTCTTAGGTCAGTTCAACGAGTTGTGGGTTACGTTCTGCGTTTCATTAAGCATTCAAGGATAAGCAATGACTCTAAGATATCACAATTAGCGCTAATATATAACGAACTAGACCAAGCATTAATCGTTATAATAAGGACCTTAACGAGGAAATCAAACATATTTGAAAAAATAATGAACTAAAGAAGGCGAGTCCACTCAGTAATTTGTCACCGTTCTTAGATGTTGAGGGTATTATACATTCAGGGGGAAGATTGGAGGCCTCAAACCTATCATTTGATGCCAAACATCAGATATTGATTCCCTATAAGGACCCTTTAGAGAACAGTCCAGCAACATCAAAGCTGGTGACATGGTGGTCATCAAATTATCTTGCTCCGCTTCCAATCAACACTGCTACCGACAAATGAAATCAAAAGCAGCGATAGCCATAATTCCAACACAATAATATTATCAACGTCGATTGATGGGACCTCAGCACCAGTTACATACAAGCGGAGAGAAATATCATCCCTTCACTCTATTAACGGACTGCTGATAACAACCACTTGTGATTGGATCTAAAAGTTAAAACATTCCATTCGACTCAACTCTCGGCATACATATTGAAGAAATCAGTTCCATGCAAATTTCATCATCGAATTGGACACTCATTGTTTATTATGAACTGTAACCACATCCTTTAGAAATCAAAGCGTTTTCTAATGGAACTTTAGCATTTCGGCAACTTTGTCACGAAATTCAGTAACAGGAGATATGTGAAAACATGCTAAATAACCTCGAACACTTTGAAGAAGGGCAAAAACAAGATAATAAATCAACCTATTAGGGAATATTGCGAACTCCTTATTCGGTACATTAAACTCAAGATATGCAGAGCAGATGTCACAAGACAATGAACTCGTCAAGGAAAATGAAGGCCATCATTATCCACTTCTCAAAAGCCAAGCTTCAGTTATTGATTCTACCATAAACATTGTGAAAAATGATCAAACGGCTATCAAAAACAAGTTTGATAACCTGGATGCACAAACTAACAACATTCTATTAAGTGTGCAGCAGATCCTTAAAGAAGGTTATCAATTTGAACTGTTTACTACATTCATTTCTCTATCAGTCTGAACTGCTTCAAATTTACTACTGATACAATAATCAATTTTGGATGTTCTAGCAGATACACATCATGGAGGATCCCTCACAGCTTATTATCGCCTGGAAAATTGAAGGAGGAATGGTAAAAATCCGAAACCATTTACCAGCAACTTTGCAATTACCAGTGGACCCAGAAAATCCCTTGCATTTTTATAAATTAATGACTGTAAAAGGAGGAGTATCAGAAAACTAGGCCGTCTTCCAAATTTCATTGCCACTATGCGACTAAGAAGAATTTGAACTGTTGAAGATAATACCTGTGTCTGTTATTGTTAACAATAATATACTTGCAATACAACCCTATAATGATATCATTGCTGTGAATGCTCATCGAGATCAATATTTTCCAATGAGTACAGGAATGTACCAATAATCTATTTCAACAAAAGAAGATGCCTTCCTATGCTTTAACATTCAAGCACGATACAACAAGGGATCTGAAGTATGTTCATGTGAGATTATGCTTCTTTATATTGACACACGTCCATATTGTGAAATACAACCAGTTAAAACAGACGCAAGTTAGATCCAAATGCAGAATAAAAATCACTGAGTATATACAATGAAACTACTAATCGATTAAATGTTTCACACCACGTATTTAAGCCTGGAATAAATCACAGATACTGTTAGTCCACAAGAATTGCTAATACCTCAAAAGTCTACGTCCTATAGATCAAGGTAACTGCTGTGGTCGGTCGACGTCAGGATCGTATATTAATAACCGGAATTCTGATTTTTTTCCATATGAAGAATATCACAACGCCAAACACTAGGAAAGTGATACTGTCTACTAGCATGAATGCTTGAAGATTTGTAGCCAGGTCCCCCAAATAAGCGATGTTATCTCACTCAACTGTGCACAAATTCAACGTTGATTTTGTGACCTATGCTAAAAATATTTGTCATCACTGATGATAGAACCTGCAATTTCTTGACCTTCTGACTCTAGAACCTATTCCCTTTAACTTCGATAGAGAGAACCTGAATGACATAGGTACCGCATAAATTTCTTCGGAATGACCTTTTGAAGTTGGTTACAAATAATTTGTCTTCTTTAATGAGTTCTATAATCTTGGCTGGATCTGTCCTGTAAGTATAATTGCGTAGCGACCCTTTAGCAACCTGGCCAAGCAGTCGCTATCATCCAGTTCCTTCAGCGCATTTTCCTCGCAGATTGTTGAGTTATTAATAGTTAGGCAATTACCAGTTATCCCGAGGGTTCTCCTATGGTTTATCAGCACACCATTGAATTTGATGGCAATCTACTTATTGTGCTCGATAGATGGTTTGATTATCAGATCGTTGAACTATTCATATGCTACCTTAGGAACTGAATATACATAGAATAATACCGACCCATTGCTATCAATTGTGGGTTTGCCGTACTTGATAGCTTCGATTTTGTTTTCGCAAGGTAGCGTTTCGATTTCAGCAATTAGGTAATTGATTTGTTATTTGTCTAGTAGATTGGTGTTGATTCCTCCAGTTTTTTTCATTTGACAAGCACGCACAATTTCGTTGACTTCATCTTTGTGTATCAAGACCCCATAAAATATGTCTTGTTGAAGCTTCTCTGCGTCAGTGGATCTCACTTTGTTCACGCTGTCGATAATTGCGTTCTAGAAGATCTAAGAGAGACTCATGGAAAAAGTACTGTGAGGAGATTGAAACCCTCCCAGCAGCTACCCGACTCCAGAAATCACTCAATAAAGATCACTCAAACGGACTTTCTACACTCAAGAAGCCTGACGGAAATTTGACGGAGAGCCTGGAAGAGACGGGACAGCTTTTGTTGGACACTTACTTTCCAGCCTGTGCCACTAGCGGAGAGGATAGTGAAATCATCGAGAATACTCGTTTCTTGATGCCTACACGGAGGAAACTCTCACTGGCTCGCAGAATCTTCACCGTCAATAAAACCAAATGGGCTATCTCCACTTTTAGACCATTCAAATCGCCAGGTGTCGATAATATACAACCGTGCCTACTTCGGCAAGGTGTTGATGTATTAGCACCTGTGCTAACAAACATTTTCAGGATAAGCCTGGAGCTAGGCATAGTGCCTAAACCTTGGACGAAGGCTAGGGTGGCTTTCATACCGAAAGCAGGCAAAAAGGCGGACCACACGCCAAAAGCCTATCGGCCCATTAGCCTGACGTCATTCCTGCCAAAAGTTATGGAAAAAATTCTGGACCAATATATCAGGGAAACTTATCTTAAAGATTCTCCTCTTCATATTGAACAATACGCTTACCAATCAGGCAAATCGACTGAGACAGCCATACATAGCTTAACGAGCAAAATTGAAAAGGCGATTGAGGGTAAAGAAATAGCTCTCTGTACATATGTTGACGTTACGGGGGCTTTTGACAATGCTACTTTCAGATCAATTGAGGAGGGGATGAACAGGAAAGGTATACAAAGACTGATCATAACAAGGGTTCTCAATATGCTGAAAAACAGAACGACAATCTTTGAAACAGCGACAGCAAAGCAAATTGTCAGGTCAACCAAAGGATGTCCCCAAGGGGGCGTCCTATCGCCACTCCTATGGTTATTGGTTATCGACGAGCTCTTACAAACTCTCAATGACCTCGGATACGAAGTTCAAGGCTTTGCGGATGATTTGGTAATTATGGTCAGAGGCAAGTTCACCCAAAACTGGTGTCAGGAGAAAGCCCTATCGATAAATCCGAATAAAACAAACGTGGTACCCTTCACCAAAAGAAGGAAACTGAATCTGGGGACCTTAAGTTTAGGGACCACAAACTTAACAATGTCCAATGAAATGAAATATCTGGGAGTAATCCTGGACAAAACTCTAACTTGGAAAAACCACTTATCATACATAACTAGTAAAGCCTTAAGAGCAATTTATGCTTGCCAGAGGTTGTACGGTAAAACATGGGGACTACGGCCAAAAATGATGGCGTGGTCATATAAAACAATAATAGTACCAATGATTACTTATGCGTCGTTGGTTTGGTGGCCAAAAGTAAACCAAACAAGAGCTCAGATGACTCTTAACAAGATTCACCGTATAGCCTGTTTGAGTGTGACGGGAGCAATGAGAACGTGCCCCACACTAGCTTTGGGAGTGATCACTGGACTGACTCCTCTACACCTTGTAGTTAAAAGGATGGCGGCCAGCGCGGCCCTAAGGCTACCTAATCTAGCCCATCTTAAAGAAGGCAACCTTTCGGGGCACGCAAAGATACTGGACATTGTCTGGAATTCTCCGTGCCTCATGGTCTTCGACAAAATGGACAGAAAATTAGACTTCTCAAAGCAATTCAAAGTGGTCATCAGTGACCGTTCAGCTTGGAGAAACAATGAAGTAATAATAGAGCAGGACTCACAATTGTGGTATACAGATGGGTCCAAAATGGAAGATGGCAGTGCAGGAGCTGGAATTGTAGGGCCAAATTTCCAAAAAAGCAATTGCAATGGGAAAAACAGCTTCCATTTTTCAGGCGGAGGTCCACGCTTTAGAGTTATGTGCTAGAGAATGTCTACGCAGGGGTACACGCAACACCAAAATATGCATACTCTCAGATAGCCAGGCAGCTCTAAAATCATTAATAAACTTCTCATTCCAATCAAGGCTGGTCTGGGAATGCTGTAAACTTCTCAATACCCTAGCAGCGAGAAACTCTGTTACGCTAATGTGGGTACCGGGACACGAGGGACATGAGGGCAACGAAATGGCAGATTCTTTAGCAAAAAAGGGTGCAGACACTGCCTTTATAGGCCCAGAACCCTTCTGTGGGGTAAATAGTAGCTTCACAAATAACTTGTTGTGCGAACAGGAAAAACGAGCTCTGCTAAACTACTGGAGAGCCCAAAAAGGCATGCAGCAGTCGAGACTACTCATTGATCCTGAACACATCAGGGTAGATGCTTCTTTAAACCTCAGCAGAAATGACATCAAACTCTACACTGAACTTTTAACAGGACACTGTAGACTAAATTACCACCTGAAAAAATAGGCGTGGTAGAAGACGATTCCTGTCGACTCTGTCAAGAGGAGCAGGAAACGGTAGAACACATTCTATGCACTTGCCCAGCGGTGGCAAGACGCAGACATAATTACCTAGGCAGTGGGTTCATATCTCCAAATCACCTAGTTAAAATTAAGCCCACAGCAGTTACGAGATTTATAAACAGTCTAGGACTGTTTTAGTTGGGTACGAGGCTGCACAATAGATCTTTTAGGTCGCGGTGTTCTTTTGGCCTGTTAATAATAATAATCTCCTCAAATCCTTTTGATTAGTTGTGTTATGAAGAAACAGCGGTGCTTTGGTTGCACTTTATGCTGCGCTATTTTTGAGCGTGTTTCCGGCAATCCCCACGAGACTGGGTATCCAGATTATTTTTATTTTACTGGGAAAAGAGATGAGCAGGTTCCTGATAGCGGATATGTATATTATTAATATTTTCTATGGCGTGTAAAGTGGAGAGGGAATCTAAGCAAATTAGCGATTTTCTCTTTCTATTTGTTGCTATTTGGAACGCGCACATTATTGCTTCCGCTTCTGCAGAGAATACCGAGCTATGTAATGGCAGTATGGCCTTTTTAATCATTTGAATTTTTTTTACCACATTAAAGTCTGCGATGTCTTCTACTTTGGATCCATTCGTAAAAAGTAGTACCCATTTAGCGAATTTGTTACAATGCACGTAAAAGAGACTGCGAAAAATGTCTGGTGATGATCTTCTTTGTAATACGTTAGAGAACTATCCGTACAGCTGGTATGTAGGCGTTTGACTACATTTTGGTCTCTTTGCAGGTTTTAATATAATGTTCATGTGTAGATCTGCCTTAATTATGTTTTGCATCGTGGATTTAACTCTTTGGTTTTTCTTTCGTTTGAGTCTATTTTTTTATAGGGTATTTATGATGGAGCCTTCTAAATGAACTAGTTTAACTATTAATCGGACGTGTTAACCACTCTTTTCTATCAGCTAAACAAGGAAGTCCTGCTTTTGTTAAAATGTTTAAAATTGGACTGGAACGGAAAGCTCCCAATGCCATTCTAATTGCTGCGTGGTTGTAGAAAATTAACTTATATATGCATGCATGCATGACTAAATATAAATACTTACATACTATTGACATAGAGAGGTAGCATACTAAAACATACACATACACTCTTTGCATATAAATATAACTCTTTGCATGAATATAACATTGTATAAACTGTTAACGTACGTTATACAAGACTATGTAAAGAACTAATTAATATTAAACTGAACGCCGAACTGTCAATTTATCGGGGTGCAATAAAACACATTAGACCATTTATTAAGTATTTTTTACATGGTGCCGAAACCCGGGACAGTGATGAGTTCTTTTCAAACCGTTTAATTAATAAATTAATAAAATTTATGAAAAGAGAATTCATTAGCTTTCGTATTCAATTTCGAGTGTATTCAATTCGGTTTAGTATTAGTTTTCGAGTGTGTCCAGCAACTGGAATTAGAGTTGATAACGTCTACCGTTCATTATGTCGGAGACAAGTAACAAAATTGTGTAATCAGGGCGCCGATTATTTGTAGACTTTTGCCAATATAGGTTTTTGTACTATGCAATGTACTATGACACCACTGAAATGTAATAAAAAAACAGAGAGAGAGACCTAACGGAACAAAAGAGGGGTAATAATGAGACAGAGTTGATTAGAGTGTGGTGGAATGAGACAGTACATGGACAGAATTTGATCAGTCAGTTCACCACCTGCAGTTAGCCTAGTTGTCTGGATGGACAGATTACAACAGCTGTAGGCCCAGGTTCGATTCCTGGGAGGGTTCATAATTGGTGTGCTGTTGATTTCTGAGACAATAAAAAATGCTTGGGGAAAAATTGCCTTTCATTGAAAGATATCTGATGAGGACAAGTGGCGTGTCCGAAATAGCTGTAAGATCTGTCAAAAAATGTTTCAATAATTCTTCTTCTTCTTCTGAAAAATTATTACGGTGCATAACCACACATACGCAATTGCAACTACTGTTGTAACTTGTCTTGTCAATAAATTCGTTACAAAAATAATCTTTATATTCACCGAATTGACGACTATCGACTTACTCACATAAAGACAAATTAATATAATACGATACCGCAATTCGAGATTTGGCGGAATAGCGGAGGCGGCCGGTAGAACAGTCAGTGATGAAAAAAATAATTATATGCCACACAAACTAATTTACAGAGAGCAGAAAGTACAAACCAAAATGCGTATAATCTTTGAACCAGGATGCTCGTCACTAAACGATCATCTAAGCGCTGGGGACAATATGGTAGCGGATTTACTAGCAACTATATTAAGGTTCCGTTCAAACAAAATTGCAATAGTGGCGGATATTGAAAAGGCATTTCTTCAGATCAAATTAGCCGAAAGTGACCATAATTCACACAAAATTTTCTGGTATGATTCTACGCCAACTTTAAATACTGACTTTCCAATGGTGAAGGAATACAGAATGACGAGAGTAACTTTTGGAGTGACGTGAAGTTCATTCCTACTAGCAGCGACTATTCAGAAGCACTTAGAGAACAGCAAGCCCCAGTTCGGGATCATCTGTGGAAAGTTGCAGAAATCATTTTATATTGATAACCTAGTATTAAGCGTGCCAAACATAGAAGCTGTTCTGACTAATTTTAAACAAGCTAACCTTATCATGAGTGCTGCATAATTCAATTTGCGTAAGTGGAATACCAATAATACTGTATTTAAAAATGTTTGCTCGGGATAAATTGATACACAATTAGCGATGAAATAGGCATCGATGTAGCAAGAGCAGTGGATTAAGTGATTGAACTGCAGGGGGACAAAGCATAACGTGCTAAAGCCAATGGCGAAATTATATGACCCCTTAGGAATTTTTGGGCCTTTCACCATCAGAATAAAAATAATATTGCAAGATGTGTGGAAGGGAAAAAATGACTGGGATCAAATAGTGAGCGATCAGATACTGGCAAATTTTCAATGTTGGCAAGAGGAGTTGCCCTTGCTAAGCGAATTTAGCAATCAGAGATGCCTAGCATTTCACAGCTATCTAAACGCTGAAATCCACATTTTTAACGACGCTAGCCCAAGAGCATATGTAGGGGTTGCGTATATTAAACACATATCGCAAGACGGAAAGGTTTTATTATGTTCAAAAAACCGAGTGGAACCAATTGACAAGAACATCAAACACAGCGAGCTTAGTTTACCCAAATTAGAACTGACAGCGGCCTTAATAGAGACGGCGGATGTTCTCACCAGAGAATTGTGGAAGCTGGGTCCACCATGGCTAGCAAAAGAGAATCCAGTCTGGATGAAGAACTATGACGAACAAAATTCAATTCGTTTAGTAGCGACCTTCACAAACACAGCGGCAGAACCGAATGATGAAAATCTTGACTTAATTTTACCTATCGACAATTATAGTAGAGTTAAGCGGCTGCTGAGAGTAATTTCATTTATTCTACGGTTCATCAAAAATTTAAAAATTTAATCAGCGACTCGACAACAGAATGCAAGAAGCGTGAACAGCGAAATTGATGAACTATCTTTTAAAGAGTTCCAAAATGCAGAAAACTACTGGATCAAATATATGCAGGGCATAGTACGACAAAAAAATTGTAGCGGTGGTGCTTTCAGTCAGATTCAAACATGCTGTCTCTGAATCTGGTGCTGGCCGAGGGTATCTTAAGACTGCTAGGACGACTTCCAGATAAAGAATTCGGTAATATGCTTTATCACCCTATAATATTACCAAAAGTTTCTTTTTTCCAGCCGGTTGTTGGTAGATGGAGCACATCAAGTAACGCTCCACAGCGGCATTAGTGCAGTACTAGCACGTCTTCGGAAGAGATATTGGATTGTGCAAGGGCGACAACTGATAAAGAATGTGTCATCTGTAAGCTGTTTCAAAGCAAAAGCACATCTAAGCCTTGGACGATATAGCCATCAAAGAGAATAACAACATCTATACCCTTTGAAACAACCGGCATGGATTTCACTGGTCCACTTTATTTGAAGAGCGAAAATAGCGATCCTAAGCGGAAAGTGCATATTATGTTGTTCACGTGTGCAGCGATTCGTGCGGTAAACCTGGAGCTATTGAGTGACATGACAGTTAAAAGCTGTATCGACGCATTGGGAAGATTTATGGCAAGGCGCGGAGTGCCATCCCGTATAATATCAGACAGCACCAATACATTTAAAAGAGCAGATCTGGAACTAAGGTAGTTAGAAGAACTCACAAAGAGGAGTGAAGTGGAGCAGCTAACGGCACACCAACGTATAACAAGGAGCTATATTCCTGAGTGAGCAGCGTGGTGGTGCGGTTTTTGGGAGCGCCTTGTTCGAAGTGTAAAAAGTGCTACAAAAGCAGCGGTTGGAAAAGCATGCCTGACGTTCGATAAATTGGCAACTCTATTAACAGAAGTTGAAAGCATCGTTATCTCTAGCCCCCTTACCTATATTACCAATGACAACAACGACAAGCAGCAAATTTCTTAATCAATTGTAACTCTATTATTATTCAATCAGATTTCAAAAATGACGGGTCGTCGCTATTTTAATCCTGGCAGGTCCGACAAGCCTTACTGAAGCGGTAGATGAAGAGATGGCTCGAAGAGTATCTCTGTAAACTTCGCTCTATCCATTGTAACAAAAGCAAATTAACTCGGAGTGTCAAAGTTGGTGATGTGTTTCTGCTTCATGAAGACAACAAACCTCGGCTGCTGTGGAAGTTAGCCGTAGTACAATCCACTTACCAAGGTTGAGATGGACGCGTTAAAGCATGCAACATCAGACTCCAAAATTAGCAAGTGCTCAAAATACCAATTCAACCACTTTTTCCTTTGGAAATTGCGTCATCTATTGCTGGGCCCGAGGATCTAGAAAATTTACTTATATATGCATACATGCTTCACTAAATATAAATAATTACATACTATTTAGATAGAGACATAGCATACTAAAACATTCACATACACTCTTTGCATATACTTATTTATGAATATAACATTGTATAAACTGTTAACGTACGTTCTACAAGACTATGTAAAGAACTAATTAATATCAGGCGAACTCCCAAATACGCGTGCTACGCTGGGTCAGATTAGCCCCTGATAATTTTTCGCTTCCTACCTTCTTCCCACCACTTTGTCGCTTATGGGGGAGTAAATAAAGCAGGAGATGGGTACCAGTGCCTCTTTGAGCTACATTAGGGCTACTAATGCCTAACTGGGTGGATTCATATTTTATTTCAGCTCATGGCAGAGACGGTGTTCTGTTCTGGCCCTACGGCAATATTCTGGAAAACTTTATCGACTTGCTGTCACCAACTCCCAGTGACATTTTGATGGATGGCCGACTCATTGATCCACTTAAACTTGAGGAGACACCCGCGTTTTCTTCCATCTGGAAGGTTTGGTGGGTAGCATCAAAGGAAGCAAAGTCGTGTGACCTGTGGTGGTACGAGAAAACGATCTCCTCCCTCACGACCGGTTCCTGATGATTATCAGCCCGGCATTTCCAGAACTTGGTAGAAATATACACTTCGTGATGATGGTGTTGGCCCCAGGAATCCGTACATGGACTATCACCAAAGGGATGATGGCGCTGGAGGACGAACCCCGTCCTCTTTGGGATGTAGCGTAATTGGGGTTTAATTCTTGTTGACATCCCCGTTTATTTTTCTTTCCTTAGTTCGCAAAGTTCACCAACTAATTTTAGTTTCCTCCCATCCAGATCATTCATCAATCTGACTCACCGAGAAACCAAACCCAAAGTGCTGCTGTAGGCAATTCAGTCTCCAGCCGACGGCCTTGTCAAACGGTATTATGCGATTCCTCGCCGCTGGACTCGGTCATTTAATTTTGGACCGGCAAGGTAGCTATAGCAGAACTCACTTCGAGCAATAGAAGAATTCAATTTTGAACCATAACTTGGATCCACACCAGCAAACGAGCCGCATCGAAGAGCAACAATAAAATATCGAAACAACTATATTTAAAAACGAATAACATTCAATTTCAATTAAACTGCTGATTTGTTTAATCTAAACTAGCGAAACAAGAATTAATTCGGTCTATGGAAGTACTAAAAGAAGCTCAAAAATGCTGGAAGCTCAAAAACGGCAGAGCGAGGCAATCCGGAAGAAAATCAGGAATTGTAGAATGGATAATAATGCTCGGAGAAATATCAAGTACTGCCGCAACCGCATAGCGGTGTATTATGCCATGGACAGCAGGTGATGCTTTTATTTACTAGCGCCTAGCTCAGTAAGCACACTGTTGGATTTGTATGCTCTTTTAGATAGAATATATTTGAAACAGAAATCTTATGACACGCTCATAAACGTCACCCAGCAGGCAACGCAGAATCCCGGTAAGGACCTGTTAGCTTGGCGACGAAGATTTAGATCTTTGGGTGAACGCTGCTGAGGCGCCAACAGCTAAAAGCCAACAGGCAGTTTCCAGTAAAAATTTCAGCATATAAGGCTCAATTAGTTCTGGCTATGATCTCAGTATTCAAAGCAGACCTGATAAATAGGGATTTAGCAAATTACACATTTAATGTAACGCCGAGAAATATCACAGACTTAGTTGAAACGGTGTCTTCCGCTGAAGCAGCAATCCAACACCGAATGGCGACAGCTGGAATCTGCTAGACTGACACGTTAACAGAGGCAGGTGTGGTACAACAACGGAACACACGAGATGTTGGTAGATTTGTGGGCCAATTTCCGCAAAATACCAAGGATTTACGGTCGAGAGATTCCATCCAAGAAAATCTAGTTCCTCATTCTGCCGTAAGGCAGGTCATACAAGGGGTGATTTGAATTCAAGAAGTGAAGCAAGGATGAGCAGCACATGTTTCTCATGTAGGCGAATGCGATACCGAGCAGCAGAGTGCAGGCAAAAATAATCCCAACAGAGGGACCAGGGAAACTTCCAGCGATCCAGTCGAGCCCAATAGACTGTAAAGCTAAGAAGGAAAAAGTAAGTAGTAGGTCTAAAGTAGCGGAGAGAGGGAATCGCATATCAAAAAAGGTGAGAGCGATGACCCAAGAGTGCATGAGGTACTTCAAAATGTTCTTTTTGATTGCGTTTCAATTTGTTTTATAATGGTAGTACTAGTACTAGGGTTAGGTTTTGATAAAGTTAGGAAGTATAGGCTGGTAGCCATATAGGGGTAGGGGTATAGGATTACAAAGGATAATATGACTAGGCTAGCAGGTAAGTAGTATAGGTATATTAAATACGGGGGTCAGGGAGGATAACCGTAAAATAAAGTTGCTGACTGCCTCTAGGAAGGGGCCCTTACAGAGAACTTCTCCAAGAAGACTCACTGCCTCCTCGAGACGACCCCAGGCAATGGTATACCAGCATCAGCTGAATATTAGGTAGAGTGAGCGACGATTCATTCAGCGATGACCCCGGAGGGGCGGCTGTTTGAGCACCGGTGGACTACGAAGGATCATCGATGTACCGATATGGGATATCATCCTTCATCCTCTGTTGAGACATCCTGGGACAAACGTTGTCCACAACCACGATCTGAGCCCTTTAGGATGTGGAGTGAAATCCCAGTTTCGAGGGGGGACCCAATCGCAATTTTGTAAAATCAAAGACGACTGAAGCAAAGGGGAAAAAATGGCAATAAGAATAGCCCGTTACCTTTCCAAGGTTGTGTAAGGATTATGCGCTCCCTGTTGAACTGCCCAAGAGATCGCGATACGGGAATCCCGAAATCGACAAATGTCTCGCCAGGGAAAGGCAACAGGACAGCATGAACGGGTCTGACCCCACTAGCCAGCAATGTGCTGACGGAGACACCAACTAGGTGGTTGAAATCCGAGATACTGGAGAAGCGGACAGTAGATACTGTCAACAAAGAGATGCCGGTTACGTCGATGGCACAAAAATTGGTCACCCACAACAGAGGCATCGTTGGGGAAGGTCCCACATAAGATGGCAGGGCCGTTGAAGGCACTTGGGCGAGAAATCGATGAGCTAATGCGATACTGCAACTCACAAAGGAACATGCACAAGGATGTTATAAGACGGTGCAGTATTATCAAACGTGTACATACCGAAGCGATGATACAGTTGGATAAGGAGGAGACGCGGCCAGGTTTAGGAGTATTTCAAGGGCCACAGCTGCAGCAACAACACACCAGAATCAGGCAAGTACTGCCATTAACGCTACAACGTCTGCTAAACGGATTACAACAAAATCGAGTTCTAAGGAGTACGGAAAAGGCAAGTCACCAGCAGCAAAAAAACAGAGGTCTTTGAAAGCGGTTGTTATCCCGACACCAGCAGAAGTTTCAGCTGACAAGGCAGCACAAAGGTGGTAAGAAAGCAAAGCAGGCAGAAGCATAAGGCCAAGAAAGGAGAAAATGCGTCGTATGTAAATATTCTTCGGGCGGTGAAAATTAGTACGGAACTAGAGGAGCTGGGAAAATAGGTACGGACGATAAGACGGACGCAGAAAGGAGAGTTACTCCTAGAGCTCAACCGTTTGAAGGAGGTAACCACAGTCTCACTCCATGCAGCCATCGATGGAGTCCGGAAAGATGTAGCGACAGTGTAAGTGAGAACTCACATGATCACAGTTCAGTGCAAAGGTCTGGTCACTGAAATCAGCACTAAAGAGTGTAACGAACCCTTTCTTTCGCCTGGGTAATGCTCGCCGGATTGCCAGGAGTCGTTTACAGAAAATAGCTTTGAGTTTGATTAGTTTGGTTATATTCAATACTTTATTTAATTTATTAAGCAAAATCTTTGAGTTAATAGCTAATACTAAGCTAATAAGCTAGACTACTCTACTAAGTACAGTAACAAAGTCTCGGTACACGTTGGAGTACCGATTTCAAACCATATAATCCACTAATTCAGAATGGTCTCAGTAAGCAGTCGTACTTCTTGGTATTAGTGGAATACCGATTACAATCCATATAATCCACTAATCCAGTAAGCGTTTGTAATTCTGAGCATTAGTGGAGTACCGATTATAAACCATATAATCCACTAATTCAGAATGGTCTCAGTAAGCGGTCGTACTTCTTGGTATTAGTGGAGTACCGATTACAAACCATATAATCCACTAATCCAGTAAGCGTTTGTAATTCTAAGCTTTAGTGGAGTACCGATTACAAATCATATAATCTACTAATGCAGAATGGTCAATGCTGGAGTCAAAAGTCTTGGTGCGTCGATGTGTCTTCCTAAAGATATGTGCGTCTGTATGTCTTCCTCGATAGCTGTTCAGGAAAAGAGCTACTGTCGATGCGTAGTCGTCGATGGCTGATGCATTAGAGAGCTACTGTCGATGCGTTGTCGTCGATGGCTGTTCAGGAAAAGAGCTCTGTCCGTCGATGCGTCTTCGTTGCTTGCTGGAGAAGAAAGAGCTGCTTTCGGTGCGTCGTCGTCGATGGCTGTTCAGGAAAATAGCTCTGTCCGTCGATGCGTCTTCGTTGCTTGCTGGAGAAGAAAGTGAGCGAGTCCCTCGGTTGCTGCTGCTTTTATAGCCCAGTTTCAATCGCAAGGTTCCCAGAAAGTTCTGTTCTTGAATCAATTATATTCAAACGCAACCGCCACTTTATTTGTGTTGTCAAGTACGTGGCATTGTTTGTTGTTGCACGCTCCGTTGTTTTTGTTAATGATGTCATGCGCGTCGATCATACTGGTTATTTTGCCGATTGCTTCTGATAGTGCAATAAATTACATTCTACATTACATTCTAGAACAATCGACTTCGTTTGAGGTCCGTGGCTTCATTTGAAAAAATTATGGTGTGGCAGAAGAACTATGTTGGAGCAAAACTTATGCGGAGATTTTGCACCTTACATTTCCTACCCACTTCGCGGATGATAGACGATAATTATCTTACCCTGGCAGAGGGTTATTTTGTATGGTTTGCGGTAGAACCGGATTCGCGCTGGGTGCTTTCTCAAGCAGCCCTTGCTGTCCATTTGCAGAATTTGTCATGGAAGACTACCATCCTGGTGTCTCCGTGCTTTGAGCGAGGTAACAATGGTCATACAATTGCCAATCTTTTCGCATAAACGGGTTTATTTGGAATATTCTCGCTTAAGTCAGAAGGGCAACAAAAAAAAAACAATAATAAAATAATTTCGAATTATTAAAATTGAAGAAGGAAAAAAATACATATAATATGAAAAATGGAAGTAAGAAAATTTAAATTGAAATAAAACTAAAATTAAAAAAAAACGTAGTTTATGAAGTTTTTTAAATATATAATATTGGAAAATTCGAAATGAAGAAGTCCGTTTGGTCAGTTACGTATATTTTTAAGTTTGAAGGCATTATTGGGCAGAAAAGAATATTTTGGTGAATCATCATATGCAACATGGACTTAGAAGGAGCGTTCTGCAGCGTCGAAGCCATAACATGAGGTAAACCAACGTCCCTGAGATCGGTGAATCGTATATTGAAAGCAATAGCAGCGACAAAATGAAATATAGCGTCAGAAAAGTTAAATAAATAAGATGATGAAGTAAAGGTAGGAAAAGGACAACAAAGAAGCGAATTACAAAACAATGTCTAAAACATGCATGAAACTAGTCAAACGTCTAAACTTTAAACGATCCTGTCTGGAAATAATTTTCTGCTGAAAGTTAAATGAAAATGTATTTTCGAGACAAAAGAATCGAAGTATCAGCAAAATAGCTGCCAAATCCAACAAGATCCACGGGGATCGTAAATAAATTCCTAAGTATTTGACGCCTCTGACGATAATTATTATTATAGTGATAATGCTGATGATACAGATTGCATAGCTGACTAGTCTGTACGGAAACATCAAAATTTATGTTTTCATCGAGGAAGGTGACAAGGTATCAGCCATTCTTTCATATGGCAGTGGGCATACTTTCTAATACCTGTTCAGACAATATAATATAAAATCCAAGGTTCCTCCGTAAATAAAGTAGGAGGCAGCTACAACAACAATCACAGCTTCGACTTTCAACATTAAATTCAAGTCGCCAGGCGCAAACCCCATGCTAACTACGAACAGATCCAGCACTATGTAGCCAAGCTTCATTGGCTAACATCTCAACGTGTTCTCTAATTCGAAGATCTCCACCGACACTTACTACCGAAGATTTACCTGGACTTCGTCAGAAGCGCAACTACTAGCATAAGTTTGCATCATCTTCCACTCATTCAACATACTACAGAGCAGACATCAAAAGGTTTTAAAAATTCAACTGCTATCACGACAGAGAAGACTATCGGTGAGCAAAACACACACAGGCCTACAATTTTATATGTACTGTTCCAGAAATAGGGGAGAATTCATCCAGGGAGTGCAGCGCACTAAGAGAAGGAGGATGCAATAGTATTATAAGGATAAATTATAGGAATAAATTGTAAAACAAAAATAAAAACACAAAAGAAATAAAACTGAAAAAGCAAAATAGAGGAAAAAACTAAAACAGTCCAATAATATAAAAAAGACAATAGAAAAAACAAAAAAAAAGTAGATAAAATAATAGAACGAAAAATATAAGGACCAATATGAAAAAAAATAAAAAAGACCAACAAAACAACCAAAAAAAAGAATGATAATAATAAAGAAACATACAGATAATAAGAAACAAAAGTTATGTACGGTATTGTATAGTATGCACAAATTGTTTTGGTGCAGAATTATTCACTAGGAGGTAGTTGCATTACCAACCAAGAAATAAACTCACAATGTCGCCTAAACTCCAGTAGAGCTTATATTTTATAGTTTTTAAAATAATAAACGTCAATAGCCCTAAGGCGCACGTCTAATTTAATGAAATTATTATTAATAAGTAAACGTCGATTTTATGCTTTTATGTTCGCACATTTGACAATTGAACTGCAATGAACTTTCATTATTATGCACGGTCAGTACTTTCCTAAAGTGGAACAGTTAGTGTCCGCATTGATGAACAATTGCCGAATATGGAAACCAAAGAGTATAGCAATTAGAAATAATAAAGTAGAACTATTAGAAATAATAGTATTAAGAAATAATAAGACATGTAAATAGTATATAAGCAGGTGCTTTCTTTTAATAAATGGATTAATATTCTAACAGCTGAACCTAGTGCGTTATTAGACGCGAGAAAAATTCAGTGGACTCAGTTTGCTAGCACGCGTCTGGTCAATGTCCAGAAATAAAATTCAATGGACTCAGGCGACCAGTGCGGTGCCCAATTACCGTCCTTCGTTGAGTCCGCAAACACACCTGAAATCCCCCAACAATATATTCCTATTTGCTTGTAGGTGTCCTCCTCGTTTGTCATGGTATGTATATTTTTTAAAAGTTCATCGATTAATTAAATAGCTCAATATTTTACCTGACTTCAAATGCCTTCGAAATATGTCAGTCATAAAGTTGCCTAGGATATCCTCAGAGTTTATATAAATTTTACGCTTTCCTCCAGTCACCTCTATTTATCAGTCAATATAAGTTGATAACTAAATCTAAATTAAGAAGTGGTCATTCTGCTCAGCTTGCTGAGAGTAGATAATAGGATTTGTATTTCTGTTATCGTCTTGCATAATATGAGCAAGCAACAATGTAAGATATATTTATACAATTGTTATGTTTATTTATTTATTGTATTTAAATTACTGTTTTGTACTATTTCAGTTCCAACCCAGTGTAAACGTACAAATAAATATATATTTGACTTGTTGATATTTCGCAAATTATTTAGCCTTGTTTGATGACCAAGGTTAAGCCAATGTTTTCCATGTCGTTTTCCTCTTCTTCGTTGTCTTCGTCTACTTCGTTTTCCTTGTCATCTGTGTCATCACTATCAATAAGGCACAAATTATGTAGGTAAAATACAAAACTATTGCTCCAATGACCTTTCCTCTGGTCTTCGAATTGGAGTAAGCAGCCATGGCTCCAACGAGAATCCACTAATTCCTAAAGTCAATTCTATATACACACATACAATATAATTGCAGCAAATTGTACAAAACAATGAAAAAGCTGCTTTGATGCTCTACTGTTCTGAAACTTCTTTGTAAAATAGTCCTCAATGGCGTAGAACACTATATCGCCGAATCGTGAACCGAATCCGGAAATCGATAGTCTATATAGTGCACTCGGAAATTAATACCAGAGCACTGAAAAAATTATGTAAAATAACTCTTACTTAGGTTAGGTTAGGTTAATGTGGCAGCCAGTCCAAGGACCAGCTCACTCAGACCACCATGGGTCCATTGTGATACCACCGCGCCACGACGCACCTCCGATTCACTCGGCGAACCATTTCGAAGCCCTAATAAAGCGCAGGATTTGTTTGCCCTTCGCGCTAGACACTTCTGTAAGAGAGCTAAAAGCGTATTTGCATAAAGAGCCCGCTCTGCTTCTAGCAAGAGCGGGGCAACTACAGAAGAGATGTTCCACAGTCTGCTCCTCCTCCTCATCCCCACAGCTTCTGCAGTATTCATGAGAGAATACTCCCAGCCTGAGAGCATGTCTGCCGAAAAGCCAGTGGCCAGTTATACAAGCCACGACTTTAGAGATATTCTCTCTCGGCAGGGCAAGCAAGTCTCTAGTTTTCCTTCTATTAAGTTCCGGCCACATTAGCTTAGTCGTTAAGCAAGTGCCCTCTTGTGCACAAGGCCCATTGGTCTCACGCACGACCCTATCCTTCAGCATCAGTTTACAGGTGGCAATTGGTATTCCAACCTCTCATCTGTCCGTGCATAAAGGAAGGTTGGTACCCCGTCTAACCAACTCATCAGCCCCACAGTTTCCCGCAATATCCCTATGCCCCGGAACCCATATAAGGCGTACCTTGAAAATGGTACTGATATCATTTAGGGCTGCTCGGCAGTCCTGAGCAACCTTTCATTTCAGTGCCACCGAATTCATTGACAAGATGGCCTGGCTATCCGAGTAGATATCTATAATATTTTTTGTTACGGCATGTGTATTTAAGTAGACGGCTACCTCCTTTATGGCTAGGACGTCTGCTTGATAAACACTGCAGTGGTCGGGGAGACGGAAAGAAAGTTCCAGTCCCAGCTCTTGTGAGAAAACTCCAAAACCGACTTTATCGTCAAGTTTGGATCCGTCAGTGTAGAAATTAACTTCCCCCCTTCTCCATGGCATTGGTGTTTGCCACTCTCTTCTAGATGGAATATATGTCTCGGTGTGTTTATCGAAGTTGAGATTAGGTATAGAGTGGTCAATGTGTTGGATAGAACTATTCCAGGTATGCGCAATAGTCGAGTGACCAATCTGCCGATCATGCCATAACGCCGCACATTTCAGCCTTAGTGCTGATGTGGCGGCCCCTTGTTTCCTACCAGCTCTAAAGCAGGTGGGTTGAGTATTACTTCTAAAGCTTTAGTAGGCGTGGTCCTTAAGGCATCACAGATGCATAAAAAAGCCGTTCTTTGGACCTTGCTCAGAAGCGTCAAATAGCTTTGTTTCTGAGTGGCTGGCCACCATACCAGTATTCCATATAGCAATATGGGTCTGACCACCGAAATTTACAGCCAGTGCATAATTCGTGGGGATAGCCCCCACCTGATTCCAACCGATTTTTTATATGTGTACAAAGCATTGTTGGCCTTTCTGACTCTTTCTTCAATATTGGGTTTCCAGGTAAGTTTTCTATCTAGTACTAGTCCCAAATATCTAACTGTCTCCTTCATCGGAATTTCCACACCTTTGTATGTTGGCGGGGACATCAGGAGATCTATTTTTCTTAGAAAAGAGGATTAATTCCATTTTATCAGGGTTTAACCCTAATCCCATTCTTCCCGTCCAACCAGGAAGCGTGGCCATGCTAAAGCGCAAAATATCCATAAGTGTGTTTGGATATTTGCCTCTAATCATAATTGCCAAGTCATCAGCATAGGCGACGACATGGCAACCCTCCCTCTCTAGGGCTAGCAGTAATGAATTTACCGACATATTTCAGAGCAGGGTGGAGAGGATTCCTCCCTGAGGAGTGCCTCTGCAGACCTGTTTGCTTAAGGTGTGGGAACCGAAGTTGGCAGTTACCTTTCTGCTGACGTGTATCGTCTCTATCAGCGCTACCATATTAGGATCGACGCCCAGAGCTTCTAACGCTCCCATAATGGTGTTCGCATTTATGTTGTTGAAAGCGCCTTCTATGTCAATGAACGTCGCTAAGGCGAAATCTTTCTGCTGGATGGCTTTTTCCATTATACCAATAAGTACGTGTAACGCCGTCTCTGTCGATTTGCCCTTCGTGTGTGCATGTTGTGCCGAGGAGATTTTAGCAGTTGGTATAGCTACCCGTAAGTGTGCATCCATCAATCTCTCCAGTGTTTTTAGGAGGAAAGACGTGAGACTGATTGGTCTGAAGGGTTTAGGATTTACATGAGAGGACCTGCCTGCCTTTGGTATGATCCTTCGTTTCTCTCCATCTCAGCGGAATATAGCCCACGTTAAGACAGCTTCTAATTGCAGTCACAACCCAGGTCGTAATTATGTCCCGTGATTTTCGCAGTTCAGCTGCATAAATTCCATACGGACCCAGAGATTTATATGGACCAAAAGTGTTAATGGCAAATTGAATTTTCTCGACTGTAACTATCGAATTCCCTATATCAGACTGCCTGCCCCTAGGTGCCGAGTTATCACCCTCCACAGTGCTACTGCTTGGAAAATGCGTATCTAAGAGAAGAGCCAAAGGTTCCTCGCTCGATTCACTTCACACATCACCTGGAACTTTAAGGTAGCCCAGGTTGTGTGGTATCATCGCTAGGATTCTTCTTAGTCTAGCTGCTTCCGATGTTTGTTTCACATCCCTACAATAATTTTGCCAGGACTGTCGCTGCGCAGTTCTGGTTGCTTTCTTGTATATTTTTAGTTCAGCCTTGCAGGCTTCCCAGTCCGCGGTCAGACCCGAAGTTTTGGCCCTGTTAATTAGCCGCCTAATGAACTTCCGGAGAAGATCTAGATCCATTGACCACCAAGCTGGTCTGTTATTGCCTCCCAGTTTTACAACCGGGCACCCGGCTGTCAGTGACTATTCAGGGCCGTGGTTACCTGATTGAACTCGTCTACTTCCACAGGGTCTGTGGGATCAGACGGGGGATTTATTGGCAGTGAGGCCCTGAGAGTCTTCCTATACTTCCCCCGGTCCGTTCTCCGTATATTTCTAAAGGTCTTAGGTAGGTAGGTAAGGCGGCCACCCGAAAAGGGCGCACTTAGGCCAACATTGACCCTTTGTGATACCGCATGGGACAACAGGTCCCATCCTTCTCAAAGGTCCAGCCATTTGGAGCTTTTAATGAAGCACTTGATGGAGCTAATCTTTTTTTTGAGATATCTCCCAAGGAGTCCAAAAAGTAGTCGCCTAGGAAAGTGCGTCTCCTTCTGGACAAAGCTTGACACGTGCACAACAGGTGAGCAGTGGACTCTTCCTCCTCCTGGTCCATGCAACTCCTGCAGAAGTCGTTAGAGGCGATCCCCAGCCTACACCCGTGTGTGCCTAGAGTCCAGTGTCCCGTTAGGACGCTAATAACGGGACCTATGCTTTGTCTATTTAGAGCCAGTAGGTCCTTAGAGCGCTTGACATTTATCTCTGGACAGGTTTGTCTAGCTATTCTACATCCTGAAAGTTCAGACCAGCGCCTGCCCGCTGTTCATAAGGATATTGTATTTACTAAGAGCTTACATGTGGCAATATGAATACCAAATTGCGACCTATCTGGTTCAATCGGTATGGTAGTACCCTCACGGGCAAGTTCATCCGCCTTGTAGTTCCCGGGAATATCTCTCTGATCGGGAATGCAGACGGGTCTGCTTAGCTATCTCGTATAAAGATTTGCGGCAGCTCTTGACGGCTTTTGAGGTGATAATAACCGAATCCAGGGAGCGCAAAGCAGCTTGGCTGTCGGACAGAATGCAAATATCAAGTCCAGATATCTTCTCCTTTATAGTCGCGACCTCTGCCTGAAAAACACTGCAGTGGTCGGGCATCCTAAAAGACATTTTAATGTCCAAATCTTCTGAGAATACACCAGCTCCCACCCTACTCTGTAGTTTGGATCCATCTGTGTAGATGTGAACCCCTTCTACATGAGGGGGGATGCCATCCTTCCATTCGTCCCTGGAGGGAATGGAGATCTTTCACATACCATTGAAGGCGTACATTGGTGTGATGTAGTCGAAAGAGTCAGGAATACCCTCAAAATGTCTTAAAATGGATGCATGACCTACATTCCTGGCATCCCATTGATGCGTAGCTTTTAGCCTGATAGTTGAGTTTGCAGCCATTTTTTCGCCAAAAAGCCTAACAGGCAGCAGATTGAGCATAATGTCCAATTGCAATCGTGACTATGTCTGAGTTGACTTCAACTACATTTCCGCTCGGCTTCGTTCTCCGCGGAATGGTGCTCGAGCAACCAGGGAAGTGAGTCTCCAGAAGAAGCTCTAGAGTCTCATTACTATTTGAAGTCCAGGATCCATCCTCCCACCTCTGGTAGCCAGGTACCATTGGAGCAGTTGATAGGATCTTCCTCAACCTGGACGTCTCAGAGATATCTTCTACTTCACCGCAAAATTTTCTCCACGATTCTCTTTGTGCCTTCCTAAGCTTACTTTTGAAGGCTCTGAGTGCTGCTTTATATAAAGCCCAGTCTGTACTATCTGTAGAGTTCTTTGCGCTGTTGAAAAGTCTCCTACAGTTTTGTCTGATTCCCGTAATTTCCTCCCTCCACCATGAGGGTTTTTGTTTCCCCCTGGGTCTACTGAGGGGGCAAGAGACCAATAGAGCCTTATTAAGAGCAACCGTTAGAACCTCCACAGACCTATCAATTTCGTCACACGTGCTTGTGCTTGTGGGGTTCTGAGGTAGTAGTCTAGCTACAGTCACCTTGTAGAGGTCCCAGTTTGCTTTCCTGACATTTCTAAAATCCTTGGTAATGGTAATGGTTGTACGGGTTAGGCTAAGGACTTTATGCACTGCGACCAACTTGATCTATTGTGCGCCCCTTCGTACTTAATTATTTAGTATACTTAGTATATCAAGGAATCGAACCAGCTCCTTTGGAGAGAGCATTTGAAGGTTTTCATCTTCTAGTATATAGGAACCTAAGATCCTGTGTCTCCTATGGCCTAATGCATCACAGTTGGTGATTTAGTAGCGTCAAAGCTCAGGAATTTTTTGGAGTGATCGAGGCCGTCAATGCCATTCCAATATTCGCTGATTTTATGTTGGATCCATTTTTTGGTCTCTTGTTTTATGTTGTTTTTATTAATGCCAAAGAAGGGAGCCCCTTTTTTGGCATAAAGGTATGCTTTTTCGATACCTTCGTGTCCTTCGTGTCCTGGCACCCAAATCAGAGAGACCTGATTGTAGATGGCCAGTTCGCTGAGTGCGTTGTTACACTCTATAAGGACTTTTGATGTAAATGTGTAGCTTTTAAGAGCTTTGAGGACTGATTGACTGTCTGAGAGTATTTTAATTTTCACTACTTTAAGTCCTCTTTTTGATAAGATTTCCACTGTTTCCATTATAGCATAGAGCTCCGCATGGAAAATCGTGGTATCTGCACTTAGGGTTATTGATTTGTGTGCTCTAGGTCCCACTATTCCCTCTGGAGCGTTTTGGATCCATCTGTATACCATTTTTGCGAATAATCGTGTAGCCATGTTGGGCTATCGTTCCACTCCTCCCTTGATGGGAATATGACATTGTGCCTCTTGGTGAAATTGAGTACTCAGTCTGTGTGGTCACTTGCCTGGGTCATGTGCATAGCATCTTTGACCAAATTTAGAATTTCTAGGTGTCCAGTGAGATTTGCTGGTTTGTATTTTTCATTTGCATGGATTGAGAGTGCTTGCCTTGCAGCTTCCTCTTGTATTGCTAGGTGTAGCGGTGGTAAATTTAACAGCGCATCCATGCCAGCAGTTGGGGTAGTTCTCATAGCCCCTGTGATGCTTAGGCAAGCCAGCCTTTGTAATTTGCACAGTTTTAATTTGGCTGTTGTTTGTTTTGTTTTTCCCCACCATACCAATGCCTCATATAGTATGATGGGTTTAACCATTTGGGTGTATATCCAGAAAGTCATTTTGGGGCTCAGACCCCAGGATTTTCCCAGAAGTTGTTTTGTAGTCCCAAGGTTTTTCGTGGCTTTTTTTATTACCGAGTTAAGGTGTACCTCCCAGGTGAGTTTTTTTATCCAGGATGATACCTAGATATTTTACCTCTTCATGTAAGGGTACCTCTATTCCATTTATTTTTAATGTTGGGATATCAAATGTCCTTTTCCTGGTGAAGGGGACAATAGTGGTTTTAGTGGGGTTGATTGATAGCCCCTCTTTCCTGCACCACTCCCATGTTGTGTCTAAGGCATCTTGCATCAGGTCTCCAATAGTCCTTTCATGATTGCCTTGGATTATTATAGATATGTCATCTGCATATCCAATTGTTTTGTATCCTTTATTATTAAGGATCTGTATTAGGTTATCAACTAGTATGGACCATAGCAGTGGTGATAGTACTCCCCCCTGCGGACATCCCTTTACCGCTGTAACACTCATGTTAACTTGCCCTAAAGAGGCTGTGATTATTCTTTGGTTTAGCATATTACTTACCCATTTTACTATTGCTGGATCTGCTCCCCTGTTGGAGAGTGCCAGATCTATTGCTTGAAAGTTCGTGTTGTCGAAAGCGCCCTCAATGACCATGAATGCGCAGAGGGCTACCTCCTTTAGGCCTAGTGCCTTTTCAATATCAGGAACAGTTGTGTGCAGTGCTGTGACTGTAGATGTCCCTTTTCGATAGGCAAATTGTAGCTTACGTAGTGGAGTATTAGAGATTACCTCCTCTCTTAGGTAGCAGTGCAATATCTTTTCCATGGTTTTTAACATGAAGGACGTTAGACTGATTGGCCTGTAGGATTTGGGAGATTCGGGGGGTTTATTTCCACCCTTTGGTAGGAATATAGCCTTGACCTGTCGCCAAACCTTAGGAACATATCCCAATATTAAGGTAGATCTAAAGATTTGAACCAAAATTTGTATTAATCTCCTGGTCCCTTTTGAAAGTAGGGCTGGAAATATACCATCAGGTCCAGGTGATTTATAGGGTTAAAACGAGTTGATTGCCCATTCAAATTTTACTATTCTGAAGATAGTAGAGTTTCTTGCCCTGTAGCGATTGTACACCCCATGATCATTGTCGGTGCTTGTGTTAGGCCGGCAATCAGGGAAATGAGTTTTAAGAAGAAGCTCTATTGTATCATTAAAAGTGTTTGTGAAAGTACCATCCGGTGCCTTTAGAGTGCCAATTGGATTAATTACCCCCTTGGACAGTGATTTTTGTATTCTGGCTGTCGTTGGGACATCTTTAAGTTCTTCACAGAAGTTTTTCCATGAGCTCCTTTTTGATTTCCTCAGTTCCTTGTTGTATAGTGTCAGGGAGTTCTTATATTCCTCCCATGTTCTGTATTTCTTTGCGTCATTGAATTTAGACCTTGCTATTTGACGCAAATTAGCTAGTTCTTTGTTCCACCAAGAGATCCTCTTCGTTGAGGTTTTTGTCTTGAGTGGACAACATTCGTGATATGAGGATATAATGGAGTCAGTCAGAGCTTCAACTGATGCATCCAATTCCTCTGTCGATCTTATGTGAATCATGCTTCTGGTTAGCTTAGTTTCTAAGCACTCTGAGTATTTATCCCAGTTTGTTGATTTAGGGCTTCTATAGATCATTACGCTCTTATTTAACCCCATGATTTCAAAGAGAATATATTTATGATCAGACATTGAGTCCTCATCAGAGACTCTCCAGTTCGTGATCATATCAAGTGAATTATTTGTTATGAGTGTTAAGTCAAGAACCTCTTGTCGTATTGCATTTTCAAAGGTGGGTTTATTGCCCTGTTTGCCATAGCTATGTTAGTTTGTAGTAAGAATTCTAGGAGTGACTCACCTCTTGTGTTTGTATCTGTACTGCGCCAGATTGTATTGTGCGCATTTGCATCGCAACCAATGATTAACGTCTTGTTGTGTGTCTTACATTAGTTCACTAGACCTATGATATTCGGTGGTGGTGCTTCGTTGGTGTCTCCTGGAAAGTAAGCTGAGGCTATGACAGCCTCTATCTTCTTCCCATTTGCATCCACTTCGACGAGTACTGCTGCTGTGTCGCCATTCATAAACTCTTTAAATTGCAGATATTTAATGTTGGTATCAATGATAAGTGCAGCCCTTGGTTTGACTGCACCCACGTCATAGATTACCTGTGTGTTTGGTGTCTTGAGGCCTACTATCTTGCCTCTATGTATCCAGGGCTCCTGGATAAGTCCTATGTTGGTGCTTCCAAAGGCAAACCTTCTGCTAAGTTCGGCCGTTGCAGCCTTAGCATGGTGAAGATTTGCCTGGATGCACTTCATGCTGGTGCTACTGAGTTGGGATTGGATGGAGTACTTTCGTCCTCTTCTTCCAACTCCACAGCATCCATTTTATCCGCCAGCTCATCAGCATTGGCGGATGCAACCTTTAGCCTGAGACTCACTTGGCCAAATCTAAAGTTGACCTTATCACCGGATTCCACAAGGCTGGCTGCTGATTTCTGGTCTACTGCTAGGACCAGAGTTACGTTAGAGCGTCTTTCAGCTCTTCGTAGTGTGCGCCACGACTCGACGTGGAGGCCTTTGTTCTGCCCCTGCGAAAAGTCCAGGATCCTAGCGGTCTCCAAGGACTGGGAGTTGGGAAAGTACCCCACAGCGATCCGCGAGTGAGGTATCTTGGACTCCTCTGTAATCCACAGTGAATCACGCTCCCAAGGCGACGCGTTGGTGATGGCCGCCTTTAGCCAGTCTCTTGACGTGCAGAACCATGTATCCTGCTTTGTATTTTTATCCAGGATGAGTTTCTGGATGGAGTCCATTTGCTCCGTTGTTAGGGGCGTATTGGGATAGTCTCTTGCGAGTACTGACATTTTGATGGCTGTCACCACAACTTTGTAGGAGGCAGTGAGCTGCCTCTTTTTGGATGTATTTTCAATCAAATTTGGTGCGTCTTCTGCTGATGTTGCTGCTTGTACTGTTTTAATAGCCGGTGCTGCTCCTGCTGCGGCCTTGGAGGTGGAGGGTTGATCATTCCTTTGCCGCTTTTTATATGTGGCCTCTGGAGGTGTTTGTTCGGCCGACCTCTGCCTTTTGGGGCCTGGTTTTCTGCCTTCGACCTTGTTTGTGGGCATAGGGAGCATAGCTTTGGCGTATGCCTCTTCTCTGCTGAACCCTTTCTTGAGAAAGTAACTGAACCTCTTTTTGCCCTCGCCGCTTAGTTTTTTAGGCTTTTCAGCTCCTGATTCCGTGCCTATCGGATTTTGGTGTTCGGCGTTTTGGCTCGCGCCAATCGAGGGCTGCTCTGCATCTCATTGCTGAGGTGCTGTGGCCTCTTTGTGTGAGCTATTGTGGCTGCTCTCGCCATTCAGGTTTTGTTTGTCTGGGTTCATTTTGTTCCCACGAGTAAAGGGGAAATATCGGTCCACTACGCCAGTGCCCCCCACTACGGTAGCGCCTTACATGGATTGAAATGGGGCCTTGCCTGGGCACCCCAAGTTCGCTATTAAGCTTGACTCTACCCCGTCAAGCAAGCCCACCAGCATAGCTGTTCCACTGCGGACCCTTGCCCCAGGGAGTTTTCCTTCCCCCGCCCCGGCTATCGGCGGCTTAATTTCAGCAGAGACATTACCGAACTGAAAATGAGCCATTGGTCTGAAAGATAGCCGCAATTTCCCGAAGGGCTGACCAATTATCTAGCGCCAAGCGGGCAATCTATCTAGCCCCTCAACGTCTGAACAGGAATCGTAGTTATCTACTTTCAACCTGTGCGTAGGTGGTAGTTCATTGTTTATATGCTGGACCACATCCCAGTTCTCCAGGTAGGAGTTCTAAAAGCCTTAGGGCTAGGTAGACTATCTAGAACATCAAACTGTATGTACTTTTGATCCGAAAAGGAATGTTCCTCTTTAACTCTCAAAATTGAGATCCGATCAAAAACTGATTCGGAGGCAAGGGTTAAGTCAAGGACTTCTTGAATATTAGCAGTAATGAAAGTGGGTTCTGACCCCTTATTACATATAGAAAGTTTAGTCGTTACAATATATTCATATAATGACTCACCGCGTTCATTGACATCCGTGCTTCCCCATATGTCGTGGTGCGCATTGGCATCGCATCCAATAATAGCAGCCACTCGTTGAACCTTTGCATCCACAACAAGCTTCTGGTCAAGTGCCATATAGGCCGATAGCAACTAGCACCGTCCCTTGCCAGTTTCCAGGCAGACGGCCGTTAAATCCTTGTTGCTGTAATTGGGGAGTATATAAAAAAAAAAAATCTCAGTGTATCCAGGGTTCTTGGATCAGCACAACGTCTATTCCGCCTTTTGCAAGACGGAGCTGAAGGCTGGCAGACGCAGCTTTCGAGTGATGGAGGTTAACCTCCACTATTCGTAGCATCTCTGCGTTGCGGGTGCATGGCGGAGTCCCCAGCAGCAGCAGGATCAGCAGTTACCCCTGAAGGATTCACTACCGCTTGATCCGTGTCAGACGGTTGCCCGTCCATTTTGTAATACGTGGCTTTGCTTGCGCCAGGCTCGTCGTCCTTAGCTATAATAGCCGCCGCAGAGTGTTCGGAGGATTTTGGATTCCCATCAGAATTAGCGTTTAGAGACCGCACGGCAATTTTTTTTTGTTTCATTTGTTCATACTGGTTCTTACGGCCACCCGCTCGATTGATCAAGCTAAGGCAGCCAAAAATTTTAAAGGGGAAGGGGTTGGTCAACTGTGGCAGCGCCCCGTACCACAGAAAGCTCACCGTTACTACCTGAGGCGGCCTAGTGTCAGGAAGGGGAGCTCCGTTAGGATACAGCCGTATTAACCTCCTGGCTGCAAAACAACATCCAATGGGCACGATCCCAAGAACTCCCTGGATTAGCAGGGAGACAGTTCTTAGTTGGATTCTAAAGGTCTTAACTGGAGCTACTGGGAAGTTCAATTCGTATTCTATATAGCGATGGTTAGAGTTTTATATTGTTAGCGAAGTTATCGAAGGTCAGGGTAATATCTAACACTTTCCTTCTATTTTGTGTTGTAAACGTCGGCTCTGAGCCTAAACTTACGACACTAAGCTTATTCTCTATAATGAAGTCTAAAACTGACTCACCTCTTGCGTTAGTGTTCGAGCTTCCCCACAATGTGCTATATGCGTTTACGTCGCTGGAGACAACCAAGTTCCTTTTGGGTGCGGCTGCCTCCATGACCAATGTCTGAACCTCTTCCGGTGGAGCGTCCTTGTCATGTGGCATATATGCGGAGGCTACCCAGAGACTGCTATTTTGCAGCTCAATGCTTGCCGCCACCGTGTCGCCATTACTTGACTGTGGGAGCAAAAATATGTTAATGTTAGCCTTTGCTATTATACAAGAACGAGGCTTACCTGTGCTCTGAGCGGACATAATCTTGAAGCCTCTCATCTTCAAACCGCAGATTTTGTTGCCGCATATCCACGGCTCTTGGATGAGGGCCCCACGTTAAAACCACCGGAACCCAGGCGGACCATCAAATTCGAGGAGACGAGTTTACAATGGTGGAGGTTGATTTGGATCTGCGTCATAGGAATCTCTCCTTCTTACCTCCACCATCGTAACGTCCGCGTCCTCCTCTTCTTCAGTGTAGTCAAGAAGGTCGTCCTCCTCAAAGAGCTGCCCGACCCCGGACAGCTGCTCTGAGTCAGTCGACCTTTGGCTGCTGGACAACCCTTCTTCACTACCGTCAGCCACGCTAGCCGTGCCACCCTCTATCTCCTCCGGTTCCAAAGCTTGCTCGTCGCTGCGGTAGATCCGAACGGTCGCGTCAACGAACCCGAACCTGACTACCTCTTTTATGTGCCAGTGGGGCAAGGGACTCAGCGTTGAGTATTAGCAACACCAGCCACCTACCTGCCACCTTCCTGCCACCTACCTGCCACCTACCTTCCACTGGCTCCTCGAGTTTCGCTACCTTTCAATTATGGGTTGGCAGCTCTCTATTACACGATCTAAAGATCGCCTCTATTTTCTCCGGCTCAGCTGGCCTACCCCAGCAACCTTCTTTGAGCTGCTGGGCCCCTCTGCTGTCTGCTGCCGATTGATCCCCGGGGCAGCCCCCCGCCCCCTGACCGCAGTCAGCGTTTGGGTTTTTACCACCTCCTCCGGGTTTCTTCCTTCAGCACCCCTCTGGAAGATACGAGAAACCGGTTTGCCCCAAGCCTACCCGTCCCCTGCTACCAGCACTCGTGCTGGGACCAGCTCTAACGCTTAAGCCACCTCTGCCTCCTGCTGCTATCGATCTGTCTACCACCCTTGTATTAGCGGTAGACAGGATCGCCTCTGTCGGTCTTTTGGGAGGACCGCACTTCTTTGGTTTTGGATTTTTGTAGTTTAAATTGTACATGTATGGTCCCACGAGTATCGGACAAGAGAGGTCGATATAACCGGAGGACGCCAATTATCCGGAGCACTCCGTTAGAGACTGGGCTATTTTTTTACCTGGGTCCCCAGCCAGGCTGAGCATCGACACATATGACATCTTGCTCCAACCCAGAGATTTTTTATAGAGGTTAGCTCCTCGACACTCTGTGTCCAGGGAGGTGCTTATTGGCTCCTCAGTCTAGATCCGTAGTATTCTGTTATGAATAGCAGTGTAACCTCGGGCAGGATGTGACTCTTCGCCACGCACTATCGGTCTAGATGGGATATAGGGTAATATTCCTAGAACTATAATCGCATATTCCCATCCTAGGAAAATTTACGTTTCAACGACCTTCAGCGAAACTTAAGCTTCAACGAAAACTGACGCTTCAACCCCCAACTCTTACTTGATTCTTATAAATACTTCACGATAATTAAACAAACCACAAGCAAATTGATGCTGCACACTTCTTTGCGGTTAATGTAGCTATTGCCACGATGATTATCGCTTAAGATAGGTGGATGTGAGTCCCATCTATAGCTCCAAGAATGCATGGCATCCGAAATTTTGTGTAGAAGCTGAAATCAAGAAATATAAAATGAATCCTAATGTGATATGAAAAGATGCAAAGCTTATCTCTCCTTGGCTGCAGCTCTCATTGTCATGCCATTTGGGAATATTTTTATTTTGCTCAAAATTTTACAACAAATGAGATTGGTCACTATTTTAATTGACCTGGAGACTGGCTACGATACCCCGAGCAAGCTATTGCTACCAACTGATGCTTGGTATGTAATGCAGTTAGCACCTGTTATCATATGAAAAAACAAATTTGAGTGAAATTATTAAAAATATAATTTCTATTTTTTACCTGAATTTTAAATGGAATATCACTCGGTTGAGCAAATGCTTCCAATTTATTTATTGAGATAATTTTTGGACAGGCGAAATAGCTTCCTAAATCGGTACTCCAGCAAATCGAAGGGCGAACTCTTCAGTCGGCAATGCTAATCGATGATTTGTTCTACAATAAATTAAAAATATTTCAACAAAAACAGAAAAACAATTAAACTACATTGCATTTCTGCGTCTCAGATTTTGTAAATTTAACAAAATTATAATATCCATTTGATCTTTATCTTTTGCTCCGGTTTGATGAATAACAAAAAACTTTTATGCGTAAAGTTAGAGAAAAGGTCGCCGTAATCATAACAGAAATAACTAAAAAATAATAGAAATTATTCAATACTTCTTATACAAATTTGAAATTTTAACTATGGTTCGAATTTTTTTATCTACTGTTATTTACTTATTAATTACAATAGTAAATAGTAAATAAAGAATATACAGCAATGGCCTTAAAGGTCGTCTGCCGGAATATGCGATCTATTTTTCCATATCACGTAAATTCATTTACAATTAATTCTCTGTACTTCAGAGCACCAGTCATGTAAGAAACCAGCTTTTTCCGAGAATCATCATTTTTTCCGTTCAACACATTCACTATATCATGATGTGTCAAAGTTTTTTTTTTGAAATTGACGCGGAATGTTGTTAAGATGGGGCATCTCCCGATAAAATGTTCAACGTTTTCTACCTCATTTAGATTGCAGTGTGTACAATTTTTATTATACGAGGTGTGATCAAAAAATAACCGTTATTTTCAAATTTCGTGAGTTACGTATGTTCGATGTTCGCATTTTTTTTCTGTTATGTTGGTACACATGTCTGTTATATATGTTGGCAATACCAACCATTTTGGATTGTCAGTTTGTTTTTGACAGATAAAAAGGTTAGTCGTGTTTTGGTGTGCTCTTCGATTTTGTACTATTCAAAAAAATGGATAAAAAGAAACTGTATTCAGTTTTGTGTAAAAAATAAAATTAAATGCGCAAGGACATTTGAAATGTTGACTGTGGCCTTTGGCGAGTCTACTATGAGCAGAACACAAGTTCAATTGTGGTATAACCGGTTTAAGGAAGGCCGAGAAGATGTTAATACTCGTATATACCATTTAATTTCAAAAGATTGCATCTTGCTTTAAATATTACCGAGATTTTATACCTACCAACTTTATCACTGAAGTAAGTTTGACCTATTTTGAGATCTAAATGTTTATATATTGTCCCCTCACTTTTTTGGGACCGTTCCCACACACTATCTCGAATTTTGTTATTTCTCATCATTATAAGCGTATCTCTTTTCATTTTCCAAATATTTGGGTTTCGATCTCTATCATCCCATCTTAAATTGAAATCTATTCGTATTTTATTTAGTGACTCAGCCCAGAATATGTTTTTTTCGCAGAACTTTCAGTGTCAGATTGCGTGGTAGTCTTTTGTTGCTGTACTCAAATATTGTTCTTTTTATATAATTTAGATGTAACGCTGGAGTATAAATGTGTCCACTTTCCATATTTGATTCCAACATTATGGCATAAGTAGGCGAACATTCCGGTAGTCTTAATATTGTTTTAACAAAGTAAAGTTGTAGCTTATCAACGTCTTTAAAAAGAGTGTGACCCCATACTTGAGCGGCATAACTTTGAGTGGCACGGCATACACCTTGAAACATTTGCCATTTCGAGCTGAGATTTATATCTTTTTTAGAAAAGAAGCTTGACCAAGCGGAATTTAGACTAGTTTTTGCTGAAATGTAACGTTTAATAAGATGTTTTTGAAAGTTCATTTTAGTGGTCAGTACTACACCCAGATAACAATACTCATTTGTAATTGCTATATTTAAATCTTTGATTTGCCATTTTTCCCTACACGATAATTTTCCGCCCTGTCTAAAGACCATTATCGCTGATTTATCCAAATTCACCTCCATATTCCACTTATTGCAGTAAATCCCTAACTTCTATATCATACTTTGTAACACGCCAACTTCAACTGCCATTATCACTATGTCATCCGCATATAACAGCACTCTAATATTCATGTCATCGATATATAGACCACCTCCTATCTCTTCATTTATGTCGTTTAAATACAATGCGAATAAAAGCGGCGACATTAAACACTCTTGTCTTACCCCCCTGATAGGGTATAAAACTCTTCCGACATTTCATTATTCTCCTTCACCACGCATTTTGTATCTATGTACACTTTCTTCAAAAAATTTACACATTTAGTAGATAAACCAATTTCATGCAGCTTGTAGAAAAGCAGATTTCTCGGTACCTTATCGAAGGCTGCTCTAAAGTCGACGAAGAAAGCATAAGCCTTCTTTTTCTCACTAAATTTCAAAGTTACTATTGACGCAATGTTATACACATTGACGGCTGTAGAATACTTTTGCCTAAACCCGGCTTGAAACTCGTTCAGAATCTCATTATCCGACACCCATCTAACAATTCTTTCATTCAAGACGCCCATCATTATTTTCGCCACACAGTTCATGAAGCTATTCCCCTTTTTAAATATCGGACAGATTATGCTGGTCTGAAAAGAACTTCCTATTTCACCCATATTGTACAGGCGCGTAAACTCTACGGCTAACTCGTCTAGCAACTCCCGCGGGCTATTTTTAAAAAATTTGTATGATACACCATCTATTCCTGGGGCTTTATCTGGCTTAGTATTTTTTAACATTTTGTCAATCTCTTCCCTTGTTATTGACTTATCCAATTCGTATATATCAATTTTATTTGGAGCATAGAGCACGTCTCTAGCATGTTGAACAGGGTTTAATAGTTCTTAAAGGCAGAAACGCTAATACTTGATCCAAGATTTCTTTGCTGCCCTCTTATTTTGGAAGCCAAGTTCCACCACTGTTTCGAGTCTTTTACGTTATTAATTTTTCTTTCGAGATCTATGTAGAGAGATTTTATACCTACCAACTAATAAGCTTTCTTACTTTCTCGACATATTCTTCTGAACTCCTTGTTTGCTTCTGTATACTTATTTTTTCGGAGCAAGGGTAGCGCTAAATATACGAAGACAATCTAAAGAGATTTTTCGCGCCTTTTCGCATTTATCGTTAAACCAATCTTCCTTTTTATTTAGATTGGTCGTTTTTTTCTGTGGAAACGATTTGATCATTAATTGCACTAGATCGTCTAAACTCCATCCTTTATGATTTTGTTTTGCACAGCCAAGACTACTTTTTATATTAGCGTAAAATGCATCTGTCTCTGAAGCATTCCATTTTAATTTACTAGTTAAACAATTTTTGTTTTCTCTGACGTCATTACAAGGAAAAGTCATATATAAAATAATCGGCATGTGATCCGACCAGATCTGTTTGTCTACTTTAAAATTATCTACATAGCTCAAGAGGTTTTGATCCACTGCGCAAATGTCATTTACAGAGCTGCCCATATTGCCTATGAAAGTTAAATTACCTTCTCTATCGCCATCTGTTATTCCGTTTAAAACGATCAAACCACTGTCTTCGCAGAATTCTATATATTTTTTCCCCATTTGCATTTACCGTCTTATCCTTTGATTGTCGATGACCACAGATTTGATTGTCGATGACCATAGATTCATGTACATTTCTTCAATTTCTAGTTGCAAGTCTCCAATCGCAATAACATTATTCCAATCTTTTTCTATATAAGTATTTTTAAATGTATCAAATTCCCTGTTCCATTCCGTACTCCTGATATATATTGGAAACACTTGAAAAACGCTTTCCTTCATTCTTACTTCTATAAAAGTTAGAGTATTTATTTGCTGAAATGAGACGCTCACATCTTGATCTTGCAATCTTTTTTTTACCCCATATAATAAACCCCCACTTGCTCTTCCAAATTGTGTTTTTCTTGTTGCTCCTTTCCATTCTATTTTATGATTCATGAAGTATTTACTAAAATTTTCAAATTTGCCTTCTTCAACAAGTGTTTCTATTAATACTATTATGTGTTACGATCAGCTGGCTGCTACCTTATTTAGTGCATCAGATGACTGTTCCATTTAGTATCTGCATACTCCGGTTGGTAATCTTTCTCTAAATATGTATATATATATATATATATATATATATATATATATATATATATATATATATATATATATATATATATATATATATATATATATATATATATATATATATATATATATATATATATATATATATATATATATATATATATATATATATATATATATATATATATGTATGTATATGGGAGAGATTTTATACCATGACTTTTTGTTTATTTTCTTGGTGTGAGAGGATTAGACAGCTTTTGCGTTGAAAGCTCAGGTTGAGTAGAGGGAACTTTTAATACGCGAGAGCTGGTCTAATATGAAAGGCTGGGTGCATGGATGGGTGGATCCAGTGTTAGTGTGGGGTAAATACGTGAGTACGAGTTGGTAAGGAAAAGGAGAAGAAAAAGAAAAGTGATGATGAAAAGTTAGCAGATGTCCTTGAAATGGTTGGTAGATCCACAAAGCACAGCTGTTGCCAGGGGTATGCTTAGTGGGTGGGACAAAGACGGACGGACAGGTTGTGGATAGGATAGTGAAAAGTAGGGTGTCAGAGGGAGAGAGCTGGGAGTTGAAGTACCGGAGGAGACTGATTTTGGAAGTCAGTGGTTAATGCGGAAAATTTTTGAGAAAAGAGTCAGATTCTGCATGGCAAGAAGGAAAGTAAAATTTATGGTCGTTGTCGTTCGATTCGTCTATCTTCATCTAAATCAAGTGCCATTTTTTTGTGAGAATTTCTGTGCTATTGTGTTGAAGACGCGGGAATACGATATTTTAATAAATTAAGTATATAGAATTATTAAATTAAAAAGAAATGGTATTGAAGTTGTTTAATGCTGCGTAAAAAAAAGTAGTTTCGATTTCCTTTCATTGTCGTCGAATTAGAAAAGTGAAAAAGTGGCTTCGACTTTGTATAAAAATCGTAATAATATCGCATAGAAAGGTGAATTACATCGGGACATCAATTTTTTCAAATTTTTCCCGATTATAAGGGAAGTAAATGGATACGGATCGACCGCTGAAGACCAGACTCCTCCTACCCAGAGCGGCAAAAATAAAGATAAGTCCAGCTTATTAAGATAAGCATAAGTTCCTAAATATAAGTATGAGTAGAATGTATAAATTAGTTTAAAGCGTGAGTGTAATACGGTCTCAACGGAGCGTGGCGGTGGCGCGCTCGGTAAGAATAGCCTACACTGGTCGAGGAAGCTCCTAAGAGTAGATAGTGGTAGAGCGAAAGCGGGGTTTCAGTTAGTCCTTGTTGCCTGAATTAGGCAGCCTATGGGCAGCTTAGTGGAGGCCGTAGTAATTGTCCGTGTATGTGTGTGTTTGTATAAAAAAATAAATAAATTATGGTAGGCTAAGGTGGAGACAGGAGGGGGAGGATGAGGAGAGGCTGATCGGGACGGAGGAATCCGGTGGAGAGGTGAGTGGTATAAAAAATAAATGATAAACGTAGAATAGGTTAGGTTAGAGTAGAACTTCATGTTTGCCCCACGATCTGGCACAGCGGGTTGGGAACCCACCAAAGAAAAAAAGGAGTGAGCTAGCCAATATGTCAAAGTCATTTATGCAATTGAAAATTTTTGGAAACATTATTTTACTCTGCAATCCATTAATGTTATAGGACAGTATTTTGATGCTAATTTCACGAGTCCTTTCAGATGAGCTACTTTCTACACCACTGGTGCACTGAATGTTTTGATTTAAAGCTCCTTGTTTTCGTTCACTTAATTCTAGTTTTCGTAAATTCACAAATTTTAAATGAAGTTTTTTGACATAACATTTTCTAATATACTAAAATAACTACTATCTACTATCTGTATGGCAGTTTCTTCCAATATATTATCAGCTCGCTGTCCGTTGCACATTAGCACTTTACTTGTATTGTAACACATCCACTTATTGCCAATGTTAATGCTGTCATCGCGAACAAAGATTTTCCTGGTGTTATCCATAGTCGATAATTTTGCTTTCAGTTGCAGCAGCGCCACCTTATTCTGTTGTCTTTCCGCACTTAAGTCCTTTTCAATGAAAATCATAGTACCTCTCAACTTTTCTGCGTTTTCAAAACTTCTTCAGACATTTCATCTGAATCTAGTTCAGCCACCATTCCAAATTTGCCATTATGCTCATGTAGCTGTCGAACTTTTCTCACTTTTACTTGTTGCATTTGCAATTTTTCCTTGCACACATTTTCAAAGGCATTTCGAGGTGGTCCAACATTAGTGAGTCCTTTAACTATTACATTTCTCTTCTTACTCTGCTCAATTAAGCGCGAAAAGAAGCTTGACCAAGCTGAATTTAGACTAGTTTTTGCTGAAATGTAACGTTTAATAAGATGTTTTTGAAAGTTCATTTTAGTGGTCAGTACTACACCCAGATAACAATACTCATTTGTAATTGCTATATTTAAATCTTTGATTTGCCATTTTTCCCTACACGATAATTTTCCGCCCTGTCTAAAGACCATTATCGCTGATTTATCCAAATTCACCTCCATATTCCACTTATTGCAGTAAATCCCTAACTTCTATATCATACTTTGTAACACGCCAACTTCAACTGCCATTATCACTATGTCATCCGCATATAACAGCACTCTAATATTCATGTCATCGATATATAGACCACCTCCTATCTCTTCATTTATGTCGTTTAAATACAATGCGAATAAAAGCGGCGACATTAAGCACTCTTGTCTTACCCCCCTGATAAGGTATAAAACTCTTCCGACATTTCATTATTCTCCTTCACCACGCATTTTGTATCTATGTACACTTTCTTCAAAAAATTTACACATTTAGTAGATAAACCAATTTCATGCAGCTTGTAGAAAAGCAGATTTCTCGGTACCTTATCGAAGGCTGCTCTAAAGTCGACGAAGAAAGCATAAGCCTTCTTTTTCTCACTAAATTTCAAAGTTACTATTGACGCAATGTTATACACATTGACGGCTGTAGAATACTTTTGCCTAAACCCGGCTTGAAACTCGTTCAGAATCTCATTATCCGACACCCATCTAACAATTCTTTCATTCAAGACGCCCATCATTATTTTCGCCACACAGTTCATGAAGCTAATTCCTCAATAATTTGATACAAATTCCCTATTCCCCTTTTTAAATATCGGACAGATTATGCTGGTCTGAAAAGAACTTCCTATTTCACCCATATTGTACAGGCGCGTAAACTCTACGGCTAACTCGTCTAGCAACTCCCGCGGGCTATTTTTAAAAAATTTGTATGATACACCATCTATTCCTGGGGCTTTATCTGGCTTAGTATTTTTTAACATTTTGTCAATCTCTTCCCTTGTTATTGACTTATCCAATTCGTATATATCAATTTTATTTGGAGCATAGAGCACGTCTCTAGCATGTTGAACAGGGTTTAATAGTTCTTAAAGGCAGAAACGCTAATACTTGATCCAAGATTTCTTTGCTGCCCTCTTATTTTGGAAGCCAAGTTCCACCACTGTTTCGAGTCTTTTACGTTATTAATTTTTCTTTCGAGATCTATGTAGAGAGATTTTATACCTACCCACTAATAAGCTTTCTTACTTTCTCGACATATTCTTCTGAACTCCTTGTTTGCTTCTGTATACTTATTTTTTCGGAGCAAGGGTAGCGCTAAATATACGAAGACAATCTAAAGAGATTTTTCGCGCCTTTTCGCATTTATCGTTAAACCAATCTTCCTTTTTATTTAGATTGGTCGTTTTTTTCTGTGGAAACGATTTGATCATTAATTGCACTAGATCGTCTAAACTCCATCCTTTATGATTTTGTTTTGCACAGCCAAGACTACTTTTTATATTAGCGTAAAATGCATCTGTCTCTGAAGCATTCCATTTTAATTTACTAGTTAAACAATTTTTGTTTTCTCTGACGTCATTACAAGGAAAAGTCATATATAAAATAATCGGCATGTGATCCGACCAGATCTGTTTGTCTACTTTAAAATTATCTACATAGCTTAAGAGGTTTTGATCCACTGCGCAAATGTCATTTACAGAGCTGCCCATATTGCCTATGAAAGTTAAATTACCTTCTCTATCGCCATCTGTTATTCCGTTTAAAACGATCAAACCACTGTCGTCGCAGAATTCTATATATTTTTTCCCCATTTGCATTTACCGTCTTATCCTTTGATTGTCGATGACCACAGATTTGATTGTCGATGACCATAGATTCATGTACATTTCTTCAATTTCTAGTTGCAAGTCTCCAATCGCAATAACATTATTCCAATCTTTTTCTATATAAGTATTTTTAAATGTATCAAATTCCCTGTTCCATTCCGTACTCCTGATATATATTGGAAACACTTGAAAAACGCTTTCCTTCATTCTTACTTCTATAAAAGTTAGAGTATTTATTTGCTGAAATGAGACGCTCACATCTTGATCTTGCAATCTTTTTTTTACCCCATATAATAAACCCCCACTTGCTCTTCCAAATTGTGTTTTTCTTGTTGCTCCTTTCCATTCTATTTTATGATTCATGAAGTATTTACTAAAATTTTCAAATTTGCCTTCTTCAACAAGTGTTTCTATTAATACTATTATGTGTTACGATCAGCTGGCTGCTACCTTATTTAGTGCATCAGATGACTGTTCCATTTAGTATCTGCATACTCCGGTTGGTAATCTTTCTCTAAATATGTATATATATATATATATATATATATATATATATATATATATATATATATATATATATATATATATATATATATATATATATATATATATATATATATATATATATATATATATATATATATATATATATATATATATGTATGTATATGGGAGAGATTTTATACCATGACTTTTTGTTTATTTTCTTGGTGTGAGAGGATTAGACAGCTTTTGCGTTGAAAGCTCAGGTTGAGTAGAGGGGAACTTTTAATACGCGAGAGCTGGTCTAATATGAAAGGCTGGGTGCATGGATGGGTGGATCCAGTGTTAGTGTGGGGTAAATACGTGAGTACGAGTTGGTAAGGAAAAGGAGAAGAAAAAGAAAAGTGATGATGAAAGGTTAGCAGATGTCCTTGAAATGGTTGGTAGATCCACAAAGCACAGCTGTTGCCAGGGGTATGCTTAGTGGGTGGGACAAAGACGGACGGACAGGTTGTGGATAGGATAGTGAAAAGTAGGGTGTCAGAGGGAGAGAGCTGGGAGTTGAAGTACCGGAGGAGACTGATTTTGGAAGTCAGTGGTTAATGCGGAAAATTTTTGAGAAAAGAGTCAGATTCTGCATGGCAAGAAGGAAAGTAAAATTTATGGTCGTTGTCGTTCGATTCGTCTATCTTCATCTAAATCAAGTGCCATTTTTTTGTGAGAATTTCTGTGCTATTGTGTTGAAGACGCGGGAATACGATATTTTAATAAATTAAGTATATAGAATTATTAAATTAAAAAGAAATGGTATTGAAGTTGTTTAATGCTGCGTAAAAAAAAGTAGTTTCGATTTCCTTTCATTGTCGTCGAATTAGAAAAGTGAAAAAGTGGCTTCGACTTTGTATAAAAATCGTAATAATATCGCATAGAAAGGTGAATTACATCGGGACATCAATTTTTTCAAATTTTTCCCGATTATAAGGGAAGTAAATGGATACGGATCGACCGCTGAAGACCAGACTCCTCCTACCCAGAGCGGCAAAAATAAAGATAAGTCCAGCTTATTAAGATAAGCATAAGTTCCTAAATATAAGTATGAGTAGAATGTATAAATTAGTTTAAAGCGTGAGTGTAATACGGTCTCAACGGAGCGTGGCGGTGGCGCGCTCGGTAAGAATAGCCTACACTGGTCGAGGAAGCTCCTAAGAGTAGATAGTGGTAGAGCGAAAGCGGGGTTTCAGTTAGTCCTTGTTGCCTGAATTAGGCAGCCTATGGGCAGCTTAGTGGAGGCCGTAGTAATTGTCCGTGTATGTGTGTGTTTGTATAAAAAAATAAATAAATTATGGTAGGCTAAGGTGGAGACAGGAGGGGGAGGATGAGGAGAGGCTGATCGGGACGGAGGAATCCGGTGGAGAGGTGAGTGGTATAAAAAATAAATGATAAACGTAGAATAGGTTAGGTTAGAGTAGAACTTCATGTTTGCCCCACGATCTGGCACAGCGGGTTGGGAACCCACCAAAGAAAAAAAGGAGTGAGCTAGCCAATATGTCAAAGTCATTTATGCAATTGAAAATTTTTGGAAACATTATTTTACTCTGCAATCCATTAATGTTATAGGACAGTATTTTGATGCTAATTTCACGAGTCCTTTCAGATGAGCTACTTTCTACACCACTGGTGCACTGAATGTTTTGATTTAAAGCTCCTTGTTTTCGTTCACTTAATTCTAGTTTTCGTAAATTCACAAATTTTAAATGAAGTTTTTTGACATAACATTTTCTAATATACTAAAATAACTACTATCTACTATCTGTATGGCAGTTTCTTCCAATATATTATCAGCTCGCTGTCCGTTGCACATTAGCACTTTACTTGTATTGTAACACATCCACTTATTGCCAATGTTAATGCTGTCATCGCGAACAAAGATTTTCCTGGTGTTATCCATAGTCGATAATTTTGCTTTCAGTTGCAGCAGCGCCACCTTATTCTGTTGTCTTTCCGCACTTAAGTCCTTTTCAATGAAAATCATAGTACCTCTCAACTTTTTTGCGTTTTCAAAACTTCTTCAGACATTTCATCTGAATCTAGTTCAGCCACCATTCCAAATTTGCCATTATGCTCATGTAGCTGTCGAACTTTTCTCACTTTTACTTGTTGCATTTGCAATTTTTCCTTGCACACATTTTCAAAGGCATTTCGAGGTGGTCCAACATTAGTGAGTCCTTTAACTATTACATTTCTCTTCTTACTCTGCTCAATTAAGCGCGAAAAGAAGCTTGACCAAGCTGAATTTAGACTAGTTTTTGCTGAAATGTAACGTTTAATAAGATGTTTTTGAAAGTTCATTTTAGTGGTCAGTACTACACCCAGATAACAATACTCATTTGTAATTGCTATATTTAAATCTTTGATTTGCCATTTTTCCCTACACGATAATTTTCCGCCCTGTCTAAAGACCATTATCGCTGATTTATCCAAATTCACCTCCATATTCCACTTATTGCAGTAAATCCCTAACTTCTATATCATACTTTGTAACACGCCAACTTCAACTGCCATTATCACTATGTCATCCGCATATAACCGCACTCTAATATTCATGTCATCGATATATAGACCACCTCCTATCTCTTCATTTATGTCGTTTAAATACAATGCGAATAAAAGCGGCGACATTAAGCACTCTTGTCTTACCCCCCTGATAGGGTATAAAACTCTTCCGACATTTCATTATTCTCCTTCACCACGCATTTTGTATCTATGTACACTTTCTTCAAAAAATTTACACATTTAGTAGATAAACCAATTTCATGCAGCTTGTAGAAAAGCAGATTTCTCGGTACCTTATCGAAGGCTGCTCTAAAGTCGACGAAGAAAGCATAAGCCTTCTTTTTCTCACTAAATTTCAAAGTTACTATTGACGCAATGTTATACACATTGACGGCTGTAGAATACTTTTGCCTAAACCCGGCTTGAAACTCGTTCAGAATCTCATTATCCGACACCCATCTAACAATTCTTTCATTCAAGACGCCCATCATTATTTTCGCCACACAGTTCATGAAGCTAATTCCTCAATAATTTGATACAAATTCCCTATTCCCCTTTTTAAATATCGGACAGATTATGCTGGTCTGAAAAGAACTTCCTATTTCACCCATATTGTACAGGCGCGTAAACTCTACGGCTAACTCGTCTAGCAACTCCCGCGGGCTATTTTTAAAAAATTTGTATGATACACCATCTATTCCTGGGGCTTTATCTGGCTTAGTATTTTTTAACATTTTGTCAATCTCTTCCCTTGTTATTGACTTATCCAATTCGTATATATCAATTTTATTTGGAGCATAGAGCACGTCTCTAGCATGTTGAACAGGGTTTAATAGTTCTTAAAGGCAGAAACGCTAATACTTGATCCAAGATTTCTTTGCTGCCCTCTTATTTTGGAAGCCAAGTTCCACCACTGTTTCGAGTCTTTTACGTTATTAATTTTTCTTTCGAGATCTATGTAGAGAGATTTTATACCTACCAACTAATAAGCTTTCTTACTTTCTCGACATATTCTTCTGAACTCCTTGTTTGCTTCTGTATACTTATTTTTTCGGAGCAAGGGTAGCGCTAAATATACGAAGACAATCTAAAGAGATTTTTCGCGCCTTTTCGCATTTATCGTTAAACCAATCTTCCTTTTTATTTAGATTGGTCGTTTTTTTCTGTGGAAACGATTTGATCATTAATTGCACTAGATCGTCTAAACTCCATCCTTTATGATTTTGTTTTGCACAGCCAAGACTACTTTTTATATTAGCGTAAAATGCATCTGTCTCTGAAGCATTCCATTTTAATTTACTAGTTAAACAATTTTTGTTTTCTCTGACGTCATTACAAGGAAAAGTCATATATAAAATAATCGGCATGTGATCCGACCAGATCTGTTTGTCTACTTTAAAATTATCTACATAGCTCAAGAGGTTTTGATCCACTGCGCAAATGTCATTTACAGAGCTGCCCATATTGCCTATGAAAGTTAAATTACCTTCTCTATCGCCATCTGTTATTCCGTTTAAAACGATCAAACCACTGTCGTCGCAGAATTCTATATATTTTTTCCCCATTTGCATTTACCGTCTTATCCTTTGATTGTCGATGACCACAGATTTGATTGTCGATGACCATAGATTCATGTACATTTCTTCAATTTCTAGTTGCAAGTCTCCAATCGCAATAACATTATTCCAATCTTTTTCTATATAAGTATTTTTAAATGTATCAAATTCCCTGTTCCATTCCGTACTCCTGATATATATTGGAAACACTTGAAAAACGCTTTCCTTCATTCTTACTTCTATAAAAGTTAGAGTATTTATTTGCTGAAATGAGACGCTCACATCTTGATCTTGCAATCTTTTTTTTACCCCATATAATAAACCCCCACTTGCTCTTCCAAATTGTGTTTTTCTTGTTGCTCCTTTCCATTCTATTTTATGATTCATGAAGTATTTACTAAAATTTTCAAATTTGCCTTCTTCAACAAGTGTTTCTATTAATACTATTATGTGTTACGATCAGCTGGCTGCTACCTTATTTAGTGCATCAGATGACTGTTCCATTTAGTATCTGCATACTCCGGTTGGTAATCTTTCTCTAAATATGTATATATATATATATATATATATATATATATATATATATATATATATATATATATATATATATATATATATATATATATATATATATATATATATATATATATATATATATATATATATATATATATATATATATATATATATATATATATATGTATGTATATGGGAGAGATTTTATACCATGACTTTTTGTTTATTTTCTTGGTGTGAGAGGATTAGACAGCTTTTGCGTTGAAAGCTCAGGTTGAGTAGAGGGGAACTTTTAATACGCGAGAGCTGGTCTAATATGAAAGGCTGGGTGCATGGATGGGTGGATCCAGTGTTAGTGTGGGGTAAATACGTGAGTACGAGTTGGTAAGGAAAAGGAGAAGAAAAAGAAAAGTGATGATGAAAGGTTAGCAGATGTCCTTGAAATGGTTGGTAGATCCACAAAGCACAGCTGTTGCCAGGGGTATGCTTAGTGGGTGGGACAAAGACGGACGGACAGGTTGTGGATAGGATAGTGAAAAGTAGGGTGTCAGAGGGAGAGAGCTGGGAGTTGAAGTACCGGAGGAGACTGATTTTGGAAGTCAGTGGTTAATGCGGAACATTTTTGAGAAAAGAGTCAGATTCTGCATGGCAAGAAGGAAAGTAAAATTTATGGTCGTTGTCGTTCGATTCGTCTATCTTCATCTAAATCAAGTGCCATTTTTTTGTGAGAATTTCTGTGCTATTGTGTTGAAGACGCGGGAATACGATATTTTAATAAATTAAGTATATAGAATTATTAAATTAAAAAGAAATGGTATTGAAGTTGTTTAATGCTGCGTAAAAAAAAGTAGTTTCGATTTCCTTTCATTGTCGTCGAATTAGAAAAGTGAAAAAGTGGCTTCGACTTTGTATAAAAATCGTAATAATATCGCATAGAAAGGTGAATTACATCGGGACATCAATTTTTTCAAATTTTTCCCGATTATAAGGGAAGTAAATGGATACGGATCGACCGCTGAAGACCAGACTCCTCCTACCCAGAGCGGCAAAAATAAAGATAAGTCCAGCTTATTAAGATAAGCATAAGTTCCTAAATATAAGTATGAGTAGAATGTATAAATTAGTTTAAAGCGTGAGTGTAATACGGTCTCAACGGAGCGTGGCGGTGGCGCGCTCGGTAAGAATAGCCTACACTGGTCGAGGAAGCTCCTAAGAGTAGATAGTGGTAGAGCGAAAGCGGGGTTTCAGTTAGTCCTTGTTGCCTGAATTAGGCAGCCTATGGGCAGCTTAGTGGAGGCCGTAGTAATTGTCCGTGTATGAGTGTGTTTGTATAAAAAAATAAATAAATTATGGTAGGCTAAGGTGGAGACAGGAGGGGGAGGATGAGGAGAGGCTGATCGGGACGGAGGAATCCGGTGGAGAGGTGAGTGGTATAAAAAATAAATGATAAACGTAGAATAGGTTAGGTTAGAGTAGAACTTCATGTTTGCCCCACGATCTGGCACAGCGGGTTGGGAACCCACCAAAGAAAAAAAGGAGTGAGCTAGCCAATATGTCAAAGTCATTTATGCAATTGAAAATTTTTGGAAACATTATTTTACTCTGCAATCCATTAATGTTATAGGACAGTATTTTGATGCTAATTTCACGAGTCCTTTCAGATGAGCTACTTTCTACACCACTGGTGCACTGAATGTTTTGATTTAAAGCTCCTTGTTTTCGTTCACTTAATTCTAGTTTTCGTAAATTCACAAATTTTAAATGAAGTTTTTTGACATAACATTTTCTAATATACTAAAATAACTACTATCTACTATCTGTATGGCAGTTTCTTCCAATATATTATCCGCTCGCTGTCCGTTGCACATTAGCACTTTACTTGTATTGTAACACATCCACTTATTGCCAATGTTAATGCTGTCATCGCGAACAAAGATTTTCCTGGTGTTATCCATAGTCGATAATTTTGCTTTCAGTTGCAGCAGCGCCACCTTATTCTGTTGTCTTTCCGCACTTAAGTCCTTTTCAATGAAAATCATAGTACCACTCAACTTTTTTGCGATTTCAAAACTTCTTCAGACATTTCATCTGAATCTAGTTCAGCCACCATTCCAAATTTGCCATTATGCTCATGTAGCTGTCGAACTTTTCTCACTTTTACTTGTTGCATTTGCAATTTTTCCTTGAACCATTTTTCAAAGGCATTTCGAGGTGGTCCAACATTAGTGAGTCCTTTAACTATTACATTTCTCTTCTTACTCTGCTCAATTAAGCGCGAAAGTTCTTTTCGATCAGATTCACGGTCTTTTTTCATCAGTGCTAGTTCAGTCTTAAGTTCTGCATTCTCTGCCTTTAATTCAGATATTTGACTTTCAATATAGGTTTTAATTATTTCGATATCGGGTTTTGTTGCAACTTTTTCAAATTCTTCTTCGAATTTTAATTTCATGCTGTTAATAGCCATCACAATATCCGCCAGCGATGGCTCCGGAGATGTTTGTGCCAACTTGCGTTTAGCAGAAGTTTGCGCAAACACGGGGGTGGTTTGCGCATTATCCATTTCAAACTTTTGCTAAAAAATATGGTAGCACCTAAATGACAGCACTTTGTTTATAGTATTTCGGGCGCGAAAAATGTTCCGCTTGCTTCCACACACAATGGTCCGGAGCAGAGGAGGTCTTTAGGTGGTCCCCTCCTTCCAAGTCAGTCACCTGCGTAGCAACGATGAACGGGCAATAGCAGGGCCTCCCAGCAACAGTCTCAATTGGCACCAACAAAACAACAACAGCAAAAGGGCGCGAGACAGTCTACACCAACCACAACAGCAGCAGCAAAGGCGGTATAACTGGCGTAATGAATTTATATTACTTACAGATCCTCTTAATTCAACGGCACTCAAGCGTCAGCTGTTAAAATTTCACCCAAATTCATCGATTAGTTTATTTGTTGTAGTCGTTTGAAGTAGGCAACTTTTGTGTTTCTTGAAAAATGGAAAAAGCGAATTTCGTACAGTGATTAAACACTATTATTTGAAAGGGAAAATGGCGAAAGAGACAAAAGAAAAGCTCGATACACATTACGGTGAGTCTGCTCCATCAGATTACATGGTAAAATATTGGATTGCTGAATTTAAACGCGGCCGAGCAAGCACTGCAAGAATACCATCAACAGGAAGGCCAAAAGAGGTGGTTACTGAAGAAAATATCAAGAAAATCCTCGATATCGTTATGAATGATCGCCGGGTCAAGTTGCGTGAGATTGTTGAAATGGTAAACATATCATATGAACGTGTGTTCAACATTTTGCATGAACATTTGCATATGAAAAAGCTATCGGCAAGATGGGTGCCGCGTTTGCTCAGTGTCGAACAAAAACGAGTTCGACAGACCACTTCACAGCGGTGTTTGGACATGATAAAGCGTATTCCTGTTGATTTTTGGCGTCGATAAATAACTGTTGATGAAACGTGGGTCCACCACTACACACCTGGAACCAAAAATCAATCGAAACAATGGGTGGAAGCTGGTGGAAATGCTCCGAAGAAGGCGAAGGTAACGAAATCGTCTGGCAAGGTTATGGCCACTGTATTTTGCACACGGAATATTGTTCATCGATTATCTTGAAAAAGGATCCACAATCACAGGAAAATATGATCATGCATTATTGGATCAATTGATTGGTGCAATCAAGGAAAAACGACCACATTTAAAGAAGAAAAAAATGTTCTTTCTTCAAGACAACGCACCAGTTCACACAGCTTTAGATACCAAACTTGAAAAAATGGCTCGCAGGAAAAAGATTCATCTCAAACGAAGAAGTGATTACCGAGACTAACGCGTATTTTGAGGCGTTCCCGAAATCGTATTATTCAGATGGTATAAAAAAGTTGGAATATCGCCTTACTAAGTGTGTCGAAGAAAAAGGAGACTATATTGAGAAATAAATGGTTTTTGAAATAAAAACGTGTTTTTCCTACTTAGGTAGCTTCAATATGAATCTGCCCTCGTATATATATATATATATATATATATATATATATATATATATATATATATATATATATATATATATATATATATATATATATATATATATATATATATATATATATATATATATATATATATATATATATATATATATATATATATATATATATATATATATATATATATATATATATATATATATATATATATATATATATATATATATATATATATATACTCGTATATATATGTAATGTCTTTATAAACCACGAGTTTACTTATCAGAGTTCAGTGCTAGACTGATTGTACTTTATTTAGTTTAACTTTGCTTAGGCTTAATATATAACAATGTAACAGTACGTATATAAGAACTAATAATACATATGAATATAAGAGAGAGAAGAGTATATAATGGGAATATTTACAAAAGACAAATAACCCAATAGGAATACTACAACTCTCCACTCTAAATGAAAAATATACTCAAAACTAATATATACTCATTTATTTAAATATTTAATTCATAGATATTTAAATTCTTAGCCATATATTACAATAATGTATATCAGTTAACATTGGAATTAAGTCCTCAACAGATGAAGTACAATAATAATTGTATAATGATTTCAATTAAGATAATTTATGTATATAAATTAAATTATAATCAGCTTCAATTCCAGTACTTCCTGTTTCCTTTTTACAATGTTAATCTTAATAAATAAAATTCAATCAAAATTCAACAATTCATTTTGTTGTTACTCACAATATTCAATTTCAAAGAAAAAAAACCTACTCTTTATAATTAATTTTATTTTTTCGTTCACGCAAGCGTCCCTGCGGAATTTCTGGTAATTCACCATCCTCACCGCCCTCCGAGATTTTCGAGTCCACAACTTGGTTTGCACTGGTTTCCGGGCCTGCCGCTGTATCTTTAAGAGGATCAGAATTATTTAGGGTGTCAGAACTACGATTAGTGACCATTTGGTCGATGTGACGTTTGATCAATCTATTGGTTTTAGAGATTGTGCAAGTATACGTTCGTAATCCTAGCCGCTCTTTTACTGTTGCCTCTTGTCAATTACTCTTGTTTGGGTCGGAATAATCTCGAATGAATACTGGTGCACCTTCTTCGAAGATCATATCTCTAGAACCTCTATGGTTCTTCACGTTGTTAAGTAGCTTTCTTTCGATTTCACACTTTACTAGAGGTGGTTTGAATAACCTGTAGTACAATGCTTCATAGCTCTATAGGCAAAAAGAAACCTATCGATTATAACATCTAAATCTTCACAATTGTCACTGGTGAAGTTTGCTATCAGGGACTTCTTAAATGTTTTTATAAAATTTTCTGCTTGACCGTTTGTAGCAGGAAAGCCTGGTGGGTTTAACATATGTTTTATGCTATTCTTTTTTAGAAAATTTTGAAACTCGCCTGCCGTAAACTGGCTACCGTTGTCGCTAACCAAAATGTCAACTAAACCGAACCTACTGAAAATTTCTCTTAGCTTTGTAACTATAAAAGCAGTTGTGATATGTTTGGTTTTAAAAATTTCAACCCATTTTGAATATGAATCTACTACTATGAGGAAGTAACAATTTTTTATAGGTCCCGCAAAGTCTAAATGAATTCGACACCAAACGGAAGTCGTTGGCGTCCATGGAATTAGTCCACTTTTCTCTGGACTTGGTTGCAGCTTTTTGCACGAAACACAATTGGAAATTAATGTCTCTATGTCCTTATCTATATTAGGCCACCATATATAGGATCGAGCTAAAGACTTAGTTTTTACGATGCCCATATGGGAAGCATGTAGCTCAGTTAAAATTCGTTTTTTTAAACTGTTAGGAATTATACTTCTAAATCCCCATAATAAACAACCATACTCCACGGAGAGTTCTGAGCTTTTGTTCTGGAATCCTAGAAAAGTTTCACTTTTCAATGAACTTAACTTTCCACTTTCCACAGCTTCTTTAACCTTTGATAGACAAGGGTCTCTTGTAGTTTCCCTAGCAATTTTTTTGAAATTTAAATGTTACTCATTAATTGCTGAAATGAAATTAATATAGTTTTGTTCTATATCCTCGTTTAGATTGAGAATTTGCGGTAGTCGGGATAGATTGTCAGTAAAGTTTTCGGAACCTGACAAAATCAATGCCCATCGCTGTATTCGAGCTGCTGCCATCACAGGTAAAGCCTTGTTTTCTCCGAAAATGGATAAAAGCTGTTTGTGATCCGTTTGTAAGACAAACTTATTTCCTAGTAAGTATTGTCTTAATTTTGTGACAGAGAATACTATAGCCAATGCCTCTTTTTGGATTGTACTGTAGTTATGCTCGGCTGGTGAAAGTGCCCGGGAAACCAATGCAACAGGTTTTCGAGTACCGTTAGGATGATCATGAGACAAGGTTCCAGCTATTGCCACATTGGATGCATCTGTTTCTAGAACTATTGGACAACTAGGATTGAATAAATTTTGAATAATAATTTACTAGTCCGATAAACGCACGTAGTTCAGAAATATTCTTGGGAACAGGTTGGGAACAACTGCAGAAACCCTGTCTTTATTTTTGGACAAACCATTTTGATCAATGTCAAATCCCAAGTACGAAATTTTTCTTTGAAAGAAAGAACATTTCTGTGCATTTAATAATAACCCGACGTTTTCAAGTTTCGCCAGCACTCTTTCAATTGTCTTAATGTGTTTTTCTAATGAATCTCCCGAAATCACTATATCGTCTAAATAACATACCACGTTAGGAATACCACGTAAAACATTTTCAATCGTCTTCTGAAAAATTGTAGACGCTGGCTTAACGCCAAAAGGTAATCTTGTGACTTTAAAAATGCCCATGTGCGTGCTCCATGCACACAATAGTTGGGAACTTTCGTCTAACTCCAATTGGTTGTACGCATTGGACAAGTGCAACTTAGTAAAGTAAGGGCCTTTGAGTGAAGCGAATATCTCTTCTATTCTCGGTAGTGGGTATTTTACTTCCAAAAGATATTTATTAATAGTCGACTTGTAATAGCAGCATATACGCAAGTCGCCGTTTGATTTCAAAACCGGCACCAATGGCGTGCCCCAATCTGAATCATCTGCTAATACTAAAAATCCTTTCTCCACTAATTCACCAAGTTGGCATTCTATTTTACCACGCCATGCCAAGGGCAAGGGTCTTGGCTTGCAAAAAATGGGTTTAACATTTTCTTTTAATTCTCATTTTATTTTATGAACATTATATTTCCCTAACCCACTGCTAAAAACGGTACGGAATTTGTTTTTTAATTCCGAATCTACCTCTTTTAAGCTAACTACAGGGCTTATTTCCATACCAAAATATGACATAAAATCTCGGCCTAAAATGGGACGACTACGCGTCTTGCTAACTATTATTTTGAATTTTTTTTTCTGATTACGATATGTTATACTTGCACAAAACTCACCCATAGTGTCAATTGCATCGCCATTATATGTAAAGAAATGATCCTTGCACTGGTATAGTTTCGTTGCTTGAAAATGTTTGTTGTAATGCCTCCTCGAAATTAGAGAACAGGCTGCGCCAGAATCCAGGACAAATTCAAGCTGAACACCATCAATTTCAGCATTAAGGATAAAAGGAGGGGGCGGTGTTGACTGTTGTTGTTATTGACATGACCTCTGCCAAGATGAACTGCGTTGCTGCTACTACTGCCGCCGCTGCTTCTGCCTGCTTGATTTTCTGTCGCCTTGAAACGCCCCATGCGCTTTGTTACTGCACTAACCTCAAAATTTTCTTGTTGCATATTTGCATGTACTTTGGCCTCTGTCATTCTTCAACGCTTTTTCGAGCGTTAGGTTTTATCCTCCTCACACAGCCTTTCGGAAGCTCTTCCTTCTAATCCTGTCACAAACTTGTTGAGCACAAAAGAATCGAATTGTGTGCTAAATTTGCAGTTCCTCGCTAACTTTTTTAAGCGAGCAATCCAGTCAGAAACTGACTCTTCCTTAATTCTGGATGCGTCAAACAATTTTTGGCGTAACTTTTACATTATAGGTGATGGTGCTATTATATCTCCGGATACGGCTCCTGACACAGACGCAAAAGCAGCAAATTATTCCTTGCGCCAAAACAATTTTCAAATTGTAACGATTGCCAACGTCAAAATAAAGTGAGGTTGGGCATAAATCTCCAAAAGGTGAATCCACTCAAAGTCGTAGTAAATCCACCCAAAGTCGTGGTAAATCCACCCAAAGTCGTGGTGTGTCTGCTAAAGAAGCTTGCAGCGAAGGATACTTTCTTTTCTCTATATTCTCTGGTAAAAACCAGAGAACACAGAGAGAGGACACTTAAACGTCAAACGGTAAAGCAGCGAAATAAAGCAGACGGACGTTGTAAACGAATCCACTGAAAATCGTGGTGAATCAACTCAAAATCGTGGTGTGTCCGCTACGGACGCTGGCAACGAAAAAGACTTTTCTTTCTCTGTGTTCTCTGGTTAAAACTACATTCCATTTAGTTTCCTTCGCGATAGCCAACATCATTGTTTTAAAACTGCAAATTTATGATGAACAAAACTTTCGGAAAATAGTTAACGATTTTGAAAGTAATAAGAAAAGTTTTTACACAACAACTTGAAAAAATTGTAAATCGTTTATCAGTGATTCTAAAAGGGATTGAACCAGGAATTAATCCAAGTGAAGATACAAGAAGCACTAGCATGTGAATGTTTAAAAACTAGGTCAGTGTACTCGTATAATATAATTAATAGAAAGAAGACTTCACAACCACTATACTGAGTAGAGATAGAACCAACCACAACAAAGATGCACACAAATGAGACACACCCTACATAACTTAAGGTAACGATTACATATGACAATCTTGGTAGAAGAAAACGTTGTAGAAATATGAAAAATACCAGACTTGATTGACTGTGGTGTACTAAAAATATGCATCGTAATCAGTTAAATGCAATATCATGATATTATTTATCTTCGTGCCACTCATCCGTAATAATAAAAGTCATTGATTTACGTGCAAACAATAATATCTAACATAGTTACAAACTGGGTAAAGTTTCGCAAGTACGTCAGTTCTAAATTTAACCAAAATTTACCAAACCAGTTTACAAATAGACAAAGCTGTATTAGCTTTTTCCAACGTTCTAAGAAAAGCTGCACACTATTCCACACAAACACAAACTAAATTCTATTAAAAAAATAAGAACGTCAATTGAAATTCTACATAGTGATAAGCATGCTAGACTTATACTCACAGGGTGGCAGTTTGAAATCCTGCCCCGGGCTTGATCCCAAAAATGCTTCTTTCTAAAAAACATTTTCTCTTCGAATCGAAGGCCTCAGTAGCTTGTACTCAATCCCCTAAGCCTTTGCAGTTTTAATTGAATATGTTGTACTATATAATATTAATAAGAAAATTGCGAAGGGAGTGACAAAATAGTAGATCGTGGCATCACTCAAAAGTCAAATGGAAAAATGCAGTTCAAAAGTTCGCGGAACCTTAGATCAAGAGAAGACTAAATTATCCTCCTCAACAGCACCTGACTATTCTTTATGGAAACAGACCAAAAAACTTGAAAATATCGATTGGCTCGAGGTTCCCGTACGTACTTATAGCAGCAATTGGGCCAAATCTGATGTACTTTTGTTGAACATCTAATTACAACAATGTACCACTCTCACTATTGACTAGTCAAGCTACTACGAGGACCACAAAAATACAATTCAGACACGTTACTAAAGTAATAAACAAGCAATTACACCCGAGAAGGGCACCTGGATATGAGCTCATAACTAGTAAGATGATTATTGGGCTTCCAGGATTTGCAGCAGAATTTGCAGGCAGTTTACCTACATATAGAATCCAGTACTCCCACTTGATATTATCCGAAAGCGTAGAAGACCCCGTAAATCACCGTGATACCTAAACCTAGTAAATATCCAACGCTTCTATCCACTTAGAGGCCCATTAGTCTCATACCAGGGCTGTCAAGCTATTTGAACAATTATTTTTGTGAAGTTGCACCCATGTTTAGAGAGCTATAATGTAATCCAACAACACCAATTTGGATTCCGAGAAAAGCATGGGACGGTTGAACAAGTAAAATTAATTGTACCAGAGAAACATACTGTTCTATAGAGCAAAAAGTATTTCCATGCAATATTTTTAGTCGTAGTTTAGGCATTTGACAAGGTTTGGCACGAGGGACTAATAAACAACATAAAAAAGCTACTGCCTGTAAGCGTTCACGAACGCTTTAAATGATTCTTAATGAACAGAGTTCTTAACCGGTCAAGTACATAGGAGTCTATAATATAGGAGTAGGTATTATATTTGTGGATTGTAGATAGAAGCTTATTCAGGTACGAAACTAATTTCGCTGGATTATCACCACATCTCAATATAACTTCCTTTTCATGTACATATATATATATATATATATATATATATATATATATATATATATATATATATATATATATATATATATATAATATATATAATATATATAAATATATATATATATATATATATATATATATATATATATTTATATATATATATATATATATATATATATATATATTTATATATATATATATATATATATATATATATATATATATATATATATATATATATATATATATATATATATATATATATATATATATATATATATATATATATATATGGGATAATAGTTTCTCCTGATATGAAACTGATTTCGCGGGATTATCCCTACTCCTCTTTAATATATTGTTTCGAAATTGCCCTCTTGACAATTTATTCTGTTACGAAATTGCCCTTCTGGCAATTTACTCTAACTCTCAATATTCGGATTCGTACCACTGGCTTGTGTAGTAATCAGACAATCGCTGGTTAAATTAAAATAATTAGTGTTATTTAATTATTGCAATTTACATATTTAATATTAGTCTTAAAGTTTAGTTTATTACAATTTACACTTGATATTTTTGAATTTAAATAAACACACTAAAAATCTAACTCGCCGGATATTCTGTATACGACCCCTGGAGCCGCTGAGTTTACCCCGGCTAGAGAAAATAGTCGTTACAATTCTATGTATGTACATTTATGTATATTATATTATAATTATAAGTATGAAAATATATAGTAGTATAAAAATGTGTATATGTCCAAACCTATTCCCCGGAGTTGAGCGGTTTTCGATCAACCTTATCTTCCAAGTGTTGTGATAATCTCAAGTTCTTGTTCTTGGGCGGCACCAGGCTATTCTTGGCACTAGTTGTGGTGATGATCGATCGATGTTATGGAGCTACTTCATTCATTTCCCCACAGACCACTACACAATGCAAATGATGATGAAGATATACGAATAGTTTATGATGGATACCTTGTCGCCGAATATTGTTGTGATCGACGGATGTGTATATTTCCTATTTCATGGTGGAGTGCTGTCAATTGGCTGATCTAATCTTCCGCTGCTGTTCTTTTGTATTCAGGAGAAATGGTCGCATGTTGCGAGGACGGCTAGCTCTGTCATTATGCCAAATTTTGCATATGACGAATGCATGGAACTGGCGACGATGAAGTGTCCTTGTATGATTATAAAGTAATTTTTCAATATGCAGTCTGGTGCAGGCTGACCCGACCACACCCTGCTAGTGCCACTTGAAATACATCGTTGCTGCATACCGCTGTCATTCGTTTTCATGATACAGTTCCATTTGATTTACGTGTTCCATTTGAATCCAGATTTCCAACTCCAAGTTGGTTCTTGTGAATTCGCAGTTGGTAATGGTCTCGTTGTTATAAATCACATTTGTTATAATTTGAATAAATGTTGGCACATAAAAATATGTCTTCTTTGGCTTGGGTACATTGCTTGAGTGTCGTGGCTGATGTATTGAAATATCGGTCAGGACTGACTAGCCAATTTGCTTTGGGTTTTGTGCTGGTTGTCGATGTGGCACCAAATGCATTTATTGTTAATTAGTTTGTCTTGCGTCAGTCCTCTTGATATAAGATCAGGAGGATTGTCTTCAGATCGCACGTGTCGCCATTTTTGTGAATATATTCGCTGTTGAATGGCTGAAAACTTGTTAGTGACAAAAGTATGATAGTGTGATGAGTATACTTTAATCCATCCCAGTACTGCAGCGGAGTCGGACCAAAAGAGTACATTTAATTCTTTGATTATTTTACATTTTTCAAGTTTCTGCATAAGATCTACGGCCGTCGTATTTGTTTTGTTGGTAATATTTGGGACTTTGCACATACAAAACGCACGATTATTGATTTGTGAGCATCTGCTATACTCATGTATGCTACAGCTCCGAATGCACGAGTCATATAAACTATACCGACACTTACCATAAATCAGACATCACACAGAATCCGTATCGACTGGGAAACATAAAGTACCCAATTACCAAGAATCGGATGACCCAATTTACCAACCTAATGAGTCCCACAAACGCAATTCACTTGCAGTTCATAACTTGACTTCATAACAATAAATCATGTCAGTCATATTTACCCAAACAAACGTTCTACTTAAACGAACATTGTCCGTACCGCAATCCCATTTTTTGTTTATTTTTACTCTCAAATTAGTTTCGAATTGAATGATATACTACACTTTCATTCATATCAATATGTGTTCCATTTACGCTGTCCGATACTCATACTCACGAACGCCACGGTCGTGAGTATGAGTATCTTACATTTCTTTAACCACTTTGCACTTTTTACCCAAAAACCAGCTTAAGTGTTTTTGCATATTCACTTTTGTCCTTTGACGATGCAATTTATTGCGGTCAAATATTTAGGCTGTTAAGAAACTAGTTTTAAGAGAAGAGCCTGAGAAATTTTCATTCGAATACGTTTTTGGTCAACTGTTAACAAATGCGGCACCCATCTTGCAGAAAGCTTTTTCATATGTAATTCTTGTTGCAAAATAAAATGTACTCGATCATTTGAGATGCCTATGGCATTACCTATTTAACGCACTTTCACTCGTCGATCGTCTAATACCATATCATGAACTTTAGCTATGATTTCTGGCGTTGTTGCAGTTTTTGGACGTCCACTTCGGGGTTCATCTTGAATGCTTGTACGACCACATTTAAATTCAGCAATCCAATTTTTTACTGTTGCATATGAAGGAGCACTTTCACCTAACACATTCACCATATCATTATGAATTTCTTGTCCCGATAAACCTTTCTTATGTAAATATTTAATCACACCACGAATTTCTAATTTTTCCATTATAAAAAAATCACTGAAGCGTCTTTTTTGAACACGTGTCTCAATGAAATTTAACATGTGTTTATATGACGGATGAAAGTTTCCATTATAGAAAGCTTTTTGCTGTTTATACCGCCATCTATATGTCAGGCTAAGAACATTTCGAATAGCCCTCGTACTAGACAAGGGCAAACTAAAAAATTATAAACGGATCGAATATTTAGAATAAACAATTCGACGAAATAATAGGATAAATCCTGCTTAAGTCATTGGAAGCAATATTAAATTTGCAAGAATGAGACATATGTATCAACAACAATAAAATTAGGTTCCTAATTTCTTGCCCATATGAGTGTGAAGAGATATATTCCACACAGGATTCATATATCAGCTCGATGATTCTAAATAAACTTCAACGGAGTTATATGAACCCTGAGTAAAGTGAGGATTTAGTACAATTGTTGAATGATCACCAAAATTTGTTCTTTCAAGAGGGTCAAAGGTTGACACATACTCATGAAATTCAGCATGATATAGTGATTAAAACGAACTGACCAATCTATTTGAAAATTTATAGGTACACTCAGATTCATGAGGATGAAATAAATAAGCAAATAGGGGAACTGCTTGAACAGGACATTAAAAATGAGAGTAGCTCACCCTACAACTTACCACTGTGGATTGTACCCAAGACGGCGTACAATTCTGGATGACGTATTGTCATCGCCTACAATAAACTTAATGAAGAAACGGTTAGTGATAATTTCCCAACACCTAATATTGGAAGGATATTAGAAAAATTGGGAAAGGCTCAATATTTCACTACTTGGGATCTTACCAAAGGATTCTATCATGTCCTAATAAAAGAACATGATAGACAGAAAACCACTTTCTCAACCCCATTATGAGCTTATTTTTTATTTTTTTTTAAATTCTAATATTCATGTCATCGATATATAGACCACCTCCTATCTCTTCATTTATGTCGTTTAAATACAATGCGAATAAAAGCGGCGACATTAAGCACTCTTGTCTTACCCCCCTGATAGGGTATAAAACTCTTCCGACATTTCATTATTCTCCTTCACCACGCATTTTGTATCTATGTACACTTTCTTCAAAAAATTTACACATTTAGTAGATAAACCAATTTCATGCAGCTTGTAGAAAAGCAGATTTCTCGGTACCTTATCGAAGGCTGCTCTAAAGTCGACGAAGAAAGCATAAGCCTTCTTTTTCTCACTAAATTTCAAAGTTACTATTGACGCAATGTTATACACATTGACGGCTGTAGAATACTTTTGCCTAAACCCGGCTTGAAACTCGTTCAGAATCTCATTATCCGACACCCATCTAACAATTCTTTCATTCAAGACGCCCATCATTATTTTCGCCACACAGTTCATGAAGCTAATTCCTTAATAATTTGATACAAATTCCCTATTCCCCTTTTTAAATATCGGACAGATTATGCTGGTCTGAAAAGAACTTCCTATTTCACCCATATTGTACAGGCGCGTAAACTCTACGGCTAACTCGTCTAGCAACTCCCGCGGGCTATTTTTAAAAAATTTGTATGATACACCATCTATTCCTGGGGCTTTATCTGACTTAGTATTTTTTAACATTTTGTCAATCTCTTCCCTTGTTATTGACTTATCCAATTCGTATATATCAATTTTATTTGGAGCATAGAGCACGTCTCTAGCATGTTGAACAGGGTTTAATAGTTCTTAAAGGCAGAAACGCTAATACTTGATCCAAGATTTCTTTGCTGCCCTCTTATTTTGGAAGCCAAGTTCCACCACTGTTTCGAGTCTTTTACGTTATTAATTTTTCTTTCGAGATCTATGTAGAGAGATTTTATACCTACCCACTAATAAGCTTTCTTACTTTCTCGACATATTCTTCTGAACTCCTTGTTTGCTTCTGTATACTTATTTTTTCGGAGCAAGGGTAGCGCTAAATATACGAAGACAATCTAAAGAGATTTTTCGCGCCTTTTCGCATTTATCCTTAAACCAATCTTCCTTTTTATTTAGATTGGTCGTTTTTTTCTGTGGAAACCATTTGATCATTAATTGCACTAGATCGTCTAAACTCCATCCTTTATGATTTTGTTTTGCACAGCCAAGACTACTTTTTATATTAGCGTAAAATGCATCTGTCTCTGAAGCATTCCATTTTAATTTACTAGTTAAACAATTTTTGTTTTCTCTGACGTCATTATAAGGAAAAGTCATATATAAAATAATCGGCATGTGATCCGACCAGATCTGTTTGTCTACTTTAAAATTATCTACATAGCTCAAGAGGTTTTGATCCTGATATATATTGGAAACACTTGAAAAACGCTTTCCTTCATTCTTACTTCTATAAAAGTTAGAGTATTTATTTGCTGAAATGGGACGCTCACATCTTGATCTTGCAATCTTTTTTTTACCCCATATAATAAACCCCCACTTGTTCTTCCAAATTGTGTTTTTCTTGTTGCTCCTTTCCATTCTATTTTATGATTGATGAAGTATTTACTAAAATTTTCAAATTTGTCTTCTTCAACATGTGTTTCTATTAATACTATTATGTGTTACGATCAGCTGGCTGCTACCTTATTTAGTGCATCAGATGACTGTTCCATTTAGTGTCTGCATACTCCGGTTGGTAATCTTTCTCTAAATATGTATAAATATATATTTATATATATATATATATATATATATATATATATATATATATATATATATATATATATATATATATATATATATATATATATATATATATATATATATATATATATATATATGTATGTATATGGGAGAGATTTTATATCATCACTTTTTGTTTATTTTTTTTGGTGTGAGAGGATTAGACAGCTTTTGCGTTGAAAGCTCAGGTTGAGTAGAGGGGAACTTTTAATACGCGAGAGCTGGTCTAATATGAAAGGCTGGGTGCATGGATGGGTGGATCCAGTGTTAGTGTGGGGTAAATACGTGAGTACGAGTTGGTAAGGAAAAGGAGAAGAGAAAGAAAAGTGATGATGAAAGGTTAGCAGATGTCCTTGAAATGGTTGGTTGATCCACAAAGCACAGCTGTTGCCAGGGGTATGCTTAGTGGGTGGGACAAAGACGGACGGACAGGTTGTGGATAGGATAGTGAAAAGTAGGGTGTCAGAGGGAGAGAGCTGGGAGTTGAAGTACCGGAGGAGACTGATTTTGGAAGTCAGTGGTTAATGCGGAAAATTTTTGAGAAAAGAGTCAGATTCTGCATGGCAAGAAGGAAAGTAAAATTTATGGTCGTTGTCGTTCGGTTCGTCTATCTTCATCTAAATCAAGTGCAATTTTTTTTGTGAGAATTTCTGTGCTATTCTGTTGAAGACGCGGGAATACGATATTTTAATAAATTAAGTATATAGAATTATTAAATTAAAAAGAAATGGTATTGAAGTTGTTTAATGCTGCGTAAAAAAAAGTAGTTTCGATTTCCTTTCATTGTCGTCGAATTAGAAAAGTAAAAAAGTGGCTTCGACTTTGTATAAAAATCGTAATAATATCGCATAGAAAGGTGAATTACATCGGGACATCAATTTTTTCAAATTTTTCCCGATTATAAGGGAAGTAAATGGATACGGATCGACCGCTGAAGACCAGACTCCTCCTACCCAGAGCGGCAAAAATAAAGATAAGTCCAGCTTATTAAGATAAGCATAAGTTCCTAAATATAAGTATGAGTAGAATGTATAAATTAGTTTAAAGCGTGAGTGTAATACGGTCTCAACGGAGCGTGGCGGTGGCGCGCTCGGTAAGAATAGCCTACACTGGTCGAGGAAGCTCCTAAGAGTAGATAGTGGTAGAGCGAAAGCGGGGTTTCAGTTAGTCCTTGTTGCCTGAATTAGGCAGCCTATGGGCAGCTTAGTGGAGGCCGTAGTAATTGTCCGTGTATGAGTGTGTTTGTATAAAAAAATAAATAAATTATGGTAGGCTAAGGTGGAGACAGGAGGGGAGGATGAGGAGAGGCTGATCGGGACGGAGGAATCCGGTGGAGAGGTGAGTGGTATAAAAAATAAATGATAAACGTAGAATAGGTTAGGTTAGAGTAGAACTTCATGTTTGCCCCACGATCTGGCACAGCGGGTTGGGAACCCACCAAAGAAAAAAAGGAGTGAGCTAGCCAATATGTCAAAGTCATTTATGCAATTGAAAATTTTTGGAAACATTATTTTACTCTGCAATCCATTAATGTTATAGGACAGTATTTTGATGCTAATTTCACGAGTCCTTTCAGATGAGCTACTTTCTACACCACTGGTGCACTGAATGTTTTGATTTAAAGCTCCTTGTTTTCGTTCACTTAATTCTAGTTTTCGTAAATTCACAAATTTTAAATGAAGTTTTTTGACATAACATTTTCTAATATACTAAAATAACTACTATCTACTATCTGTATGGCAGTTTCTTCCAATATATTATCCGCTCGCTGTCCGTTGCACATTAGCACTTTACTTGTATTGTAACACATCCACTTATTGCCAATGTTAATGCTGTCATCGCGAACAAAGATTTTCCTGGTGTTATCCATAGTCGATAATTTTGCTTTCAGTTGCAGCAGCGCCACCTTATTCTGTTGTCTTTCCGCACTTAAGTCCTTTTCAATGAAAATCATAGTACCACTCAACTTTTTTGCGTTTTCAAAACTTCTTCAGACATTTCATCTGAATCTAGTTCAGCCACCATTCCAAATTTGCCATTATGCTCATGTAGCTGTCGAACTTTTCTCACTTTTACTTGTTGCATTTGCAATTTTTCCTTGAACCATTTTTCAAAGGCATTTCGAGGTGGTCCAACATTAGTGAGTCCTTTAACTATTACATTTCTCTTCTTACTCTGCTCAATTAAGCGCGAAAGTTCTTTTCGATCAGATTCACGGTCTTTTTTCATCAGTGCTAGTTCAGTCTTAAGTTCTGCATTCTCTGCCTTTAATTCAGATATTTGACTTTCAATATAGGTTTTAATTATTTCGATATCGGGTTTTGTTGCAACTTTTTCAAATTCTTCTTCGAATTTTAATTTCATGCTGTTAATAGCCATCACAATATCCGACAGCGATGGCTCCGGAGATGTTTGTGCCAACTTGCGTTTAGCAGAAGTTTGCGCAAACACGGGGGTGGTTTGCGCATTATCCATTTCAAACTTTTGCTAAAAAATATGGTAGCACCTAATATGACAGCACTTTGTTTATAGTATTTCGGGCGCGAAAAATGTTCCGCTTGCTTCCACACACAATGGTCCGGAGCAGAGGAGGTCTTTAGGTGGTCCCCTCCTTCCAAGTCAGTCACCTGCGTAGCAACGATGAACGGGCAATAGCAGGGCCTCCCAGCAACAGTCTCAATTGGCACCAACAAAACAACAACAGCAAAAGGGCGCGAGACAGTCTACACCAACCACAACAGCAGCAGCAAAGGCGGTATAACTGGCGTAATGAATTTATATTACTTACAGATCCTCTTAATTCAACGGCACTCAAGCGTCAGCTGTTAAAATTTCACCCAAATTCATCGATTAGTTTATTTGTTGTAGTCGTTTGAAGTAGGCAACTTTTGTGTTTCTTGAAAAATGGAAAAAGCGAATTTCGTACAGTGATTAAACACTATTATTTGAAAGGGAAAATGGCGAAAGAGACAAAAGAAAAGCTCGATACACATTACGGTGAGTCTGCTCCATCAGATTACATGGTAAAATATTGGATTGCTGAATTTAAACGCGGCCGAGCAAGCACTGCAACAATACCATCAACAGGAAGGCCAAAAGAGGTGGTTACTGAAGAAAATATCAAGAAAATCCTCGATATCGTTATGAATGATCGCCGAGTCAAGTTGCGTGAGATTGTTGAAATGGTAAACATATCATATGAACGTGTGTTCAACATTTTGCATGAACATTTGCATATGAAAAAGCTATCGGCAAGATGGGTGCCGCGTTTGCTCAGTGTCGAACAAAAACGAGTTCGACAGACCACTTCACAGCGGTGTTTGGACATGATAAAGCGTATTCCTGTTGATGTTTGGCGTCGATAAATAACTGTTGATGAAACGTGGGTCCACCACTACACACCTGAAACCAAAAATCAATCGAAACAATGGGTGGAAGCTGGTGGAAGTGCTCCGAAGAAGGCGAAGGTAGTGAAATCGTCTGGCAAGGTTATGGCCAATGTATTTTGCACACGGAATATTGTTCATCGATTATCTTGAAAAAGGATCCACAATCACAGGAAAGTATTATCGTGCATTATTGGATCAATTGATTGATGCAATCAAGGAAAAACGACCACATTTAAAGAAGAAAAAAATGCTCTTTCTTCAAGACAACGCACCAGTTCACACAGCATTAGATACCAAACTTGAAAAAATGGCTCGCAGGAAAAAGATTCATCTCAAACGAAGAAGTGATTACCGAGACTAACGCGTATTTTGAGGCGTTCCCGAAATCGTATTATTCAGATGGTATAAAAAAGTTGGAATATCGTCTTACTAAGTGTGTCGAAGAAAAAGGAGACTATATTGAGAAATAAATGGTTTTTGAAATAAAAACGTGTTTTTCCTACTTAGGTAGCTTCAATATGAATCTGCCCTCGTATATATATATATATATATATATATATATATATATATATATATATATATATATATATATATATATATATATATATATATATATATATATATATATATATATATATATATATATATATATATATATATATATATATATATATATATATATATATATATATATATATATATATATATATATATATATATATACTCGTATATATATGTAATGTCTTTATAAACCACGAGTTTACTTATCAGAGTTCAGTGCTAGACTGATTGTACTTTATTTAGTTTAACTTTGCTTAGGCTTAATATATAACAATGTAACAGTACGTATATAAGAACTAATAATACATATGAATATAAGAGAGAGAAGAGTATATAATGGGAATATTTACAAAAGACAAATAACCCAATAGGAATACTACAACTCTCCACTCTAAATGAAAAATATACTCAAAACTAATATATACTCATTTATTTAAATATTTAATTCATAGATATTTAAATTCTTAGCCATATATTACAATAATGTATATCAGTTAACATTGGAATTAAGTCCTCAACAGATGAAGTACAATAATAATTGTATAATGATTTCAATTAAGATAATTTATGTATATAAATTAAATTATAATCAGCTTCAATTCCAGTACTTCCTGTTTCCTTTTTACAATGTTAATCTTAATAAATAAAATTCAATCAAAATTCAACAATTCATTTTGTTGTTACTCACAATATTCAATTTCAAAGAAAAAAAACCTACTCTTTATAATTAATTTTATTTTTTCGTTCACGCAAGCGTCCCTGCGGAATTTCTGGTAATTCACCATCCTCACCGCCCTCCGAGATTTTCGAGTCCACAACTTGGTTTGCACTGGTTTCCGGGCCTGCCGCTGTATCTTTAAGAGGATCAGAATTATTTAGGGTGTCAGAACTACGATTAGTGACCATTTGGTCGATGTGACGTTTGATCAATCTATTGGTTTTAGAGATTGTGCAAGTATACGTTCGTAATCCTAGCCGCTCTTTTACTGTTGCCTCTTGTCAATTACTCTTGTTTGGGTCGGAATAATCTCGAATGAATACTGGTGCACCTTCTTCGAAGATCATATCTCTAGAACCTCTATGGTTCTTCACGTTGTTAAGTAGCTTTCTTTCGATTTCACACTTTACTAGAGGTGGTTTGAATAACCTGTAGTACAATGCTTCATAGCTCTATAGGCAAAAAGAAACCTATCGATTATAACATCTAAATCTTCACAATTGTCACTGGTGAAGTTTGCTATCAGGGACTTCTTAAATGTTTTTATAAAATTTTCTGCTTGACCGTTTGTAGCAGGAAAGCCTGGTGGGTTTAACATATGTTTTATGCTATTCTTTTTTAGAAAATTTTGAAACTCGCCTGCCGTAAACTGGCTACCGTTGTCGCTAACCAAAATGTCAACTAAACCGAACCTACTGAAAATTTCTCTTAGCTTTGTAACTATAAAAGCAGTTGTGATATGTTTGGTTTTAAAAATTTCAACCCATTTTGAATATGAATCTACTACTATGAGGAAGTAACTATTTTTTATAGGTCCCGCAAAGTCTAAATGAATTCGACACCAAACGGAAGTCGTTGGCGTCCATGGAATTAGTCCACTTTTCTCTGGACTTGGTTGCAGCTTTTTGCACGAAACACAATTGGAAATTAATGTCTCTATGTCCTTATCTATATTAGGCCACCATATATAGGATCGAGCTAAAGACTTAGTTTTTACGATGCCCATATGGGAAGCATGTACCTCAGTTAAAATTCGTTTTTTTAAACTGTTAGGAATTATACTTCTAAATCCCCATAATAAACAACCATACTCCACGGAGAGTTCTGAGCTTTTGTTCTGGAATCCTAGAAAAGTTTCACTTTTCAATGAACTTAACTTTCCACTTTCCACAGCTTCTTTCACCTTTGATAGACAAGGGTCTCTTGTAGTTTCCCTAGCAATTTTTTTGAAATTTAAATGTTACTCATTAATTGCTGAAATGAAATTAATATAGTTTTGTTCTATATCCTCGTTTAGATTGAGAATTTGCGGTAGTCGGGATAGATTGTCAGTAAAGTTTTCGGAACCTGACAAAATCAATGCCCATCGCTGTATTCGAGCTGCTGCCATCACAGGTAAAGCCTTGTTTTCTCCGAAAATGGATAAAAGCTGTTTGTGATCCGTTTGTAAGACAAACTTATTTCCTAGTAAGTATTGTCTTAATTTTGTGACAGAGAATACTATAGCCAATGCCTCTTTTTGGATTGTACTGTAGTTATGCTCGGCTGGTGAAAGTGCCCGGGAAACCAATGCAACAGGTTTTCGAGTACCGTTAGGATGATCATGAGACAAGGTTCCAGCTATTGCCACATTGGATGCATCTGTTTCTAGAACTATTGGACAACTAGGATTGAATAAATTTTGAATAATAATTTACTAGTCCGATAAACGCACGTAGTTCAGAAATATTCTTGGGAACAGGTTGGGAACAACTGCAGAAACCCTGTCTTTATTTTTGGACAAACCATTTTGATCAATGTCAAATCCCAAGTACGAAATTTTTCTTTGAAAGAAAGAACATTTCTGTGCATTTAATAATAACCCGACGTTTTCAAGTTTCGCCAGCACTCTTTCAATTGTCTTAATGTGTTTTTCTAATGAATCTCCCGAAATCACTATATCGTCTAAATAACATACCACGTTAGGAATACCACGTAAAACATTTTCAATCGTCTTCTGAAAAATTGTAGACGCTGGCTTAGCGCTAAAAGATAATCTTGTGACTTTAAAAATGCCCATGTGCGTGCTCCATGCACACAATAGTTGGGAACTTTCGTCTAACTCCAACTGGTTGTACGCATTGGACAAGTCCAACTTAGTAAAGTAAGGGCCTTTGAGTGAAGCGAATATCTCTTCTATTCTCGGTAGTGGGTATTTTACTTCCAAAAGATATTTATTAATAGTCGACTTGTAATCGCCGCATATACGCAAGTCGCCGTTTGATTTCAAAACCGGCACCAATGGCGTGCCCCAATCTGAATCATCTGCTAATACTAAAAATCCTTTCTCCACTAATTCACCAAGTTGGCATTCTATTCTACCACGCCATGCCAAGGGCAAGGGTCTTGGCTTGCAAAAAATGGGTCTAACATTTTCTTTTAATTCTCATTTTATTGAACATTATATTTCCCTAACCCACTGCTAAAAACGGTACGGAATTTGTTTTTTAATTCCGACTCTACCTCTTTTAAGCTAACTACAGGGCTTATTTCCATACCAAAAAATGACAAAAATCTCGGCCTAAAATGGGACGACTACGCGTCTTGCTAACTATTATTTTTAATTTTTTTTTCTGATTACGATATGTTATACTTGCACAAAACTCACCCATAGTGTCAATTGCATCGCCATTATATGTAAAGAAATGATCCTTGCACTGGTATAGTTTCGTTGCTTGAAAATGTTTGTTGTAATGCCCCCTCGAAATTAGAGAACAGGCTGCGCCAGAATCCAGGACAAATTCAAGCTGAACACCATCAATTTCAGCATTAAGGATAAAAGGAGGGGGCGGTGTTGACTGTTGTTGTTATTGACATGATCTCTGCCAAGATGAACTGCTTTGCTGCTACTACTGCCGCCGCTGCTTCTGCCTGCTTGAAACGCCCCATGCGCTTTGTTACTGCACTAACCTCAAAATTTTCTTGTTGCATATTTGCATGTACTTTGGCCTCTGTCATTCTTCAACGCTTTTTCGAGCGTTAGGTTTTATCCTCCTCACACAGCCTTTCGGAAGCTCTTCCTTCTAATCCTGTCACAAACTTGTTGAGCACAAAAGAATCGAATTGTGTGCTAAATTTGCAGTTCCTCGCTAACTTTTTTAAGCGAGTAATCCAGTCAGAAACTGACTCTTCCTTAATTCTGGATGCGTCAAACAATTTTTGGCGTAACTTTTACATTATAGGTGATGGTGCTATTATATCTCCGGATACGGCTCCTGACACAGACGCAAAAACAGCAAATTATTCCTTGCGCCAAAACAATTTTCAAATTGTAACGATTGCCAACGTCAAAATAAAGTGAGGTTGGGCATAAATCTCCAAAAGGTGAATCCACTCAAAGTCGTAGTAAATCCACCCAAAGTCGTGGTAAATCCACCCAAAGTCGTGGTAAATCCACTCAAAGTCGTGGTGTGTCCGCTACGGACGCTGGCAACGAAAAAGACTTTTCTTTCTCTCTGTTCTCTGGTTAAAACTACATTCCATTTAGTTTCCTTAGCGATAGCCAACATCATTGTTTTAAAACTGCAAATTTATGATGAACAAAACTTTCGGAAAATAGTTAACGATTTTGAAAGTAATAAGAAAAGTTTTTACACAACAACTTGAAAAAATTGTAAATCGTTTATCAGTGATTCTAAAAGGGATTGAACCAGGAATTAATCCAAGTGAAGATACAAGAAGCACTAGCATGTGAATGTTTAAAAACTAGGTCAGTGTACTCGTATAATATAATTAATAGAAAGAAGACTTCACAACCACTATACTGAGTAGAGGTAGAACCAACCACAACAAAGATGCACACAAATGAGACACACCCTACATAACTTAAGGTAACGATTACATATGACAATCTTGGTAGAAGAAAACGTTGTAGAAATATGAAAAATACCAGACTTGATTGACTGTGGTGTACTAAAAATATGCATCGTAATCAGTTAAATGCAATATCATGATATTATTTATCTTCGAGCCACTCATCCGTAATAATAAAAGTCATTGATTTACGTGCAAACAATAATATCTAACATAGTTACAAACTGGGTAAAGTTTCGCAAGTACGTCAGTTCTAAATTTAACCAAAATTTACCAAACCAGTTTACAAATAGACAAAGCTGTATTAGCTTTTTCCAACGTTCTAAGAAAAGCTGCACACTATTCCACACAAACACAAACTAAATTCTATTAAAAAAATAAGAACGTCAATTGAAATTCTACATAGTGATAAGCATGCTAGACTTATACTCACAGGGTGGCAGTTTGAAATCCTGCCCCGGGCTTGATCCCAAAAATGATTCTTTCTAAAAAACATTTTCTCTTCGAATCGAAGGCCTCAGTAGCTTGTACTCAATCCCCTAAGCCTTTGCAGTTTTAATTGAATATGTTGTACGATATAATATTAATAAGAAAATTGCGAAGGGAGTGACAAAATAGTAGATCGTGGCATCACTCAAAAGTCAAATGGAAAAATGCAGTTCAAAAGTTCGCGGAACCTTAGATCAAGAGAAGACTAAATTATCCTCCTCAACAGCACCTGACTATTCTTTATGGAAACAGACCAAAAAACTTGAAAATATCGATTGGCTCGAGGTTCCCGTACGTACTTATAGCAGCAATTGGGCCAAATCTGATGTACTTTTGTTGAACATCTAATTACAACAATGTACCACTCTCACTATTGACTAGTCAAGCTACTACAAGGACCACAAAAATACAATTCAGACACGTTACTAAAGTAATAAACAAGCAATTACACCCGAGAAGGGCACCTAGATATGAGCTCATAACTAGTAAGATGATTATTGGGCTTCCAGGATTTGCAGCAGAATTTGCAGGCATTTACCTACATATAGAATCCAGTACTCCCACTTGATATTACCCGAAAGCGTAGAAGACCCCGTAAATCACCGTGATACCTAAACCTAGTAAATATCCAACGCTTCTATCCACTTAGAGGCCCATTAGTCTCATACCAGGGCTGTCAAGCTATTTGAACAATTATTTTTGTGAAGTTGCACCCATGTTTAGAGAGCTATAATGTAATCCAACAACACCAATTTGGATTCCGAGAAAAGCATGGGACGGTTGAACAAGTAAAATTAATTGTACCAGAGAAACATACTGTTCTATAGAGCAAAAAGTATTTCCATGCAATATTTTTAGTCGTAGTTTAGGCATTTGACAAGGTTTGGCACGAGGGACTAATAAACAACATAAAAAAGCTACTGCCTGTAAGCGTTCACGAACGCTTTAAATGATTCTTAATGAACAGAGTTCTTAACCGGTCAAGTACATAGGAGTCTATAATATAGGAGTAGGTATTATATTTGTGGATTGTAGATAGAAGCTTATTCAGGTACGAAACTAATTTCGCTGGATTATCACCACATCTCAATATAACTTCCTTTTCATGTATATATATATATATATATATATATATATATAAATATATATATATATATATATATAAATATATATAATATATATAAATATATATATATATATACATATGGGATAATAGTTTCTCCTGATATGAAACTGATTTCGCGGGATTATCCCTACTCCTATTTAATATATTGTTTCGAAATTGCCCTCTTGACAATTTATTCTGTTACGAAATTGCCCTTCTGGCAATTTACTCTAACTCTCAATATTCGGATTCATACCACTGGCTTGTGTAGTAATCAGACAATCGCTGGTTAAATTAAAATAATTAGTGTTATTTAATTATTGCAATTTACATATTTAATATTAGTCTTAAAGTTTAGTTTATTACAATTTACACTTGATATTTTTGAATTTAAATAAACACACTAAAAATCTAACTCGCCGGATATTCTGTATACGACCCCTGGAGCCGCTGAGTTTACCCCGGCTAGAGAAAATAGTCGTTACAATTCTATGTATGTACATTTATGTATATTATATTATAATTATAAGTATGAAAATATATAGTAGTATAAAAATGTGTATATGTCCAAACCTATTCCCCGGAGTTGAGCGGTTTTCGATCAACCTTATCTTCCAAGTGTTGTGATAATCTCCAGTTCTTGTTCTTGGGCGGCACCAGGCTATTCTTGGAACTAGTTGTGGTGATGATCGATCGATGTTATGGAGCTACTTCATTCATTTCCCCACAGACCACTACACAATGCAAATGATGATGAAGATATACGAATAGTTTACGATGGATACCTTGTCGCCGAATATTGTTGTGATCGACGGATGTGTATATTTCCTATTTCATGGTGGAGTGCTGTCAATTGGCTGATCTAATCTTCCGCTGCTGTTATTTTGTATGCAGGAGAAATGGTCGCATGTTGCGAGGACGTCTAGCTCTGTTATTATGCCAAATTTTGCATATGACGAATGCATGGAACTGGCGACGATGAAGTATCCTTGTATGATTATAAAGTAATTTTTCAATATGCAGTCTTACATATTGAACAACTTAATGTTAAGCTTAAAGCTAAGGCACTAACGGCTAGGGTTTTCGGCCTATATTTTATTTTATTGTAGTTGATGCGTTAAATTTCAAAAAAATTTTCGGAGGATCTTAGTATTTTCTCAGTGATCAAATAAATTTCAGGTACTTTTTCAATATAAGTTATGAAGAATCTATTGCCTTCGGCGCTTCTGTGTTGTGAGTTAGAATCAAGCTACCTACGCGTAGTTGACTCACAGCACCGACTCCTATTAAATTCATTAAGAACGCACATATTTTTAGGGTGCAAATATTGTAAATGAATAGTATTTATGCATTAATTATCATGTAAGCTTTTAGGGTATTACAGTTCCGCAGTCGATTCGACGAGGGCAGCGTAATGCACCGTTGCCACTTTTCAAGTAGATCAGTGGACTTGAGCCACTGACACCAAATAACAACTGCGTAACTGGAACACCAGAAAAGTCAAGACGTAGACTGTAATGTTCAGCTGTAGATAGTATATAAGAACTAGTATTTTAAGAATAGAGCTCTCTTGTGATTGGAAACTTAGAATAGTGCAGTGTTTATTTAACAAAGTGGTGTAGGTTTTACAGGTTACCGCGACAGGACATTCCAGAGGACGTCTCTCGCCGACAAGCAGATAAAGACCCCAACATTTTGGCGCAGCCGGTCTAAAGGACCTATTGGAGCAATCCCAGGGCAAGGAACCCTGAAGCAGCGAGGCATCCTGCAACGAATTCGAAGGACCTCATCTAAGGACACTGTGGAAAAAAGGATGTCATCGGGAAAAATAATGGTGAGTAGAGTGTATAGTAGCGTAAAATAAGTAGATACTTCTCCGACCCTGAAGGCGCCGTAGCGCTGGTCAAAGAAGTTGCGACAAAAAGGCGCGTTTGCGCTGTTGCAAGCAGCTTTGTATGGCAACCATAAACCGTCAGTATGATCGGACGGTCTATGTATGTTCATCCTAGCTGTGAGGATTTTTTTTGTAGGGGCTTTGAGTTTGTTTGTCGTGAGGGACATTTGTATTGTTTATTAAGCCATGCCATCTGTATTGGAGACATTTAAATTATTTTTATAATTTATGTTTTAAAAAACAAACATGGAACATTTGATTTGAATATTTGGCATTTTGAGATTAGGGTATTAGAAAAAAAAAATATTTGTTTACAACACGTGTTGTGCATCAAGTTTATGTAGTTCGGAAACTACAATTTGCGTAGCGACGTTAAAGTAATTTTACGTACTGAAAATACGAAGCATGCAAGCATATCATTGTGCGAAAATGAAAATGCGTATGATTCTACGGTAAAATTTCCTTCTTTGGGTATGAATGTTTTTGGAAATAATTTTGTGAAACTTCCGCGGAATTATGAGAAATATTTTGAAAAAAAAAATTTTTTTGTTTGTTACTATTAATATAAGTATAATTTTTATGCTAGTGAAAGTATAATTGTTGTACTAGAATAAGTATAATCTCGGTATATAGTTTATTTCCGCGGCATTACACTAGGGAAAAATGGAAACGAAATTGTGTTGAGTGAGAATTTAAGCACTCACAATTGTTTTATTTTTCTCTTTGCTTTTAAAGAAAACAAAAGTTGGCAATGAACCTGGAAGCACTAAGCGACAAACGAAGGATATAACGTCGTTACTGAAGGACGGAAAGCGGTTTGGGGCTAGAAAAAGAGGAGGAGAGCAAACGCGGGAACGGAAGCGACTGGCGTATTTGAGGAAAATACTGGAGGAACAGCAAACTGTGGAGGTCCCTATGCCGTGGGATCAGGCTAATAGATTGTGGCAAGAGGTTAATAGTATATTTGTTATTCATAATTTGTTAGTTTAATTACCTTAACTTGTTTTTAAAAAAAAAGAATTGTTTATTAATAAAATTTATAAATATAAAGAGAAAGAAAACGAGTTTGTACCATTTATTACGGCGTCATAGATAAGAATTTGTTCGATCTATGGAAACGCCAAGAGAAGCGATAAAATTGCTGGAAGCTCAAAAGCTACAGAGCGAGGCAATTCAGAAGAGAATCAGAAATTGCAGGAAGGACAACAAAGCAAGGAAAAACAGCGCGTACTACCGCAAGCGCATAACGGAGTTGGAAGCCTTGTTGAATGTATTCAATAGCAGCAACGAGGAATTGTTAAAATTTAAGGACTGTTGTGGTGACAAGGAGTACTTCACCAAGGATTACGCGTTACACGTCAACGGTTTGACACGAGACTGGTTGACTAAATTCAAGTTGGATTTAGAAGAGCTGGAAGCACAGGAGGATAGTCCTAGTTCGCAGGAGGACAAGGCTCGAGACAAGCTTAGGTCTCTGCAAACTGAGGTAAAATTGTTCGCAGAAAAATTGTTTGAACAATTAGAAGCGGCAACCAGCAAGAGTGAAGCCCAGGTACTCTGGAGATTAGCGAGAGACGGTGGAAACCTGTCAACTCTGGAAGCAGCAGACCAAGAGTTAGCTACTATTCAGAGTCGGACGGAAAAAAAACTTTTCCAAGTCTTCAAAGATACTGAAGAGTTGAAGATAAATACGGAATTTCTTGAAAATAAAACTAGAGTACTTTCTAGGCAACTCCGGGAAACTGAGGAAGCCGCGTCGCATCTGGAGAAGGAAAACTTGGAGCTCAAAAGAATCGGTGCACCCACTAAGCCAGCAAGAGTGAGATCGGCTTCAACCTCTCAAATTTGAACGCAGACAGTACTAGCTCTGCCACCAGAAGTTCGCTGGCCGGAGTATTTAACTCCGGAAGGGATAGGTCGTGTGGTAAAGCCTAGATTAGTATTGACTGGAGAAAGTGAAGCGGAGTTTCTATTTGACGCATCGGAAATCGGTGTCGAGCCATTTTCTCCAGGAAGTCCGATTAATAATAAAAATCAGGGTTATCCGCCAAAGGAGCCAGAAGCAGTAACGGTACAGGAAAGTCCCATTACAGTGGACAATATTTCGCCGATAGGAACAAACGGTCGAAGACTAATAAGTTTGAGTCCGTCACTGGTTAAGTATCTCTCAGATTCGGGAGAAGAAAATCTGGAAACCCCCACAAAGGTTAACGCTAATTTATTATCAAAACTTAAGCAAGCACATAGGAGTAAAATGGGCATTCTGGAAGTAGCTCATGCGGTGGAGAAGCTGGTGCCCATGTTCTCAGGAGTCGAGTTGTATGATCTGAAAACTGAGATACGGCGCTTCAAAGAAGGTTGTGAGTTGGCGCAACAGAGTGTTATACGCACTTTTAGATCGGACATATTTGAAACAAAAGTCGTACGACTGTCTTGTACGGGAAATACAGGAATCAACTCAGAAACCAGGGGAGGAATTGAGAGCCTGGGGACGAAGGATCCAGTCTCTGGGGAACGCTGCTGAGACAGAAGCCAACAGGCAGTTTCCAGGAAATGTTGCGGCATACAAGGCTCAAGTAGAACGAGCTATGATTTCTGTGTTTAAGGCAGGTCTGATAAATAGAGACATGGCTAACTATACTCTTAACCTCACGCATAGGTGTATGGCAGAATTAGTCGTTGCGGTCTCTTCCGCTGAAGAAGCAATCCAACAGCGAGCGACAACAGGTGGAATCTGTTGGAATAATGCTCCTGCAGAGGTAGGACCGGTACAGCAGCGGAACCCAAGGACAGTCGGCAGATTGTTGGATCAAGTCCCGCAACAAAGAGACCAAGGATTCCTAGTCGAGAGATTCCAGCCGAGGAAACCCATTTGTTCATTCTGCCATAAGCCAGGCCATACAAGGGATGAATGCATTACACGCAAGAATACGCCCTATTGTATGGAGTGCCAAACATATGGTCATGAGGCAAGTAGACAGTGCCAAATAGATATTAAATGGGATCAAAATGAAAGGCAGCCGGGTACGAGGCGCCCGGATCCACCCTTAAGGGACAGCAGGGGCAGTAGTCCTCGAGTCAATTCTACTGAAGGGAATAACCATGGAAGAAATCCTTTCAGCACTGGGAATGGTCAACAGCGGCCAAATAGGAATACTAGAGGAGGACAAAGATTAGGCAACAACCAACAGGGGTTGAAATGCTTTTCATGTGGTCGGATGGGACATCGGGCAGCGGAATGCAGGGATAGACAATCCCAACAACGGAACCAGGGAAACTTCCAGCGGCCCAGTCGACGCCAGTAGACTGGAAAGCCAAAAGAAAGGAAGTAACAGTTAGGCCGGAGGTAAGTGTGACTGGTAATGTAGGAATTACAGTCCAGGAAAAGGAGGAGCAAGAGGCTCTCCAATACCACGTACCAAGCAACGTAAGAACAATGGTTCAAGTTACGGAGGAGCAAGAGTCTCTCCGGGAGAAAATTGTTGATTGCGTATTGATTTGGGTAACTGTGATGATTCTAGTACTTAGATTAAGTTTTAATAAGGTTAGAGAGTATAGGCCAATCGCCGCGTACGTGGTACGAGGATGTATAGTTAAGATATTAGCGGTAATTTTGAGGGCGTATAGGATTGTAAGGCATAACTGCGGTGCATGGAGGAGGAAATTGAAAGAGTTAGGAAGTAGATACGCGTCCATTTTGGAGTCAAAAGGGCGTTGTTTCGTGGTGAGCAGGGTAGGAGATGCTTTCATCGAGATACCCTGCAAGGAGGCAGCTAGTGGAAAGCTAGTGCCTTTGGTAGATTCAGGGGCGGATACTAGCCTCGTAAAATCTAGTGTTTTACGGAAAGGACTAGATGTAAGAACGCTTAATGGAGCGTTCGGAGGTTGCATCAGGACACTGGGGTCACTCAAAATAGGGCCCAGTGAAGTTAAGGGCATGAGTTTTAGAGTGCACGCAGTCGAATTGGAAAGGGAAGGTATCCCGGCCGATGGGATAATTGGCCGCGATAATCTCTGGGGCCGCACCATACTGGATGCGCTGGAGAAACAGTTATCATTTTATGATGATAATAAGAATAGAATCCTTACTCTCCCATTGAAGTCATGGCAGGAAGGAACCGTGAATAGGGTTAAGGATTTTATGGAGGTAGTGAACGCAAGATCAACCAGGGTAGTTACTATGCATGTAAACACGAAACTTCGGACTCTTGTTTTGCACAAGCAGCAGCTAGCGGACGGCGTATATATGGGAGAGACCATAACGCACGTTAACAAGGGTAAAGTGTACGCTTGTGTACTAAATGCATCAGAAGAGGACTACTATATGGATAAGGATTTTAGGCCTAAGTTCGCTAGTTATGATAATTTTAATGAACCGAGTTATGGATCGGTTAATCAGATTAAGCAGGTAGATATAAGAAAAAGAATGGAGAGAGTGCTAGAATCACTGAAGCTAGACCCAAGCGTAAATTCAGAAGAAAAGGCATCGATAGAAGCCATTTGTGCGTCATTCCATGACATATTTTTGCTGGAAGGAGACCAGTTGACATATACACCAGAGGTAGAGCATGAAATACCTACCAGGGTGGATCAAGCACCAATTAACCAGAAGCAATACAGAGTCCCACAAGCTCACAAAGATGAGGTAAATAGGCAAGTGGAAGGGATGTTGAAAGTTAACATAATTTCACCGAGTATCGCGCCTTGGAATTCGCCAATAATTTTGGTGCCAAAGAAGGGAGGTGCTCAGGGTCAGAAGAAGTGGAGAATGGTCCTCGATTTTAGGAAATTGAATGACGCCACTATGAAGCAGGTGTTCCCGATACCAAGGATAGAAGAGATACTGGATCAATTGGGACACAGTAGATATTTTTCTACACTTGATTAGGAAGTTGCTACCACCAAGTTCTGGTGGATACCCAAGATAAGCAGAAAACCGCGTTCAGCACCGGTTTGGGGCATTATGAGTTTAATAGAATGCCGTTTGGATTAACAGGAGCACCGGCTTCCTTCCAACGGCTAATGAACCATGTGCTAACAGGCTTGAAAGGGTTAGATTGTTTTGTGTATCTCGATGATATTGTAATTTATGGGAAGAACTTGCAGCAGCATTCGCAGCGCTTGTGCAAGGTGCTCCAGAAATTACGAGAACACAATTTGAAATTGAACACGGAGAAGTGTCAATTTTTGCGAAGAGAGGTGGTTTATTTAGGCCATCGTTGCTCAGAGGCAGGAGCACTGCCTGACCCGCAGAAGGTGGAATGCGTTGGAAATTTAGCGGTGCCAAGAAATCGAAAGGAAGTGCAAGCGTTCCTAGGACTAGTGAACTATTATAGAAAGTTCGTGGAAGGACTAGCCGGAATTGCGTTGCCAATTAAAAAGTTGCTACGAAAAGAAGCAAAGTTCGAATGGACAGGGAGCTGTCAGCAAGCATTCGAGAGGCTAAAAGAAATAATTAGCTCGCCACCAATTTTGGCGTACCCCGACTTTGAGCAAACCTTTTTGTTGACCACTGATGCTAGCAATGAAGCATTAGGGGCAGTATTGTCGCAAGGGGAAGTCGGTAATGACCGACCAATACCATTCGCAAGCAGAGCGCTTAGCGACACGGAGAAGAGATACTCCACAATAGAAAAGGAATTTCTAGCCATAGTATGGGCTACAAAGAATTTTAGGGATATACACTGATCGCCAGCCGTTGAGAGGCATAGCCAATTTGAAAGACCAAACGTCTAGGCTAGCCAGGTTCAGACACATATTGTCTGAGTATGATTTTGAAATCATATACAAACCTGGGAAAAAGAATCCTAATGCGGCTGCACTCAGCAGAGTACCGCAGGCACAGAAGGTATCAGTAGTGCAAACGAGGGCCAAAGCACGGTCAGATAAGGAGAAGGCCGAGAGAGTTCAAGGGGATAAAATTGATGCAGCAAGAAATGTTAGCAATGCGGGTGACGCTGCTAATGAACAAAGAGCCAGTAGTGTGGAATGGCTGAAGGATATAAAGGATATCCATGCAGTGTTAAAGGGTTTCCATGATTCGCCTCTAGGTGGACACCAGGGATTCTGGAAAACCCATGGCAGAATTAGACAAGTATACAAATGGAAAGGTATGCTCAAAGACGTTAAAAAATATGTAAAGAGTTGACCAAAATGCCAGGCCAATAAGAGTTCAAGGTTAACGAAAATGCCAATGGTTTTAACTGACACACCAAAACAGCCATTTGATAAAGTTCATATGGATATTGTAGGTATTTTACCTCAGACTGTTTCGGGCAATAAATACATCTTGACGTTCCAAGACGATTTCTCAAAGTATATAGCGTGCGTGGCTATACCCGATGCTGAAGCAAGTACATTGGCCAAAGCATTCTTTTATGAAATTATAGCACGATACAACATACCTAAGGTTTTGATAACCGACAATGGTTCAAATTTCGTATCAAAACTATTCTCAGAAACGTGTAAAATGCTGGGAATCAAAAAGTTGCACATAACACCATATCATCCACAGGCGAATGGCTCATTGGAACGTAGTCATCGACCTTTGGCGAGTACTTGCGCAGTTTTGCCAAAGAAGACGGCTCGAATTGGGATCAATGGTTGACCACTGCAATGCATGTACACAACAATAATGTGCATGTATCAACGAAGCAAACTCCGTTTAGGACGCTATACGGGTTTGATTTCAACATGCCAGCAAATTTGAAGCGCAAATGTGCGCCAGTGTACAATGCTGGTGACCCCAATAAAGTGCAAAAGTACCAGCTACAGCGAGCGCACGAATTGGTTAGAGAAAACCAGGATTGTGCTAAGCGGGTAGCCAGGGAAGCCTACAACAAAGTACTAAACCCAGTAGTTTTTAACGTGAGTGATCAAGTACTCATGAAGAATCAGGCTAGGAGAAACAAATTCTCACCTGTGTGGATAGGTCCATATTCAGTAGCAGAAATCCGTACCCCAGTTACAACATTCGTAACGATTAAGGGCAAGAATAAAAAGCTACACAATAATTTATTGAAATTGTTCCACATTAGACCACACAACTAAAGACATGTGTTAGCAGTGTTTTACAAGTGTAAACACAAGAATAACAACGTAAACATGTACGTGTGCGTATCAAATAACACACACAGTTCCGATTTTCAAAGTCAAGGCCAGCAGAAGTGTGCCAATTAAACTCGAGCAAGTAAAGTTGACGTAATAAAAATGTGCTTATTATGCACTATGGCCGAACGAAGCACAGTAGGGAAAAATATATATTTTTTTAATATTAAATGATAAATATTGCACGTAATTAAAAAATAAAATAAGATAGTAAGACAGTCGTATATGTACTGAAATTCGACGCATGAGCGTTAACGCCAGGCAACGGAACTGCTGGTGAAGTAAGTATGTATATATGTGTATAAGATAAAGAATGAATGTACGAATGTATATTTAAAGAAGTAAGTATTCTAGTTAAGAGGAATGGGTATGTGCGTATATATATTTTTGCAGATACTGCAGTCGGCTATATGTAAATATACTCGTACATAGGTTTTTACTGTTTATTGATTAGGAAATTAGCGTATGGAGATTTGAATAAATGTATATGTTGGGATATAAAAAAAAAATTTATAGTTAATTGGGAAAATAACATTAGTAATTAATTCTAGGTAATTTAAAGCGCCTCGAATGTATGTATGTAGCCATATACGAGCTAATTACAGGATGGAAAATAGAATCGTTAATGGATATATACATATCAGGCTAGAAGTAAATTTAAATAAAAAGTAATTGTATGCGATGAAAGATATAGTCATGCAATGGATAATGTTTTCACATAAACGGGTTTATCTTAAATATTCTGGTTTATGTCAGGGGGCAAAAGAATTTGCTCAGAATTGAAAAATTTAAAAAGATATGTAAGAGAGAAATGATATGAAAGGAATTATGAATTGTCTAAAGAAAAGAAAAAATATATAATATATTTATCTTTTTTATACTCGCTTATGAAAAATGGGCAACTAGTTTTGCCAAGAATTGATATAAAATTTTTTTTGGGCGGCATATAATTTAATTAGAAAATAATTGTTATGTATGAAGCAAATTGTTGTAAAATGTATATATTTGAGAAGGATTTAAAGTTTTAATGCCGCCAACAATTGTAAGAAAATGTATCATAGTTAATTAAGAGTATTTGTAAAGGAAATAGTTTTTGTTACTTGTTTATAGTTTGTTTGTTAAGACGTAGTAGATAAGCGATATATAGATTTAACTCCATTTTACTGTTTACGTTAGGAAAAATATTAAAAATTGAATGAATGTAATAGCTAGTAAGAATAATTAAAACTCGGCAAGTCCGATAAGCTAAGCGTATTGTTTTTAGATATTAAGGCATTGGCGAACAAACAAGGACATGTGGATGGTTCAATATTGTGCAGCATGAAACTGGAAGGGACTTCCTGCAGCGTCGAAGACTGAGTAAGATGTTAACCAACATCCAGGAGACCAGTAGATGAAATGCAAAAATGCAGCGAACAAAAATCTGACTGAATAAGAAGAAGTGAGAAGACGTGGAAGAAGGGTAATCAGTAAGCCGCAAAATGATAATACGAAATTTGCAACGATGATGTCCAGAGATAATTTTTGGGTGAAAAAAAAAAAATTAAAACGAAATTAGTGAGAATTCATTTTTATATGAAAGAGTGAAAGAGCTTTCAACTTCCCATGTGCGAGATGACTACGATTAAAGCTTATAAAAAAATGGAGATGGTATCGGCCGAATAGAAGAGTCTCTATCTGACTAGTAAAAGTCTACTAATACTTGAGTTTTATTGCATAACTGACGAAATGGCATGAAAAACACTAACATGTACGTTGTCCGTATAAAGAATCACTCACTAAGCGAATATCGAATATTTATTTTGACTTCGTCAGAAGCGCATCTAGTCGCGCAAGCTTGCATCATCTTTTTACGTACCGGTCCAGAAATAAAGGAGGGGTATGCAGAGTTCATCGAGGGACTTCACTCCGACAATGACGGTGGTCAATTGAACCAGCAGGTAGCAGAGGGCGCAATATAATGTAAGGTTTTATGTATAGAATAGAATTGTGTTATTGTTTCGATATTTGTATATACGCCAATGAGAAAAGAGTCAATTAAAGACCAAATTATAAAAAGGGGAATATAAAAAAAAAAATGATACATGAAAATAAGAAAAAGAAAAAAAAATAATAATAATAAAAAAATAACAATATGGAAAAGAAAAGAATAAAAAAGAAAAGAATAAAAACCGTGATAGAACCCAAATAAGGCGATTTAAAAAAAAAAAGATTTAAATAAAAACAAATTATATGTATGTAATATAGAGCTCAATCGATGCACATATTTGTTTGCAGTGCAAGAAAAATATTGTAGAGACTTAATGGAAGTTAGTTGCACTAACTTCCTTTAGAAAGAGGGGAGGGATGTTGTGAGTTAGAATCAATCTACCTACGCGTAGTTGACTCACAGCACCGACTCCTATTAAATTCATTAAGATCGCACATATTTTTAGGGTGCAAATATTGTAAATGAATAGTATTTATGCATTAATTATCATATAAGCTTTTAGGGTATTACAGTTCCGCAGTCGATTCGACGAGGGCAGCGTAATGCACCGTTGCCACTTTTCAAGTAGATCAGTGGACTTGAGCCACTGACACCAAATAACAACTGCGTAACTGGAACACCAGAAAAGTCAAGACGTAGACTGTAATGTTCAGCTGTAGATAGTATATAAGAACTAGTATTTTAAGAATAGAGCTCTCTTGTGATTGGAAACTTAGAATAGTGCAGTGTTTATTTAACAAAGTGGTGTAGGTTTTACAGGTTACCGCGACAGGACATTCCAGAGGACGTCTCTCGCCGACAAGCAGATAAGGACCCCAACATCTGTGTTTATTTTGATTTTAAACTTCGTAAATAAATTATTTGGTACTTAATTAAATATGACTGTGAGTTTGGAATCCCCAAACACTTTCAACACATTGACATTTCGTAAAACGTGAATTCGGCTGATTTACCTGTAGAAAAATATATTCGATATATGTATATATATATATATATATATATATATATATATATATATAAATATATATATATATATATATATATATATATATATATATATATATATATATATATATATATATAAATTATTGATTATATATATGGCGCACCCCTATTCAAGCATTTTATTTATTGAAAGGTTACTTATAGATATTTTTACATATTATTTACACATTACTAGCTTTTTACCCGGCGTTGCCCGGTTTTCCGACACGGAAATACCACGCGAGAGTCTATATGATAATTCGCAACATTATGATTACCGATCCGACTTTCAAATGGAGATTGTGAGGCGGCAATCCAGGCAATTCCAGAAGAGTTTAAAAATTAAGTTGGATTATTGACGACATAAATTTGGTTAGTAACGAAATTCACCGATTTGTACGTCGGCAATTCACCAGCAATTTCACTTTCAATCTTGAGATTCACCTAAACAAACACGACATTTTGTGCAATGCTTGGGAACACTTCTTGGATGAGTTCGGTTTTTGATTTGTCGAACTGGCAAAAATTGGCACGGAATGTGATACAGTCAATCGAAATGTCACGTGGATTTCGCCATTGCCAATCTTCAGCAATTGTTTTGAAAATACTTCACCAGATTGGTCTTTTGCAACTTGACACGCTTGTGCATATTTTATTTGACAATTTCAAATGGGGAGGGAACATAGTAGAGGCAGTTATCGTCACGGCCTACCTGCCCTACGATTCTATACTTCCCCCACCATCAAGGGAAGTCGTAAGTCTCTTTTTAAATATTTTTTATATTTCACTCACTATCAGCCAACTGAATTGTCTGCCTTAATTAGGCACAGAGTCTCAACGTTGGTCTCCGCATGATATTCTCCGGAATCCCACATTTTAAGTTTTAATGTGGGTCCCTGCTCGGGCGCCAGTTAAGGAACTCCCCGGAGGTAGCGCCAAAAAAAATACAGATGTGGCCGTCTACTTATACACTTTTATTACCATTCTGCTGGATGGTCCCACAAAAAGTGAATTTACAATCATAATTCTCTTAAAACTATACCTATTCGCTACACTGCTTAATTAATGTTCTGTTGTTGCTGCACTTCCTATAATGCAACGGTTCAACTTTGCCACGTGCGATATTGCACCGGACGCTCGTGTGCCATGGATTGCACACGCAGAATGTCAGCATATTTCATGCAGTTAGGCGAGTTGGCTGCCGTGTAACTTGGATAAAAAAGTATTGCGTGGCGGTATCCTTGGCTTGCTAAAGCGTTTGAAAGAGTTTTGGACAAAATAAATAGTACACTACCCTTAAACTATTATTACCTATTGAAAAGCAACAGACACTTTTACAGAAAATACGACGATGAATGTTCATATATATTACAAATTACAGCGGGAGTGTCCCAAGGTATATCTAATATATATTGCCGATATTCCAACCCCTGCAACACTAGGAACCATGATCCCAACGTTTGCGGGTGATACTGTACTCCTAGCGTCAAACCACGAAGAAAAATCCACGACAGATATGCTCAAAGAATAATTAAAAATGCAGTTCCCTGGTTCGAAAAATGGGGTAAAGAGGTAAATAAAGATAAATCTGTGCAAGTTGTTTATACTAAAAGAAATCTGAGAAACATCCTCTAACAATTAAAGTTGAAAGATTTAAAATTTAATCCAGCACAAAATAGCTTGGCATAATAATCGACGCCAAACTTACGTGGAGACAACACATAAAATGTAACCAATATGAAATAAGAGACAAATTCAGACAATTAAGTTGACGGCTACGAAGAAGTTCAAATTATAACTACATAATAAACAAAATATATATAAGACAATAATCATACCAATATGGAAATACGGGATAGAAATCTGGGGGACTGCGAGCAAAACCAACATACAACAGATCCAAAGAGCACAATCAAAAATTCTCCGTGGAATAACGAAGGCTGACTGGTACGTAACGAATGCAGACATTCACAATGATTTGAATATTGATACGGTAAATGAAACCACAAAAAAAATGTAGCAGAAAATACACGGAGCGTTTAAACCACCATATGCGTCAACTATCGGAAAATTTACCACAAATAATACTAAAGCGAATCGCAAGCACAGAACTTCCACATAGATTTTAGTATTATCTTTTGGTGTTTTGTTCTTTATATATATTAATATGTATGTAGCAATAAATAATAAATTTTCTTGACGAAATAATATTTGCTCTGACAATGTCCAGAATATATAGTATACCAAAATTGCTCAAATGATTTTACTTATTGGTGAAAAACAGACTGTAAATAAATTAAGAATTAAAAAAATATATATCATCATCGTCATCATTAACAACCGAACGTACGTACGTATTGACAAAATTTTTCAAAATCATATTTAAAAGTTTTCAATAATTTTTCTAGAATTTCAATTATTGAGGTCTAGTAAACAATGTGTGTAATTGTGGTAATAAAAAACTTTCATCCTTATTTGTAAAAATTTAAGTTTCAGTTCTATCATTGTTACTGGATGAAATTGATTTGAAATCTGCATTGATTTCAGCTCCTGCCTTTTGTTTCTGTCCATTTCTTCTTAAATTATATGACCAGCTTTTAATTACAATAAGTTGTTCACAACAGTTACAATATTTTGATAATTCTATTGCTGTATTAGTATTTTGATCTGCTGTAGTTGATCCTATTGTCACAGATGCTGTTGAATTTGTTGTTCGTCTTTTTGATGGTAATCCTATTGTTGATTCCGATATTTGTTGATGTTGTCGCTTTTCTTGATAATGATGTTCTTTCTCTCGTTTGTCATCTTTATTTAATCCGAAGTTCGTTGGTAGTATTCATATATTTGACAATGAAGGTGGTGATGATGATGATGGTGTTAACGTTTTTGCTGGTATTGCACGGATATCATCAAGTGCATTATGTAAATTAGTTTGAAAATTATCTTCGCGAGTGCAATTTTTGTCACAAATGAAACATATAAATAATTTTTTTTTTGTCATGACTGCTCGAGATATGTCTTTTTAAATTAAATAAATTCTTCCACATTGATTACCCAAATGCATTTCTAGTCTTTTTGGTTAGGGTTTTGAAAAGGGTTCATTAAAATTTCTTAAAAATTTCTCCACACTTATCTGTAAAATTCTCCCATAAAATTATCCTACTGTGGGTACCAGGCCATGTTGCTATCACTGGAAACGAATATACCAATCACTCAGCCAAGTATTTTGAACTAGCACCCACTCCTGTTGGCACATAACCAAAGCGATCTCCGCAAATTGCTTAACCAGTTCATTCACGAGGCGAGACAAGCCAAATGGCTAAACTGCGTTCACCGATACACGATCTTCAACCCTTCATGTAAAAAAGTCAACTACCCCAGCTACATCACTTGCCAACAAGCGTCTATTTCCACATGCCTAAGGATTGGACATACACATACTCACCAATAACACAAAACCATCGTGCCCTTTTTGCCCAAGCAAATTATCCGTGGAACACATCTTTAACGAATGTCCATCTCTAGAGAGTATTAGGCAAAAACACCCCACTTATCGTAATTATGAGATAATCCTAACACCTCCTATTGTTATTATAATAAGTATTTAAAATTTTCTCATAGATTGTAACTTGCAAAACAAAATATAATCTCAGAAATAACACGCCCATTTTTTGTCTGGTGTTTAATATTAGTACCCGCAACCATTCTGTGAAATTTCATTGAAAAATCTTAAATAGGAACACAGTAATGATTTTTGGCTAGTTGTGGGCGTGGCAGTTGTATTATGATTTCCATATTCTGCACACACACTATTATGGACCCCATGTATATTTCTGCCAAATTTTATTCCGCTGGCATCAATACGAGCAGAGCTAGGCTAATTTTAATTTTAGACCCGAAAGTTCCCGATATAAAAAGTGGTCGTGTCTTTTCTCTGATCAGCCCCCATTTGTTGCAGATAGCTTTATAATGTCCACATGTTCCTTCCCGTAAAATTTCGTCCGTAAATCTCTACCAGATCTTAAGTTATTAATATTTGTTAATAGTGGGCGTGGCAGTTAATATATACCGCCCACTTTTTGCACAGTGTTTAGTAGGACGCACATCTCCGTAAATGCTAAATAATGTTACGATTCCGTCAATTGGACGTTATAGTCATATTAAAAAAGGTAAAAAAGTTCATTATAAGGGAGGTAGGCGTGGTCTTTGGCTAATATAGCAATCTGGTTCTGTATCTTTGTGCAGGCTACACTTTTGCAAAATTTCATTAACCCTACGTCTCCACGGGCAATTTTTGATAGCATGCCATTGGCAATTTCGAGCAAATTGCCAATGGAGACTGCAAATTGCTTCAAGTTGGCAATTTATGTTATGAAATATTTTGTGCCATAAATTGCCAACGGGCTGTGTTGCAATCAGTTGTCATACTGTTTGTTTGACAGCCATTTTTTATTTTTTCGTGACGCTCACAGTGGAGCAATTAATAAAAACGCTAAAATGGATGGAGACTGTGCATTTCCCTTTTTTGTAAAAAAGGTTTCACCCAGAATGTCGGCTTCCTTCTTTTTTCCTCTTCATCGCATAAATCAAGCAATTTTTTTAATGCATCAAGAGCGCGGGCGCAGCGAAGTAGTTTGCTTGACGACATTTTCAAAATGACAATGGCATAACATCGCAACATTATTAAAATATCGCCCACCATTAAAATATTGCCAACCTTTGCAATCAAATTTGACAGATTTTATGCCATAAGAAATTGCCCGTGGAGATGTGGGGTAAGATAGCTCTAACGGTGTAGAAAAAAAGTGGAAACAGACGGACGGACAAAACAAAAATAGCTTAGAAAGTGATTCTGGTCATATCTGTATATATATGTCCATACTTACCACGCCTCCTTCTCGAAATTGCAACCCCACTCAAAAGCACAAAATTAGTATACCCTACTACTGCCACGCCCACAATCAGCCAAAAATCACTACTGTGTTCCTATTAAAGATTTATTAATGAAATTTCACAGGAAAGTTGCGGGTACTAACATTAAACACCACACAAAAAATGAGCGTGTTATTTCTACAGCCACGCCCACTATTGACATATTATTATAACTTACGACCTATACAATATTTTTGAACGAAATTTTATATTAGTACGTATATGGACCCTACAAAGTCACATACAAAATTCGGGGTCGATCAGAGGAAGGATACGCTTCCTTCCCATATAATGAACTTTGGGGACCCCACTTAAAGACAATTACCCTATCTATGCTTCTAGTGTTGATATATGAAAACAAATTGGTGGATGTATACAATGTGTCTGTACCAGCATGCATTCCAAATATGTGCAGATAATTGCTACTGCCACGCCCACAATTAACCAAAAATCATTACTAGGTTCCTATTAAAGATCTTTCAACGAAATTTCACAGGAAGGTTGCGGGTAGTAACATTAAACACTACACAAAATATGGACGTATTATTTTTACAGCCACGCCCACTATTGGCATATTATTATAACTTTCGACCTACACAATATTTTTTTTACGAAATTTTATATTGGTGATTATATTGTCACTAGAAAGCCACACACAAGAAATGGGGTCGATATAATCATTTCAAGGTACCCTACCAAAAATTACCGTGAATATGCTCCAAATGATGATTTATGAAGAAAACATCCTCATTGTTGAACTCGCACGCAAAAGGTAAAGGGTATTTCGAAGTCGGTCTAACCCGACTTCAGACTTCTGTACTCATTTATACTAAAATAGGGTCTTCCATTTAGAATAAAGGCTTATAGGATGACAGGAGAGACTCTCAAAATTTTATTTGGTACTGGGACAAATAAGAATTATTGCAAAAAAGATATCCCTCTGATATAATAACACATAACATGGGATAACGATAATAAAAATATATTGCGTAGTTAATATTTTCCGGGTAAAAACGATTTTTTATGAATTACTAGAATTAAAGCATTATAATGCTATAATTGGTATAAAGCTACTAAAAAGAATGGATGGCAATCTTAATTTGAAAGAAACTAAATTAGAATATTAAATAAATGAAATTGAAAAGTTGATGAAAATGAATGATAATAATGACTCTGACGATATAAAGAATCTCAACATAGATGAGACTTTAGAACTGGGGGATGAATTACTATAAGTAATTATATGTTATTCCATATCATTTTCCATCCAAGAAACTTATTTCCCTTCAATACAAAAATAAAGGCAACAATCGGTACAAAAACTAATGAACTAATATGGTCAAAAGGACATCTCTACCCATTGTCAGCAAATGACTTTGTAAATGAGGAAAAAGAGCGATCTTTAAAAATAATATAATAAGACAATCGCGTTAACCTTACAATTTCCCCGTATGGGCTATAACAAAGACTGTAGTAACAAATGTCCAATGCTGGAAAATCAAAATAATTTACAACATTTGATCTAGAGAGTGGCTTTCACCAAATCCTAATCAATGAGGAAGAAAAAGAAAAGAAGAGCAGTGATGACATTTTAAGAGACTCTATTGGGAAAACATGTCATATTTATATGGATGATTAATGTAATTACTACCCATTGTCAGCAAATGACTTTGTAAATGAGGAAAAAGAGCGATCTTTAAAAATAATATAATAAGACAATCGCGTTAACATTACAATTTCCCCGTATGGGCTATAACAAAGACTGTAGTAACAAATGTCCAATGCTGGAAAATCCAAATAATTTACTACACTTGGTCTAGAGAGTGGCTTTCACCAAATCCTTATCAATGAGGAAGAAAAAGAAAAGAAGAGCAGTGATGACATTTTAAGAGACTATTGGGAAAATATGTCATATTTATATGGATGATTAATGTAATTATTACCCATTGTCAGCAAATGACTTTGTAAATGAGGAAAAAGAGCGATCTTTAAAAATAATATAATAAGACAATCGCGTTAACATTACAATTTCCCCGTATGGGCTATAACAAAGACTGTAGTAACAAATGTCCAATGCTGGAAAATCCAAATAATTTACTACATGATCTAGAGAGTGGCTTTCACCAAATCCTTATCAATGAGGAAGAAAAAGAAAAGAAGAGCAGTGATGACATTTTAAGAGACTATTGGGAAAATATGTTATATTTATATGGATGATTAATGTAATTATAAATTCGTAAACAGAAAAAGAGCATATTGAGCATATTAATCAAGTACTGAAATCACAAAATATTGTTAAAATGCGGATTTCAAAATAGAAGTCAAAATTCAAATTCAAATTTCAAATTTATTAAATTTAATAGCGTTCACATATAAGACAGAATTGCTTGCTTTTTTAGTAACACAGAATTATATAAAAACGAATCCTAAAAAAGTAGAAACTATGCAAAATTTTCCAGGACTAAAAACCCTTAGACATTTAATGTAATTTCTCAGTTTGGTTGGATATTATAGCTATTATAGTCAAACCAACTGAACCCGACTGAATATTTAAAGGGACCAAATGAAAAACTGCATTGTAAAAATCACATTTTGTAATGATGCTAAAAAGGCTTTCGAGAAAATAACACAACCAAATTTCAATAGGGGTTTTGAATTAATTCAGCCATAGGTGCAAGTAACTCAGCCATAGGGGCAAGTAACTCAGCCATAGGCGGAGTCTTGTCGCAGCAAAGAAAACTAATTATTTTTATTAGTAGAAGTTTAAGTGAAACTGAAAAGAAATATGCAAAATTGAGAAGTAGTTTGGGATCCAAAAAATTTACGAAATTATTTGTACGGATCATCGAATTTAATAATTCACCAACTGTACCTTCTCAGCTCGGAGGCTTTGAAATAAAATGTATCAAAATTTATAAATCACGTACGTTTATTTCCAGTAACATAAAAAATATAATGGCGAACCATAAAAGGCAAGTACTCACCGTAGTTTGCGACTCTCTCTGTCAACGTTTTAAAACGTTAACTACAACAAACAAGCTCGAACAATCATACGATCGTGATTTTGGTGTTCGAAACAGAATGAGAGACAAATACGGAGAGCTTAGAAATACAAAAAAAAAACGAGTTACTACATTACTACTTCGTGATGAGCAGTCACCTTTTCATGGTACGAAGGCTTAAATGATTGCAATGAAACAGTTGGTTGGGAGGGCGGAGTTTCGGCTCTTATGGGATTACTCTATCCGGACGGACTACTGCGGAGTAATCCAACTAAGAGCTCCTTCTAAAGGGTTTTCCAACAAGAGGTATTATTTTGAATCACCCGGTATTTCGGTAGATGTCACTTTTGATGCTTTTTTCTTTGACATTTGACAAGTAGAAACTACACCATTACTAAAAATGGAACGATACATGCTTCAACAATGCATTAAAATTATTAAAATTCACTACAAAAATGGTGAAAATCTTGCAGTCACAGTTCGCAAAACTAAAGCATTTTTGGGTCGTTGTGAAGCAGCTTGTCGGACCGCAATACAGAAAATGGTGGAAAAATTGGGGCTATTGGGACAAGTTAGTTATGTGAAGAATAGAACCCGTGCATGTCGCTCAAGAACAACTGAGAATATTGCTGCTGTAGCCCAAAGTGTTGAAGAAAACCCAGGTTTGTCCATTCCTCGTCGTTCTTTGGAATTGGGCATTCCACAAACGTCATTACACCGTATTTTGCATAAAGACTTGGGTCTTAAGGTTTATAAAGTTCAGTTAACACAAGAACTCAAGCCGGCCGATCATCAACAACGTCGTGTCTTTACTGATTGGGTCCTTGAAATGCATGAAAATGATCCGGAATTCCAGCGAAAAATCATCTTGACTGATGAGGCCCATTTCCACCTCGGTGGCTACGTCAACAAGCAAAATTGTCCCATCTGGGGGCGGAAAATCCAACAGTTAGTGTTGAGAAGCCTCTCCATCCTCAACGTGTGACTGTTTGCTACGGCTTATGGTCGGCGGGGTCATTGGACCGTACTGAGGTTGGATCAACAGTTACGGTGAATGGATTGCGCTATCAAGAGATGATTAATGATTTTTTATGGTCGGAGTTGGATGGTATTGATCTGGACAACGTTTACTTTCAACAAGACGGCGCTACGTGCCACACAAGCAACGAAACCATTGCTCTTTTACGGGAAAAGTTTCCGGATTGTGTTATCTCTCGAAGAGGTGATCCCAATTGGCCACCGAGATCTTGTGATTTAACACCTTCCGACTTCTTCCTTTAAGGCCACGTGAAAGATAAGGTCTACGTCAACAGCCTTGCGTCGATTCAAGACCTCAAAGATAGAATTCGTGAGGCCATCGAGGACATAGGGCAGCCACTTTGCAATTTGGTTATGGAAAATTTCATGAAAAGGATATGGTCCTGTAAGCGTGGTCGTGGTGGCCATTTGGCTGATGTTGTTTTTTTTATTATTAGCGGCATACCTTCCTCTTTATTATGAAATAAACATACTATCATTTATCTCAAAAAATGGCATTTTTCTTTGAATACCAAAATAGCACCTCTTTTTGGAAAACATTTTACCTTAAGAACCAGATGGATAATTTAAACAGTCAAAAAATTGTCAAGCGGTCTTTAAATGCTAATTCGAAGTCCAAAATCCCCCACGTACTCTGCAGCGGTAATTGCAGCTAAGGACAATGAGCCTGGCACAAGCAAGACCACTTGTTGCGGTAGTGTCACTAAGCCTAGGCCCAAGAGTGTATTTAAAGGAAGAAAGTCAGCTCTCCGGACGGTAGAAGGCCTGTCGCGTATACCGGAGGAGACGGTGAAGCAGAAGGCTTCCCTCGGGTGGCCTACGAAAGTCGTGAAGGAGTCTCAAGCTCCCTCACAGCAGGCTTGGAAGCGTCAGCGATCCCTAGACGAGACCACCCACCCAGACCCCAAAAAACTGAAAAAAGCGGTGCTGCCACCACGAAGTCCTTCACCGAAGTGCTGAAAGGACGTCAGGTAATGACGGTTATATGACCATAATGGCAGCCTTTCAAAGCTTTTTAGGGAATTTCCGGGTCCTTTGCCCTCCTTTAGCGACAGCGGATGGCACCAGGGCCATGTGAAACTGATCGACTGCGCAGATCAAGGTTCATTAGGCATCTGCAGAATTGCGATCTCCAGGATCGGCGAGGCATTGCCAGGCGCAAGGCTCGAAGTCGTACCTAAAAATCTGATCCCTAATAGACCTAGAGAGCGCTCATGGATCCCAGACAAACCATCTGCCCCTGAGGCTACCCTGGAGATTATTAGGTTGAGCAACCAGTAGCTCCCGACTAGAAATTGGAAAGTTACCAAAATGGAGGAACCAAGAGGGGATTTCAGGTCAGTAACCCTTGTGGTGAACGCCGAATCTCTAGTGACTCTAGCCCAATCCAATTGGGCTATGTCTTCTCATATAGGAGCCTCAAGGTCTACAAGTAGGACGGGCAACCGTCAGACACGGATCAAGTGGAAGGTAACCCTATAGAGTTGACTCCTGATCGTACTTCTGCTGTGGACTCCACCATGCTCCCGAAACGCAGTGACTTTGTATCAACTGTGGGGGGGGTTTGAAGAGTCTCCTGGGGACAACTACATTTTAGTGGGGAGGAGGCCCTTCTGGAATTAGACTCGGAAGGATCTCTGTGGTGGACGTGACCAGCGCTACTAGAGATGCTACAAATAAAGTAGAGATGATACTAATAGTGCAGATTTTCCTTCATCACTCGAAGGCTGCGTTTTCTCCTTGCTTGCTAGGAGACTTTTTAACAACGAAAAGCAGTCTATAGATAGTGTAGACTGGTATTTATACAAAGCTGCAGTTAGAACCTCCAGTAAAATTAAAAAGGCCCAAAGATAATCGTGGAGGAACTTTTGTGGCGACGTAAAATATATCTCTGAGACGTCCAGGCTGAGGAACATCCTATCAACTGCTCCAATGGTACCTGGTTGCCCTCGGAGGGGGATGGATCTTGGACTTCAAATAGTAATGGGACTCTAGAATATATTTTCAGCACCATTCCGCGGAGCACGATGTCCAACGCGAATGTATTCGAAGTCAACTCTGATATAGAATTAGTCCATATAAAGCATATGTCCCAGATATTATAGCTCTAACTAAAATTCAGCATTCAGAGAATCTTATAATCGAGTGGCTGCTCAAGATCTACAAAAGTAGTCTTGAAATAGCATATATTCCAGACTCATGAAAGCATGTGAGGGTAATTTTTATACCCAAGGCTGGCAAAAGCTCGCACACAACTCCAGGGGACCTAGGACCCATTAGTATGTTTCCTTTTGTCTGAAAGTTCTTGGAAGATTTTTAGACTTTCATCTGAGGCCCACTATAGACAAACATAGGCTGTCGGTCTCTCAGCATCCTGACTTCAATCCTACTAAATCGGTTGAGCCCGGTTCACACTCTTTAGTATCTGGTATTGACTACTTCCTGCATAACAAGGAGTTCTCCCTAGTTGCTTTCCTGGACATTGAGGGACCTTTTAACAACATCAAATCAGACGCAATAATCGGTGCGGTGCGAAACTTAGAGGTGGAAGCCATCATTATCAAGTGGATTGAAAATATGCTTAGAAGCAAGATAATCAATTCACAGCTGGGGACGGCGTCGGCCAAGAAGTCCATGTGCAGAGGCACACATCAAGGTGTATTTTTTTCACAGCCATTCTGGAATCGTGCGGAAAATGAGCTGCTGGTTCGACTGGAGAGGGAAGAGTGCAATGTGGTTGCGTATGATGATGTTGCTATTAGCAGCTGATGATTTTGCTATTAGTATCTCGAGAAAATACATATCTACTTTGAGAGACTCGATGTAACACATGTTGAACATTCTCTCTAAATGGACTACTGACTGTGGGTTGGGGACTAAGCTGGTGTTCTTCACTAGAGAGAATAAATTTCCTCAATTCATTGCTCCAAAACTAAAGTGTGTAGATATTGGTCTTGCAGATGAAGCTAAATATCTGGGCGGGATCCTAGATACAAACCTGAACTGGAAGGCCAATATAAGCGAGCGCATTAGTTAGGGCCAGGTAGCTTTGTACTCTTGCAAAAGAGTTGTAGGTAAGAAATGGCGGTTACAGCCTTAGGTAGCCCACTGGATATACACAGCTATGGTACAACCAGTCCTTTTTTATGGGGTGCTTGCATAATAGACAGCTTGCAACAGGCTGGTAACAAAAATATAAAGAGCCGCAGATGTATTCATAAGTGGCGCCATTTGAACGACTGGCTGCAAATTCAGCTATAAGGCTAAAAGCAACACATCAATTGGTTGCCAGGACCGTAGGTCATGTGTCTATCTTAAGACGGTATTCCTGCCTCTTTCGATTACATCACACCAATTTGTCTTCAATATTCCAGGGAACTGTAAGGCGGATGAACTTGCCCGTGAGGGTACTACCATACCGATTGAACCAGATAGGTCGCACTTCGGTATTCCTATTGCCACATATAAGCTCAATAAATATAATATTCTTAGGCTCAGCGGGCAAGCACTGCTCTGAAGTTACAGGATGCAAAATAGCAAGATAAACCTGGCCGGAGATAAATGTCAAGTGCTCAAAGGACTTAGTGTCTCTAAATAGACTGAGTATAAGTTCCGTAATTAGTGTAGTAACGGGACACTGAACCCTGGGTACTCACACATGTAGGCTGGGGATTGCCTCTAACGACTTCTGCCGGAGTTGCATGGACGAGGAGGAGGAAAATTTCATTGTACACCTGCTATGCACGTGTCCAACGTTTTGCAGAATGTGGCGCACTTTCCTGGGCGACCACTTTCCGGACTCTTTGGGAAATATTTCAAATAAAAATATTAGCTCCATCAACTGCTTCAATAAAAGCTCCAAATGGCTGAAGCTAAGTGCGTCCTTCGGGCGGCCGCATTACCTACCTACATACTACATTATGGCGTTTCGTTACACCAGCCATTAACATTTGCCATAAGTAATAAAAATCCAAATATAAAACTAAAAAAATTGTGAGCTTTTATAGAGGAATATTCGCCAGAAATAAGATGGATGACACTTTACGTGTGGCTGACGCTTTAAATACCATTTAATTGTTTCACAAAAATAATAGAAACAAAAATTGAGCATTTAGCGATGTACAAAAATTTTTTGTTCTGCGCATCTACGTCACAGTACAAATGTCAAACTAGCATACATTTTGAACTAAAAAAAGTGAACATCACTGAGAAATATTAAAAATAGCTGCATTTATTAGTTTATATGAAAAATTTTTTGGTGAAATAAATACGACAACATATTACAAATATATTGACAAACATATTTAGTACAAATTGAAATAATTTCTATTGGAAAACCGACCATCATAAATTATAAATTGAATAAATAAGCTTTGCAATCAAATATTATGTGTATGTGTTTTATTACGAAGAATAATAAATGAAATAATAATAGTATAATATTAATGATGGTATAATAGTAATAAAAATAACACTGCGTCAATATTTTTCAAAATTTTATTTTTCCTTTGTAAACATTTTCTTCAATTTTTAGAAAAATTCTCCCCCGGAAGAACAATTTATGTACTTTAATATTGCAAGGCATTAAATAGTGAATGTAAGAAAGTTTTCACAGAAAATATTTATGCCAATTTTAGTTAATCAAAAGATTTTAATATATTTGAGTCTTTCTGCCAGTATAGGTGGAAAAACCTCCGTGACCGATACGTCAAGGAGTACACAGAAACCCTCCATGAGTCCGCTAGTGCTGCTGAGTGCCAGTGGAAATTTTATGCACAAATAGAGTTGGTGGGAGATCAAATAAAACCAAGAAAGTAAGTACGCATTTATTATAGTATATATGAAATAAAGAATTCATTTTTAGAACAACAACCAGTTTGTCTAACTATGAGGAGAGCGACAAGGTGTCAGTTGAAGACAATGACGAGTTTGCCGAAATGGAGTCATTTATAGACTACAGTCACTGTGCTGTATTGGTATTCTAATAGAGGAAATATACTATATTTTTATGCACTTCTACAAAGTTTTGTTTTCACCATTAAGAACCGTTTCCTTCGTACAGCGGAGAGCAGTCCGACGACACACCATTGAAACAAAGGAGCGAAAATGGCTACAAAACACTCGTACAGAACAGTTTGCAAACCTTTTATCCAAGATGACAACTATTGATGAAAAGCGGTTTTCCCCAGCACCGAGAACAAATCAACATGAAGATTTTTTTTGTATGGTGCGAGCAGCGAAATGAAGACGCGAAACTAGAATTCTTAAACCAATGACACGAACAAATGAAAAACGATAGAATTTAAAATAAGTGTATTAGTTAGTAAATATTTAGAGTAAAATTTTTTTTATTTTAAAAATGAAATGAAGTTGTATTAAAGGAGTTTTAATATTTATTCAAAAACAAATATTCTGTCAATTTGTCCCTTAACTTGAATGCATTCGTGGAGGAGTTGTTGGAAGATATTGATATTGTTCGCAAAGGGGTATATTCCATTCTCCACAAGCCATCGCAAATAATCCCATTTTCCTCCCTATCCACATATTCAGGCGGAAAATATGTTCCGTCGTGCATCTTTAAATAATTGTGCAATACAATAACACAGCACATTACATTCTCTGCACATTTTGGAGGCATATTTAGTTACTATTCTTCAGATAGCCTCCACAGAAATTTTGAGGGTCAGTGAAAAGTTCTATCTAATGGCCTTGTGCTAAGTAACTGAACAGAAATATATAAACTCATATAAGGCATGAAAGCAGTATTTTACTTACATCAAAGTGAGGAACATGCGACAATCTGGCGAGATGGCCCTGGCAGAATTTTTCTCCAGCTTTTCTTTAAGCAAGGCAAACAAGCAATCAAAAACCTTTGGATCCATTCGAGTGGCGATACGGAATTGCTCAGGATCATTGTTTTTCAGCTTATGGAAAGTCGTGGAAAAAAAACCGCTCACACTTCAATCCATAAACAATTCACGTGCCCATAAACGCTTTATGCTTTGGAAATTAACTGCATCATATACACATAATATAATTAGTAGAAAATTGAGAAAATCTATAAAGCCCTTCTCGACTCCAGTTCCTTATTTATTTTAAATAATTTTTTGGCTATAATTTAAATTTTCCACAACTAAAATTTCACATCAGCTGATTTACGAATGAGAAGACGACGCGTCTAACACGTGATATGTAGTTTGTAAATATACAAACTAGAAAACACCTGAAACGTATTTGTCGTCGAAAAACGTTTTCGCCTTAAGGGGGCAGTTAACTCTGTCAACCCTCATCAACATGTAGGCTTATCAACATGTAACCTTGTCAACATATAATCTCATCAACATGTTGCTGTACGCAACATGTCATCTTGTACAATGTATATTGACAACACTGCAAACAAATAGCGTGTGGGTGTGCGTTGAGAAACCAAAATTGCCAGTAGTTAGGCAACTAAAATATATTTTTAGGCTAAAACGTAGTGAAACATATAAGTCGCGCGGGAAGCGCCTCAGGCTGACAACACCAAGTAAACAATAGAAATGGTCCTAGGGGCGCCAGGCTCCAGAAACTTGCTGCGTCGCAAATGAGCACTCTAAAAGTGCTACATGCGAACTTGCACCATACTCAAGGAAAATCGGCTACCCTGTGCAAGAGATTCGCTGATGAAGACCTATCCATGGCCCTAATACAAGAGCGATGGATAATTGAAGGCCTAGTTAATACTACCTATTTTCTCATTTCAGGAGGTAATTGAGCTCTGCCATAACACCAATCTGCAGTATGTGATTGGTTGTGATGCATACTCACACAAATATATCTGGGGAAGTGCGGACATTATCAATAGATAACATATCTGTAATAAGGGTACAAAGCCAGCCTTTATTAACGCGGTTATAGAAGAGGTATACGACCTAACTCTAACCAGTCCTCACATCGCCAATTTTGTTAGAAACTGTCATGTATCTGAAGGGGCCTCTGTATTAATCATTTACATATAAAATTAAATTTACCAGGTAAATCGGAATTAACAAAGAAAGTCTTCAATCCAAAAAAGGCGAATTGGAGAGTATATAGGGAATTATTAGAATCAAGAACAGATTCGCTGCTTACAAGTATAAATTCTGTCGATGAACTCGAGGAGGCGGATCATCTAAATGATACAATAATTTCAGCATATCATGAAAGCATTGTGGTCAAAACTAACAATGTGACTCGTAAGGTCCCATGGTGGAATGGCGTTTTTGCCCAGCACCGAAAACAAATAAACATGAAGGTTTTTTTTAATGGTAACGATTGTTCGAGAAACCACCGACCAGCGATGTGGATGATGCGAAACAGTCATTCTTAAACCAATTCCACGATAAAATTAAAAACAAAAGAATTTACAATTTTTTTTTGTATTATTTGTTAAAAGTGTATTAATTAGTATTAAAGTTTCTTTTTTTTATTTTAAAAATGAAAGCTGTTTTTTTATACCCTTTACCTTTAAAAAAGAGAGGATGCAATTTCAAGAAGAAGGCGTGGTAGGTATGGACATATATATACAGATATGATCAGAATCACTTTCTAAGCAATTTTTATTTTGTCCGTTCGTCTGTCCGTCTGTGGCCACTCTTTTGCATAAGTTTGGTCTGGACAAAGATACAGAACCAGATTGCTACATGGGCTGATTTGGACAAAACCACGCCTACCTCCCATATAAGGATTTTTTATAACATTTTTTAAAATGATTGTAACTTAGGTCCAATTAATGGAATGTGACGCAATTTGGCCGTTGTGGAAACGTGGGTTCTAATCAACCTACGGCTACCTCCCATATAAGGATCTTTTATAACATTTTTTTAAAATGATCGTAACTTAGGTCCAATTAATGGAATGTGACGCAATTTGGCAGTTGTGGAAACGTGGGTTCTAGTCAACACTATGCAAAATGTGGGCAGTACATATTAACTGTCACGCCCACTATTAACCAACATTCATAACTTATAATCTGGTAGAGATTTATGGACGAAAGTAACATGTGGTCATTATAAAGCTATCTGCAATAAATGTTGTTGATCAGGGAAAAGACTTTTGATATAATTAACCTTCGGGTCTAAAGCTAAAATTAGCCGACCTGTGCTCGTATTGATGCCAGCGGAATACAAATAGGCAGAAATATACATGGGGTCTATAATAGTTTGTATGCTGAATATGGAGATCATATTGCCACGCCCAGAATTAAGCAAAAATCATTACTAGATTCGTATTAAAGATCAATCAACGAAATTTCAAGGGAATGTTGCGGGTACTAACATTAAATACCACACAAAAAATGGGCGTGGTATTCTTACAGCCACGCCTATTGACATATTATTATAACTTATGACCTATACAATATTTTTGGACGAAATTATATATTAGTACGTATATGGGCCGTACAAAACCATATACAAGATTCGGGGTCGATCATTTAAAGGATACGCCTCCCTCCAATATATTGAACTTTGGGGACCCCACTTAAAGACAATTACCCTATCTATGCTTCTATTGATGATATATGAACACAAATTGGTAGATGTGCACATTGAGTCTGTACTAGCATCCATTCCAAATATGGGCAGTCTATAACTATTGCCACGTCCACAATTAAACAAAAATCATTAATAGGTTATAGAAGATTCACCATCGAAATTTCACACGAAAGGTTGCGGGTACTAACATGGGCGTTTTATTTTTAGAATCACGCCCACTATTGACATATTATTATAACTTACGACCTATACAATATTTTTTGACTAAAGTTTCAAGGTACCCTACCAAAAATTACATAGATATGCTCCTAATGATGGTTTATGAAGAAAACATCCCCATTGTTGAACTCGCACGCGCAAGGAAAAGAAATGTATTTCGAAGTCGGTCTAAACCGACTTCAGACTTCTGTACTCGTTTAAATTAATTTTAATTTTTATTCAAAAACAAATATTCGGACAATATGTCCCTTAACTTGAATGCATTCGTGGAGGAGTTGTTGGAAGAATAGCGTGATATTGTTCGCAAAGGGGTATATTCCTTTCTCCACAAGTCATCCTTAATAATCCATTTTCCTCCCTATCCACATATTCAGGCGGTAAATATGTTCCGTCGTGCATATTAGGTAATTTTGCAATATAACAGCACAGCACAATACATTCTCTGCACATTTCGTATGTATTTAGGATTCTTCGCAAAATTCTCCATCTCGTTGTCAAAATCCCAAACGTGTTCTCAATCGTCCTGCTTGCTCTAGATAACCTTTTTTGAAGTTTTCCCTTTCATTGCTTAGCAGAATTCCAGGATAAGGTCTCATTAAATATGGCCGAACGCCTCCAGCATTTTGGCACCAATGTCGACCACCGAAAAAGTGTGATTAGCATCACATACGCCTAAGAGCACAATGTTGTACATACGTGTCAAAATTATAACGAAAAATTAATAAAATAAATATAATAATTACATTTTTAAAATATAATCACCCATATAATTATAGAAAGTCGAGCCAGAATTCGGCGGACACACTAAAACGATGTGTTTACCGGCAATGCCGCCCACGCAGTTAAGCAAATCCCACATTTTCTCGAAATCTATAGCAATTCTCTCGTTTTGTTCCGGAGCGACAAATATATTTGATTTAATTATTTCCAAATTATTGCGAAAGTCTCCGTCAGTATTCTTCTGATAGGCTCAACCGACATTTTGAAGATCAGTGAAAGGTACTATCTACTGGTGTCCTCCGTAATTGACCAGAAATAATTAGACTCATAGTAGACACGACAGCAGTATTTTACTTACACCAAAGTGAGGAATAGCCGACAATCTGGCGATGCCTCGGCAGAATTTTTCTCCAGCTTTTCTTTAAGGAAGGCAAACAAGCAATCAAAAACATTTGGATCCATTCGATTGGCGATGCGGAATTGGTCTGGATCATTATTTTTCAGATTATGATGGAAAGTCGTGCAAACAAACCTGTCACACTTCGATCCATAAACAATTCACGTATCCATAAATGCTTTAAGCTTTTGAAATGAAATGCATAATTTTCACATAAAATAATTAGTATAAAATCAAGAAAATCTATAAAGTCCTTCAGCGACTCCAGTTCCTTATTCATTTCAAATATTTTTTTTGTTTTTAAATGTACAAAGCGTTTCACGCGTTTGTCGTCAGAAAGCGCGGTATGTTTGCAGAGATTACAGAGAAACGTCTTAGTTTTGCGCATACTTACACATGCGCAAAACTGTAGTAGTGTGGCTCAAAATACATTTACAAGGTATTATTAATTGAAGACCGCTCTCCAAATGTCGTTCTCTCACAGTCATAAGAAGTGTCAAAATGAATAAACAGTCTAGTTTTTTTTTAAATTTTGGCCGCCAATTTCGGGCATTGCACTTTTTTTCGTAATAAGTAAAAACTCAAGTGCCCTTTTTTTGCTTCTCTCATTTATTATTATTTACAAACAAAATTATAGATACAACAACTCATACAACAACTAATACAACTCAAAATAATATTTTTAATAGTTTATTATTGTCCATTATTCTGTTTTTTTTTTAGTTGTTAATCTTTATTTAAACATTTAATTCGAAAATACATTCGACATTCAAAAAAAATTTTTTTTTACCGCGCTTTTTTTTTATGTGCAGTTCCATTGACTTATCACGGAAATTATTGCAGTGCACAATTTTATTTCCATTGAACTCAATAAAAATGACCGGTTGAGTGCAGCATCGGTGATCGGTTTGAGTGCAGCAATATACATTATTAACTGTATTACACAGTTCCTAAAGCGGCCCCGACACGATACTGCATGATGTACAGAGTCGTAAAGATGTTTAGTGAAATAGCTATGTATGCGTCTCACATACAATGACTGCAGCCATGCAGTAAGCAAATCCAAATCATTTGGATTTTGCTTACTGCATGCGGTGTGTTCAGTCAATACGTAATTCGAAGCAGAATTCATAGCATGCGGACGTCATGGCGGAAAGCAGAGAAAAACATTTCTCATCGAATTTATCACAAATTTTTATGAGTAAATTTACCAATTTTTCATCAAAATTATTTTTTTCGTTGCTTTTGTTTTTCAACAACCGCAGTCAAAATAATTTATCCGCATCTGACATTGTCGTCCGCACACCGAATATATATATATATATATATATATATATATATATATATATATATATATATATATATATATATATATATATATATATATATATATATATATATATATATATATATATATATATATATATATATATATATATATATATATATATATATATATATATATATATATATATATATATATATATATAGCTGTATTCACAAGAAATTTGATTCGGTTTTTTGTTACCTTTTTTAATTAAAAAGTAAAAATGACAACACTAATGTATTTTAAAACCACCAAGATTCATTTTGATCGAGCAGTCGGTTCAAACATTCTGGATTTCGAAGAGCTCCGCACCCTTATATATATATATATATATATATATATATATATATATATATATATATATATATATATATATATATATATATATATATATATATATATATATATATATATATATATATATATATATATATATATATATATATATATATATATATACATATGATGCGGTTGGTTGAAATATTGGATCAGATGATGCACCTGAATGTAAAGATGGTAACACAGTCGATATTTCTGTTTCGACTGGCAAATATTCAGGTACTATAAGTCTGCGTTCGTTATGCTGATCCAACATGAATTCATGGAGTCGGTTAGGAATTTTGCCACAATTACATCGAGCTGTTTTGAGCTGGCATTTACATTTTCCGATGTAAAATATTTTCGTTGTGCTGTCAACAAATTCTCTGAATTTAGCATCATTTTTTGTTTGTCTCTTACAAGCTTCACGGTAATTTTTCAATAATCTGCCGAATTTCTTAATAATATTTTTTTTTTTTGCTTTCTACAATTGATGAAGTGGCCATTGTAATTGTTGGAGACCAGTTTCAATCTCGCGATATTGTGTTACATCGAAGAAATGAAGAATTACGGCGTGTTTCAGAGTATCATAATATCCATTATTGCACTGGAAAGGTGGCGACGGCTATTATATCAATATACGAATGATAGATCCACGAACCGGTAAAATATATATGAATTCAATTTAATATGTATTTATTTCAAAACAAGAAGACATGGTCATAGGTCGTGACATAGAAAAAAAAGTTAGTGGGATGAATTATTATTCGTATAGATTGATGATTCGCCCAGAAAAAGACAACTTTATTATGCGATGTGGCAAACTATATATATACAGATGCGCTTGTGGCTGGGAGCGGGGCTGGCCTTTTGGCCGTAGCATCCGACGACATCCTTGGTCTGGCGACAAATGTCCAAGACGAAGTTGCTGTTGAGCTTAAGGCTGTTTTTTGGTTAACTGAGCTCGTTGTTGTGGTTGGTTTTGGCTCCCATATATATATATATATATATATATATATATATATATATATATATATATATATATATATATATACATATATATATATATATATATATATATATATATATATATATATATATATATATATATATATATATATATATATATATATATATATATATATATACATATATATATATATATATATATATATATATATATATATATACATATATATATATATATATATATATATATATATATATATATATATACAGGGTGGCGCAAATGAGACCTAGTGATGTTAAACACGTGTAACTCTTGTAATAACGGGTTTTTTTTAAATGATTTATTTTAATATGTTAAATACATTTTATGGAAATTTAACGTGACTATGTGTGAAATATGATATCAGACAAATGACCACCATTTTGCTCGATACAGGCATTGGCTCTTTTTAGCGCATTTTGCATTACACGGCGTAATGTTTCTGGTTGCAGGCGCCGTATTTCGTCTCGAATATTCTGCTTGAGCTGTCCAAGTGTCTGTTTGTTAACATACACTTTGTCTTTTAAATATCCCCATAAAAAAAAATCGGGCGCAGTTAAATCTGGTGAAAGAGGAGGCCAAGGGAAATCTGAATTTCTTGAAATTATGCGTTCACCAAAAATTTCACGCAGCATGTCAATAGTTTGCCTAGTCGCAGTGGCTGCATCTTGTTGAAACCACAAATTAGGATGTTGCTCCACCATTAGCCGCAAAAAGTTGTCGATCATTGTTCTCTAAGAAGCCCCGGAGACCGTTTCTGACGTTTCATCCTCATTCTCAAAGAAATATGGGCCGATGATTTTTATGGCCATAACACCGCACCAAACAGTGCATCTGATTGGGTGTGACTGATGCTGATGTATTGCCCTTGGATTTTCGGAGCCTCAAAACGGCGAAGTAAACTTGTAATCATGGAAGATAAGGGCGCTGATCTTATGTTAAAAAAACGGCGATAATTTCGCTGCGTCAGAACAATTGATCGTTGAGAAGAATAATAAAATTCGATAATTTTAATGCGTTGTTGTGGAATGTACGTATTCATTTTAAATTTCCAAGAGTTCAGTTATAATCTGCAAAAAGAAAAAATAAATTATGTTAAAAAATAAAAAAGTTATTTGTGTTTCACATCAGCTGGTCTTATTTGGGCCACCCTGTATATATATATATATATATATATATATATATATATATATATATATATATATATATATATATATATATATATATATATATATATATATATATATATATATATATATATATATATATATATATATAGATATATATATATATATATATATATATATATATATATATATATATATATATATATATATATACTCGTATATAAATATATCTATATATATATATATATATATATATATATATATATATAACAGCAGTGCCGACAACCGTGTTTGCCGCCGGCGTGGCCGCCGCCTCGACGCCGACGGGAAACTAGCGCTGCCGACGCCGATTTGGGCGAACGAGGCCGGCCGTCCACCAACCGAAAAACGCCTACACGTGATCCACCCGCTTTCTCGTGGACTCGTGTTCAGTGGTCTCCTTACTGCCGAGGGGAACGGTCGCCCGCAAACTACAGCGAAACAGCCTCACACTGTACGCCGCCAACTCGTCGCCGATAGCCACATACGGGCAGCTGACGCTGAAGCTGAACCTCGCCCTGCGGCGGGATTTTACTTGGGCGTTCACTGTGGCCGATGTGCAAACCGCCATTCTCGGGGCGGACTTTCTGGCATACTATGGGCTCCTGGTAGACCTGAAGGGACGACGCATCGTAGACCCCCTTACCAATATCACGGCAACGGGCCGCATGGACTCAGCTCGAATCTACGGCATCTCCACAGTGGCCCGCATTGATGCACCTGTGGGACCACACGGCGACCGGTATAGAGAGCTCGTCCAGCGCTTCCTGCAACTCGCTTCACCAGCAGGGGTCATGGCCACTGTACCAGACTTGCCGGTACAACACTCCATCGTCACGGAAGGCCCTCCCGTTTTCGAGCGCCCCCGTAGACTCATCGGTGAACGACTCGCTGCTGCCAAAGAACAGTTCGCTGACCTCCTCGACAAGGGGGTGGTACGCCCATCATCGAGCCCATGGGCTAGTCCACTACACATGGTACCAAAGCCGAATGGAAGCTGGCGAGCCACTGGCGACTACCGCCGCCTCAACGCGTGTACCTTGCCAGACCGATATCCTCTACCGATCATCGAGGACCTGATCCAGGAGAGCCGGGAAAAGTATTCTCTGTAATCGATCTGCAGAAAGCCTTCTACCAAATCCCGGTTGCCAAAGCTGACATCCCGAAAACGGCAGTCACAATACCTTTCGGCCTCTTCGAGTTCGTGGGTATGCCATTAGGCCTGCGTAACTCCGCGCAAACGCTTCAGCGGGTAATTAATCACCTACTGAGGAAACTCCCCTTCGTAAAGGGCTACGTAGACGACCTGCTCATCGCATCCGAGACGCATGACGAGCACCTGCATCATTTGAGCCAATTGTTGGAGACGCTGAGAGCGGCGAACCTACGCATCAACTTGGACAAATGCCAACTCGGTGGTCAGGAGGTTACATTCGCTGGGTATCGGTTCTCGAAAGAGGAGTTTAGGCCCCCGCGCTCAAAGATCGAGGCGATCGACACCTTTCCAAGCCCGACAGACTCTACCCAGCTGAGACGTTTCCTGGGTATGGTTAATTACTACCGCACGTGTATACCGCACGCCGCGGAACTACAGGCCCCGCTCAACGAACTTCTGAAAAACCTCACGAAGAAGAAGGCCGCGATTAGCTGGACGATGCAAACGGAGCAGACATTCCAACAGTGCAAGGCGAGTATCGCAGCGGCCACAGATTCAGCTTTCCTCTCGCCTACCGCGCCAATCGCTCTCTACACCGACGCATCGAGCACCACCATCGGAGCGGCACTCAATCAAGAGCAACCCGATGGGACCTGGAAGCTTCTGGGATTCTTCTCTAGGAAGCTCAATCCCCCAGAAACTCGCTACAGCGCCTACGACAGGGAGTTCCTCGCGGTGTATGCCGCAGTCAGACACTTCAGGAGGATCCTGGAGGCACACGCCTTCACTATCCACACGGACCACAAGCCGCTCGCCTTCGCCGCACACCAACGCTCGGACAAGGCAACGCCGAGGCAGAACCGACACCTGGACTACGTCCTCCAGTTCAACGCACGATTTGTGTACGTTCCCGGGGGAGAAAACGTTGTGGCAGATGCACTTTCACGAACCTGTATGGTCTCGATGCCTTCCATCCTCGACGAAGCCACTATCAGCCAGGAGCAAGCCTCTGACGTAGAGCTGCCTCACCTGCAGGAGAACCCGCGTATCCAACTGGGTCGCCTCGCTTTCAACGACAGCGAGATCTACTGTCTGGTTACCGATGGGGCGACACGGCCCTATTTGCCACCCAACCTGCGTCGAGCGGCATTTGGCATCGTACACGGATCATCCCATCCGAGTGGTCGAGTAACAGCAAAATCTGGTGGCGAAATACTTCTGGCCAATCATGCGCAAGAACGCGCTCCGCTGGGCCCGTGAATGCCAACTATGCCAATGCGCGAAGGTCCATCGCCACAATCGCGCCGAGTTGCAAAGCTTCGGGGAGACAGATGACAGGTTCTTCCACGTTCATGTTGACCTGATCAAGCTACCGCTGGTGAGAGGACTGTCGCACTGCCTGACCATCATCGACCGCTTTTCCCGATGGCCGGTGGCTGTCCCACTCCCGGACATTCGAGCTGTGACCGTCGCACGAGCCTTCTTCCACAGTTGGGAATTCTTCGGACAACAGAACGACCCTACCACCCAACCGGTTTTCGTCGAGCAGTTGCGCAAGCTGGTAAAAGCGATCAGGCCAGTACCAGCGTCCAACCACTCGAGACAGAAGCCGTTCGTCTTCAAAGAATGGCGCACCTGCACGCTCGTATTCTGCAAGCTGGACAAAATCCGGAGGCCACTCGAGCCGCCATATACGGGCCCTCAAACGGTAATCCGGCGGGTCAACGACAAGAGTTTTATCATCCACTTGAACGGCGTCGAGAAAGCCATCTCTACGGACTGCTTGAAGCCGGCCTACCTCGAGGTGAGTGACTCAAGATCGTCGTCATCGCTGCAGGCACCCCGATCACCATCGCCAACCCGATCGCTATCGCCGCAATCGTCGTCATCGTCAGCGACGAATGACCCGCCAGCGATCCATCCAAGGAGTCATCTGAGGAGTCAACCAACGCACCGCTCAGGGGACCAACCCTCACCACAGCCGGGGAGTCGAGCGACGAAACGGGTATCGTTCTCCGCGCTTCCTGCGCCGATCACTGGGGGAGGAGTACCCGTGGCGACACCACTACCCCCACCCAGTTGTCGGGTACGGCAACGCAATCAGGCGCTAGTTCCGCGCGCCATCTATTAACACGCTGTCGCTGTCGCACAGCCTGTTTATTGGCAACCGGAACTAGCCTGTGTTGGATGCTGAACAACACACTTCATGTTTCCGGCCTTTCATTCAACCCTCTTTCTTTTTCTGTGCTGAAGCTGTGGTCACGTGTTATAGAGCGTTTTGTGCAATTAAAAGTTAGATTAATTACTGGACTTAACACAATCTCTAAAAATTCGCAGAAATGTATTTTATCATATAATATATATACGAATAAGAAATAAATGTGCAGGAACGTATTTTATCATATATTATATATACGATATAACAAATATTTCTGTTTTTTATTTTCAACGCTACGTTGAGCACGCGAGCAGCCAAATATATATATATATATATATATATATATATATATATATATATATATATATATATATATATATAAAATATATATATACTCGTATATATAAAATTCTCGTGTCGCGGTGTTAGTAGTTAAACTCCTCCGAAACGGCTTGACCGATTCTCATAAAATTTTGTATAATCGTGTACCATTACACAGCCGTGGTGGGTTCAAGTTACGAAGCAGAATGATCGGAGATCCAGGTGTGGTGGCATGCCTTGCAAATCCAATGAATTTAAAAACTCAATTGGATAATTCACAGTTTCGTTGGTATCGCAAAATGAATCGATAGATTTGTATGACACCAAGTCCCCAGGCAACAACTGTTGTATCTTTAAATTTAATCCATTGACGTCCACATTTTTTGCTGCCAAAATCGATCTTTCTGCCAGCCAATTATGATTTTCATATTGTGTGTGTACGTCGGGAAATATGTGATCTATGAGAGTATTTTGCGAGTCGATGATTGTGCAGAAGTCCGTCGGTAATTTTATGCATCCAGTATTTTCATGTACAGCAACTTTCCCATCGCCAATATCTAACAGTTGTTTAGAGATTCACGATTCATATCTGTGTTGAGTAAATCAGATGCTCTTCGATTCGGTGAGCTCATACCGAAATGACTGATTGGTAAATTCGCAATAGCAATGCAAAGATTCTCGATAGCAATCAATGATTCATTGTACATTGCATCACTGAATGATAACGTTAGATCGTTGTATCTTGTACGATATCGATACAAAATGTCATCAGTCATTGAATCTTTGTGATTACCCCACAACATTTGCACTCGGGCCGGGAAACATGTAGTCAGTACTATAGCAAATAGTAGACGAATTTGTGTTCCTGTGCAGTTTAATGCTGCTTCAACAAGCATACTGTCTCATTGATTGTCGTCTTCTAGCAAGCCTAGTGCAAGGCATGCATCTTTATACGTTGGATACTGTTGTCCATCTACCTTGAGTATATCTTGAGATGACAATGGTCCGGTGACATTAACCAACAGCAGTCGTAGATAAAAACACTCAGTCTGCCTTGGATTGACTGTATATACACGACCCAAAGTATTTGATTTAAATAAACCAGGGCACGTATCAACTGGTGTCCCTTACTTGCGGGGCATCCCCATTTTTTCCATTGAGCCCATGTAAAATATTGTGGAACTTCAGAATAGAGCAGTGTTTGTGCGAAGGCACCAAATTCATCCGCACGATTGCACAGTTCAAAAAATTCGAAGAGCGTAGTTTTTGGTGGATTTATAGCACGATCAAGCGCTGTATCGTCCGTGAAATATAGGCGCTGGCCGTTTTCAAGATGGACTGCTAAATGGATAACTGCTGGATCCCGTTCATGAATTGGGAAACCGAAAATACGCCAGACAGCTTCATTGGAACTGATATACCGGCCAATTTGGTAATTCGTAATTTCATCATTTTGATTCAACGGAGGAGCATTTACATTAGTATTTTCAATTCTAAATACAGCCATATCACTTCCTTTATGAACATATTTGCAGATATATTTGATACTCTTCACAGAACTGCATGACTCAACATTAATATGAGCTTTGAATGTTTTGCTCAGCATAGGTGAATATGGTACCACCCAACGATTGTCAATGTCGATGTCTGCGTTACTGATAGTTTTAATGAACGATTATCCGCCATTTTCAGTACTTCTTCGACGATATTTCGATATCCGTCAACATGTGTTATCGTATCGTTTGTGAAATCTTTAGGAAAACGCTTTGTACATTTTCCGTCTACCATGCAAGGTGATGAAGGATTCAGACTTCCGCACAGACCATGAATCATGTTTGTAGTAACAATATCAAATAGTAATTGATCAGTAGACATATCTGGAATCTCTGCAGAAATTAAACTATCGATGTTTTCAGCACGTATTTTGTCGACGAACCAAATTAAAATGTGAGCATGAGGTAATCCACGCTTTTGCCACTCAACTGAATACCTCCAACAACGTGTGGGGCCAAATACATGCAATTTTGTAATAAAGCTGATTAAAGACTTTAATTTTTGTTTGAACACACGTGCTGCAATGTCATGCCGATGAATTGCATTTTGTCCTGGTAATAGCAACGATGTAATTTCCTGCCATATTGGATTACATGTAAAAGTAATGAAAAGACACGGTCGTCCATATTCACGCACGAAAGTCATAGCATCCTGTATATACTCTTTCATGTTACGTGGACTACCTACGTACGATGATGGTAAGATAACAGAGTTACCAATTTCGGCAGTGTCAGGGTTGTTCGCAATAGCATCTCGCAAGTGAATATATTCTTCCGCACGCAGCTTCAGTTGATTATATCGCAAGTATCGTAGTCGTTCACTCTCTATCTTCACACACATGTCGACCATAAATTGTTGGCAAAGCTCACGACATCGTAAAATGATATTGTCTCGGCCGCGTCTAATCATCAAACGATACGAATAAAAATCCTTCGAGCTAACGTTCTTATTTGTTTCGGCTCCAATAATAATATATGCTTAAATTAATTGAAGATTCTTAAATAATAATTAATTATGTTTTTAATAATGAATGAATTACCTGTTACGGGATCTCGTTGTTTAATGTTTACGCAATATCCGTCTTGTCCCTTCCAGAAAATTATTGGATATTGGAGAGCGTCATAAGAACGGTGGGTATCACTAATGAACTGAAGATTATTATTTCTTCTTCGAATCACGATTTGTCGCATAGCTGTATGGTCGCCAACGATGATTCCAGCAACGTCGTCAACAACAGGTGCGTTGAATCTGCGTATATGCTCTCCAGCTGCTGTTCTATCAGGATTGATGACAATACCATGATTGTCACTTTGTAGCTTGTGCATGTGTGATTTGAATTATTTCAATAATTCATTATGCTCATTTAACAGAGCGTCCAGCTCGCTGACGATACGCCTGGCAAAAAGTGAATTGAGATTATGGTAGTCGCAACGTGCATCCACACGATTGGCGAGTGCACGTTCGGAGTCCTCGCCACCCATAAAGTAAATTTGTAAAAATTTATGAGATTCGTTTGGCATTGGCAGCAATGAGCCCACTTTGTGATAAACTTGGCCTTTGATTTTGAACGTGGAATTAAATTGTTGACCGTTTTCAGCAATATTGTTAACAATTTCTGTTGCTCCAAACGACGTCATTTGAAAACATGAATTGAATGTGCGAATTGACTTTAGGAAAAGGCTAGAATCTGGACCTGTACCGATAAGTAAACCGTGCAATGGTTCAGGTGGTGTTTCAATTTATTTTAGTTTTACTTTTCCTGATGAGCAACACATCCCAACTGGCTCATTTTAAAATTTAAGTGCATGACAATGCGAGCATTCCTTGTCCAAAGTACCAATAACCACTTTGGAATGAGCGTAATATTCAACATCAGGCTCATATTGGAATGCTAGTCGAAGAAATAATTCTGATGTAAATGCTCGAAGAACTTGTTGGAGTTGTTGGTCAATTCCTCCACGTCTGTCTACTATGAATCTACGCGTTTCTCTTCGTTCTAATTGCCTTTGTTCATTTCGTTCATCTCGCGCCTCTTGCGATTGTGATTTACGTAACTGCGCCATGCTTGCACGCACATCTGCATTGTTTTCTTGGATTTGTTCGCCAGACCTTCGTGCTCGTATATCTCGCGCGACTCTAGAATTGATTGTTTGACGACTCAAATTGGCCCCTTTGCGTCTTTTTGGCATTGCTGACTGTAACGTATCAATGTCGGGGTGAATTATAACTGATTTTTAAATTATTTCGAATATAGTAAAAAAAAATGAAACTCTAATATTTGTTGTCAGAAAAATTTTATATTATCAAAAAATGTTATAAATGCTAAGTGGCCGAAAGCTGCACAGTGATTAAGACCTTAACATTTAGGGGGATGAAAAATAGATGTTGTCCGATTCTCAGACCTAAAGAATATGCACACAAAATTTCATGAGAATCGGTCAAGCCGTTTCGGAGGAGTTTAACTACTAACACCGCGACACGAGAATTTTATATATACGAGTATATATATATTTTATATATATATATATATATATATATATATATATATATATATATATATATATATATATATATATATATATATATATATATATATATATATATATATATATATATATATATATATATATATATATATATATATATATATATATATATATATATATATATATATATATATATATATATATATATATATATATATATATATATATATATATATATATATATATATATATATATATATATATATATATATATATATAAAAAATTTCATGAGAATCGGTCAAGCCGTTTCGGAGGAGTTTAACTACTAACACCGCGACACGAGAATTTTATATATACGAGTATATATATATTTTATATATATATATATATATATATATATATATATATATATATATATATATATATATATATATATATATATAAAATATATATATACTCGTATATATAAAATTCTCGTGTCGCGGTGTTAGTAGTTAAACTCCTCCGAAACGGCTTGACCGATTCTCATGAAATTTTGTGTGCATATTCTTTAGGTCTGAGAATCGGACAACATCTATTTTTCATCCCCCTAAATGTTAAGGTTTTAATCACTGTGCAGCTTTCGGCCACTTAGCATTTATAACATTTTTTGATAATATAAAATTTTTCTGACAACAAATATTAGAGTTTCATTTTTTTTTACAATATTCGAAATAATTTAAAAATCAGTTATATTTCACCCCGACATTGATACGTTACAGTCAGCAATGCCAAAAAGACGCAAAGGGGCCAATTTGAGTCGTCAAACAATCAATTCTAGAGTCGCGCAAGATATACGAGCACGAAGGTCTGGCGAACAAATCCAAGAAAACAATGCAGATGTGCGTGCAAGCATGGCGCAGTTACGTAAATCACAATCGCAAGAGGCGCGAGATGAACGAAATGAACAAAGGCAATTAGAACGAAGAGAAACGCGTAGATTCATAGTAGACAGACGTGGAGGAATTGACCAACAACTCCAACAAGTTCTTCGAGCATTTACATCAGAATTATTTCTTCGACTAGCATTCCAATATGAGCCTGATGTTGAATATTACGCTCATTCCAAAGTGGTTATTGGTACTTTGGACAAGGAATGCTCGCATTGTCATGCACTTAAATTTTAAAATGAGCCAGTTGGGATGTGTTGCTCATCAGGAAAAGTAAAACTAAAATAAATTGAAACACCACCTGAACCATTGCACGGTTTACTTATCGGTACAGGTCCAGATTCTAGCCTTTTCCTAAAGTCAATTCGCACATTCAATTCATGTTTTCAAATGACGTCGTTTGGAGCAACAGAAATTGTTAACAATATTGCTGAAAACGGTCAACAATTTAATTCCACGTTCAAAATCAAAGGCCAAGTTTATCACAAAGTGGGCTCATTGCTGCCAATGCCAAACGAATCTCATAAATTTTTACAAATTTACTTTATGGGTGGCGAGGACTCCGAACGTGCACTCGCCAATCGTGTGGATGCACGTTGCGACTACCATAATCTCAATTCACTTTTTGCCAGGCGTATCGTCAGCGAGCTGGACGCTCTGTTAAATGAGCATAATGAATTATTGAAATAATTCAAATCACACATGCACAAGCTACAAAGTGACAATCATGGTATTGTCATCAATCCTGATAGAACAGCAGCTGGAGAGCATATACGCAGATTCAACGCACCTGTTGTTGACGACGTTGCTGGAATCATCGTTGGCGACCATACAGCTATGCGACAAATCGTGATTCGAAGAAGAAATAATAATCTTCAGTTCATTAGTGATACCCACCGTTCTTATGACGCTCTCCAATATCCAATAATTTTCTGGAAGGGACAAGACGGATATTGCGTAAACATTAAACAACGAGATCCCGTAACAGGTAATTCATTCATTATTAAAAACATAATTAATTATTATTTAAGAATCTTCAATTAATTTAAGCATATATTATTATTGGAGCCGAAACAAAAAAGAACGTTAGCTCGAAGGATTTTTATTCGTATCGTTTGATGATTAGACGCGGCCGAGACAATATCATTTTACGATGTCGTGAGCTTTGCCAACAATTTATGGTCGACATGTGTGTGAAGATAGAGAGTGAACGACTACAATTTCCCAATTCATGAACGGGATCCAGCAGTTATCCATTTAGCAGTCCATCTTGAAAACGGCCAGCGCCTATATTTCACGGACGATACAGCGCTTGATCGTGCTATAAATCCACCAAAAACTACGCTTTTCGAATTTTTTGAACTGTGCAATCGTGCGGATGAATTTGGTGCCTCCGCACAAACACTGCTCTATTCTGAAGTTCCACAATATTTTACATGGGCTCAATGGAAAAAATGGGGATGCCCCGCAAGTAAGGGACACCAGTTGATACGTGCCCTGGTTTATTTAAATCAAATACTTTGGGTCGTGTATCATCCAAGGCAGACTGAGTGTTTTTATCTACGACTGCTGTTGGTTAATGTCACCGGACCATTGTCATCTCAAGATATACTCAAGGTAGATGGACAACAGTATCCAACGTATAAAGATGCATGCCTTGCACTAGGCTTGCTAGAAGACGACAATCAATGGGACAGTATGCTTGTTGAAGCAGCATTAAACTGCACAGGAACACAAATTCGTCTACTATTTGCTATAGTACTGACTACATGTTTCCCGGCCCGAGTGCAAATGTTGTGGGGTAATCACAAAGATTCAATGACTGATGACATTTTGTATCGATATCGTACAAGATACAACGATCTAACGTTATCATTCAGTGATGCAATGTACAATGAATCATTGATTGCTATCGAGAATCTTTGCATTGCTATTGCGAATTTACCAATCAGTCATTTCGGTATGAGCTCACCGAATCGAAGTGCATCTGATTTACTCAACACAGATATGAATCGTGAATCTCTAAACAACTGTTAGATATTGGCGATGGGAAAGTTGCTGTACATGAAAATACTGGATGCATAAAATTACCGACGGACTTCTGCACAATCATCGACTCGCAAAATACTCTCATAGATCACATATTTCCCGACGTACACACACAATATGAAAATCATAATTGGCTGGCAGAAAGAGCGATTTTGGCAGCAAAAAATGTGGACGTCAATGGATTAAATTTAAAGATACAACAGTTGTTGCCTGGGGACTTGGTCTCATACAAATCTATCGATTCATTTTGCGATACCAACGAAACTGTGAATTATCCAATTGAGTTTTTAAATTCATTGGATTTGCAAGGCATGCCACCACACCTGGATCTCCGATCATTCTGCTTCGTAACTTGAACCCACCACGGCTGTATAATGGTACACGATTATTCATTAAAAAATTAATGAAAAACGTTATTGAAGCCATCATTTTGAATGGAAAGTTTCAAGGCGAAAATGTGTTGCTGCCACGAATCCCTATGATTCCTACAGATGTGCCAATTGAGTTCAAACGCATTCAATTCCCAGTTAGATTGGCATTTGCTATGACGATCAATAAGTCACACGGCCAGACATTGTCTGTATGTGGCTTAGATTTGGAAACACCATGCTTTTCCCACGGACAACTATATGTGGCATGTTCTCGCGTGGGAAAACCATCCAGTTTGTTTGTGTTGGCTAAAGACGGACTAACCAAGAACATTGTACACTCTATTGCGCTGAGAGATTAATCTTAATTTTTTTTCAACTGCCATAATTGATAGGAAAAATTATTTTGAATGTTTAGATAGCTATCGAGAATTGTAATTTAAGATATATTTGTTACTTTGATAGAGATTAATGTATTAACCAAAATAAAGCATACTTTCATTGTCTACAATGCTTTCGATTATAAGTAAATCTCCGCACACTTATAGTAGATAGTTATTTTTATTGAACTAAAAAAACGTTTCCTAGAAATAATATACATGGCAAATCAACGTTTGCCGGGTCAGCTAGTATATATATATATATATATATATATATATATATATATATATATATATATATATATATATATATATATATATATATATATATATATATATATATATATATATATATATATACTCGTATATATATATATATATATATATATATATATATATATATATATATATATATATATATATACATTTTATTTTATTTTTTTTTTATTTTTTTTTTTTTTGTAACAACTCATATGGAGACTAACAATAAGTAAATATATCTTAAAACTAGACAACAATGTATCACTGCTCCTTACCACTGTATGGAGAAGATATTAGTGAACACTATTTATTTTAGAAAAACAATAAAAATAAAAGTAATTATAGAAATTAGTAATGAAGGCTTATTTAATAATCGTTTACAATGGTGATAAGCCTGCTCTCATCAAGCGGGTCGTGGGCTTGTTTGTAGTAAATTAATTAAATAATTTTAGTTGGTACTTCTTTTTGACATCTGAGTGCCACTGACCTATTAGGGGCACACCTAGATCTCGGTGAATGTTTAGGTTTTTCATGAACCACGGTGCACCAGTAATCGTGCGTAATATTTTAGACTGGGTCCTTTGCAACAGTTCGTTGTTTGATGTTTTTGCTTCTCCCCACAGCTGAATTCCATATGTCCAGATGGATACTATTATTGCTTTGCATAAGAGTACTGTGTAGTCAAGGATTAGTTTTGAGTTTGAATTTAAAAGCCAGTTAAGACTTGCAGCTTTTAGTTTGATGTGCGCTCTTTTCTTTTCTATGTGTGTTCTCCAGGTAAGGCGTCTGTCGAGGTGAATGCCTAAATATTTCACTTCTGTCTCCTGTGGGATAGTTTTGTTGTTGAGAATCATTGGAGGACACGTGTGTTTGTTGAGTGTAAATTTTATGTGTGTGCTTTTTTGTTCATTTACTGTGATGCGCCAGTTCAAAAACCAATTTTCAACCACGAGTAAATGTTCGTTGAGATCACGCGAAGCTATTTGACGGTGCTTGTGGCAAGATAAAATCGCAGTGTCATCGGCAAAAGTTGAGGTGAGTAGATACTTGTTTGTTGGTAAATCTGAGGTGTATAGTGTGTACAGTATCGGCCCAAGAACACTTCCTTGAGGTACTCCAGCCAATACATCCATTTCTGGTGAAAGGTAATCTTCACATTTGACTTGAAATCGCCTACCCTTTAAGTATGATTCCAGGATACTATGGATATTTGAAGGCAGAAGTTTTCTTATTTTATAGACGAGGCCCTCGTACCACACTTTGTCAAAGGATTGTGCGACATCGAGGAACACTGCAGGGCAGTATGGTTTCTCTTCGAACGCCTTTCTGATTTGGGACACTAGTCGCTGTACTTGTTCAATAGTGCCATGCTTTCGACTTTCTGAAATGGGACAAAGAAGACGTGAGTTTATAATTGCAGATATTTGGCACACAAGGGTGCGGAGCTCTTCGAAATCCAGAATGTTTGAACGAACCGCTCGATAAAAATGAATCTTGGTGGTTTTAATATACATCAGTGTTGTCATTTTTACTTTTTAATTAAAAAAGGTAACAAAAAACCGAATCAAATTTCTTGTGAATACAGCTATATATATATATACTAGCGGACCCGGCAAACTTCGTCCTGCCTCCGAAGGTTTTAAATCTAAAAGTTTATATTTCTTAGGATTGATGGTTTTGCATTAAAAAATTTAATTTTAGAAAACAATAATGTTCGAAAAATTTGTTTATTTAAAAAATCGCAACAATATATGTGAAACAGTTTTGAAATATAACATGCCTAACAGTGCGAAAACTTGGAAGCACAACTTGATTGGGTATTTTGAAAAATGTAAGTTAAAAAGGTGAAGATAGAGAAAAATTATCAAAGGTTGTAGAAACATGTTAACTTGTTGTTGACAAATTTTAAAATTGTTTTTGGTATATAATGATATTAGTGTATTGTGTAATACAAAATTTTAAATATGAAGAAACTATATTATATAGCTGATCCCGGCGTGCTTCGCTACGCATGAATATTAACATTGAATCAAATTCATTGGTTTTTTTTATTTATTTTTTATTTGTAAATAATGAAAAAAAAGTAAATCAATTCAATACGATAGTGTATACAATATTTTTTGTTTGATTGTGTGGTGCATGAATAAATAAATTTGGTGGTGCTCCCACTCTGGAACATGCGACGTATAATTGTCCGTGAGAAAAGCACGGTTCCTCCAAATTCACACCACATACATGAAGCGTTTCTCCTTGAGCTTTATTAACGGTTATAGCAAAGGATAAACGCACGGGAAATTGAAGACGTTTGAATTGAAATGGCATGTCTGTTGGTATTAATGGGATCCTTGGTATCAGTACAACTTCTCCTTTTGCTTTCCCAGTTAGAATTGTTGCTTCGATCAAATTGGGCATTAATTTTTTCACGGAAAGTCTCGTTCCATTGCAGAGTTTTGGTGAATTGAGATTTCGAAGAAGTATGATCGATGAACCAATTTCCAAATTCAAAATATGCGGTGGCATACCGTGTGGTTCCAAAGAATTCAAAAATTCAACCGGATAATTTACTGCGTCTTCGTAGCAGTATCAATGGATTTGTATGATACCAAGTCACCTGGCAATTTCTGTTGAATTTGAAAATTTATTTCATTAACATTTGCATTTTTTGGTGCTAAAATTGCGCGTTCTCTTAGCCAATCATGATTTTTATAGTTTTGAACAATGTTTGGAAAAACGTGATCAATTAGTTCTTCTTTTGATGGCATACTTGTGCAAAAGTTGTTCGGTAACGTGATAAACCCATTTAAATCACTTGCAATTTTGCCATCGCCAATCTGCAGCAGTTGCTTCGAAAACTCACGTGCTGATGGATCATTTTGAAGACGCACACGCATATTTATGTTAAGCGCTAACTTCTGTATATTTGCCCAAAGAAACGAACTTTTCAAACATGCATTAATTTCATCAGCTGGAGTCGATCTGGGAATGACGGGCAACGTTTGTCGAAAATCACCAAATAGCAATATTAATGCACCTCCGAACAACTGTTGATTTCCACGTAGATCCTGTAATGTTCGATTCAATGCTTCCAAAGATTTTTTATGGGCCATCGGACATTCATCCCATAAAATGATTGCTGCTTGTTGCAAAACTTTGGCCATTCCAGAATTTCTTGAAATATTACACGTTGGAATCTCCACCGATTGCATGTTTAATTGCAGTTTTAAAGCGGAATGTGCAGTTCGGCCACCATCCAATAATGTAGCTGCAATACCAGAAGAAGCAAGTGCCAATGCGATTTTTCGTTCGGATCTAATTGTAGCTAAGATTAATGAAATGAGAAATGTTTTCCCAGTGCCACCAGGAGCGTCCAAAAAATATAATCCACCAGTGTTGTTAATGACAGCTTGCATGATTCTATCGTATGCATTCCTTTGCTGAACATTCAATTGTGGAATGTTTGTTTGCACAAATGCACGCAATTCATCGCATTCGAATTGCTGTTCGCGTTGCAGTTCTTGCTCAAATAAATCATGGATTGGACGATTAGGTGCGATCATGCCTAATTGTCCTAATGTTTTATTTGCAATCATAAGGCAAATATCTTCAATCAATATCAAGGCCTCATTATACATTTCTAATGTATGTACCAATTCGGGATCCATCGAACGATGTTGAAGTCGAATCAAAATGTCTTCAGCCATGAAATCTTTATATTTATTCCACAATTCAAGTGGGTTTGATGGATAGCATGTTGATATTATTATTGCGAATAACATACGTATTTGATTTGGGTGAGCTGAAACTGATGCATCGTGAAGCGTAGCATCCCAATGCGTATCATCTTCAAGCAAACGCAACCGTTGGCATGCATCACGATATGTTACACACAATTCACCGTCGACAGTTCTTAAATTCTGGAATGACTGTGGCCCACGTACGTTCACCAACAACAATCGCAAATAAAAACATTCAACATTGTTTGGACTAACTGTATAAATGCGGCCTAAAGCATCCGTTGAAAAAACACCTCGGTAGCCATCAACAGGAGTACCTTTTTTGCGGCGTTGAAATTTTTTTGTTGATGCGTTCCAAGCATAATATCGTGGTGCTTCCGAATATAATAGTGTTCTTGCAAATTCATCCGTTTCACATAACTTGAAAAAAGCTGTCAGTGTAGTTGCTGGAGGCTGTAATGCACTTTGTGCGGCATTTGCATCAGTAAAATAAACACGTTGCCCATTTTCAAGATGAACTGCTAAATGTATAACAACAGGGTGTCTGTCATGTATTGGGAACGATAAAATTCGCCAAATAGCTTCGTTAGTACTAATATATCTTCCCATTTGGTACTGCAAAATTTCATCATTTCTATTTTCAGCAGTCACTCCGAAAATAGCCATATCGCTACCTTTATTAACATACTTGCAAATGTATTTTATTGATTTGACTGAATTGAAGTATTCGACATTTATGTGAGCATTGAAAATTTTTGACAACAATGGTGAATACGGCACTATCCAACGATTATCAACTTCAAAGTCTTCTTTCCGGATTTTAATAGTAGTAGTTTTACCATTATCTTGAGCTGATCGTCGACGATACTGTGGATATCCATCATCACTGTGTATTGTTTCTGCAATCAATTGTCTTGGAAAACGCTTTGAACATTTGCCGTCGATCATACATGGTGAATTTGGATTGATTTCACCGCAGGGACCGTGTATCATATTTTTCGAGACAACTGCAAATAATTGTGGATCGATGGTTTGATCTGGAATTTCGGCCGATATAACACTATCAATCATATCTGGTGTTATTTTCTGTACCAACCATATCAAAATGTGAGCGTGCGGCAAGCCTCTTTTTTGCCATTCAATTGTACACATATAGCAGCGCACTTCTCCAAATACACGGAGCTTGACAATCAGATCTATCAACTTTTTTAATTTTTGGTGGAATATGCGAGCGGTTACATCGTGTCGATCTGTTGGGACCTGACCATCAAATAAGCAATCCTTCACATCAGCCCATTTTGGGTTGCAAGTAAATGTGATGAACAAATCTGGACGGCCGTAATGACGAACATATGACATGGCATCTTGTGTATACTCGTGCATATGACGTGGGCTACCGGTATATGACGATGGTAATATCGTTCAAGCGTCCAATGTCATTCACATTCACATCATTCAATAGTGCATCACTTAAATGTATATACTCTTCAGATCTCAATCGGGCTTGATTATGACGGATGAAATGCAATCGTTCGCTCTCGATTTTAGCATACATGTCCACAATGTATTGATGAAAAAGTTTATTGCATCGCAAAATGTAATTGTCCTCTTGATCACGAATCATCAATCGATACGAATAAAAATTCATCGCACTAACTTTTTTCGTTGTTTGTTGGCCTGCAAATATTAAAAATTATTCTTTTAGTTATTTTAACGCAAAGATTACTCACAAAAGTAATCAAAAATCATTATTTTTTTACCAGTCATTGGATTTATCAATGGTATATTTATATGATAACCATCATCTCCTCTCCAGAACAAAATCGGGTATTGCAATTCGTCATAACAACGATGGAGTTCAGAAATACGATTTAGTTGCTCATTCCTACGGTGCAAAACAATATCTCTTGGCCGAAATTGTTCACCAACTATTACGATTGCCACTTCATCGATTGTTGGTACGTTAAATCGCCTGGAATGTTGCCCGAGTGGTGTTCTGTCGGCACGTATTATGATTTTATGATCATCGGTGGGCATCTGATCCAGTGCAATCTTGAATAATTTAACCAATTCATTGTGCTGATGTAAAAATCTTTGCAGCTCTCTCAAGATTTCTCTTCTTGTATTTGAAGCAATTGTACAGCGCTGATTCAGTTCGCTGTTCTCATTACCAATGAAATATATTTGCAAAAACTGATGGTCAGCATCTGGGAATGGCAACAATGACCCAGCTCTATGGTATATCTGTCCTTGAATCTGTAATGTTTTTGAAATAGAATTAGATGACGAATCCGAATTTTTGAAGACAGCAAATACAGAGACAGCACATAAATCAAATTTGATATCATTTATTCCATGCGAAGTAATTACCTTAAACGTCGGCATAAATCCATCTCTTATAATATTTGTAGCTCCAAAAAATGTCATTTGGAAGCATGAATTGTACTTTTGAATATTTGTTAAGAAATGCTTTGACGCTGCTGAATTGCCATAAATTAATGAGTGTAAAGGATCTGGTGGAGGTTCTAACACAGGCAATTTAACTTTCCCACCAGCACAGCACATGCCAGGCGTTTCGTTCATAAATTTGAATGCTTTACAATGCACACATTGTTTATTCATTTGTCCAATATAAGAATACATACTGTAATCAATTGTGCTATCATAATTATAAGCCGCCAATTCCATTTGTCGTATGATTTGAATTGAGGGACGCGTACGTCGATTTATCGACCTTTCACTGTCAACCGTGTTTGCACTATCAACCGATTGGTTTATACGTCTACGTCGTTCCCTCTGTGATGCATTTTGTTGAATACGATCTTGTTCACTTTGTGATCTTCGATTGGTTGAAACAACTCTCGAATGACGCGTACGTCTACCAATATTTGAGCGACTTGGACGTGGCATTTCGAATTTGTTCTATGTACGAAAAGAGTAATCATTTAAATTAATTTCAAGAGTTAAAAAAACTATATCCAAATGTATAATAAGTATGTGTTTGTGGTTATATATTCGCATTATTTGGTTGTATTATGTATAAAAAAATTAAGAACTGAGGAAAAAGAACTATACAAAGTGACACTAACACGTATATAAATGGCCTGAAACCCGATAGCAATTCAACCAGAAAATCCAAATGGAAAGCGTATATACACTACTGTCTGTTTGTATTTAAATGGTCAAACAAAAACAAATAAATTGTTTGATGATGTATGGCTGAAAATATGAAAAACAAAAAAAAAATCAAATGCGACTCTTACCGATTACGTCTGTCCACAATTCGAGTTCGATGGAAAAGAACCTTAAAATGATCACTCACTGGTAGGTGTCAATGTATATGCGTGTATGCTCTACAACGTGCATTTATCATGTATTTCACTTGCACCAATTTTTTATATATATAGAAGATATAGATTTCGCCGAAAAGTTTCAATTGAATTTTCTCATTAAGATTGTTGACTTTATCATTTTTTTGTGCCTAAATTGCAAGTTCGCACAGCCATTCAGGATTTTTGTAGTTTGGGAATACCTTGTCGTCAACGGCTTGAATACTAATTACCGTTTGACTGAAGTTCGGTGGGAACGAAATCTCATTCCCAATTGTTTCTTGCAAATCTATCGATCTCAAAAAATTCGGAAAATTCGGAAAATTCGAAAATTAATTAATTAATTTTGATATTTTTAAGAAATGTGTATCCTATGTCATCGGTTAGATAATTCTGAAGACGTTGTAAAAACTTAATCAAAATCCCGCCTTTTTCCAATCCATACGTTGCAAACATACGTACATTTTTATATAGAATTAGGTAGGGGGAGTTTTTATCCCTTTTGTCAATTTTACCCCCTAAATGTGGAACAATCCAAACAATGTATAGCCTATGTTATCCGAGGGGTTTTTCTGAAGACTCTCTGAAAATTTCATCAAAATCGGTCCAGCCGTTTTCGAGTGCATGCATTGCTTACATGCATACATACATACATAGGGAGGGAAAGTTTTTATCCCATTTGCCAATTTCACCCCCTACATGTAAAAAATCCAAACAATGTGTAGCGTATGTTACTCGCGAGCTTATTCTGAAAATTGCCTGAAAATTTCATCAAAATCGGTTCAGCCGTTTTCGAGTACATACGTTGCATACAAACATACATACATACATGCAAACTTTTATATGGACAAAATCACGTGTTGACATAAAAGGTCATAACTCACGAACGCGTCGACCGATTTCGTGCAAACTTATCTATAAACCATCTACACGACCATACGAACAAACCACAAAAGTTTCATTGAATTCGGTTTGACGGTTCATGAGTTATAAAGTCACAACGCACTTGCACCAATTTTTTTATATATATAGATATATATATATATATATATATATATATATATATATATATATATATATATATATACATATATATATATATATATATATATATATATATATATATATATATATATATATATATATATATATATATATATATATATATATATCTATATATATAAAAAAATTGGTGCAAGTGCGTTGTGACTTTATAACTCATGAACCGTCAAACCGAATTCAATGAAACTTTTGTGGTTTGTTCGTATTTGAATAGACGCAATAAGTTTTTGTATATCGTGTTATTCGGGCACCTTTTCCCATTCCTCCCTCATAACTCTTATTAGAAGCGTTTTCATTAGTTGGAACCCGTTTTGCAACTATTTTTTTAAGGTGTGCCCATAAATTTTCGATGGAGTTCATATCAGAGCTTTGTGCTGGTGTGTCTATGACTGTATGTATGCAATTATATCTCATCCAGGTCCTGCACAAGAGCGATTTGTACTTAGGGTCATTGTCCTGATACACATTCAATTTTAACTTTTGGGAATTTTGTGGGCCATTGAAGTCAGAATTCTGAACACTTTTTTCAATTCGTTTTGAAAATTGTTTAAGTAACACTTCTTCGTCAGCATATTGGTGAAAATTCTTAATTCCCCAACGCCTTCCATTGAAATCCATTCACATTCCATCACTGACAACTTTCCAAACTCCACAGTGGGGATCATATTCTTCTGCTGCAGTGCTGTTTGCGGTTTCCGCCAAACTTTATTGGATCCATCGTGAGAGTACAACATAATTTTTGTTTCATCGGAGAAAGTCACATTCCTCCAGTACTTACAGCTTAGAAACGCTTGCAATAGCAAAATTCATCCTCTTTTGAATATTCATTGAAGAGAGCATCGGCCTTTAACGAACTATTTTGGTGGAGTATTCACGGGTTTTCAGCACTTTTCACCGATATCATAACGAAGAGGTGTTACTTAAACATTCTTCAAAACGAATTGAAAAACAGTGTTCAGAATTTCGACTTCATTGGCCCACAAAATCCCGAAAAGTTAAAATTCAAAGTGTATCAGGACAATGACCCTAAGCACAAATCGCTCTTGTGCAGGCCCTGGATGATATATAATTGCCTATATACAGTCATAGACACACCAGGACAAAGCCCTGATATGAACCCAATAGAGAATATATGGGCACACCTTATAAAAACAGGTGCAATTCGGGTTCCAACTAAAAAAAACGCTTCTAATAAGAGTTAGGAGGAAGGAATGGGAAAAGGTGCCCGAATAACACGATATACAAAAACTTATTGCGTCTATGTCAAAAAGGTTGTAAGCCGTTATTGATTCTATTGGTAGTCATATTTAGTATTCAATTATTTACTATTAGTTTAATAGCTTATTTGTATGTTCCTTGAATTTTGCAAAGAATTATTTGACACCATGAAGTGGCTATTGTTTTTTATTTTGCTATAGAAACGAATCTTTTTGTAATTATTTAATAATTTTTTTGATGTTTTCTGTTGAGGAAATTTGCAAATATTAAATTATAATATTTTTTTAAATTAAATATATGCATTGCTTGCTTCAAATCAATATTAAAGTGAAAATTTCATTACAGTTTTTATTTTGCAAACAATTACTTGACAAACTGTATATATATATATATATATATATATATATATATATATATATATATATATATATATATATATATATATATATATATATATATATATATATATATATATATATATATATATATATATATATATATATATATATATATATATATATATATATATATATATATATATATATATATATATATATATATATATATATATATATATATATATATTTATATATACGAGGTGTGATCAAAAAATAATAAAATAATAAAAGTATTTATTTATTCATCAACAACTATCTTGTCCCCTTTAAAGTAATTCCCCTCAGATATAATACACTTATGCCAGCATTTTTTTCAATCCTCGAAACACTTCTGACACGCTTTTTTTGGAATCGCCTACAGCTCCTGTTTCGATTTTTCTTATATCTCCTCAATCGTATCAAAACGCTTTCCTTTCATCGGTGTGTTCAGTTTTGGAAAGAGGAAAAAGTCAGCGGGGGCCAAGTCCGGTGAATACGGTGGTTGAGGCATGATAACGGTTTTGTTTTTGGCCAAAAACAGCTCCTGAGTGATGTCCATGCGACGTTGTTTTTGCTCAAAATTTAGCAATTTTGGAACAATCTTCGCTGCCGCACGTTTCATGCCTAAAACATCCGTAAAAATTGCTTGGCATGAGCCGAACGATATGCCAACATCATCATCAACCTCTCTGATAGTGATTCGACGATTATCCAAAATCATTTTCTTTACTGCGTCAATGTTTTCATCGGTTGTTGAGGTGCTCGGGCGACCAGGACGAGCATCGTCATTGACATCTTCTCGGCCTTCCTTAAACCGGTTATACCACAATTGAACTTGTGTTCTGATCATAGTAGACTCGCCAAAGGCCACAGTATACATTTCAAAAACAAACTGACAATCCAAAATGGTTATTATTGCCAACATATATAACAGACATGTGTACCAACATAACAGAAAAAAAAATGCGAACATCGAATATACGTAACTCACGAAAAGATGAAAATAACGGTTATCTTTTGATCACACCTCGTATATAAATTTGATTCGGTTTTTTGTTACTTTTTTTAATTAAAAAGTAAAAACGACAACACTGATGTGTTTTAAAACCACCAAGATTCATTTTTATCGAGCAGTCGGTTCAAAGATTCTGGATTTCGAAGAGCTCCGCACCCTTGTGTTCCAAATATCTGCAATTATAATCTCACGTCTTCTTTGTCCCATTTTAGAAAATGGACGATTTAGGCTTGCAAACTCCTCCCCATTTTCTTATTGGCGGTCCCTTCACCGCTATGATATAACCGGATGTAGTGACATCCTCTTAATTTCAATCGACTAAGTCGTTGGCAACGCGTTTTAGAGTACTAAACTCTTCTGCAGCAAAGAACCAAACGGCAATGCTCTTCAGCAAAAATACAAGTGGGAGCTCTTGTTTGATAAAGAACGAAAATATTACACCATTAAAGTGGCAAATGGCAAGAGTAGCAGTTCTTTGCACATCAAACTCAAACTCAGTTCTTTGCACACTACTCAAACGAGCTATGATCAAACTATGTAGCCTTCCTACAGATCCTGGCTATGTTGAAAGTGTGACCCTTCCAATGGAGGGTGGATTTTCGAAGAAGCATTATATTTAATTTTAAATTCTCTTAATTTAATAATAATATTTAACTCTCTTAATATAATAATATTTTACTCTCTTAAATTAACTTACCCAAGAATGATAGAATAGAAGATTACGCCATGCGCAGGTCCGCTATTCCTCTCTCGACAAAAACTCAGCACAGCTGATTGGCTCTTGTGCTTCCCAAAATTTCTCCATAGTTTCAATATGCTGCTACTATTGCGTCTTCGATAAATATATAGTGTTCACGAGTACAGTCTATTCCTTGTTTCTGAACTGAAGGTTCATTGATTAAATTCATATTTTTGCTTGCATTATTAATTATTTCTTGATACTGTGTGAAATTTGCAGTAAGGAAAATTTCTCCATCGTTTGAATATGCTGCTACTAATCCGTCTTCGATAAGTATATAGGGTTCACGAGTATAGTTTATTCGCCGTTGAGACCAGAATAGTGATTATTTTATTTCTTAAATTCTCTTGCACATAGGCTTTTTTATACTTCGGTGCCACTTTACGCGTCTATCTGTTTTATAGTATACATTTAGTCCTACCTCAAAATTTCTTTCTTTTCTTTTTTTGTTATGATACTCTAACACCCTCATTCTAAGTTTTCTGTCATATGACAGTTTCTGTGTATTTGGTCAGATCACAAGACAGAAAACTTTTGTACCCTAAATTCTAAATTCATTCTGCCTTTGAATAAGCTGCTATATTAACAGGAAGCCGTTCTAGTATAACAGCGGATTGTAATGTTGATTTGACAGCTATGATTTCACATAAACGCAAAAATGGCAGACATTAAAGTGTAAGTAATTTCTAATATTATTAAATATTTAAATTTTATTGTTATATTACTGTTAACATTTACAGAAAAAACAGAAACATTAAAGAACTCTTCCTGAGTTATTGGGAAGCGCAGAGCATGTCCCTTCACTCGCACTAGCAAGTCAACAATGTTTCGAATTGCTCTAGACATTGAAGGCTGGCTGATAGCAATTACAAGTTACCATGACACTGCTGATAACTTCCACTGCTAAAGTAGATTAACGCTGCCAGGATTCAGAGGGTGTATGGCAATTTTGTCTTTTGGTATCGTGGCAACTCAACTCTTGGATGAGATTCCAGGGCAAATGTTTTGGAAGGCGAAATTCTTTCATGAACACTGGTTCCGGATTAGAAAAAGGGTCACTATCATCCCTTAATGATTTAATTTTTTCTTCGCGACTAATATAGCCCAAAACACACCAAACTTGCCATTCATTGTTATTATATTCATTTACTTATTTTTTATTTATTTACTTCTAAATAAAATATTTTTTTTACATTTTTTTCAATTTTGGTACTAGCAGGCTCTTGTCAGCTTCTCTTGATGTGCTATCAAAAATTACTGTCACATGACAGAATTTTTGACAGAGAGTTTTTTTGAAGACAGTTTCCTGACAAATGTGCAATATTTTGTCATATGACAGACAAATAGAATTAGGATGCAAGTCCTTTATCTGTTTTTCCCTTAATTTACTATTAATATTTTAATATAGGTTTTGATTAAAATATATATTTTTTGGTTTTATTTGTAATTGTTTCGTTATATCTTATAATGGAAAATAGGACAAGTTCTCTAATATCACTAATGTTTCTTTCCAATATCAATCGTTTAATAATTTCAGTAAGGTCGAATGTATTCTTTCAATCTAACCATTTGATAATGAATGATTAGTCGGAGTAGATTTTAAATTAATTCCAACTTAACTTTTAAATAAATTTTAAACTGCCAAACGGCAAAGCAGCGAAATTAATCGCACAGACGTGTGTACATGAGGCCACCATGTATTCCCAGCAAGATATTTGACTAAATTAACTGTGAAAATATTGTAGGGTATGTTGAACGCTAGCCTCGTAGGATCGTCATGTATGGTGTAATGCATACGTTGGTCACGCAGGATCGGCATTCAATTCCATTGCAGATTCTATACAATGTATAGATGCAAAGTGCACTATAAAGAAGAAATGTCTGACACGAAGCGGAAAGACGCCCTCAGTAAAGGTTTTGACCGGCAGAGTGTACCGTTGGCCAAGCTATTGTTTGTGCTGTTCTAGGTCTTCCCTGACATAGAGCACGAGAGATAAAAGAATAAACTAATGCGAGTATCAGTTTCAGTTGTCTTCAGATTAACTCTGGCTTATTTGGTGGCTCGCTGGCCCTTTTATATTATTGAATTCTTATTGTTTTCTTATTGTAACTAACATAAAATATATCTATCTTATTTCTACTAATCATAAATCATATTCCCGAAATTTGTCTCAAGTATCGGATTACCGATATTATTCATCGTCTTTGTTTATATTAATAATTTTGAGTGCAAGTTCAGGGCTAAAGTCACTGCACTGTCCAATATGCATACGCTGCTGCAATATAGGCAGCGTGTGTTATTGCACCACCAAAATGCTTGTCTAGCGTATTTGGAATTGAGTGCAATTGCACACGTTGCGCTATTGTCAGTTTGTCTGCATATGCGACTTGTTGCTGTGCTTATGACGATGTGTGGTCGTCAGTGTACACTTGTGTGGTACACTACACCCTCACCCTTAAGAGAAAAATTAGGGGTGTTAGCGAATAATTTTTCTGGAAATATGGTTTGTGTTGTATTACAATTGTCTTATGTTATGGATTTGTTACATGATTTTCATATTTTCTAATAATTGGTATTATATGTTTATAAATTGTTTCTTATTGTAGCGTTTTTAATTATATAGTTAAAATTAAAAATTATGTTGTTTTGATATAATTATATATACTTGTGATTATTAATTACATTATTTTGATTACATATTGTGATAGTTTTAATTATAAATTTTATTGTTTAAATTACATTTTATGGTTTAAAAATTTAAATTACATTTTATGGCTTTAATTGATTATTATGTACTTTCTTAGGTGTACCATTATATTCTATTAATGAATTCACTCCTAACTTATCTAGAATTTTATATGGTCCTTTATATGGATTCATATTCTTTTTCCAATTTTCTACTTTTAATAGAACTAAATCTCCTATTTCTACATTAAGTGTATTCGTATTAGTTTTTGAGTCAGTTAGTTTACGTTTTTGTTTTGCTTTCATTAGCATTTGTTTTGCCTTTTCGTGGGCATAGCGTAATCTCGCTTTTAGCTCGTTGGCGTAATTTTCAAAGTTGTAAATTGTTGTGTTACTTTCTATTACTTCATTGGGTAAACCTGGGAGTTTCCCATATATTAATTCATATGGCGTGTAGCCCGTGTCAACATGTGGCATTGTGTTGTAAGTGAAAGTGAAGTAGGGAATCCTCTTATCCCATTCGTCGTCGTTTGTCGATGTCAGTAGGAATTCATTCAAAACTCTGTGGTTGCGTTCTAATGAGCCTATCGTTTGGTGGTAGTATGGTGTCGAAAATTTTTGTTGTATTTTGAGCAGTGCACATATGTTTGCCATTAGCTCGTTTGTAAATTCTGTCCCGTTGTCAGATTTAAGAATTTTGAAGTGTCCGTATTTGAGTATAATTTTTTCAACTAATGTTTTGGCTGTTGTGTGTGCGTCTTTTGTTATCATTGGGTGTGCGATTACGAACTTAGGTAGCTCGAACTGCATGATCAGTATGTAGCGGTATTCGTTTGAAATTTTTAGTGGTCCTACGGTGTCAATTGATATGACTTCGAAACTTGTGTTAGGGGTGTCTGCTATGGTTTGGGGTTCTTTGATGTGTCTTGTTTTTTTACATTTCACGCACGTGTCACAGTTGGATACGAATTTCTTTACCATTTGGTTCATATTTTTCCAAATGTATCTTTGTTTTAATTTGAGTAGAGTTTTTCTTACTCCGGGATGTCCTGTTTTATGACATTCAACTATTAGTTTGTATTTTAAAATATCTTCCGTCTGAGGACTTTTGCTATTCATTTTTATTTTTGCGTACGCTTCTTTAAATTCTGCTTTTGTATATACTCGTATTTTGAATATTTCATAATTATTTGCAATTGCTAATTCTTTAATATTTTCTTTCTTCGTTTTGGATATCAATTTCCTCAGAATCGAGTCTAGTCTCCTGATTTATCATTGATTCCTGCATGCTTTATATTTTCATTTATATTTTTATTTCTAGGTCGGAGCTTCTTCAGAGTCGAATCTTTATTCGGTGAATTATCGCTTTCGCCTATGTGCACAATATCATTTTTTATATATATATTCATTTTTTCAAAGCTTTGATTTTTCTTGTCGACATTAAATTTTAATCTTTTAATATTCTTGACGTCATTTATTGATGTTCATTCCCATATTTGAAGGTGATCAGTCTCCTGAGATATGCAATTCCTCGATATCTTATTTTCATTTCTATTTGCCTCTTCATTTATTTCATTTTTATTTGCCTCTTCATTTGTTTTATTTTTATTTGCCATCCCTCTCGAGATTACTAGGGTTCTTTTGGCTTTTTCATTAATTTCTTTCGGTATCATTTCTTTTAGAATGTCCGAGTCAATTTGTATTCTTGACAATGCATCTGCATTTGTATTCATCCTTCCTGTTTTATATACTATGTTGAAATCATAGTCACTGAGGTCTGGTCATTTTAGATGAAGGATTTTTATGAGAGAATAGTGATATTAGTGGTCGATGGTCAGTTACTACCGTGAACTTTTGACCATATAGATAGGGTTTGAAGAAGTTAATACCCCAGTGTATTGCTAGTAGCTCTTTTTCTATTACTGGCTTATTCAAATCGTGTTATTGTAACGATTTGCTAGCATATGAAATGGGTAAATCTTGTCCTATTTCGCCTTGTGATAGTACGGCGCCTAGTGCAAAATTCGATGCATCTGTAGTTAATATGAAGGGTTTATCAAAATTTGGGTATTGCAATAGTGGTGGGTTTATTAATTTTAGTTTAAGAGTTTCAAAAGATTTTTGGCATTCATCTGTCCATACAAATTTGGCTGATTTCTTTAGTAAGGAGTTCAAACATTTTGCAATATCTGCAAACTCTGGTATGAATTTTCTATAGTAGTTGCAGAATGCAACGAATCTTCTTACTTCGTCTGCGTTTTTCGGTTGTGGGTAATTTTTAACAGTCTCGTATTTTGCTGGGTCAGTTTTAACTCCGTCTTGTGTAATCAAATGGTCCTAAATATACGACTTCTGGTCTCAGAAAGTTGCATTTTGCTGCGTTTAATTTTAATTTATGTTTTTTTAGTCTGTCTAGTACTTTGATTAAATTTTGGTTATGGTGGTTTAGACTGCATCAATAGATGATTATGTCATCTACATAAAGGAATGCTTCTGAGTCAAGTCCTGAGAGTACTATTATTAACATTCTCTGAAAGCTGTTGGATGAAATTTTTAGTCCGAAAGGTAATCTTTTATATTGATAATGTCCATTGGATGTGGAAAAAGCTGTTAATGGTCGTGATTGTTTTTCTAATTTTATTTGATGAAATGAACTGGTCATGTCTAGGGTTGAAAACCATTTTGCTCTGCCTAACTTGTCTAGATTGTCTTCTAGGCGAGTTAGCGGGAATTTATCATTTACTATTTTGTCATTCAGTTTTCTAAAATCCACTACAAGTCTCCATTTCTTTTTGTCAATAGTGTTCTTTTTAGGAACCAAAAGGAGTGGAGCATTGTATGGGCTGACTGAAGGTTCAATGATATCCTCCTGTAGCATTTTCTGTACCTGTTCATTCACAATTTCTGTGTGTGTGTGTGTGGCAGTCTGTAGTTTTTAATGTAAATGGGTGTGTTGTCATGTGTTGTTATGTTTTGTGTGTAAAAATTGTTTGTCGAAAGTGGTTCGTCTTCAAGATGAAAAACTTCTTGGTATTGTCTTAGGATGTTTATGAGTTGGGTTTTTGTAATTTCGTCTGTGCAGTTAAAATTTAAAGTTTCAGTGATTTTCTGTAGTCTATTTTCATTGTAATTATCTTGCGTACTGTACTTTAGTATGTCATAATTTTTTAGTGGGTCAGTTTCAAATTGTATGCCGTCTAAAATTACCTCTTTGTTTGTTGTATTTAGAATTTTTATGTGGGTTATACCACTTTTGGGTGCTATTGAGTTGCTTAGAAATATGCCTTCTTTTAATTCTTTATTTAGAATTATTTTATCTTCATTTATGTTTAATTTTAAGGCTTGTATTATTTCTGTTCTTGCTGGTATTTTTATTTTTTGAGTATCGTGAGATTTAGTGTGCATGGGTATAATGAATGTTTGTTTGTTTACGTACGCGGAAATTGTAATCGTTTCATAATCGATTTTACATATATATTTTTTCAAAAAAATCCCTACCTAGAATGCCATCTGTTTCTATTGGAAATGTTTTGTTTACTAATTGGAAAGGGTGGTTGCAAGATTCTTCTCCAATATCTAATAGTAATTCTATTTGACCTTCAGAATATACCTCTTCGTTTGTTATACCTGTTAATTTGCATTTGTCATCAGGAAAGTATTCGTGGTTTTCTAATTTGCTACTTATTTTGCATAATGAGATGTCGGCACCTGTGTCTATCAAAAATGTAATTTTTTGCTTTTTGTGTGTCAGCGTGACGAAATTTGTGTGGTTATCCGAGATTTTATACACATTTAATTTTGGCTGTCCAGAATGGTTATGCATTCTGGGCCTTGTTCGTTTCCCGCATCTTGTATCATGTTTACGCGGCGGTTTCTGTTTGAGTTGTAATTGTTGTTGTTGTTCTGCTGTCTGCCTTGTGAGTTGTAGCTGTTGTTGTGTCTGAAGTTGTTGTTATTTTGATTATTGGGGTATGTGTTGTTGTGGTTATTGTTTCTTTGATTGTAATTTGTATTGCTACGGTTATTGTTTCTGTTGTTTGCATGGTTAGTGTTGTTGTAGTTATTTTTGTCATAGCGTGTGCTGAAATTATGTCGTGTGTTGTTTGTGTATTGTGGAGAATGGTTGAATGAATTTTATTTGCGCGGAGCGTGGAAATTGGACTTTGTACCTTGTGAGTTGAATGAATTATGTCTTACTTGCATCAGCTGTGATGTGTTGGGCATTATTCTAGATTCGCTCTCAAGTTCAAGTGCCAATTCTGTTGCTTCTGCTAGATCTTTCGGTCTTGCAGCAAAAATTATCACTTTGTAATTTTCATTCAGTCCTTTCTTGAAAGTGTCCAATGCTAAATTGTTGTTTTTTTGTTGTGACGTTCTTTTCTGCTTGTGTAGCTGACTCTCCTAAATTGTGTATATTAAGTCTGTTTAGACTTTCTATTATTGTCAGAATTTTTTCTTTGTACGGGTTAATTCCTGAATTCCTTTGTTGTAGATTAGTTAGTCTAGCTTGTAGCTGTGGTATCGTTGTCGCGTCTTTGTACCTTTGTTGTAGTAGAGTGGTAAGTGTATTTAAGTCTTCTGGTTTTGTGTAACCTCCTATTGCTGTTCTAACATTGGCAGATAATCTGTCCTGACTCGTTGAGTGATTTGTTTATCAGCTCAGCGGTGATTATGAAACTATCTAATTCTCTGAAGTTGCCCGTAAATGTGGGTAGAGATTTTGATGCCGTTTCTATGCTAAAAGATGCCATGTTGTCTATTGGTTCAGTCTCTTTTGTTAATTGTTTCAATAAAATAGTTTTTATTGTGGAATAAGTGTTAGCGAAGCTAATTTTTATTCCAGTTACATCTTTATTGTCAGTGTGGGTCTCTATTATATTATTAAATTCCGCTCTTAATGTGTCAATTTGTCTAAGTTTTTTTATCACTGTTTTGTTTGTATGTATTCTGCTGGGATTTTTCCTAAGTGTAGGTCGTATATCTTTTAAGGCATTGAATTTCAAATCCATTTAGGATTACAGTAAGAAATTTGTTTTAAGATATTTTATTTATTTTTATACTATATAAAATTTGACATTTTTATTTAAATGTTTAATATATGAATTTTTGTTTATTTGACTGCTGTAATAGCGTTGCCATTAGCGTCATTCTTATACTTATGAACATAGTTTTTAAAGTATTTATCTAGTTTGTACGCTATTATAATGATAATTATAACTAGAAATATAACTACGTAGGATTCTGGAATCGATGGGTAGGTAATCTCTATTGATAGCTGGTTGTTATTTATTGTTGCATCTTGGTTCTGCGGCTTGCTCTGGCTTTTTCCCATTTTTCGAGCGCCTCGATCATCCGTATTGTCTTGTCTTCGATTGTTGTTTTGTTGTTATAATTTTCGATAGTTGGAGGGCCAATTTTTCCGATCATACGCCAAGTTATTCGCATGCATGCGATCTGGTCACTTTCTTCGGATTTTAATTTGGAGTTTGAGCTTTTCAATTTCCTCCCAGATTCGTATGGCCTCATTCCACGGAGGTGGGTTGATTTCGTCTCTAACGATTGAAAGTAGGTGGGATAGTTGGCGTTTCTGGTTGGTTAACAGCCCTCCTCGTTTTTTCTCATTACTTGCAATTTCTGGTATTGTGGTTTTTTGTAGGTCCTTTCGTGTTTCCTGGCGTTTCTTATATTCCTCAATCGTGAGTGGCAGTGGTCCGACCTTTATTGCTGGTTTTGCTGTGTATACTATCGCTGGAGTGGTTGGTATTGATAAATATTTTGGGACGTATTCTTCCATTAATTGGGCTATAATTTCTGCTGCTTTTTGGGTTGCTGGATATTTGATTGCTCTTTAGTTCGGCTACTGCAAGATTATTTGGTTGCAGTTAGGTGCTGGATCGGTTGCAGGATTATTGGCTGCCTTTCAGTTCTCAGGTCAGTTGCAGGATCGCCATGTAGGGTATGTTGAACGCTAGCCACGCAGGATCGGCATTCAATTCAATTGCAGATTCTATACAATGTATAGATGCAAAGTGCACTATAAAGAAGAAATGACTGACACGAAGCGGAAAGACGCCCTCAGTAAAGGTTTTGACCGACAGAGTGTACCGTTGGCCAAGCTATTGTTTGTGCTGTTCTAGGTCTTCCCTGACATAGAGCACGAGAGATAAAAGAATAAACTAATGCGAGTATCAGTTTCAGTTGTCTTCAGATTAACTCTGGTTTATTTGGTGGCTCGCTGGCCCTTTTATATTATTGAATTCTTATTGTTTTCTTATTGTAACTAACATAAAATATATCTATCTTATTTCTACTAATCATAAATCATATTCCCGAAATTTGTCTCAAGTATCGGATTACCGATATTATTCATTGACGAATCATTATCTTTGTTTATATTAATAATTTTGAGTGCAAGTTCAGGGCTAAAGTCACTACACTGTCCAATATGCATACGCTGCTGCAATATAGGCAGCGTGTGTTATTGCACCACCAAAATGCTTGTCTAGCGTAATTGGTATTGAGTGCAATTGCACACGTTGCGCTATTGTCAGTTTGTCTGCATATGCGACTTGTTGCTGTGCTTATGACGATGTGTGGTCGTCAGTGTACACTTGTGTGGTACACTACAATATAAAAGTTATTTTGTAAAATACCAAATCTCATTACCATCCCTACAAAAGAAATAGTTTTTAATATCTCAGTATTATTAAATATTGTTATGAAATTGCCCTCTTGACAATTTATTCTGATACGAAATTGCCCTCCTGACAATTTACTCTAACTCTCAATAATCGGACTCGTACTACTGGATTGTGTAGTAATCAAACAATCGCTGGTTAAATTAAAATAATTAGCTTTATTTTATTATTGCAATTTACACACTTAATATTAGGATTAAAGTTTACTTTATAACAAATTGCACTTTATTTAATAATTCATCAATCACTTTATTACTATACAAAATCACAATTATAAAAATTACTGCTTCGATTAAAGTGCGCGATGTACACATTGTTACGGTTGCTTTTCAACTGTTCTCGACTTTGAAATGCTTTTGCTTACATACTTTCGAATGGTCCAAGTAGAAAATCCTAGACTATTCCCTGCACTATTAAAGAAGCTTCTGGATTATTCTCGAATTTTACCTACACTTCGAAAGGGGTTCTTGCGTAAACTTTTATTTTCAAGAATATTCTAGTGTATTCTCTGCATAACGAAAGAAGGTTCTTGAGTAAAATTTTATTGGAATAGATTGTGTCTTGACTTATATACACAGGGTGGTGGACTCATTCTCAAACTCCAAATGGGATCTTAACAGTATGCAATCAGGTTTCACTGCCCCCCGCTTAATCTAGTTCGTCGCAAAAGAGGATAGTACTGCAACCTTTATAAGGAGATAGACTCTCCAGATGAACGACTTTCATTTTGCTCTCACATTTCTCGCCAACTGGATGAGGTATACTACATCGTTGATTCTCTTTATCACCTTATAATGACATTCCCAGTGTGTTTGCAGTTTTGGCGATAATCCCTTTTTCCTTTGCGGATTATGAATTATAACTAGCTGCCCTTCCTGAAATCCCTTAGAGTTTGCTCGTACATCATATCTGGCTTTCATTTTATCATTCATCTGTTGTGTGGGCTTTCTGATGTTTCCATGAATTCCATTCAACTTTTCACGTTTTTCAGGTATACAACTGCTGCATGGAATTTTATTAGTTCGTATCTTGCTTTTCATGTCTCGAGGTTGCCTCTCAGTGTCTACAATTGCTGCGAAAGCCTGGCAATTTGCAATTATCTTCTCTTCCCCTATGGTTTCAGCAGTATTCACCACTTTTTCTGATAAGATTCGGCTCTTGTGCTTCCCAACATCTCCGCCTATTTTGGCTCGTATAACTGCCTCTGACTTGGGTGGGAGTTTTGTCCGATAAAATGGTTTGTTTAACACCTCCGTACTTATCCTTACCAATGAATAACGGTATTTCGGTGTTGGCATATTTCAGCACTCGGCTTTTGAAATCTAGCGTGAATAAATTCCGTTTCATAAAATCCCCACATATATATATCGCCGTTTGACAGATCGCAATTTCTAAAAAAAAAGTTTTTGTGTTTGTGCTGCCATCTAGCGCTAGGTAGCTTCAATATCAATCCGCCCTCGTATATATATATATATATATATATATATATATATATATATATATATATATATATATATATATATATATATTTATATATATATATATATATATTTATATATATATATATATATATATATATATACATATATATATATATATATATATATATATATATATATATATATATATATATATATACTTGGGCGGATTGATATTGAAGCTACCTAGCGCTAGATGGCAGCACAAACACAAAAACTTTTTTTTTAGAAATTGCGATCTGTCAAACGTCAGCTGTTAAAATTTCACCCAAATTCATCGATTAGTTTATTTGTGGTAGTCGTTTGAAGTAAGCAACTTTTGTGTTTCATGAAAAATGGAAAAAAGCGAATTTCGTGCAGTGATTAAACACTATTATTTGAAAGGGAAAACGGCGAAAGAGTCAAAAGAAAAGCTCGATAAACATTTCGGTGAGTCTGCTCCGTCAGATTACATGGTAAAATATTGGATTGCTGAATTTAAACGCGGCCGAACAAGCACTGCAACAATACCATCAACAGGAAGGCCAAAAGAGGTGGTTACTGAAGAAAAATATCAAGAAAATCCTCGATATCGTTATGAATGATCGCCGAGTCAAGTTGCGTGAGATTGTTGAAATGGTAAACATATCATATGAACGTGTGTTCAACATTTTGCATGAACATTTGCATATGAAAAAGCAATCGGCAAGATGGGTGCTGCGTTTGGTCAGTGGCGAACAAAAACGAGTTCGACAGACCACTTCACAGCGGTGTTTGAACATGATAAAGCTTAATCCTGTTGATTTTTGGCGTCGATTAATAACTTTTGATGAAACGTGGGTCCACCACTACACACCTGAAACTAAAAATCAATCGAAACAATGGGTGGAAGCTGGTGGAAGTGCTCCGAAGAAGGCGAAGGCAGTGAAATTGGCTGGCAAGGTTATGGCCACTGTATTTTGGGATGCACACGGAATATTTCTCATCGATTATCTTGAAAAAGGATCCACAATCACAGGAAAGTATTATCGTGGATTATTGAATCAATTGATTGACGCAATCAAGGAAAAACGACTACATTTAAAGAAGAAAAAAATGCTCTTTCTTCAAGCGAACGCACCGGTTCACACAGCATTAGATACGATGCCAAAATTACGTGAAATACACTTCAAATTGGTTAATCATCCACCTTATAGTCCAGATTTAGCTCCTAGTGACTTTTTCCTGTTTCCAAACTTGAAAAAATGGCTCGCAGGAAAAAGATTCATCTGAAACGATAAGTGATTACCGAAACTAACGCGTATTTTGAGGGGTTCCCGAAATAGTATTATTCAGATGGTATAAAAAAGTTGGAATATCGTCTTACTATGTGTGTCGAAGTAAAAGGAGACTATGTTGAGAAATAAATGGTTTTTGAAAAAAAAAATTTTTTTTTCCTACTTAGGTAGCTTCAATATCAAACCGCCCTCGTATACGAGTATATATTATATATATATATATATATATATATATATATATATATATATATATATATATATATATATATATATATATATATATATATATATATATATATATATATATATATATATATATATATATATATATATATATATATATATATATATATATATATATATATATATAAATATATATATATAAAAAGAAGTGTACAGTTTGATTGTCACTCCATAATTCGAGAACGGCTCGACCGATTGCCATAAATTTTTAGGGAAGGTGCAGGGAGGAGTGGTTAGTTGATTTAATGATAGTTGAAATCCAAAATCGGTCCAGCCATTGTCGAGTTATGATTTTTTCCTGAAAAAATTTTACATTTAAAGAAAAAAAGTTAAAATTTTGGTCAGACCTAACGAAAAAAATCGATCCAACCTAATACACAAACTCATACATACACACATTAATTTGATTGACAGCATACAAATGTTAAACAGATGAACCTGTCAAAATTCACATGTTTGCCAATCACTTTCTTTCACTCTTGGATTCTGATAGAGCCGGTCAGACATTCGCTGATTTCCAATTGGAATTTTATTACAAGTAATTTTTTTTTGTTTTAGTTTCATAAATAAGGTAAGTATTAATAATTCAAAAAGTGATTTTAAGTGTGTTCAGTGCAAAAAATGTGTTGGGATTCAAGAAAACATAGTGAAAAGGTTTTTTTTCCATAATTTAGCGTGTACTCAATATTGAAATCGTTCGCAATGTGTACATTGTTGTTGCTGTGTACGGTGCTTTTTTTACATCCCATTTCAATAATGGATGATCCAATACGATGAAATTATGGAAAAAAATTGAACATCATTGAATTTTGGAAAACATTATTTCTTCATTCTTTTACAACAAATAAATAAATGAATACGCGAAACCAAATAAATATTTCTAATGATCCAAGCTATTAAAATTGAATCATTTCAATTAATCATTCAAGCACACCATATTTATTAAATAAAAACCATATTTTTTTTTACTTTAATTATATTTTCGGAAAGTTTAATTGAATACAACGCATAACAGCACTCACACAACAACAATACTTTTTTGAATTATTCTTAAATAAACAATCCTCAATTCATATTGAATTATTTTCATTGATTTAGAAAAAAATGCCACCAACAAGAGGATCAACTATAGGTCGACGTACGCGTAATTCTACCTATAGATTTAATCAAAGGAGAGCGCAAAGTGTAGAGGAACACTCACAACCAAATCAAGTACAACAATTATGAAACGCACGTCGTCATAGATCGGCAGATCCAAATCCATTAAATCCAGCATCGAGACGAACGACACGACTTTCACGTCGTGCTGTGCAAGAGATGGAATATGCTGCTTTCGCTTACAATAGCGAAAATGATTACAGTGAACATGCCTATATTAGTGGAATGACGGTGAGATGTCCACATTGTGATGCAGCCAAATTTCAAGGTGAAACGCCTGGCATGTGTTGTGCTAATGGCAAAGTGAGACTGCCAGCATTTGTATCTCCCCCGATCCACTTCATTCATTCATTTTTGGAACGTTGCAAACATCTAAGCATTTTTTGTGTCACATTCAAGAATACAATGCGGCATTGCGGAATGACTTCTTTTGGTGCGACCAAAATTGTAAGAGACAATTTCATGCCGACGTTTGAGGTTATTACTTCATGCGGAATATCATATGAAAAATGCGATCTGAGCAGCAATTTTTCTGATGTGTTCAAGAATTCTGACCCAGCATCTAATTACATTTCACAAATATTACAGATTCAAGGTCAGATTTATCATCGAGCTGGTTCCTTATTGTCATATCCTGATGCTGATCATCAATTTTTGCAAATCTATTTTATCGGAGATGCAAATCGTGAATTGGATCGGCGTTGTACAATTGCTGCGCATGCAAGGCGACAAATTGTTTCTGAACTTCAAACATTCTTACATCAGCACAATGAATTAATTCGATTGTTTAAAACCGCTCTCGATTGTATGCCATCTGATGATCACAGAATTGTTATCAGGGCTGACAAAACGCCCTTTGGAGAGCATGCGAGACGATTTAATGCACCAACAATTGATGAAGTGGCCATTGTAATTGTTGGAGACCAGTTTCAATCTCGCGATATTGTGGTACATCGAAGAAATGAAGAATTACGGCGTGTTTCAGAGCATCATCGTAGCTATGATGCATTACAATATCCATTATTGCACTGGAAAGGTGACGACGGCTATTATATCAATATACGAATGATAGATCCACGAACCGGTAAAATATATATGAATTCAATCTAATATGTATTTATTTCAAAACAAGAAGACATGATTTTAATTTTCTGATAATGTATTCATCATAGGTCGTGTCATAGAAAAAAAAGTTAGTGGGATGATTTATTATTCGTATAGATTCATGATTCGCCCACAAAAAGACAACTTTATTATGCGATGTGGCAAACTTTTCCACCAATACGCTGCTGACATGTGTCCGAAAATTGAAGCCGAACGCCTTAATTACCTTCGATTCAATCAAGCCAAATTGCGATCGGAAGAATACATACACTTGCGAGATGCAATAGTGAATGATGCCAATGTTAATGATATCGAACAATATTCCCATAGACATATGTTGGCAGTCCGCGCCACATACACGAATATTCGCAAGATGCAATGTCATACGTTCGCAAATATGGTCGTCCCGACCTTTTCATAACATTCACATGCAATCCACAGTGGGGTGACATAAAAAACAATTTATTTGATTGTCAGAATCCAACAGATCGACACGATATAACAGCACGTGTATTTCGACAGAAAGTAAAAGCACTGATATATTTGATTATCAAATTGCAAATTTTTGCGTTGCTCGATGTATTCCATTGAATGGCAAAAGAGAGGGCTGCCGCTCGCGCACATCTTGATATGGCTGGTTCGTAAAATAACATCCGATCTAATTGATAACATTATATCAGCTGAAATTCCAGATGAAATCAGCGATCCAGAATTATTTGAAGTTATCAAGAAAAATATGATCCATAGCCCTTGCGGTCAAATAAATATGAATTTGCCATGCATGATCGATGGAAATGTTCAAAGCGATATCCAAGACCATTAACTTCGGATACAATTGCAGGTGACGACGGATACCCGTTGTACCGACGTCGGTCACCGGAGGATAATGGCCATACAACAACAATTAAAATTCGCAATTAAGACATTGAAGTTGATAATCGTTGGATTGTACCTTATTTTCCAAAGTATTTCCACTATTGTCCACTATTGTCAAAAGTATTTCAGGCTCACATAAATGTTGAGTACTGTAATTCTGTGAAGTCGATTAAATACATTTGCAAATATGTGAATAAAGGCAGTGATATGGCTGTTTTGGAGTAGCTGGTGACAATATCAATGATGAAATCGCTCAATATCAAATGGGGCGCTACATTAGAACTAATGAAGCTCTTTGGAGAATTTATTCATTTCCAAATCATGAGCGATATCCTGCTGTTGTTCATTTGGCTGTTCATCTTGAAAATGGCCAGCGTATGTATTTTATCGATGCAAATCTACAGCAGAGAGCAGCACAGCCACCAGCAACAACATTAACTGCATTATTTCAATTGTGCGAATGCGATGAATTTGCCAGAACGTTGCTGTATTCAGATGTAACGCATTATTTCACTTAGACTGCAAAGAAATGGCAACGACGTAAACAAGGAACACCTGTTGTTGGCCATCCGGGTGTTTTTTTTTTTGCAGATACTATGGGAAGATTATACACAGTTCATCCAAATAATGTAGAATGTTATTATTTGCGGTTGTTGTTAGTAAATGTTGTTGGACCACATTCATTTCAACATTTGCGAGGTCATTTATGTGTGACGTATCGTGAAGCATGTGAGCAATTAGGTTTGCTTGAAAATGATGCGCATTGGGATTTAACGCTCCACGATGCATCGATTGATTCTTCTCCACATCAAACACGTGTTATATGCCATAATCTTATCAACATGTTTTCCTGATTTCATTGGAAATGTATAACGAGGCATTGATAGCGATTGAAGATATGTGCCTTACGATTGCAAATAAAGCATTAGGGCAATTAGGTTTCTCACCACCCAATCGTCCAATGCATGATTTATTTCATCGAGAATTGCAAGAAATAGTGTTTTCCAAAATTCAATGATGTTCCATTTTTTCCATAATTTCATCGTATTGGATCATCAATTATTGGAAAAAAATGTAAAAAAAGCACCGTACACAGCAACAACAATGTACACATTACGAACGATTTCGATATTGAGTACACGCTAAATGGATGATGCAATATGATGAAATTATGGAAAAAAAATCACTTTTCACTATGTTTTCTAGAATCCAAACACATTTTTTGCACTGAACACACTTAAAATCACTTTTTAAATTATTAATACTTACCAATATTTATGAAACTCCAAAAAAATCACTTGTAATAAAATTCCAATTGGAATGCAGCGAATGTATGACCGGCTGTATCAGAATCCAAGAGTGAAAGAAAGTGATTGGCAAACACGTGCATTTTGACAGGTTCATCTGTGTTTAACATTTGTATGCTGTCAATCAAATTAATGTGTGTATGTATGAGTTTGTGTATTAGGTTGGATCTATTTTTTTCGTTAGGTCGGACCGAAATTTAATTATATGTATATATATATATATATATATATATATATATATATATATATATATATATATATATATATATATATATATATATATATATATATATATATATATATATATATATATATATATATATATATATCTTAGGTGTGGATTTTATGAAAGGAATGGGTTCACGCTAGATTTCAAAAGCCGAGTGCTGAAATATGCCAACACCGAAATACCGTTATTTATTGGTAAGATTAAGTACGGAGGTGTTAAACAAGCCATTGTATCACGACATTTTGAGTAAAACGTGTCGCGAGCAGACGTGTTCTCCGCGGCTCTAAGCTTTAACCACGAAAAAGAACTAAAAAAACGAAAACAAAAAATTAAAAACATCATCAGAAACAAAAAAAATCAAAAACTCTCTGCCCGACTAACAAAAAAGTACTAATAAATATAACTACATACAACAAGGCACAAAATAAATTAAAAAAATCGCGAAAATCTGACCTGTAAACATTACATGTTGCGGTCGCCACCCGCGCGTTCAGCTAGTGCAGCAACGGCAACGAAGACAACCGATGCGCAAACACAACAAAACAATAACAACAGCGTGAAAATAAATAAAAACAGTTGCGATCTCTCACCAAGTGAAATAGCGCAATTCGACAGCAGCGGTAGGAGGCGCAGCTTTTCAGTGTCTGACTGCTCCCATAAACAGGTCTCCCTCTCTGGCTCTGCTAACGCTGGTTCTCAGCTTGAGCACATTACAGTAAGTAACGACTGCTGCAAAAACGTAAGTACGCTTATTGTTGGCTCTGGGTCGGTAAACACTTTGCCGTGGAGTATGCAAAGCAACTCTCTCTCACCATTAGAACCTCTCAACATGCATGCTACAGCCAACCAAGGAAAAGGTTCGGCAATACAGACTGGTGTGGACCGCTATATTGTGGTTAAGCGCAAGTTGAGTCCTCAAAAATTGTCTCAAAAATTGGCAAAGCAGATTGAATCTAATGATTCTGCTCCTGAAAAGAATCCACTCGCTTCTAACAGGTTTGCACCTCTTGCAAATGCCGAAGAAAATTCTACCCAGAAAGTGCTAAAAGAGGTAAAGCCCCCACCAATTTATTTAAGGGAGCGCAACTCTAACGCTCTCGTAAAAACTCTAACTAATCTAATTGGTGCTAAAAACTTTCATGTTGTCCCAATACTAAAAGACAGAATACATGAAACTTAAAAGTAGCAAAGGCATTGTTGTTGTCCTTAGGGGAATCGAAGCTGACGTAGATGTCAACGAAATAAGAGAAGCCCTATCCCAAGAGGGTTTTACCGCAAACTCTGTGTTTAACATACGCAATAAAGATAAGATTCCACTGCCGCTCTTTCGCGTTGAGCTACAGCCAGTCGACTCGAACCTCAGAAAAGGCGAATCACACCCGATCTACAACCTTCGCCATCTTCTACATAGAAAAATCTCTGTAGAAGAACCCCACAAGCGAATTGGACCAGTTCAATGCTTGAACTGACAAGAATTTGGGCACACTAGAAAATACTGCACACTTCCCAGTGTATGTGTCGTTTGTGGTGATCTCCACATGTCACAAAACTGCACAAAGCCCAGAGACGACTCCAGTGTCAAAAAATGCAGCAACTGTGGTGAAAATCACACTGCAAACTACAGAGGCTGCACTGTATACGCTCATATAAAAAATTAATTTGCACCTCAGCCACAACAAGTTAAAACTGTTCCTCCCGTAACTGTTTTGCGCGAAATCTCTGCCGTGAAGCACAGCCTTCAAGTATTTCTTACGCAAATATTCTCAAAGGCACCCCACCAGTAAACCCTAAAAATGATGAGAGTACTCTTGAAAAGACTTTCCAAGAGTTCATCGCAAATATGACGCAATTTATGTACTCAATGCAAAGTATGATGCAAGACATGATACGTAATCAGAACATGCTTTTGCAATCCCTATTAACAAAACCATGAACGCACTGAAAATCTGTCATTGGAATGCAAATGGCATAAGTCAGCACAAAAATGAGCTCAAACTATTTCTCAACGATAACTCAATAGATTTGATGCTAATTTCTGAAACTCACCTTACTCAGAAAAACTGTTTCCAGATAGCGGGATACAAAGTTTATGACACCAAACACCCCGGTGGCAAAGCACGTGGTGGTACAGCTATTCTGATCAATAATAGAATAAAGCATTTCCCAATGCAAGGATACTGTACCGATTATCTAAAAGCGACGACTATTCAGCTCGAAGAATACGTCAAAGGCTTGACAGTATCATCCATCTATTGCCCACCCAGGTTTAATATAGGTGAGCAGCAGTACAAACAATTCTTTAGTACTCTCGATGCTAAGTTCATTGCTGCTGGAGACTTTAATGCAAAGCATACTCATTGGGGCTCACGTTTAGTAACTCCCAAAGGCAGAAAACTCCTCTCTGCGATAAATGCTCTTGGTCTTAATGTCTTGTCCAACGGTAAGCCTACATACTGGCCATCCGACAAACAGAAGATTCCAGATCTTATTGACTTCTCCATCACTAGAGGTATAAATAATGTACATTCTCTTGTGCATTCCTCTCTGGAGCTGTCCTCTGATCACACTCCCACAATAATAACTATCTTTTCTGAAAACTCCTATCAGAAAAACGTGAGTGGTTGTTTCGACTACAAGAATACAGACTGGCTTAAATATAAGATGTTCATAAGTTCACATCTTGAAAGAAAGACTTCCCTAAAGTCTGAGCAGGAAATAAACTCCGCTATTTTCAATTTCACTCAATTGCTATCCCAAACACTAAAAGTTGCTACACCACGTTCTAAACACAAGAGTGTACTCCCCAAGACATTCTGAAGCTCCTCTCCGAAAAAATATCTCTTAGGAGAGAATGGCAATTGCAGAGATCACCTTCTCTGAAGAAGAAACTGAATGAATGTACTAAAAAACTGCATCACCTTCTAAAAGAAAAGGAAACCTCCGAGTTTCACGAGTTTATAGAGACCCTCTGTCCTACAGAAGCTTCAAGCTATTCTCTATGGCGAACGGCCAAAAACTCGAAAAAACCCATTCAAATGGAGTCACCAATACGCCTTCCCAACGGCAACTGGGCAAGAAGTGATGCAGAAAAGGGAATAGGATTCGCAAATCATTTGGAGCAAGTTTTCACCCCTAATCTTGCTAGTTCCGTCCGTTCTCTAACGGCGGTTGATGCTATCCCTAGCGTCAATGGTATCTCGATTGCCAAAAAGGAGCTGACAAACGCTATCAAAGAGCTCAATGCCAAAAAATCTCCAGGGCGTGATCTGATTACGGGCCAAATGATAAAAGAGCTCCCAGCAATAGCCACAATGCATCTCTTGCATATATTAAATGCTATAATACGCACTGGATTCTTTCCTTACTCATGGAAAATTTCTCAAATTATCATGATTCCCAAAGCTGGAAAGGACCCAACAAGCGTCTCTTCCTACAGACCAATTAGTCTGCTATCAATTTTTTCAAAACTCTTTGAAAGTTTGTTAATAAAGCATATTAAAGACGTTGTCAAACAGTCTAATGTTATACCAAACCACCAGTTTGGGTTTAGAGAAAAACACAGTACTATCGAACAAGTTCATCGCATTGTAAACACTATACAAGAAACGTTCGAAAAGAAGCAATACTGTTCCGCAGTTTTTCTCGACATCACTCAGGCATTTGATAAGGTCTGGCACGAAGGAATCTTGCACAAACTGAAATGTATGTTACCTCTTAACATCTACACATTGCTCGAAAGCTATCTCTCAGGTAGACGCTTTGTGGTGAAACAAAAAAGCTTCATCTCAGATGAATACCCTATACAAGCTGGAGTACCGCAAGGCAGCGTATTAGGCCCCCTGCTCTATACGTTGTTCACTGCAGATATGCCAACAAACGGCAAGACTATCACCTATACTTTTGCCGATGACACAGCCATATTGTGTACTCACACAAATCCGAAAGAGGCGTCAAAACTTCTCCAAGTACACGTCAACATGCTTCAGGAATGGCTTGACCACTGGAGAATAAAAGTCAATGAGTCGAAATGCGTTCATGTCACATTCACTCTATGCAGGAGTACTTGCCCCCCTGTGCAAATTAACACCAAGCCGATCCCTCAGGCGACAGAAACTAAATATCTAGGAATGCATTTAGATCGTAGACTTACTTGGGCAAAGCATATAAGTGCAAAAATTACTCAAATTAAACTCAAAATAAATGAGCTAAACTGGCTTTTGAACAGGCAGTCCAAGCTCAAAATGGACTTTAAAGTTCTACTCTATAAAGTAATTATCAAGCCCATATGAACCTACGGTATCCAACTCTGGGGTACTGCTTCACCCTCAAATGTCGAAAAGCTGCAAAAAGCCCAATCGAAAATTCTTCGAATGATTACCAATGCTCCGTGGTACATCAAAAACGTTAACATCCACAGAGATTTACATATCCCGTATGTAACTAAAGAAGTTTCCCGACTTGCTGAATCTTGCTTAGCAAAGCTAGACAAGCATCCCAAAGCATTAGCGAGGCGCCTACTACAGCATCAAGGACACACCCGCCTGAAAAGGATGGACGTGCTGCGCTTAGCAACAAATTAGATTTTAAGCTTATTCATTACGCTATTATTTAAGTATTGCGCTACTTCTTTTCATATACCATAACTCCTCAAAGCACTGGCACTGGGAGGTTGGTAATGATTAATATGAATTTAAAAGTGAAATGTTAAATATACTATGAAGATTTATTGTTAGTTCTAAGATATTTTTTAGGAGATTCAATAAAATATATATATAATTAAAAAATGTATCACGGCGGACAAATATCCCACCCAAGTCAGAGGCAGTTATACGGGCCAAAATAGGCGGAGCTGTTGGGAAGCAGAAGAACCGAATCTTACCAGAAAAAGTGGTGAATACTGCTGAAACCATAACGAAAGAGAAGATAATTGGAAATTGCCAGGCTTTCGCAGCAATTGTAAACACTGAGAGGCAGCCGCGAGACACGAAAAGCAAGATACGAGATAATAAAATTCCATGCAGCAGGTTTATACCTGAAAAAGTAGAACAGTTGAATGAAATTCATGGAAACAACAGAAAGCGCACACAACTGATGAGTGATAAAATGAAAGCCAGATATGATGTACGAGCAAACTCTAAGGGATTTCAGGAAGGGCAGCTAGTTATAATTCATAATCCGCAAAGGAAAAAGGGATTATCGCCCAAACTGCAAACACACTGGGAATCTCATTATAAGGTGATAAAGAGTGTTCACGCGGTGAACCTAGTTGACAGAGCCACGACCGCTGGTCGCTACCAGGTGCGAGCGTCACCATGTCTCGGCTATGTACGTGGTCGATCGGTTCTAGCAGCTTACGAGCTGCCTCACGAATGTATGCACGCTCTCTTGCCATTCAACCACCGTGCGGAACACATTGGTCGCCAAGTTTGATTTAATTCCATTGTGAAACTCTGAAGTAAACCTTTAAGTGTATAATATTTGACATAATTCTGTTGTGAAACCTTATACATAAAAATCTTTAATTGTAAATTTAATTTGACTATATTGTGCAACTTCCCATTTTATTAAAATCAGTGCGCACGATTAAACAAAGAGAATCAACGATGTAGTATACCGCATCCAGTTGGCGAGAAATGTAAGGAGCAAAATGAAAGTCGTTCATCTGGAGAGGCTATCTCCTTATAAAGGTTCCAGTACTATCCTCTTTTGCGACCAACTAGATTAAGCGGGGGGCAGTGAAACGTGATTGCATACTTTTAGGATCCCATCACGAGTTTGAGAATGAGTGCACCACCTTGTGTATATAAGTGAAGACACGATCTATTCCAATAAAATTTTACTCAAGAACCCTCTTTCGTTATGCAGAGAATACACTAGAATATTCTTGAAAATAAAAGTTTACTCAAGAACCACTTTCGAAGTGTAGGTAAAATTAGAGAATAATCCAGAAACTTCTTTAATAGTGTAGGGAATTGTCTAGGATTTTCTACTTGGACCATTGCAACCGTAACAGCGTGTACATCGCGCATTTTAGCCGGAGCAGTAATTTTTGTAATTGTGATTTTGTATTGTAATAAAGTGATTGATGAATTATAAAATAAAGTGCAATGAGTAATAAAGTAAACTTCCTAATATTAAGTGTGTAAATTGCAATAATAAAATAAAGCTAATTATTTTGATTTAGCCAGCAATTGTTTGATTACTACACAATCCAGTGGTACGAGTCCGAGTATTGTGAGTTAGAGTAAACTGTCACGAGGGCAATTTCGTATCAGAATAAATTGTCAAGAGGGCAATTTCATAACAATATGGAATAATACTGAGATATTAAAAAATATTTCTTTTGTAGGGATGGTAATGAGATTTGGTATTTTACAAAATAACTTTTATATTTTCACAGTTAATTTTGTAAAATTTCTTGCTGAGAAGACATGGTGGCCTCATGTACACACGTCTGTGCGATTAATTTCGCTTAAAATTTATTTAAAAGTTAAGTTGGAATTAATTTAAAATCTACTCCGACTAATCATTCATTATCAAATGGTTAGATTGAAAGGATACATTCGACCATACTGAAATTAATAAACGATTGATATTGGAAAGAAGCATTAGTGATATCAGAGAACTTGTCCTATTATCTACTATAAGATATAACGAAACAGTTACAAATAAAACCAAAAAATATATTTTTTAATCAAAACCTATATTAAAATATTAATAGTAAATTAAGGGAAAAACAGATAAAGGACTTGCATCCTAATTCTATTTGTCTGAAAAAATAACATTTCTGTCATATGACACAATATTGTATATTTGTCAGGAAAGTATCTTGAAAAAAAGCTATCTGTCAAAAATTCTGTCATGTGACAGTAATTTTTGATAGCACATCAAGAGCAGCTGACAAGAGCCTGCTAGTACCAAAATTGAAAAAAATGTAAAAAAAATATTTTATTTAGAAGTAAATAAATAAAAAATAAGTAAATGAATATAATAACAATGAATGGCAAGTTTGGTGTGTTTTGGGCTATATTAGTCGCGAAGAAAACATTAAATCATTAAGGGATGATAGTGACCCTTTTTCTAATCCGGAATCAGTGTTCATGAAAGAATTTCGCCTTCCAAAACATTTGCCCTGGAATCTCATCCAAGAGTTGAGTTGCCACGATACCAAAAAACAAAATTGCCATACACCCACAGAATCCTGGCGGCAGCCAGTGGAAGTTACCAGCAGTGTCATGGTAACTTGTAATTGCTATCAGCCAGCCTTCAATGTCTCGAGCAATTCGAAAAATTGTTGACTTGCTAGTGCGAGTGAAGGGACATGCTCTGCGTTTCCCAATAGCTTAGCTCTTTAATGTTTCTGTTTTTTCTGCATATGTTAATAGTAGTATAACAATAAAATTGAAATATTTAATAATATTAGAAATTACTTACACTTTACTATCTGCCATTTTTGCGTTTATGTGAAATCATAGCTGTCAAATCAACATTACAATCCGCTGTTATACTAGAACGGCTTCCTGTTAATATAGCAGCTTATTCAAAGGCAGAATGAATTTAGAATTAAGGGTACAAAAGTTTTCTGTCTTGTGATCTGGCAAAATAGACAGAAACTGTCATATGACTTAGAATGAGGGCGTTAGAGTATCATAACAAAAAAAGAAAAGAAAGAAATTTTGAGGTAGGACTAAAAGTATACTATAAAACATATAGACGCGTAAAGTGGCACCGAAGTATAAAAAAGCCTGAGAAATTTTCCATCGTACAAATTGCACAGTATCAAGAAATAATTAATAATGCAAGCAAAAATATGAATTTAATCAATGAACCTTCAGTTCAGAAACAAGCCACCGTAATGAACCTAAACTATATTGAGCAATACACTGTACTCGTGAACACTATATACTTATCGAAGACGTAATAGTAGCGGCATATTCAAACTATGGAGAAATTTTGGGAAGCACAAGAGCCAATCAGCTGTGCTGAGTTTTTGTCGAGAGAAGAATAGCGGACCTGCGCATGGCGTAATCTTCTATTCTATCATTCTTGGGTAAGTTAATTGAAGAGAGTAAAATATTATTATATTAAGAGAGTTAAATATTATTATATTAAGAGAGTTAAATAATATTAAATTAAGAGAATTTAAAACTAAATATAATGCCGCTGCGAAAATCCACCCTCCATTGGAAGGGTCACATTTTCAACATAGCCAGGAAGTATCATGTCACATTTTCAACATAGTAGGAAGGCTGCATAGTTTGGTCACAGCTCGTTTGAGTAGACTACTTGATGTGCGAAGAAGCGCTACTCTTGCCATTTGCCACTTTAATGGTGTAATATTTTCGTTCTTTATCAAAACAAGTGCTCCCACTTGCATATTTGCTGAAGAGCGTTGCCATTTGGTTCTTTGCTGCAGAAGAGTTAAGTACTCTGAACTCCATTTTCGCCAAAACTGTTGCTGCATATAGCAAACGCGTTGCCAACGGCTTAGTCGATTGAAATTCAGAGGAGTGTCATCCGGTTCTATCATATCGGTGAAGGGACCGCCAATAATATATATATATATATATATATATATATATATATATATATATATATATATATATATATATATATATATATATATATATATATATATATATATATATATATATATATATATATATATATATATATATATATATATATATATATATATATATATATATATATATATATATATATATATATGACTCTTTTGGAGCATTATTCTGACCCCAAATTGATCGCAATTTGCGAACTGTAGCCGCAAAACTTTCACCATTTTGGTAAAACAATTTCACAATGAGAATGCGTTGTTCATTCGTGTAGTGCTCCATTTTTACTAACCTCGTACCTTCTACTAGCAAACAATAACAATTATTCAAATGTCAAACAATGACACTTCGAATGTTGCCAGATTTAAAAATTGCGTTCTTGTTGGGACACCCTTTATATATATATATATATATATATATATATATATATATATATATATATATATATATATATATATATATATATATATATATATATATATATATATATATATATATATATATTTATATTATATTTATATATTTATATATATATATATATATTTATATATATATATATATATATATATATATATATATATATATATATATATATATATATATATATATATATAAAAGAGTCAACTGTAAAGAGATTAATGGATAAATTTGCCGAAACTGGGTCTGTTAGTGATGTAAAGACAACAACGCGCGATCGACCAGGTCGATCGACCGAAAATGTCGCAGCTGTACGTGATGATGTCGCTCAAACTCCATCCACCTCAATTCGACACCGAGCTCAGCAAATTGGTGTCTCCAAATCCACTATGCAGCGAATTTTGACGAAAGATTTGCATCTTCATGCATACAAAGTTCAATTGACTCAGGAACTGAAGCCAGCTGACCATGGACAGCGAAGGGAGTTCGTTAATTGGGTATTGGAGAGACAACATGAAAATGCTGATTTTGCCGCTAAAATCATCTTCAGTGACGAGGCCCATTTTCATCTTGATAGGCAGAATTGTCGCATTTGTGGTGAGGAAAATCCTCGAGTGATTCACGAGAAGCAAATACATCCTCAACGTGTCACTGTGTGGTGTGGTTTTTGGGCTGGAGGAATCATTGGACCTTTTTTTTATGAAAATGAGGCAGGTCAAGCGCAAACAATCAATGGTGTTCGGTATCGTGAAATGATAACCAGTTTTTTCTTGCCTCGAATTGAAGAAATGAATGTGGAGGGCATGTGGCTCCAACAAGACGGCGCCACATGTCATACAGCCAGAGAAACAATTCAATTGCTGCATCAGTCATTTCCCGGTCGTGTTATTTCGCGTTTTGGAGATCAGAATTGGCCGCCTAGATCGTGCACCATTACATTTTTTTCTTTGGGGTTTTTTGAAGTCGATGGTTTACGCGAATAAGCCGACGACGACTCAAGCCTTAAAAGAGGAAATTGGACGCTGCATTAATGAAATACCGCAGCATTTATGCAAAACGGTCATTGAAAATTTCATTAAAAGATCGCGTGCATGCCAGCAAAGCCGCGGCGGCCATCTGCACGATATATTGTTCCATACATAACCTCTGTTGCACAGAAACACTTTTCTATTGTTATTTAAAATTAAACACACTTTATTTAATTTTAATTTAACTCAGTTTGGTCCTTTCTTTATTATGTGGCTCTGTGGCTCTTTTCTGTTCACTATTTTCTTCTGTCTATTATAAAAAATTCTAAACTTATGGCTCTTTTAACAATCACTTCTTTTTCTGTGATATGTTTCTCAACTCAATAACAACTGAACTGAAAACAGTAAGTCGTCGGACCACTAAACATTCGACAAAAATCAAACAGTTATTCTAAGCAGCGAAAGCAAAGGGAATAACAACAACAATGCAGCGGCTGAATAGAACATTGGAAGTAAATAACTTCAAATCGCGCTGTTGTTGTTATTCTTCTTTGCATCGAAGATGTAAACATCTAACGACAATGACTACATAATGGTCAAACGGAACCATATTATGTATGTATGTATGTTGGTGCTGCTGTGACAATTATAGAAAAACAGTATTAGGGTGGCCCGGAATACAAGTTTACAAATAATTAATATTATATAAAATAAAAATTTATAAAATAAATGATGGAGGGCGATCTTATCCGACATTCTCCCCCCGTTGAAAGGCCTCCTTTTCAAACATCATCTGGAGAAGGTAAGGGAGCCACCTTGTGTATGGGACGACGAAACAAACCACTTTTTGTTTTCAACTCGACTACTCGGACTCGTCCATCAGGGCCGGATATAGGTTTCAGTACTCGAGCCAATAGCCATTGTTGTGGTGGGGTGTTGTCCTCATGGATAATGACTAGTTGGCCTTCTTTAATGTTTGGCTGTGCGTTTAGCCACTTTGTGCGTTGCTGAAGCGACAATAGATAATCTCGGGACCACAATTCCCAAAACTGTTGCTTTAAAAACGCAATACGCTGCCAACGGGTGAGCGACGATTGTTTCGTGACATCAAAGATTTCGTCTGGAATTGCGATTAACGAAGAACCAATAAGCAAATGACCTGGAGTAAGCGCCTCGCCGTCATTTGGGTCGTCTGACATCGGTGCGATAGGGCGAGAATTTAAAATTGATTCTACCTCTGTTACGAGGGTCTGCAACTTTTCGAACGTCAGACATGCTTGGCCGATGTTTTTCAGGAGCAACGTTTTGGTAGATTTAACTGCTGCCTCCCACAGTCCACCAAAGTGTGGGGCACGAGGGGGTATAAAACAAAATTCAAATCCGTTTTGGCTGGAGAACGTTTTCATTTCGTGGACAACTTCATCGCGAAAAAGTGTGGCTTTGAGCTCTGCCAATTTATTGTGAGCCCCAACAAAATTCGTAGCATTGTCGCAATATAGCTTTTGGGGTATGCCACGTCGTGCCACGAAACGCTTGAGACATAAAATAAAGTTGTTTGTTGACAAGTCGGAAACGAGCTCCAAGTGTGTTGCTTTTGAGCTAAAGCAAACAAACACAGCGATGTAAGTCTTGTATGGCACTTTACCCCGAATACGATACGATGTTGAAAATGGTCCACAAAAATCGACACCAGTTATTAAAAATGGGCGTTCGGCTCGAAGACGATCAGCTGGCAAATTTCCCATAATTTGCTCCATCAATTTGGGCCTGTAGCGGAAAAAGTGTACGCATTGTCGGACCACATTCCGAACCACGTCTCTAGCGTTGACTATCCATATCTTTTGCCTCACGATGCCCAGTAAAACCTTCGGACCTGCGTGCAAATGTTTGCGATGCAAATGTTCAATGTACAACTTGACAAACCGATGGTTTTTGGGCAACAAAGCAGGAAAACGAGCGTCGTATGGTATAGGTGCGTTGGAGAGTCGACCACCAACTCTTATTAAAATTACAAAGCCATAGCCGACTTCAGTTTTATGCAAGAATGGCGTTAATTTTTGCATCGATGGGTGAACTAATTTCCCCTTCTCAAATGCGGTGATGTCATCTTTAAAAGTGGCTTGTTGTATATGGGCCACAATTCGCCAAAATATTTGATCCATTTCACAGGGGCTAATATGGACTAGGTCCTTGAGCTTCAACGAACGGTTTACTGGGCATCTATTAAATAAACGAAAGATATAAGCAATTATTCGAACAATTTTAAAATATGATGAATGCTTATCAATTATTTCCTCTGTGATTGATGGTGTGACGTCAGAACACTTGAAGGCTGCAGACTTTCTACACTCGATTGGATCCACGGATGTTGCTTCTTCCATTTTAGGCCATTTAGAGGGATTCTCTTGCAGAAAAGCTGGACCACTGAACCATATCGTATTGGGCAACTCTTCAGCGCTACCACCACGAGAGACGATATCAGCCGGGTTACTTTTTGAAGGAACGTGTCTCCAAACAACACCTCTTGTTTGTTCTTGCAGCTCTGAGACACGATTGGCGACGAAACATTGTAGTGTTGACGAATGCAATTTTAGCCATTGCAGAACTATTTTGGAGTCAGTCCAAAAATAGGTCGATGATACAAATTTTTCAATTTTAGGTTCAATTTTGTGCCACGTTTTGCTTAATAAGACGGCAGCACATAATTCAAGACGAGGCAACGACTGGGCTTTTATTGGAGCGACCTTTGACTTGGCGATTAGCAGAGTTGTTTTGTACGTACCTTGGTCGCTAACTCGATAATAAAGACAGCAACCATATGCCCGTTGAGAGGCGTCAGCGAATCCATGGATTTCTCCTTGCACGTCGAGGAATGTCAATACATATCGAGGCACTTGAATATGTTTAACCAATTTTAGGTCTTTTTGTATGTGCAACCAAAGATTTTTAAGCTGACCAGTTATAACATCATCCCAGGCAAAATTCTGGACCCATGTTTCCTGCAGTAGAATTTTGCAGCGAATTACCACAGGACTTAAAATTCCGAGCAAATCGTAGATTTTGGAAACAACGGATAACATGGACCTCTTTGTAGGAACAGAGACTTCGGGCAACTCGAATCTGAAGCAAAACATATCAACCTTAGGCTTCCAAGACATACCTAAGGCTTTGGTGACGTCATCTTCAGCTATATTAATGATGATGTCATCGTCGTGAGCCTTCGAAATTGCGCTGCAGTTACTATTCCCTTTAGCTAGCTCGAGCCCATGCAAACGCAGAATGTGGACTAATTCAGCTCTTTTAGTGAGTAGGGTATCGACATCGTTCGCGCCAGTGAGTACGTCGTCTACGTAGAGGTCTTCGCGAAGAACCTTTGAGCCAATAGGGAAGGAGCCACCATATTTTTCTGCAATGACAAACAAACTTCGAATTGCTAAAAATGGGGCAGACGACAAACCATATGTGACAGTGTTGAGTTGAAACACTTTTATTTCTTCCTCCTTGCGGCTTCTCCATAATATGAGTTGGTACCTTCGATCTCTTTCGTCGATACGAAACTGGCGATACATTTTCGAAATATCAGCGGTGAGAGCGTATTTATTTAATCGAAACGAAAAAAGTGTGGTGATAAGGTCCTGCTGTATTGTAGGGCCGACCATAAGTATATCATTCAACGAATGATTCGACGAAGTTTGAGCCGACGCATCAAAGACCACTGGTATTTTTGTTGTAGTGCTTTGTGGCCTGAGAACACAATGGTGAGGTATGACGTAATTCGGACTACGTAGCGAGCTGTGATAAGGCGACATGTGTCCCAATGACAAGTATTCCTCCATGAACTCCACATACATAGATTTTAAGACCGAATCACGTTCTAAGCGTCTTTCGAGCGATAAAAAACGCTTTCGAGCTATTTCGAATGAGTCTCCTAATATATTAGGCGATTTGTTAAACGGTAGACGTAGTTGAATTCTATTGGCCTGATCGATGCAAACGTTTTCTACAAAGTGCCGTTCACACGATTCTTCTTCAAGTGAATATTTTGATGGGGAAGTTATATATTCCTCCACTTCCCAGAATTTATTTAACATTGACTCAAGGTTGCAAGTTCAAGTGCTTGTTGCGAGATTACAGGTGGGCAACGACGATTTTAAAGTTGAAGCAAAAGTGCCACCGACAACCCAACCAAACTCTGTATTGGTGAGACAAGGCATATTACTCCCCAGCGAAATACGACCATCGAGCAACAAGTCAAAAAATATTTCGGTGCTAATAAGCAGATCTACATGCTGCGGCTTATAGAACATAGGGTCTGCAAGTTCTACGGAACTGGGTATCTGCGAATGTGACGTCTGAATGTACTCACCAGGTTGTCGAGCAGCTATAGACTTCGTAACAGCAAAACTTGAGGACCACTGGAACGAGGTTACACGGGATTTGATCGTAGCAGCGACACATGACCTTATCTTGGTTCGAACTTCACCAATTCCGGATACTTCTTGGTTGTATGGCTTTAACTTCAGCTGGAGTCTTTTAGCCGTTTCTTCAGCAATGAAATTTATCTCGGAACACGAATCAAGAAGAGCTCTTACCGGCTGAAATGTTCCACAGCTGTCCAATATAAGCACTACTGCGGTTGGGATGATCGCTCGCTTAAATGATCGTACTACCAACGATACTGGGTTATGGTTGGTTGAGGTAAGTTGAGTCGGAGCCTGTTGAGACGTTGATGGGCCAGATTGTTCAGGACCACTAAATTTATGTAATAACGTATGATGCGATGACTGACAAATTCTACAACGAGATTTGGATGAGCACTTCGATACTAAATGCCCCTTGCGAAGACAGTTTATGCAATGTCCGCTACGCTTTACAAAGTTAAAGCGTTCTAAAACAACGAGAGACGAAAACGATGAACAAGTTGATATATTGTGCTCGGATGAGTTACAATAACCACAATTCGAATTTGAATTCACAAATGTATGGGAGGGCCGACTAGAACCTGATTTTGGTTTCGCAATCTTCTGGTTTTCAATTCCATTTATCTTTCTTCCATGGCGCTCAAGAAATTGACATCGATGGCTTAAAGTGTCGTAACAAGTGTCCCAAGATGGCAGCATTTTAAAATCCTGCTTCTCATCATAATTTTCCTTCGTATCAGCGTCCACTTTAGATAACACCATGTGAACCAAAATGGCGTTCATGATGTCCATTTCTGAGCCGAGCGACAACAACGAGCCACGAATAGCAGCTACAGTGTCAATAATATTCCATAACGAACCACTATCACCTTTGGGCATCGAAGTAATATTGAAAAGAGCGTTGATGTGTTCCAAGAAAATCAGCACCTTATTGTTGTACCTCTCTTCTAACCGCGTTAGCGCCTTCGGATAATTTTCTTCCGTTACGGTGTACGGCTCCACCACTGCTAACGCTGGACCCGAGAGACAACTCAGCAAATAGTTAAATTTATCAACAGCAGTAATTGATAAATTCTAATGGACCATGTTGTTGAAAGTTGAGATAAACCTTGTATAATCCGCGTACTTTCCATCAAATCGAGGCAACTTTAACGAGGGCAGACGATTGGGATTTGAGCCGCCAGCTATTGAAGCGTTGAAAAAACTGTGGTCCATCGATGTAGAGCCACGATTTTTATTCAGCAAAATCATTATTTTAGCTTTAGCTGCAATAAAAATGTCCTCCAACTCACTTCTCGAATTATCGGTGGGACTATGTTTTTCAATCTGTCCTTGGATGAAACAAAGTTGCTTAAAATATGACTCCAATATCTGCAAACGGCAATCCAAAATGGTGGGGTCAACTTTATCGCCATCTTTTTCAACCTTCTTATGAAGGTTAGTTATATTCCGCTTCATGTGGCTGCGTTGCAATTTGAGCGACGCCAATTCTGAGCCACTCGCAGGTACATCTTCAGCTAATGCTTCAACTTTGTCGGTAGACATTTTGTTTTTCACGTCAAGTACTTAAAACACGAACCAATAATATAGAGCCGAAAAATTAAAGCGCGAAACACTTCAAATCGAGTATATATTTCCCGTTAGGATAATGCCGAAAATATATACGGGAATGTCTATGGTAACAAAACCGTATTTGAACCACTTTAAAAGCGAGCTAATGAACCACTATTGCCAAATTCGAAAGGAAAGGTTCCCGCTATAGAAATCACCGAAGTAAAATTTCTTCCACAAAAAAAAATATACACGGCCGTAATAAAATTGTGTCTCAAAATTTCGCAGTGGCAGCAGCAGCAAATTCCTTAACTGAAGCGACGTAATTCCAACGATGAGTTAACTCCAACGACGAAATGATGAAAATAATTACGTCTCTCCCTTGAAGGCACGAAATACTTTTGTGCTCCCCGACACAATTCGAAACACTTTATTTTGTTTTTTAAAATACGCTAATTTTATTACGAACCGTCCTGCCACGGTCGCCAAAATGTTGCACAGAAACACTTTTCTATTATTATTTAAAATTAAACACACTTTATTTAATTTTAATTTAACTCAGTTTGGTCCTTTCTTTATTATGTGGCTCTGTGGCTCTTTTCTGTTCACAATTTTCTTCTGTCTATTATAAACAATTCTAAACTTATGGCTCTTTTAACAATCACTTCTTTTTCTGTGATATGTTTCTCAACTCAATAACAACTGAACTGAAAACTGTAAGTCGTCGGACCACTAAACATTCGACAAAAATAAAACAGTTATTCTAAGCAGCGAAAGCAAAGGGAATAACAACAACAATGCAGCGGCTGAATAGAAGATTGGAAGTAAATAACTTCAAATCGCGCTGTTGTTGTTATTCTTCTTTGCGTCGAAGATGTAAACATCTAACGACAATGACTACATAATGGTCAAACGGAACCATATTATGTATGTATGTATGTTGGTGCTGCGGTGACAATTATAGAAAAATAGTATTATGGTGGCCCGGAATACAAGTTTACAAATAATTAATATTATATAAAATAAAAATTTATAAAATAAATGATGGAGGGCGATCTTATCCGACAACCTCATTCTGTCTACTTTACGATATAATAAAGTTTCACGATTTTTTAAAAATATCTGTGTTTTATTTAAAATTTAAAAATTGCGCTCTTGTTGGGACACCCTTTATATATATATATATATATATATATATATATATATATATATATATATATATATATATATATATATATATATATATATATATATATATATATACTCGTATATATATATATATATATATATATATGTAGTAATGCGAGTGATAGCGACTGGCATCACCATTTGGCGATACAACCGAACCAAACACACTACAATCAATAAGCATGCGCAGTCCTTTAGTTGATGTTCAATCGGTCAGACGTGTGTTATTGGTGTGCGCATTAACATATTAAATTATAGCATTATTAAATATTTTTCTTAATCTTACTTGCTGTGTTAATTAAATATGGATTGGAACACAGCATCGTTGGAAGATTTGCAGGAAGTATGTCGCCAATACAGTCTGTCAGTGAAGAGCGATAAAAGTACATTGGCTAGGCGAGTGAAAATGTATGAGAAAGAAAGAAAGGAAAGGATGCAGGGGGAAGAAACAGAAAGACGTAAAAAAGAAGACGAGGAAATTAAACAAGAAGCAGGACGACGAAAGAGAGAAGAAGACGAGGAAATTCAAAAAGAAGCAGAACAAAGAATGATGCGAGAAGAAGAGGAAAAAGTAATGAGAGAAGCGCAGAGGAGAATGAAAGAGGAAACTGATATAATATTTGAACAGCGAGTGAACGAGGAATTAGAGCGTCTGCGGCCCACGCAAATAACACCGAGTACTACTGCACCCCAAATGGCCCCTTCGATCGAATTGGACAATCAAATGTTGGAGCAAACGATGCAACGAAATCGGCCAGAGTTTACGTTTTGCAATTTTGATGAATCGCTACAAAAATTCTCTGGCGTCGATGGACGCAGCATAAACGAATGGATAAATGAATTTGCTACAACTGTCGGAGCTACAAAAGCTGATGTATGCGAAGCGATTACTTAAAGGTACTGCCAAGTTGTATATGGAACACGAATCCAAAGCAAAATCGTATACGGCGCTCGCAGCAGACCTAAAATATGAGTTTAAATCAGCGGTAAATAGTGCCACTGTACATCGAATGCTGTGTGATCGGAAAAAGAAGCCGAATGAGACATACAGACAATATGTCTGTACGATGCTGGATATAACAGCACAGGCAAATCTTGAGGTGTTATTATCATTTATATCATTGATGGCATAACGGGATCTCCACACAGCAAGACGTTCCTTTACGAAGCAACGTCTATCGCAGAACTAAAAGAGAAACTGAAAACGTTTGAGCAGATACAGTCCAAAACCGAACCAAGAAGAACGAGCGAAAGGAGCGAATTTAATAACGCAGTAAGTAGAATCGAAAGAGTTGAAAGAGATAGACAAAATTTCGGCAAGCAACGAGGTTGCTACAACTGTGGCGACAAATCACATTTTTCAGACAATTGTCCAGACAAGAATCGAGGACCTTAATGCTTCAAATGCAATGAGTTCGGTCATAAATCAATTGCATGCAAACGCGAGAGACATGGCACCAAGACGGCATTAATGTGATGGAATGCAAAAATTCTTATAAAGCTGTTAATATTAACGGGAGAGAAATGGAAGCATTGATAGATAGCGGCAGCCAAATTTCAACGATTCGGAAAGATGTATTTAACTCACATGGTTTCGGTGCATATTCACCAACGGGTATGGTGGTGTGTGGTATCGGTTTAACACACACAAAAGCAATCGGAGTATTCAATGTTACAGTGAGAGCAGATGAGTGCGAGTTGATCGGTCAGTGCCATATCATGCCAAACGATAGTATGAATGTAGATGTGATAATCGGCACAAATTTAACAAAGCAAGCAACTGTTTGTTTCTCTGGCGACGGAGTGTGGATGACAGACGCAATAAAATCTACCACCGATGTAACGACTGTAGAAATGATTCAACAAGCGAAATGTTTGTTTATTTCAGACGAAGAAAATATGCAGCCAGACATTACACACATACGATGCAATTCAATTCAAGCAGAAGTAAAGCAACTGATAGACGAATATAAACCACAACCAATTAAAGAAGCGCCAGTGAATTTGAAAATTGTGCTGACAGACGAGATTCCAGTGGCACAACGAGTACGACGATTGCCACAATGTGAAAAATTTGAAGTGGAAAAATAAACAAATGAATGGTTAGCGGATGGAATTATTCGTCCAAGTGTTTCTGAATACGCCAGTCCAATTGTTCTGGTAAAGAAAAAAGAGTGGTCAACGAGATTGTTTGTTGACTATCGGCTGCTCAATAAGAAAGTTGTGAAGGACAAATACCCTATGCCGATAATAGAAGAACAAATCGACTTGCTACAGAAGAGTAAAGTGTTCAGTACACTCGACTTGGCAAATGGGTTTTTCCATGTGTCGGTCGATGAAGGCAGCCGAAAGTATACGTCGTTTGTTACACCAGCTGGCCAATTCGAATTTCTAAAAGTACCATTTGGGTTGTGCGTTAGCCCAGCTGCCTTCCAGCGATTTATTAATACGATATTCAAGCCGTTGATGCTCAAAGGCATTTTATTAATTTACATGGACGATTTGATAATCATTGCAGAAAACGAAGAGGAAGCGGTGTGCCGATTGCGAATATTTCTAAATGTCGCGGCTGAATACAGTTTGAATATCAAATGGAAGAAGTGCCAATTACTACAGAAGAAAATCGATTTCTTGGGATACGAAGTAGAGAATGGCCACATCAAACCATCACCGTTGAAGACGAAAGACGTTCGGCAGTTTCCAGAGCCGAAAACAGAGAAGCAAGTACAGCGATTTCTAGGCTTAGCTGGATACTTCCGTAAATTTATCCAGAATTTTGCAATGATAGCGCGATTGTATTTCAGAACGACCAGTATTGACAATCTTTCGGCACGGTGCTGAAACCGAATTACATACAGACGCATCCAAATGGGCATTCGGAGCAATACTGCTGCAGCGTGATTATGACGATGGGAAATTGCATCCAGTTCGATATATCAGCATTAAAATAACAGAAGCCGAACAAAATTATCACAGCTATGAATTGGAAGTGCTCGCGGTAATCAGGGCAGTACAAAAATTGTGCGTGTATCTGCGCGGGCATCGATTCAAAATTGTGACTGACTGCAAGGCCTTTGAAGCGCCGATGAAAAAGAAAGATGTGCCGAAAATTTCTCGTTGGGCACTAGCACTGCAGGTATATGATTGTGAGGTGGTACATCGTGCAGGCGACAGGATGAAACATGTAGATGCATTGAGTCGAATGCATTTAATACAAGAAGCGAGCATGCTTAGCAGAATCAAAACCGCTGAAGCAAACGACGAAAACATACGGGCCATTATCGATGTGGTGCGTGAACGAAGTTATGACAATTATGTTCTGCAAAGCAATATAAAGTAGGCGATCTTGTGTGCATCGCTCATACGCAATTTGGCGTTGGAATGAAATTGCGACCAAAGTACCATGGACCTTATGAAATTATTGCATATAAGGACAATGATAGATATGAGGTGAAGAAGGTTGGCGAACACGACGGACCAGGAAAAACATCTACGAGTGCAGATCACATGAAGCCATGGATTATATAAGCCGTACTCCAGATGATAGACACTTCCGGGTCGGATGTTATGAATCATGGCCGAGTGTAGTATTGCGAGTGATAGCGACTGGCATCATCATTCGGCGATACAACCGCACCAAACACACTACAATCAATAAGCATGCGCAGTCGTTTAGTTAATGTTAAAGCGGTCAGACGTGTGTTATTGGTGTGCGCATTAACATATTAAATTATAGCATTATTAAATATTTATCTTAATCTTACTTGCTGTGTTTTATTTCGTGGTATCAAATCCCACACATATATATATATATATATATATATATATATATATATATATATATATATATATATATATATATATTATATATATATATATATATATATATATATATATATATATATATATATATATATATATATATATATATTATATATATATATAAATATATATATATATATTATATATATATATATATATATATATATATATATATATATATATATATAAAATAAAAATACAAAGATTTATTTCTTTTTTTAATAGCCTTTATTACAGCACTATGTGCTTCTACCAGTTCTGATTTAGACTAAAACTTAAAACTAATTTGTTTCTAAATAAAGCTTTCGTTCACCTGCACATTTGCTTGTTCATCAAAATTGAGTTGCGCGTGTAGCGCAAGCAGACAGTTATCGTTGACAAATTTTGGTGTGAAAGGAATGTGCAATTAAACACCTTTAAATAATAAAATGATAAATGCAATTAAGCACCTTTAAATAAAGTAATAAATATTTCGTTCCACCGTGAACGAAATATTTATTACTTTATTTAAAGGTGCTTAATTGCATTGCATTGTGGAAAATAATGAAATAATGGATGGGGTGTTAACTCCTCCCTCCGAAAATCCAATCGTCCCCGATTGGTTTAAAAGTATGGAATGTCGTTTAGACTCTTGTGCCTTGAAACTGTTTTAATTGGCAACTGGAAAGATTCATTGTTTTGAATAATAATTTCCGCTGTATTGCGTTTATGAAATTTGCAAATCAAAATTAGGATTACTATGAAGACTATTAGCCCGAAATGAGTAAACAAGCTAGACTTAACCAGCAAGTTTAAGGAACTAATTTTCTTTATATTTTTAATAATTAGATCCTTCATCAATCTTAATGATAACACTTCTTCATATTCTGAACGAGAATTTGTGTGTTTTATGAGTGCAGGTAGTGGTCTCAAGCTGTGCATTTCGAAAGCTGTAAAACTTAAATTATTAATTTTAATAGTTTCGTTAAAAAATTTCATCAAAAATGATCCATTTATATTTCTTGTGTAATTTTTTATACAAATATTTCCATCAAAATTATTTAACAATATTAGCCCATTATCAAGGATTTCGAGTTTTTTAATATGGTCTGAGTTTGATACAATGCAATTATATGGTTTGTTTTCTAATAAGTTCTTTGTACAATTTTCATTTTCCAAGTTTACAATCTGATCTTGTTTGCAAATTTTTATCTTATTTATTGATTTGCAATGCTTTTCTATGCCATAATAATTATCACTACATTTCAAAATTTTTTCAAAATTAATTTTTAAAATAGTATTATTTCTACTTAATGGTTTAATTACAAATGAATTACAAATTTCTTTCCCTGTTTTTGGAATTTTTATAATATAAATGACAATATTTTCTCTTATAGCAATTTGAATGTCGGCAAAATTTAATGATTCTTCTAAAGAATCGAATGGCATATTTTCTTCTATAAAAATCTTATTAATTCTTTGAGCTTCCTGATTTGATATTATGAATGTGTTAATGATATCGGCTTTTGTTAGGTGAATTGCATTATTAATGTTTCCTATTTCTTCTTTTATTATGTCTATTTTGAATTTAAATTGGAGAATTAGTGCAGTTTGAAATTCATTACTGTTGTGGACCGTTTTAATTATTGAGTTGCTTATTTGGGTAATCTTGTTAATTCTGTCAAAAATGTTTTTGTTAATGACTATTTGCTGGTTATTATTTTCCACTAGTTCCTCGAATTTTTTGTTTATGGCGATCAGATCATCATGGACGGGATTTCCAGCAACCCATTTTATTGCTGAACCCAAGACATTTATTGATCGTTTGATTTTATTTTTCGGGAGGATGTTGTTAATGGAAATAATTATGTTGTTAATTTCATCAGTTATGAATGGATGTAGGGGATGGGATGAGGGTATGTTTTTGCAGGTCTCTTATTGCTATGGAATATTCCGTCAAATTGATCATGTGTAGGATCCTGTATGTCCCACTCTGGATTTTTCCTGTGCCATCTTCGATGGTAACTATTTCGGACTGCGTATAGTCAACTATTTCGACCGATCCGAAACAACAAACAAGTTTTAGGGAAAGCAGTAATATTAATATTCTGCTCGCCTGGAACATGTTGAAAATTCCGTTTCGCCGGGCTTGACTGGCTGCGACCATACGTACGCCCCCTTTCAAGAGTTTTACTAAGGAACCAAATTCAAGGCTTGATAACGATATTTGTTCTGGTTGCTCCTTATGGTGCTTGTGTTGATAAAATGTTGGTTTTCGTTGTTGGTTTACTTTGTCTTTGCTTTTTCTTAGCTGTTTGCAGAGTGTTCTGAGTTCAATTTACAGTTACTTCTCCTTTAATCGTATTTAGTTTTTAAATTAAATTAAATTAAATTATTAAAATTTTCAATTTTTCCTGGCTTTTTTTATTAATTGTTTTGCACAGTTTTCTAAATAAAATTTTATAGTTGTTTTTTTTTTTCTTTAAAAAAAATTGGATTTTGGTACTCTTTTAAAACAATGGTTTCCACAATGTTTGGAATAAAATTTGAATAAAATTTTTCTTCAACTGAATTTAATTTTCAATTTTAAAAAATTGAATATTTTTCTGATATTTCTTTTTTGATTAAATATTTTCACAGTATTATTATTAGATTTAATTTTTTTCAAGGTTCACGTTTTTTGCTCGGGCGCCAAATAAAAATACAAAGATTTATTTCTTTTTTAATAGCCTTTATTACAGCACTATGTGCTTCTACCAGTTCTGATTTAGACTAAAACTTAAAACTAATTTGTTTCTAAATAAAGCTTTCGTTCACCTGCACATTTGCTTGTTCATCAAAATTGAGTTGCGCGTGTAGCGCAAGCAGACAGTTATCGTTGACAAATTTTGGTGGGAAAGGAATGTGCAATTAAACACCTTTAAATAATAAAATGATAAATGCAATTAAGCACCTTTAAATAAAGTAATAAATATTTCGTTCACGGTGGAACGAAATGTGGAAAATAATGAAATAATGGATGGGGTGTTAACTTATATATATATATATATATATATATATATATATATATATATATATATATATATATATATATATATATATATATATATATATATATATATATATATATATATATATATATATATATATATATATATATATATATATATATATATATATATATATATATATATATATATAGTTGTATTCACAAGAAATTTGATTGGTTTTTTGTTACCTTTTTTAATTAAAAAGTAAAAATGACAACACTGATGTGTTTTAAAACCACCTAGATTCATTTTTATCGAGCAATCGGTTCAAACATTCTGCATTTCGAAGAGCTCCGCACCCTTGTGTTCCAAATATCTGCAATTATAAACTCACGTCTTCTTTGTCCAATTTCAGAAAATCGACGATTTAGACTTACTAACTCCTCCCCATTTTCTTATTGGCGGTCCCTTCACCGCTATGATAGAACCGGATGTCACTCCTCTGAATTTCAGTCGACTAAGCCGTTGGCAACGCGTTTGCTATATGCAGCAACAATTTTGGCGAAGATGGAGTTCAGAGTACTTAACTCTTCTGCAGCAAAGAACCAAATGGCAACGCTCTTCAGCAAATATACAAGTTGGAGCTCTTTTTGTATAAAGAACGAAAATATTACACCATTAAAGTGGCAAATGGCAAGAGTAGCGATTCTTCGCACATCCAGTAGTCTACTCAAACGAGCTGTGACCCAACTATGCAGTCTTCCTACATATCCTGGCTATGTTGAAAGTGTGACCCTTCCAATGCAGGGTGGATTTTCGCAGCAGCATTATATTTAATTTTAAATTCTCTTAATTTAATATTATTTGCCTCTCTTAATATTACAATATTTAACTCTCTTAATATAATAATATTTTACTCTCTTCAATTAACTTACCCAAGAATGATAGAATAGAAGATTACGCCATGCGCAGGTCCGCGATTCTTCTCTCGACAAAAACTCAGCACAGCTGATTGGCTCTTGTGCTTCCCAAAATTTCTCCATAGTTTGAATATGCCGCTACTATTACGTCTTCAATAAGTATATAGTGTTCACGAGTACAGTCTATTGCTCAATATAGTTTAGGTTCATTACGGTGGCTTGTTTCTGAACTGAAGGTTCATTGATTAAATTCATATTTTTGCTTGCATTTTTAATTATTTCTTGATACTGTGTGAAATTTGCAGTAAGGAAAACTTCTCCATCGTTTGAATATGCTGCTACTAATCCGTCTTCAATAAGTATAGTCTATTCGCCGTTTGGTAATGAGATTTGGTATTTTACAAAATAACTTTTATATTTTCACAGTTAATTTAGTAAAATTTCTTGCTGTGAATACATGGTGGCCTCATTTACACACGTCTGTGCGATTAATTTCGCTGCTTTGCCGTTTGGCATTTAAGTTTAAAATTTATGTAAAAGTTAAGTTGGAATTAATTTAAAATCTACTCCGACTAATCATTCATTATCAAATGGTACGATTGAAAGGATACATTCGACCTTACTGAAATTATTAAACGATTGATATTGGAAAGAAACATTAGTGATATCAGAGAACTTGTCCTATTATCTACTATAAGATATAACGAAACAATTACAAATAAAACCAAAAAATATATTTTTTAATCAAAACCTATATTAAAATATTAATAGTAAATTAAGGGAAAAACAGATAAAGGACTTGCACCCTAATTCTATTTGTCTGAAAAAACAACATTTCTGTCATATGACACAATAATGTACATTTGTCAGGAAAGTATCTTCAAAAAAAGATCTCTGTCAAAAATTCTGTCATGTGACAGTAATTTTTGATAGCACATCAAGAGAAGCTGACAAGAGCCTGCTGGTACCAAAATTGAAAAAATTTAAAAAAAAATATTTTTTTTAGAAGTAAATAAATAAAAAATAAGTAAATAAATATAATAACAATGAATGGCAAGTTTGGTGTGTTTTGTGCTATGTTAGAGGCGAAGAAAAAATAAATGTTGGAGAATATGAATGGCTTGAGGTCATTAAGGGATGATAGCGACCACTTTTCTACTCCGGAACCAGTATTCATGAAAGAATTTCGCCTTCCACAACATTTGCCCTGGAATCTTATCCAAGAGTTGAGTTGCAACGATACCAAAAAACAAAATTGCCATACACCCACAGAATCCTGGCGGCTGCCAGTGGAAGTTACCAGCAGTGTCATGGTAACTTGTAATTGCTATCAGCCAGCCTTCAATGTCTCGAGCAATTCGAAAAATTGTTGACTTGCTAATGCGAGTGAAGGGACATGCTCTGCGTTTCCCAATAGCTTAGGAAGAGCTCTTTAATGTTTCTGTTTTTTCTGCATATGTTAATAGTAATATAACAATAAAATTTAAATATTTAATAATATCAGAAATTACTTACACTTTACTATCTGCCATTTTTGCGTTTATGTGAAATCATAGCTGTCAAATCAACATTACAATCCGCTGTTATACTAGAACGGCTTCCTGTTAATATAGCAGCTTATTCAAAGGCAGAATGAATTTAGAATTTAGGGTACAAAAGTTTTCTGTCTTGTGATCTGGCAAAATAGACAGAAACTGTCATATGACAGAAAACTAAGAATGAGGGCGTTAGAGTATCATAACAAAAAAAGAAAAGAAAGAAATTTTGAGGTAGGACTAAAAGTATACTATAAAACAGATAGACGCGTAAAGTGGCACCGAAGTATAAAAAAAGCCTGAGAAATTTTCCATAGTACAAATTGCACAGTATCAAGAAATAATTAATAATGCAAGCAAAAATATGAATTTAATCAATGAACCTTCAGTTCAGAAACTAGCCACCATAATGAACCTAAACTATATTGAGCAATACACTGTACTCATGAACACTATATACTTATCGAAGACGTAATAGTAGCGGCATATTCAAACTATGGAGAAATTTTGGGAAGCACAAGAGCCAATCAGCTGTGCTGAGTTTTTGTCGAGAGAAGAATAGCGGACCTGCGCATGGCGTAATCTTCTATTCTATCATTCTTGGGTAAGTTAATTGAAGAGAGTAAAATATTATTATATTAAGAGATTTAAATATTATTATATTAAGAGAGTTAAATAATATTAAATTAAGAGAATTTAAAATTAAATATAATGCTGCTGCGAAAATCCACCCTCCATTGGAAGGGTCACATTTTCAACATAGCCAGGAAGTATCATGTCACATTTTCAACATAGTAGGAAGGCTGCATAGTTTGGTCACAGCTCGTTTGAGTAGACTACTTGATGTGCGAAGAAGCGCTACTCTTGCCATTTGCACTTTAATGGTGTAATATTTTCGTTCTTTATCAAAACAAGTGCTCCCACTTGTATATTTGCTGAAGAGCGTTGCCATTTGGTTCTTTGCTGCAGAAGAGTTAAGTACTCTGAACTCCATTTTCGCCAAAACTGTTGCTGCATATAGCAAACGCGTTGCCAACGGCTTAGTCGATTGAAACTCAGAGGAGTGTCATCCGGTTCTATCATAGCGGTGACGGGGCCGCCAATAATATATATATATATATATATATATATATATATATATATATATATATAAATGTATAAATATATATATATATATATATATATATATATATAAATGTATAAATATATATATATATATATATATATATATATATATATATATATATATATATATATATATATATATATATATATATAAATGAGAAAAAGCCAGAGCAAGCCGCAGCACCAAGATGCAACAATAAATAACAACCAGCTAGCAATAGAGATTACCTACCCATCGATTCCAGAATCCTACGTAGTTATATTTTTAGTTATAATTATCATTATAATAGCGTACAAACTAGATAAATACTTTAAAAACTATGTTCATAAGTATAAGAATGACGCTAATGGCAACGCTATTACAGCAGTCTAATAAACAAAAAAAAAAAAAATATATATATATATATATATATATATATATATATATATATATATATATATATATATATATATATATATATATATAGCTGTATTCACAAGAAATTTGATTGGTTTTTTGTTACCTTTTTTAATTAAAAAGTAAAAATGACAACACTGATGTGTTTTAAAACCACCTAGATTCATTTTTATCGAGCAATCGGTTCAAACATTCTGCATTTCGAAGAGCTCCGCACCCTTGTGTTCCAAATATCTGCAATTATAAACTCACGTCTTCTTTGTCCAATTTCAGAAAATCGACGATTTAGACTTACTAACTCCTCCCCATTTTCTTATTGGCGGTCCCTTCACCGCTATGATAGAACCGGATGTCACTCCTCTGAATTTCAGTCGACTAAGCCGTTGGCAACGCGTTTGCTATATGCAGCAACAATTTTGGCGAAGATGGAGTTCAGAGTACTTAACTCTTCTGCAGCAAAGAACCAAATGGCAACGCTCTTCAGCAAATATACAAGTTGGAGCTCTTTTTGTATAAAGAACGAAAATATTACACTATTAAAGTGGCAAATGGCAAGAGTAGCGATTCTTCGCACATCCAGTAGTCTACTCAAACGAGCTGTGACCCAACTATGCAGTCTTCCTACATATCCTGGCTATGTTGAAAGTGTGACCCTTCCAATGCAGGGTGGATTTTCGCAGCAGCATTATATTTAATTTTAAATTCTCTTAATTTAATATTATTTGCCTCTCTTAATATTACAATATTTAACTCTCTTAATATAATAATATTTTACTCTCTTCAATTAACTTACCCAAGAATGATAGAATAGAAGATTACGCCATGCGCAGGTCCGCGATTCTTCTCTCGACAAAAACTCAGCACAGCTGATTGGCTCTTGTGCTTCCCAAAATATCTCCATAGTTTGAATATGCCGCTACTATTACGTCTTCAATAAGTATATAGTGTTCACGAGTACAGTCTATTGCTCAATATAGTTTAGGTTCATTATGGTGGCTTGTTTCTGAACTGAAGGTTCATTGATTAAATTCATATTTTTGCTTGCATTTTTAATTATTTCTTGATACTGTGTGAAATTTGCAGTAAGGAAAATTTCTCCATCGTTTGAATATGCTGCTACTAATCCGTCTTCAATAAGTATAGTCTATTCGCCGTTTGGTAATGAGATTTGGTATTTTACAAAATAACTTTTATATTTTCACAGTTAATTTAGTAAAATTTCTTGCTGTGAATACATGGTGGCCTCATTTACACACGTCTGTGCGATTAATTTCGCTGCTTTGCCGTTTGGCATTTAAGTTTAAAATTTATGTAAAAGTTAAGTTGGAATTAATTTAAAATCTACTCCGACTAATCATTCATTATCAAATGGTACGATTGAAAGGATACATTCGACCTTACTGAAATTATTAAACGATTGATATTGGAAAGAAACATTAGTGATATCAGAGAACTTGTCCTATTATCTACTATAAGATATAACGAAACAATTACAAATAAAACCAAAAAATATATTTTTTAATCAAAACCTATATTAAAATATTAATAGTAAATTAAGGGAAAAACAGATAAAGGACTTGCACCCTAATTCTATTTGTCTGAAAAAACAACATTTCTGTCATATGACACAATAATGTACATTTGTCAGGAAAGTATCTTCAAAAAAAGATCTCTGTCAAAAATTCTGTCATGTGACATGCCTGCTGGTACCAAAATTGAAAAAATTAAAAAAAAAATATTTTTTTTAGAAGTAAATAAATAAAAAATAAGTAAATAAATATAATAACAATGAATGGCAAGTTTGGTGTGTTTTGTGCTATGTTAGAGGCGAAGAAAAAATAAATGTTGGAGAATATGAATGGCTTGAGGTCATTAAGGGATGATAGTGACCACTTTTCTACTCCGGAACCAGTATTCATGAAAGAATTTCGCCTTCCACAACATTTGCCCTGGAATCTTATCCAAGAGTTGAGTTGCAACGATACCAAAAAACAAAATTGCCATACACCCACAGAATCCTGGCGGCTGCCAGTGGAAGTTACCAGCAGTGTCATGGTAACTTGTAATTGCTATCAGCCAGCCTTCAATGTCTCGAGCAATTCGAAAAATTGTTGACTTGCTAATGCGAGTGAAGGGACATGCTCTGCGTTTCCCAATAGCTTAGGAAGAGCTCTTTAATGTTTCTGTTTTTTCTGCATATGTTAATAGTAATATAACAATAAAATTTAAATATTTAATAATATCAGAAATTACTTACACTTTACTATCTGCCATTTTTGCGTTTATGTGAAATCATAGCTGTCAAATCAACATTACAATCCGCTGTTATACTAGAACGGCTTCCTGTTAATATAGCAGCTTATTCAAAGGCAGAATGAATTTAGAATTTAGGGTACAAAAGTTTTCTGTCTTGTGATCTGGCAAAATAGACAGAAACTGTCATATGACAGAAAACTAAGAATGAGGGCGTTAGAGTATCATAACAAAAAAAGAAAAGAAAGAAATTTTGAGGTAGGACTAAAAGTATACTATAAAACAGATAGACGCGTAAAGTGGCACCGAAGTATAAAAAAGCCTGAGAAATTTTCCATAGTACAAATTGCACAGTATCAAGAAATAATTAATAATGCAAGCAAAAATATGAATTTAATCAATGAACCTTCAGTTCAGAAACAAGCCACCATAATGAACCTAAACTATATTGAGCAATACACTGTACTCATGAACACTATATACTTATCGAAGACGTAATAGTAGCGGCATATTCAAACTATGGAGAAATTTTGGGAAGCACAAGAGCCAATCAGCTGTGCTGAGTTTTTGTCGAGAGAAGAATAGCGGACCTGCGCATGGCGTAATCTTCTATTCTATCATTCTTGGGTAAGTTAATTGAAGAGAGTAAAATATTATTATATTAAGAGATTTAAATATTATTATATTAAGAGAGTTAAATAATATTAAATTAAGAGAATTTAAAATTAAATATAATGCTGCTGCGAAAATCCACCCTCCATTGGAAGGGTCACATTTTCAACATAGCCAGGAAGTATCATGTCACATTTTCAACATAGTAGGAAGGCTGCATAGTTTGGTCACAGCTCGTTTGAGTAGACTACTTGATGTGCGAAGAAGCGCTACTCTTGCCATTTGCACTTTAATGGTGTAATATTTTCGTTCTTTATCAAAACAAGTGCTCCCACTTGTATATTTGCTGAAGAGCGTTGCCATTTGGTTCTTTGCTGCAGAAGAGTTAAGTACTCTGAACTCCATTTTCGCCAAAACTGTTGCTGCATATAGCAAACGCGTTGCCAACGGCTTAGTCGATTGAAACTCAGAGGAGTGTCATCCGGTTCTATCATAGCGGTGAAGGGGCCGCCAATAATATATATATATATATATATATATATATATATATATATATATAAATGTATAAATATATATATATATATATATATATAAATGTATAAATATATATATATATATATATATATATATATATATATATATATATATATATATATATAAATGGGAAAAAGCCAGAGCAAGCCGCAGCACCAAGATGCAACAATAAATAACAACCAGCTAGCAATAGAGATTACCTACCCATCGATTCCAGAATCCTACGTAGTTATATTTTTAGTTATAATTATCATTATAATAGCGTACAAACTAGATAAATACTTTAAAAACTATGTTCATAAGTATAAGAATGACGCTAATGGCAACGCTATTACAGCAGTCTAATAAACAAAAATTCATATATTAAACATTTAAATAAAAATGTCAAATTTTATATAGTATAAAAATAAATAAAATATCTTAAAACAAATTTCTTACTGTAATCCTAAATAGATTTGAAATTCAATGCCTTAAAAGATATACGAGCTACACTTAGGAAAAATCCCAGCAGAATACATACAAACAAAACAGTGATAACAAAACTTAGACAAATTGACACATTAAGAGAGGAATTTAATAATATAATAGAGACCGACACTGACAATAAAGATGTAACTGGAATAAAAATTAGCTTCGCTAACACTTATTCCACAATAAAAACTATTTTATTGAAACAATTAACAAAAGAGACTGAACCAATAGACAACATGGCATCTTTTAGCATAGAAACGGCATCAAAATCTCTACCCACATTTACGGGCAACTTCAGAGAATTAGATAGTTTCATAATCACCGCTGAGCTGATAAACAAATCACTCAACGAGTCAGGACAGATTATCTGCCAATGTTAGAACAGCAATAGGAGGTTACACAAAACCAGAAGACTTAAATACACTTACCACTCTACTACAACAAAGGTACAAAGACGCGACAACGATACCACAGCTACAAGCTAGACTAACTAATCTACAACAAAGGAATTCAGGAATTAACCCGTACAAAGAAAAAATTCTGACAATAATAGAAAGTCTAAACAGACTTAATATACACAATTTAGGAGAGTCAGCTACACAAGCAGAAAAGAACGTCACAACAAAAAAACAACAATTTAGCATTGGACACTTTCAAGAAAGGACTGAATGAAAATTACAAAGTGATAATTTTTGCTGCAAGACCGAAAGATCTAGCAGAAGCAACAGAATTGGCACTTGAACTTGAGAGCGAATCTAGAATAATGCCCAACACATCACAGCTGATGCAAGTAAGACATAATTCATTCAACTCACAAGGTACAAAGTCCAATTTCCACGCTCCGCGCAAATATAATTCATTCAACCCTTCTCCACAATACCCAAACAACACACGACATAATTTCAGCACACGCTATGACAAAAATAACTACAACAACACTAACCATGCAAACAACAGAAACAATAACCGTAGCAATACAAATTACAATCAAAGAAACAATAACCACAACAACACATACCCCAATAATCAAAATAACAACAACTTCAGACACAACAACAGCTACAACTCACAAGGCAGACAGCAGAACAACAACAACAATTACAACTCAAACAGAAACCGCCGCGTAAACATGATACAAGATGCGGGAAACGAACAAGGCCCAGAATGCATAACCATTCTGGACAGCCAAAATTAAATGTGTATAAAATCTCGGATAACCACACAAATTTCGTCACGCTGACACACAAAAAGCAAAAAATTACATTTTTGATAGACACAGGTGCCGACATCTCATTATGCAAAATAAGTAGCAAATTAGAAAACCACGAATACTTTCCTGATGACAAATGCAAATTAACAGGTATAACAAACGAAGAGGTATATTCTGAAGGTCAAATAGAATTACTATTAGATATTGGAGAAGAATCTTGCAACCACCCTTTCCAATTAGTAAACAAAACATTTCCAATAGAAACAGATGGCATTCTAGGTAGGGATTTTTTTGAAAAAATATATATGTAAAATCGATTATGAAACGATTACAATTTCCGCGTACGTAAACAAACAAACATTCATTATACCCATGCACACTAAATCTCACGATACTCAAAAAATAAAAATACCAGCAAGAACAGAAATAATACAAGCCTTAAAATTAAACATAAATGAAGATAAAATAATTCTAAATAAAGAATTAAAAGAAGGCATATTTCTAAGCAACTCAATAGCACCCAAAAGTGGTATAACCCACATAAAAATTCTAAATACAACAAACAAAGAGGTAATTTTAGACGGCATACAATTTGAAACTGACCCACTAAAAAATTATGACATACTAAAGTACAGTACGCAAGATAATTACAATGAAAATATACTACAGAAAATCATTGAAACTTTAAATTTTAACTGCACAGACGAAATTACAAAAACCCAACTCATAAACATCCTAAGACAATACCAAGAAGTTTTTCATCTTGAAGACGAACCACTTTCGACAAACAATTTTTACACACAAAACATAACAACACATGACAACACACCCATTTACATAAAAAACTACAGACTGCCACACACACACACAGAAATTGTGAATGAACAGGTACAGAAAATGCTACAGGAGGATATCATTGAACCTTCAGTCAGCCCATACAATGCTCCACTCCTTTTGGTTCCTAAAAAGAACACTATTGACAAAAAGAAATGGAGACGATTTGGAGTGGATTTTAGAAAACTGAATGACAAAATAGTAAATGATAAATTCCCGCTAACTCGCCTAGAAGACAATCTAGACAAGTTAGGCAGAGCAAAATGGGTTTCAACCCTAGACATAACCAGTTCATTTCATCAAATAAAATTAGAAAAACAATCACGACCATTAACAGCTTTTTCCACATCCAATGGACATTATCAATATAAAAGATTACCTTTCGGACTAAAAATTTCATCCAACAGCTTTCAGAGAATGTTAATAATAGTACTCTCAGGACTTGACTCAGAAGCATTCCTTTATGTAGATGACATAATCATCTATTGATGCAGTCTAAACCACCATAACCAAAATTTAATCAAAGTACTAGACAGACTAAAAAAACATAACTTAAAATTAAACGCAGAAAAATGCAACTTTCTGAGACCAGAAGTCGTATATTTAGGACCATTTGATTACACAAGACGGAGTTAAAACTGACCCAGCAAAATACGAGACTGTTAAAAATTACCCACAACCGAAAAACGCAGACGAAGTAAGAAGATTCGTTGCATTCTGCAACTACTATAGAAAATTCATACCAGAGTTTGCAGATATTGCAAAATGTTTGAACTCCTTACTAAAGAAATCAGCCAAATTTGTATGGACAGATGAATGCCAAAAATCTTTTGAAACTCTTAAACTAAAATTAATAAACCCACCACTATTGCAATACCCAAATTTTGATAAACCCTTCATATTAACTACAGATGCATCGAATTTTGCACTAGGCGCCGTACTATCACAAGGCGAAATAGGACAAGATTTACCCATTTCATATGCTAGCAAATCGTTACAAAAACACGATTTGAATAAGCCAGTAATAGAAAAAGAGCTACTAGCAATACACTGGGGTATTAACTTCTTCAAACCCTATCTATATGGTCAAAAGTTCACGGTAGTAACTGACCATCGACCACTAATATCACTATTCTCTCATAAAAATCCTTCATCTAAAATTACCAGACCTCAGTGACTATGATTTCAACATAGTATATAAAACAGGAAAGATGAATACAAATGCAGATGCATTGTCAAGAATACAAATTGACTCGGACATTCTAAAAGAAATGATACCGAAAGAAATTAATGAAAAAGCCAAAAGAACCCTAGTAATCTCGAGAGGGATGGCAAATAAAAATAAAACAAATGAAGAGGCAAATAAAAATGAAATAAATGAAGAGGCAAATAGAAATGAAAATAAGATATTGAGGAATTGCATATCTCAGGAGACTGATCACCTTCAAATATGGGAATGAACATCAATAAATGACGTCAAGAATATTAAAAAATTAAAATTTAATGCGACAAGAAAAATCAAAGCTTTGAAAAAATGAATATATATATAAAAAATGATATTGTGCACATAGGCGAAAGCGATAATTCACCGAATAAAGATTCGACTCTGAGGAAGCTCCGACCTAGAAATAAAAATATAAATGAGAATATAAAGCATGCAGGAATCAATGATAAATCAGGAGACTAGACTCGATTCTGAGGAAATTGATATCCAAAACGAAGAAAGAAAATATTAAAGAATTAGCAATTGCAAATAATTATGAAATATTCAAAATACGAGTATATACACAAGAAGAATTTAAAGAAGCGTACGCAAAAATAAAAATGAATAGCAAAAGTCCTCAGACGGAAGATATTTTAAAATACAAACTAATAGATGAATGTCATAAAACAGGACATCCCGGAGTAAGAAAAACTCTACTCAAATTAAAACAAAGATACATTTGGAAAAATATGAACCAAATGGTAAAGAAATTCGTATCCAACTGTGACACGTGCGTGAAATGTAAAAAAACAAGACACATCAAAGAACCCCAAACCATAGCAGACACCCCTAACACAAGTTTCGAAGTCATATCAATTGACACCGTAGGACCACTAAAAATTTCAAACGAATACCGCTACATACTGATCATGCAGTTCGAGCTACCAAAGTTCGTAATCGCACACCCAATGATAACAAAAGACGCACACACAACAGCCAAAACATTAGTTGAAAAAATTATACTCAAATACGGACACTTCAAAATTCTTAAATCTGACAACGGGACAGAATTTACAAACGAGCTAATGGCAAACATATGTGCACTGCTCAAATACAACAAAAATTTTCGACACCGTACCACCACCAAACGATAGGCTCATTAGAACGCAACCACAGAGTTTTGAATGAATTCCTACTGACATCGACAAACGACGACGAATGGGATAAGAGGATTCCCTACATCACTTTCACTTACAACACAATGCCACATGTTGACACGGGCTGCACGCCATATGAATTAATATATGGGAAACTCCCAGGTTTACCCAATGAAGTAATAGAAAGTAACACAAAAATTTACAACTTTGAAAATTACGCCAACGAGCTAAAAGCGAGATTACGCTATGCCCACGAAAAGGCAAAACAAATGCTAATGAAAGCAAAACAAAAACGTACACTAACTGACTCAAAAACTAATATGAATACACTTAATGTAGAAATAGGAGATTTAGTTCTATTAAAAGTAGAAAATTGGAAAAAGAATATGAATCCATATAAAGGACCATATAAAATTCTAGATAAGTTAGGAGTGAATTCATTAATAGAATATAATGGTACACCCAAGAAAGTACATAATAATCAATTAAAGCCATATAATGTAATTTAAATTTATAAACCATAAAATGTAATTTAAACAATAAGATTTATAATTAAAACTATCACAATATGTAATCAAAATAATGTAATTAATAATCACAAGTATATGTAATTATATCAAAACAACATAATTTGTAATTTTAACTATATAATTAAAAACGCTACAATAAGAAACAATTTATAAACATATAATACCAATTATTAGAAAATATGAAAATCATGTAACAAATCCATAACATAAGACAATTGTACTACAACACAAACCATATTTCCAGAAAAATTATTCGCTAACACCCCTAATTTTTCTCTTAAAGGTGAGGGTGTAGTGTACCACACAAGTGTACACTGACGACCACACATCGTCATAAGCACAGCAACCAGTCGCATATGCAGACAAACTGACAATAGCGCAACGTTTGCAATTGCACTCAATACCAAATTCGCTAGACAAGCATTTTGGTGGTGCAATAACACACGCTGCCTATATTGCAGCAGCGTATGCATATTGGACAGTGCAGTGACTTTAGCCCTGAACTTGCACTCAAAATTATTAATATAAACAAAGACGATGATTCGTCAGTGAATAATATCGGTAATCCGATACTTGAGACAAATTTCGGGAATATGATTTATGATTAGTAGAAATAAGATAGATATATTTTATGTTAGTTACAATAAGAAAACAATAAGAATTCAATAATATAAAAGGGCCAGCGAGCCACCAAATAAACCAGAGTTAATCTGAAGATAACTGAAACTGATACTCGCATTAGTTTATTCTTTTATCTCTCGTGCTCTATGTCAGGGAAGACCTAGAACAGCACAAACAATAGCTTGGCCAACGGTACACTCTGCCGGTCAAAACCTTTACTGAGGGCGTCTTTCCGCTTCGTGTCAGTCATTTCTTCTTTATAGTGCACTTTGCATCTATACATTGTATAGAATCTGCAATTGAATTGAATGCCTATCCTGCGTGACCAACGTATGCATTACACCATACATGACGATCCTACGAGGCTAGCGTTCAACATACCCTACAATATTTTCACAGTTAATTTAGTCAAATATCTTGCTGGGAATACATGGTGGCCTCATGTACACACGTCTGTGCGATTAATTTCGCTGCTTTGCCGTTTGGCAGTTTAAAATTTATTTAAAAGTTAAGTTGGAATTAATTTAAAATCTACTCCGACTAATCATTCATTATCAAATGTTTAGATTGAAAGAATACATTCGACCTTACTGAAATTATTAAACGATTGACATTGGAAAGAAACATTAGTGATATTAGAGAACTTGTCCTATTTTCCATTATAAGATATAACGAAACAATTACAAATAAAACCAAAAAATATATATTTTAATCAAAACCTATATTAAAATATTAATAGTAAATTAAGGGAAAAACAGATAAAGGACTTGCACCCTAATTCTATTTGTCTGTCATATGACAAAATATTGTACATTTGTCAGGAAACTATCTTCAAAAAAACTCTCTGTCAAAAATTCTGTCATGTGACAGTAATTTTTGATAGCACATCAAGAGAAGCTGACAAGAGCCTGCTGGTACAAAAATTTAAAGATAATATATTTTATTTAGAAGTAAATAAATAAAAAATAAGTAAATAAATATATTAACAATGAATGGCAAGTTTGGTGTGTTTTGTGCTATGTTAGAGGCGAAGAAAAAATAAATGTTGGAGAATATGAATGGCTTGAGGTCATTAAGGGATGATAGTGACCATTTTTCTACTCCGGAACCAGTGTTCATGAAAGAATTTCGCCTTCCACAACATTTGCCCTGGAATCTTATCCAAGAGTTGAGTTGCAACGATACCAAAAAACAAAATTGCCATACACCCTCAGAATCCTGGAGGCGTTAAACTAATTTAGCAGTGGAAGTTACCAGCAGTGTCATGGTAACTTGTAATTGCTATCAGCTAGCATTCAATGTCTCGAGCAATTCGAAAAATTGTTGACTTGCTAGTGCGAGTGAAGGGACATGCTCTGCGTTTGTTGGGGTATTGTCCTTGTTGTCCTCGGGACGTCCTTCTGCTGTGCGCGTAGCTGTAAACTTTAAAGCCCTAACGTTTTAATTGAAAACAAAAGACACTTTTCACTTTCAGATTGAAATCACAAGAAGATTTATTCTTACGAAACCTAACACTTATATACTATTTCTTTACATCTATCTCAGTCTGTGAACTGACCTTTCTGGTGTTCCAGTTCCGCACCTGCTAATTGGTGTCAGTTGGTCAAGCCAACCGACCTACTTCAAAAGTGGCGACGGTGCATTACGCTGCCCTCGTCGACTCGACTGCGGAACTGTAATACCCTTAAAGTTCACATAGTAATATTTCACAAACCATTTTAACTTAAAATACTTAAACCCTAAAAGTATGTCTTATTGTTAAGCAATTTTAGCACATGCTAATCTAACAGAGTGTGGCATCTATTAGGAGTCGATGCTGTGAGACAACTACACGTAGGTAGCTTGATTGTAACTCGCAACATCCCTCCCCTCTTTCTGAAAGAAGTTAGTGCAACTAACTTCTAATGAATCTTTACAATATTTTTCTCTTTTCTGCACTTTAAACAATCTGTGCATTTTCTTAAACCTATAGTACATATGTATAGTTTTTTCTTTTTTCAAATTCGCCTTATTTGGGTTCAATTGTTGTATTCCTTTCTTTTTACTTTTGTGTTCTTTCTTGTTCCTCTTTTGTTTTATTTTGTTCCTTTATTTCTATCTTTTTTTCTTCTTTTTTTCCTTTTGTTTTATTTTGTTCTTTTATTTCTAACTTTTTTTTTTAGTTATATTCCCCTTTTTATATTTTATCTAGCATCGACTCTTTTCTCACTGGCGTATATACAAACAAAATTACAAACTAATTACATATTTAGCTATGCTTCTTATAAATACGGTCCGCTGCAATTGGTGGTCCTGGCAACGTCCGTCCCGCGAGAGTGAAGTCCCTCGATGAACTCTGCATACCCCTCCCTTCTTTCTGGATCGGTACGTACAAAGATGTTATAGGTTGGCGATCTGGTTTGCCATTAAAACTTTCTTTTTAGTGGCCTTCTTCTTTCCATTTATATAGTGTACCCCACGGCTGTAGGTGGTACTGCCTCTGCTTATAGTATTCAACTTGTAAAAAAGCATTTGGGATACATGAGAGATTAAAATTCTCCGTCTTACTTTGCAGCAATGCGTTTTATGGTGGAAGTGTTTCTCTTGAGCTTCCTCATAATGGTATTTGACATCGTTTGGCTTTCATGTGGAGACAATCGGTATTTCTCTGAGACACACATTTAATGACGAATTTTTTGTGTACTCTGATCGGTTACCAGTCTCTGTGTCCTCTTGTATTAAATCATATTTCATATGTAAATCACATTTCATATGTTCATACTCTAGATTGGACATACACTTCAATGAAGCAATTAACTTCCGTGAGCCAAATTTCTTCTGCTTATTATATTTGGTGGTGGTTTCAGGCACCCACCTAAAGCTTTTACCCATCTTCAACTTATCCAAAATCGATTCTGTTGAGATTGTGATACACTGTGTGGACATTGTACTATAAAATTGTCCAATTCAAAATATGACTCCGCAAGGAAACTTGTTTATTTTTCGTTGCTTGTCAATGCCTCATCCACAACGCGTTCAAATGCTGCGGTCATATGCCGTTTCGCAAAATTAAAATTACATCCGTCGCCATTCATCCCCAATCTAATATGTTTGCATCCTTGGGGTCACAAACCTTAGATAGCTGCCAAAAATCTCTGATTTTCAAAAACACATCTTTCCGAATAATATGTTGGTCCCTTAGTCCGCACCGTATTCCAATATCCGCTGTTCCCGGAACTTCCTGCTTCGCTTCAGATCATCAGAGCTATATAGAGAACACCTATAATAATTTTCTTAATTTCCTAGTATACATTTTAGTTTGATATTTCTTCTATGTTTAATTTTTGTCGAATATTTCATAAGTCAATTTAATAAATGAATTTCAAAATTATATAATATTTAAATAAATACACTATATGTATAACACTCTTGGGTATAATTTTCTGATTTAGTATAATTTGTATTTTTTTTATTATAACACTTATTTCATTATAAAGTTAGATTTTAAACAATTAATTTTTAACTCTAATTATTTTCTAAACTACCTTTAATTTTAATCTGAACTTTTACTCAGATTATAATTTTTTTAATCTTTAACTTTTCTTAAACATACGCTATTCTTGAATATATAAACAAAAACAATATTTCTACAACATGCTTTTTTTATAATTGAATGCTATATCATTCAATTTGCCGTCCACTCGTCTTCTCCCCTTACATTATCGGACTCGCTACCGTATCCTGGAGGAAAAGAGGACTGGACTATGTGTTTTCATAGCCATATAGGGCATCAGTTTTGCCCTGATTAATTCTTCGTGCTCTTGTTCAACATGTGAGTTATCACTCATTTCAACTTTGAACCAATTCATTGGTCCTCCGACAAAAACCAGATTATACAAAATAGTCCCCTTTGTGTCAAAACTTTGTCCATTGCATGACTATATCTTTCATCGCATATAATTACTTTTTATTTAAATTTACTTCTAGCCTGATATGTATATATCCATTAACGATCGTCTCTTCCTAGATCGTACATGGCAACATACATACATTCAAGGCACTATCTTATTAATTAACCTATACCCATATTCCTTAATTTTGCCTTTCTTCATTTATCTATACATTAAATTCCTAACTAATAAACAGTATTTATCTAACCCGCTGCAAAGTCTGCAACCTCATAAATTCTAATTACCCGTTTCTCCTAACTAGCATACTTACTTTTTTTTTAACTACACATTTGTACTACCATTCTTTATCCCATACACATATGTATATACACATATATACTACTGCACCAGCAGTTCCGCCGCTTGGCGTTAACGCTCAAGCGTCAAAACTCAGTGCATACACCGCTGTATGTATGTACGTACATATTCGAAGTTTTATATTACTTACCCATGACTGTCTTATTATTTTACTCTATTTCTTTTTTTAAATACGTGCAATGAACCCGTTTATTATTATTTAATACATACAACAAAAAATATTTTTCTCTACTGCCTTCATTCGGCAATACTGCTTAATAAGCAGATTTTCATTACGTCAATCTTATTTGCCCGAGTTTCAGCGGCACACTTCTACTGGCATTGACTCTGAAAATCGGCGCTGTGTGTGTTATTTGATACACACACGTACTTGTTTATGTTATTTTTCTTGTGTTTACACTTGTAAAACACTGTTAACACATGAATCTAGGTGTGTGGTTTATATCCTCCAGCCATTCCACACTGCTAGCTCCTTGTTCATTGACATCGTCACCCGTCTTGCTAACATCTCTTGTAGCATCAATTTTATCCCCTTGAATTTTCTCGGCCTTCTCCTTATCTGACCGTGCTTTGGACCTCGTTTGCACTACTGATATTTTCTGTTCCTGCGGTACTCTGTTCTGTTCCTGCGGTACTCTCGCATTCAGATTCTTTTTCCCAGGTTGGTAAATGATTTCAAAATCACATTCAGACAATTTGTGTCTGAACCTGGCTAGCCTAGACGTCTGGTCTTTCAAATTGGCTATGCCTCTCAACGGCTGGTGATCAGTGTATATCTTAAATGGGCGTCCTAGCAGATATGCCCTAAAATTCTTCGTAGCCCACACTATGGCTAGGAATTCCTTTTCTATTGTGGAGTATCTCTTCTCCGTGTCGCTAAGCGCTCTGCTTGCGAATGCTATTGGTCGGTCATTACCGACTTCCCCTTGTGACAATACTGCCCCTAATGCTTCATTGCTAGCATCAGTGGTCAACAAAAAAGTTTGCCCAAAGTCGGGGTACGCGAAAATTGGTGGCGAGCTAATTATTTCTTTTAGCCTCTCGAATGCGAGTTGACAACTCTCTGTCCATTCGAACTTTGCTTCTTTTCGTAGCAACTTATTAATGGGCAAAGCAATTCCGGCTAGTCCTTCCACGAACTTTCTATAATAGTTCACTAGTCCTAGGAATGCTTGCACTTCCTTTCTGTTTCTCGGAATCGCTAAAATTTTTAACGCATTCCACCTTCTGCGGGTCAGGCAGTGCTCCTGCCTCTGAGCAACGATGGCCTAAATAAACCACCTCTCTTCGCAAAAATTGACACTTCTCCGTTTTCAATTTCAAATTGTGTTCTCTCCATTTCTGGAGCACCTTGCACAAGCGTTGCGAATGTTGCTGCAAGTTCTTCCCATAAATTACAATATCATCGAGTTACACAAAACAATCTAACCCTTGCAAGCCTGTTAGCATATGGTTCATTAGCCGTTGGAAGGTAGACGGTGCTCCTGTTAATCCAAACGGCATTCTGTTAAACTCATAATGCCCTAAACCGGTGCTGAATGCGGTTTTCTGCTTATCTTGGGTATCCACCAGAACTTGGTGCTAGCCACTCGCTAAATCAAGCGTAGAAAAATATCTACTATGCCCCAATTGATCCAGAATCTCTTCTCTCCTTGGTATCGGGAACACCTGCTTAATAGTGGCGTCGTTCAATTTCCTAAAATCGAAGATCATTCTCCACTTATTTTGACCCTGAGCACCTCCCTTCTTTGGTACCAAAATTATTGGTGAATTCCAAGGCGAGATACTCGGTGAAATTATGTTTTCTTTTAAGATTCCTTCCACTTGCCTATTTACCTCATCTTTGTGAGCTTATGGCAATCTGTATTGCTTCTGGTTTATTGGTGGTTGATCAACTGTAGTAGGTTTTTCATGCTCTACCTCTGGTCTCCTTCCAGCAAAAATATGTCATGGAATGAGGCACAAATGGCTTCTATTGATGCCTTCTCTTCTGAATTTACGCTTGGGTCTAGCTTCAGTGATTCTAGCACTCTCTCCATTCTTTTCCTTATATCTACTTGCTTAATTTGATTAACCGATCTATAATTCGGTTCTTTAAAATTATCATAACTAGTGAACTTGGGCCTAAAATCTTCATCCATCAGATAGTCCTTTTCTGAGGCGTTGAGTACGCAAGCGTACACCTTACCCTTGTCAACGTGCGTTATGGTCTCCCCCATATATACGCCCTCCGCTAGCTGCTGCTTGTGTAAAACAACAGTCCTAAGTTTCGTATTTACATGCATAGTAACTACTCTGGTTGACCTTGCATTTACTACCTCCCTACTATTCTTAACCTTACTCACGGTTCCTTCCTGCCATGACTTTAATGAAAGAGTGAGGATTCTATTCTTATTATTATCGTAAAACGATAACTGCTTGTCGAGCGGATCCAGTATGGTGCGACCCCAAAGATTATCGCGGCCAATTATCCCATCAGCCGGGATACCTTTCCTATCCACTTCCACTGCGTGCACTCTAAAACTCATACCCTTAGCTCCACTGTGCCCTATTCTGAGCGACCCCAATGTCCTAATGCACCCTCCAAACGCTCCGTTAAGCGTTCTTAAGTCCATTTGATTAATGTCTAGCCCCTTCCGTAAAACACTAGATTTTACGAGGCTAGTGTCCGCCCCTGAATCTACAAATAGCACTAGCTCTCCACTCGCTGCCTCCTCGCAGGGTATCTCGATGAAGGCATCACCTGTCCTGCTCATAGCGAAGGAACCTCCTTTTGTTCCCAATATCGACGTGTATCCACTCCCTAACTCTTCGTGATACTGGAGAGCCGCTTGCTCCTCCTTCTCCTGGACTGTAGTTCCTACATTACTAGTCCCACTTACTTCCGGCCTAATTATTACTCTCTTTCTTTTGGCTTTCCAGTATATTGGCTTCGATTGGGCCGCTGGAAGTTTCCCTGGTTCCTTTGCTGTTATTGTCTATCCCTGCATTCCGCTGCCCGATGTCCCATCTGTCCACATGAGAAGCATCTCAACCCCTGTATGTTATTGCCTATCCTTGGTTCACTTCTGGAATTCCAATTTGGTCGCTGCTGACCACTCCCAATTTTGAAAGGATTTCTTCCTTGGTTAATTCCTTCCGTTGAATTAACTCGGGGTCTACTTAAGTTACCCCTGCTGTCCCTCAAGGGTGGAACCGGGCGCCTCGTAGCTGGCTGCCTTCTACTTTGTTTCCATTCTGTGTCTGCTTGGCACTGTCTACTTGCCTCATGACCATATGTTTGGCACTCCATACAGTAGGGCGTGTTTTTGCGTGTAACGCATACATCCCTTGTATGCCCTGGCTTATAACAGAATGAGCAAATGGGTTTTCTTGGCTGAAACCTCTCAACCAAGAATTCTTGGTCTCTTTAATGCGGAAATTGGCCCATCAATCTACCGACTCCACATCTGTTTTGCTGCTGTACTGTTCCTACCTCTGCTGGAGCATTCGTCCAGCAGATTCCACCTGTTGTCGTTCGTTGTTGTTTTGCTGCTTCAGCGGACGAGACCGCTTCCACTAGCTCTGCCATACTCCTCGGCGTGAGAGTAAGAGTATAATTAGCTAAATCCCTATTTATCAGGCCTGCCTTGAACACAGAAATCATAGTCCGTTCTACTTGAGCCTTGTATGCTGCAACATTTTCTGGAAACTGCCTGTTGTCTTCCGTCTAAGCAGCGTTCCCTAGAGACTGGAGCCTTCGTCCACAGGCTCTCAATTCCTCCCCCGGTGTCTGAGTTGATTCCTGAATTTCCCGTACAAGACAGTCGTATGACTTTTGTTTCAAATACGTCCGATCCAAGAGTGCATAAATTCTTCCAGGGTGCTCACCGAGCTATGCACCAGTAAATCAAACGCATCACCTGAGGTTCTTTGCCTAATACACTTTATTAAGTGTTCCCCGTCCGCTTCCGGAAGACTATGTTGCGCAAGCTCACAACCTTCTTTGAAGCGCCGGATCTCAGTTCTTAGATCATACAACTCGATTCCTGAGAGCATGGGCACCAACTTTTCCACCGCATGAGCAACTTCCAGAATGCCCATTTTATTCCTTTGTGTTTTCTCAATTGCTGGTAAAAGCTTAGCTTTATTAATCTCTTTGGGAGTTTCCAAATTCTCTTCTCCCGGATCTGAGAGGTAATTGGCCAGTGACGGACTCAAACTAATTAGTCTTCGATCGTTTGTTCGTACAGGCGAAATACTGTCCACAGTATCGGGACTTTGCTGCACTGTTACAGCTTCCGGCTCGTTTGGCGGATATCCCTGATTTTTATTATTTATCGGGCTTCCCGGAGAAAAAGGCTCGACACCGATTTCATATGCGCCAAACAAAAATTCCGCTTGCCTTTCTTCATTAAGTACTAATTTTGGCTTTACCATTCGGCATATCCCTTCTGGTGTTAAATATTCCGGCCAACGTACTTCCGGAGGCAATGTCAATACTATCTGCGTAAATCCAGCTGATGCTGATTTTGACCTCTTCCTATTCAGTGAGGTCCTATTGGTCGCCCGTCATTTTTTCAATTCCGCACACTCCTTTTCCAACAGCGATGCTGCTTCCTCTGTTTCCGTCAATCTCTGAGAAAGTTCCTTTACCTTATTCTCAAGATATTCTTTTTGTGCTCTCAAATCTTCTGTTTTCTTATGAAAACTGAACAGCTTTTCTTCTGTTCTTCTTTGGATTGCCGTTAAGGCTTGATCCGCTACTTCTAATGGTGACACAGCTCCTCCGGCATTCGCCTGCTTCCACAATTCCTGAGCTTCTTTCCTGCTCGTACTCGTTTCGAACTGGTCAACTATTTTCCCAGTAAACAGCTCCACCTCTGACTGCGTTGATTTCAATATGTTCCTTACTTCCTCGTCTGGCGAAACCAAACTCACAGTTTGTTGTCCTAATTCCTCTAATTCAGAACTAAATGTATCTGCTTATTCGTTGACCAGACAATTTATGTAGTCTGCGTAATTTTCCGCAAAATATTTTCCCTTGCCGTACTCAACTGCATGAGGCAACAACAGTCCGTGATTATTGTTGAACTCTCTCCCCAGATTTTGCAACTGTATTATTCGCTTTCGGTAATACACGTTGTCCTTACGTAGCCTGCCGTCTTTCTTAAAATTACGGACCATTTTTTCAATCGCTTCTCCAATTTGCTCCTGCATCAGCAGTAATCCTTGCGATTCCTTCGTCATATTCCAAATGCCAGAAAAGATGGCGTATCCCAATTACAAATAAAAATCCAATAATTGTTAAAACTTATTCCAATATTTTATTCTATTTTACTTAATGATTCAAAACATAGTTATTAAAAAAAAAACATTCTACCGTAAATTCTATCTTTATATACATATTCTGCTATACTTGTTTTCCATTACAAAGTTCCGCTGTCTACCGGCGTCCATTAAGTCCTTCCCTCAGTGCAAATTAGTCCTTGACTTCCTCACAGATACTCCTTGATGCCCTCTCACCATATTTAATACTCCAGAAATCCATGGACAAAGCAATATATTTGTAAAAACCGAAATCGGATTTACAGGCAAAAATGTCTTGATTCATTCCCGGAAATTTGAATGCATATTTAAAAATAAACCCGTAACATATGCGACACGTAATAATAGCATTGAAAGTTCTTTTCAACATTGTTACGCAAATTGTAGTTTCCGAACTACAAAAACTTTGAAACAGCAACACGTGTTGCCTGCACCTCTTGAAATAAGTTCACCTAATACCCTAAGCTCAAAATGCCAAATATTTAAATCAAATGTTCTATGTTTGTTTTCAAACAACATAAATTTAGAACAACTGAGTTTAAACAATATAAAAATAATTTAAATGTCTCCAATATAGATGACATGGCCTTATAAACAATATAAATGTCCCTCACGACAAACAAATTCAAATCCCCCACAAAAAAAATCCTTACAGCTAGGATGAACATACATTGACCCTCCGATCATACTGACGGTTTATGGTTACCATTCCAAACTGCGTGCAACAGCGCAAACGCGCCTGTATGTTGCGACTTCTTTGACCAGCGCTACGGCGCCTTCAGGGTCGCAGAAGTAACTACTTAAATTACGCTAATATACACTCTACTCACCATAATTTTTTTCGATGACATCTTTTTCCTTAGTGTCCTTAGTTGAGGTCCTTCGAATTCGTTGCAGGATGCCTCACTGCGTCAGGGTTCCTTGCCCTGGGATTCCTCTAATAGGTCCTTCCTACCGGCTGCGCCAAAATGTTGGGGTATTGTCCTTGTTGTCCTCGGGACGTCCTTCTGCTGTGCGCGTAGCTGTAAACTTTAAAGCCCTAACGTTTTAATTCAAACCAAAGACACTTTTCACTTTCAGATTGAAATCACAAGAAGATTTATTCTTACGAAACCTAACACTTATATACTATTTCTTTACATCTATCTCAGTCTGTGAACTGACCTTTCTGGTGTTCCAGTTCCGCACCTGCTAATTGGTGTCAGTTGGTCAAGCCAACCGACCTACTTCAAAAGTGGCGACGGTGCATTACGCTGCCCTCGTCGACTCGACTGCGGAACTGTAATACCCTTAAAGTTCACATAGTAATATTTCACAAACCATTTTAACTTAAAATACTTAAACCCTAAAAGTATGTCTTATTGTTAAGCAATTTTAGCACATGCTAATCTAACAGAGTGTGGCATCTATTAGGAGTCGATGCTGTGAGACAACTACACGTAGGTAGCTTGATTCTAACTCGCAACAGTTTCCCAATAGCTTAGGAAGAGCTCTTTAATGTTTCTGTTTTTTTCTGTAAATGTTAATAGTAATATAACAATAAAATTTATTTATTTTATTTTATTTATTTATAAAAGAAGGATAAGAATCAATTCTTATCATACGAAATTTAGGAGCACTAGCTGCCAGGGCTTTCAGCCCAACAATAAAATTTAATATATAATAATATTAGAAATTACTTACACTTTACTGTCTGCCATTTTTGCGTTTATGTGAAATCATAGCTGTCAAATCAACATTACAATCCACTGTTATACTAGAACGGCTTCCTGTTAATATAGCAGCTTATTCAAAGGCAGAATGAATTTAGAATTTAGGGTACCAAAGTTTTCTGTCCTGTGATCTGACAAAATAGACAGAAACTGTCATATGACAGAAAACTTAGAATGAGTGTGTTAGATTATCATAACAAAAAAGAAAAGAAAGAAATTTTGAGGTAAAAGTATACTAAATGGTTTTTCAAAAGAAACGCTACAAAAGTAAATCGATAGTGACAGCAAATGACGCCATATTTTTTCCCGCTCTTTTGACATTTCTCTTCAGTAAGGTTTGCCATTTCATCATGAAAGACATGCGAGCTAACAACGAGTCGAAATTATTAAAATTTACTACCGAAATTCGAAGTCAGTCGCCTCAACTTTAAGAGCGCTACGTCCAATTTATGATGAGGCTCATTTCTGGCTGAATGGCTTCGTCAATAAGCAAAATATGCGTTATTGGTTAGACAGCAATCCACACGTACTCCATGAGTCATCATTGCATCCGGAAAAAATTACGGTTTGGTGCGGTTTATGGGCCGGCGGCGTCATTGGGCCGTACTTCTTCCGTGATGATCAAGACCGGCACATTACTGTGATAACCGGATATTTTTGGCCCCAATTGGATAATATGGACTTGGAGGACATGTGGTTCCAACAGGACGGACACAAGCCACACAGCGAATGCCACAATCAATTTACTGCAAACCAAGTTTGGTGAACGTGTTATCTCACGAAATTGCCCAGTCGATTGGCCGCCTCGGTCGTGCGATTTGACGCCGTTAGATTATTTCCTGTGGGCTACGTCAAGTCTATGGTCTATGCCAATAAGCCAGCGAAGATTGATGAAGTTCGTACGAATATCGAACGTGAAATTGCAGCAGTATCGGCCGATTTATGCTTGAAAACCGTTGAAAATTGGGTTCAGCGTCTGGACTTCTGCAAGCGTGCCCGTGGTGGCCATGCAAAAGAAATCGAGTTCCATACATAATGGCATCGAACGTACTTTCACAGGAATAAAGCATTTCATTGATATCTAAAACCAGTTTTGTTTTATTTAAAAAAACTTTTGTAGCGCTCTTATTGAAAAACCCGATATAAAACAGATAGACGAGTAAAGTGGCACCGAAGTATAAAAAAGCCTATATGCAACAGAATTTAAGAAATAAAATAATCACTAATAGAAATAATACAATTCATAAAGATAATATCAAATTACAGATGCTGTTTTTATTCTTAATTATTCTGGTCTCAATAGCGAATAGACTATACTCGTGAACCCTATATACTTATCGAAGACGGATTAGTAGCAGTAGTAGGTTTCCATACTGCAAATTGCACACAGTATCAAGAAATAATTAATAATGCAAGCAAAAATATGAATTTAATCAATGAACCTTCAGTTCAGAAACAATCCACCGTAATGAACCTAAACTATATTGAGCAATAGACTGTACTCGTGAACACTATATACTTATCGAAGACGGAATAGTAGCAGCATATTCAAACTATGGAGAAATTTTACATTTTGCAAATTGCACACAGTATCAAGAAATGATTATTAATGCAAAAAAAATATGAATTTAATCAATAAAGCTTCAGTTCAAAAACAAGCTACCGAAAATGACCGAAACCATATTGTGCATCTTCTGGAACAACTAGCAGAACATCATAGAAAGATACGGGGAATAAATGAACTAGTTACGATTTGGAAGTGGATTGCAGGGACACCTGACCACGATGACCAGATACGAGTAGAACAGAAAATTAAAGAACTTGTCGAAAACAATGGACAAGCTACAAGTAACACAAAAAGTTGCGAACAAATACAATACTTGACAAATCGATTAAATCAATTTAAAGAGACCTCTCCATACCAATACTTTCCAATACAAAGAAATTGGTTTTTGCTCATATCACTTGATAATCTTTTACACACAATAAATTTATGGAAACTATGTATTTTAATTACTTTGATACTTAATCCAAAAAAAATTCGTGAATTAATAAAAACAGAGAAAAAACGAGTACAGAAGTCTGAAGTCTCTACCAGATCCTATGTTATTTATATTTGTTAATAGTGGGCGTGGCAGTTAATATATACCGCCCAATTTTTGCACAGTGTTTAATAGGACCCACACCTCCATAACTGCCAAATAATGTCACGATTCCGTCAATTGGATCCAAGTTATAGTCATTTTAAAAAAGGTGAAAAAAGTTCCTTATATGGGAGGTAGGCGTGGTCTTTGTCCAAATCGGCCAATATAGCAATCTGGCTCTGTATCTTTGTGCAGGCTACACTTTTGCAAAATTTCATTAGGTTAGCTCTAACGGTGTAGAAAAAATGTGACCACAGACGGACAAAATAAAAATTGCTTAGAAGGTGATTCTGATAATATCTGTATATATATGTCCATAGTTACCACGCCTCCTTCTCGAAATTGCAACCCCTCTCAAAAGCACAAAATTAGTATACCCTATTTACCGTTTTTAAATACACTATCCTTTTTTATAACAACTATCCTTGGTTGATTTACTTAACGTATTTAAATTTAAGATTATTAAAAATAACGTAATAAAAGTTATTTATATCAAAAATACCCAATAATTTATTATATATGCACTAATTATATTGTAAAAGGAATAAATAATGGAAGTGGAAAAATCCAAATTGATCACGAGAATGTTGCTGCAATAATAAATTTATAGCAATAATTGATTGTAAAATATAGTTAAATCACATTTATTGTAAAACATTGAACGAAACCTCATATGAATATAATAAATTTACTTAATAAAAACAAATCCAAATATAATTTGCTTAAAGAAAATAATAAAAATATTGAAATAATAAAAGACGGAACCGTAATAGTAAGTGGTTTCCATAAAATTAAAATAATTGAAATGGAACATATTTATAATCTACTGGTTATATAATATGTACTTGCTATATACTAACTCATATGAGACTAAATCTACCAACACAAATTGAAATTTTGGACTACATCGAAAGTGAGAATAAAGATTTAAAATTTAAAAATGTTGACCTGTTGTCATTAATAAATGAAGATATCCATCAATACCGAATTTTATGGACCATTATAATACTTACAATAATCAGGGGGTACTTAACACCCGACGTAAAAGATATACTCCAACGCGCACATAAACAAAGCACTTATATACTAAACAAAGCATAGGAATGTATATAAACTGACCTGCAGTTTTTAGGATGTTGTGAAATACTTCGATTCCATCATCCATCAGCCAAAGAGCCAATGCCCAGGGGCGAACTTTTAAGATAAGATTAATGTAAACACATAAGCGAGGTTTCGTATAATTCTAAGACACAATTGTAAGTTAGTTCATAAGTAAACTCATAATAGAACGCAAGCTCGTATTAAACGGTTTGTGTTAAATAAAGTTTTTTAAAAACAAATAATAACAAAAAAAAAAAAAATTAGTAATTCACTGCAATTTGCGGTCAATGTCATCTTAGAGGACGAAAAAGAAGCGGTAGGGCTCATGCGGACTCTGTGCTGAGCTCTGTGATGGGCCCCTACTTATTAAGAATAACTTCACCCTAAACGACTTCTTTCTGACCAAATTTAAATTCCGGAGTTGGAGATAGGGTCTTTGGGGAACACCCTAAAATGTGTCTATTTAGCAGTATGGACCAAGACAACTCAGCTTTTTAGGCCAAGATTCATTGTGTCTAAGAGAGGAACTAGACATATCGACCAATAAATGTCACATCTATATTCACTCCGATAGCAAGTCGCCGTTAATAGTACTTAACGCCTTCGAAATTAAATCAAAATTAGTTTGGGACTGCCTAGTACTTCTAAAAAAACTTGCGTCACATAGCAGAGCTCATTGTATATGGGAGCCAAGCCACATTGGATACATAGCGAACGAAGAGATAGATGAGCTCACTAGGAAAGGAGTTACAAGTATTTTTACTGGACCGGAACCGTTCTGTGGGTTGTCTTCGAGTTCAACCAATCTGAAATTCAAGCAATGGCTTGAGGGAGAATCGCATCAATATTGGACGGAAACTAAAGATATACCTCAGAGATACTTAGTCGCATTTGCATAGTCACAGGATTTTTGACTAGTCGTTGCAGAATATTGAAATACTTACATAGAATGCGAATCAGTCAATGAATATTATAGTTTGTGTAACGAGACCGAGGAAACACCAGAGTCTTTTCTATGCGGTAACGGTCCAGGATGGACCCGACTACGATACCTAGTTTCTCACCACCTAGAATCGCCAGAAATTGCGGACAAATCTCCCAAGAAGATCTTTGAATTCTTAATGAATACTAGACTCTCTAGACTCGTATTCGGCAAGTAGGTAACCACTGCCCTGTTCTCCGTCGGTTAATATTTAATTTTTGGACTGATTTTTTAAGACAAAAATTAGAGCTTAATTTTGCTGTGCCGTCTGTAAAAGTTGAAGTTGTTATATTTTTGTCAGTTGACAAATCTGATGTTTAAATCAGATATAATAGGGGGGGCCCATTTAATTAAGTTTCATTAGTTCATTTCAATCATTCAAACCACGTTCCTGCCAAAAAAAAAAATTGGGTTTATGAGACAAGTGGCGTGGAGTCGCCTGCTCCTTCAGGAGTATTTGTTGCTGCCTTGGAAACCGCAGTTAATATAGAAGAATCACAGATTGCGGCCATCGAAGGTATTTTTACTTCTATAAAATGTTTAATATTCATACATGCATGTTTCCGTTTTCATTTTAGATTCATCTTCTTTCATCCCACAAGAAGTCGATGATGTATGTGTAGCCACAGCCAGATCAAGAAACAATATAATTTTTAATGTGATGATATTGCTGATGGAGTCGTCATTATCGGAAAGTGAAGACGACGAAGAAAATATTATTCGCGATAAGTTAAGAAGTCATAATGTGATATATAGCAATTTATGTTATTTATGAAATGAATCCACGTAATCACATGTAATCACGTTTTGAAATTAAAAACAACGGCTTTACGTCAGTTATGGATTTTGATTTAAAAGGTTTGACAGTTTGTCTATAATGGTAAAAAACCAATTGCCCTTTGTGGAAAAAATGTCCACATGGAGAATTTTTCCAAATTCATTTCGGATACTGGGCTTCATACGACTTTTGTTTCTTTCCTCTCATATTTTTATTGGTGACAGATCTGACTTTTATTTAATTTTTTTTAATTTTTTTTACTTTAATTTGGAAAATAATAATTGTTTTTGGGGATGGTAAGCCTTCTTACCAACCGCTTTAACTATTAAATTTTTAACGTAAACGGTCGATAATGAAAGACTGCTACTACGTGTGCTCAAGGTATATGATCAACTGGGAAGAATTTTTATTTGTAAAGTGCCAGCTATGCTAATGCATTAAATATACATAATAAGAATTAATGGAGGAGGACAGAGAGATAGAGAGAGAGAGGTAAGTTACAAGAATGATAAAATAGAAGATTGCGCCAATGCTGGTACGAAAATTTCCTCTTTCTGCGCATATTGTCATAAAGCGCACACGAAATGAGAAACAGCAAAAATGCATACATTTTTGTGTGATAAATGTGATAATTTGTGTATAATATTAAATAAATGCGAAATAATATATTTCAATTGATTTAGCATTGAAATTTTTGTTCTATTCAATAATTTGTATGTAAATTTGTGCCGTGAAAGTTTCTATTTACTGTTTTGGTGCGAATGAATAATGAGAATATAAAATGAAATAATTATGGGAAATGAAATTCTAATATGTGTATATTTTTAAATAAATGTATATTTATATAATATTAATATATTTATATTTATTAAATCACTACACTAATTTACTTTTTCTTTCTTGGTACATGAAAATCCGCTTAATTCGCTGTTTAAGTACTTTTTATCGAACGAGTTTTTCAATAACTTGTGTTCGTTTACTTGCAAGTGCATTTGTGAAGTAATATATTATTCAAAATATTTAACATCCCTTTAATACATAAATTATTGCCTTTGTACATACATTTTTCATCTAAAAAAATATTTTATAGTGCCTTATGACGTCACAGCCAATCAGCTGTGCTGAGTGTTTGTGAAGAGAGGAATAGCGGACATGCGCATGGCGTAATCTTCTATTCTTTCATTCTTGGGTAAGTTAAATGAACAGAGTGAAAAATTATTATATTAGGAGGGTTAAATATTATTATATTAAGAGAGTTAAATAATATTAAATTAAGAGAATTTAAAATTAAATATAATGCTGCTGCGAAAATCCACCCTCCATTGGAAGGGTCACATTTTCAACATAGCCAGGATCTGTAGGAAGGCTGTATAGTTTGGTCACAGCTCGTTTGAGTAGACTACTTGATGTGCGAAGAAGCGCTACTCTTGCCATTTGCCACTTTAATGGTGTAATATTTTCGTTCTTTATCAAAACCAGAGCTCCCACTTGTATATTTGCTGAAGAGCGTTGCCAATTGGTTCTTTGCTGCAGAAGAGTTAAGTACTCTGAACTCCATCTTCGCCAAAATTGTTGCTGCATATAGCAAACGCGTTGCCAACGGCTTAGTCGATTGAAATTCAGAGGAGTGACATCCGGTTCTATCATAGCGGTGAAGGGACCGCCAATAAGAAAATGGGGAGGAGTTAGTACGTCTAAAGCGTCGGAATTTTCTGAAATTGGGCAAAGAAGACGTGAGTTTATAATTGCAGATATTTAGCACACAAGGGTGCGGAGCTCTTCGAAATCCAGAATCTTTGAACCGACTGCTCGATATAAATGAATCTAGGTGGTTTTAATAGCCGCCTCCCAGAGCCCTCCAAAATGTGGAGATATAGGTGGTATGCATTTCCAATCAATTCAATTGCTGAGGCATTGCTGCTCAACTGCCCTTAAGTGTGTCTCATTGAAGAACTACTGTTTTAGAGAAGCCAATTCATTTTTAGCCCCTATGAAATTTGTTGCGTTGCCTGAACAAATGGTTTTCAGTTTTCCTCGAATCCATGTAAAACGGCGTAGAGCTGCCAAGAAGACTGGTGTAGACAAATCATTTACCAGTTCCAAGGGGACAGCTATTGTAGAAAAACAAATAAATAGGCAGACGTAACATTTTATTGGTGGTCTATTCCGAACTTCAGACCGATAGTAGAAACAGTCACTAGAAAGGCTCTGTTTGCTTTTTTTCTTCTTTCCGTTACATATCCCATGATGTACTCTAGCCTAAGCCGGACGTGCAAGCATCTGATGCACTTATAAATAATGTGGTTTACTGCCTTGCGACCACCTACTGGCCAATATTGAAGACGAATTGCGGCTAACGACGTCGTCCTTGCATGCAATAATTTGCGATAAAATAATTCTATTACCGAATTAGTAACAGGATGCCCTTGAGGCAATATTATTGGATGCTCGATTCAAAGTCCAAAGCTGAATGCTGGAGGCATCCTCTCACTTGCAATATATATGTGCCTTCATGAATATCCATAACTGAAAGGAACTCGAAAGCCTAATACTCGTTGCAACTTTCCAAAGGAGTTAACAAATTAGCATTTTAGTGATAAGTGTTTGATGTTGACAGCAAAATATTCTTTCTCTTCTCGGGTAATTTCTTAATATAACCTGCGGAATCTGGCCACGTAACTCGATCGCCTTGAAGAAGAGGAGGGCCATGCTTCCAAAGCTTAGATTTTAATAATTCGAGGGTCATGCTTCCAAAGCTTAAATTTTAATAATTCACGTGCTGTGGATACCCTTGACAGGATATCTGCATTAATGTTGGTACAAAATAATATTTCATTCCTGCGGTGAGAATTTGAATATTATTTACTCGATTTGAAACGAATACTGTGAAATTTGACGGTTTATTTTGTAACCATGATAGTACCACCTTGGAATCTTTGAAATTGAGCTTACAAGTTCCGATAGGAGTATAGCTCCAGATAACTGTAGTTTTGGGACCGTCAGGGTTTTTAACGGCGAAACTCGGGATTTCGAACAAACTAAATCTACCTTGATTCAATTCTTCTTTTCTGATCAAATGTAAATGCACACGCTATATGCCGACAGCCTTGCAAAACAAAATGCATGAACCTCCACCTTCGAGCATGGCCGCAAAATTAAGCGACGAAATTTAAACTATCTACTGTTTCAAATTCTTCCAATAAATTTAGCCAAGCTGAATAAAGTATCAGGGGTAAGCTCTCGTCAACCTTATCCTTCCATAGTTTCTGAAGCCATATTTTGGCCTTAGTGATGACAGGAACAATCAAGCCAAATGAGTCATAAAATCGTGCAATGGTGGACAATACCGATCGTTTTGTCACTTTATCCGTGGGTAGTGGGTTTCGTGAACGAAAACAAAAAAGAATCTGCCACGTGATCCCATGCCAAGCAAAGAGTTTTGGTCAAGTCGCTCCAGTCACTAAATCTCAAATATTGTTCTTTATCTTCTTCTGGAACTTGGTTTAGCACCTTAAAATTGTTAGAACACCATTTTCTTAACTTGAAATTTTCTTTAGTCGTTTGACTCATCATCTCCGCGACTTCGTCTACAGAATTTCCTCCTGAAATGAGGTCGTCAACATAGAAATCTCTGCGAACTATCTCTGCACCGATTGGCAGAACTCACTCTTCATTATAAGCTAATTGATGCATGGTACGAATAGACAAAAATGCCGCCGGTTTGGTACCGTATGTGACCGTATCTAGCTTATATATTTTTATATTTTCCTCTGGAGAATCTCGTAACTCTCTTCGTAACTCCAGTATTTTGAAGAAGCTTTCTTTCTAAAGACTTAATGCTTGCAGATATGATTCACCAAGGAGGTCCATGCTATGTTTTGTGGGAAGACGTACAGACTACTCACCAGAACTTAAATGTTTAACATTGTTTTTGAAGTGTAATTCGCACTCAGAGTTTTCATTATTAGACTTACGAGTATGCTCAGTCTCAACAAAATACTCCACCTCCCAAAACCTCCTTAATAGCTGCTCTAAAGGGCCATTAAAATCGTTCTCTGCAGCAACTTTATCGACGACTGCTAAAGATATAATTTTAATAGAGGATCCACAATCATACAATCCTGCCTAGTTTTGTTTTCTGAAGAAGTGGTAAGGTAGGGGGCAATCGGATTTGGCAGATGCACATCAAATCAAAGAAGAGTCCAGCTCCAATCAAAATGTCCACATGCTGCGATTTGAAGAATGTTGGGTCGGCAAGAGGGAATATTCCAAGACGTTGCATTTAAAGAGATATTCGGTTGGTGGTCGGTAATGGAAAGAGTGGCAACGGCTATGATTGAGACTGAATACAGATGTCAACAGTTTTGGCAGCCACAAAATCCTTTCGCCAATTCCAGACAGTAGGGTTTTTGATTTGGTTGCTTGGAGTTGTAGCTGACTGGCGGAAGGACTTTTTATAAATGTAATTGTGACGCGGAATCAAGGATTGCTCTGAATGGAATTGGGTTTCCTATTCTTGGTATCAAAAACACAATTGCAGTAGCGAGAAAAGTAAAATCTTCAGGCATGGCGTTTGACGTGCTAAGCTGACAGAAGTGACGTTGACACTAGGGCGGTCTGTCATTTGTGGGTAGGAGAAGAGAGGATCATACAATTTGATATTACAGCAGCAGCTTGAGGCAAAGCTATGCGATCAAAATGTAATAGTGTAGCCATAAAATATTATAAATAAATGAAGATTATTTCTCAACAAATTTATTGACAAGACAAGTTGCACACCGTAGCTCCAATTGCGTGTGTGTGGTTATGCCAACGTAATGATTTTCAGAAGAAGAAGAAGAATTATTGAAACATTTTTGATAGATCTTATAGCCATTTCGGACACGCCACTTGTCTTCATCAGAGATCTTTCAATGAAAGGCAATTTTTTCCCAAGCATTTTTATTATGTCTCCAGGAATCGAACCTGGACCTTCAGCTGTTGTAATCTGTCCATCCAGACTCGTCAAGAAATAATCTTCATTTTCACAGAATTGACGACTACGACTTACATTATAAATAAATTTCGAAAAAGCGGAAAGAAACTAATTGCATGCTCCCTTACATGGCAAAATATGCAATGTTGATTCGATTGAATGATGACAAACGCATGCTTGGATATAGGTTGCCCTTTATCACCCACCTGTTTGCTTGGTATCTGGGTTACCAAGTTAGAACTAATATTTTCCTTCATTCGGCTTTTTTTCCAGGAACTCCAGTATGGATTCCCAATACGGTATTTCATGTGACGGAGCGTCATCCTCCCACTTCGTCCTGGTTACTGAGTCGACCTTGCAGTTCACTAAGTGTATTAATAAGTTGTCTTCATGGTCCTCTATCTCCAATTGATATTGCACGTCTTCGAACTGCTCTTGTAATCCATTAAGCTGCACCAACTTGATGGATAGTGGTAATTCATGAAATGAATGTAACGCAATTTCATTAAGCCCCTTCTGTATTAACTGCAATTGCGAGATGAACCATGCACTTTTACGCGCCACGAACATGCGATTATTATTAACCGTTTCTAGAACCGCAGGATTTGACACAGTATGGCGACCTTTCTTTGACCTTGAGAAAGAATTAAATAGGAGGAGAGAAAGAGAGTCAAATTAAATTAAGAGAGTTAAATATAATTATATTAAGAGAAATAAATATTAATATATTAAGAGAGTTAAATATTATTCAATTAAGAGAATTTATAATTAAATTTAATGCTACTGCGAACAATAATTGTCCATTTGTTTTAAATTTTCCAACGAGCGCGGTTTGCTCATTGTGAATTACATCAAGTTTACAGTCCTCTCTAAAAACATCAATTACAAATTTTTTGTTTTTTCTTACTTTCTAAGTAAGAAACGACATTAAAATTACATTATTTTTGCTGGACTATTAAGAGGATAATATACGAGTATACCATTTATAATCATAGGATTTATCGCAAGTTTTAAAATTGTATAACGTCTATTTTGTTTTGGAATTATATACCTAATTATGTTTTTGAAAATAATGCTTCTGAAGTTTCATTGCTGCGAACTAACACAGTGTGGCCACCACGGGTAGCTCACAGCGACGGTCGGGGTTCTTAACCCTCCACACTGCATCGGAGAGAACAGCAACAATAAAAAGAAGTAAGTAAAATTATGTCAGATTTACCTACGATATCTAACTCTCCATTTTCTTTTTTTTTCAGACGGACATCCTCTTCCTCTCCTCTGCTCACGTGCCCGCCCCATCACTTCCGCATTAACCTAACATTTTTTTTTATACTTATAGATATATTTTTACACATTTATTTTCCTTACATACATGTAATCTTACTAATATTTTACATATATATATATATATATATATATATATATATATATATATATATATATATAAATATATATATATATATATATATATATATATATATATATAAATATATATATATATATATATATATATATATATATAAATATATATATATATATATATATATATATATATATATATATATATATATATATATATATCCTATAATTCTAAATATATGTTACATATTGTAAGGAACCTTCCTGCCTACGCTTATGCTGAAGTGACACTCGCCGTTGTACAGGGTCCATACAAAATTTGTTTATTTGCAGGGTTGATTATAACTATTATTTATTATTGGAAAGACTTAACCTATCTAACATCGACATATATTTAACTCTAATACAGGGTGTTTTCCTGAAGTACGGCCGTGGTTTACAATATATTACCAGACCGTAGCTTTTACAATTATATGATATTTCAATATACTTACGTGCGGTGGCGAGGAATCCCACGTTGCGGCGATATAGTCCGTGGTGTTGACCTATTTCCTGTACATAGGTCACGAGCGTATGAGTTAGCACCGAGAATGGCAGACGAATCCCGGAATTCTCGGTCTTGCAAAAGTCAGGATCTCAAGCGAGTATCCTATGTCTAGGTTAGCACTGAGAAAAGCAGACGAATCCCGAATTTCTCAGTGTAAAGAAAGCGTCAGTGTTCAGTGAATACTCACTAGGTGCTGCTTTGGACAAGAGCTGAGAAAGGCAGACGAATCCCGAAATTCTCAGTCTGGCAAAAGTCAGGATCTCAAGCGAGTATCCTATGTCTAGGTTAGCACTGAGAAAAGCAGACGAATCCCGAATTTCTCAGTGTAAAGAAAGCGTCAGTGTTCAGTGAATACTCACTAGGTGCTGCTTTGGACAAGAGCTGAGTAAGGCAGACGAATCCCGAAATTCTCAATCTAGCAAAAGTCAGGATCTCAAGCGAGTATCCTATGCGTAGGTTAGCACTGAGAAAAGCAGACGAATCCCGAATTTCTCAGTGTAACGATGCGTCAGTGTCCTAGGATAGTTACCTGTATGTTGTCACTCTTCTGGCTCGCCGAAGAAGAAGGGTGAGTTACGCTCTGTACGCGTTTTTGTAATCCCTTTTCAGCTGTTTGTGGTGTGAGGTGTTCGAGCGTGTTTCCATATGGCCACCAAGTGTGCTACGTTCGATGCTGCAATTGTGTAGCTCTAGTGACCGCTAGATGGCGGTGATAGTTTTTTTTAGGTGTGGGCAACTCACATGCGCGCGTGCGTGCCCACGTTGTGAGACCAAAATACGAGAATGGTCAGCATTTTGGTTCTTCAAAATATACTACTAAATAATCTACTCTTACATCTCAACTTATTTTTTTCACCCTTCTCCAGATGGGACGGGCAGTATCTTCCTGCTCCTATTTTCTGCTTTTATATTTTTGGCTTGTTATATAACTAAATGCCAAGAACGTTCACCCAGAAATTGTTTTCAGTGAATGCTCTTCACTCTCGAGACCTAACTCCTTGTTTTCATCACTATTGAAGTGCAAAGCAGCGGCCAATTGATATTTTATTTAAAGTGATCATTTAAGAAACCGTATTTTCATTTTTTCTTTAATATTTTACGTTTATTTTCGGCACAAGTGAATTGTTATTGAATTTAATATATTATTTGAATCGGTCTCACTTTTAATGCCTAAAAGCAAATTACATACATCACTCACGGGGCGAGAGACCATCCATCCATACAAAATAATACCGCCACAAACAAACCTCCGCAATAGGCTTTTCAAAAAAAATTCAAAATTACAAGAGACCGATTTTTTGCCTGTCTGTTTCTTATATACCCTAACAATCATTTTTACTCTTCCGCTACTCTCCTCTATGTGTATCCCTTCTACTACCTGCATTTACATCCTTTGACCCGCCTTTCATACACTTGCCCAGTTTGACCTACTAAGCAGCAGTCTAGCAACAGCAGCACTGAGAAGGTCAACCACCTTACTCTTATCTGCCATTGACCACCAATCCCACTTCATACTATCATTCCTTACTGTGTGCTGGAACATGGCACATGAAAGACGGTGACATGGTCCAGTTACGCAAACTAAGAACTACCTTCAACGCACAGGTTGAAAGTAGTTTACTACGATTCCTGCTCAGTCGTTAAGGCTAGTTAGTAGTCGTACTGGCCAATATCGAACGTCTCACTGAGACCGCCGGATCGCCTAGACACTAACAATTGGTCAGCCCTTCGGGGAAGTGCGGCAATTACTTTACAGACCAATGGCCCACTTTCAGTACGGTCATGTCTCTGCTGGACTTGGGTCGCCGATTGCCGGGCGGGGGAGAGAGAAAACTCCCTGGGGCAGGGTTCACCAGACATATTGGCCCATAAAAAAAAACACCCTAAATTCACGGCGGAACAGCTATGCCAGTGAGCTTGCTTGACGGGGTAGAGTCAAGCTTAATAGCGAACTCCGTACGAGGTCCGGCGAACCTACGGTTTTAATTAGCCTTACCACGGGGGCGCCCGTGGGTGACCAAAATGCAAAAGAAAACTAAAGAAAAATATATGGAAAACTTAAGCCTATATGAAAAAAAAATGGACTGCACACTTTCAAATGTGCATATTGTGGCTACAATGAGCCAACAGCCATCATTGGCCGAGGGGGCATCTGGTCCCATCGACAATGAAAGCATGGAGCACGACCTGTTGGGGGGGGGGCACCCGGTCCCTTAACCGACAGGCCGGAGGAGATGGACATCCCACTTAGCCAGGAATCGGCTGGGGTGTCTATCTCCTCGGAACAGGAGAGATATCTTCTTGAACCTGCTCCAGAGAAGATTCCAAAACTTAGGGTGGACGTAAACGTTTTAAGGCTTTGCTTGCCAGGGGCATATCGCTGGAAACAGCTCGGTCCTTGGCGGCAAATCCAGCCAACGTGTCTGCGCGATGGACCCCTAAAAGATCCCGTTCAGATGGCTCCACGCCGACATCGAACTCCAGGCCGACAAAGCGGTTTGCACAAGAGGGCAACAAAAACATTGATAAAATGTCAATAGCGCCCCCAGCGGACCCGCCGGTGTGTGGTGAGATGAAGGAGGCGGAGACCTTACTTGGGGGCGAACCTGGTCCCAGTAAGAGGGTGGCGAGTGTCTCTGAAAGACATGGCGTGCAGGGCGCCTCCTTGGGGGTCCCCTGCTCAAAGCCTACTCTAGCGGAGACAGTCTGCTCCAAAAAGATAGGGGTTATACCTAGCAATTTCCCGGAGGGCATATGGTCCACTGAAGAAATTGGGAAGGTACAACGGTGCATTCTCGACAAGATGTTCGAGACTCGTGGGGGCCCAGTGAAGCCACACTTTGCAGGCTGTAGTTTCAAGCCTGGATGGTTGACGATCAACTGTCTGGACGACGAAACCGTAGCCTGGGCTGAAGAATGGATACCAGCCATGAAGCCATGGGAGGGGGCTGAGTTGAAGGTGGTGGACGAGGCAAAAGTGCCAAAGGCCAAGATCTTCGTTGGCTACTTTCCCGGCTCGGTATCTTGGCAAAATGACCGCATTTTGGGGCAAGTGGAGTCGCAGAATTCGGGCATTAGTGTCAGCGAGTGGCGGGTGCTCCATCGCCTACAAAAAGGTGACCAGGTCGAGCTGGCAATTGCTCTGGACCCCAACTCGTCTGAAAGGGTTGACACACTGGGTAACAAGGTCTACTATGGCTTTGGCAGTACCCAGCTCCGACCTAGACTGAAGGGGAACAGGGCAAAATCTGCTATTGGTGTTGAAGAGCAACCAACAACATCTGTTGCAGCGCGGGCAAAGCAGAGTAGCCAGAAGCCGAAAACGGGGCCCATTTTCACAAAGCCAGTACCGAGAGCGGAGAGAGGCAACACACGTGTCCAACGTCCAGGACCATCTGCTCTCTCTGGTAGGCTCAGGAAATGGGAGAGAAAAGACCCGGAGGCTGCGGAAACTTTGCGGAGCACAAAGGGTGGTAAGATCCGCAAGGATCGGTCTGGGAAATAATGTCCCAGGCCCCACCACGAACGTAAAACTCTTGGAAGCAGCTTCACTGTCTCCAAATAAATCTCCACAGGGCTATAGCAGCCTCTTACAGGCTCAGTGCCTTGGTGGAACACCAGAGTCTGGACTTCGTAGCCATTCAAGAACCATGGGCCACAAATGGGCGCATAAATGGTCTGCAGACAAAAACATGTAAGTTGATCTATGATAATAATGTTGACCGACCGAGGGCAGCGATCATGATCAACAAAAATATTAAATTCCTCCCAATTTCAGAGCTTCTACAACGCGATCTGGTGGCAGTACAGGCAGAAGTGCCTAGTGCCAAAGGGAGGAGAACGGTAGTCCTGGCCTCCATGTACTTACCTGGCGACACAGAGGACGCGGTATCACGCGAACTCCAGCAGCTTACGGAGTACTGTCGCACTCGCAGTCTACAGTGGGTGGTGTGCTGCGACGCAAACGCGCACCACACGGTATGGGGAAGCACGGACACGAACGGGCGAGGTGAGTCACTTCTTGATTTTATTACGACAAACAATCTGGTGGTGGTAAATAGGGGTGACGAGCCTACCTTTATGAATGCGATAAGGGGGGAGGTGTTAGATCTCACCCTAACTAGCGCATTCATATCAAATAACATTTCTAATTGGAGGGTGCTTAATGAGGTCTCCTTGTCGGACCATAGGTACATTTGCTTTGATCTGGGGGGGGAGATTAGAGGCACCTTCGAAATGAGAAATGTTAGGAAGACCAACTGGTCGATATATAACTTTTACTTAGAGCAAAATATTGCGTGCCTTAGTGAAAAAATAAGTAACTCTCAGGAACTAGATCTTGAAGTTAACAAATTAAATAATATAATAATCGAGGCTTTTGAAAGTAGCTGCAATTTAGTTGTGAAGAAACGTTCTAGGAACGTACCCTGGTGGATCGGGGAGCTAAATGTTTTGCGCAAAAAAGCCCGTCAACTCTTTAATAGGGCCAAGTCTAATGGTGACTGGGCATCTTATAGAAGTGCCTTAACGGCCTATAATAATGAGTTGAGAAGATCTAAGAGAGACTCATGGAAAAAGTACTGTGAGGAGATTGAAACCCTCCCAGCAGCTACCCGACTCCAGAAGTCACTCAATAAAGATCACTCAAACGGACTTTCTACACTCAAGAAGCCTGACGGAAATTTTACGGAGAGCCTGGAAGAGACGGGACAGCTTTTGTTGGACACTCACTTTCCAGGCTGTGCCACTAGCGGAGAGGATAGTGAAATCATCGAGAATACTCGTTTCTTGATGCCTACACGGAGGGAACTCTCACTGGCTCGCAGAATCTTCACCGTCAATAAAACCAAATGGGCTATCTCCACTTTTAGACCATTCAAATCGCCAGGTGTCGATAATATACAACCGTGCCTACTTCGGCAAGGTGTTGATGTATTAGCACCTGTGCTAACAAACATTTTCAGGATAAGCCTGGAGCTAGGCATAGTGCCTAAACCTTGGACGAAGGCTAGGGTGGCTTTCATACCGAAAGCAGGCAAAAAGGCGGACCACACGACAAAAGCCTATCGGCCCATTAGCCTGACGTCATTCCTGCTAAAAGTTATGGAAAAAATTCTGGACCAATATATCAGGGAAACTTATCTTAAAGATTCTCCTCTTCATATTGAACAATACGCTTACCAATCAGGCAAATCGACTGAGACAGCCATACATAGCTTAACAAGCAAATTGAAAAGGCGTTTGAGGGTAAAGAAATAGCTCTCTGTACATCGGTTGACATTACGGGGGCTTTTGACAATGCTACTTTCAGATCAATTGAGGAGGGGATGAACAGGAAAGGTATACAAAGACTGATCATAACATGGGTTCTCAATATGCTGAAAAACAGAACGACAATCTTTGAAACAGGGACAGCAAAGCAAATTGTCAGGTCAACCAAAGGATGTCCCCAGGGGGGCGTCCTATCGCCACTTCTATGGTTATTGGTTATCGACGAGCTCTTACAAACTCTCAATGACCTCGGATACGAAGTTCAGGGCTTTGCGGATGATTTGGTAATTATGGTCAGAGGCAAGTTTGACTCTACCATAACAGATCGCATGCAACTAGCTCTTGACATCACTCAAAACTGGTGTCAGGAGAAAGGCCTATCGATAAATCCGAATAAAACAAACGTGGTACCCTTCACCAAAAGAAGGAAACTGAATCTGGGGACCTTAAGTTTAGGGACCACAAACTTAACAATGTCCAATGAAATGAAATATCTGGGAGTAATCCTGGACAAAACTCTAACTTGGAAAAACCACTTATCATACATAACTAGTAAAGCCTTAAGAGCAATTTATGCTTGCCAGAGGTTGTACGGTAAAACATGGGGACTACGGCCAAAAATGATGGCGTGGTCATATAAAACAATAATAGTACCAATGATTACTTATGCGTCGTTGGTATGGTGGCCAAAAGTCAACCAAACAGGAGCTCAGAGGACTCTTAACAAGATTCACCGTATAGCCTGTTTGAGTGTGACGGGAGCAATGAGAACGTGCCCCACACTAGCTTTGGGAGTGATCACTGGACTGACTCCTCTACACCTTGTAGTTAAAAGGATGGCGGCCAGCGCGGCCCTAAGGCTACCTAATCTAGCACATCTTAAAGAAGGCAACCTTTCGGGGCACGCAAAGATTCTGGACACTGTCTGGAATTCTCCGTGCCTCATGGTCTTCGACAAAATGGACAGAAAATTAGACTTCTCAAAGCAGTTCAAAGTGGTCATCAGTGACCGTTCAGCTTGGAGAAACAAGGAAATAACAATAAAACAGGACTCTCAGTTGTGGTATACAGATGGGTCCAAAATGGAAGATGGCAGTGCAGGAGCTGGAATTGTAGGGCCAAATTTCCAAAAAGCAATTGCAATGGGAAAAACAGCTTCCATTTTTCAGGCGGAGGTCCACGCTTTAGAGTTATGTGCTAGAGAATGTCTACGCAGGGGTACACGCAACACCAAAGTATGCATACTCTCAGATAGCCAGGCAGCTCTAAAATCATTAATAAACTTCTCATTCCAATCAAAGCTGGTCTGGGAATGCTGTAAACTTCTCAATACCCTAGCAGCGGGAAACTCTGTTACGCTAATGTGGGTACCGGGACACGAGGGACATGAGGGCAACGAAATGGCAGATTCTTTAGCAAAAAAGGGTGCAGACACTGCCTTTATAGGCCCAGAACCCTTCTGTGGGGTAAACAGTAGCTTTACAAATAACTTGTTGTGCGAACAGGAAAAACGAAGTCTGCTAAACTACTGGAGAGCCCAAAAAGGCATGCGGCAGTCGAGACTACTCATTGATCCTGAACACATCAGGGTAGATGCTTCTTTAAACCTCAGCAGAAATGACATCAAACTATACACTGAACTTTTAACAGGACACTGTAAACTAAATTACCACCTGAAGAAAATAGGCGTGGTAGAAGACGATTCTTGTCGACTCTGTCAAGAGGAGCAGGAAACGGCAGAACACATTCTATGCACTTGCCCAGCGGTGGCAAGACGCAGACATAAGTACCTAGGCAGTGGGTTCATATCTCCAAATCACCTAGTTAAAATTAAGCCCACAGCAGTTACGAGATTTATAAACAGTCTAGGACTGTTTTAGTTGGGTACGAGGCTGCACAATAGATCTTTTAGGTCGCGGTGTTCTTTTAGCCTGTCAATAATAATAATAATAATAATCATTCCATTATTTCAAATTTAATAGAGTATTTTCCTCACTGATCACTTCGGTTCGTACACGGGCTAAGCTTATCGGTAACAAAAACCATCTACCATCCCAGTGTAGGTCAATCTTTCCCAAAAAAAAAAAAAAACTGAGGATGGGAGCACAACGGAGACACCGCTGACAGGACACTAAGTACAAAAATAAAATATAAAAAGACCAGGAGGACTGACAGCTCCGCCAGAACACGGGTGGAAGCGTCGTCTCACTCAACATAGGCCACCGCCCATAGATTGCACCCCGAGAAAACTCTACGCTTTACCTTGAGCTAGACATGCAACTCTCTATACATGTATTTAAATATACATGTTCCTAAACTAACATTAATATTTCTTTTTCAGATCCACCACACAGACTATTAATTCGGATTCCATCTCCTACTGGCATGGCAATTATCACAAAACAAGATAACTTTACACACTTCTTATCATTAGCCCAATATTTATTTCCTATTTTCAAGCATTGGACTCGAAGAGCAACATTCAACAATATACTCATCTTAGACGCTAACACACCCACACATGCCATATCGTATAAACAGCAACAAATTTATTTTTTTCGTCCTATAAAGCACCTAGTAATCATTTCCCTTTTCAGATTCCTTAGTCTCCATTCAGCTATTATATTTTGGGTGTTTCGTCATGCTCTCTAACACAGCGCCTCTCAGCGCATATAAGTGTTTCATTTTATTAAATTGTTTTATGTCCTTCGCGTGGAACACATCCAATGGTTTGCCACTCATTCCCTCTAGCTCGTATAGGCTGTGCCCTAATATCTTTTTCACTCTACATTTAACAAACTTCTTCCAAATCTTCTTAACACAAAGTTCCGTTTGTAGACTTCCTGTCTACCGTAAATTTAATTACTCGCGCACGTCTGCTATACTGTTTTACCCCCTTTACATATGCTATATGCATATTCCTCACTATACTCCTGCGCGTCATCGCCATTCTATCCTCTCTCGGCAGCATGAATACCTCACTGACTTCATATATATCCAGTCTCCTTGCTAGCACATAGTCTGCCCCACAGGTATGCATATGCTGTCCAAACAGCGGAAAATATGAGGTGACTGCCATAGCTTGGTGCACAGCACTCCGAATTGCGCATGCTATTTCCGTCAGATACACATCCCAATCCTTATGGTCCTCTTTCAAATACGCTCTTACTTCAGTCAACACTGACTGGTTCACCCTCCCAGCTGCATTTGATTGCGGCGAATACACCCCCATCCTAATGGGGGTTAATCTATAAAATTTCATCATCTGCATAAACTCCTTTGCCATGAACTGTTTCCCATTGTCGGAATGGATTATTTCTATCATAGACCAAAAGTTGCACTACCCTTCGCGCTTTAGCTTCCCGCATATATTTCAAGAACGTGTACTTGGAGAAGTGGTCAACTACAATAAACACATACGCGATTCCCATTTTGAGCATGGTACTTCCCCAAAAATCAATATATAATTTTTGAAACGGGTGAACTATCACTACCGACTCTCCCATGACTGGACGCATCACCCTGTTTGCTGGTTTTACTTCTTTGCATACCGCACAACTCTGGACGTAGTTCCTTACCTATGATGCCATACCTGGCCAATAATATAGTTGCCGTAATCGATACAATGTCTTAGCCACACCACCATGCGCAGCGGTCTTTAGCTCATGGGCATTCTCTACTAACGCTGCCGTTACCTCCTTAGGCACCCACAACTTCCAACGTCGTTCGTTCATCCACTCGTCTTCCCGGCTTGCCTCCGTTCACTTATAAATGTAATCTTCCACCATTTTCACATCAGGTAACCTCTCCTGAATCTGTCGTACCGTCTCCATGATATTTAGATATACCGGCGAGGTAAAAGCTGTAGTGTCAAACCCAAGAACACGCTCACTCACTTCTTCTATGCCCACGGCAAGAGCCAACATGTCTGCCACTACATTGTCTGACCCTTTCCAATGTTCAATCTCAAAGTTAAAACTCTGTAGTTGCAGCGATCATCTCGCTAACCTAAAACTCAAGTCTCTAAGTGACATCAGCCAATTCAGACTTGCATGGTCTGTTACAATGGTAAACGGCCGTCATCTCCACATACGGCCAATATCGTTTGACTGCCAGTACGGCAGCCAGACACTCCTGGCATTATTCAACTTTTGGGAGTAAAGCGCAATTGGCCAAAACCGCTCCGATACCTATGTCGGAAGCGTCTCATTGAATTGAGAATTGTTTAGAGAAATCCGGATGTAGCAGCACTGGCGCGATTGCCAGTTTATTGAATCGCCGCGGGTGTCACTTTCAATTTATGTCCCTTCTCCAGAAGATCACTTCTTGGGGCTGCTAGCTCCGCAAAATCCCTAATAAACCGTCAATACCACCCTATTGTTCCTAAAAACCTGCGTACCTCTTTAGGATACTTCGGCACCGAAACCTTCGTGATCGCCTTTACCTTCTTTGGAACCGTCTTCAGCGAACCTCCTTCTACTATGAAACACAAAAACCTGTGCTCTTTAAAGCAAAACTGCGACTTTTCCATTCCTATAGTCAAATTCGCCTTTTGCAAACACTCAATAACTGCAAATGGAATTCAAAATCTTTCGCGATCACCAATAGGTCGTCCAGGTATACAAACACATTCCCCTTCAATCGCTGGGGAATCACCTTGTCCATCAGTCTACTTAATCCGTGTGGCGTATTGCACAGGCCAAACGGCATTACTGTAAATTAGTATAAGGGCCGCACTGGCACCGGCTCTAATAAGTTCATCAACAAGCTAACAAAAGTCATAGATTCAAAAAGTTTCCACGTAACCCCGATCATTAGAGGTAATATACCAGAAACAAAAATTCAAATATATAGCGAGGGAAATTATAGGATCGTTATAAAAAACTGCGATACAGAAAACAGGAACTAATACACTTATCAGATCAAAAGTAATAAGGGCCTTACAATTGTTATAAAGGGGCTAGAATCAGATATTCCCCCCGCTGAAATCAAATAAGCATTAAATGATGTAGGATTCCTAGTTCGCTCAATTATTAGTATAATTAATCGCAACAAAATCCCCCAACAACTGTTTTTTTAGCCAGAAACCCAAAAGCTTAAAAAAGGGGAAGTACATGGCATATATAACCCCCGCTACCTTATGCATCGTAGAATTACGGTGGAGCAGCCCCCCAAACGGAATGGTCCAGTACAATGTTCTAATTGCCAAAAGTTCGGGCACACTAGATCCTACTGCACACTTGGTAGTGTATGTCCTGCCTGTAATGATTTACACTCTACATCAAAATGTACCAAGACCAGAACTGAAATTGCTACTAGAAAATGCAGTAATTGTGGCGGTAACCATACTGCCAACTATAGAGGTTGCCCTGTTTACCAGGAAATTAGGAATAAGGACCCTCAGCTAAAGTACAAGCGCACTCAAGTTAGGTCAAATATTCCTGTCATTGCACAACCACAGAGGCCAATTTTATATTGCGACACAGGGACAAGGTACGCAGGGGTGTTTAAGTCAGGGGGCGACCCGAAGATGGGTAGCGGTACAAATCATCAGAACTTTGAAGGGATGATAGCAACGCTCACCCAATGTATGACCCAGTTTATGACTTCAATACAAACTATGATCCAAGAAATGATGAGATACCAAAATCAGCTTATGCAGCTTCTGCTATCTCAGAAATGAGCGTGTTGAAAATCTATCAATGGAATGCAAACGGTGTAAGCCAGCATAAGTTAGAAGTCAATAACTGTTTATTCTCGAATGTAATCGATATACTTCTCATATCGGCAACACATTTAATCGAAAAGCACAATTTTTGTACACCAGGTTATAAATTTTATGACACAAAGCATCCCGCTGGTAAATCACATGGTGGCACTATAATTTTAATCAAAAATATAAAAAAATATTTTGCTATGGAAGAATACAACGAAGAGCAATATCAATTAGTTTGGTCGGATGGGATGATAACATAACTATTTCCGCTGTGTACTGTCCTTCAAAATTCAGAATATCAACAAATCAGTTTTCAGATTTCTTCTCTTCACTGGAAACAAGTTTAGCGACTACAATGCTAAACACACCGACTGGGACTCACGGCTATCAACGCCAAAAGGAAACCAACTGTATAAGTTTATGCTTTCTAACAGCAAGATAGATATCATCTCTTCAGGACAACCATCGTATTGGCCAACAGACCCACGCAAAAACGAGAGTAATTTAAAGTGGAAACCCTTTTCAACCTCTCTTCAGATCACTGCCCTATAATAATATAACTCAATAAAAAGTTATGCCCTTCATTCGATTTCACACCCCTTAGAGCCAATTGGCTAAAATACATAAAATACGTTAGCTCTCATCTCATTCTTAATCCACGTCTCAAAACTAATGAGGAATTAGAAACATTTCTGGAGCTATTTACATCTACCCTAAGACTAGCTGTGCTTCATGCATCGTACAAACCCGAAAATAACTATCACAACTCTAGACACCCAAAAATTTCAACTCAAATTGATCTTCTTCCTTCCCTAAAACGGAAGTTATATGTTGCCGCCTTCAATCAGAGTGCAGTTTGGACTGGTATCTTCAAAATCTTTCTGCAACTGACGTTTCCAACTACTCCCTATGGAAAGCTGTGAGGAAAATGAAATCACCTATTAGCGGAATTCCACCCATTCGAACAAAAAACGAGAAATGGGCAGGAACTGGGCAGAACAACACCAAACACACCTCGCAGTAAAAACAATTTATTATTCTCATCGCCAGATTACACATGCTCGCCAATTAAGTTAAAACAAAAAGAAATAAGTGACGTAATTAGAAACTTTGCACCCAACAAAGCCCCAGGACAAGATCTCAATACTGGAAAAATGATCAAGGATTTGCCACAAATATGCTTACCTGAATATTTAATAGATTGCTTCGCCTAGGATAAATCCTCTATGCCTGCAAAATGTCAATAGTATCAATGATTCCGAAACCAAGAAAAGATCTGTGCCAATCGGCATCCTATAGACCGATCAGCATACTACCTATCATGCCAAAACTCTTCGAAAAACTTTTTCTTGGGGCTTACCAGGGGCTTATCTTCAAAATTAAAAAACTGTTGACTACAAAAGCACACCAAATACTGGAATCGTATCTAAGGGGCAGAACATTTAAAATGAGAAATATTAATGTTTACTCTAAAAACTATGACATCAAAGCCGGCGTACCACAAGGAAGCGTGTTAGGTCCCGTGCTGTACTTAATATATACTTCGGATCTGCCTACAGACAAACATTTAACCACAGCAACTTTCGCGGATGATACTGCTATCCTTAGCACTCATCTAAAACCTAAAATTGAATCTCGTAATCTAGAAAACCATCTGGCACTAGTAGAAAATAGTTTGGCAGACTGGCGAATTAATGTCAATAAAAAAAATATAAATAATGTTCCTGTTGCGCAAGCAAAAGAAGTGAAATATCTAGGAATTCATCTTCATTCACCTGGAAGCGCCACATTGAAGCAAAGAAAAAGCATATGTTACTAAAAGCTTATGCACAATAAATCTAGATTGAGTTTGGAATACAAAATACTTTTGTACAAAGCTATTATTAAACCAATTTGGACTTACGTAAGCCAGTTGTGGGGTGGCGCAAGCAACTCTAACATAGAACTAATACAAAGTGCACAATCCAAAATTGTCAGAAGCATTATTGGCGCACTTTTGTTCGTTGAAAACATTAATATTCACAACTACCTGAATATACCACTCATGGAAAAAGAAATTGATGATTCCAACCTGAAATATATTCAAAAAATTAAAAGTCATCCAAACCACCTAGCTAGAACCCTAGTATATAATAGGGTCCATAACGGACTGAAACACCAGCACTACAATCATCTTCAGTTCAAATTTATACTTATGTACTAGTACAAATTCTACAGATTTTATTTATTTTTAGTAACTAATATAACTACACTAAACACTGACAAGGTATATTATTGCTAATTAATTACTTTGTAAGATTTGCCTACTTATTGTTAGTCTATTGTTAGAAAATACAATAAATAAACATATGGAAAAAAATAGAAAAAACGGGTGGCTCCCTCACATTCCCGCTAAATGTTAGCTCCCACTTGTCCAATTTCACTGCCCCCATACCATACCGAGGGCTCTCGGACCTACTTTCCTGCTACGGAGGCAATTGCTCCTATATAAACGTGCTCTGCTCCTCCCTTAACATCCACTACACAAAACCCTTCGCGGGTTCCTTCTAAAGCTACGCTCATACGTGCTTGCGTTCCTATCGCACCTTCATCACTATAGGCTCGGGGCTCTCTTCCTTTCTCTAACCTACTCACGGCTTCAACATCCTGAGGTCCTCTCCTACTTTCTAGATTCCCACCCAGGTGCATAGGCAACCCCTCTTCCGACCTTTTCTGCCGAATCGGAGTCCTGGCAGCTGTTTCGTCCCCATCTGCTTCCCATAGCATCACCCCCTGAGAGTCTATCCCTTCTCTGCTCGTGGTTATTATCTGTTACAAATCAGATATTGCCCAGGTATCTTCCCGGTGGACATATTTTTGTATTAAAGTATTTTTATACCCTTTACCTTGAAAAAAGGTAAATAGGGTATACTAATTTTGTGCTTTTGAGAGGGGTTGCAATTTCGAGAAGGAGGCGTGGCAGGTATGGACATATATATACAGATATGATCAGAATCACTTTCTAAGCAATTTTTATTTTGTCTATGGACATTATAAAGCTATCTGCAACAAATGGGGTTGATCAGAGAAAAGACACGCCCACTTTTGTTATAGGGAACTTTCGGGTCTAAAATAAAAATTAGCCTAGCTATGCTCATATGGATGCCAGCGGAATAAAAATAGGCAGAAATATACATGGGGTCCATAATAGTGTGTGTGCAGAATATGGAAATCATAATACAACTGCCACGCCACGCATGCATTCCAAATATGGGCAGATTATTACTACTGCCACGCCCACAATTAACCAAAAATCATTACTAGGTTCCGATTAAAGATTTCTCAACGAAATTTCACAGGAATGTTGCGGGTACTAACATTAAACACCACACAAAAATGGGCGTGTTATATTTACAGCCACGCCCACAATTGGCATATTTTTGTAACTTTGGACCAACACAATATTTTTTGTCGAAATTTTATATTAGTGGTTATATTGTCACTAGAAAGCCACACACAAGAAATGGGGTCGATATAATCATTTCAAGGTACCCTACCAAAAATTACCATGAATATGCTCCTAATGACGATTTATGAAGAAAACATCCTCATTGTTGAACTCGCACGCACAAGAAAAGGTAAAGGGGATTTCGAAGTCGGTCTAACCCGACTTCAGACTTCTGTACTCGTTTAATTTTTTTTTATTGTTTTTTTATTATCCAAATTTTTATTGCAATCTGTTGCTTAATAACTTAAATCTAATTTTTGAGTTTACTGTATTTTATGGACTACACCCAGTGTTACAGCCATTGTCTATTAGCACAGCAGATCTGTTGTGGATTTTCTCTTCAATCAGGTGAAAGTGAAGGGGTTGGAAGACAGTTCCGATATTAGTTGGTTTAGGTGGATTGGCGTCTCAGATTGTGCGAAGTAGAAAGCTTTTTTATTTCTTGAGCTACTGTGGAAACTTTGAGGTCACGATGGATTTGGTTGTTTGTGACATAATAAGGTGTTTTTACAATCATTCTTAGGGTCTTTGATTGGAATCTTTGCAGTATTTCAAAATTGGAAGTTGCCACAGTGCCCCACAGCTGAGTACCGTATGCCCAAACTGGTTTTAAAATTGCTGAGTAGTAAAGCAATTTGCTATCGATTGAGACATTGGAGTTTTCGTTCAAGAGCCAGTGTAGATTTTTGAGCTTTATACCGAGTACTTTTCGTTTTGTAAATATATGTGTTTTCCAAGTACCTTGGGGTACACCTGCTAAGTACCTTGGGGAACACCTGCTAAGTTTATATGGAGCTCAGATTGTTCTACACCTTGATTTATGAAAAAATATCGGTGTGTAAGATAGGACTTGATTAATACATAACAGTTAATAGGGAGTGCTGTTTTTATTTTGTAAAGCAAGCCATCGTATGCATGCTTGCCAGATGTCAAGAAACGCCGATGTATAATATTTTTTATGTTCGAATGCAGTGTGTATATACTCAACAATCCTATGAAGCTGTTCGATTGTGCTGTGTTTTTTCCTGCATCCAATTTGATGATTTGGAATTAGTTTTTGCTCTTCTATAATTGAGAGTAGTCTTTTCAGGACAAGGCTTTCCATGAGTTTAGAAGTAATCGGTTATAAGCTAATTGAGCGATACGATTCAACTTTATTAGCACTTTTTTCGGGCTTGATTATTATAATAATTTTTACTTGCGACACTGTTAGTACCGTGTTAAATAAGTAAGTTTGTAATGTAACTCCTTCTTCTGGATGTTGTTTTACTATATAATTAGTTATTTTTTTTATATTTCGTGAACGCAAAAACAATTGCGTTCTAACATGTTGGTGCCGAAACCCATGACATTGGTCTCAGTATTGAATTAAATTTTGTGAAGCTTCAGTGAAAGCAAATAGAAATATAAAGAATTTGGAATTAACTAATAAGCAAGTGATTCGTGAAGAAAAATTCGTTCGGGTTTAAAAATTGCGTATAACAACGTTGGCATCGGTTTTTTTTTGTTGGTCCCTGTAACGCAGCAGCAGTACAAGCCTGCAGTAGCGTCAGTAGCGCAGCAGCAGAACGAGTTTACAGTAGCTGCAAAAATTGAAAGAAATAGCATAGGCAACATTAAACATCGCCAGAGCAGAGCACATTTTTTCTCTTTTATAAGACATTCGGCAAAAAGCTGCGAGGAGAATTAGAAGTGATGTGATAAAAAGTGCAATTGTGATTGCAAAATACTCTGAGAGAAAGCTCTGGCTTAAAATTTGACATTTAAATAAAAAAAAATAAAGAGCAGAGAAGAATAGTGCGATAAGTTCTATACGGGTAATAGTGTTCGATAATCATGAGAAAGATGATATTGCAGTTGAAGCGGCAGCTACGATGAAGAGTGGTCAAAGGCTCGTGGAGCTAAAGTCGCTTCGAGCGTCGAGTAAAGGGAGTATAACACGAATTAGGAATTTGGTGGCAAAAAAGGGTGCTGCTCTGCCTGCAGAAGAGTTGGAGTGCCGGCTTGGTATTTTAGAAGCCTACTTCAAGCAGATTCTCAGCGTGTAGGCAAGCATCGATAAAATTTGCTCAGAAGCAGACACGTCAGCCAATGCTGTTTTCATTGGTGATGTGGAGTAGCTATATGTGAGTGCGAAATCAACCATAATGGCGTTGATTCCAGAAAGACGAACATCTAGCTGATATTAGCAGGTCACACAAGGCGTCATTTGCGGCATCAGCACCGCGCTTACGGCGACCATCAATAAGATGGTTCATCATGATGAAACGTTGAATAATTGCGAACGGTTTCTGATACTCAAAGAGAGCTTGGGTCCAAGACCACTATCAGCAATCGCAGACTTCGATGAAACGGATGAGAATTATCCGAAGGCGATGCAGCGCCTGGAATCGTGTTTCGATAAGAAAGCTCTTATGTTTGAAGAGCACATCGCTGCACTTTTCGAATTGCAGAAGGCAACCAAAGGATCTGCTGCGCATTTACGTAAGGTAATTGACACCACCAACGCGCGCTTGATCGCGATGCTTTCACTTGGGAACTATGAATATGTGGCTAATGCTCTCATCATATTTCTGGTGATGGAGACTTTAGATACCGAATCGCAAGCCAAATGGGAAGAAGCCGTTGACTATACGAAGTTGTCTTCATGGGAAGAGTGTTTAGTTGTATTATCTCGGCGGTGCGAAACTTTGGAGGCACGAGAGGCGAATACGATACGAGTCGTTGTAAAGCAGAATTCGGCGAGGGATGTTCAACGGAAATCCAAGCCGAACGGTGTGTTCGTGAAGCGAAATACGACAACGTCGCTGGCAATAGAGCAGGCGTCTTGCAGCATTTGCCACAAAGGTGGACATGACGTGGTGAATTGCTCGAAATTCATACGCATGAGTGAACAGAAGCGCTACTTAGCTGCACGGACATCTAAGTTGTGCCTTCTGTGTTTGAGAAAAGGACATTGGTCCAGACAATGTAAAGCACCGAAATGCGCAAAGAGCCAACTTTCTCATCACGCATTGCTGCGTAGATACAATGACACAGTGTTAGGTTATATAATCTGATGTGCGATTAAATGGCGCAGGCGCTGAGATTACCGAAAGCAGCGTGCTCAATGGAGGATATGATATGAAAAAAGTAGAAACATTGGATGTTGGAAAGCTATCAAGCAATTTTGTGGAGACGATCTAGTGAGGAGAAACTGGAAGCGTACCGGCTGCTCACGATCACATATGGAACTATAGCAGCCCCATACCTAGCCACCCGCTGCCTTAAGAAGTTGGGCGAAGACAATGCTAATAGGTTGCCATTGGCATCGCAGAAAGTGGAGTCCGATTTTTATATGGATGATTTCATTAGTGGAGCTGACACCGAAGAAAAGTTATTCGAAATCTACGGGGGCGTGTCAACGCTCACAAACTCCGCAAATTTTACACTGCGCAAGTGGCACTCAAACAACAACAGTTTCCTGCGGCAGGTACCAGAAGCCAAAAAAAGAAAAGACGCTGCGTGTTAACGATGCCGAAATCATCAAAACGCTTGGCATTATTTGGGAACCAGCATCGGACTTGTTCAGGTATGTTTGGCCAGATATATCCCGCACCAAATCCATAACCAAAAGGGTTGTATTGTCGGAATTGTCGACATTGTTTGATCCCCTTGGACTAGTGAATCCGGTCATCGTAAAAGCGAAGATTTTCTTACAAGACCTATGGCTTCAGAAGGTAGCTTGGGATGAATCATTACCCATGCAGTATCACAGTCAATGGACTGAGTTTCGTAACAAGTTGAAAGCGATGCAAGAGGTCAAGGTTCCGTCAGCTCCAATCATTGCCTGCTGTCTATATTGGTGGAAAAGACACAAGCGAAATTTCAGATTCAACCTGATGCGCTATGTCTGTGGAGCGACTCGGAGATTGTGCTCGAGTGGCTGAGAGCGTATCCATCGACTTGGACATCTTTCGTTACCAGCAGGGTTGCCTTGATCCAGGAGGCAACTAAATCAGCAATTTGGAGACATGGTCCTTCTCGACAAAATCCCGAAGATATCATATCCAGAGGTGCGTATGTTGACGAATTACTAAACTCTTTCTGGTTCTCAGGTCCACCATTCCTAAGGAAGTCTTGTGATCAGTGACCACACAATAACGTATGCAAAAAGTCAGCTGAAGTCTTTGAAGAAGTGGGGCCATTTACGACGAGTGGGGTAGACTTCTGTGGCCCTGTTATGACTACGTACAACCTTAGGGGAGTACGTGTCACAAAAAGCTACATCGCAGTATTCATATGTTTCGCAACTAGGGCGGTTCATTTGGAGGTGGTCTCTGACTTGTCGGCCAAGGCGTTCAAGCGGTTTGTCGCACGCCGAGGCTTGTGCACACAGCTGTTCTGCAAGAACGGTACCAATTTTGCTCGCCGTGGGCTGAAAGAGTTCAGGGAAACCTTTCAAGAGCAGCAGTTGCAAGGCGAAATATCACAGTTTTGTGGCACCAGCAACATCGACTTTCGTCACATACCAGCCCATACCAAACAATTGCGTTCTAACAGCTTAGTTATAGGAATATTCAGAAAACTAAGTTAGGGCCTAAGTATAGAAAAAGTGTAGGAACTTTAATGAACTAATATTTGGGGTATGACAAACAATATTTAATAATAATATTTTTAAACTTGATTATTTAACATAAAAATTATACGTCGACCAAAAATTCCGGCCTCCTTGAAAGGACCCTTTCAAGAGACAAGTAGTGGAGTTTGTGCACAGGTCGTCGTATGAGACTCTTTGTCGACAACTCGTATGTGTTGATCTTTTCCGGGAATGACGTTGACAATTTCTCCCATTAGCCATCTCTGAGGAGGGACGTTACCTTCATGTACTAGTACAAGTGCACCCTTTGCGACATCGATTTGCGTGTTGGTCCACTTGTTGCGAGCCTGGATTTCGTTGAGGTAATCGTTGGAACAATGGTGCCCAAAATGTTGCTTGATAGCACTGATGCGATGTTGCTATGATGGCATCCGTTGACAGGTCTGAGACAACTTCAATGTGAACATCTTTTGATGCGAGACATATAAAAATCGCAATATATGTCTTGTATGGCACTTTGCCACGAATTCGATAAAATGTATTTATTGATCCACAAAAGTCAACAGCACAGCGATAAAATGGCCTTGATGGATTAAGACGTTTGACGGGGAGATTTCCCATTATTTGCTAGAGCAATCGAGGCTTATAACGGATGCAGATGAGGATCTTACGATGCGACGAGTCAAATTCCTAGCGTTGATGATCCAGAAAGAATTACGGATAAGTACCATGAGTGCCTTTGGGCCGGGGTGGTAGTGATGCGCAAATGACGAACATATCCTCTGATAAATTCATTATTGGTTAGCAAGAGTATAGGGTGTTTTTGTCCGTCAGAAATGTTTGCTAGTTCAAGACGACCACCGACTTTTAGCAGACTATAGCCCCCAGTGTTGCATAAAAATGGATTCAAGAACTTCATTGAACTTTGCAGATCTATATTTTTCTTTAGCCGTTGAATGTTTTCTTTGAAATGTTGTTGTTGTAAATTCCAAACAATGCAAAAGAGAGCATTTTCTAGGTCCTGAAGGGAAAGGGAATTATAGTCGAGGTTAGTAATAGATGAATTATTAATTTTGTTGTAGAATCGGAAAATCCATGCTATGATGCGCAATATTCTCAAGTACGAACTGTACTTTTTTATAGTTTCGAGAATATAGTTTGGTTTGGATACAATATGGAATATTGATTTTCTTTTCTTCTTATCAACTTCGCTGGAATCTACTTTTCTTTTATTTTCTGGTCAACGTTCTTTGTCAAGTTTCAGACAAGAAGGGCCAGTGTGAATCAGCGAGTTATTTAAGAGAAGAGCCTCTTGAAACAATGTCCGCAGGATTACAACTAGTTGGGACATGCCTCCAATGACATTCCGAAATGAGATCTTGAATCTCAGATATCCTATTACCAACAAAGGCAGATAGAGTGTAGGAGTGCAACTTGAGCCAATGCAGAACAATTTGAGAGTCAGTCCACAAATAAAACTCTAAAGCATAGTCACTTAGAGATGATTTTATTATAGCGTAAACTTATATAAGTTGAGCCCCACAGTGTTCTAATGTTGGTAAAGATTGTTTTCTTTGTGCGCGCGACCCTGGCCTTTGATGTTAGGAGTTTTAAAGATATGTTTCCATGAGAGTCATTTATACGAAGATAGAGGCAAAAGCCGTATGCACGAATTGATGAGTCACAAAATCCATGCAGTTGTAATGTTATAGCATTTGGCGACAAACAATGTTGAGGTATTTTAAGTGACGGGAGCAGCGCCAAATCTTTCAGAAATTCTTTCAACGCAGTCTGTAAATTTTGAGGTACAGATGCATCCCAATTTAGTTTGAGAAGCCAAAGCTCTTGTATAATAATTTTTGCAGCGATAATAACATATGTTAATAAGTCAAAGGGGTCAAATAGTGACGAGGCTAACGACAAAATTGTTCGTTTTGTTATTTTCTTATCAAATTGAGTTTTGGGGTTGAATTAAAACAGCAATACAATTTGAATTTGATCCCATGCTATGCGTAGCGCGCTTGTGATCAAAGTGAAGTGAAGTCCTATGATTAGAATGCCACTTTGCGAGCTTCATACAGCCCCTTTCAAGAATTTCAAACACTTTAGATTTGATTTTTGTACATTCATCATCCACTTAGAATGAAGATTTGATGGAGTTAGCACCTATTTCAAATTCGGATACGTATTGGTTTGCGAAATAGTGAAGACTACACATAGCAATGAATGGAGCAGCAGCAGTACCGTAGGTCACAGTATTGAGTCTATAGGTTTGGTTCGGTTCATCTTCTGAATTTCTCCACAAAATGTATTGAAAGCATACTCTGGGAACTCTGGGATCCACATCTACTTGCCTGCACGTTTTGATGATGTCAGTCGTGATTGCAAAACGGTAAAGACGAAAACGAATGAGCAAAATAAACAATTCGACTTGAATTGTGGGTGCAACCATTAAGATGTCGTTCAGACACTTTTGAGACGAAGTTTGGCATGAAGCATCAAATACTACCCTTAATTTTGTTGATGTGGTTTCTTGAGTTTAAGGTTTTCGATTAAGCACATATGCCCTAAATCAATGTATTTTCTCATAAAAGCATTATTTTTTTTTATTTTTTTTTATTATTATTATTATAATTATTATTACTTGAAAAACAATAACTTAATTATTGTTTTACATTGTAAGGGGAGCACTAGCTGCCAGGGCTTTCAGCTCTCTTCTTTTTTTTTATTAACGAATCTTATACCATATACAGAAACGTTTTATAATTGCACCTAGTAAATACAGGTAATACTAACTAGCAATTTTGTTCGCATAAATTAAACAAATTAAAAGACAAATGCTGCGAAGTCATCAGAAGTAAACTAGATGCTGCAACATTGACATGCGATTTCAGTCGCTGTTTCTGAGAAATGGCAAATTTGTTTGTCACATCAGTGACAGTTGGCATGCCAAGATCACGATGGAGATCGCTGTTTCCAACATAGTATGGTGCATTAACAATACATCGCAGCACTTTATTTTGAAATCGTTGGATAGTGGCAATGTATATTTCACTAGAACATCCCCAAAATTGGATGCCATAGGTCCAGGTCGGCTTCAGTATTTGTTTATACACCATTAGTTTGTTGTGAATTGACAGGGTAATGTCTGCCAATAAGGTGGTACAATTTGTAGAAATTCAGGTCAAGCTGCTCTCGTTTTTTCTTTACGTGAGCTTTCCAGCGCAATTTGGCGTCGAGTGTAATACCCAGGTAATTGGCTTCGTTGACATGTGGGATTATTAACCCATCCTTGAAAATCGGTTTGTAAGGTGTATTTTTCAGTGAAAAAACTTTATGCGCTGATTGTCTTTTGTTTAACTTAATGCGCCATTTCTTTCCCCATGAAGCAATACAATTAACAGCCTCTTGTAGCTTAGCCGTCGCGTCTTCGATAGTGTTACCTGGAAGCCAGAACACCAGTATCGTCCGTAAATGTTGCGGTTACTTGCTGATTTGCTGTTGGTAGGTCGTATGTATACAGGAGGTACAGCAGAGGCCACAGGATGCTCCCTTGCGATACACCAGCACTAATTTTTTTCAAAGAACAATAGGCGTTTTCGTATTTAACACTAAAGTACCTGTCATCAAGGTATGATGAAAGCACCTCGCAATATTGCATTGGCAACAATGTCCGCAGCTTTTGTAATAGACCTGCATGCCACACCTAATCGAAAGCTTGTGAAACGTCTAGGAAGACGGCGGAACACACTTTTTTCCCTTCCAACGCAGTTTCGACCATATTCACAACTCTGTGGATTTGATCAGTTGTCGAATGATTTTTCCTAAAACCAAACTGGTGAGCGGGAATCAAGTTTTTATTCTCAATTATTGGCATTAAGCGCGTTAAAATCAATTTTTCAAATAGTTTTGACAATGCTGGCAGTAAGGATATTGGCCTATACGATGAAACGTCGTTGAGTGATTTCCCAGGCTTGGGTACCATGATTACCTCTGCGAATTTCCAATATATATGCAATGTTGTCGCTTAGGTGGTTGGTACTGAACTCATTTATTAAATCACTTAACTTAACACAACACCTTAACCTGTTCTTATACCGTAAAGAGTACTTAACATGTATGTAAATAACTTAATACTTAACAACTCTCTCCCTAAGCTGTATACAATTTTAAGAAATATCTACGAACTAATCTCTATATCAAATGCCAGTAAAGAAAATAAAATTAGTATTACATGGTTATATATAAAGAAATTCATATAAATAAAATGCAATAAGAATTTCGAAGGTTATTGTTTATAATTAATTTTTACTCGACGTTCTCGCAAAAGTCTTGGCGTTTTCGGCGAGGTCTCCGGCACATCTGAGCCCCCCCCCCCTTCTCCACAGCTGACGTGTCATGATTTGGACCAATGCTGGTTTCAGTTGCTTTGACTTCGTTTTCCGATATACAATTCGATTCTTCAATAGGATGACCGCGTTTGGATCGTTTACAATATTATAGTCCGGAATCATTTGATCGAGGTGCCTCTTAATAATTCTGTTAGTGTGGGCGATCGTGCAATTGTAAGTGCGCGGACCCAATCGCTCCCTGACTGTGGCCTGTCGCCACGTCTTTTTATTTGTATCTGAATAGTCCCTTATAAAAACGGGAGAACCTTCCTCAAATAGCTTCTCTCTAGTGCCTCTATGATATTTTACATTACCTAACTGCTTCTTTATTATCATATCTTTCACCATAGGAGGTTTTAAGAGGCTGAAGCGATTCTTTAACTCTCTTCCTAACAAAACCTTAGCTGGCGATTCCCCAGTTGTGCAATGCTGCGCTGATCGATAATCGAACAAAAACCTGCTAATGATTATGTCTATGTCTTCTCCTGGGTTGGCGCCCAGGCTTGCCTCTAACGATTTTTTAAATGTCTTTACAAAATTTTCCGCCTGCCCGTTCGTAGCAGGAAACCCTGGTGGTGTGAGTACATGCCTAATACCATTCAACTCTAAAAACTGTTTGAACTCACTGGCTGTAAATTGTCGGCCGTTGTCATTAACCAAAGTATCAACCAACCCAAACCTACTGAACACCTCCCTCAATTTGGAAATTGTGAAAATTGTGGTAATTTGCTTCGTTTTAAAGACTTCCACCCACTTTGAATGTGCTTCTATAATGATTAAGAAATAAAAACTTTTCTTGGGCCCGGCAAAATCTATATGAATACGCGACCAAGGCGTTTCTGGTGGCACCCAAGGGATTAATCTACTTTTGTTTGGGCTTTCTTGTATAATTTTACAAGGAAAGCATCTCGCAACCAATGCTTCAATATCACTATCCATTTTAGGCCACCATACGTATGATCTAGCTAAAGCTTTAGATTTTACTATACCCAAGTGAGATCTGTGAAGCTCCCTAAGAACACTAGGTCGGAGTCGTTGGGGTATCACTGTCCGGTAAGCCCACAAAATACATCCGTATTCCACAGATAATTCCGACTTTTTATCTTTAAAACCTTTAAAAGCGTCCCCTTCCAGAGTATGCACGGCACCCCTGTGAACAGCTTCTTTTAACTTCGCCAGAATAGGGTCCCGAGATGTTTCTTTAGCAATCGCTTTGAAATCTAACTTCATTGCGTTATTTTCTGAAATATAATTTTTCCCTATGCTCTCCTGTCTTACCGCTTGTTAGGGCAAGCGCGATAAATTGTCGGTGAAATTGTGGGAACCTTTAACATGCCGGATTGTATAATTGAACCCTGACAAAGTGAGGGACCAGCGCTGTATTCTGGATGCTGCCATGACAGGCAAGCCCTTATTTTCCCCAAAAATTGACAGAAGTGGCTTATGGTCAGTCTGTAATACAAACTTGTTGCCCAGTAAATAGTGTCTAAGCTTAGTCACGCTAAATACTATTGCTAAGGCTTCTTTTTGAAGCGCACTATAATTTCTCTCCGCTGCGGTGAGCGCTCGAGAGATAAAAGCAATGGGTTTAACACTGCCGTTAGGATACACATGTGAAAGAGTTCCAGCCACTGCCATATTTGAAGCATCCGTTTCCAATATTATTGGATGGCTAGGTTCAAAGGGCGCCAGAAACCTATCAGATGTGATCTCCTTCTTCAAAGTTTTATAGGCTTCCTGACTTGCTTTTGTCCAACTGAATTTTGAATTCTTACGCAACAACGCATATAGTGGCTCCATTTTATTAGCAAAGTTGGGAATGAACTTAGAGTAATAGTTTACCAATCCCACAAAAGCTCTCACTTCAGATACATTCTTAGGGACAGGTGCCTCAACTACCGATAGAATTCTTTCTCTATTCTTCGATAATCCTTCTGGAGTTATATCAAAACCTAAGTATGAAATTTTTTTTCAAAGAAAACTCATTTACTCTCGTTCAACCGGAGGTCGCCCCAGATATGACTATATCATCCTAGACTATATAATTTGCTACGTTGGGAATCCCTCGCAAAATATTCTCAACTGTCCTCTGGAATATTGCTGGTGCCGACTTTACCCCAAAAGGTAATCGAGTTACTTTAAAAATGCCGATATGCGTACTCCACGCACAAAAGCTGCGACGACGCGTCTAACTCCAATTGCTTGTACGCATTTGACAAATCCAATTTCGAAAAATAAGGCCCTGTTACAGACGCAAATATCTCGTCTATCCTTGGCAATGGATACTTAACATCCATTAAATTCTTATTTATTGTTGACTTGTAGTCACCGCAAATTCGCAAGTCTCCATTTGCCTTTAGGACCGGTACCAAAGGCGTACCCCAGTCGGAATTATCGACCGGTACCAACACACCTTTCACCACCAATTCGTTAATCTGATCTTCTACCTTTACTTTCCAGGCCAACGGCACTGATCTAGGCTTGCAAAATACCGGCTTAGCTTTTTCCTCCAACTCTAGCTTAACTTTACTCCCGGTATCACTACCTAAACCCCCTTTGAAAACAGAATTAAATTTTTTTTTAAAACTATTTACAATATTAACTGATCCGTTAACTGCATTTATCCCCATTCCGAATTTTGACATTTTGACCGCGTTTCACTCACTATTAGCCTAATTGTATGCGACTGACCGCGACACTTAATTTCAGCACTAAACTCACCCAAAGTTGCAATAACGCTGCCGATGTAGCTGAAAAAATTGTCGTTGCACACCTCGAGCCTTTCTTGTGCGAAATATTTATCAAAATCCAGCTTCGACAGTAGTGAACACGCTGCACCTGAATCCAACATGAAGTCGAACTCAACACTATTGACGTCTTCAGCTACCATAAATGGGGTGGATGAAGAAAATGCTGGGGACTGAGATGTACCAGAGACACTAAAAATTTAAAAATTATTTAAACTATTTTCTTCACATATCACATTAACATCTGCATAACAGACGCTAGCTAAATGCCCACTTCTTCCGCATTTATTACACGTCTTATTCCTGTACTTGCAGTTTGCGCTCGTGTGATTTCTCCAACCGCAATGCCTGCACTTTTCCTGTACTCCTCTTTTGTTGCTACTGCTGTTGTAACTGTATTCTTTGCAGCTACTCTCTCCGCTTTTGCCCTTGTCACGGCCTTGACCTCATTTGTCTTTGGATGTTCTAGCGGTTCGTTGAGCTATTGCGTTGACCGCTAAATCTCCTTCTACCAGTTGCAGTTTTTGTTGCTGTTGCTGTGCAGCGACGTTCACCTCCATAATCATAGCGTGCTTTTTCCATTGTTAGCCGTCCTCTTCGCATAACCTTTCGAATGGCCTTCCCTCCAGTCCGGTTACAAATTTATTTAAGACGAATTCATTTAGCAGGCTGCCAAATTTGCAATCCCTGGCTAACCTCTTTAACTTGGCGTACCATACCGAAACTGCTTCGCTCCTATCGCGCTATGCTGCAAAAAACGCTTTGCGCTCCCTAAACACAATCACCATTTTCGAATAATGTAATTCCAGAAGCGCACACAGCTGGTCATATGTCTTGCTTGCGGGCAAATCAGGGTCACACAAATCCCTTAATAACCCGTAGGCCTGTGGATGCGACCACCTTTCATTTACCGTAGCCATTATAAATTGTTTGTGTATTACACTAATTACTTTTTACTTTGTATTTTTTATGCTCGCAATGTAGTCGTTTAGGTGGTTGGTACTGAACTGATTTATTAAATCACTTAACTTAACACAACACCTTAACCTGTTCTTATACCGTAAAGAGTACTTAACATGTATGTAAATAACTTAATACTTAACAATTTAGGAACAAGTTTCAAACTGAAGCAAATATTAATTAAAGCAGACAGATAAGAGACGCAATTATTGGGCAGTTTACGAAGAACTTCCGTCGTTATTAAATCACATCCTGGCGCTTTTTTTAGTTCCATTTTATGAATGTGCTTACTAGCTTCCTCGTTAGTTACTTGAGTAATGTGGGTATCGCACTCTAGCCAACTTTCATTTATAACTATTTCATCATTTCCTTCATTTGGACTAAAGGTATTTTCAAGATGTTCAGCAAACAACTTTGCTTTTGGCGCGCTTGTTTTGGCCCACAGTGTATCGTTGATTTTAAGTGGAGCACAGTGTTGTATTGGCATGCTGAATGATTTAGTCGCATTCCACAATGAGTTCTCTGTGGTCTTGTCAGCTGTAAGATCCATCAGAAATCGATTAAATGTGTCATTATTGAATGACTTGATTGCTGTGTGTAAATGTGTACTGGCTAAGTTTAAATTCGATTTGATTGCTGGAGATCTGGTTTGTTGCCAACGTTTCCGTAGCTTCCGTTTCTTTGCAATTAACCTCTTAATAAACGGTGGATACTTTTTCCCGTGCAGAACAATTCTTAGTGTGGGCGTACTATTCCACGCTGCCATCTGTATTTGCTGTGTAAAGTGGAGTACAGCATCATCAAGTTGCTCACTGGTAACAATAGAATCAAACTTGGTTAATTGTTCTAGCTGCACTTCAAAGTAATTCCAGTCAGTACAAGCATTTACTAACGTTGATGTGCTTTGATTTAGAGCTGGGGTTTGGGAATTTACCAATTGCACCGGCGAATGGTCAGAACTCAGATCAAAATCTTCAGTGATAGTTAAATGCGCTGCAGGAATGTTTTTGTAGACAAAGAAGTCAATTAAGTCTGGTACTTTGCTATCCGATGGCCAATATGTTGGTTTACCAGTTGAAATTGAATTACAACATGTACGCTGCATGGCTTTGAATAATTCTCTTCCTTTTGTCGTGGTGAGCCTTGAGCGCTAAAACGTATGTTTTGCGTTGAAGTGGCTTCCAATTATAAAACGACCATGGAAACGATTAACAAAGAGACAAATAATCTTCATAGTTTAACTGGTGCCTAGGTGGAGTATATAGAGCAGCTAGAACCAGTGGTTGTTTGGAAGTTTCAACGGAAACGGATGTGGTTTGAAACTCATTTGTGCTGATTTGGTCCTTACCACTGTAGGTAGAAGATATTAGTGAACACTTATTTTTTTAGAAAAACAATAAAAATAAAAGTAATTAGAGAAGTTTGTAATGAAGGCATATTTAATAATAGTTAAAATAGTTTGCTCTCTTCAAGCGGGCCGTGGGCTTGTTTGTAGTAAATTCCTAGCTAGTATATTGGGGTGGTTCGATAATTTTAGTTCGTACTCCTGTTTGACATCTGAATCCCTCTGACCTATTAGGGGTACAACTAGATCTGGGAGAATGTTTCGGTTTTTTATGAACCAAGGTAATGCGCGTATTTTTTAAAGGGCACATGCGATTGCTTAGTAAAATGAGTTTCAGCAATTTAGCATATATCAATATCTTCATTGTTAAGCACGACTTCCAGCTCATTTTTGTGTTTGGCTAAACCATTTGCATTCCATAAAATCAGTTTTAGACAATCAGTCATAATTTAAAAATTGCATGTTGTGCTCCAGGGCTCCCAAGCCCAATTCCAATGCTTTGAACATTTTTTCCTGGCGGTCAAGCTTTGCCAAGATTATTGACAGCGCATCGGTGGTTTGTGGGGCAAAATTAGGAGCAGAGCCTTTCGTTATTTGAGCATAGCTTGCTGCTTTAGTACTCGTAGATGGTCCAATTTTGGTGGGGACATTTTTAGACGCAGCAAATTGATTATTATCGCGATCCGTCGTTTTAACAAAAGTTGTCTTCTTCGATCTGATTTTTTGTAAATCTTTCGCAATTACACAGCCACGATAATTTGCTGGATGCGACTCACCACAATTGCAGCAATTGGGTTTATCAGCTATTGGCTTTTGGCACTCTGAAGATATATGTTTGCCAGCACATTTGACGCATCGTGGAGGTTTCCCACAGAAATTGTTTGTGTGGCCGAATGATTGGCAACTTTTGCACTGGGGAATTAAGTTAGATGATTTTATTGGTTCAATCTTTACAATTGAATTTAAAATGTTTTTGATTTCGTGAATTTTCTTCACATCTACAGAAGAGTCGAATGTCAGAACGAGCATATCAAGCGGTTCCTTCGTCTTCCATTTAAGTTTGTAAATAGCACTAATTACTTTGAGGCCTTGATTATTCAAATCACTTATAATGGATTCCTCGTCACACGAATGGTGCAGATTTTTTACCATTTCTTTTATTGGCCTGGTTTGCTTGTCTTCATAGCTGAACCAACTTTCATTAGTTAACAACTTCGTAACAGCCCGATAGTCAGAAGAGTCAAAAGTTATTACCCTGTATGCACCATTATTAATAAGTTTCACAAAGAACTTGTTTTTTTATAGTTGCAATAAGCTGGGTGTATAATTTCTTAAAATCATTTGTACTGTTGACAACAATTGGAGGAGGTCGAGCTATTTTACTGGTAGTAACAGTCACTTTAGCACTTCAAACTGTAGGTCCACATTGTGTGATCACTTCCGGACAGGTCTCTGCCTTCCGTTTTTTTATTTCTTTTCTTTTTGAGGATCCAGTCCGTCTCTCTGGCTAGTTCATCCTCATCAGTCTCATACTTTTTTTCGTTATCAATAATTTTTGTGCTGGTATAATTTTCGGTTGATTTAAGTTTTACATTCTCACTTTTGAGTACAGATAACTCGTTTTGTAACAATGAGCATAATTTTTCTAAGTTTTGGATCTTTTCGAGCAATTCTGTGTTTTGCGATTCAAGATTTAGTATTTTTTCTTTGGAACAGGTGGTGGTGTTTTTAAGTTACTCATTTTAGTTTAAAATTCTAGCAATGTGGCAGCACAGTTTAATATAGTGTCGATAATGCAGTTCAGCATTGACAAATAGTTGTCATATGCTTATCGCGGTTTGTTTACACACGAGCTTTGCAGATTTCGGCTCTTTTGGTGATGTAATTGGGTGATTTTATTCGGTTTTAGAACTAGTTTGGCGCGCTTTTCCTTGCGAACTCAGCCAAAGGTTCACAATCTTTTCGATGCAAACACCACAAAAATTTCACACCGAACACTACGCAAATGACGAATCAGCGATGGCCTGAGACGAACCCCAGTGCCAAAAGTCGGAGCAAATTGCCGATAATACTTTAGTAAGAAGGGTCATTGTGTCGTCAGTTACTCAAGGGGACTAACATGTATTTGAGTACATGCCGTAATTGAGTTCTGTCGGAAGTTGGGTCTATCACCTCCACGTGGTAACGGCTGGTAGCAATTGTGCACTGGGTGTGATGTGCGATCCATTCCTGACAATGGATCCCACAGCGTATGCAGTGTACGGTTGGCTAAGATTGGTCGGGCGGAGGGAGTAAACCCTGGTAAAAAATCCCCCCTAACTAAAGGTGTTATGCGACCCGTGCCTATTGGTTGGTTTGCAGCCAGGGGGTAATACCGGCTGTATTCCTACGGAGCTACCTCGATACCAGGTCACCTCGAGGTATATTCATGGTTTTGCCGTGGTATGGGGCACTGCCAAGGTCGGCCACTATGCTTCCCCTTAAAAATTGAAGATCACCATATCTGCTACGGTGGACGGTGATCGTAAGAACAAGATAAACCACAAACAACAGATAAACACAATTTCTATGCACAAGCAGTCCCTCAATGCAACTGGGCTATTGCCTCCATTTCTGAATCTGGCTCAGGTCAGAAAAAAATTCGTACGGCGGAAGCTGGGGCTATGGAACCTAGTGGAAGCGTCGGTACTAATAAGCCAAGTACGGCTGGCCCATCTCGTACGGCGGAAGCTGGTACCGGGGACAAACCTGGTTCCAGTGGAAGTGACAGTACAAAGAAAGAATCTACATTGCATACGGCGGATACCGGGATTGGGTCTAAAATGACTAAGGTCTCCTCAGTAGTAAAGCCTACACGGCATAACTACAAGGAGAGACGCGCTGCCTTGAAGTTGCTGGAACGTGTTAAAAGTGGTCCGGAGGGCGAGAGGTCAGAAAAACAAAAGTCCTCCATTAGCTGGGCAAAAAGGGTTCCGGAGGGACTAGCAGAGTCTCCGAAACCGAACCCGCCGCCAAAACGTCAGCTGTCGGACGACCCGCCCAGAAACCCCAGCAGCATCAAGAGGCCCAGACTAAATGAGACTACTCCCGCACCAAAGACCTTCAGCGAAGCTGTGCGAGGTCAACAATTATGGGCCGTTGTGGACAGAAGCAACATTGATGGCACAATTTCTGTTGAGAACTGGAAGAAAATAGAAGCCAGGCTCTCCAGCACTTTCTTCCAGATTTTGAAGGAAAATCCTGGCCCAACTCCTTTTTGTCGCGATTGTGGATGGCATCAGAACCACGTGAAGCTTATCGCATGTGCCGATCAGAGATCAACTGATCTGTATAAAATAGCCATCTCCAGAATTGGTGAAGTTTGGTCTGGGTCTAAGTTCAAGGTAATCTACAGGGAGGATATCCCGAACCTGCCAAGAGCGAGGACCTGGATACCAGCTGAACCATCTGACCCTGGTTCTGGAGATGCTACGGGTATGTAATCCGGAACTCCAGATATCATCGTGGAAGGTCACGAAACTGGAGGAGCCAAAAGGCGAGTACCGCACGGACTCGTTGGAATCTCTTTCGCGATCCGATGGTGTCGTGAGCTATGGATTCTCGTCCATTACACTAAGGGTCTACAAAAAGGACGTGAATGTGTCCAATGCAATGGACCATGTTGGAGTTGTGGTAGACCCTGACGCCGCATTTCAGCTGGAAGAAGAGGCCAACACCACTTCTGCTGGTGGAGATGGAACGTCAGTGGAGGAACCTGGCTCTGGTTCTGGCAAAGCGGTTGCGCTAAACAGGGCATCATCCGATGGCAGTGTCTGTTCCTTATTGGAAAGGGTGGCGCAAGCCACTCTGACTGACGAGGAGGAGCTACTGGCATCGGACGAAGAAGATGCTCATAAAACGGTGGTGGAGGTGGAGACCAGTAACCATGATGTTACGGATACTTCAGATTAACCTACACCACTCAAAGGTTGCGTCCGCCAATCTTATACTAGATCTGTCAAAGGACAGATACCATATTGTCCTGATTCAAGAATCATGGGTTTTACATGGTCTTGTGTGCAGACTAGGGACTCCAAAATACAAAATTATGTATATACGCTATACAGGTAAACCTAGAGCGTGTGTACTAATACGTAGAGGGATAAATGCTTTTATGCTCTCTAATTACAGCGATGCCGATCAAACGGAGTCGGGTGACGAGAGGATATGGCTATCGTCATGCTACCTGGCCCACGATCACGAAGAGCTACCAAGATCAATTTTTAAGGATCTGGTGGCGCACTCGCGAAGGCTAGGCGCAAAAATGGTAATTGGTGCGGATATAAATGCTCATCACATCGTGTGGGGTAGCACAGACACTAATATGAGGGGTGAGTGCCGTTTTGATTATTTGCTTGGAACTAACCTGCATATATGTAATAGGGGTGTTAAACCTACATTTGTCATAAGCAGTAGGCAGGAGGTAATAGACGCCACTTTTGCCTCTGACTCTGTTGTAGGAAGAATAAGGGAGTGGGTGGTGTTAGAAGAACACTCCTTCTCTGACCATAGATACATCTCGTTTGAGATTAAGAAAACTCTACCTAAACCTAAGCCTAGTAGAAATATCAGGAAAACAGACTGGGATAAATATGTAGATCTAGTTGGGAATACCTTAAATGTCTGTCCATCTAGCGAACCAAGAAGCATAGAAGGGATAGAGAAAATGGTAGGCTCTGTTACTGAGCGCCTGAACGCGGCATTGGCAGAAGCCTGTCCACTAAGGAAGTTGAGGGGAAAGCCGAAACCTCGGTGGTGGACGGAAGAGCTAAGCAAGCTTGGGTAGACAGTAGCACAGCTTTTGTGAAGAAGTAGAGGGAGCGACTGAGACTTCTAGACTTCGGAAAATATTGGCGGGAAGTTCTCAGAACTGGGAGCTTTTACAGAAGGTGGATGGAACATTCACTACAACTAGTAATGAGTCTCTAGAGCTTCTACTCAGCACGCATTTCCCAGGCGGCTCAGATATTACTGGGCACGAGAGGGAAGATACGTCAAATAGTCGGGAAGTTTGGATAGACGCTCTATCTGAGGATCGACTGTTATGGGCTATTGAAAGTTTTAAGCCTTTTAAGTCCCCTGATCCTGATGGTATTTATCCAGTGGAATTACATAAAACAGCTGGATACCTGAAAGGCTGGCTGTTAGCAATCTTTGAAGGATGCTTTAAGTTTGGGTATATACCGCTTCAGTGGAGACAGGCCAGAGTGGTCTTTATTCCGAAAGCTGGAAAAAGTTCACATACACATCCAAGGGACTTAAGACCGATATTTCTCTCATCTTTTGTTTTAAAAACTTTAGAGAGAGTGATAGAAATCCACTTAAGCTTAACTTTAGACAAGAATCTAATCTCATCGGCTCAACATGCCTATACAAAGGGGAAATCTGTGGAGACAGCTCTACATAACCTTATTTCCATTGCAGAAGGGTCATTGCACAAGCAGGAATTTACCCTGGCTGCCTTTCTTGATATTGAGGGGGCCTTTAATAATGTCAAAGGGGAGGCCATCACTGCATCACTTACTGAACTTGGTGTGGAAACGGGCCTGGTAGGCCTCATTGCTAAAATGCTGAATAGCAGAATCATTGAGGCGAAGCTAGGAGAATCGGTCATACGTAAGTTGGTGAGCAGGGGTACACCTCAGGGAGGTGTACTCTCATCGTCTCTATGGAACACAGTTGTTAACAATCTCCTGATAAGATTAGAGGCGGTGGGATGTAAGGTGGTGGCTTATGCCGATGCTGTTGTCATTGCTGTCTCTGGAAAATTCACATCTACACTGAGAGATTTGTTGCAAAATGCTCTAGATATTCTTTCAAAGTGGGCCGAGGACTGTGGTCTTGGAGTAAATCCGGATAAGACTAAGGTCATTCTGTTTACTAGGAAACATAAAATCCCTCAATTAGACCCAATTACTCTTAAGGGGAAAGCTCTAGGGATTTCAAAAGAGACGAAATACTTGGGTCTTATAATCGATAGAAAGCTTACTTGGAAGTCAAACACCACAGAAAGAGCTAGGAAAGCTGGGGTGGCTTTTTATGCCTGCAAAAGAGCTATAGGTAAAACCTGGAGAATTAAGCCCAGGGTAGCTCACTGGCTTTACACTGCGGTTGTCAGGCCCATTCTCCTATATGGAAATGTGGTCTGGTGGACTGCAATGCAGAAAAGGACCTACCACGAAACACTCGGTAAGGCACAGAGATCAGCAGAATTAGCAATAAGTGGCACCATGAAAACCACGCCAACCTTGGCATTGGATATCATACTACATCTGCCACCCTTAGATCTCTTCTGCAAATATTTAGCGGCATGCTCCGTCATTCGTCTCAAGGCGAGCTCACAATGGAAAGCTGTACCGTGACATGCGACCATATTAGATTCCTACACGGACATACCCAGTGATATTGATTACCTTCCTTCTTCCCTCTGTTTCGAAAGGAATTTTTGGGTCAGAATTCCTTCCAGAGAGTAATGGCTCGAGGGGGATCCATCACCAGATACTCCCATTAAGATATACACAGACGGATAAAAAATGAATACCGGTGTAGGATCAGGAGTCTATTGCGAAATGCCCTCAATCAGTGAATCCATCAAACTAATGGATCACTGCAGTGTTTTTCAAGCGGAAATAACCGCTATTCACGAAGCCTTGAATTGGCTGAGGATAAACGAGGTAACCGTCAAGGATATCTGCATTTTGTCGGACAGCCAAGCTGCACTAAGGGCTTTGAATGCATTACAAATAACATCGAGGAGTGTCTTAGACTCTCGCCGATCTCTAAATGAGATGGCCAAATGATTTCATATCTAGTTGTGCTGGGTGCCAGGGAACTGCAAGGCTGATCAACTTGCGAGAGATGGCACTTGTATGCCAAATGTCGGTAGGCATATGGGTGTACCTCTCGCGACTTGTAAGCTTCTCATAAGAGAGACACTGATTAATTCTACTAATCAAAGGTGGATCTGTGAAACTACCTGTGAAATCGCCAGGCAAACATGGCCGAGGCTAAATCTGCGTCTATCTAGGAATATAGGTTACAAGGATCCCACTTCTTAACAAGTATAGATGGTCTATGTAAGTCTGGTGTTAACAACCTTCTTCGCTTTGTAAAAGGCTCAGGGTGGTTCAATCGGGAGGGGGAAGCGTAGCCATGCCTCGCATCCGCGGTTCACAACTGACCCAACTGGTGGTCTAAGTGGCATCACTGGTTATTGGGGATGCGGCTGCCCTACCTACCTACTCTAGTAAGAATAGAATTTCTAAGAGCTTAGGGTAAACACGTCCGTTTAGCTTAGAGTTTTTTCTCCCCTAAAAGCATCATATTGGATTTTTGTATCAGCATCTCGACCCAAACGACGCTCAAGTGACGTAAATTTCCTCAGTGCAGTACCATGTGAAGTGTCTAGAGACGAAGGGTTATCTTTAAATGGTCGTACAACAATTATTCCCTCTGAACCCCGAAATACGGTTTGTGAGTAAAATATTTACAACTAATTTGCTCATCGGTCCAACGGTTGTTTGGAGTCTCAACTGCATCCAAATTCCACATTTATTCCAATTGTTTGTCAATTGCATCTTCATAAGAAAGTAAGCAAGTTGGTAGCAGAGGTGAGACATAAGGAGCTGTATAACGACCAGAAACGACCCAACCCAACAATGTTTTCTGAAGGGTGGGCAGATTGTTACCAAGTTTAATCTGGCCGACAGATAAAATATCGAAAAATGTTTCAGTTCCTAGCAATAACTCTATGCGTGTAGTTTTGAAAAAATGCTCATCAGCCAGTAATCAATTTCCGATTCAGGCTTATACGAAATATGAGATGTTATACAAAATGAAAGAGGCAATTCCAAGTTAGTAAAGCGAGATTTCATAGAAGTCGATATTTTTTGTTTAATAATAAAATGTGAATTTTCCCTTGCTTAGAATTTTGATAGAATGCTTTTCCCTCAACAAATTTTTCGGTTACAAAGTGAACTTGAGAACAAGAGTCTAAAAATGCTCGGCCCATGTGATAATAACCAGATGTATCATGAACAAGTACAACAGCAGTGGCTACTTGATCTAACGAACATTTTTCCATGTGTGTATGAACAGCAGCAGCGGCATTTGCTTCAGTTTGTGCACCACGCGCAGACTGCTGTGGCGACGATGATGGCTATGATGACGATGAAAGGAAAGTGTTGGATTGATTACGATGCAGGAGAGTGTGGTGTAATCGTGACTAACTTGATGATTTTCAACAAAACAATTTATACATAAACCAAGGCGTTCAAATATTATTGTCAAAACGTTCCGGAACTTCCATATTTTTAAAATGAGGTCAGTTGTTAATTGTCAAACACAACAAGCACGAACACTTTGTACAAGAAAAAGAATATCCATGTCGATGAGATTTACTTGTATTTCTGTTCAAAGGTACTTTATTTTCAGAATGATGAACCTGAATTGTATTTGTATTAGTAGATTCTAAAAATTGGCAACGCCTTTCTAAGCAATCCTTCCATTTCCTTTGAGTGTCCTCATCGACCTTTTCCATGACTAAATATATCAGCATTGCATTTGATATATCCTTATCACTACTCAAAGAAGAAAGCAAACTATATAGTGCCGAAACATTATCAATAAGACTTCTAAGTTGACCACAATTTTGTTTAAGAACTGATGGAAATTGAAATAAATTTTTAATGTTTTCCCTGAAAGTTAATGTGCTATTATCATAGCGGGTTTTGAGCCTTTCAAGCGCCTTTGGATAATTTTCATTTGATATTTGAAAGGCTTTGAAAGTTTCTATCTGTGATTGTATCGACAATTTGACTGATACGTATAGATCCTCAAGTTCACCACGATCATTATCCTCTGGATCAAATTTTAAATATTGGTTTGATACGAAAAAATTTGTTTAAAATATGATTCGAGTCTTCCCAAATGGCATTTCAACTTAGTAGATGAGAGAACCTTCCCTTCCCCCTTTCAATTTGCTTCAATAATATTTTTGATGCGAGTTATATTTTTCCGAGTGGTACTCCGCTGATGCTTATAATCCAGCGAAATAGTAATGAGCGAAAACAACGATAAAAAGGCGTTAAATAATATAAGCTAACGGCAGAGGTGAGATAAGCAGAGCAGTGAAACGCTGCTTCAGTTTGCGACTATTAAAAAGCGAGAGCGAAAATGAGGTTAATTCACAAAGTGAAGCAAGTGTATCGTAAATGGAGAGCAGGCACACGAAAAGGAAAATGCGCCGACGTTCTGCTTTGCTGGAATCGACGATGGTTTTGCGTTGTGGGAAGAGTAGGTTCCCAAATAAATGAAATTTGTGATATCGTAAGTTAGCGTCCAAAAAATTAGGTTGACCTTTATGGGGTAATGCGTTTTCAAAAATTGGAATGCGATTAAATATTTATTACTAAATGCACAGTTTGATGAATGTATACTCCCTGTTGAGACAGCATGTATATATTTTCTGGAACAATGGTGACTGCGATGGCTGAGACACTGATGATAGCATGAAATTAATGATCACGTTGCCCGAGCCGCGAGTCGCGAAACCGAACTTCTTACCCGAAATTTTGAGATTTATGAAAATAAATTTTACCGCCCTAACTACAGTTAGTGAGAAATCACGTCTTTGCTTCTAAGTATGTTGGAATGCAATTTTTTTTCTTATTTCCACTAGCACAGATTTTTATTTAAATAATTAATTGCTCAAGTCCCAGCTCGGGCGGTAAAATGTTTAATAAGAAGAGTTTTTCTTATTTTCAAAGGAATAAAAATCTACTATTATTGAATTTTATTAATCCCGCTAATATATGTAAGGGGCGAGCAAAATCACGTGCAAAGTAATTAACTAGAAACACAATTTCGTAGCGGCGGTATCGAAAAACGAGACGATGTATGAACGATGATGAGAATGCAGCAAGCAAGAGAGCGAGCAAATTTATCTTACAATTTATTGACGTATAACAATAAATTTTATTTTTAAATATTGTTTGTATTTTAAATTATTAATTATGTTTATATTCCTTATTTCCACTGTCTTGGTTTTATAGACTCAATTTGGTACATTTTCTATTGATTTATTTCATTGCTTAGGAATTGTAGGTATTTAAAATAAATATGTATTTAAAAATAGAGTATGTATTTAAAATAAAAAATTAAAGAATTAATTTGTGTGAGGTCTGAGGGCATTTTATTAATATAATAAGACGCAACAGCAATGTGATATAATTAATTGCTGAATAAAACAGCAGTAAAAAAAAGTGTATTTATATATTTTCAGCACATCCATTTATGGATATTGTTACTTACGCTGTATCTGGGATTTCCAGACGAACCTTCCGCTTCACTTTTCCCTCTTTTATTTTTATTCTGCTCTATTAAGAGTGCGTTTCTCATTTCTCTTTAGAGGCACTGGTGGGCGATGACCTCTCTTCTCAGAACTGCCGAAAGCCCTTATATAGTTTAATACAACTGCACTCCAGGCGCCTCTCTCATTGCCAGTGACGATTCCTCTTGCTGTTGTAAAATAATGTAAAATTTCGAAAATTTTTTCCGCAGGATGGGTGAAACGCGATTTTTTATGTGGAAGAGTTTCGCGAATTTCGAACATTTTTCTAAGCAAAAGAAGTATTTTTCGCCCGGTGTTTTGAAAATATCAACGTGCACTATTTCATAAGGGTACCTAGGAAACGGCTTATCTATCAACGGTGGTACCGGGTTTTTTTTTTCAATTCATATTTATTGTAACAACTCATATAGAGACTAACAATAAGTTAATATATCTTAAAACTAGACAACAATGTATCACTGCTCCTTACCACTGTAGGTAGAAGATATTAGTGAACACTTATTATTTTAGAAAAACAATAAAAATAAAAGTAATTAGAGAAATTTGTAATGATGGCTTATTTAATAATAGTTAATATAGTTTGCTCTCTGCAAGCGGGCCGTGGGCTTCTTTGTAGTAAATTCCTAACTAGTATATCGGGGTGGCTCGATAATTTTAGTTGGTACTTCTTTTTGACATCTGAATCCCTCTGACCTATTAGGGGCACAACTAGATCTGGGAGAATGTTTCGGTTTTTTATGAACCAAGGTAAAGCGCGTATTTTTTAAAGGACACATGCGATTGCTTAGTAAAGTGAGTTTCAGCAATTTAGCATATATCAATATCTTCGTTGTTAAGCACGACTTCCAGCTCATTTTTGTGTTTGGGTAAACCATTTGCATTCCATAAAATCAGTTTTAGACAATCAGTCATAATTTAAAAATTGCATGTTGTGCTCCAGGGCTCCCAAGCCCAATTCCAATGCTTTGAACATTTTTTCCTGGCGGTCAAGCTTTGCCAAGATTATTGACAGCGCATCCGTGGTTTGTGGGGCAAAAGTAGGAGCAGAGCCTTTCGTTATTTGAGCATAGCTTGCTGCTTTAGTACTCGTAGATGGTCCAATTTTGGTGGGGACATTTTTAGACGCAGCAAATTGATTATTATCGCGATCCTTCGTTTTAACAAAAGTTGTCTTCTTCGATCTGATTTTTTGTAAATCTTTCGAAATTACACAGCCACGATAATTTGCTGGATGCTACTCACCACAATTGCAGCAATTGGGTTTATCAGCTATTGGCTTTTGACACTCTGAACATATATGTTTGCCAGCACATTTGACGCATCGTGGAGGTTTCCCACAGAAATTGTTTGTGTGGCCGAATGATTGGCAACTTTTGCACTGGGGAATTAAGTTAGATGATTTTATTGGTTCAATATTTACAATTGAATTTAAAATGTTTTTGATTTCGTGAATTTTCTTCACATCTACAGAAGAGTCGAATGTCAGAACGAGCATATCAAGCGGTTCCTTCGTCTTCCATTTAAGTTTGTAAATAGCACTAATTACTTTGAGGCGTTGATTATTCAAATCACTTATAATGGATTCCTCGTCACACGAATGGTGCAGATTTTTTACCATTTTTTTTATTGGCCTGGTTTGCTTGTCTTCATAGCTGAACCAACTTTCATTAGTTAACAACTTCGTAACAGCCCGATAGTCAGAAGAGTCAAAAGTTATTACTCTGTATGCAACATTATTAAAAAGTTTCACAAAGGACTTGTTTTTTATAGTTGCAATAAGCTGGGTGTGTAATTTCTTAAAATCATTTGTACTGTTGACAACAATTGGAGGAGGTCGAGCTATTTTACTGGTAGTAACAGTCACTTTAGCACTTCAAACTGTAGGTCCACTTTGTGTGATCACTTCCGGAGAGGTCTCTGCCTTCCGTTTTTTGGTTGGTCTTTTCTTTTTGAGGATCCAGTCCGTCTCTCTGGCTAGTTCATCCTCATCAGTCTCATACTTTTTTTCGTTATCAATAACTTTTGTGTTGGTATAATTTCGGTTGATTTAAGTTTTACATTCTCACTTTTGAGTACAGATAACTCGTTTTGTAACAATGAGCATAATTTTTCTAAGTTTTGGATCTTTTCGAGCAATTCTGTGTTTTGCGTTTCAAGATTTTCTTGCGAACTCAGCCAAAGGTTCACAATTTTTTCGATGCAAACACCACAAAAATTTCACACCGAACACTACGCAAATGACGAATCAGCGATGGCCTGAGACGAACCCCAGTGCCAAAAGTCGGAGCAAATTGCGGATAATACTTTAGTAAGAATAGAATTTCTAAGAGCTTCGGGTAAACACGTCCGCTTAGCTTAGAGTTTTTTCTCTCCTAAAAGCATCATATTGGGTTTTTGTATCAGCATCTCGACCCAAACGACGCTCAAGTGACGTAAACTTCCTCAGTGCAGTACCATGTGAAGTGTTTAGAGACGAAGGGTTATCTTTAAATGGTCGTACAATAATTCTTCCCTCTGAACCCCGAAATACGGTTTGTGAGTAAAATATTTTACAACTAATTTGCTCATCGGTCCAACGGTTGTTTGGAGTCTCAACTGCATCCAAATTCCACATTTATTCCAATTGTTTGTCAATTGCATCTTCATAAGAAAGTAAGCAAGTTGGTAGCAGAGGAGCTGTATAACGACCAGAAACGACCCAACCCAACAATGTTTTCTGAAGGGTTGGCAGATTGTTACCAAGTTTAATCTGGCCGACAGATAAAATATCGAAAAATGTTTCAGTTCCGAGCAATAACTCTATACGATTAGTTTTGAAAAAATGCTCATCAGCCAGTAATCAATTTCCGATTCAGGCTGATACGAAATATGAGATGTTATACAAAATGAAAGAGGCAATTCCAAGTTAGTAAAGCGGGATTTCATAGAAGTCGATATTTTTTGTTTAATAATGAAATGTGAATTTCCAATGCTTAGAATTTTGATAGAATGCTTTTCCCTCAACAAATTCTTCGGTTACAAAGTGAACTTGAGAACAAGAGTCTAAAAATGCTCGGCCCATGTGATAATAACCAGATGTATCATGAACAAGTACAACAGCAGTGGCTAAAATAACTTGATCTAACGAACATTTTTCCATGTGTGTATGAACAGCAGCAGCGGCATTTGTTTCGGTTTGTGCACCACGCGCAGACGGCTGGGCCGACGATGATGGCAATGATGACGATAAAAGGGAAGTGTTGGATTGATTACGATGCAGGAGAGTGTGGTGTAAAATTGTCAAACACAACAAGCACGAACACTTTGTACAAGAAAAGAATATCCATGTCGATGAGATTTACTTGTATTTCTGTTCAAAGGTACTTTAGTTTCAGAATGATGAACCTGAGTTTTATTTGTATTAGTAGATTCTAAAAATTGGCAACGCCTTTCCAAGACTTTAGCAGATTCATCCGAAAAAGGCAGCTTCCGAAAATCCAAGGAATCCTTCCATTTCCTTTGAGTGTCCTCATCGACCTTTTCCATGACTAAATATATCAGCATTGCATTTGATATATCCTTATCACTAGTCAAAGAAGAAAGCAAACTATATAGTGCCGAAACATTATCAATAAGACTTCTAAGTTGACCACAATTTTGTTTAAGAACTGATGGAAATTGAAATAAAGTTTTAATGTTTTCCATGAAAATTAATGTGCTATTATCATAGCGGGCTTTGAGTCTTTCAAGCGCCTTTGGATAATTTTCATTTGATATTTAAAAGGCTTTGAAAGTTTCTAAAGCTTGGCCTTGGAGACAATTACGCAAATGGTTTAATTTTTCAATATTAGATAAACCACGCTCACGATCAATAATCTGGTTAAAAGATGTTATAAAGTTTTGGTCCTTAGAGTACTTTCCATAAAAAATAGGGAACTTCAACGAAGGTAGTAGTTGAGACAGGGAATTTAAAAGCTGTATCTGAAAACATGTTGTTGTGCAATTCTTCCCCTATCTGTGATTGTATCAACAATTTGACTGATACGTATAGATCCTCAAGTTCACCAAGATCATTATCCTCTGGAACAGGTGCGTTGCGGGACTGGTGACGTGCTATATCTAATGGCACACATAAGTATCTTAATGCATAACTGGCTAAGATAGACTGACTCCTAATCCAAGGTGGAACAGCATATGCCGAGGGATGCGTGGCTAATGGGGTGATTAGTCTCGAATATGCGAACTCCGGATACCTGGTGACCTCCGGTTTTAATTAAATGCCTTCCCATGGTACAAGGGCTATGCCATGGGTGACCTATATTCCCTAATACTCGTGGGATTTCATATGGATCTAACAAAAAAAAAAAAGAATTAAAAATAAACGATGAATCTGCTGATGAGCAATCATCGTCGGTCATTGCGACCGAGCCAGTTGTAGGGCTGGAGAACCTAACTTCGGTTGCGTGCAGAGTTGTTGGACATGCACCTAACCAAATCACAACAACATCTACGTTGGTAGGTGTTGTTGACCAACTATGCCCCGCATCAATATCTACAGTGTTGATTGCAGGTGCAAAGAATGAAACTTTTCGGGTTTCGATGCCACCACCACAGAATCCTGAATCGGGTCATGAGTCAATGGACTCTTCTGACACTGATACACTGTGTGGAGACAACAACAGTGTGACCTCAGAGAAATCTGGGTGCACGGTTATTGGTTCAGACCTAAGCAATCTGAACTTAAAAGGGGACTTCATAAAAATGACGTCGGTAGAGAAGAGGACCTTCAAGCAAGCGATGACAAGAGGTGACTCTAGAGAAAAAAAAGCCAACGTTCAGTCAGGTGGGCAGTATTATTTGGATTTAGTAAGGGCACCATTCTCAAAAGAACAGTTGGTTCTTATCCAGGAGACCGTTATTGACGTGATGATAGAGGTCAGCGACAATAACGACAAATGAGTGTTTGAGGGCCTAGCAGACAGAAACGGATGGTTACTGTTCATATGCTCAAACGAGAATACGGCAACTTGGATGAGAAAACACATCGGCCTGATAACAAGGAAATGTTGTTTGGAGATGACACTCGTTGAGGAAGCAAATTTTCCAAAAACATATGTGGTCAGAGGCTACTTCCCACAAAGCACCGAGCTCACCAACGAAAAAGTTCTTGCGACCATTGGGGTGCAGAATGAATTGGCAGCCAAGAATTGGAAGGTGATCCAGAGGTCAACCGAAGGTGCGTCACTTCACCTGGTTATCGCGGTGGATGATGAATCACTGTCTGAACTGTCACAGTGCAAGGGGAAGATAGCCTATCGCTATGGACACGTGCGTCACATTTTAAAGAGCAACAAAGGCGAAGAGAAAGCCAGCGATAGCTCAAAAGAACAAACAACGCCGACAGTCGGGAGCAGTGCTGAAGGGCATGCTGGGGAGACAAGGTCCAACGAAGTGGAGGCCGACAAACCATCGACTAGCAAAGCCGCGCTAGAATGACAAAAACAAATCGCACGCGCAACAACAACAACAATAATACGCGATCCCGCAGTATGGCATGCGCCGAAAGCGCCTCAGCACCAAAAACCAAAAGCCAAGAATACTGGGGGTCATAGGGACCACAAAAATAAGGGTCCTAGGGGCGCGAGGCTCCAGAAACTCGCTGCGGAAAGCCGCCGCGAATGAGCACTCTTAAAGTGCTATAGGCGAACTTGCACCGTGCTAAAGGAGCATCGGCCACCCTGTGCAAGAGATTCGCCGCCGAAGACCAATCCATGGACTTAATACAAGAGCCAAGGACAATTGGGAGCCAAATCAAAGGTCTTTCAAACAAGGGATGCAAGTTGGTTTATTATCACTGTTCGCGGCCCAGAGTGGCGATTATGATTGATTATAATACTAACTATTTTCTCATTTCAGAATTCACTAATCAAGATCTAGTAGCCATCCTTGTTGAAGTCTCAACAGAGAAGGGGACGCAGGAAATTGTTTGTGCGTCCGCCTACTTTCCAGGTGACTCCAACATTATACCTCCTGTGGAGGTGCAGGGGCTTATTGGGCACTGCCAAGGTAACAATTTGCAGTACGTAATTGGCTGCAATGCAAACGCGCATCATCATGTCTGGGGAAGCTCGGCCATCAACAACAGGGGTGAGTTTCTCTTAACTTTTCTCTTAAGCAAAAACACAAACATTTGTAGTAAGGGTGCAAGACCAACCTTTATTAACGCGGTTAGAGAAGAGGTACTAGACCTAACTCTAACCAGTCCTTACATCGCCAATTTTGTCAGAAATTGGCATGTATCTGACGAACCCTCTCTGTCAGATCACTTGCATATAAGATTCGACCTACCAGGTGAATCTGAATTAAAAAATGAAGTCTTCAATCCAAAAAAACAAATTGGAGACTATATAGAGAATTATTAGAATCAAGATCCGACTCGGTGCCTACACGTATAAGTTCTGTTGGTGAACTCGAGGAGGCGGTGTATCGACTAAACGATATAATAATCTCAGCATATCATGAAAGCACTGTGGTCAAAACTCACAATGTGACTCGCAAGGTCCCATGGTGGAATGACAAGCTTGCAGATATGCGTAAAAAGATAAGAAAACTGTTCAATCATTGTAAACGCACGAAGGTGTGGGCCGACTATAGGGTCGCTCTGACAAATTACAACAAAGAACAAAGAAGATTCAAGCGTGCGTTTTGGAGAATATTTTGCGAAAGCATAGTCGAAACGCCAGAGAGTGCTACACTCCATACAGGTTTACGCAAAGAACACTCGAATGGTGTTGCAACTTTAAGAAGACCAGATGGGTCTTATACAATGAACTGGAGGGACACTTTAGAATACCTGCTTCAAGTGCACTTCCCGGGGTCAACTAGAGTGTCAATGACACTGGATCAGCTGGCATGCGACCAATGGGCCGTATTAGACAAAAGATCCTGGAGTTTGTCTGTAGTAATATTTACCCCAGACAACGTTAAATGGGCTGTTAGGTTCTTTAAACCATTCAATACACCAGGTGACGATAACATTTTTCCAGTCCTCTTGATAAGAGGACTGGATATAATGCTTGAATCACTTGTTGCTATTTTTAGGAACAGTTTCAGCAGGGAGTGCATACCATCCCTAAGGCGTAAAGTCAATGTGGTATTTATTCCAAAATGGGGCAAGAGGTCCAGCGAACTGCCTAAATCTTACAGACCTATCAGTCTCACGTCGTTTTTTCTAAAAACTATGGAAAGAATGGTGGATCTACATATTAGAGAAACGCTAGATAGAACAACACCTCTGCACCAATCTCAGTTTGCCTATACTAGAGGGAAATCCACGGATGGAGCGCTTCATTACCTTGTAACAAAGATAGAAAAAGCTCAATATTCCAAGGAAATTGCTTTATGTGCATTCTTAGATGTCGAGGACGCCTTTGATAATACCGGTTATGGCTCTATAGAGGGAGCTATGCTCTGCAAAAATATCGATAAACCCACTGTTGGTTGGGTTAAAACGATGCTAAAAAGTAGAGAAATTAGCTCATCTCTGGGAAATGAGGCCGTTTGTCTGTCAAGGCAATGAAAGGCTGTCCCCAAGGCGGTGTGTTGTGACCCCTTCTATGGCCTTTAGTTATTGACGATCTCTTAGTCAAACTACAAGGGTTAGGCTTCGAGGCAATTGGGTATGCTGACGATCTTGCTGTCATTATTAGTGGCAAGTTTCAAAGACCAGTATCCGACATTATGAATCAGGCTATAGCCTTCATCTCAGGATGGTGTCGCGCAGAGGGGTTATGCATGAATCCTAGCAAAACCATTCTCGTTCCTTTTACAAACATATAAAAATTGAACTTTGGTACAATAGCTGTTGAGGGAATCAATATAGATTATTCCGATGAGGTCAAATATCTAGGTGTAGTTCTGGATAAGCGACTGAATTGGAACTCTCACCTACACTCGGTGATAAACAAAGCCACAAGAGCAATGTGGGCATGTCGAAGTCTCTTTGGTAGAACATGGGGTCTAGACTCAAAAATTATACACTGGATGTATGTAATGATGGTTAGACCAATCATATCCCTTATGTGTTAGACCAATCACATCCCTTGTGTGGTGGACCAAGACAACAAAAGAATCTGGTAAGAAAATACTTACAAGATTTCAAAGGCAGGCTTGCGTGGCAATCACCGGTGCAATGCGAAACTGCCCAACCGCTGCTATTGAGGCCATAATAGGACTATCCCCACTTCACGCATTCGTGAAAAAATGTGCTGCTAGAAGCGCATTAAAGATGAAGATCTTGTCTAGACAAGAACCTCATGACTATGGTCATTTCAATATTTTAAATAACATACCAGATTAAAACATAATCTGCTCAATAACGGACTATATGATTCCAAAACAACAGTTTGATCGTAATTTTGAGATTATTATCTCAGACCGTGATGAATGGAAAAGTCTAGAATGGTTCACAGACGGTTCAAAAACAAACACCGGAGTCGGTGCAGGGGTATATGGACCAAATACCAAAAACTCAGAACCAATGGGCAGGTGGCCTAGCGTATTCCAGGCTGAAATTCAAGCAATCTCAATCTGTGCGAGGACAAATCTGAAAACGGGTATCAATGGCGCACACATAGATATCTATTCAGATAGTCAAGCTGCATTACAGGCATTAGCTTCATATTCTTTAGAATCGAAAAGGGTGGAAGAATGCTTCAACAACCTACAATCTCTAGGGGCCACAAATAAGGTTGCAATTTGCTGGGTCCTGGGTCACTCGGGGATTGAAGGAAACGAAATTTCTGACGAGCTGGCTAGGGCCGGTTCCGCAGCAAGCCTCATAGGTCCGGAGTCATACTGTGTATCAACTGGGCGGAGGCTAAATCCAGGGTAGATAACTGGGAACATAGTCTCAGAATGTCACATTGGGAAGGGGTAGAGGGGCTTCGCCAAGCCAAAAGACTGGTAAGGCCATTCACCCACAATAAAGAATGTGTGCAAAGCAGACATAGGAAAAATAGTAGGTTTGCTAGCAGGTCATTATTACCTGAAATATCACCTGACTAGAATCCACATTCTTGATGATACGGAGTGCCGGCTCTGTCTAGAAGAAGATGACACCACGGAACACATACTGTGCGACTGCATTGCGTTGGCAAGAACCAGAATGAATATATTCCACCGCGACCAGTTGGCTCGGGAGGAATTAAAGAATGCTCCGGTTATGGACATTCTCAAACTGCATTACGGAAGAAACGCCGGTACTAAACATATAGGGCATAGTGGATCGGACAATTGTGATCACATGGATCATAGATAACAAATGTAGTATGACACAAAAGATCTTTTAGGTCGCAGTGTCGGCCATTGGGCAAACTACTAAAGCTAAATTATTATTATTATCCTCTGGATCAAATTTTTCAATGTTGGTTTGATACGAAAAAATTTGTTTAAAATATGATTCGAGTCTTCCCAAACGGCATTTCAACTTAGTAGATGAGAGAGCCTTCCATTCCCCCCTTTCCATTTGCTTCAATAATATTTTTGATGCGAGTTATATTTTTCCGAGTGGTACTCCGCTGATGCTTATAATCCAGCGAAATAGTAATGAGCGAAAACAACGATAGAAAGCCGTTAAAAAATATAAGCAGAGGTGAGATAAGCAGATCAGTGAAACGGTGCTTCAGTTTGCGACTATTAAAAAGCGAGAGCGAAAATGAGGTTAATGCACAAAGTGAAGCAAGTGTATCGTAAATTGAGAGCAGGCACACGAAAAGGAAAATGCGCCGACGTTCTGCTTTGCTGGAATCGACGATGGTTTTGCGTTGTGAGAAGAGTTGGTTCCCAAATAAATGAAATTTGTGATATCGTAAGTTAGCTTCCAGAAAATTAGGTTGACCTTTATGGGGTAATGCGTTTTCAAAAATTGGAATGCGATTAAATATTTATTACTAAATGCACAGTTTGATGAATGTATACTCCCTGTTGAGACAGCATGTATATATTTTCTGGAACACTGGTGACTGCGATGGCTGAGACACTGATGATAGCATGAAATTAATGATCACGTTGCCCGAGCCGCGAGTCGCGAAACCGAAATTTTGAGATTTATGAAAATAAATTTTACCGCCCTAACTACAGTTAGTGAGAAATCACGTTTTTGCTTCTAAGTATGTTGGAATGCAATTTTTTTTCTTATTTCCACTACCACAGATTTTTATTTAAATAATTAATTGCTCAAGTCCCAGCTCGGGCGGTAAAATGTTTAATAAGAAGAGTTTTTTTTATTTTCAAAGGAATAAAAACCTACTATTATTGAATTTTATTAATCCCGCTGATATATGTAAGGGGCGAGCAAAAGCACGGTGCAAAGTAATTAACTAGAAACACAAATTCGTAGCGGCGGTATCGAAAAACGAGACGATGTATGAACGATGATGAGAATGCACCAAGCAAGAGAGCGAGCAAATTTATCTTACAATTTATTAACGTATAACAATAAATTTTATTTTTAAATATTGTTTGTATTTTAAATTATTAATTATGTTTATGTTCCTTATTTCCACTGTCTTGGTTTTATAGACTCAATTTGGTACATTTTTTATTGATTTATTTCATTGCTTAGGAATTGTAGGTATTTAAAATAAATATGTATCTATTTAAAAATAGATTATGAATTCAAAATAAAAAATTAAAGAATTAATTTGGGTGAGGTGCATTTTATTAATATAATAAGACGCAACAGCAATGTGATGTAATTAATTGCCGAATAAAACAGCAGTAAAAAAAAGTGTATTTATATATTTTCAGCACATCCATTTATGGATATTGTTACTTACGCTGTATCTGGCATTTCCAGACGAACCTTTCGCTTCACTTTTCCCTCTTTTATTTTTATTCTGCTCTATTAAGAGTGCAAAATTTACCACCGAACAGATGATTTCGTTTTCCGATTGTAAATTATTTTTAAATAACTTCAGATTTATTTGACGGCTAAAACAGTTGTCTGGACCTTAAGTCGCACTTGATTTTAATTTCGGTTCCACATGCCTATTCCGATCGATTTACAGAACACCGAGCGAAATCGAATTCTTTTTTAACCCGAAAATGGAAAACGAAACGAATTATTTTTCAGAACAGGCCTGATTGTAACGACCCATCTTAATATAGAGGAGTTACTATGGGGTCGCGTTTCTCATTTCTATTTAGAGGCACTGGTGGGCGATGACCTCTCTTCTCAGAACTGCCGAAAGCCCTTATATAGTTAAATACAACTGCACTCCAGGCGCCTCTCTCATTGCCAGTGACGATTCCTCTTGCTGTTGTAAAATAATGTAAAATTTCGAAAATTTTTTCCGCAGGATGGGTGAAACCCGATTTTTTATGTGGAAGAGTTTCGCGAATTTCGAAAATTTTTCTAAGCAAAAGAAGTATTTTTCGCCCGGGGTTTTGAAAATATCAACGTGCTCTATTTCATAAGGGTACCTAGGAAACGGCTTATCTATCAACGGTGGTACCGGGTTTTTTTTTCAATTCATATTTATTGTAACAACTCATATAGAGACTAACAATAAGTTAATATATCTTAAAACTAGACAACAATGTATCACTGCTCCTTACCACTGCAGGTAGAAGATATTAGTGAACACTTATTATTTTAGAAAAACAATAAAAATAAAAGTAATTAGAGAAATTTGTAATGATGGCTTATTTAATAATAGTTAATATAGTTTGCTCTCTTCAAGCGGGCCGTGGGCTTGTTTGTAGTAAATTCCTAACTAGTATATTGGGGTGGTTCGATAATTTTAGTTGGTACTCCTGTTTGACATCTGAATCCCTCTGACCTATTAGGGGTACAACTAGATCTGGGAGAATGTTTCGGTTTTTTATGAACCAAGGTAATGCGCGTATTTTTTAAAGGACACATGCGATTGCTTAGTAAAATGAGTTTCAGCAATTTAGCATATATCAATATCTTCGTTGTTAAGCACGACTTCCAGCTCATTTTTGTGTTTGGGTAAACCATTTGCATTCCATAAAATCAGTTTTAGACAATCAGTCATAATTTAAAAATTGCATGTTGTGCTCCAGGGCTCCCAAGCCCAATTCCAATGCTTTGAACATTTTTTTCTGGCGGTAAAGCTTTGCCAAGATTATTGACAGCGCATCGGTGGTTTGTGGGGTAAAAGTAGGAGCAGAGCCTTTCGTTATTTGAGCATAGCTTGCTGCTTTAGTACTCGTAGATGGTCCAATTTTGGTGGGGACATTTTTTGACGCAGCAAATTGATTATTATCGCGATCCTTCGTTTTAACAAAAGTTGTCTTCTTCGATCTGATTTTTTGTAAATCTTTCGCAATTACACAGCCACGATAATTTGCAACAATTGCAGCATTTGGGTTTATCAGCTATTGGCTTTTGGCACTCTGAAGATATATGTTTGCCAGCATATTTGAAGCATCGTGGAGGTTTCCCACATTTTTTTTTTTTGTGGCCGAATGATTGGCAACTTTTACACTGGGGAATTAAGTTAGATGATTTTATTGGTTCAATCTTTACAATTGTATTTAAAATGTTTTTGATTTCGTGAATTTTCTTCACATCTTCAGAAGAGTCGAATGTCAGAACGAACATATCAAGCGGCTTCGTCTTCCATTTAAGTTTGTTAATAGCACTAATTACTTTGAGGCCTTGATTATTCAAATCACTTATAATGGATTCCTGGTCACACGAATGGTGCAGATTTTTTACCATTACTTTTATTGGCCTGGTTTGCTTGTCTTCATAGCTGAACCAACTTTCATTAGTTAACAACTTCGTAACAGCCCGATAGTCAGAAGAGTGAAAAGTTATTACCTGTATGCACCATTATTAATAAGTTTCACAAAGAACTTGTTTTTTATATATAAGTAATTCCTTAAAATCATTTGTACTGTTGACAACAATTGGAGGAGGTCGAGCTATTTTACTAGTAGTAACAGTCACTTTCACTTCAAACTGTAGATCCACTTTGTGTGATCGCTTCCGGAGAGGTCTCTGCCTTCCGTTTTTTGGTTTCTTTTCTTTTTGAGGAACCAGTCCGTCTCTCTGGTTAGTTCATCCTCATCAGTCTCATACTTTTTTTCGTTATTAATAATTTTTGTGTTGATATAATTTTCGGTTGATTTAAGTTTTACATTCTCACTTTTGAGTACAGATAACTCGTTTTGTAACAATGAGCATAATTTTTCTAAGTTTTGGATCTCTTCGAGCAATTCTGTGTTTTGCGAATCAAGATTTAGTATTTTTTCTTTGGAATACAGTTTCCATCCCCCCCCCCCCCCCCCCCCCCGGGGGTGTTTTTAAGTTACTCATTTTAGTTTAAAATTCTAGCAATGTGGCAGCACAGTTTAATATAGTGTCGATAATGCAGTTCATCATTGACAAATGGTTGTCATATGCTTATCGCGGTTTGTTTACACACGAGCCTTGGAAATTTCGGCACTTTTGTTTTTGTAATTGAGTGATTTTATTCGGTTTTAGAACTAGTTTGGCGCGCTTTTCCTTGCGAACTCAGTCAAACGTTCACAATTTTTTCGATGCAAACACCACAAAAATTTCACACCGAACACTATGCAAATGACGAATCAGCGATGGCCTGAGACGAACCCCAGTGCCAAAAGTCGGAGCAAATTGCGGATAATACTTTAAGAAGAATAGAATTTCTATGAGCTTAGAGTAAACACGTCCGTTTAGCATAGAGTTTTTTCTCTCCAAAAAGCATCATATTGGATTTTTGTATCAGCATCTCGAACCAAACGACGCTCAAGTGACGTAATTTCCTCAGTGCAGTACCATGTGAAGTGTCTAGAGACGAAGGGTTATCTTTAAATGGTCGTACAACAATTCTTCCCTCTGAACTCCGAAATACGGTTTGTGAGTAAAATATTTTACAACTAATTTGCTCATCGGTCCAACGGTTGTTTGGAGTCTCAACTGCATCCAAATTCCACATTTATTCCAATTGTTTGTCAATTGCGTCTTCATAAGAAAGTAAGCAAGTTGGTAGCAGAGGTGAGACATAAGGAGCTGTGTAACGACCAGAAACGACCCAACCCAACAATGTTTTCTGAAGGGTGGGCAGATTGTTACCAAGTTTAATCTGGCCGACAGATAAAATATCGAAAAATGTTTCAGTTCCTGGCAATAACTCTATACGTGTAGTTTTGAAAAAATGCTCATCAGCCAGTAATCAATTTCCGATTCAGGCTGATACGAAATATGAGATGTTATACAAAATGAAAGAGGCAATTCCAAGTTAGTAAAGCGAGATTTCATAGAAGTCGATATTTTTTGTTTAATAATGAGATGTGAATTTCCAATGCTTAGAATTTTGATAGAATGCTTTTCCCTCAACAAATTTTTCGGTTACAAAGTGAACTTGAGAACAAGAGTCTAAAAATGCTCGGCCCATGTGATAATAACCAGATGTATCATGAACAAGTACAACAGCAGTGGCTACTTGATCTAACGAACATTTTTCCATGTGTTTATGAACAGCAGCAGCGGCATTTGCTTCAGTTTGTGCACCACGCGCAGACTGCTGTGGCGACGATGATGGCTATGATGACGATGAAAGGAAAGTGTTGGATTGATTACGATGCAGGAGAGTGTGGTGTAATCGTGACTAACTTGATGATTTTCAACAAAACAATTTATACATAAACCAAGGCGTTCAAATATTATTGTCAAAACGTTCCGGAACTTCCATATTTTTAAAATGAGGTCAGTTGTTAATTGTCAAACACAACAAGCACGAACACTTTGTACAAGAAAAAGAATATCCATGTCGATGAGATTTACTTGTATTTCTGTTCAAAGGTACTTTATTTTCAGAATGATGAACCTGAATTGTATTTGTATTAGTAGATTCTAAAAATTGGCAACGCCTTTCTAAGCAATCCTTCCATTTCCTTTGAGTGTCCTCATCAACCTTTTCCATGACTAAATATATCAGCATTGCATTTGATATATCCTTATCACTACTCAAAGAAGAAAGCAAACTATATAGTGCCGAAACATTATCAATAAGACTTCTAAGTTGACCACAATTTTGTTTAAGAACTGATGGAAATTGAAATAAACTTTTAATGTTTTCCATGAAAAGTAATGTGCTATTATCATAGCGGGCTTTGAGCCTTTCAAGCGCCTTTGGATAATTTTCATTTGATATTTGAAAGGCTTTGAAAGTTTCTAAAGCTTGGCCTTGGAGACAATTACGCAAATGGTTTAATTTTTCAATATTAGATAAACCACGCTCACGATCAATAATTTGGTTAAAAGATGTTATGAAGTTTTGGTCCTCTGAGTACTTTCCATAAAAAATAGGGAACTTCAACGAATGTAGTAGTTGAGACAGGGAATGTAAAAGCTGTGTCTGAAAACGTGTTGTTGTGCAATTCTTCCCCTATCTGTGATTGTATCGACAATTTGACTGATAATAATAGATCCTCAAGTTCACCACGATCATTATCCTCTGGATCAAATTTTAAATATTGGTTTGATACGAAAAAATTTGTTTAAAATATGATTCGAGTCTTCCCAAATGGCATTTCAACTTAGTAGATGAGAGAACCTTCCCTTCCCCCTTTCAATTTGCTTCAATAATATTTTTGATGCGAGTTATATTTTTCCGAGTGGTACTCCGCTGATGCTTATAATCCAGCGAAATAGTAATGAGCGAAAACAACGATAAAAAGGCGTTAAATAATATAAGCTAACGGCAGAGGTGAGATAAGCAGAGCAGTGAAACGCTGCTTCAGTTTGCGACTATTAAAAAGCGAGAGCGAAAATGAGGTTAATTCACAAAGTGAAACAAGTGTATCGTAAATGGAGAGCAGGCACACGAAAAGGAAAATGCGCCGACGTTCTGCTTTGCTGGAATCGACGATGGTTTTGCATTGTGAGAAGAGTAGGTTCCCAAATAAATGAAATTTGTGATATCGTAAGTTAGCGTCCAGAAAATTAGGTTGACCTTTATGGGGTAATGCGTTTTCAAAAATTGGAATGCGATTAAATATTTATTACTAAATGCACAGTTTGATGAATGTATACTCCCTGTTGAGACAGCATGTATATATTTTCTGGAGCAATGGTGACTGCGATGGCTGAGACACTGATGATAGCATGAAATTAATGATCACGTTGCCCGAGCCGCGAGTCGCGACACCGAACTTCTTACCCGAAATTTTGAAATTTATGAAAATAAATTTTACCGCCCTAACTACAGTTAGTGAGAAATCACGTCTTTGCTTCTAAGTATGTTGGAATGCAATTTTTTTTCTTATTTCTACTAGCACAGATTTTTATTTAAATAATTAATTGCTCAAGTCCCAGCTCGGGCGGTAAAATGTTTAATAAGAAGAGTTTTTCTTATTTTCAAAGGAATAAAAATCTACTATTATTGAATTGGCGGTATCGAAAAACGAGACGATGTATGAACGATGATGAGAATGCAGCAAGCAAGAGAGCGAGCAAATTTATCTTACAATTTATTGACGTATAACAATAAATTTTATTTTTAAATATTGTTTGTATTTTAAATTATTAATTATGTTTATATTCCTTATTTCCACTGTCTTGGTTTTATAGACTCAATTTGGTACATTTTCTATTGATTTATTTCATTGCTTAGGAATTGTAGGTATTTAAAATAAATATGTATTTAAAAATAGAGTATGTATTTAAAATAAAAAATTAAAGAATTAATTTGTGTGAGGTCTGAGGGCATTTTATTAATATAGTAAGACGCAACAGCAATGTGATGTAATTAATTGCCGAATAAAACAGCAGTAAAAAAAGTGTATTTATATATTTTCAGCACATCCATTTATGGATATTGTTCCTTACGCTGTATCTGGGATTTCCAGACGAACCTTCCGCTTCACTTTTCCCTCTTTTATTTTTATTCTGCTCTATTAAGAGTGCAAAATTTACCATGATGATTTCGTTTTGCGATTGTAAATTATTTTTAAATAACTTCAGATTTATTTGACGGCTAAAACAGTTGTCTGGACCTTAAGTCGCACTTGATTTCAATTTCGGTTCCACATGCCTATTCCGATCGATTTACAGAACACCGAGCGAAATCGAATTCTTTTTTAACCCGAAAATGGAAAACGAAACGAATTATTTTTCAGAACAGGCCTGATTGTAACGATCCATCGTAATATAGAGGAGTTACTATGGGGTCGCGTTTCTCATTTCTCTTTAGAGGCACTGGTGGGCGATGACCTCTCTTCTCAGAACTGCCGAAAGCCCTTATATAGTTAAATACAACTGCACTCCAGGCGCCTCTCTCATTGCCAGTGACGATTCCTCTTGCTGTTGTAAAATAATGTAAAATTTCGAAAATTTTTTCCGCAGGATGGGTGAAACCCGATTTTTTATGTGGAAGAGTTTCGCGAATTTCGAAAATTTTTCTAAGCAAAAGACGTATTTTTCGCCCGGGGTTTTGAAAATATCAACGTGCTCTATTTCATAAGGGTACCTAGGAAACGGCTTATCTATCAACGGTGGTACCGGATTTTTTTTTTCAATTCATATTTATTGTAACAACTCATATAGAGACTAACAATAAGTTAATATATCTTAAAACTAGACAACAATGTATCACTGCTCCTTACCACTGCAGGTAGAAGATATTAGTGAACACTTATTATTTTAGAAAAACAATAAAAATAAAAGTAATTAGAGAAATTTGTAATGATGGCTTATTTAATAATAGTTAATATAGTTTGCTCTCTTCAAGCGGGCCGTGGGCTTGTTTGTAGTAAATTCCTAACTAGTATATTGGGGTGGTTCGATAATTTTAGTTGGTACTCCTGTTTGACATCTGAATCCCTCTGACCTATTAGGGGTACAACTAGATCTGGGAGAATGTTTCGGTTTTTTATGAACCAAGGTAATGCGCGTATTTTTTAAAGGACACATGCGATTGCTTAGTAAAATGAGTTTCAGCAATTTAGCATATATCAATATCTTCGTTGTTAAGCACGACTTCCAGCTCATTTTTGTGTTTGGGTAAACCATTTGCATTCCATAAAATCAGTTTTAGACAATCAGTCATAATTTAAAAATTGCATGTTGTGCTCCAGGGCTCCCAAGCCCAATTCCAATGCTTTGAACATTTTTTCCTGGCGGTAAAGCTTTGCCAAGATTATTGACAGCGCATCGGTGGTTTGTGGGGTAAAAGTAGGAGCAGAGCCTTTCGTTATTTGAGCATAGCTTGCTGCTTTAGTACTCGTAGATGGTCCAATTTTGGTGGGGACATTTTTTGACGAAGCAAATTGATTATTATCGCGATCCTTCGTTTTAACAAAAGTTGTCTTCTCCGATCTGATTTTTTGTAAATCTTTCGCAATTACACAGCCACGATAATTTGCAACAATTGCAGCATTTGGGTTTATCAGCTATGGCTTTTGGCACTCTGAAGATATATGTTTGCCAGCATATTTGAAGCATCGTGGAGGTTTCCCACAGAATTTATTTTGTGGCCGAATGATTGGCAACTTTTACACTGGGGAATTAAGTTAGATGATTTTATTGGTTCAATCTTTACAATTGTATTTAAAATGTTTTTGATTTCGTGAATTTTCTTCACATCTTCAGAAGAGTCGAATGTCAGAACGAACATATCAAGCGGCTTCGTCTTCCATTTAAGTTTGTTAATAGCACTAATTACTTTGAGGCCTTGATTATTCAAATCACTTATAATGGATTCCTGGTCACACGAATGGTGCAGATTTTTTACCATTACTTTTATTGGCCTGGTTTGCTTGTCTTCATAGCTGAACCAACTTTCATTAGTTAACAACTTCGTAACAGCCCGATAGTCAGAAGAGTGAAAAGTTATTACCTGTATGCACCATTATAAATAAGTTTCACAAAGAACTTGTTTTTTATATATAAGTAATTCCTTAAAATCATTTGTACTGTTGACAACAATTGGAGGAGGTCGAGCTATTTTACTAGTAGTAACAGTCACTTTCACTTCAAACTGTAGATCCACTTTGTGTGATCGCTTCCGGAGAGGTCTCTGCCTTCCGTTTTTTTGGTTTCTTTTCTTTTTGAGGATCCAGTCATACTTTTTTTCGTTATTAATAATTTTTGTGTTGGTATAATTTTCGGTTGATTTAAGTTTTACATTCTCACTTTTGAGTACAGATAACTCGTTTTGTAACAATGAGCATAATTTTTCTAAGTTTTGGATCTCTTCGAGCAATTCTGTGTTTTGCAATTCAAGATTTAGTATTTTTTCTTTGGAATACAGTTTACACCCCCCCCTCCCCCTGGTGGTGTTTTTAAGTTACTCATTTTAGTTTAGAATTCTAGCAATGTGGCAGCACAGTTTAATATAGTGTCGATAAGGCACTTCAGCATTGACAAATAGTTGTCATATGCTTATCGCGGTTTGTTTACACAGGAAATTTCGGCACTTTTGTTTTTGTAATTGAGTGATTTTATTCGGTTTTAGAACTAGTTTGGCGCGCTTTTCCTTGCGAACTCAGCCAAAGGTTCACAATCTTTTCGATGCAAACACCACAAAAATTTCACACCGAACACTACGCAAATGACGAATCAGCGATGGCCTGAGACGAACCCCAGTGCCAAAAGTCGAAGCAAATTGCGGATAATACTTTAAGAAGAATAGAATTTCTAAGAGCTTAGGGTAAACACGTCCGTTTAGCATAGAGTTTTTTCTCTCCAAATAGCATCATATTGGATTTTTGTATCAGCATCTCGAACCAAACGACGCTCAAGTGACGTAAATTTCCTCAGTGCAGTACCATGTGAAGTGTCTAGAGACGAAGGGTTATCTTTAAAAGGTCGTACAACAATTCTTCCCTCTGAACTCCGAAATACGGTTTGTGAGTAAAATATTTTACAACCAATTTGCTCATCGGTCCAACGGTTGTTTGGAGTCTCAACTGCATCCAAATTCCACATTTATTTCAATTGTTTGTCAATTGCATCTTCATAAGAAAGTAAGCAAGTTGGTAGCAGAGGTGAGACATAAGGAGCTGTATAACGACCTGAAACGACCCAACCCAACAATGTTTTCTGAAGGGTGGGGGGCAGATTGTTACCAAGTTTAATCTGGCCGACAGATAAAATTTCGAAAAATGTTTCAGTTCCTAGCAATAACTCTATGCGTGTAGTTTTGAAAAAATGCTCATCAGCCAGTAATCAATTTCCGATTCAGGCTGATACGAAATATGAGATATTATACAAAATGAAAGAGGCAATTCCAAGTTAGTAAAGCGAGATTTCATAGAAGTCGATATTTTTTGTTTAATAATGAGATGTGAATTTCCAATGCTTAGAATTTTGATAGAATGCTTTTCCCTCAACAAATTTTTCGGTTACAAAGTGAACTTGAGAACAAGAGTGTAAAAATTCTCGGCCCATGTGATAATAACCAGATGTATCATGAACAAGTACAACAGCAGTGGCTAGAATAACTTGATCTAACGAACATTTTTCCATGTGTGTATAAACAGCAGCAGCGGCATTTGCTTCAGTTTGTGCACCACGCGCAGACTGCTGTGGCGACGATGATGGCTATGATGACGATGAAAGGGAAGTGTTGGATTGATTACGATGCAGGAGAGTGTGGTGTAATCGTGACTAACTTGATGATTTTCAACAAAACAATTTATACATAAACCAAGGCGTTCAAATATTATTGTCAAAACGTTCCGGAACTTCCATATTTTTAAAATGAGGTCAGTTGTTAATTGTCAAACACAACAAGCACGAACACTTTGTACAAGAAAAAGAATATCCATGTCGATGAGATTTACTTGTGTTTCTGTTCAAAGGTACTTTATTTTCAGAATGATGAACCTGAATTGTATTTGTATTAGTAGATTCTAAAAATTGGCAACGCCTTTCTAAGGAATCCTTCCATTTCCTTTGAGTGTCCTCATCGACCTTTTCCATGACTAAATATATCAGCTTTGCATTTGATATATCCTTATCACTACTCAAAGAAGAAAGCAAACTATATAGTGCCGAAACATTATCAATAAGACTTCTAAGTTGACCAACATTTTGTTTAAGAACTGATGGAAATTGAAATAAAGTTTTAATGTTTTCCATGAAAAGTAATGTGCTATTATCATAGCGGGCTTTGAGCCTTTCAAGCGCCTTTGGATAATTTTCATTTGATATTTGAAAGGCTTTGAAAGTTTCTAAAGCTTGGCCTTGGAGACAATTACGCAAATGGTTTAATTTTTCAATATTAGATAAACCACGCTCACGATCAATAATTTGGTTAAAAGATGTTAGGAAGTTTTGGTCCTTAGAGTACTTTCCATAAAAAATAGGGAACTTCAACGAAGGTAGTAGTTGAGACAGGGAATGTAAAAGCTGTATCTGAAAATGTGTTGTTGTGCAATTCTTTCCCTATCTGTGATTGTATCAACAGTTTGACTGATACGTATAGATCCCCAAGTTCACCACGATCATTATCCTCTGGATCAAATTTTTCAATATTGGTTTGATACAAAAAATTTGTTTAAAATATAATTCGAGTCTTCCCAAACGGCATTTCAGCTTAGTAGATGAGAGAACCTTCCCTTCCCCCTTTCCATTTGCTTCAATAATATTTTTGATGCGAGTTATATTTTTTCGAGTGGTACTCCGCTGATGCTTATAATCCAGCGAAATTGTAATGAGCGAAAACAACGATAGAAAGCCGTTAAAAAATATAAGCAGAGGTGAGATAAGCAGATCAGTGAAACGGTGCTTCAGTTTGCGACTATTAAAAAGCGAGAGCGAAAATGAGGTTAATGCACAAAGTCGCGAAACCGCACTTCTTACCCGAAATTTTGAGATTTATGAAAATAAATTTTACCGCCCTAACTACAGTTAGTGAGAAATCACGTTTTTGCTTCTAAGTATGTTGGAATGCAATTTTTTTCTTATTTCCACTAGCACAGATTTTTATTTAAATAATTAATTGCTCAAGTCCCAGCTCGGGCGGTAAAATGTTTAATAAGAAGAGTTTTTCTTATTTTCAAAGGAATAAAAATCTACTATTATTGAATTTTATTAATCCCGCTGATATATGTAAGGGGCGAGCAAAAGCACGGTGCAAAGTAATTGACTAGAAACACAATTTCGTAGCGGCGGTATCGAAAAACGAGACGATGTATGAACGATGATGAGAATGCAGCAAGCAAGAGAGCGAGCAAATTTATCTTACAATTTATTAACGTATAACAATAAATTTTATTTTTAAATATTGTTTGTATTTAAAATTATTAATTATGTTTATGTTCATTATCTCCACTGTCTTGGTTTTATAGACTCAATTTGATACATTTTCTATTGATTTATTTCATTGCTTAGGAATTGTAGGTATTTAAAATAAATATGTATTTAAAAATAGAGTATGTATTTAAAATAAAAAATTAAAGAATTAATTTGTGTGAGGTCTGAGGGCATTTTATTAATATTGTTAAACTAAAATTAACAGCTGAATTTCAACAACGGTTCTTGTACCGAGTTGATTATAAACTTGATACCAGGCACGTAAACCTTGGTATCGTTGAAAAAGGACCTAATGTCAACAGCGGTGCTTGTACCGAGTTGATGGTGGGTTTGACAACAGACACATCAACCTTTGTGTCGGAGAAGGAAAATCAATCAATGTTAAGTTAAAGTGAAAAGACTCACAGTTAACTCTTACTGATTGACTGACTTTTGGATGTGCCAATCGTGGGTATTTATTCATTTTTCTATATACATATATTACATATAATTTGGCTATACATATTAGGTATTATTGAATTGACAGCATAACCATGAAATGTGCATTATTGACAAATTTGCAAGCTGGCCTTGAATTGAGTTTTTCAGCGTATTGCACTTGATATCATGTTTCATCCAGTGCAATGCCTTCGCTGATGTAGTATATAATGGAGTTTTTGTCAACAATGCAAATTCCATCGTTAAGCTGGCAAGGTTTGCTTAACACAAGCCTAATTGTATGCAAAAGAAGATGTTATGCATTAAAAGTTTGAATGTTGCATACCTCCCAATGAGGTTTGCACATCAACTGTTAATGCAATTAACATTTCTCCCGCGCGCTGAGCACAGCTGGCCACAGGTTTTAGTTTACAATTTGGTTGAGTGTTGTTGTTAAACAAATTGATTTCGCAGGAACACATCTCAACCTCATAGCTGTACCGGATTGGCACATTTGAACATAGGTATTCATTTTGATTGATTCGCTCACATGATGCAAAGTCGTCGGAGCTAATTCGGAGGTATTGATCGCGAGCAGCATTTGTGGCCAGAAAGGTGGTGCATGTATCAATTGCCACCATAGTGTTGTTGATCCAATTTGGTACCGAAATGTGCAGAAAGAGTTCAAATCGGTCATGTTCGGAGTTGACGTAGAGTGCTGGTACCGTTGAACAGCGTTGATGCTTCTGTCCAATCTGGTTTCAGATCGTAGTATACGAGCAAGTTCCATTCCGTAGATGAATTAGCAACTGATCCTATATTTTCGAAGTGGATGCCAAGTTTTGAACCAAAACGATTAACTTGCACTGGAGATCCCAATATTATTGGTAACATCATTATTGTGAGTAGCAATGCCAAGCCATTAGTGATTGCTGGTATTATTCTTCTCCTTTTTGGCACTGGTTGCTTTTCTGGATCTACTTCGATGTCGTCATGATCTGCCGAGAATAATGGTGCCAGTCTTTGAATTGCTCTTTTAAATATGCCCCTTTGTGTTTTTACGTCGCACACTCTTACTAAGCCATCGTCACCCTTGTATACCTTAACAATTCGCCCTAGAGGCCATTGGAATACTGGTAAGTTATCTTCTTTGACGATTACCATAGTATTTGGCTCTATAGTGCTGGTTGGACCCTTCCATTTGTGTCGTTGCTGAAGTTGGTGAAGGTACTCGTGTGACCAACGTTTCCAGAACTCGTATTTAAGATGTGTCACCAATTTCCACCTAGTTTGTAGGGATACCTTGGATTCTGACATGTTCCTATCTATCTGTGAAGTTAACGGTTCGCCTATCAAGAAGTGTCCCGGAGTTAGCGCTGTTAGGTCATCTGGATCTGTTGACATTGGGGTAAGCGGTCGAGAATTCAAAATTCCCTCGATCTCCACGACGATGGTTTCGAGTTCTTCGTAGGTCAGCGATGCCGTCGATACACTTCGTAGTAGCAAATGCTTGGCGGATTTAACCGCTGCTTCCCATAATCCTCCAAAATGTGGAGCTCTAGGAGGAATAAATTTGAAGTTTATTCCACGGTCGCTGCATGATCTCGTGATATTTTCTCGTGAGGTGTTTGAGAAGATGACCTCGTTTAGCTCCTTCAGATTGTTACTTGCGCCGACGAAATTGGTTGCGTTGTCACAATAGATAGTGTCATACCGTCCGCGGCGAGACGTGAAGCGTTTCAGCGCTCCGATAAATGCTTCGGTCGTCAATTCGGTTACAACCTCTAGGTGAACTGCCTTTGTTGCGAAACAGGAAAATACTGCGATGTAAGCCTTGTGTGGCTTCTTTCCACGAATTTTATAGTGCACCCAAAATGGTCCGCAATAATCCACTCCACTATGGACAAACGGTCGAGCTGGAGTGACTCTGGTTGCTGGCAAATTTCCCATCACTTGAGTGAATAACTTAGGCTCTGGTGCAGCGCACGCAATTTTGCACAACGTTTCGGGCCATTATTTTTCCTTTTATTATCCAAAATCGTTGTCTTAACGCTGATAGCAAACCTTGTGGACCACAATGCAAATTATTCTCATGCATCATGACGAGAATCATTCTGGAGATATGGTCGTTGTATGGCAGCAACATGGGATGTTTTGCGTAATAGCTCAAGTTAGATGCCTCTAGCCGTCCTCCAACCCTTAGGATACCTTGGTCATCAAGAAACGGTGACAAATTGCTGATATCGCTAGTGTTATTGACAGTTGAGTGACACTCTAAGCTTTTAATGTCATCGTAAAAGGCTCTTCCTTGGGTATCCTTGACAATCAATGTCAATGATGCCTCCATTTCCTCAGCTGTTGGTGCTATTGTAGGGTGGGACACCTTGTTTCTTAATACTTTCACATAACGAATGACATATGCTACAATTCTTTGCAGGCATCGAAATGAGTTCCTGTGATTGATTTCTTCCCAGAAAGTTGTTGTTTCTTTCGAATTGAGTGTTAGAGCTGCACTCGTCTGCCGCCTGAGTTCCAAGGCACATTGTTCTCGCGGAGGTTGAAGTGGCCAAATTGTCATAGATCCGTGCAGGAACTTAGGTCCATATAGCCAAAACAGGTTGTCTACCAATTTAGCTGCTGTCACGCCTCTTGATACCAGATCTGCGGGATTGTCTTGGGACGGCACGTGACGCCATTGTTGTGGATTAGTTTCTTGCTGAATAGCCGAAATTCGGTTTGCCACGAATGTGTGGTAGTGTGCTGATTCTGCATTTATCCATCCCAGCACCGCTGTGGAATCAGACCAAAAATGCGTTGTAACGCTTTTGAAGAATGGGCTTTCATGGAGCTTCTGCATCAATTCCACGGCGACCTTAGCAGCGCACAATTCCAGTCTTGGTAATGTTACTTGCTTTGTTGGAGCTACTCGTGATTTCGCGCATAGGTTGCGAACGATTATCTGGTTTTGGGAATCTTGTGTTCGCATGTATGCTACCGCTCCATAGGCACGTTCTGATGCGTCAGCGAAAATGTGTACTTGGGGGTCCTTGGGTACTGTGCGACCGAAGACGTGGCGTGGCACGCTGATGCTTTCTAACTTCTGCAAGTCCTTTTTGAAGGTTAGCCATGTTTTGTGAAGTGGTGCTGGAAGTTCCGTGTCCCAGTCTATTTTAAGTTTCCATAGTTGTTGAAGGAATACTTTTGCTGTGGTCGTAACTGGCGCGACGAAGCCAAGGGGATCGAAAATACGTGAAATATCTGCCAAGGCTGAACGCTTTGTTATCCTACCGGATTCTACTACACCAACCTTGACCTTAAAGTCATCATTAGAAGGGCTCCAAATCAATCCCATTGTTTTGATGTTGTCGTCCAGTGTGTCACCGAATTCCATATTTACTTCACGGTCCGTGACTGGAATTTCTTCTAGTAACCTTGGGTGATTCGCGCACCATTTCCGTAAATTGAAACCCGCGGAACTAAGCATGAGTCGAAGTTGCCGCTGTAGTTCACATGCAGTGGAGAGATGATCAGATCCGCTCAATACATCATCGACATAAAAATTGGATTTTACGACTTCTGCTCCTAGTTGATATTTGTTGGCTTGATCGTCAGCCAGAGCCTGAAGTGTGCGGATAGCCAAATACGGTGCAGATGTTGTACCGTAGGTGACTGTCGTGAGCTGATAACACTTCATGGGATGTGAGGGATCCTCTCTCCGCCAGATAAGTTGGAACTTTTGATCGTCTTTATCTACTCGCACTTGTCGATACATCTTTTCAATGTCGGCTGTAAAGACAAATCGAGGGAGCCGGAAACGCAAAAGAATAGTGAACACATCTTCCTGGATAGTTGGTCCTGTTGCCAGAAGATTGTTTAAAGAGACATTTGTTGATGTTTTGGCTGAAGCATCGAATACGACTCTTAGCTTTGTCGTTGAGCTGTCTGGCTTCAAAACGGCATGATGTGGAAGAAGGTAGTGGGAACTCTTGATGCTAGTTATATCAATCTCTTCCATATGACCAAGCTTCTCGTATTCTCGCATGAAGGCTACATATTGGGCCTTGAATTCAGGAATCTTTATCATTTTTCGTTCAATTATCATGAACCGTTGCAGAGCTAACTTCCGCGATTCTCCCAGTTGGTTTGGAGTGGTTTGGAACGGCAATTTCACTATGAAGCGCCCATTAATATCACGTTGATAATTTTGCAGAAAATGTTCTTCACAGCGACGCTCGCCGGTTGTAAACTTACAGCTCGGTGAATCACATCCTTCAAGTTGCCAGAATTTTTCAAGAGTGTCGTTGAGGGAACCATTCTCCTGACCAGTGTAGACTGCACATGTTGCTGTTTTTGTTGAGCTTTAGCCAATTTTTCCACATGAGGTCGTAATACAGCTCTGCGCCCAAGAGAACATCGATTTTTCCTGGTTGATGAAAGTCCGGATCAGCCAGTTGGACACCCTTAGGAATCGGCCATTTTGTAACGTTTAGCTGCTGAGCTGGTTGAGTTGGAACAATGCTTGGCAGCACAAATGCCTCGAAGTCGGCTGCAAAGTTGCTTGTTCGAGATTCCAGTTTCATGTTAGCGCGGTGCGTAGCTCTTCTTTGGGCATTCCCAATACCTTCAATGCACAACGAAGCCTCGATTGGATATATGCCTAGTCTTTTAATAACACGCTCGGAGACGATGTTGATTTGTGATCCTGAGTCGAGAATGGCTCTAAATTCACCCGATCGTCCATTCGCAGCTGTTATTATGATTTTAGCTGTTTCTAACAAGACATAACAGCTTCGATGTGTAGGCATGATGTCGGTGGCTGCTGATGCCACTGCGGTATTGGACAGAGTTGTAGTTGATTTTAAATTGATTGCTGTTGATCGGCTTCCTCTTGTGGTCTGCTCCCGTGCTTCTAGATGCAACAACGTGTTGTGTTTTCTATTGCATTTGGTGCAGTTGCCTGACAAGCAAGATTTGGCATTGTGCCCACCTTTCAGACAGTTTACACAGTAGTTTGCTTTTTGGACTGTGTTTAACCGCTGACTTGGTGTCATTTTGAGAAAATCTTGACATTGAAATAGCGCATGATGTTGGTTGCATGTGATGCATGCTGGACCTGTTGGCACTGAAATACTTAACGCCTGGTAGGCCTTTGGTCGCCCTGGTTCTGCCGCATCCTTGTTGAGTCTTCCTCCTAAAGCTTCCAATGACTGGAATCTAAGTTCAAGGAATTTCAGGAATTCGTTTACAGATGGTATCTCCTTCGGCTGTTTTAAGGATTGCTCCCATAATGCGTGAGTGGTTTTGTGCAGGTTTTGGGTTAATATGTACAGCAGAATGGAGTCCCAGCTGTCGGTGCTCACTCCTAGACCTTGTAGAGTCATGATACACTCCTTGGTAGTGTCGTGGAGGAACGTAATCGCTGATGCCTGATCGTTGTTGATTGTCGGTTGGGAGAGCAGTCTGCTTAACGTTGCGTTTATCAGCAGCCGAGGGTTTTCATATCGATCCTTGACCACCGCCCATGCAGCCTCGTAATCATTTGCCGATGCTGTGAAATGCCGAATTAGTCCTTCCGCCTGACCGGATAAACTGGACTTCAAGAACCACATCTTTTGGCAAGCTGGAATTGGTTGTTTGTCGACCAACTCCATAAATAGATCGTGGAACTGCCTCCACTTGTGGTAGCTGCCATCGAATTTTGGTAGTTCAACCTTGGGAAGTTTTAGACCTGATGTCGTCATATTGTCTGTTTGCCTGTTGACTGCTGTTGGAGAGGCTTGCATAATTGATGCCGCTGATTCTCGAGCCATATCTTGAAGCTGCACAATCTGTGCAGTGATTGCTTGCTCAATCTGGGCAAAACCCTCGTAGTCGTATGAGCTGGGCTCATCAGATAACCAGATCCTTTGGTGCAGGTCCTGGGCAGATTTCCAATGCGTTTCTACTGTCTTCGCCTGCATTGCATAATAGTGCGACGTTTGTTGTGTTACACTATTAAGCACTTGGCTAAGTAGTTTGCTAGCTGTGTCTATTGACTTCTTTTGTTTGTCAATTAGTGAGCATAGCTGACTTGACGGACTTCTGGGGGCAGCTATCACGGTGCTTGATTCGCTTTGTCTGGTGGCTGGCTGCGGCGACCGTACTGTTTTGAGTACCTCCGGTGCAGCCTTTGAGGTTGATGCTGCCTGGAGACGTTTGATGGCCTGTACTGCTCTGTCCATTTCATCGCGTGCTTCTCGGTATTTCGTGCGAATGGCAGTGTGTAAATCCTTCACGAAATATGGGTGGTCGACTTCCTTGCAATGTTGGTCGTGGATGGTATTGTCGAGTTTGTCAAACTGTACCCACAATTCATCCAGCTTCTTGGTTTTGTTTGTTATGACATCTATTGTTCTGCGCTCTTGTGGCGCCTTTTTGTAATTGGCTATAGCTTTTTGTAGAGCCAGTGCAAGTTCATCTTGCCTCAATGATAGTTCATCCATTCCCATGATGCTGACGTATCGTGTTTTTGAATGCTATGTGCAGGATTCGTTGTTGTCGTCTGCTGGTTACCGGCTAATGCTGACTTGATTGTTGTCGGCTGCTGGTTACAGGACACTTGATAGCTTGATGATGTATATGATGTCTGAAGTCTTCTGCAGGTTACTAGCTTAGGACTTGATTGATGAATGTGGATACTACGTTGGTAGCTGTTTGCTGCCTACTGAAGGATGTTTCAATGATCAGTGGATCGATGGATACTTGGCACTTGAACCAGTTATCCTTTCCGTCTGATACTCAGAAGGTTGCAGACGTCGGGGTCACCAAAATGTTAAACTAAAATTAACAGCTGAATTTCAACAACGGTTCTTGTACCTAGTTGATTATAAACTTGATACCAGGCACGTAAACCTTGGTATCGTTGAAAAAGGACCTAATGTCAACAGCGGTGCTTGTACCGAGTTGATGGTGGGTTTGACAACAGGCACATAAACCTTGGTGCCGGAGAAGGAGAATCAATCAATGTTAAGTTAAAATGAAAAGACTCACAGTTAACTCTTACTGATTGACTGACTTTTGGATGTGCCAATCGTGGGTATTTATTCATTTTTCTATCTACATATATTACATATAATTTGGCTATACATATTAGGTATTATTGAATTGACAGCATAACCATGAAATGTGCATTATTGACAAATTTGCAAGCTGGCCTTGAATTGAGTTTTTCAGCGTATTGCACTTGATATCATGTTTCATCCAGTGCAATGCCTTCGGTGATGTAGTATATATTAGAGTTTTTATCAACAATGCAAATTCCATCGTTAAGCTGGTAAGGTTTGCTTAACACAAGCCTAATTGTATGCAAAAGAAGATGTTATGCATTAAAAGTTTGAATGTTGCATACCTCCCAATGAGGTTTGCACATCAACTGTTAATGCAATTAACATTTCTCCCGCGCGCTGAGCACAGCTGGCCACAGGTTTTAGTTTACAATTTGGTTGAGTGTTGTTGTTAAACAAATTGATTTCGCAGGAACACATCTCAGCCTCATAGCTGTACCGGATTGGCACATTTGAACATAGGTATTCATTTTGATTGATTCGCTCACATGATGCAAAGTCGTCGGAGCTAATTCGGAGGTATTGATCGCGAGCAGCATTTGTGGCCAGAAAGGTGGTGCATGTATCAATTGCCACCATAGTGTTGTTGATCCAATTTGGTACCGAAATGTGCAGATCGGTCATGTTCCACCAACGGTAATGAATCTTTTAATACAACTGCACTCCAGGTGCCTCTCTCATTGCTAGTGACGATTCCTCTTGCTGTTGTAAGTAATAATGTAAATAATGTAAAATTTCGAAATTTTTTCCTCAGGATGGGTGAAACCCGATTTTTTATGTGGAAGAGTTTCGCGAATTTCGAAAGTATTTTTAAACAAAAGAAGTATTTTTCGCCCGGTGTTTTGAAAATATCAACGTGCACTCATTTCATAAGGGTACCTAGGAAACGGCTTATCTATCAACGGTGGTACCGGGTTTTTTTTTCAATTCATATTTATATTTGTCATATAGAGACAAATAATAAGTTAATATATCTTAAAACTAGACAACAATGTATCACTGCTCCTTACCACTGTAGGTAGAAGATATTAGTGAACACTTATTATTTTAGAAAAACAATAAAAATAAAAGTAATTAGAGAAATTTGTAAAGGACACACGCGATTGCTTAGTAAAATGAGTTTCAGCAATTAAGCAAATATCAATATCTTCCTTGTTAAGCACGACTTCCAGCTCATTTTTGTGTTTGGCTAAACCATTTGCATTCCATAAAATCAGTTTTAGACAATCAGTCATAATTTAAAAATTGCGTGTTGTGCTCCAGGGCTCCCAAGCCCAATTCCAATGCTTTGAACATTTTTTCCTGGCGGTAAAGCTTTGCCAAGATTATTGACAGCGCATCCGTGGTTTGTGGGGCAAAAGTAGGAGCAGAGCCTTTCGTTATTTGAGCATAGCTTGCTGCTTTAGTACTCGTAGATGGTCCCATTTTGGTGGGGAATTTTTTTTGACGCAGCAAATTGATTATTATCGCGATCCTTCGTTTTAACAAAAGTTGTCTTCTTCGATCTGATTTTTAGTAAATCTTTCGCAATTACACAGCCACGATAGTTTGCTGGGTGCGACTCACCACAATTGCAGCATTTGGGTTTATCAGCTATTGGCTTTTGGCACTCTGAAGATATATGTTTGCCAGCACATTTGAAGCATCGTGGAGGTTTCCCACAGAATTTTTTTTTGTAGCCGAATGATTGGCAACTTTTACACTGGGGAATTAAGTTAGATGATTTTATTGGTTCAATCTTTACAATTGTATTTAAAATGTTTTTGATTTCGTGAATTTTCTTCACATCTTCAGAAGAGTCAAATGTCAGAACGAACATATCAAGCGGTTCCTTCGTCTTCCATTTAAGTTTGTTAATAGCACTAATTACTTTGAGGCCTTGATTATTCAAATCACTTATAATGGATTCCTGGTCACACGAATTGTGCAGATTTTTTACCATTAGTTTTATTGGCCTGGTTTGCTTGTCTTCATAGCTGAACCAACTTTCATTAGATAACAACTTCGTAACAGCCCGATAGTCAGAAGAGTCAAAAGTTATTACTCTGTATGCACCATTATTAAAAAGTTTCACAAAGAACTTGTTTTTTATAGTTGCAATAAGCTGTGTGTGTAATTTATTAAAATCATTTGTACTGTTGACAACAATTGGAGGAGGTCGAGCTATTTTACTAGTAGTAACAGTCACTTTAGCACTTCAAACTGTAGGTCCACTTTGTGTGATCACTTCCGGAGAGGTCTCTGCCATCCGTTTTTTGGTTGGTCTTTTCTTTTTGAGGATCCAGTCCGTCTCTCTGGCTAGTTCATCCTCATCAGTCTCATACTTTTTTTCGTTATCAATAACTTTTGTGTTGGTATAATTTCGGTTGATTTAAGTTTCACATTCTCACTTTTGAGTACAGATAACTCATTTTGTAACAATGAGCATAATTTTTCTAAGTTTTGGATCTTTTCGAGCAATTCTGTGTTTTGCGATTCAAGATTTAGTATTTTTTCTTTGGAATCCGAAATATGAGATGTTATACAAAATGAAAGAGGCAATTCCAAGATAGTAAAGCGAGATTTCATAGAAGTCGATATTTTTTGTTTAATATTGAATTGTGAATTTCCAATGCTTATAATTTTGATAGAATGCTTTTCCCTCAACAAATTCTTCGATTACAAAGTGAACTTGAGAACAAGAGTCTAAAAATGCTCGGCCCATGTGATAATAACCAGATGTATCATGAACAAGTACGACAGCAGTGGCTAGAATAACTTGATCTAACGAACATTTTTCCATGTGTGTATGAACAGCAGCAGCGGCATTTGCTTCATTTTGTGCACCACGCGCAGACGGCTGTGGCGACGATGATGGCTATGATGACAATGAATGGGAAGTGTTGGATTGATTACGTTGCAGGAGAGTGTGGTGTAATCGTGACTAACTTGATTATTTTCAACAAAACAATTTATACATAAACCAAGGCGTTCAAATATTATTGTCAAAACGTTCCGGAACTTCCATATTTTTAAAATGAGGTCAGTTGTTAATTTTCACACACAACAAGCACGAACACTTTGTACAAGAAAAAGAATATCCATGTCGTTGAGATTTACTTGTATTTCTGTTCAAAGGGACTTTATTTTCAGAATGATGAACCTGAGTTGTATTTGTATTAGTAGATTCTAAAAAATGGGAACGCCTTTCCAAGACTTTAGCACATTCATCCGAAAAAGGCAGCTTCCGAAAATCCAAGGAATCCTTCCATTTCCTTTGAGTGTCCTCATCGAACTTTTCCATGACTAAATATATCAGCATTGCATTTGATATATCCTTATCACTACTCAAAGAAGAAAGCAAACTATATAGTGCCGAAACATTGTCAATAAGACTTCTAAGATGACCACAATTTTGTTTAAGAACTGATGGAAATAAAGTTTTAATGTTTTCTATGAAAATTAATGTGCTATTATCATAGCGGGCTTTGAGCCTTTCAAGCGCCTTTGGATAATTTTCATTTGATATTTGAAAGGCTTTGAAAGTTTCTAAAGCTTGGCCTTGGAGACAATTACGCAAATGGTTTAATTTTTCAATATTGGATAAACCACGCTCACGATCAATAATTTGGTTAAAAGATGTTATGAAGTTTTGGTCCTCTGAGTACTTTCCATAAAAAATAGGGAACTTCAACGAAGGTAGTAGTTGAGATAGGGAATGTAAAAGCTGTATCTGCAAATGTGTTCTTGTGCAATTCTTCCGTATAGATCCTCAAGTTCACGACCATCATTATCCTCTGGATCAAATTTTCCAATATTGGTTTGATACGAAAAAATTTGTTTAAAATATAATTCGAGTCTTCCCAAACGGCATTTCAACTTAGTAGATGAGAGAGCCTTCCCTTCCCCCTTTCCATTTGCTTCAATAATCTTTTTGATGCGAGTTATATTTTTCCGAGTAGTACTCCGCTGATGCTTATAATCCAGCGAAATAGTAATGAGCGAAAACAACGATAAAAAGGCGTTAAATAATATAAGCTAACGGCAGAGGTGAGATAAGCAGAGCAGTGAAACGCTGCTTCAGTTTGCGACTATTAAAAAGCGAGAGCGAAAATGAGGTTATTTCACAAAATGAAGCAAGTGTATCGTAAATTGAGAGCAGGCACACGAAAAGGAAAATGCGCCGACGTTCTGCTTTGCTGGAATCGACGATGGTTTTGCGTTGTGAGAAGAGTAGGTTCCGAAATAAATGAAATTTGTGATATCGTAAGTTAGCTTCCAGAAAATTAGGTTGACCTTTATGGGGTAATGCGTTTTCAAAAATTGGAATGCGATTAAATATTTATTGCTAAATGCACAGTTTGATGAATGTATACTCCCTGTTGAGACAGCATGTATATATTTTCTGGAACAATGGTGACTGCGATGGCTGAGACACTGATGATAGCATGAAATTAATGATCACGTTGCCCGAGCCGCGAGTCGCGAAACCGAACTTCTCACCCGAAATTTTGAGATTTATGAAAATAAATTTTACCGCCCTAACTACAGTTAGTGAGAAATCACCTTTTTGCTTCTAAGTATGTTGGAATACAATTTTTTTTCTTATTTCCACTAGCACGGATTTTTTTCTTAATAATTAATTGCTCAAGTCCCAGCTCGGGCGGTAAAATATTTAATAAGAAGAATTTTTCTTATTTTCAAAGGAATAAAAATTTACTATTATTGAATTTTGTTAATCCCGCTGATATATGTAAGGGGCGAGCAAAAGCACGGTGCACAGTAATTAACTTGAAAAACGAGACGGTGTATGAACGATGATGAGAATGCAGCAAGCAAGAGAGCGAGCAAATTTATCTTACAATTTATTAACGTTTATAACAATAAATTTTATTTTTAAATATTGTTTGTATTTTAAATTATTAATTATTCCTTAATTCCACTGTCTTGGTTCTCAATTTGGTACATTTTCTATTGATTTATTTCATTGCTTAGGAATTGTAGGTATTTAAAATAAATATGTATTTAAAAATAGATTATGTATTTAAAATAAAAAATTAAAGAATTAATTTATTAAGATAATAAGACGCAACAGCAATGTGATGTAATTAATTGCTGAATAAAACAGCAGTAAAAAAAAGTGTATTTATATATTTTCAGCACATCCATTTATGGGTATTGTTACTTACGCTGTATCTGGCATTTCCAGACGAACCTTTCGCTTCACTTTCCCTCTTTTATTTTTATTCTGCTCTATTAAGAGTGCAAAATTTACCACCGAACAGATGATTTCGTTTTCCGATTGTAAATTATTTTTAAATAACTTAATTTCGGTTCCACATGCCTATTCCGATCGATTTACAGAACACCGAGCGAAATCGAATTCTTTTTTAACCCGAAAATGGAAAACGAAACGAATTATTTTTCAGAACAGGCTTGATTGTAACGATCCATCGTAATATAGAGGAGTTACTATGGGGTCGCGTTTCTCATTTCTCTTTAGAGGCACTGGTGGGCGATGACCTCTCTTCTCAGAACAGCCGAAAGCCCTTATATAGTTTAATACAACTGCACTCCAAGCGCCTCTCTCATTGCCAGTGACGATTCCTCTTGCTGTTGTAAAATAATGTCAAATTTCGAAAATTTTTTCTGCAGGATGGGTGAAACCCGATTTTTTATGTGCAAGAGTTTCGCGAATTTCGAAAATTTTTCTAAGCAAAAGACGTATTTTTCGCCCGGTGTTTTGAAAATATCAACGTGCACTATTTCATAAGGGTACCTAGGAAACGGCTTATCTATCAACGGTGGTACCGGGTTTTTTTTTTCAATTCATATTTATTGTAACATCTCATATAGAGACTAACAATAAGTTAATATATCTTAAAACTAGACAACAATGTATCACTGCTCCTTACCTGTAGGTAGAAGGTATTAGTGAACACTTATTATTTTAGAAAAACAATAAAAATAAAAGTAATTAGAGAAATTTGTAATGATGGCTTATTTAATAATAGTTAATATAGTTTGCTCTCTTCAAGCGGGCCGTGGACTTGTTTGTAGTAAATTCCTAGCTAGTATATTGGGGTGGTTCGATAATTTTAGTTGGTACTTCTTTTTGACATCTGAATGCCTCTGACCTATTAGGGGCACACCTAGATCTCGGAGAATGTTTAGGTTTTTTATGAACCATAGTACACCAGTAATCGTGTAGTATTTTAGACTATGTCCTTTCCAACAGTTCGGTGTTTGATGTTTTTGCGTCTCCCCACAGCTGAATTCTATATGTCCAGATGGGTACTATTATGGCTTTGTATAAGAGTACTTTGTATTCAAGGCTTAGTTTTGAGTTTAAATTTAAAATCCAGTTAAGACTTACAGCTTTTAGTTTGATGTGCGCTCTTTTCTTTTCTATACTTGTTCTCCAGGTAAGGCGTCTGTCGAGGTGAATGCCTAAATATTTCACTTCTGTCTCCTGTGGGATAGTTTTGTTGTTGAGAATCATTGGAGGACACGTGTGTTTGTTGAGTGTAAATGTTGTGTGTGCTTTTTTGTTCATTTACTGGGATGCGCCAGTTCAAAAGCCAATTTTCAACCACGTGTAGATGTTCGTTGAGATCATGCGAAGCTATTTGACGGTGCTTGTGGCAAGATAAAATCACAGTGTCATCGGCAAAAGTTGAGGTGAGCAGATATTTCTTTGTTGGTAAATCTGAGGTGTATAGTGTGTACAGTATTGGTCCAAGAACACTTCCTTGAGGTACTCGAGCCAATATATCCATTTCTGGTGAAAGGTAATCTTCACATTTGACTTGAAATCGCCTACCCTTTAAGTATGAATCCAGGATACTATGGATATTTGAAGGCAGAACTTTTCTTATTTTATAGACGAGCCCCTCGTGCCACACTTTGTCAAAGTCTTGTGCCACATCGAAGTACAGTGCAGAGCAGCATTGTTTCTCCTCAAACGCCTTTCTGATTTGGGACACTAGTCAGTGTACTTATTCAATAGTGCCATGCTTTTTTCGAAAGCCAAACTGGTGGTTAGGTATTACTTTATTCTGTACCAGATATAGGGTTAATTTTGATAGCAATAATTTCTCGAATAGTTTCGAGACGACGGATAACAGGCTTATTGGTCTGTATGACGAGACTTGCGTTGGAGTTTTGCCAGGTTTGGGTATCATGATTATGTGGGACAGTTTCCAAACTTGAGGAAAGTAACCTTGTCTAAGAATTGTGTTAGTGGCCTGCAGCTTTCTTTGTATCTAAATGAGTCGAGATAAAATGCCACGATTCTTTCGGCCTCAACCGTATCCATCCGGGGACATTATGTTGTCTAATGTTTGTTTTTTAAAGTTGTTACTAGGAGGATTTGGTTGGAATGCGATTTTAAGATGTTGAGCAAAAGCTTGCCCCTTCTCCTCGTTGCTTCTCGCCCATCATCCGTCTATAAGTCTCATAGGCGAGTCCGATTCTGTAGGTTTATTCGTGTTTTTGACTGCCTTCCATAAGGAGTAGTGTGTGGATTCAAGGGGGTTCTGGTGCGAGATGTAGGGCTGTAAGCATCTTTCAGTTTCGTCGCGCAATGCGTTTCGCAGTTTGTTTTTGGCTGTCGTGAATTTATGCTTTAGCGCTGGTGGCCTGTGCCTTTGCCACAGTCGTCTAAGCCGTCTCTTTGCCGTTATCAGTCTTTCAATTTCGAATCATGTTGAGCATATTGATTTACGTGGATTGCTGCTGAAACTAGTGTACAGTTGTACTGCGGAATCTAATTCATCCGGGCTTTTAAGACTACATTTATCAGGAAGGTGACTGCAAATAAATTTACGGAATTTTAACCGATTTGCTTTACCTGTTACTAATCGAAATGGTTGGTTTGTGTCTTTTGAGTATTTTCTTAGGTGCATTATAACTGGGGAATGAACTGAACTCAGCTCAAAGCATGATTCTGTAGACAGAAGTTTTTTGTGTAGTCCTTTCGTTATTGCAAAATCTAGTAAGTCCGGGATCTTCCGTTTATCCGTAGGCCAGTAAGTGGGTTTACCAGAAGACACATAGTCAATTTTGTTATGCCGATTCATCAAGGCGTAGTACAACTGTTTATCCTTGGGATTTATAAGGCGGGAACCCCAATGCTTATGTTTAGCGTTGTAATCACCGGTTGCTATAAATTTTTCTCCCAACAACTTGAAAAAAATTTCAAACGGAGCTGTTGTGAGTGTGTCTAGGTGGGAAATAAACAGATGATACCGTTATGTTGGCGTCCCAACATTGCAGGCAAATGGAGGTCGCTTGGAGATATTAATTGTCGTAGTTTTCTAGTGAGTGGTGTTTTATGCGGTCTTTTATGAGTATGCCTGTCCCACCTCGAGCTTTGCCATCCGGATGCAACGCTTTGTAGAACTTATAACCTTTTATTTTAAAATTGTGATTCAGAGTAAGGTGAGTTTCAGAAATGAGTAATTTGTCTATTTTGCTGTTAATAAGGAAATTTTGCACTTCAAGTTGGTGCTGGCTAATACCGTTCGCGTTCCAATGACAAATTTTTAGCGTAGTCATTTATTTGCAAGTATGGATTTCAAAAGTTGATTTTGATTATTTATTAGTTCTTGCATGCATTTTATTTCAGTGCATTAGAGTAACTCATGACAGGTGGAGCATGTGTGTCCCTGAACGTAGTCGGGATTTGGTGTAGAGGCGCTACGTAAGTAACTTCGTGTCGACCTCTATCCTTCTGTTGGCGCATTTTATTTTTCAGCTCAGCATACACTGGGCAACCTCTATAGTTTACTGTATGACCTCCGCCGCAACTATTGTAGTTTTTAGTAAGAACATTTTAATTTTTTTTATCGACCGGACAGTCAGAGGATGGGTGGACGTCACCACAACCAACACAAATGGAGCATAGGGTGCAATATGATTTGGTATGACTCCTGCAGTTTGTACATTGTACAGGGCCGTTGCGTTTGTGGGGTTCTTCAACTGAAATTCGGCGGTGCATAAGATATCGCATATTATAGATTGGATTGACTTCGTTTTTTTGCAGCTTTCTTGATTCTGGTTCAAGCTCCACTCGGAACATTGGTTGTGGGATATTATTCTTATTTTTTATGTTAAATATGGATTTTGGGTTGAAACCGGCTTCGATCAGTGCTTCTTTCATCTCAGATTGGTCGACATCTGATTCTATTCCTTTTAATACGACTGTTGCACTCAGATAGAACTATTTATTTTATTTTCTTTTCGGTTGTACTTATTTTATACAAAAATATAAGTTTTTTCAACTTCTTCATAAATTGTGCTTAATTTACTTTAAATATATTTGTTGGACGCCGATCCACACTTGCCGCAATTCCAGAACAGACTGACCACCGCGCAAAGAGAGCAGCTGCCGCTGCTTCGTAGCCCCGCGCCAAAATATGCCAGCAGATAAAGATGGCTTCCGCACAAATACGATATGCACCTGCCTCGACTATTCTCTCGCTCTCCACCGCACAACACGTGCTTTCGCACCGTACCGAACGATGGAACGCAGAGATAGACCGACAACATGGTGCCCCAGGTACCAGGCGGAAGCCACCTGAACGTTAGGATTCGGAGTGAACATGCCGCCCCCCTTGCATTATTGCAAGAGAAGAACATATCCACGCCGGATCCCGTTCATACCCTTCATCAATGGAGGGTGGTTTGGTGCCCGAGGGCGCAACTTCAGGAAGCATGCGCACCCCTCAATGCGGTGGCCCATCTGCTAACACATAGTGCAGATGATCTGCGGAGTAGGGCGTAGCTGCACCGGTCTCTTCGTTATACCCAGAAAGGGCGGAACAGCGCGGGATGGTTCCCGCCTGGTCTCTTCCTGACCTTGGTTTGGCGCTTTCGGAACCACGCAGCCAGGTGGCGCGCCGGTAATAGAGAGGTGGAGCTCGATGGGAAGTCGAATTTAGTTGACCTGGCCCGACGAGGTGCTGTTGGGTCCGGTGGCACCGCCATGGAGAGTGGAGGTGGTAGCACGGACACACTCGAACAACTGGCAGACAAAAAGCAGCATCCGTCAGAAAGCGAGTAGCGGGTCTTGTGCACCGCGCGGGCCGAAATCTGAGAAAATATCAAAAATTTAATTAGTACAAGAAGGGAGTAGATATAAAAGAAAACATAAAAACTATAAATTAAAAAAGTACAAGGTACGTTATACCCCTCCGCTGGTAGGAGGCGGCTCTTCTCCCGGTAGGATCACCACCTTCGTGATAGGTCGGGTTAGCATTCCACGTGCGGTCCGCACATCCACAACACGCACTTTTCCGTCAGGACCAGGGTGCGTATCGGTGACCCTGCCCAGCCGCCATTCTTGAGGCGCTAGGTTGTCTTCCCGCACAACCACTAACTCACCCACCTTGACATTCACTTGAGCCGTTCGCCACTTACTCCGCCGTTGACACTCGAGAAGGTATTCGTTTTTCCACCTGACGCTGAATTGATGGGCCAGCGCCTTCAGTTTTTGCCATCGGTTCAAAATTGAGAGAAAGGGTGTTGTATCCGGAGGCTCAGCTGGTGCCAACAGTAGCGCACCCACCAAGAAATGACCAGGCGTCAGCGCTTGGAGATCCGTGGGGTCCTCCGACAGAGCGCTGATAGGCCTAGAATTAAGACACGCCTCGATGCGCGCTAAGAGAGTCACAAATTCTTCAAACGTGTACTTAAGTTGCCCTGCCATGCGTTTGAAATGGTACTTGAAACTCTTGACCGCTGCTTCCCAAAGGCCCCCCATATGTGGAGCATGGGGGGATTAAAATCCCACTCGATCTGAGTATGAAAGTGACCCACCACGGTTCGGTCACGGATTTCGCGGAGCACCCGCTGGAAATCAAGCCTCAACGCCTTTTCCGCGCCCACAAAGTTCCGACTATTATCCGAGTGCATTTTCAAAGGACATCCCCGGCGGGCGATACACCGAGACAATGCCGCAAGGAAGGCAGGAGTACTCAAATCGGTAGTCGCCTCAAGGTGAACTGCTCTCGTAGCGAAGCATACAAAGATGCAGACGTACCCCTTCGTAACGTGGCATGTCCGCCCCTTATAGTGCTTGATATCAAACGGCCCCGCGAAATCAACTCCAGTATGGGTAAAAGGACGTGAACACGTGGTACGTTCAACCGGAAGAGCTGCCATGAGCTGCTGTTGTCGACGCTTCTTCCACAGAATACATGTCTTACATTGGAGAATTGTGCTTTTAATGAGCGTTTTCGCTTTTGGAATCCAATATTGGGTCCGGATTAGCCGCAACATTAGTTGATTCCCCCCGTGTAGGGACACCTGATGGATGAACTTCACTATCAGATGAGTCAAATGACCATAGTATGGCAGAATGATCGGGTGTCTCTCCGAAAATGGCAAATGTGTAGTGAGCGCCAACCGACCATTTACGCGCAGAGTACCATCGGAGTGCACGAACGGATTCAGAGCCAAAAGCGAACTGGAGCTGGATATCGGCTCCCGTGCCACAAGTGCGCTGTATTCTTTTGGGAAATACATTTTCTGCGCGAGCACAATAAGGCAAGTGGTCGTTTCAGCGATTTCTCCCCGAGTAAGCGGGGACCCCCTGTCAGGAGTCGTGTCCCGATGTTTCACCGAATAGTGGCGCATAAAGCGGCGCACGAAACTCAACACTCGGAGGGCCCTAGAAAATGAGGAGAAGCGCAACTTTGGGTCGTCCGCAGAGGACACATATACTACATGACACTTTGCAGGTCGTTGCTCTTCATCGGTTGCTAACACGTTTTCGTCCAACGGAGGCGGCCACCGTTTCCGCTCCTGCTGCAGCCAGGCCGGGCCTTCCCACCAGAGCCTGTTGTGGAGTAGTGCATCAGGTGCCACACCACGGCTAGCTAAATCTGCTGGGTTATCTTCTGAGCGGACATGACGCCAGTTGTTCACACCTACTTTGCTGGTAATAGCAGTGACTCGATTCGCCACGAAGACTTTCCACACGTGGGGTGGCTTTCGCAGCCATGCCAACACAATCGTAGAGTCGGACCAACAAAACAAGTTGTCATCTGAAATATTTAATAGAGGTTTGAGAGGGAAAATCAGCTCTGCTAAAAGTGTTTCCCCACATAGTTCTAAACGTGGAAGAGAGATAGTTCTCAATGGGGCCACCCGCGATTTCGCCACTAGCAAATGGGTAGAGATGGAATTTTCACCTTTACACCGAACGTAAAGGGCTGCAGCATATGCTAGCTGAGAAGCATCACAGAAGGCGTGGAACTCCATATCGCGATCAGGTGCAGATCGTACCCAGCGAGGCACGCGTACTTGGGAGATTGCCTGATACTGCGATAAGAAGTGTGTCCACCTTGTTAAAGTGGTAGGAGTAAGTTGCTCGTCCCAACCTATTTGATCCAACCATATCTGTTGCATCAAGATCTTAGCGGAGATGACAATAGGAGCCAACCATCCCGCTGGGTCAAACAGCTGTGCGATGACCGACAGGACCTTACGTTTGGTGTATACGGCAACGATTGGCAAAGCTGCCACGTGGAAATAAAACCAATCCCCCCGCGCATTCCATCGAATGCCCAAAGTGCGAGTGGTGCTGGTCTCCTCGAATTGGAGAAAATCTTCCCTAAGCAGATGCCCTGGAGGCAAACCGGATAAAATTTCTGTAGAATTTGCTGCCCACTTTCGCATTGAGAACCCGGCTGAATCCAAGCTCTCAATCAGCTCATCCCTAGTGCGAATGGCAGTAGCAATATCATGTGTACCCACTAGAGCGTCATCCACGTACATCGAATTACGTAGCACCTGAGAAGCCAATGGGAACCTGCTCTCCATGTCGTCTGCCAATTGCAAAAGTGTCCTTATTGCAAGATAAGGAGCACAATTCACCCCGAAGGTGACCGTTTTCAATTCATAGTCAGAGATATCGCTGTCGGGAGATTCCCTAAACACAATTCTCTGGTATGAAGCCTGGCTTGGCTCAACCAGAATCTGACGATACATCTTTTGTATGTCCCCGTTCAGGACATAGCGAAACATACGCCACTGGATTATTAGCCGGGTCAGATCGGCTTGTAACACTGGCCCTGTGTGTAACACGTCATTCAAGCTGACCGTGTTGGAAGTCGCCTGTGAGGCATTGAACACCACGCGAAGTTTGGTGGTTGTACTCTCTGGCTTAATTACTGCATGATGTGGCAAGTAATAATGAGGCACAGGAGTTACTGACGGCGGTGGAACCTTGCGCATGTGATTTAACGTCACGTATTCAAGTACCACCGCGTCGTATTGTCGCTTATCGGCCGGGCTCTTTACCAGCCGGGACTCATTGCGCTCAAATTGCCAAAGGGCAATATAGCGCGACGCTCCTAGAGACTTCTCCGGAACAAACCCTTGTTTGAACGGCAGAGAGACTATGTATCGCCCCGTAGCATCCCGACGAGTAGTCTGGGAGTACAAATTAAGGCAGTCTTGATCAGTCTGGGACAGCTTTCGATCTTGCGGAGGCTGTTCCATTTCCCAGAACTGTCGTAGAAGGTGGTCGAGCGAAGCAGTTTCAGACACTTGCACGCGAGTTGTGAAAGTGGATATCCGTTTATCCGGCAGAGGCCCTGTAAGGATCCAGCCGAATACCGTTTCTTGGGCAATTAGTGACCCCACCAGGTTGCGCCGCAACCCATCAAGCAAGACCTGAGGGTAAAGATCCCCTCCGATTAACAAATCTACTTGGGTGGAGTGTGAAGTGCTTGAATCGGCTAACCTGAAATGTCTCAGTTTGTGTTGCTCTCCTTTACTCAATAGGAGCGGCGGCAGTTCACCTGTCAGGGTAGGCAACACCAAAGCCGATACTTGGAGACGCACAGTGGCATCGTACCGCGACCCGATGGTGATATGACATGCTTTGGTAGCGGTGCCAGCAAGGGTATTGCTGACCCCCGATACCTGGGCATGTACTGAGTGCGCCGGCAGCTTAAGGCGCTTTTGGAGGCGGTCCGAAACAAAGGACCCCTCAGAACCAGAATCTATCAGAGCCCGGGCTGTGTACCATACTCCTTGATGTTTTATCGTGACTAAGGCCGTACCCAAGATAACACGATTGGAGAGGCGGCCACTTGGATGACTTGGACTCGGCCCCGCCCTATCTGCCGGACGCGATACCTGCGCAGTGTGGTAAGAAGACTTGGGTACGGGTGGATGGACCAGGGAGGAGCGTCCATTTGAATTGGAGCGTCCCCTCCCCGATGTGGATGGTGGGTTCGGAGTCGCAGCGGTTGGACGACCCCGTGGCGAGTCCGTATGCAGCAGAGTGTGGTGCCGCTCCCGACAGGTGGAGCACGAAAAGGAGCTGGGGCAATTTGCCACTCTATGTGAAGCTGACAAGCAATTCACACACAACCCGTGTTTGCGCACCAAGCCCCACCGAGCTGATACGGTGGCGGCCTGGAACGCAGGACAATTTCGCACCGAGTGTGTAGACCGCCTGCACACTTTGCACCCTTCCGGGGTAACACTTACTGGATGGGTTTGCACCCGTGCTGTTCGCGGTTGATTCGGCTGAACCCTTATTTGTGATGAACTGGAGCCTTGCGACCGGAGATCCGAAATCGCCTCGAGTGTACGAAACCGCAATGACAAGAAGTCATCCATCGCCTTCCATTCTGGAATATCTGCGCGGCCCCCCATGGTTTGTTCCCACAGGGACAGTGTGAGCTCAGGCAGCCGCATGGAGCACAAGTATACTAAAATGGCATCCCAACTCGCAACGTCGATGCCGTAAGATGTCAGTGCAGCGATACAGTTACCAATGTCACGCTGTAGGCGTTTAATTTCCCCACCATCTTCTCTTCTAACCGGGTCAAGACCCAACAGTGTCTTCAATTGGTTGTTGATCTGGATGCGCTTGTTGTCGTAGCGCTCCAGTAAGTTTTCCCACACTTGCTGAAAACCCGCCTCAGTAATTGGAATTTTGGAGACAATTTCATGTGGTTCTCCCCGGGTCTTAAGGGACAAATGGTAGAATTTCTCCGCATTAGATAGCCGCGTGTTGTTAATGAATAGTGCTGTGAACATGTCACGGAACGTTGGCCATGCAGCATAACTCCCTTCAAAGGCAGGGATATCACAAGGGGGTACGTGGATGCTGTGCGCCAATGATAAAAATGGCTCCCCTGTAGTAGGAACGGGAGTTGCCTGCTCTAAACGTTGTCTCACTTCCGCGATCAAGATACGACTCCGCTTAAAAGTATCAAAACTTGACTCGAACCGCTGTCCGATTGACTCTAACAGTGATTCACCGTCTTTCATGACCCGCGCCTCGGACATGGCAGTTATTTTTGCCGTTTTAAGCGAAGCCCACCGAGCATCCAATTCTGCTTCATCAAGTTGAAGTGATATAATGGAGTGACTTTCCGGCGAGCACCGTTCAAAACGACTTATGAACATCAGAAGTTCATCTGCCGCCGAAATATACGAGTCCACCATTTTGCGGAACTTATGCGCCTGCGAACGCAGCTCAATATTGGCTTATATGCACCTCCGAACGCAACCGCACTGAAACCACGCCCAACACTTATCGTTTAAACGCACTGCGACAGAAGGGCCCACAATGTTCAGGAAACCAATTGCTACCCGTAACCGGCCCTGCTTCACAAAAGAAATAGAGACAGCAGCTGATCGCACGAGCCACTGACCTACTTTTCTTATTCTGCTTTCTGCATTAGCCACCAGTACCTAAAAACGGCGATAATGCAGCGAAGACAACAACAGCGCAATGGTTTTAATAGTCAGCAGCGCCGACAGAGCACAAACACCCGAACGCACGGCAAACCCAACCGAAACACAAAAAATAATCAATTTGTGTATAATCAAATTTAAATTATTGTTAATTTATAATAATAATATGTTTAATTCGATTAAACACTTACCAAAAACCGGATTCTTATCCGGCTCGAAGGACCAAAATGTTGCACTCAGATAGAACTATTTATTTTATTTTCTTTTCGGTTGTACTTATTTTATACAAAAATATAAGTATTTTCAACTTCTTCATAAATTGTGCTTAATTTACTTTAAATATATTTGTTGGACGCCGATCCACACTTGCCGCAATTCCAGAACAGACTGACCACCGCGCAAAGAGAGCAGCTGCCGCTGCTTCGTAGCCCCGCGCCAAAATATGCCAGCAGATAAAGATGGCTTCCGCACAAATACGATATGCACCTGCCTCGACTGTTCTCTCGCTCTCCACCGCACAACACGTGCTTTCGCACCGTACCGAACGATGGAACGCAGAGATAGACCGACAACATGGTGCCCCAGGTACCAGGCGGAAGCCACCTGAACGTTAGGATTCGGAGTGAACAACGACAATCAAACCTCTACTGCTTTTCAGTTGATATGTATAATAGTTTTTTTTACTACTGTCAAGGTAGTTGATTGCCAAGCGATAATTTTGGGCAGTATAGATCTGAATTTTTGTTTCGTGTAAGTCACCCTTCTTTAATGCAACTATATGGGTGTTCTTTTCCCCTATCAAGCTAGATAGTCTAGAGACCAGCTTATTAGAGCTGCGTTCGCGCAGATAAATTGGGGGAGGTTTGACTTCTTTAAGTATTTCTGTACCTTCATTTTTTTGGTCTGGCCCTGCTACATTATCGGCAAGCAAGGCAAAGCGATTTTGGCTCGGTACTGTGTTGGTGCATTCTCCATATTTATTTGGTTTACAAATTTTTTTTGGTTTTTTGTCATGTTTTTAAACGGACTTAGCTTTCGCTTAATATTTATTTAGCGGTCCATGCCAGTCTTTATTGCCGAACTATTCTGTTTTGCAGTTTGTTTAATGTTGTTGGTTAATACTTTGTTGGTGGCTGTAGCGGTTAATGTGTTTGCTGTGGAGAGAGCAGATAGTGAATTAGCGCTCAGGCGCTGAATATCATCAGCTTTTGAGACTATGCTGATTGCTTTACTGTTTAGTGTACGCTGAGCTTTCATCACCAAACGTTCAGGTGACTGCTCAAGCAACAAATTATCTGTATCTTCAGAGAGCATCAGATCTTTGCTCACATTGTACGATGCGTTATCTGCCTTAACGAGCTTACGCTCTGGTTGCGGAGAGCGTAATGTGCTCATAAGCACGCCCTCTCAGCTATTGTCTCTTTACAGTTTATGTTTATGTGTGTGATTTTTAGTTTCAATACTTACTCGAACACCTTTTATTTATATTATATTTAATAATTTTTTTTTTTTTTTTTTGTTACTCTCTATCTCAGATTTAACTAAATATTGATTGCCAGATTTGGCTTATCACCTTTTTCGCATTTGATTTGAACTAAATTTTTTAAATACTCTAAAAATTACTGAGCCAGAAAAAAAACACATCCGCTCACTTTGAAAACTTGGCTCGTATGGTACTGGGTGATTTGGTATACAGGCGCAAAATACAGGCACAGTATCAGCAAAATTGATAAAAGTAGCCGAGAAGGCCGGCGTTTTAACTTTCATATAAATTTGAAATAAATCTAATTGGTTTTTAATATTCTCACTATAACTCATTTCACTTCCAATGAGCATTGTCTAACTGGAGACAAAAGCAGTTTGTTGTAATTTCACGATAACATTCTCTATGACTTGTTACGGCAGCACCACTAGCGTTCTCGAAAAAAATTTCACAAATACCTCTTTGTCCCAAAATCCGCAATAAACAGTGACTTTTTTCGAAAAATTAATTAATATCTCCTCATTTCAAAAGTCCAAATGCTAGAATTTTTTTTGTGTGATTAGGTATCTGGTACAAATGTCAATGCTTAATATTTACAGATATACAGATATAAAGTACTCAGGGCACGGTGAAAATATCGCGTCAAAACTTAGAGTGTATGAGTGCGCTCTGCCTTTCTCGCATAATCAGCTCGTACAACTTTCACTAAAATTTTAAAATTTTTTTATTTTGGAGAGATCTCAATTTTATAGTGTGAGGTTGTGGTCCACGAGATTTTGGTCAGCTGTGCTTTGATGTGAACCAATAAACAAGACTGCAAGTGAGAACAAATTCTTAACAGAATTCTTATACCGTTTTCACCCGTTGCCGACAATATTCAATAGTGCCATGCTTTTTCCGAAAGCCAAACTGGTGGTTAGGTATTACTTTATTCTGTACCAGATATAGGGTTAATTTTGATAGCAATAATTTCTCGAATAGTTTCGAGACGACGGATAACAGGCTTATTGGTCTGTATGACGAGACTTGCGTTGGAGTTTTGCCAGGTTTGGGTATCATGATTATGTGGGACAGTTTCCATACTTGAGGAAAGTAACCTTGTCTAAGAATTGTGTCAAATAGTATTGCTAAATGCTTTACTGAAAGCGGAGGTAGCTCCATCAACATCTTTGTGGTTATATGAGTTAGTGGCCTGCAGCTTTCTTTGTATCTAAATGAGTCGAGATAAAATGCCACGCTTCTTGCGGCCTCAACCGTATGTCCATCCGGGGACATTATGTTGTCTAATGTTTGTATTTTAAAGTTGTTACTAGGAGGATTTGGTTGGAATGCGATTTTAAGATGTTGAGCAGAAGCTTGGCCCTTCTCCTCGTTGCTTCTCGCCCATCTTCCTTCTATAAGTCTCATAGGCGAGTCCGATTCTGTAGGTTTATTCGTGTTTTTGACTGCCTTCCATAAGGAGTAGTGTGTGGATTCAAGGGGGTTCAGGTGCGAGATGTAGGGCTGTAAACCTCTTTCAGTTTCGTCGCGCAATGCGTTTCGCAGTTTGTTTTTGGCTGTCGTGAATTTATGCTTTAGCGCTGGTGGCCTGTGCTTTTGCCACAGTCGTCTAAGCCGTCTCTTTGCCGTTATCAGTCTTTCAATTTCGAATCATGTTGAGCATATTGATTTACGTGGATTGCTGCTGATACTAGTGTCCAGTTGTACTGCGGAATCTAATTCATCCGGGATTTTAAGACTACATTTATCAGGAAGGTGACTGCAAATAAATTTACGGTATTTTAACCGATTTGCTTTACCTGTTACTAATCGAAATGGTTGGTTTGTGTCTTCTGGGTATTTTCTTAGGTGCATTATAACTGGGGAATAATCTGAACTCAGCTCAAAGCATGTTTCTGTAGACAGAAGTTTTTGGTGTAGTCCTTTCGTTATTGCAAAATCTAGTAAGTCCGGGATCTTTCGTTTATCCGTAGGCCAGTAAGTGGGTTTACTAGAAGACACATAGTCAATTTTGTTACGCCGATTCATCAAGGCGTAGTACAACTGTTTACCCTTGGGATTTATAAGGCGGCAACCCCAATACGTATGTTTAGCGTTATAATCACCGGTTGCTATAAATTTTTCTCCCAACAACTTGACAAAAATTTCAAACGGAGCAGTTGTGAGTGTGTCTAGGTGGGCAATAAACAGATGATACCGTTATGTTGGCGTCCCAACATTGCAGGCAGATGGAGGTCGCTTGGAGATATTCTTTGTCGTAGTTTTCTAGTGAGTGGTGTTTTATGCGATCTTTTATGAGTATGCCTGTCCCACCTCGAGCTTTGCCATCCGGACGCAACGTTTTGTAGAACTTATAACCTTTTATTTTAAAATTGTGATTCAGAGTAAGGTGAGTTTCAGAAATGAGTAATTTGTCTATTTTGCTGTTAATAAGGAAATTTTGCACTTCAAGTTGGTGCTGGCTAATACCGTTCGCGTTCCAATGACATATTTTTAGCAATATGATTTGGTATGACTCCTGCAGTTTGTACATTGTACAGGGCCGTTGCGTTTGTGGGGTTCTTCAACTGAAATTCGGCGGTGCATAAGATAACGCATATTATAGATTGGATTGACTTCGTTGTTTTGCAGCTTTCTTGATTCTGGTTCAAGCTCCACTCGGAACATTGGTTGTGGGATATTATTCTTATTTTTTATGTTAAATATGGATTTTGGGTTGAAACCGGCTTCGATCAGTGCTTCTTTCATCTCAGATTGGTCGACATCTGATTCTATTCTTTTTAATACGACAATCAAACCTCTACTGCTTTTCAGTTGATACGTATAATAGTTTTTTTTACTACTGTCAAGGTAGTTGATTGCCAAGCGATAATTTTTGGCAGTATAGATCTGAATTTTTGTTTCGTGTAAGTCACCCTTCTTTAATGCAACTATATGGGTGTTCTTTTGCCCTATCAAGCTAGATGGTAATGGTAATGGTTGTACGGGTTAGGCTAAGGGCTTTATGCACTGCGACCAACTTGATCTATTGTGCGCCCCTTCGTAATTAATTATTTAGTATACTTAATATATCAAGGAATCGGACCAGCTCCTTTGGAGAGAGCATTTGAAGGTCTTCATCTTCTAGTATATAGCAACCTAAGATCCTGTGTCTCCTGTGGCCTAATGCATCACAGTTGGTGATTAAGTGTCTCACAGACTCCTCTTCATCACAGCAGAATCTGCAAGTGCTCGTGCTAGATATACCTATTTTGTGTAGGTGTTTGTTGCAGGCGAAGTGGCCTGTTAATGCTCCAGAGAGTAATCTAAGGCATTTTTTGTTTAAGGTAAGAGCGATTTTTGCTCTATTAGCGTCAAAGCTCAGGAATTTTTTGGAGTGATCGAGGTCGTCAATGCCATTCCAATATTCGCTGATTTTATGTTGGATCCATATTTTGGTCTCTTGTTTTATGTTGTTTTTATTAAAGCCAAAGAAGGGGGTGGGTCCAATAAATGATCCTTCAGCCCCTTTTTTGGCATAAAGGTCTGCCTTTTCCTTACCTTCGTGTCCTTCGTGTCCTGGCACCCAAATTAGAGAGACGTGATTGTGGATGGCCAGTTCGCTGAGTGCGTTGTTACACTCTATAAGGACTTTTGATGTAAATGTGTAGCTTTTAAGAGCTTTGAGGACTGATTGACTGTCTGAGAATATTTTAATTTTCACTCCTTTAAGTCCTCTTTTAGATAAGATTTCCACTGTTTTCATTATAGCATAGAGCTCCGCATGGAAAATCGTGGTATCTGCACTTAGGGTTATTGGTTTGTGTGCTCTAGGTCCCACAATTCCTGCTCCTACCCCCTGGAGCGTTTTGGATCCATCTGTATACCATTTTTGCGAATCATCATGTAGCCATGTTGGGCTATCGTTCCACTCCTCCCTTGATGGGAATATGACATTGTACCTCTTGGTGAAATTGAGTACTGAGTCTGTGTGGTCACTTGCCTGGGTCATGTGCATAGCATCTTTGACCAAATTTAGAATTTCTAGCTGTCCAGTGAGATTTGCTGGTTTGAATTTTTCATTTTCATGGATTGAGAGTGGTTGCCTTGCAGCTTCCTCTTGTATTGCTAGGTGTAGCGGTGGTAAATTTAACAGCGCTTCCATGCCAGCAGTTGGGGTAGTTCTCATAGCCCCTGTGATGCTTAGGCATGCCAGCCTTTGTAATTTGTTTTAATTTGGCTGTTGTTTGTTTTGTTTTTCCCCACCATACCAATGCCCCATATAGTATGATGGGTTTAACCATTTGGGTGTATATCCAGAAGGTCATTTTGGGGCTCAGACCCCAGGATTTTCCCAGAAGTTGTTTTGTAGTCCAAAGGTTTTTCGTGGCTTTGTTTATTACCGAGTTAAGGTGTGCCTCCCAGGTGAGTTTTTTATCCAGGATGATACCTAGATATTTTACCTCTTAATGTAAGGGTACCTCTATTCCATTTATTTTTAATGTTGGGATATCAAATGTCCTTTTCCTGGTGAAGGGGACAATAGTGGTTTTAGTGGGGTTGATTGATAGCCCCTCTTTCCTGCACCAATCCCATGTTGTGTCTAAGGCATCTTGCATCAGGTCTCCAATAGTCCTTTCATGATTGCCTTGGATTATTATAGATATGTCATCTGCATATCCAATTGTTTTGTATCCTTTTTATTAAGGATCTGTATTAGGTTATCAACTAGTATGGACCATAGCAGTGGTGATAGTACTCCCCCCTGCGGACATCCCTTTACCGCTGTAACACTCATGTTAACTTGCCCTAAAGAGCCTGTGATTATTCTTTGGTTTGGCATATTGCTTACCCCTTTTACTATTGCTGGATCTGCTCACCTGTTGGAGAGTGCCAGTTCTATTGCTTGAAAGTTCGCATTGTCGAAAGCACCCTCAATGTCCATGAATGCACAGAGGGCTACCTCCTTTAGACCCAGTGCCTTTTCAATATCACGAACAATTGTGTGCAGTGCTGTGACTGTAGATTTCCCTTTTTCATAGGCAAATTGTAGCTTATGTAGTGGAGTATTAGAGATTACCTCCTCTCTTAGGTAGCAGTCCAATATCTTTTCCATGGTTTTTAACATGAAGGACGTTAGACTGATTGGCCTGTAGGATTTGGGAGATTCGGGGGGTTTATTTCCACCCTTTGGTAGGAATATAGCCTTGACCTGTCGAAAGACCTTATCCCAATATTAAAGTAGATCTAAAGATTTGAACCAAAATTTTTATTAATCTCCTGGTCCCTTTTGAAAGTAGGGCTGGAAATATACCATCAGGGCCAAGTGATTTGTAGGGTTTAAACGAGTTGATTGCCCATTCAACCCTTTCAAATTTTACTATTCTGAAGATAGTAGAGTTTCTTGCTCTGTAGCGATTGTACGCTGACACCCCATGATCGTTGTCGCTGGTTGTGTTAGGCCGGCAATCGGGGAAATGAGTTTTAAGAAGAAGCTCTAGTGTATCATTAAAAGTGTTTGTGAAAGTACCATCCGGTGCCTTTAGAGTGCCAATTGGATTAATTACCCCCTTGGACAGTGATTTTTGTATTCTGGCTGTCGTTGGGACATCTTTAAGTTCTTCACAGAAGTTTTTCCATGAGCTCCTTTTTGATTTCCTCAGTTCCTTGTTGTATAGTGTCAGGGATTTCTTATATTCCTCCCATGTTCTGTATTTCTTTGCGTCATTGAATTTAGACCTTGCTATTTGACGCAAATTAGCTAGTTCTTTGTTCCACCAAGAGATCCTCTTCGTTGAGGTTTTTGTCTTGAGTGGACAACATTCGTGATATGAGGATATAATGGAGTCAGTCAGAGCTTCAACTGATGCATCCAATTCCTCTGTCGATCTTATGTGAATCATGCTTCTGGTTAGCTTAGTTTCTAAGCACTCTGAGTATTTATCCCAGTTTGTTGATTTAGGGCTTCTATAGAGCATTACGCTCTTATTTAACCCCATGATTTCAAAGAGAATATATTTATGATCAGACATTGAGTCCTCATCAGAGACTCTCCAGTTCGTGATCATATCAAGTGAATTATTTGTTATGAGTGTTAAGTCAAGAACCTCTTGTCGTATTGCATTTTCAAAGGTGGGTTTATTGCCCCTGTTTGCCATAGCTATGTTAGTTTGTAGTAAGAATTCTAGGAGTGACTCACCTCTTGTGTTTGTATCTGTACTGCGCCAGATTGTATTGTGCGCATTTGCATCGCAACCAATGATTAACGTCTTGTTGTGTGTCTTACAGTAGTTCACTAGACCTATGATATTCGGTGGTGGTGCTTCGTTGGTGTCTCCTGGAAAGTAAGCTGAGGCTATGACAGCCTCTATCTTCTTCCCATTTGCATCCACTTCGACGAGTACTGCTGCTGTGTCGCCATTCATAAACTCTTTAAATGGCAGATATTTAATGTTGGTATCAATGATAAGTGCAGCCCTTGGTTTGACTGCACCCACGTCATAGATTACCTGTGTGTTTGGTGTCTTGAGGCCTACTATCTTGCCTCTATGTATCCAGGGCTCCTGGATAAGTCCTATGTTGGTGCTTCCACAGGCAAACCTTCTGCTAAGTTCGGCCGTTGCAGCCTTAGCATGGTGAAGATTTGCCTGGATGCACTTCATGTTGGTGCTACTGAGTTGGGATTGGATGGAGTACTTTCGTCCTCTTCTTCCAACTCCACAGCATCCATTTTATCCGCCAGCTCATCAGCATTGGCGGATGCAGCCTTTAGCCTGAGACTCACTTGGCCAAATCTAAAGTTGACCTTATCACCGGATTCCACAAGGCTGGCTGCTGATTTCTGGTCTACTGCTAGGACCAGAGTTACGTTAAAGCCTCTTTCAGCTCTTCGTAGTGTGCGCCACGACTCGACGTGGAGGCCTTTGTTCTGCCCCTGCAAAAAGTCCAGGATCCTAGCGGTCTCCAGGGACTGGGAGTTGGGAAAGTACCCCACAGCGATCCGCCAGTGAGGTATCTTGGACTCCTCTGTGACCCACAGTGAAGCACCCTCCCAAGGCGACGCGTTGGTGATGGCCGCCTTTAGCCAGTCTGTTGACGCGCTATCTTTACAGTGCAGAACCATGTATCCTGCTTTGTAGATAGCGCCCAGGAACGCTGGTTTTGTAGCCTGTTGTTTTCCGGCTATGATTTTATCCAGGATGAGTTTCTGGATGGAGTCCATTTGCCCCGTTGTTAGGGGCGTATTGGGATAGTCCCTTGCGAGTACTGCCATTTTGATGCCTGTCACCACATCCTTGTAGGAGGCAGTGGGCTGCCTCTTCTTGGATGTATTTTCAATCAAATTTGGTGCGTCTGCTGCAGATGTTGCTGCTTGTGCTGTTTTAATAGCCGGTGCTGCTGCTGCTGCTACGGCCTTGGAGGTGGAGGGTTGATCATCCCTTAGCCGCTTTTTATATGTGGCCTCTGGAGGTGTTTGTTCGTCCGACCTCTGCCTTTTGGGGCCTGGTTTTCCGCCTTCGACCTTGTTTGTGGGCATAGGGAGCATATTTTGCGTATGCCTCTTCTCTGCTGAACCCTTTCTTGAGGAAGTAACTGAACCTCGTTTTGCCCGTGCCGCTGAGTTTTTAGGCTTTTCAGCTGCTGCTTCCGTGCCTATCGGATTTTGGTGGTCGGCGTTTTGGCTCGCGCCAATCGAGGGCTGCTCTGCCTCTCTTTGCTGAGGTGGTGTGGCCTCTTTGTGTGAGCTATTGTGGCTGCTCTCGCCATTCGGTTTTTGTTTATCTGTGTTCATTTTGTTCCCACGAGTAAAGGGGAAATATCGGTGCACCACGCCAGTGCCCCGGTAGCGCGGTAAGGCATGGATTAAAATGGGGCCTTGCCTGGGCACCCCAAGTTCGCTATTAAGCTTGGCTCTACCCCGTCAAGCAAGCCCACAAGCATAGCTGTTCCACTGTGGGTTTAGGGAGTTTGTTTGGGTCAATAGGCCTGTCCGCGCTCCAGACTGGAGATCCAGAGCGCGGGCGGACACTTGCCCCAGGGAGTCTTCCTTCTCCCCGCCCGGCTATCGGCGGCTCAACCTCAGCAGAGACATGACCGTACTGAAAATGAGCCATTGGTCTCAAAGATAGCCGCACTTCCCCGAAGGGCTGACCAATTAGCTAGCGCCAAGCGGGCAACCTAGCTAGCCCGTCAACGTCTGACCAGGAATCGTAGTTATCTACTTTCAACCTGTGCGTTGGTGGTAGTTCTTTGTTTATATGCTGGACCACATCTCAGTCTTCCATGTAACATGTTCCAGCACATATCAAGCCCCTACACCGCGACAAGGTGACTACCTACATAGAGGATCAAGCTAGATAGTCTAGAGACCAGCTTATTAGAGCTACGTTCGCGCAGATAAATTGGGGGAGGTTTGACTTCTTTAAGTATTTCTGTACCTTCATTTTTTTGGTCTGGCCCTGCTACATTATCGGCAAGCAAGGCAAACCGATTTTGGCTCGGTACTGTGTTGGTGCATTCTCCATATTTATTTGGTTTACAATTTTTTTTTGGTTTTTTGTCATGTTTTTAAACGGACTTAGCTTTCGCTTAATATTTATTTAGCGGTCCATGCCAGTCTTTATTGCCGAACTATTCTGTTTTGCAGTTTGTTTAATGTTGTTGGTTAATGCTTTGTTGGTGGCTGTAGCGGTTAATGTGTTTGCTGTGGAGAGACCAGATAGTGAATTAGCGCTAGGGCGCTGAATATCATCAGCTTTTGAGACTATGCTGATTGCTTTACTGTTTAGTGTACGCTGAGCTTTCATCACCAAACGTTCAGGCGACTGTTCAAGCATCAAATTATCTGTATCGTTAGAGAGCATCAGATCTTTGCTCACATTGTACGATGCGTTATCTGCCTTAACGAGCTTACGCTCTGGTTGCGGAGAGCGTAATGTGCTCATAAGCACGCCCTCTCAGCTATTGTTTGTTTACAGTTTATGTTTATGTGTGTGATTTTTAGTTTCAATACTTACTCGAACACCTTTTATTTATTTTATATTTAAGTTTTTTAAATTTTTTTTTAGTCTCTATCTCAGATTTAACTAAATATTGATTGCCAGATTTGGCTTATCACCTTTTTCGCATTTGATTTGAACTAAATTTTTTAAATACTCTAAAAATTACTTAGCCCGAAAAAAAACACATCCGCTCACTTTGAAAACTTGGCTCGTATGGTACTGGCTGATTTGGTATACAGGCGCAAAATACAGACACAGTACAAGCAAAATTGATAAAAGTAGCCGAGAAGGCCGGCGTTTTAACTTTCATATAAATTTGAAATAAATCAAATTGGTTTTTAATATTCTCACTATAACTCATTTCACTTCCAATGAGCATTGTCTAACTGGAGACAAAAGCAGTTTGTTGTAATTTCACGATAACATTCAATATGACTTGTTACGGCAGCACCAATAGCGTTCTCGAAAAAAATTTCACAAATACCTCTTTGTCCCAAAATCCGCAATAAACAGTGACTTTTTTCGAAAAATTTATTAATATCTCATTTCAAAGTCCAAATGCTAGAATTTTTTTTGTGTGATTAGGTATCTGGTACAAATGTCACTCTCACTACTCTACTCAGGGCACGGTGAAAATATCGCGTCAAAACTTAGAGTGTATGAGTGCGCTCGGCCTTTCTCGCATACTCGGCTCGTACAACTTTCACTAAAATTTTAAAATTTTTTTATTTTGGAGAGATCTCAATTTTATCGTGTGAGGTTGTGATCCACGAGATTTTGGTCAGCTGTGCTTTGATGTGAACCAACAAACAAGACTGCAAGTGAGAACAAATTCTTAACAGAATTCTTATACCGTTTTCACCCGTTGCCGACAATATGGGATGTGAGAATTCCGGCATTGTGTACTAAAGATGAAAAAAGTAAATAATATGAGATACTCGTATATCTCGAGATGAGATACTCTTTAATGGAGAGCAATATCTTCAAACATACCACAGTAAACCAGTTACGAATCTCAAATATTATTATGAGACAGTGCGTGCGTTACAACACGCTTTGAATGTGTTAGTTATTTCTTTCAACCCTGCATAATATACAACTTAAATATTGCTAACAGCCTCCGACTTGTACTCGGAATGAACAGATTAATCACCGCTGTGTTCTCGCGTACTCAATTCTCTTTCTCAGCTAAACTTAAACCAGTTTTGTTTTCTTTTTTAATTTCTTTCTTGGACTGAAAATTAACGTTTATTGGTCGATTTCGCTAATTCAATGGACTTTGGGCCATATTTAGAGGGTAATCGCTTTGCCTTGCTTAGTGTAAGCCCAAATAAAAAACGAAAAAGCAATAAATCTGTGCAATTTTTTCTAATATTACCCACAATAAGTTTATCCAACCTCCAAATCAAAGTAGTCGCCTCTTTAAACCCCAAAAAATTACTTAAAAATTTGTCGTGCTTTGCAGTGTACAAAGCTCTAAATTTGTTTAGCAAAGATATTTTTCTAAATAATAAAAATTCGCGACAGTAACTTGCTGCTTTTTGTAAAAGACAAAAAGACATGTCCAAGAATTCCTGGAAGCAAAACAATTACACGGAATCTGCCCAATTCCGGCCAAATTCCATAAAATCGTATATATCATAAAAGGCACAGTCCTAAATAACGTAACCGACTCAGAAATAGTAGAAGAAATAAAATCGCAAGACGTTCAATCAGTGTATAAATTTGCAAAAAATGTGGAAAGTAAATTCCAAAAGGATATATTTAGCTTGCATTTAATTTATACCACCTACCAGAAACAGTTACTATTTTTTGGCTTTATATATATGTTCGTAAATGCCAAACCCGATGAAGTGCAAGAATTGTCAAATTCTGGACCACATAATAAAATACCGAAAACGATCAACAGCATTCTATAACTGTAACCTGTACTCCATTCTCCATCCCATCGGACGCGTCCACAAGTGGTGGATAGGGGGACCCTTGGTAGGCCAATGACATTACTTCTGAACCTCTGTCTGTCTATCACAATGATGGTATAGAGAATGGGTACCATCCGTGGACCAAACTGGCTAGGGAAGAGCCCGAACAAAAACCACTGTCTGGCGATGGACAACACTAGGTTTAATACTCCAGGTGGAACCCACGCATGTGGAAATCCACCCGCTTCGGTGGCAGGGGCACGGATTCTGGAGGCCCCAACCATCGCTAAAGTCTCTCGCCTTTACAAGCGACAGCGCATCCTGGAGGAGACGGGGGTTGTTACCGCAATCTCTTCTTCTTCAGAGACGGAGGAATGTACCCTGGATCCAGAGGGCCTGCGTCGGGACGCCACCACAGTGGCGGAACGACCAACCAGTGGTTCTGGTGCAACGCGAACTCAAGCGAGGAGGAAGAGAAAGAAGCGGCTTGCTAGGCTCGTGCAGGAGAAAGCCTCACGTGGCTCTGCCGGCCCTTCTGTGTCAACTCCCTCCAAAAGGCCCAGGTCGGTTAGGCCGACAATCGGGGAAATGAGTTTTAAGAAGAAGCTCTAGTGTATCATTAAAAGTGTTTGTGAAAGTACCATCCGGTGCCTTTAGAGTGCCAATTGGATTAATTACCCCCTTGGACAGTAATTTTTGTATTCTGGCTGTCGTTGGGACATCTTTAAGTTCTTCACAGAAGTTTTTCCATGAGTTCCTTTTTGATTTCCTCAGTTCCTTGTTGCATAGTGTCAGGGATTTCTTATATTCCTCCCATGTTTTGTATTTCTTTGCGTCATTGAATTTAGACCTTGCTATTTGACGCAAATTAGCTAGTTCTTTGTTCCACCAAGAGACCCTCTTCGTTGAGGTTTTTGTCTTGAGTGGACAACATTCGTGATATGAGGATATAATGGAGTCAGTCAGAGCTTCAACTGATGCATCCAATTCCTCTGTCGATCTTATATGAAGCATGCTTCTGGTTAGCTTAGTTTCTAAGCACTCTGAGTATTTATCCCAGTTTGTTAATTTAGGGCTTCTATAGAGCATTACGCTCTTATTTAACCCCATGATTTCAAAGAGAATATGTTTATGATCAGACATTGAGTCCTCATCAGAGACTCTCCAGTTCGTGATCATATCAAGTGAATTATTTGTTATGAGTGTTAAGTCAAGAACCTCTTGTCGTATTGAAGTTTCAAAGGTGGGTTTATTGCCCCTGTTTGCCATAGCTATGTTAGTTTGTAGTAAGAATTCTAGGAGTGACTCACCTCTTGTGTTTGTATCTGTACTGCGCCAGATTGTATTGTGCGCATTTGCATCGCAACCAATGATTAACGTCTTGTTGTGTGTCTTACAGTAGTTCACTAGACCTATGATATTCGGTGGTGGTGCTTCGTTGGTGTCTCCTGGAAAGTAAGCTGAGGCTATGACAGCCTCTATCTTCTTCCCATTTGCATCCACTTCGACGAGTACTGCTGCTGTGTCGCCATTCATAAACTCTTTAAATGGCAGATATTTAATGTTGGTATCAATGATAAGTGCAGCCCTTGGTTTGACTGCACCCACGTCATAGATTACCTGTGTGTTTGGTGTCTTGAGGCCTACTATCTTGCCTCTATGTATCCAGGGCTCCTGGATAAGTCCTATGTTGGAGCTTCCACAGGCAAACCTTCTGCTAAGTTCGGCCGTTGCAGCCTTAGCATGGTGAAGATTTGCCTGGATGCACTTCATGTTGGTGCTACTGAGTTGGGATTGGATGGAGTACTTTCGTCCTCTTCTTCCAACTCCACAGCATCCATTTTATCCGCCAGCTCATCAGCATTGGCGGATGCAGCCTTTAGCCTGAGACTCACTTGGCCAAATCTAAAGTTGACCTTATCACCGGATTCCACAAGGCTGGCTGCTGATTTCTGGTCTACTGCTAGGACCAGAGTTACGTTAAAGCCTCTTTCAGCTCTTCGTAGTGTGCGCCACGACTCGACGTGGAGGCCTTTGTTCTGCCCCTGCAAAAAGTCCAGGATCCTAGCGGTCTCCAGGGACTGGAAGTTGGGAAAGTACCCCACAGCGATCCGCCAGTGAGGTATCTTGGACTCCTCTGTGACCCACAGTGAAGCACCCTCCCAAGGCGACGCGTGGGTGATGGCCGCCTTTAGCCAGTCTGTTGACGCGCTATCTTTACAGTGCAGAACCATGTATCCTGCTTTGTAGATAGCGCCCAGGAACGCTGGTTTTGTAGCCTGTTGTTTTCCGGCTATGATTTTATCCAGGATGAGTTTCTGGATGGAGTCCATTTGCCCCGTTGTTAGGGGCGTATTGGGATAGTCCCTTGCGAGTACTGCCATTTTGATGCCTGTCACCACATCCTTGTAGGAGGCAGTGGGCTGCCTCTTCTTGGATGTATTTTCAATCAAATTTGGTGCGTCTGCTGCAGATGTTGCTGCTTGTGCTGTTTTAATAGTCGGTGCTGCTGCTGCTGCTACGGCCTTGGAGGTGGAGGGTTGATCATCCCTTAGCCGCTTTTTATATGTGGCCTCTGGAGGTGTTTGTTCGTCCGACCTCTGCCTTTTGGGGCCTGGTTTTCCGCCTTCGACCTTGTTTGTGGGCATAGGGAGCATATTTTGCGTATGCCTCTTCTCTGCTGAACCCTTTCTTGAGGAAGTAACTGAACCTCGTTTTGCCCGTGCCGCTGAGTTTTTAGGCTTTTCAGCTGCTGCTTCCGTGCCTATCGGATTTTGGTGGTCGGCGTTTTGGCTCGCGCCAATCGAGGGCTGCTCTGCCTCTCTTTGCTGAGGTGGTGTGGCCTCTTTGTGTGAGCTATTGTGGCTGCTCTCGCCATTCGGTTTTTGTTTATCTGTGTTCATTTTGTTCCCACGAGTAAAGGGGAAATATCGGTGCACCACGCCAGTGCCCCGGTAGCGCGGTAAGGCATGGATTAAAATGGGGCCTTGCCTGGGCACCCCAAGTTCGCTATTAAGCTTGGCTCTACCCAGTCAAGCAAGCCCACAAGCATAGCTGTTCCACTGTGGGTTTAGGGGGTTTGTTTGGGTCAATAGGCCTGTCCGCGCTCCAGACTGGAGATCCAGAGCGCGGGCGGACACTTGCCCCAGGGAGTCTTCCCCGCCCGGCTATCGGCGGCTCAACCTCAGCAGAGACATGACCGTACTGAAAATGAGCCACTGGTCTCAAAGATAGCCGCACTTCCCCGAAGGGCTGACCAATTAGCTAGCGCCAAGCGGGCAACCTAGCTAGCCCGTCAACGTCTGACCAGGAATCGTAGTTATCTACTTTCAACCTGTGCGTTGGTGGTAGTTCTTTGTTTATATGCTGGACCACATCTCAGTCTTCCATGTAACATGTTCCAGCACATATCAAGCCCCTACACCGCGACAAGGTGACTACCTACATAGAGGATCAAGCTAGATAGTCTAGAGACCAGCTTATTAGAGCTACGTTCGCGCAGATAAATTGGGGGAGGTTTGACTTCTTTAACTATTTCTGTACCTTCATTTTTTGGTCTGGCCCTGCTACATTATCGGCAAGCAAGGCAAACCGATTTTGGCTCGGTACTGTGTTGGTGCATTCTCCATATTTATTTGGTTTACAAATTTTTTTTGGTTTTTTGTCATGTTTTTAAACGGACTTAGCTTTCGCTTAATATTTATTTAGCGGTCCATGCCAGTCTTTATTGCCGAACTATTCTGTTTTGCAGTTTGTTTAATGTTGTTGGTTAATGCTTTGTTGGTGGCTGTAGCGGTTAATGTGTTTGCTGTGGAGAGACCAGATAGTGAATTAGCGCTAGGGCGCTGAATATCATCAGCTTTTGAGACTATGCTGATTGCTTTACTGTTTAGTGTACGCTGAGCTTTCATCACCAAACGTTCAGGCGACTGTTCAAGCATCAAATTATCTGTATCGTTAGAGAGCATCAGATCTTTGCTCACATTGTACGATGCGTTATCTGCCTTAACGAGCTTACGCTCTGGTTGCGGAGAGCGTAATGTGCTCATAAGCACGCCCTCTCAGCTATTGTTTGTTTACAGTTTATGTTTATGTGTGAGATTTTTAGTTTCAATACTTACTCGAACACCTTTTATTTATTTTATATTTAAGTTTTTTTAATTTTTTGTTAGTCTCTATCTCAGATTTAACTAAATATTGATTGCCAGATTTGGCTTATCACCTTTTTCGCATTTGATTTGAACTAAATTTTTTAAATACTCTAAAAATTACTGAGCCCGAAAAAAACACATCCGCTCACTTTGAAAACTTGGCTCGTATGGTACTGGCTGATTTGGTATACAGGCGCAAAATACAGACACAGTATCAGCAAAATTGATAAAAGTAGCCGAGAAGGCCGGCGTTTTAACTTTCATATAAATTTGAAATAAATCAAATTGGTTTTTAATATTCTCACTATAACTCACTTCACTTCCAATGAGCATTGTCTAACTGGTGACAAAAACAGTTTGTTGTATTTTCACGATAACATTCACTATGCCTTGTTACGGCAGCACCACTAGCGTTCTCGAAAAAAATTTCACAAATACCTCTTTGTCCCAAAATCCGGAATAAACAGTGACTTTTTTCGAAAAATTTATTAATATCTCATTTCAAAAGTCCAAATGCTAGAATTTTTTTTGTGTGATTAGGTATCTGGTACAAATGTCACTCTCACTACTCTACTCAGGGCACGGTGAAAATATCGCGTCAAAACTTAGAGTGTATGAGTGCGCGCGGCCTTTCTCGCATACTCGGCTCGTACAACTTTCACTAAAATTTTAAAATTTTTTTATTTTGGAGAGATCTCAATTTTATCGTGTGAGGTTGTGATCCACGAGATTTTGGTCAGCTGTGCTTTGATGTGAACCAATAAACAAGACTGCAAGTGAGAACAGAATTCTTATACCGTTTTCACCCGTTGCCGACAATATGGGATGTGAGAATTCCGGCATAGTGTACTAAAGATGAAAAAAGTAAATAATATGAGATACTCGTATATCTCGAGATGAGATACTCTTTAATGGAGAGCAATATCCTCAAACATACCACAGTAAACCAGTTACGAATCTCAAATATTATTATGAGACAATGCGAGTGCTACAACACGCTTTGAATGTGTTAGTTATTTCTTTCAACCCTGCATAATATACAACTTCAATATTGCTAACAGCCTCCGAATTGTACTAGGAACGAACAGATTAATCACCGCTGTGTTCTCGCGTACTCAATTCTCTTTCTCAGCTAAACTTAAACCAGTTTTGTTTTCTTTTTTAATTTCTTTCTTGGACTGAAAATTAACGTTTATTGGTCGATTTCGCTAATTCAATGGACTTTGGGCCATATTTAGAGGGTAATCGCTTTGCCTTGCTTAGTGTAAGCCCAAATAAAAAACGAAAAAGCAATAAATCTGTGCAATTTTTTCTAATATTACCCACAATAAGTTTATCCAACCTCCAAATCAAAGTAGTCGCCTCTTTAAACCCCAAAAAATTACTTAAAAATTTGTCGTGCTTTGCAGTGTACAAAGCTCTAAATTTGTTTAGCAAAGATATTTTTCTAATGTCGAAAATTCGCGACAGTAACTTGCTGCTTTTTGTAAAAGACAAAAAGACATGGCCAAGAATTCCTGGAAGCAAAACATTTACACGGAATCTGCCCAATTCCGGCCAAATTCCATAAAATCGTAAATATCATAAAAGGCATAGTCCTAAATAACGTAACCGACTCAGAAATAGTAGAAGAAATAAAATCGCAAGACGTTCAATCAGTGTATAAATTTGCAAAAAATGTGGAAAGTAAATTCCAAAATGATATGTTTAGCTTGCATTTAATTTATACCACCTACCAGAAACAGTTACAATTTTTTGGCTTCATATATATGTTCGTAAATGCCAAACCCGATGAAGTGCAAGAATTGTGAAATTCTGGGCCACATAACAAAATACCGAAAACGATCAACAGCATTCTATAACTGTAACCTGTACTCCATTCTCCATCCCATCGGACGCGTCCCCAAATGGCGGATAGAGGGACCCTTGGTAGGCCAATGACATTACTTCTGAACCTCTGTCTGTCTATCACAATGATGGTATAGAGAATGGGTACCATACGTGGACCAAACTGGCTAGGGAAGAGCCCGAACAAAAACCACTGTCTGGCGATGGACAACACTAGGTTTAATACTCCAGGTGGAACCCACGCATGTGGAAATCCACCCGCTTCGGCGGCAGGGGCACGGATTCTGGAGGCCCCAACCATCGCTAAAGCCTCTCGCCTTTACAAGCGACAGCGCATCCTGGAGGAGACGGGGGTTGTTACCGCAATCTCTTCTTCAGAGACGGAGGAATGTACCCTGGATCCAGAGGGCCTGCGTCGGGAAGCCACCACAGTGCCGGAACGACCGACCAGTGGTTCTGGTGCAACGCGAACTCAAGCGAGGAGGAATCGAAAGAAGCGGCTTGCTAGGCTCGTGCAGGAGAAATCCTCACGTGGCTCTGCCGGCCCTTCTGTGTCAACTCCCTCTAAAAGGCCCAGGTCGGCGGAAGTGACACCCACGGAATCCACCGAGCCTGCGGAGGGATTGGCCGCTCCGAAATCTCCCTTGCGAGGTAAGCGGCGGAAGATTGTTGCTGAAAACAGCATACCCACCTGCCCTGCAGCTGTTACTGCTGGTGGCGCCACGACCCCAAAGGGTACGAGCGAAACCTCGGTGGCGGCTAATGTGGCGGGGAAGAATGTTGCCAATAAGCTGCACTTTGCCCAGCCCCTCGTATCCAGCAAAACCATCTGCCCGGTGAAATCTTTGCCAGTGGCGGGTGGTGAGCTGGACCTTCGCCCAAGCACTTCCAAAGGTGCAGCCAAGCCATCGTACAGCGAGAAGGCTGACGGCCCGCAAACCAATGGCGGTGATTGTTAAGCTGGGGCCTGACCGTCGGCTGACTGATGCAGAGATAAAATACTGCAAAGGTCATCTGATGTGTCGCGTCATTGCTTCCGGTCCTGAAGCTAATGCGAAGAGCTATGAGACAAAGGACGGCACGCTACAGGTGTCGTGCGCGTCTCAGGCCAACTTTGATTGGCTCAGGGGTGTAGTCAATGACGTGCCCCCCATCGGGACCACCCGCTTCACGGTCTATAGCGAAGCAGGCGTGTCCCTCAGGAAGGCCATCTGCTGGATTCCGGATCCCGATCTGACGACCGCAGATGTCCTTTCCTGTCTGCGTGCTCAGAACCCTGCATCAACACGAGGCTTTGGCGAGCTCTTTCGCACACCAGGGATGGTAAAGAAGGTGCTAGACTTGTGGTGCGATTAGATGAAGCCCCTGTTGTCATGGTTTCTCGGTATCGGAGCCGTCTGAGTCTCTTCTTTGGGACTGTCACTTTTCATGTCTTTTCTAGATGAGTGGCTCGGACCATTCTCGTAGCTATCGTCCTTTGACGGTAACGCAGATTAACTTGCAGCATTCTAAAGCCGCCACTGAACTCCTAAGTAGAGGACTCACCCTGCTGCACACATCACCCCACATAACAACAGTACAAAAGCCCTGGGTCTTTAGGGGTCGCCTCTGTGGCCTTGGCTTGTTGAAAGGGGCCACGATATTATATGACAGAAACTCGATTAGACCTAGAGCCGGTCTTATAATATCATCCCATCTCGCAGCGACCTGCCTTGACGCATTTTGTTGTCAGGATCTGGTTGCGGCAGAGATTAATTTTAAGAGTATGCACGGATGGTCGAGGTTCGTGATTGCATCTGCTTACTTTCCTTACGATGCTTGGGACCACCTGGGAAGGTCGCTACTCTCGTAGGGTTCTGTGAGCGGCGCAATCTTGGTCTCGTTCTTTGTTGCGATGCTAATGCCCAGCATACGATCTGGGGCAGCAGCAAGTGCAATGGGCGGGGCTCTCGACTTTTCGAGTATATTGCCTCCTCCAGCCTAAACATCCACAATGGAGGCAAGCAGGATGGTCGATCAACAACTGGAGGGTCCTCGCCGAAGGCTCGTGCTCGGACCACAGATACATTGAGTTTCAGTATGGCGAGCAGGCACAGATGCCATTGCCCACCAGAAACCCAAGATAAACAGACTGGCCAAAGTTCAGGGAGGCCCTGCGTAGCTATTACGTGACGCCACTGAAACTTCGCAATGAGCAGAACATTGAGGCGGCTGTTGAACATCTCAACACTACTCTAACAAACAGATTCGAGCTAGCCTCTCCAACTAGACCTCCTCTTAGCCGGACTGCTGTTCCATGGTGGAATCGAGAGCTTCAGATGCTGAGGCGTGAGTCTAGAAAACTCCTCAACCGGGCCCTCAAGACGAACCTTGTTGAGGACTGGGAACGATATCGACGTGTTCAGAGGGACTACAAGAACCTAATTCGGGACTCGAAAAGGACTTCTTTTAGAGACTTCTGCAGTGATATCGAATCCCTGAGTGACACGGCAAAACTGGTGAAATTCCTGAAAAAGGACCAAACCGCTAAGCTGGGGTCGCTCAGGAAACCTGATGGCTCCTATATGGAGAGGCAAAGTGAGACACTCAGCTTGCTGTTGGAGTCACACTTTCCAGGAAATCAGGTAAGCATAGCCCGTCAACAACCACCTTTGGTTGGAACTGTTGTCAGGGCAGCTACACCCTCTCGACATGATTGGTATGTCGCCAGAACTGTGGCGAATGAGGCTGCCATTAGATTTGCTATCAAATCCTTTGACAGCTTCAAATCGCCCGGACTGGATGGCATATATCCGATTGTTTTGAAGGAATGCAATGAGTTAGTGTTGGCAGCACTGAAGAAGATCTTCACTGCATGTCTCGCGCTGGGCTATGTACCACGCTCTTGGAGGATGGTGAGGGTTGCTTTCATTCCTAAGGTTGGAAGAGACGACTACACCAATCCCAAGAGCTTCAGACCTATTAGTATGACCTCGTTCATGCTAAAGAGTTTAGAACGGCTGGTGGAGCTTCGCATACGTAGGGAGTCTCTGAAGACGCATCCACTCTCTCCATTTCAGCACGCCTATCAAAGCGGAAAATCCTGCGAGACGGCTCTGCAAAACCTTGTTGGAAGGATAGAGCGAGCCATCGACAGGAAAGAATACGCAATGGGCATCTTTGTGGACATAGAGGATGCGTTTGACAATGCTACTTTCGACAGTATGTGCGGCTCTGCTAGGCGGCATGGCGTAGACCGGGCTCTAGTAATTTGGATACGTTCAATGCTGGCCCAGAGAATCATAACGATGCGGGCGGAGGAAGATTTGCTGGTGTCGTCTGGGGTTAATAGAGGCTGTCCCCAAGGTGGCGTACTGTCTCCATTGCTCTGGTGCATGGTAATCGATCCCCTGCTTAACGCCATTAATGACTCGGGTTTCTACGCTCAAGCATATGCGGATGATGTTGGCTGTCTTGTGACAGGTCCATCCCTTATGATTGTCTGCAGAAGGGTGCAGAGAACTCTGGATATGATTGACACTTGGTGCAGTGCGAATGGGCTATCGGCTAATCCTGTCAAGACTGGTATTGTCCTATTTACCAGAAGGAGAAAGCTTGATGGATTATTCTGCCTACACTAAAAGGAGTCACTATCCAGCTATCCAAGGAAATCAAATATCTTGGAGTCATCCTTGATAACAAACTTCTTTGGAAATCGCATGTCGAACTGAAGATATCCAAAGCACTGTCAGTTTTCTGGCAGTGTAAGGGTATTTTTCGTAAGACATGGGGTCTTTCCCATAGTAAGGTTCTATGGATCTTGATGTTGTTGGTGGATAGAAAAACCGTATAAAAGAAAAGACGTCTTACTTCATTAATAGTTAAAACGGAAGAGAAATGTTTATTGACAATTCATGTAATGTAATTCAAATACAAGTAATAACATGTTGCAAGTGTCAAAGTGACACACTAAGCTTTAAGTTGCTCTCATATATTATGTACAGTATTCACTGGATATATGTGTTTAACTACAACACCCTCACTAGAGCTGCAACTTTATAATAACAAAAATAAAATTATTATATGTTTACATATCAAAAATAATCCATATATATATGAAATTCAAAAAAGTTATTTTAAAGAGATAATTAGTTTAAACCATAATGCGATATAAAATGGGATAGCTTCGAATGGTTTACGGGTTACGTCATGATGTCAGCAACCATTTCATCTGTACTTCGGTAGCTTAATTTGATGGTGCCTTCAGCCAGCTTCTCCCGTATAAAGTAATTGTTCACATCTATGTGTTTGGTTCGTGCCTGGTAGTTACTATTCATAGCCAATTGAATCGCTCCTTGGTTGTCACAATAAAGTTCCATCGATTTTGGGGCTATTGGGAAAATTTCGCATTCAAATCGCTTGAGCCATAGTGCCTCTTGTATGGCCGCTACCATAGACATGAATTCCGCTTCCGTCGATGAAAGTGCAATCGTCGGTTGTCTTCGCGTAGCCCATGAAATTGCTGCACCCTGCAATTGAAAAACATACCCAGTTGTTGAACGTCGCTCGTCTTGGTCGCCAGCCCAATCGGCATCACAATAGCCAACAACTTGCCCTTTGGTGTCCTTTCGATACGTAAGTTTTAAATCAATGGTGCCCTTCAGGTACCGAGGAACTCTTTTAACTGCAGACCAGTGTGATTTTCCGTGGTTTGTATTGTAACGACTAAGTACGCTTACCGCATATGCAATGTCTGGTCGGCTAATTTGTGCAGCATACATAATGCAGCCAATCGCTTCCTGATATGGAACTGAACCCATTTCCTGTCGCTGCGCGTCATTTTTTGGACACATGTCTTTTGATAACCGCTGATTCCGATCGAGTGGAGTGTTCACTGGATTACTGTCGCTCATGTTGAATCGTTCCAGGATTGACTTCAAGTACTGCTTTTGATCTATGGAACTAGTCTTATCATTATTTCTTACAATGTGCATGCCAAGCACGGAGGTTGCAACGCCCATGTCTTTCATCTGGAATTTCCTAGATAAGTCTTTCTTTAGTTTGGTAATCATCGTGCTGTTGCTTCCAAATATTAATATATCATCTACGAATGTTTGTAGTAGATGCACTGATCAACCGCTGATCTTTTAAACGAAGCTGTTGAGTTAGTACAGAATTCAACTTTAGATTCCATACTCTGCTCGACTGTTTCAATCCGTATAATGATTTACGGAGCCGACATAATCTGCCAGTTTTGTCATCAAAACATTGTGGTTGGCTAATATGAAGGTCTTCTTGCAACTCACCTTGCAAAAAGGCTGTAACAGCGTCCATTTGGTGCACCACCAAGTCAAGTTTCACCGCCATTGCGAGTAGAAAACGGACAGAGGAATAACGTACAACGGTGAGTACGTTTCATCGTAATCTATGCCCCTCACTTGTGAATAACCCTTCAAGACAAGTCGTGCCTTAAAACGATCAATATCGCCCTCTGCATTTCGCTTCACCTTGAATACCCATTTGCTGTCAATCGCTTTTCTCCCTGGAGGTAAATCTGTCAATACCCACGTACAATTTTCCATCAAGGCATTATATTCGTCTAGCATGGCGTTGGTCCAGTCACTACTGTTAGCGCCATTCAATGCTTCCCGAACAGATTTTGGCTCACTTACGTCCGATGTTGCTGCCAGTAAGCCAAGGGGTGTCACATCTGATTCACGTCTTGGGTTTTCTTCGTCGTCAGATATACATACCGTTAAAATTTCACTAATTTTGACTTCCAGATCCTCGTGGTCGCAGGAATAGTTTGGAGAATTCCCATCAAGAACGTTGTCATTACCCTCACTGGATTCGACATTCGATTCCTTCGTCACATCATTTTGTTGTTCACGGGGTGTGTTGTCTTCGCACTGCATTTTGTCCAATTCTGTTGTATAGCCCTGACCTTTGAAGTGATTGTAACCCTCACTGTGTAGAGACATTTTATCATCGAAGTCGCCATCATCGTCGTCGCTAAAATGCTGGAGTCATCGCTACTACACATCAACTTCTCATCTTGCCGGTTTGCTTTTTGTGGTATTTGCGAAGGGAAGGTTGTGACATCACGGGTTTTATTTGCATTTTTGTTGATATTTTCGAAGAAAGTCACATCACGACTCACGATAGTTTGTCTAGTTCTAGGGTTGTACAATTTATACGCCTTCGATTGTTCGCTGTAACCTAGAAAAATGCATTCTACTGATTTGGAATCAAGCTTCCTGCGATTCTCTTTTGGAACATGTACCATTGCCTTGCATCCAAATACACGTAGTGCGGACAAATCTGGTTTCACCTTAGACCAGATTTCTTCTGGAGTAGTATCGATCATATTTCTGCACGGAGTCCGTTTAATTAAAAATGCCGCTGTTGATGCTGCTTCTGCCCAGTATTGCTTACCCAGATTCGCATCAAATATCATGCAACGTACCTTTTCAATGATTGTCCGGTTCATGCGTTCAGCAACGCCGTTCTGCTCTGGAGTATATGGGGCAGTTAATTGATACAAAATACCATGTCTGGCAGTGATTGCTTTAAAGTTTTTGTTGCAAAATTCCTTCCCGTTGTCAGATCTCAGTATCTTTATAGTTTGTTTTTGCTGATTTTCAACTAAATTCTTAAAATACAAAAAACTTTCGTAAGCCTCATTTTTACGTTTAAGTGATACGAAAACTTTACGACTGAAATCGTCAACAAATGTTAGTAAATACCTGGCTCCTCCGAGAGATTTTGGTGATATTGGGCCACAAACATCCGTGTGCACTAGTTGAAGAATTTCCGTAGCTCGCTCTCCACTTTCTTTAAACGAAGCTAGTGTTTGTTTCCCTTGCAGGCAGACAGTGCATTTGTCCAGTTTTCCACTTGGTAAATTAAACCCAACAACAGAGGATTTAATACGTTTCATATTGTAGTCACACGGGTGTCCCATACGTCGATGCAATAACATATGATCAGCTGACGTCGATAAAGCAGTTGCCGACATTGCCAATTTGGCAGCATTGCTACTTTGATCAGTTTCGCAGCTTAGTCGATACAAATCGTCGATAAGTGGTGCAATTGCAAGCAGGTTGGAGTTTTCATTAAATGTACGGCAATTTTGGTTGTTGAACACAATAGTTTTTCCATGCTTGACCATTTTACTTACCGACATTAAATTTTCACAGATGTTTGGTATACAAATAACATCCTTCATGGTCAGATCATACTGTTTTTTTTTTTTTTTTTTTTTTTTTAACTCCAGTTTTATTTGCATTCTGCCCCTTGGGGAAATAATCAAATTAAATAACAATATTAAACAGCTACATAAATCAATACACAAAGTAATTTTTTAAAATAGTTATTTAAATCAACATGAGGAAGAGGAGCCAGTGCTAATCTCCCATAAGGTTAGTTCAGAACTATTGCGTTAGAAAAAATTATTATTATAAATTTAGTGGTGTTGCTCGCTTCAGTCGCCGTGTTGTGCCTGTCCTCTCCAGAAGATTTGAAGCTAGTATGTTAGGATGCTTACTTAGTCGTTCCAGGTATTTATTGCTGTATCTTGCTATTTCCTCATCGACAGTAAGGATGTTTAAGTCGTGACGTATTATATCATTCCTGACGAACCATGGAGCCTTTACTATCAAGCGTAATACTTTTGATTGGAATCTCTCAATGATTTTTATATTTTTTTTTGCCGCTGAACCCCATAGCTGTATACCATATGTCCATATGGGTTTTAGAATTGTGTTATAAACCAGCAGCCTATTGTCAAGCGATAACTGGGATTTATATCCCAAGAGCCAATATAAGGAAGTAAGCTTTATTCCAAGTTGTTTTTTCTTCGTAAGAATATGCTTCTGCCATGTCAGACGTCGATCAAGATGTAGCCCTAAATATTTAACGTCTTCGGATTGGGGCAGTTGACAATCATTTAATATTACTGAAGAACAAGTCTTCTTTTTTAAGCTAAAGGTTACTTGCACAGAATTAGTTGCATTCACCTCAATCCTCTCATCATACTGTGTGTTTGTATTTGCTTGTAATTTTACACGAATATCCCCAGCACTTTCCACATTCATCCGTGCGTTATTTCCGACAACAATGTGGTTGAACTTTGGCTCACGCTGCTCGTAGAGGCATCCAGAATCCATTGTAATATGAGACGTAGCCCCCGAATCAATTAGCCAATCTGATGCACACTGAGAGTTAGCAATGAATCCTGTTGAGGCCAGCAATAAGTTGTTCGAATCCCTCTTTTCCTTAGTCTTTGATGGACATTTGTTGGCATAATGCCCTTTTTCACAAACATTCGAAGCAAACAATTGAAGACTTATTTTTTACCTTCGAGCTCGGTTTCTTCTTCACCTTTTTAGAAGTCAACCATTCCGTCACCATTCAAGCCTTCGTGCTTAATTTCTTGGAGGAGATTCGTACGAACCAGGGAAGTTGTCAATGCCTTTCCACTATTTGCGAGCGCCATTACCATCGGACGATATTCATCTGGTAAACCACTAAGCATTATCTGAGCCACAATATCATCTGGAATCTTAGTGCCCGACTTTTCAAGTTTTCGTTGAGTACATGCCATCTTATCACCATAGCCTTCCATTGAAGAGCAATATGTCAACTCCAAGCGCATAAGATATTTTAGCAAGTCCATGCGACGTAAACGCCATTATCCTCAAACGCAGCTTCCAATGCATTCCATGCATCTTTAGCCAATGTAAAATTTTGGACATACAAGTAGTTAGATGGTTCAATCAACAGTCCAAGAGCAGATATTGCGTGCAAATTTTTTGTGGAGTCCCCCTCCGAACCTTCAATGCACGGCCAGTAACCCTTTAGCACAAGATAGGACTTTGGAGCAAATCTCCATGTATCATAGTTTTCTCGCCCTTTCAATTTTTCAATTTTATCTTGACCCATTTCGAGATAAAATTTGCTTAAAAAAATGGTATCCCGAGAAAAACTATCGAACAAGCTGAGTTCACGTAAGGCTGTTTATTACTTTAATAACGATTTTTTCTTAAAACATGCGGCCCATAACCTGATGTATGTGGACAGAAAAACCGTATAAAAGAAAAGACATCTTACTTCATTAATAGTTAAAACGGAAGAGAAATGTTTATTGACAATTCATGTAATGTAATTCAAATACAAGTAATAACATGTTCCAAGTGTCAAAGTGACACATTAAGCTTTAAGTTGTAGCTCTCATATAGGGTAACCAGATTCAAAATGTATAAAAACAGTACAAAGAGTAAATAAAAACAGTACAATTTGAAAAAAACAGTACATAAGTTTTTTTTATTAAAATAAAAACAAACACATTTACATTTCAATTCAATATAACATAAAAATATAATAAAAACAGTAAAATTGTTGAGAACATAAAAAATGCATTTCTTGCAACAGGTACAGCATAGGTACATAAATAATTATAAGTATATTATATAACTTAAAGTGCGAAAGTTTTTTATACACATTTTTTTATAATTTCAAAACAAAAACATTACAATTTATTTTTTCAACTTTGTAATTTTTAAATAAACTGAAAATTAATATTTGTCGTTTTTTTGTACATTTTTTACGATGGTATTTCTTCCATCCTCAGTTTTTAAGAAATTGTAGAATTCATTACAAGTATATCCGAAATTGTTTTTTATTAACAACTCGCTTTCCAAATTTTCTATTAGAAGCCTATTTCTTTCCTTTCTCCAAAACGAAAACATTAGACTGAATATTCTTTCACTAGCTGCATTTGAATGCGGTATGGAAAAAATTACATTGCAAATTTTCTCAAAATTAGGAAAAGTGCCACTGTTTAAAAAATCTTTCCATTTTTCCTCAGCAGGTTTCTCTTTGTCTACAGATTCGGAAAAGATTTTCAGCGAAACGAACTCTTCAAAAAGAAAGTCAGTATCTATATATTTGATGAAAAACAATTCTACAATTTGAGTAAAATTATGGAATGTAAACTTAGAATTTAAATTGAAGACACTTAAATTCTCGAATTTGTTTTTTGTTAAATCGAATCGTTTTTCGATGTAATTTGTTATAGAAAATAAAACAGCGTTTGCTCCTTCTTTAAATAAATCTACTTCTCGTAGATTGTCGCAATTACTGCAGATAGTTTCAGCTAAAATGCCATAAAATTTTTCGTTTTTCTGTTCCTTAAATTTTTCGCAAAGTTGTTTAATTATTTGAAACATATCGACGACAACCAATGAGTTTTGCTCCAATTTTTTTATGGAGCATAATAAAGCTGTTCCAATATTGTGAATAAAGCCCAAATAAGCTTCAGAAGTTTCAAGTTCAAAAAATTGGCTTAAAAAAGCTGGGCAATCTTCTGATAGAAAATATGATTTTATGGCTGTATAATTCTTAAACAGTCTCTCTATAGCAGGTGTCAAAGTAAGCCATCGTGTTGGTACATGGCGAAGCATTTCACACCATTCTAAGTCGCAAAAGTCATATATATCTTTCAGATTCGATGTTTTTTTGGTCGATGAGCTAAACTCATTATAAATTCTAATAACTATATTTTCGATATCGAATTTCAACAGCTTTAATGCATTTTTGAATGCATTATTAAGTATATGGCACAAACATCCTACGCCGATAATATCTGGATTTGATTTTTTCAGTTCCACAAATACGATTTTCTTGCATCCAAAATTCACATTTGCATTATCTGCGGAAAAGCTAGTAACGTTATCTAGGCTTAAGTTACGTGAGTTCAATTTTGATTTTATGGAGTTTCCAATGTCAATAGACAATTCTGAGTTTGACTCATAAAAAGTATCTAACTACTACTGAAAATGTTTTTATATTGCCTTTGTTTGACGCATCGGTCGAGATCGAAAATGGGTGGTTATTTTCTAAATCTTTAACTAATTTTTCTATAGAAAATTTTGCTAGAATATTTGATATAATTTTAGAACACTTTGTTCTGCCACAAGTAAAATTGGAAGCCACTTTCGAGTCTGGAAAAATTTGCTTAAAGAGCTTGCTACTACAATCTGCAGAGTGATAGCTGTGGCTGTGCATCACTGTGTGGTATGCAAAAACAGCCTCTGATATAGCGCTACTTTGACGAGTTTCTTCTGCGACTTTACACGTATCTTGGTTTAAAAAATATATTACTGACTTTTGATTACAACTAGCTAAGTTTCGCACATGTTTTACAGATTTCATGTGAAGCCTTATATCGGTTACTCCGCCATTCGCTATAGAGAAGGATGTGCCGCATGCCGAACACCTGGCCATGGAGTCGTCCTTTGTCTTTAACAACCAACTAAAGTTGTTTTTCCAGCTGTCTCTAAATTTATTTTTGCGTCGATTTCCAATTTTTTTCTTTTTACTATTAACTGATGGACAGCCAATTTCTTCCACATCGGTGCTAGAATTATCCGATAGGGCGTGCGCTGATTCATTTGAATCGCTTTCCATTTTGAACATTTTTCATCTACATAAATATTTAAACAAACTCAAATGAAAAATGTTAACAATTGTACAGCAAATGATTTACCGTGAACTGAAAAATTAAGAAATCTCAAGAAGTTTTTGTGTTTCGCACTGTTCTTTTTGAAGTAAATTTTGTTGAATGCACAAAGTAGCAATTTTCATTTTCATGTAGAAAAGATTATGTTGAACACAACCAAGGTGAATTTATTTACAAGGTGGCTGCAAGGTGAATTTCGTACCTCTGGAATTGTCAAACATAGGCAATGTGCGATAAAAATAAACGAAATTGAGAGGAATGGAGGAATACATAAAAACTGCTTAAAATAGTACGCAAAATATACAAATATTTATATAATAGTTAAATAGACTTATAATTTCTTTTACTTTCAGTATGTGAGTGAGAAATTATTCATATATGTATATATGAAAGAGAAGTTTTTCATATTTGTTTTGGTCGCATTTTTCTAAACATTAAATTTTGACAGCTACTGAGGGAAAATCGATTCAAAAAAATTTGCTCTTGCATCCACCTTGTAGATAAATTCACCTTGAACACAACTAAACAAAGTGAAGTTCATTTTATAACAGGGTGGCTCAAATCTGTTAAATTCCTGTATTACACCAATTTTTACACTTAAAGAAACAAGGAGCTTATTTACAGTGTGTAGAAAAAATGGTACATAATTTATAAAATCAATACTTTTACGTACTGATTTTGATGTTGTGCGAAAAAAGAGCTTATTTACAGTGTGTATAAAAAACCAGGACAAAAACAGTACATATTTTATAAAATCAGTACTTTTGCGTACTCATTTAGATGTTGTGAATAAAACAGTACACTCGTAAAAAAACAGTACATGTACTGTTAAAAACAGTACGTCTGGCAACCCTACTCTCATGTACAGTATTCACTGGATATATGTATTTAACTACAACAGATCTATACAGCTATGGTAAGACCTATTATCACCTATGCATCGGTGGTTTGGATGAGCAGACTCTCTCTTGTAGGGGTCAAAAAAGCTCTATCAAGACTACAACGTACTGTGGCCATATGTTGTACCGGAGCCTTTCCGACTACTCCAGGCCCGGCACTTGATGCTTTGGTGAATCTCCCGCCACTAGATGTCTTCATCCGCGGAGAGGCCGTTAAGGCCATCTGCAGAGTAAAACATAGTGGCCACTGGTATGGGGTGTATTCGATATTGGACGACGGCGCAGGCACTGACATCGACTCTGCAATCCTGTCTATGCCCACGGACTCCATGTCATCAACCATCATACTAGAAAAGCGGTACAATGTTTTGCTGCCAGAGGCTCGTTCATGGTTAGATACCAAGAACGAGCCCGGCAAACACTGCTGCCGTATTTTCACTGATGGCTCCAGGACTGAAGAAGGTTCAGGTTCTGGTGTCTTCGTGGAATCTTGTGGGACCCGTCGGTTCTTTGCCCTTGGTCTGCATGCGTCTGTGTTTCAGGCGGAGGTATATGCGATACTTGAGGCGATGGACTTTGTTGTGGAAAACAGGTGGAAAGGCAAATCTATTTGTGTCTGCAGTGACAGCCAAGCTGCGCGCTCATGGCCTTGGATAGTCCTACTACCACTTCCACGATAGTCAGGTCCTGAAAATCCAGGCTAAATTGTGTTGGAAAACATAATAGTCTGACGCTGACTTGGGTCCCGGGACACGCTGGCATTGCGGGTAACGAGACCTCTGACTCTTTAGCCAGGATGTGCTCCGAGGCTGTTTTTATTGGCCCTGAGCCTGTTCTGCCATTCCCTTCTGCTGTCATCAATTTGTATTGGGTACGGTATTCTGACGACTCCATCAGTTTTTCCATTGGAATTATCGAGAGCGAGAGTTTTGGATATGTTATTTTCAATGTATTTAAATAAGGAGCACATATGTAGTTGCGAGTTATTAGACTCCACTACAAATTTATTTTTTTCTTGAAGAAGTCTAGAGAATAGGTTGAACACTTACGTGCGAAGTACTTGGTGTGCATATGGGAACAGAAAATTTGGATTTTCTCGCCGTAACCATAAACACCTGATTGTGATATGTTGTGAATTGTTAAAACTGTTCAATTCCAGGATTTGGCGCGATTTGAACATTTTAATGGGCGCTTCGCGTTTCTGATTCCAGATTTTGACTTGCAGTTTTTTCTCAGCCTTAATTTCTTTGGAAAATTTGCCAATTTTCTTGGGCTCATATTTCGTAAAGTATTTGAAATTTTGACTTATTTTCAAAAGTTGTAGCTATTGTCTCGGGCTACAATTTCTCTGAACATATTACTTAGAAAAAACTTCGTTTTCATGGTCGAAAAGTCGAAAATGTAGAAAATTTGTGTCACTTTTTTTTGATATTTTGGCCTATAACAGCCAAACCATTGAGATTTTCGATCCAATACTCAGACAAAAATTGTAGCCAAGACAATAGAACTCTAGAAGAACTCTCTAGTACATCGCAAAAGCATTGGAACGCTCCTTCAGGCAGTTTTGGCCTTGTGAAAGTGCAAATTTTTCGTGAAAATATTGATAAATTACCATTTTCAGTTGTTCATAGCGCAAAATCATAACAATGTTCTATCTCTTATTTTTTTCCACTTTTTTTATCCAAAATGGTAATGTTTTTTTTTGTTTTGTTCAATATTTATTTTGCAAATTATGAGAAATTCATTTAAAGTACAAAGTAATTGTATTGGTAGAGACAAGGTAAGAATCAAGAAGAAAGCAATTATTGTTTTAAACGATTTCACATCAAAAATTCCAATTCAGTGTATTTTTCATTCAAAGATTGCCTTCCAAATCTTTTCGAGATTCCATACGAGGCGCTTTCTTTCCGCCTTTAGATACAGATGCCATTATACCTTCACGGTTTTTGTCGATTGAGCGCTTAGCAACGCTAGCTATTAGCTGGACATGACGCTCCGTACCTTGAATATGACAAGGTATTAGTGGGTCTGGAAATGGTGGATCTTCATCATCTACACATTCGAGGTATTGTTGTAAATGCTCATACGGAATTTTCCTGGTAAATGGCGGTTCAAATAACAATGCTTTGTCCTCTAAATCGATCATGTGAACGTAATACGTACAATCAAAATTGATGTTTGGTTTTACATATTCGCGAAGCTCAGTTAAATCGCATACGTTGTCGCGAATATACAATATTTTTTTGAGTGCCAATTTACGAATTTCTTTACAATCATCGAATAACATGCTCAACAAAACATTTTCCCTGTGTGCGAAATAGGAATTATTCTGTATTACGGGATTTACGATGTTACGTAAGTTGTCTGGTAAATATCGCGTCCACTGGATGAATTTTCCAAGCAGAGCACTATACGGTAGAGCCGAATTGTAATATTTGACGTTGAAATACATGGGAACATACACTTTCATGATGTACCTTGCCAAAATTTGTAAATTTTGTGATGGGGTTTCTGTCGCAATATACACACGGAGCAATCTACTAGCTTTGGTTATCCATCTCGAATGTCCTACCGGTCCAGGTTTGATGTTTGCAAGATTAATTGAGCAACTACCATTTGAAACGGCTTGGGCAATTTGGTATAGATATTTAACGTCCGTGGAAAGTTGATTTTCAGCATCTGTACTCATTGGAGGAATGTGTTCAAGTGGAATAAGTTGAAAATTTTCGATAGCCTGAAAAATGTTTAGATTATTTCAATAAAAAAATTACAAAACTATATCGTATAGAGAAAGAAGTACATAAAGTTATGATATTTACTTGTAATGTATTGCAAAAATCTATCCTTTGAGCTAACGATCCAATGCTTTTTGTCGGTCCAGTAGTGGCCGATTTTTCGACAGCGTTGTACAGATGTCGGAACGGCAATTCGTTGAAATGAAGTAAACAGATAAACCAATGTATTGGTCTATCTAGATAGCGTTCGATGAGACGCAATACACCTCCAGATGTGCCAGTGTTTGCCACCTCACCGTCACTACAGACGGCAATTATATTTTCAAGTGAAAGATTTTTAGATTTGTAAAATGCAATCAATTCGGCTTGTTTCGCTTTGGAGGTTTCGCCTTTGCCTTCTAAATTCACATAGCCAATTAGTGACGAATGGGGTTCACGTATTACTACTAGGTGTGGTTCTTTTCGCATTGTAGTGTGATATACTTCATTAATTTTTTCCCGAGTTAATGAATCATTTTTGCGATCATCAAACGAAAAAGCGATCAACGATCCACCATCGTGATTTGCTCGTAAAATATCGTGTCTCGATTTTTCACGGTCTCGTCTCACTTTTCTTTTATCCATAATAATGGTTTCACCTCGCTCATCCTTAAACTGTATGTCAGCGAATAAAGCTGAAGCCAAAACAGATGCTAATCGATCGGATACCCCAAAGCGATCGCACATCATTGCAAACCGTGGTATACTATATCGTGGAGTATACATTCTTCGCACGGTTGGTGTATGGATTTCCAAACCAGGAGGTTCATAGTTTTCCAATTCATGCACATCTGATGCGGTTGGTTGAAATATTGGATCAGATGATGCACCTGAATGTAAAGATGGTAACACAGTCGATATTTCTGTTTCGACTGGCAAATATTCAGGTATTGCAAGTCTGCGTTCGTTATGCTGATCCAACATGAATTCATGGAGTCGGTCAGGAATTTTGCCACAATTGCATCGAGCTGTTTTGAGCTGGCATTTACATTTGCCGGTGTAAAATATTTTCGTTGTGCTGTCAACAAATTCTCTGCATTTGGCATCATTTTTTTTTTGTCTCTTACAAGCTTCACGGTAATTTTTCAATAATCTGCCCAATTTCTTAATATTTTTTTTTCCAATAACCTCAATATTTAATTTGTTCCAAATTTGTATCAATTTGTCGCAAACGTGTGGGGTGAATGTGTCATATGATGACCTTTTATTTGCGTTTTTGCAACGAGCGGCCAAGAAAAAATAATGTTTCAAAATGTCGCTCGTAGTTGGAAGCAAAATATCGTCTAATTCAGCCTCTAAACCGAATGCCAATACGTTTTGCGAAGACATATGTTCTAGATTTGATGATGACGCTGATGATTCTGGCTGCGTCTCCATCTCCACATTCTCTGTATTATCAAAATCCACTGCATTATCCATATTTTTTATATCTTAAATTAAAAAAATGTTTTTTTATTAGCACTGCACAGTTTATACAAGAAAAAATTATTTCTAAAACTTACATTTGCGGCAGATATTTTAAAATGCGTATTTAATTTTATGTGTATTTGATGCTGTGATCGTTTACAATAAACTAACAAAAATGCGTCAAATGAACTGAAAACAATAGAAGAATAAAAAATAAAAAATAAAATAAATGGAATAAAATAAAAAAATAGAATAAAAATAATAGAACATTTTTAAGATTTTGCGCTATGAACAACTGAAAATGGTAATTTATCAATATTTTCACGAAAAATTTGCACTTCCGCAAGGCCAAAACTGCCTGAAGGAGCGTTCCAATGCTTTTGCGATGTACTAGAGAGTTCTTAACTATTGTCTTGGCTACAATTTTGTCTTGTATTGGATCGAAAATCTCAATGGTTTGGCTGTTATAGGCCAAAATATCAACAAAAAAAAAACCGTGACAAAATGTGGTGAATTTTCTACATTTTCGACTTTTCGACCATGAAAACGAAGTTTTTTCTAAGTAATATGTTCAGAGAAATTGTAGCCCGAGACAATAGCTACAACTTTTGAAAATAAGTCAAAATTTCAAACACTTTACGAAATATGAGCCCAAGAAAATTGGCAAATTTTCCAAAGAAATTAAGGCTGAGAAAAAACTGCAAATCAAAATCTGGAATCAGAAACGCGAAGCGCCCATTAAAATGTTCAAATCGCGCCAATTCCTGGAATTGAACAGTTTTAACAATTCACAACATATCACAATCAGGTGTTTATGGTTACGGCGAGAAAATCCAAATTTTCTGTTCCCATATGCACACCAAGTACTTCGCACGTAAGTGTTCAACCTATTCTCTAGACTTCTTCAAGAAAAAAATAAATTTGTAGTGGAGTCTAATAACTCGCAACTACATATGTGCTCCTTATTTAAATACATTGAAAATAACATATCCAAAACTCTCTCTCTCGATAATTCCAATGGAAAAACTGATGGAGTCGTCAGAATACCGTACCCAATACAAAAAAACAAGAGATGGCATTTAAGTTAATAGATCTTTTCAACAATATTTTGCATAATGGCATTTACCCTCAAAGCTGGAAAATAGCGAATATTATTTCAACCCAAATCAGAGCTATCTGTATCCCGCCTATTTCATTATTGCACTGTATGGGTAAAGTAATGGAAAAAATAGTTTATAGACACACATCGAATTGGATTCAAAAAGGGACAGGAAACGCTCTTCTCTGCATTCGAACATTACGTATCGAGGGCATTTTGAGGCAGAAACCATTTCACAGTTCTGAGTAGATTTTGAAAAGACTTTCGACCGAACAGGCACATATATTCAACTAAAACAATTGCTCAAATTTAAAATCAGACCAAAGATATTTAATTTTCTTAAAAGGTTTTTCTCCAATCGAAAAATCAAAGTTACGATCGGTTTAGCTCTGTCGGGAATTAGCTACTTGTACCCCTCAAGGGTCACTGTTCATTATATTAAATTTATACGAAGACAGCAAAATAATTTCAAAGCAAGCAGCCACCTTCTGTGGTCTAGTGGTAAGCATGCTAGACTCACACCCCGAGGGTCTCAGGTTCAAATCCTGTCACGGGCTTGGTCTGCAAAATGCTTCTTTATTTAAGTCCTCTCTCTTCGAGACGAAAGCCTCTGTAGCTAGTACTCATTCCCCCAACACCTTGCACTCATAATTAATTATGGTGTAAGATATAATAATAATCATAATACAAATTGGAACTTACAACTAGATGATAACACAAAAGGAGAATGATAATAATAATAATAATAATAATAAATTCAGAGCACAAATATGTAGAACACTATATATATGCCGCCGACGTCTTCCTATTTTCAATTGACAGCACTTTCACCGCTATTCTTGAAGATCTGTGAAAATGGTCCAATATTTCTGAAGCGAATGCAACGTTTGAAAAATGTCGCCCCTACACATTTGCAAAATAAATCTGCAGGTTTTTATATAAGCTTTCGGAATACAATCATTCAAAACTCAAATACGTTGAAAATCTTACGCAGAATTATAGAAACAACACTGTTGTGATATTAAGAAAAGCCTTGACATAAGACGGAATATTATTAAATTCCTTTAATCTAAATTCTCTCGGATCCATCCCAAAAACCTTACTTAGCATTACAAGGTCATTTATCTTGTCAAAAGTTGACTACGGACTGCCAAAATACGGAGATTCTGCAGCTGGCAATATTGGATGTCTAACCGCACCATACCATACTGGAATAAGAAGAAGCCTACGCGCATTCCCCACAAAACCCACGAAAAATATTGTAGCTGAAGCAGGTATGCCGTCAATAGCAGAAAGAGTTCAACACACCAACCTACGTTACTACCAAAATTATAGTCCGGATTTAGCCCTATCCTTCACAAATTGATCATAAAATGTTTAAATCACAAACCACCGGTAAAAACTCTTAGTACCATCCCAAAACTCTTAGTGAACCCCAAACAATTACTTATTAACCTTATTACAAGATCTCATAATCTATATCCATCTTGGATGCTCCGTGACTCATCCTTTATACTTGACCTTTTATAATACAAAAAAAATGATACCGACAGCGCTACATAGCAGCAAATTTGTATGGAACACAAATCAAGATTGGAAAAACCGTGGCAATACATATATAGCGACGGTTCCAAGAGTGTACTCTGTAGTCAACAACACTGGTAATCTATCAAGCATTAGTCTACTCGGCAACCATTGCTCTCTACTCAGTGCAGAGCTAACAGCAATATAAAACGCAATTCCCAATCAGCCACGGACAGGGGTAAATATATAATTGCCACGGACAGGGGTAAATATATAATTTGCTCAGACAGTCAATAAAGTATTAATTTTTGTCGCAACTTATCCAAAGGTAGTGATATAGTCTTTAAAATTCGAGATAAGCTTATACAATTCAACAACAAAGTTAAAATACTGTGGATTCCCAGCCATTCCGGTTTTCGCGGGAACGAATATGTTGGCGCAATGGCCAATATCGCCCAATATACATCAATATGTGCTCCAATTACAACACAGCTCTTGGGTTGTCTACTTTCAACACTATATGTCGATTTAACCATTTAGACTACACCCTAACTAACCAGCGCTCCTTAAGTGGTTCGAGATCCGTCCATTCAGATGGTACTAAAGGTATAAATATCTTGACCGACCATCAGCATCTCATATTCTCGATTTCAGAAAAGAATCCTAACACTAAAATGAAGAGACGCCGATTTCACCAACCTCAGAAATAGTCCCGAACACTTGCTAATCGGATCAGTCCGCCAAGTTGCCATTTCTGCAATAAACAATCTGTATCCATAATCCATTTATTGGACGAATCCCAGCATTTTCATCTTGTGCGGAACTGTCTTTTTTCCTACACATACTTTATTGAGCCGCTAAATAATCCTTCAAGTATTAATATTAAAAAATTATATAGTTTTCAAAAAATACTAGTTTCATTAATTTTATTTGATAATATTTACCATAGTACAACCTGTATATAAAGTTACAATACTAGTATAACATGTTTTTCGGTGTCAGTATACCAGAAAGCTGCAAGTCAGAGTCGCTAGTGCTCTTCTGCCTTCCTGCATTTCTTAGCTCAAACGTTGGCTACTTAGGATGTCAGCAAAAAATAATCTGATTCTAGCGAAAGGAGAGCAGATGCACAAAAAATGTTCAACCGTCTCATCTTCTTCTCCATATACCTGGCAAAGTGGACTGTCTGTCTATCTTTTGCATATGCTTAGCCCATGCAAAATGACCAAGTAACCATTAATTAATTAATCTATGAAATAACTGAAGAAACTGAAATAACAGGCATTATTTATAGTCATGAATGAATAAAAACAGATTACGCATTGCGCAGGTCGGTTATGATTGTTGTATTTGCTTTTTGTGATCAGCTGTTGTGTGCGCCGTCACAAGTGCCCATTAATCAAGAATATTTGTTGGCTGTTACAGTTTGTTTTATGTGTTTACAAGTGAAGCAGGAATATTTAAGTTGAAGACAATAAAATTATTAAATAAAATGAAGTGTGCAGTGAAAGATTGCAAGGGTAGCAATTCAAATAATTCTAAACAGCTACATTTTTATTGTTTTCCATTAAATGATTGTGATCGTAAGCAATGGATAAGTTTTTGTTGCCGAGGTAAAATAATTAATGTGAAAAATTCACGTATCTGCATGGAACATTTTAGGCCGGAAGATTTTGATAATAAGTTGGAATTTGAAATGGGTAAGTAAGCAGCTACTTATGGACCTAATACAATTTGTTAATTATTCAAATTTTTACGAAGGCTTTACAAAAAAACTATTATTGAAGCGTGGTGCGGTGCCTACGGTTCGCAAATCTGCCAATGACGAGTTGCACAAGGAGCGTGCAGAAAGAATTGAAAAACGTGAAAACAAAAAAATTGTGCAGAAGCTTATTGAAGAATACGACGCAGGATCGGCATTGCTAACAGGTATATAATTTAATACATTTTAATTATAATAGTTGAACATACTTATTGGTTTTAGAAAACACAACTGAATCAGCAGTACAGGATGAAGAAAATGAAGTTCTTACGGAGCACCAGTGCGAAGAATCCGAAATGCTTCCTCAGTGCCAGGATGTGACATTTGTCAAAAACGATGAGAGAAATGAAATGGATTGCCTTAAAGCAGAAATGTATGTATGTTTTATATTACATTTGAAACATATTTGGTTTAATAAATGTTGTTTATTTTTAGAAAGAAAATGATAATACATACTCGTGGGTTAACCATTTATCAGAGGGAGGCTTATCAAAGCCAACAGAGAAAACAATGCAACAAATGCAGCAGCTTAACGATATATTTGACGCAAATAATGGAGATGGCCTGCTTATTAAAAAACAATTTTTAAAATCTCTCGTAGATCAGGCTCATCACATTGATTGTGATGAGAAGATAAAAACTCTTTTCTTTAGATCTAGGCTATATTTTAAAATAAGAAAACTTAATCAAGATTTAATCGATACCGCTAGATCTCGAAAAAGAAAAATACAAAAAATTATAAATTGAATTACTATTGGTTTTATTTATTGGTTTTTCTCCTTGGTAACAAAAAATATGGTGGGAAAGAGTGTTTATTTATGAAGTCAGTCCATTTCTATAAAATAAAAGCATTTTCGCTTCATTATATTGTTATACTTTCATTATATTTACAACTTTCCCATTTTCTACAAGGTATCTCATACTATTGCTATAGTACACACACACGCACTGGGCACTTTTGACGTACATGCGCAGTAGACATAGATTAAAATAGATACGCAACTCTTCTTCTTCCTCATCAGCTGTTGAAAAATATCCATTTTTTTCCCTATCCGTGTGAAACAATAACAACACAATGTATAGCGGCCATGCTATGGTGAGAAAATAAAATTTGCTACAGCTGACGGTAAACATGGGAGTAGAATTTAGAGTTTCGTGGCGTAACAATTAAAAAGTACTTTGAATTTGAAAGCGGTTAGATACATATTATTTTGTAGGGTATTCTTATGTTTCATAAGTATGTTATATTTACATATGTTGCGAAATAAATTCTAATCCTAATAAATAAAGCTAACGGTATATTGGGATCACGTTTTTCCCAGTAAGAAGATATGGAGGGGTCTTCTGGAAAATCCACTATCTGCTCGCAGTTACCTTTGTAATGCGCGTATAGTGTGTGCGAGAATATATACATATATATATATATATATATATATATATATATATATATATATATATATATATATATATATATATATATATATATATATATATATATATATATATATATATATATATATATATATATATATATATATATATATATATATATATATATATATATATATATATATATATATATATATATATATATATATATATATATATATATATATATATATATATATATATATATATATATATATATATATATATATATATATATATATATATATATATATATATATATATATATATATATATATATATATATATATATATATATATATATATATATATATATATATATATATATATATATATATGTATATATTCTCGCACACACTATACGCGCATTACAAAGGTAACTGCGAGCAGATAGTGGATTTTCCAGAAGACCCCTCCATATCTTCTTACTGGGAAAAACGTGATCCCAATATACCGTTAGCTTTATTTATTAGGATTAGAATTTATTTCGCAACATATGTAAATATAACATACTTATGAACCATAAGAATATATATATATATATATATATATATATATATATATATATATATATATATATATATATATATATATATATATATATATATATATATATATATATATATATATATATATATATATATATATATATATATATATATATATATATATATATATATATATATATATATATATATATATATATATATATATATATGGCAAATACCACAATATATATATGTTAGAGGGTTCAATGGCAAGACGCCATTGAGCAATAACTAACTGTGAGCCAGAGAAAGGCGAAGAAAGGCTGATTGCAAGAAAAATGCAGTTGGTTTGAGTTGCCAACTGGAAACTGATTTGTTTAATTCCCGAGCAGGGTTTTTATATAATTTCTTTGAGTTACAAATTCGATAACAATTCTCGATTATTCTAATTTGTTTATGTCTAATCCCTTTCGCTTAATTCCCTTAAAGCTTCTATTTAAAAACCACAATTCCCTTAAACATTCTATTTAAAATCCAACCTTTTAGAAAATTAAGTCTTTGTCAGATCATAATTCCTGACATCTTTTATAGTAATGGACTTCAAAAAATTTCGACCTCTTTCAAAAACGCTAGTTGATTCGAAGATCCAGTAAACATGGAAATATAATTATTGCTATTAAAAATATTATTATTATTATTAAGTGTTCATTTAAGTCGATGTAAAATCCGAAGTAATGTGAAGGCTTGTAAATGTTGCTACTCTAAACGCTTAAGAATCAACTGTTTTCAGAATAAAACACTTCGTTGCAAGTACCAATAAGATAGAACTTGACCAGGAAACACTAACAAGGTAAAAGCCTTTTGATTCACAATTTTTCTTTAGTAAAAAGTTTCCATTTTAAGGAAAAAATAACGTAGCTCTTTTATTCAACCTTAGTTTTTGCCATTATTGCCAAATTTTTAATTAAATACATCTTAATGCTATTACCCTCTTGGTGTATCTTGGCTTTGGCTGCTTATATGGAAATTCCCGTTTGTTTTTTAAAATGCGGCAATTTATAACCAATCAATGTTAGTGGTGAATACTTACAATTATTCAGCGTTGGAAAATTCACAAACAAAAATGGATGATATAATTTTTATAACTATGAGCTTGTGTGTAATAAATAAAATTTATTTCTTAAATAAACTTTATTAACGTATTTATATTTCGAATTAAATAAAATATAACTAAAGTGAAAATTATTAGTGAAATAGTGTGGTCTGTTATTTATATTTACGAGAATTCAAAAGTGATTCAGATAATATTGCAATAGATGAAGCTAAAAGAAGACTAGCAACTAAGGCCTTCGACTCAAAGAGAAAAAGATTTACAAAAGAAGCATTTCGCATGAGGTCGTGACTGTGAGACAAATTTTTTTTATTTTAAAACATGTTTCTTTATCACTCGTCCTTAACACTTGTCTGAGGTAGTAAAAAAATAATAATAAAATTTAAAATTTTATCTGCCTCAAGGCGCATTTTAGCTACGTAAAGTAAATTTGAGATAAAATCACATATCCTTCGCTTACAATTAATTTAAATTAGATATAAAAGTGTAACTGCAACATTTATTTAATATTTCGCAATATAAACGAACACCTTCAACACAGTTATAAATTAACAGTAACAAAAAAGGTTATTAAAATTTTGTTTTCTTCACATGGAAGTTCTTTCGCAACCATAAAATAGTTTTAATTGATTAGAAAAGACAAATAATAAGCTGAATTGCAGTACTGAGTTCATTTAATGTTATATTTTTTCATTAATATTTCAGTATATTGATAATAGTATGAATTTACAACCTACTACAAAATTATGTACTTCGGTAACACTCTTTTGTAATAGGAGTAAAAATGGTGTATAAGTAGTTTATTCACCGAGGCCACTTGTGCTAACAGACCTCGGTGAAAAATGAGATTCTCGCATACTATTGCAAATCCATTTTGCATTGATTTTGTTGTTGGATTCGGCAAGCTGCGTATCTATTGGTAATCTATGCAGTAGATTTCAATTTTGTACAATCGTCTGCGTCATCTGTATTTCTTGCTTCATGATTTATAGTAATATAATATTTTCGACTTCACTTAAATTTTACAGCTGTTAACTGCAAGCAAAACTTGTAAGGATGAACTTTTACTGCAATTTCTTGTTCGAGTCCCAAACTTCAAAATACTGAACTGAAATTAAACGAAATAAACTGACTCGTTTTGCACTTGTTCTTGCGACGCGAACAAACCTACACTATTAACTGTTTTAAAATGTAACCCAGAGAATATGAGAAATGAAACTTACGTATTCATTCTCAGAATACACTTGTTTTGTTGGCAATTTTTTCCCCACTGGATGTAAACAAACCAATTTTTCATTCCCCACTGGATGTAAATAAACTGGTGAGTTTCGGAAAAGGCACTATTTGGGGTTGTCGTTCGTTAATATTTTAATACTATTCTCATTCCAAAAAATACAAAATTCAATTTAGTGAATACTATTTCTGATTAATAATTTTGATCATTACTAATATTAGGTACACTACCATATATGCTAAAATAAATTTATTAAAACTATTATTTAATTCTTATAAAAATTTATAATTTTTTTGGCTTGTTTATTCTTTTTAATGAACTTAATGCCAACAAAAGTACAAAAAATTAAAGAAAATATTTATCTATTATAATAAAATATTTATCTATTATCATTAAAGTATGTTGTTAAACTTACTTTAAATGTTTAGTAATAAATATAAGAGAATAAAGCAACACAATTCTGTACGTATATTTAATTAAATAAATGTTATATAATTTGTTTTTGTTTTGAAACAAACTATTTTTGAGGGCATTTTAATTTCAATTCATAGCTAAAAATCGAATGAATATATTCTAGGCAAATTGCAATGTATTAGTCAAATTATGAAATACTAAAGCACAAAGCAGCATATAAATATATGAATTCTGCGGAATTTTGTAAATGAAAAAAAAAATAATAATATTTATATATATATATATATATATATATATATATATATATATATATATATATATATATATATATATATATATGTGGGATTTTCATCTGCCACACATATGGCAACTCTTTCACCGTCACAAAATCCGTGAACAACGAGTACGCAAGAGAAGAGAGGGAGTTCTAACCGAGACGCGGACGATTAAAGACGTGAAGACGCAGAGCAAAAGACGTGAAGAGTTTCATTTAATTAATATATTTCAGTTTTCAAACAAATTCTTATTTACATTAACATTGAATTTATCTCTATAATTTAAAATAATAAAGTACTTTTCAATTAAAACAAACTAAACCCCCATATTTTGGAGGCTCATCCGAAATCCTAGACAATTGAACAAACAAAAAGAAACAAGAAGAACAATTACAACAAAAATTTTGGGCTGATAAAGCATTGTGTTGTGAACGATAGCAAAATTCTCCTTAGTGCTACTGCTTCGAGAAACCGCAAACGCACAAGCTAACGTAATAATTATATTGGACGCGCATAATTAAGTTACACGGAATGTTTCGTTTGGGTATGTTTGAGTGTGTTCGCGAGAACCTTCGGAGAGGCAGAAAGGCAAACATTACTGCTCTCCACAAATTCGTTTTTGAGAGCGAAGGAGATAGCACGAACAGGCAACGGTTGAGAGAGTTTGAAGGCTTTGAATTTAACGAGACCGATGATGGGTATGGAAAAAAGGCAAAGTTCGTTGCAGCACATTTGGCGACGGCAGATTTAATTTCAATTTGCAACCTGCTGGGCATAAAATACACCGCAGAAGATTTGAAGTTGCACATATTCAAAAATTTAAAGAAGGGTAGTTTGCTTTCATCCAATGTTGAAGACGTCGACGAGGAGGAAAACGAAAATGATGACGAAGACGTTAATGACGAAGAATACAAGTGTGCAATGGATAATAGGAAAATTGATGTCATACAACAACGGCGGAGTGTAGCAGTAAACGAGCAAGTTCGACACAACGAGAGTTTTTTCTCAGCTGACAACGATGAGCATAGAGGACAGCACAAAATAGCACCACGATTCGCTCTTAATTTTCGAGACGTAGAAGACTCTGTGCGACGTTTTGATGGTACTAACAATTTACCTGCTGACGTATGGGTGGCTGAGTTTGAGGAGACAGCTGCAATAATGCAGTGGGATGATTTTCAAATGTTTGTGTTCGCGAAAAAATCATTGAGTGGCTTGGCAAAATTATTTGTACAAAGTGAGAGAGGCCTGACGTCGTGGGAAAAATTAAGGTCAGCTCTGATTGAGGAATTTTCAAGAAAAACCGATAGTGCAAAAATACACAAAGAACTTACGGAGAGGAAAATGAGAAAGAGTGAAAGCGTTTTTGAATACTTTTTTAGCATTAAAGAGATTGCATCGAGAGGTTCGATCGAGGAAAGTTCAATAATACAATATGTAATCGACGGTATCGAGGACTTGAACATTAATAAATCGATTTTATACGGCGCGAAAAATATTCGAGAATTTAAAGATAAATTGTCATGCTATGAGACATATCGTGAAAAATCGAAGAGTGAGAACGTGTCGAAAATATCTCAACGGAAAGTTGAAGTAAAAAAATACAATAGTGACCGCGGTGTGGCGAAGTGTGTACAATGCTATAATTGTGGTGGCAAAGGCCATAAATCCTTTGAGTGTAAAGACAAAAATAAAGGCACTAAGTGTTTCCGTTGTAACCAATTCGGTCATCTATCAACAAATTGTACTGCGAACAACGAAAGACAAACAAATACTCGATTTTTAGAACCAAAAAGCGATATGATGAACAAAATGGTGACAATAAACGACCGTGAATATTTGGCCCTGTTAGATACGGGTAGCAAATTTAACATAATGACTGAGAACGTTTTTAACAACATTCGTGGCGCAACACTTCAACAAGCAAACTTTTATCTGATCGGTTTCGGGCGTACTAGAATCAAACCTATGGGACAGTTCGACGAACGTATGGTGATTGATGGCGAGGCATATGATGTGAACTTCGTGGTGGTGCCACAAGATGCCATTACCGTTGATTTAATAATTGGGGAATGTTTTTTCACTCAGGCTGAAGTTACCATACGGCCAACTGGTGTGGCTATCAAGAAGATTGAACTTAAAGACGCAGAATACCAGCTGATGCGAATTGGAAGAGTTGATGATGAGTCGCAACTGGATATAGATGAAACAGCCAACAAAAATGCGAAGGACAAAGTAATGGATCTCATTGGAAACTATAGACCTGAAAAGAAGAAGATTGTTAACATCGAGATGAACATAGTTTTGGAAAACGATACACCAATCTCATCGCGTCCTCGAAGACTTCCATTGACGGAACGAGCTTTAGTGGATGACCAAGTTGATCAATGGCTAAGAGAGGGAATCATTGAGAATTCAGAATCCGAGTTTAGCAGTCCGGTCGTATTAGTGAAGAAACGTGACGGAAATTCCAGACTATGTATAGACTATCGTCGAATAAATAAGGTTATTATGAAAGACCGTTTTCCTCTGCCGCTGATAGAGGATCAGCTGGATCGTCTCCAAAACGCCAATGTATTTAGTACACTCGACTTGACAAATGGATTTTTTCACGTGCCCGTCGCGGAACACAGTCGCAAGTTTACATCCTTTGTAACTCACAGCGGTCAATACCAATTTAAACGAGTCCCATTTGGTTTAACCAACTCCCCTGCCGTGTTCCAACGCTATATCAACGCAATTTTCCGTGAATCCACCCGCAAGGGAATAGCAATGCCATACGTAGACGACATCATAATTCCTGGATCCAACGAAGATGAAGCGGTCACAAATTTAGTTACAATCATCGACCTCTGCCGTGAGTATGGATTGGAACTAAATCTTAAAAAATGCAAGTTCTTGAAGAAGAAAATCGAATTTTTGGGCTATGTTATTGAGGATGGCAAAATATCTTCAACGACTGAGAAGATAAGAGCAGTTGCGAAATTCCCAGCTCCAATGTGTCTAAAACAGCTACAAAGTTTTTTAGGACTTTCTGGATATCTCAGAAAATTCGTTCCAGATTACTCACTTGTCGCTAAACCGCTGTCTGACCTAACTAAGAAGGGAGCCAAATTTGAAATGGGTGAAGCACAGATGAAAGCGTTTGAAGGTCTAAAGAGAATTTTATGTAAAAATCCCGTACTGAACATTTTCAACCAGAATCATCACACAGGATGCTTCGATCTACGGATATGGCGCAATCTTAATGCAGAAATCAAACCAGGATGAAAACCTACACCCAGTCTACTATATGAGTCGTAAGACCTCTGATGCCGAAAGAAAATATAGCAGCTATGAACTAGAAATACTGGCCGTTGTAGAAGCAGTGAAAAAATGTCTGGTATATCTACTTGGATTGCGTTTTAAGATTGTTACAGACTGTAACGCGTTTGTGAAGACCATGGAGAAAAAGGATCTTTCTACAAGAGTAGCCAGATGGGTACTGCTCCTTCAAGAATACGATTACGAAGTCGAGCATCGATCTGGTACACGGATGAAGCATGTAGATTTTCTCAGTAGATACCCTGTCATGATGGTAATAGAAGATGGAGTTATAACAAGAATTAAAAATGCTCAAAAAACCGACGATGAATTAAGTCCGATAATCCACATTCTTCAACAACAAGACGAGTTTGATGGTTATATTTTGAAATGTGGTATTCTGCACAAACTCGTTAACGATTGCGAAGTTGTTGTCGTGCCGAAGGCTATGCAGCGAGAATTGATAAGAAAGTCGCACGAAAAAGGTCATTTCTCAGTGGAAAAAATCAAAGAACTACTCCGTCGAGAATACTACATGTCGAAAATGGACGAAAAAATAAGGTACCACATAGATAATTGTATCCAGTGCATCATTGCTAACAGAAAACGGGGCACGACGAGCCTCTACACACCTACCATGTGGATCATCTTGGGCCATTGGAATCTACCAACAAGCAATATAGGCACATATTTGCGGTGGTAGATGCCTTTACAAAGTTTTGTTGGCTATATGCTACTAAGAGTACAACGTCGGCAGAAGTTATTGCAAAGTTAAAGGTCCAAAGTGCTGTTTTTGGAAACCCTGTCCGCATAATTTCGGATCGTGGAACAGCATTTACGTCCGATGAGTTTAAAAACTACTGTGAGGCTGAGCAAATTCAACATCGTGTCATAACAACTGGACTACCAAGAGCCAACGGACAGATCGAGCGGATGAACGCAATCATAACGTCAATTTTAGCTAAACTAAGTTCTGCCGATCCAACAAAGTGGTATAAGCATCTGGACAAAGTTCAACAGGCGATGAACTCATCATTTTCAAGAAGTATAGCAACGACTCCATTTGAACTCCTCATTGGGATTAAAATGCGAACATCTGAACAGCTACATATAACCAAATTGATTGAGGAAGAGATGATAAAAAATGTTTCTGAAGAAAGAGATGAGATGAGAAAACATGCAAAGCAACAAATCATGAACATTCAGGACGAAAATCGGAAGTTGTATAATTTGAGAAGGAAAAAACCCAATAAGTACAAAGCTGGTGACCTCGTCGCTATAAAAAGAACCCAATTTGGGCCTGGTCTAAAATTTAAGGCGAAGTTTTTGGGTCCATATGAAGTCGTAAGAGCAAAGTCAAATGATACCTACGACGTTAGACAAGCAACCGACACAGAGGGACCGAGGGATACGACAACATGCGCAGAATACATGAAGCCCTGGGGAATGCATCAGGAAGATGAATTCGAGACGAATTTATAGCAGAATGGCCGAGATGTGGGATTTTCATCTGCCACACATATGGCAACTCTTTCACCGTCACAAAATCCGTGAACAACGAGTACGCAAGAGAAGAGAGGGAGTTCTAACCGAGACGCGGACGATTAAAGACGTGAAGACGCAGAGCAAAAGACGTGAAGAGTTTCATTTAATTAATATATTTCAGTTTTCAAACAAATTCTTATTTACATTAACATTGAATTTATCTCTATAATTTAAAATAATAAAGTACTTTTCAATTAAAACAAACTAAACCCCCATATATATATATATATATATATATATATATATATATATATATATATATATATATATATATATATATATATATATATATATATATATATATATATATATATATATATATATATATATATATATATATATATATATATATATATATATATATATATATATATATATATATATATATATATATGGGGGTTTAGTTTGTTTTAATTGAAAAGTACTTTATTATTTTAAATTATAGAGATATATATATATATATATATATATATATATATATATATATATATATATATATGCTTCTGCGAAAGAATGTCTACATTTAACAATGTATTCAGTATTATTTCAATTACTAATTTTCATATAAATATATTTGATAGTTTATATAATTACGTTATTTTATTTATTATTATTGAGAATTCATTTCACAAACACCCAATTAGCTAAATTACAAATAACAAAAAACAAATATCATGTAGCTTACAAAATCTTATCTACATGGAATTACTCAACACGTTGTCAAAATTCATACAATTTAATGAATCGGTCAGTGCCGTGTATGAAAGCAATACTAGAATATTGTGTAATTTTATTACTATACTCTTGCAAGAAACATTTAATTAAATACGTTGACTTCTTTTAGTTTTTTCAAAAACTATATAAAAATCAAACAATTGAATATCACAATAAAAATAAAAAAATTCCTAACAACCAATTAAGAAAAAATAATCGTAATGGGCAATCCAGGTCGAGCTCGGAGAAAAAGTTCACCATTTTCGATTCTGGCGTCCAGTGCCTTAAACGGAAACGAAAGCATTTAATATTTTGTAGAGTGAAGTAGTGATTGAGAGTGATTTTAAAAGTGAAAGTAAAAAGTGTAATTTCAGAAGCAGTGAGTTATAATTATAAATTGTTTATAAATTTGTAATTGAAGATAAACTTATTATTACAGAGCAAGTATTTAGATGTTTGAACAGCGGAAGTGTGTCCTTCGATGCCATGGGTGGCAAAAGTGCTTCAAATTTCCGAAGGAAGGTCCGGATGGAAGGTAATATTAAAATATATGTTTTTTGTTTCTTAAAATGTCTTGTATTATAGTGCTGCATTTGGCTTAGTAGATGCGATACATATTTCCTTTTTTCGTGTGTTACTTAGTTTGGTTTGACAAAAAAAGGTATTTTATTGTATGTATGTACATATATTAAAGTTTTACCAGTAAACTATTGATTTACAGGCAGATTAATATTGATTTATATAAGCAGATTAATACAAATTAAGATTTTTCCTTATTTTAAATAGGAGGGCCTAATGGATGGAGATTTTGGGTGCGGTTTTTTCGGGAAAAATAATTTATTTATGTAGATATAGATTTATTTTTAGATATGTAAGGTATAAAAAAAGCTAACTTTGCATTAATATATATATGGAACTGGATAAAAACATAATTAAATATTGTTGCCTACAAATTTTTCTTATTATTATTATTTTGAAAATTTGAAGTTTAAGTTACGGCCCTATGATGTAAACTACGGTGAATTACTTTAACAACACGTTTTGTAACACCATGTTAGGTTTGTTCGCGTCGAATGAACTGGCTGTACCTTCTGCATTGGCCGCATTCTGGCACCCCATCGGATACCCAACCGATCAGAATTCTCCGAATTTTTTGCAATCAGCTGATTGAGCGGACGCAATTTCTTTGAGCGGAAATTTTTTTCGCTACCGTACTCAACACATAGCACAGCTGTTTGTAGAACAGATGTTTACGTAAAAAGTGACAAATTTGTGTAGCGGCCCATTCTAAAACAAAGTGCGCTGTTTCACTCACCCGATAGGCAACCGATAGGTCGCCAGAATGCAGCCATTATCTGCACTGAACCGTGTTCGTCTCGCAGGTAGTTAACTTTCAGTTCATAAACTGGCTGCACTGAAATTTTTCGAGTGCAGCTCAGTTCAATATCAGTTTTGAAAATTATCGAACATTTCTGAATATTTTCCTTTACTCCCAATTATCTCAATTGAATTATACAGGGTGGCCCAAATGAGACCAGCTGATGTGAAACACAAATAACTTTTTTATTTTTTAACATAATTTATTTTTTCTTTTTGCAGATTATAACTGAACTCTTGGAAATTTAAAATGAATACGTACAGTCCACAACAACGCATTAAAATTATCGAATTTTATTATTCTTCTCAACGATCAATTGTTCTGACGCAGTGAAATTATCGCCGTTTTTTTCCATTTAAGTGGTTATGTGAATAAACAAAACTGTAGGTTGTGGGGCTCCGAAAATCCAAGGGCAATACATCAGCATCAGTCACACCCAATCAGATGCACTGTTTGGTGCGGTGTTATGGCCACAAAAATCATCGGCCCATATTTCTTTGCGAATGAGGATGAAACGCCAGAAACGGTCTCCGGGGCTTCTTACAGAACAATGATCGACAACTTTTTGCGGCCAATGGTGGAGCAACATCCTAATTTGTGGTTTCAACAAGATGGAGCCACTGCGCATACTGCTAGGCAAACTATTGACATGCTGCGTGAAATTTTTGGTGAACGCATAATTTCAAGAAATTCAGATTTCCCTTGGCCTCCTCGTTCACCAGATTTAACTGCGCCCGATTTTTTTTATGGGGATATTTAAATGACAAATTGTATGTTAACAAACAACAGACACTTGGACAGCTCAAGCAGAATATTCGAGACGAAATACGGCGCCTGCAACCAGAAACATAACGCCGTGTAATGCAAAATGCGCTAAAAAGAGTCTGATGTCATATTTCACACATAGTCACGTTAAATTTCCATAAAATGTATTTAACATATTAAAATAAATCATTTTAAAAAAACCCGTTATTACAAGAGTTACACGTGTTTAACATCACTAGGTCTCATTTGGGCCACCCTGTATATATAAAAATCACTTTCTGAATTTTAGATAATTAATAATTTACAATTTTATAGTAAAAACGTAATTCCTCTTTTTCTTCTTCGACAGAACCACATAATAATGTATCAATCATTTATTGTATAGCAATTATATATTATTTTCTTCCTTTTTATTAATTATAAAGTACAATTAACGAATTCAATTTTTTATGAACTGTTACTGGACTTTCCCGTTCGTGTCGCTAAAGGGTCATTTACCCAAACATAGCACAGCATAGCATAACACAGTTGGCTGTCACATGGAAATCTATTAAATATGAAGTATGTGTATCTGATTACTGAAAAGTTTGTATGCTGATACTTTATTTATATGCTTGGTACTTTGATACTTTATTTATATGATATGTAACATTTAGGGCCAGTTTCAGAGTGCATACTTAAGTCGAGCCTAAGCTTAAGTTATACTTAAGTACGAATAAAAGTTTCACACTGTGTACTTAAGCCTAGACTTAAGCCCATACTTAAGCCCCAACATTTATGGCCTAAGTTATGCTTAAATGTCGGTTGATCAGCTGATTGTCTTTTTGAAAAAATTACAGAGAAAACATGAAGTGTTAAAATAGATTCGCAATATGAATCAGATGCCGATAGTGACTCCGAAATTGAGGTGTTGTGTATGTTGTTAAAACCAAGCTATTTCCCCATACGATTGTGCATTAGCAAACAAGTGACATTGAATGTGTTTAGCTTAATGCGCGAAAAAAACACAACATGGTGAGTAATCGTATGACCCCACGAAAAAAAACAATCACCTTGACGCGGTGTGGGGGCCTACACTGCAATGACTCATCTGGCTACGCTGACGGGGAACAGATGCTCTCCGGTGGTAGGGTCACCCATGTCAGAAAGGTACTTCTTTTGATGAGTCTTAGTGGATCCGGTGTTAAATGGTAGCTTCGATACCTCAGAGATGGTATGGAGCCAAAGGTGGCTAGAGAAAAAGCAGAGGAACATAGAGCTAAGAACCCTCCCTCTCAACAGATGAAGAGAAAAAATGACCAGATCACTCCTACCCAGAAGATCGAGGTAAAGAAAGTCAAGCACTTCGACAAAAATCAACAGGGAACATCAACGAAGGACGTCAACCACCCTCGCCAAAAGCGTAACATCAGCTACAAGCACGCCCGTAAAGGCATCCGAGTGGCAGTTCTAGCGAAGGAATATCCACAGCAGATGCTTACCTTTGAAGATTTAACAGCTTTAGAAGAAGCTATTTTATCGGAAGTTGCGAAAGATTGGTCATCACCACTGGTTTTCGAAGGGATACACTTCAAACCAGAAATGTTACTGATCGACTGCTCCGACGAGAATACCTCGACATGGCTGCAACAAACAATTCCAAAACTGTCATGGAACGGGGCGCAACTCAGGGCATGCATCGGATCAGGAGTGGCAAATATCCAAAACATCATTGTGTTCCTTCCGAGAGGCTCAGGACAAGAACACGAGAGCATCTTGGCCCTTATCCAAGCGCAAAACCAGGGCGTGAATACCAAACTCTGGAAGATCACCAACAGCAGTGATGAGGGGACAGGAAAATCGATAACCGCGGCAATAGACGATGATTCCATCGAAGCCATAAAAACCAATAGCGGCCTGCTCAATTTCCGCTTCGGCAAGGTGCATGTCCACATTGCCAAGAAAGCCGCACCACCCTCAGCGACAACAACGAGTGGCGAGGCACAAAAGAGTGATGATCACGCCATGGATACTCACCCTGGTCCCACAACAGGAATTCAAACTTCACAAGAGCTGACTGAGGGCATAGACCTAGCCATGCTGAACCTGGAAGGAGGAGGCGAGCAACCATTGTCGGAGGAAGAAGATATGCAAAAAGATTGGGCAGTAACCCAATCCCCAAAACTCCTTTACAATAATGGATTATGTGTGTTTCTGCGTGGTACAGGTGAATCTCCACCATGCCGAAACAGAATCGGCTCTCATCGAACGGAAATTCACTCAAGAAAACCTTGGGGCGGCGCGGATACAGGAACCCTGGCACTATAGGGGGCAAATAAGAGGACTAACAGAGAAAAATACTAAAGTAATTTGGGATCCCAAGTCCCAGAAATCTCGTGCCTGCATAGTGGTTGACAATTCCACCAACTATGTTTGTATTTCAGAATTTATGAGTCGAGACTTGGTTGCCATCGAGACATTTAGCTACATCGGTGGAATTCAAAAATCGATTGTGCTGGCATCTGCATACTTCCCAGGGGATTCAGAAGTCATTGCACCCTGTAAAGTGCAAGGACTGGTGCAATACTGCAAGGACAACGCACTGCCTCTATTAATTGAGTGCGACACCAACGCATATAACACCGAATAGGGAAGCAGTGACACGAACACGAGGGGTGAGTACCTATTATAGTTTATTATAAGTAATGACCCAGAATTTTACAATGTGAGAAATACAAGGGCGGATTGTTATTGAAGCTACCTAAGTAGGAAAAAAACATTTTTTTTTTTCAAAAACCAATTTTTTTTCAACATAGTCTCCTTTTACTTCGACACACTTAGTAAGACGATATTCCAACTTTTTTATACCATCTAAATAATACGATTTCGGGAACCCCTCAAAATACGCGTCAGTTTCGGTAATCACTTCCTCGTTTGAGATGAATCTTTTTCCTGCGAGCCATTTTTTCAAGTTTGGAAACAGGAAAAAGTCACTAGGAGCTAAATCTGGACTATAAGGTGGATGGTTAACCAATTTGAAGTGTATTTCACGTAATTTTAGCATCGTATCTAATGCTGTGTGAACCGGTGCGTTGTCTTGAAGAAAGATAATTTTTTTCTTCTTTAAATGTGGTCGTTTTTCCTTGATTACATCAATCAATTGATCGAATAATGCACCATAATACTTTCCTGTGATTGTGGATCCTTTTTCAAGATAATCGATGAGCAATATTCCGTGTGCATCCCAAAATACAATGGCCATAACCTTGCCAGCCGATTTCACTGCCTTCGCTTTCTGCGGAGCACTTCCACCAGCTTCCACCCATTCTTTCGATTGATTTTTGGTTTCAGGTGTGTATTGGTGGATCCACGTTTCATCAACAGTTATTAATCGACGCCAAAAATCAACAGGATTACGCTTTATCATGTCCAAACACCGCTGTTAAGTGGTCTGTCGAACTCGTTTTTGTTCGACACTGAGCAAACGCGGCACCCATCTTGCCGATTGCTTTTTCATATGCAAATGTTCATGCAAAATGTTGAACACACGTTCATATGATATGTTTACCATTTCAACAATCTCACGCAACTTGACTCGGCGATCATTCAGAACGATATCGAGGATTTTCTTGATATTTTCTTCAGTAACCACCTCTTTTGGCCGTCCTGTTGATGGTATTGTGGCAATGCTTGTTCAGCCGCGTTTAAATTCAACAATCCAATATTTTACCATGTAATCTGACGGAGCAGACTCACCGTAATGTTTATCGAGCTTTTCTTTTGTCTCTTTCGCCGTTTTCCCTTTCAAATTTTTTTTTTTTTTTTTTTTTTTTTTTTATATATATTTTATTGAATCTCCTAAAAAATATCTTAGAACTAACAATAAATCTTCATAGTATATTTAACATTTCACTTTTAAATTCATATTAATCATTACCAACCTCCCAGTGCCAGTGCTTTGAGGAGTTATGGTATATGAAAAGAAGTAGCGCAATACTTAAATAATAGCGTAATGAATAAGCTTAAAATCTAATTTGTTGCTAAGCGCAGCACGTCCATCCTTTTCAGGCGGGTGTGTCCTTGATGCTGTAGTAGGCGCCTCGCTAATGCATTGGGATGCTTGTCTAGCTTTGCTAAGTAAGATTCAGCAAGTCGGGAAACTTCTTTAGTTACATACGGGATATGTAAATCTCTGTGGATGTTAACGTTTTTGATGTACCAAGGAGCATTGGTAATCATTCGAAGAATTTTCGATTGGGCTTTTTGCAGCTTTTCGACATTTGGGGGTGAAGCAGTACCCCAGAGTTGGATACCGTAGGTCCATATGGGCTTGATAATTACTTTATAGAGTAGAACTTTAAAGTCCAGTTTGAGCTTGGACTGTCTGTTCAAAAGCCAGTTTAGCTCATTTATTTTGAGTTTAATTTGAGTAACTTTTGCACTTATATGCTTTGCCCAAGTCAGTCTACGATCTAAATGCATTCCTAGATATTTAGTTTCTGTCGCCTGAGGGATCGGCTTGGTGTTAATTTGCACAGGGGGGCAAGTACTCCTGCATAGAGTGAATGTGACATGAACGCATTTCGACTCATTGACTTTGATTCTCCAGTGGTCAAGCCATTCCTGAAGCATGTTGACGTGTACTTGGAGAAGTTTTGACGAATCTTTCGGATTTGTGTGAGTACACAATATGGCTGTATCATCGGCAAAAGTATAGGTGATAGTCTTGCCGTTTGTTGGCATATCTGCAGTGAACAACGTATAGAGCAGGGGACCTAATACGCTGCCTTGCGGTACTCCAGCTTGTATAGGGTATTCATCGGAGATGAAGCTTTTTTGTTTCACCACAAAGCGTCTACCTGAGAGATAGCTTTCGAGCAATGTGTAGATGTTAAGAGGTAACATACATTTTAGTTTGTGCAAGATTCCTTCGTGCCAGACCTTATCAAATGCCTCAGTGATGTCGAGAAAAACTGCGGAACAGTATTGCTTCTTTTCGAACGTTTCTTGTATAGTGTTTACAATGCGATGAACTTGTTCGATAGTACTGTGTTTTTCTCTAAACCCAAACTGGTGGTTTGGTATAACATTACACTGTTTGACAACGTCCTTAATACGCTTTATTAACAAACTTTCAAAGAGTTTTGAAAAAATTTATAGCAGACTAATTGGTCTGTAGGAAGAGATGCTTGTTGGGTCCTTTCCAGCTTTGGGAATCATGATAATTTGAGAAATTTTCCATGAGTAAGGAAAGAATCCAATGCATATTATAGCATTATGCATATGCAAGAGATGCATTGTGGCTATTGCTGGGAGCTCTTTTATCATTTGGCCCGTAATCAGATCACGCCCTGGAGATTTTTTGGCATTGAGTTCTTTGATAGCGTTTGTCAGCTCCTTTTTGGCAATCGAGATACCATTGACGATAGGGATAGCATCAACCGCCGTTAGAGAACGGACGGAACTAGCAAGATTAGGGGTGAAAACTTGCTCCAAATGATTTGCGAATGCTATTCCCTTTTCTGCATCACTTCTTGCCCAGTTGCCGTTGGGAAGGCGTATTGGTGACTCCATTTGAATGGGTTTTTTCGAGTTTTTGGCCGTCCGCCATAGAGAATAGCTTGAGGCTTCTGTAGGACAGAGGGTCTCTACAAACTCGTGAAACTCGGAGGTTTCCTTTTCTTTTAGAAGGTGATGCAATTTTTTAGTGCATTCATTCAGTTTCTTCATCAGAGAAGGTGATCTCTGCAATTGCCATTCTCTTCTAAGAGATCTTTTTTCGGAGAGGAGCTTCAGAATGTCTTGGGGAGTACACTCTTGTCGGGTTTGAACTTTAGAACGTGGTGTAGCAATTTTTACTGTTTGGGATAGCAATTGAGTGAAATTGAAAATAGCGGAGTTTATTTCCTGCTCAGACTTTAGGGAAGTCTTTATTTCAAGATGTGAACTTATGAACATCTTATATTTAAGCCAGTCTGTATTCTTGTAGTCGAAACTACCACTGACGTTTTTCTGATAGGAGTTTTCAGAAAAGATAGTTATTATTGTGGGAGTGTGATCAGAGGACAGCTCCAGAGAGGAATGCACAAGAGAGTGTACATTATTTATACCTCTAGTGATGGCGAAGTCAATAAGATCTGGAATCTTCTGTTTGTCGGATGGCCAGTATGTAGGCTTACCATTGGACAAGACATTAAGACCAAGAGCATTTATCGCAGAGAAGAGTTTTCTGCCTTTGGGAGTTACTAAACGTGAGCCCCAATGAGTATGCTTTGCAATTTGTCTCCAGCAGCAATGAACTTAGCATCGAGAGTACTAAAGAATTGTTTGTACTGCTGCTCATCTATATTAAACCTGGGTGGGCAATAGATGGATGATACTGTCAAGCCTTTAACGTATTCTTCGAGCTGAATAGTCGTCGCTTGTAGATAATCGGTACAGTATCCTTGCATTGGGAAATGCTTTATTCTATTCTTGATCAGAATAGCTGTACCACCACGTGCTTTGCCACCGGGGTGTTTGGTGTCATAAACTTTGTATCCCGCTATCTGGAAACAGTTTTTCTGAGTAAGGTGAGTTTCAGAAATTAGCATCAAATCTATTGAGTTATCGTTGAGAAATAGTTTGAGCTCATTTTTGTGCTGACTTATGCCATTTGCATTCCAATGACAGATTTTCAGTGCGTTCAGGGATTTGTTAATAGGGATTGCAAAAGCATGTTCTGATTACGTATCATGTCTTGCATCATACTTTGCATTGAGTACAGAAATTGCGTCATATTTGCGATGAACTCTTGTAAAGTCTTTTCAAGAGTACTCTCATCATTTTTAGGGTTTACTGGTGGGGTGCCTTTGAGAATATTTGCTTAAGAAATACTTGAAGGCTGTGCTTCACGGGCAGAGATTTCGCGCAAAACTGTTACGGGAGGAACAGTTTTAACTTGTTTTGGCTGAGGTGCAAATTTATTTTTTATTTGAGCGTATACAGTGCAGCCTCTGTAGTTTGCAGTGTGATTTTCACCACAGTTGCTGCATTTTTTGACACTGGAGTCGTCTCTGGGCTTTGTGCAGTTTTGTGACATGTGGAGATCACCACAAACGACACATACACTGGGAAGTGTACAGTATTTTCTAGTGTGCCCAAATTCTTGGCAGTTCAGGCATTGAACTGGTCCAATTCGCTTGTGGGGTTCTTCTACAGAGATTTTTCTATGTAGAAGATAGCGAAGGTTGTAGATCGGGTGTGATTCGCCTTTTCTGAGGTTCGAGTCGACTGGCTGTAGCTCAACGCGAATCTTGTCTTTATTGCGTATGTTAAACACAGAGTTTGCGGTAAAACCCTCTTGGGATAGGGCTTCTCTTATTTCGTTGGGATCTACGTCAGCTTCGATTCCTCTAAGGACAACAACAATGCCTTTGCTATTTCAAATAATAGTGTTTAATTACTGCACAAAATTCGCTTGTTTCCATTTTTTAAGAAACACAAAAGTTGCTTACTTCAAACGACTACAACAAATAAACTAATCGATGAATTTGGGTAAAATTTTAACAGCTGACGTTTGGCAGATCACAATTTCTAAAAAAAAAAGTTTTTGTGTTTGTGCTGCCATCTAGCGCTAGGTAGCTTGTGACGACGGAAAATACTACAAGTATTTTCCGCACACAGAGTTCATACACAGCAAGTAACATCCCACAGCCTAACAAAAAGTAACCACCTCCCATGCTAAATGCAACAACAAAGACAGCATACAAGTATAACAAAACAGTTACGCACAGACGATCTGACCAATAAGCGTAAAGGTTTTAATGAACTCAGAAACGTAAAGTGTTATACTGAACACTACAGCGACCAAAGGCGGAACACGGAGAAAAACGAGAGAGAAACACACACAAGCATTCAGCAGGCGGAGTACAAATAAATATTTATAACAACAACAACAACAGTACAGCGTCCGAAGGCGGAACACGGAGAAACAGAAACACGCCAACCGATCGCAAGCGCAGAGCAGTAAACAGGCGGAGTACAAATAAATATTTATCGCAACAACAACAACAACACTACAACGATCGAAGGCGGAACACAGAGAAACACGAAAGAGCACCACACACACGCTAACCGATCGCAGACGCAAAGCAGTAAGCAGGCAGAGTGCAAACCAATCTCTGCAACAACAACAACACTACAGCGACCGAAGGCGGAGCACGGATGACAACAAGAGCGCACCACACACACGCTAACCGATCGCAAGCACAAGGCATTCAGCAGGCGGAGACCAAATAAATATTTATAACAACAACAACAGCACAGCCACCGAAGGCGGAACACGGATGACAACGAGAGCGCACCACACATACGCGAGCCGATCGTAAACACAGAGCCGTAAGCAGGCGGAGTGTGAACCAATATTTTAACAACAACAACAGTACAGCGACCGAAGGCGGAACACGGATGACAACGAGAGCGCACCACACATACGCGAGCCGATCGTAAACACAGAGCCGTAAGCAGGCGGAGTGTGAACCAATATTTTAACAACAAAACACTATAGCAACCGAAGGCGAAACACAGAGGAAAACAAGAGCGCACCACACTCACGCTAACCGATCGTAAAGGCAAAGCTGTAAACAGGCAGAGTACGAAGAAACGTTTCTACAACAACAGAAAAACGACAACTAACAGCAGCGATCAGGCCACCCTACTGCAAGCAACAACTATGATGGACAACTAGAGGAATTACAATAAGGTGGTTAACCAGCAGAAGTTGAAGGTGGCCTAAGGACAACTGGACCACAATAACATCAAGCACTGATCCCATGGCAAGCTTTCGCTATATAAGCGGAGTGAACCAGACAGTGAGTCTCTTCGATCCAGCATCGTTCAGTAAGTACACAACGCACCAAGCTCCTACAGACGCACCAAGCTTCGTAGTTATTTTGACTATTAACAATAACTAAAACGCAGACAGAGCCAGGAGTTTATGGTTTTGACCGACTCTCCCTGGGACACATACGCAACGCAGACAGAGCCAGGAGTTTATGGTTTTGACCGACTCTCCCTGGGACACATACGCAACGCAGACAGAGCTAGGAGTTTATGGTTTTGACCGACTCTCCCTGGGACACATACGCAACACAGACAGAGCCAGGAGTTTATGGTTTTGACCGACTCTCCCTGGGACACATACGCAACACATACAGAGCCAGGAGTTTATGGTTTTGACCGACTCTCCCTGGGACACTAGTACAAACCACGGACACTACCACCAGCACACAGAGTAGGGTAGTAATTAAATATAATTATATATATATGTATAGGAAATAAGTAGAAATTTTGAAAATAAATAAAAACACTTATTAAAACTAATATAATTGCAATAAATTTCTGTAAGCGACCCTGGAACCCGCTGAGTTTTTACCCCAGAGAAAACGAGTCGTTACAAGCTTCAATATCAATCCGCCCTCGTACCTCTACATTTGCTACAAGGACTCGGTCTTAGACGTAACGATAGGGAACCTAAGTATGGGTAACTTGATCAGAAACTGGAGAGTATCAACGGAGCCATCTCTTTCTGATCACAGTATAATAGAGTACTCTCTCAAACAAAACCCCCCTGAGATGGTGCTTAGGAAAAACCCTAGAAACACAGACTAGAATGAGTACATGAGTGACCTATCTGATAACCTAGGCCATTTCAAGTTCAGTGCAAAGACGAATCAATCGCTAGAGATTGAAAGCGTCGTAGGGATGATAGATAAGGTAATATTAGAGGCACTTCAAGCTAATTGCAGAGATAGGTCTAGCAACAGGGGGAACAAACCAACTTGGTGGAATAACACACTGGCTCAGTTTAGATCCAACGTGCGTACCCTCTGCAATAGAGCAAAACGCACCGGTAACTGACAAGATCGTGCTAGAGCGTTAACCAAGTGTAATATTGAGGTTAGGAAAGCTAAAAGAGATAGCTTTCATCCACATCGACAGCCGCCAGGCTACACAAGACACTGGCGAAGGCTAAAACAGAATGTAGGATGGCACTGAAGCCAACGGATGGTAGCTATTCACAGAACGGCAAACAGAGCATGGAATTTCTTTTGAAAACACACTTTTCAGACGAAACAACGGTCGAAGAAAGACTTACCTCAAAAAGGTTTCACACAAGTATGGAAGATTGGAGACTTGCTACAAAGATAATAACACCACAGCAAGTACATTGGGCTGTAGGAACGTTTCACCCCTACAAGACACCAGGCGCAGATGGCATAGTGCTCGCCATTTTACAGAAAGGAATAAAGGTACTAGCTCCGCACATGGTAAAGCTATTCAGGATAAGCTTGGCGACAGTGTATATTCCAGCAATCTGGAGGAAAGCTCTAGTTACGTTTATACCGCAGGTTGGAATGAAGGATTTCACTTCTCCAAAATCATTCAGACCCATAAGTCTAACCTCCTTTGTACTCAAAACAATGGAGAAATGTATGGACAATTATTTAAGGACACACAATCTAGTCACATCATCTCTAAATCGATATCAACATGCGTACAGAGGAGGAAGGTCCACGGAGACCGCCGTGTTTAGCTAACTGATATCATTAGAGACGCAGTAGAGAATCAATAAATAGTCATCTGTGTTTTCTTTGACATTGAAGGAGCCTTCTGTTGTGAGTCAGAATCAAGTTACCTGTGAGTAGTTGACTCACAGCACCAACTCCTAATAGACACTACACATTTGGCGTAGTTAACATTTGTATAATTAAACTAATTAAGAAAGCACATATTTTTAGGGTCTAAACATTATAAATAAATAGTATTTATGTATTAATTATTGTGTAAACTTTCAGGGAGTCACAGTTCGGCAGTCAAGTTGACGAAGGGCATTGGAGTTTAGAATGCACCATCGACACTTTTACATTGAGTAGGTCAGTTGGCTTTACCAACTGTCACCAATCAACAGATGCGTAACTGGAACACCAGAAAGGTTAGACTGTAAGTGTTCTTTGCAAATAGTATATAAGATTTATGATTTTAAGAATAACGAGTCTTAACAATTGTCTTTGAAACTGAACAACACTGTGTTTTACTTGTCAAGAACTGCTAGGTCCTCGACCACACCCGCACCTATTACCGGCAGCAAAAGTGCGCTCTCCACTAACGACGGCAAACACGGACCCCAATATTTTGGCGCAGCCGGTCATAAGGACCTACTGGAAGAATCCCAGGGCAAGGAACCCTGAAGCAGGGAAGCATCCTGCAACAAATCTGAAGGAAAACCCAGGGCAAGGAACCCTGAAGCAGGCAGTACATCTTGCAACGAGATGACATCAAACAGGATAATGGTGAGTAAAATTATAATAGGGTATTAAAGGTTGATACTTCTGCGACCCTGAAGGCGTCGTAGTTGAAGAAGTTGCAACAGCGCGATTGCGCTGTTGCACGCAACTTTGTATAGGCAACCATAAACCGTCAGTATGATCGGACGGTCTATCTATGTCGTCTTAGCTGTGAGGATTTTTTTGATAAGGGATTTGCGTTTGTGTGTCGGTAGGGACATTTATATTGTTTTAGCACTGATTTAAATATTTAACAGTGTAAGATTAGGGTATTATATTATATATATTTCAAGAAGTGCAGACAACACGGGTTGTTGCATCAAAGTTTATGTAGTTCCGAAACTACGATTTGCGCAGAAATGTTAAATTAATATTTTGCACGGAAAAGCGAAACAACTAAACAGAGCGTTTTACTGAAATGGAGATGTGTCAGTATGCTATAATTATTCTTTGTGTTTAAAAATTTTGTTTGATGGTGAAAAAATATGGATAATAATTTTGTGAAAACCTTTTACCTTAGTTAAAATGGGTTCATAGAAAACTAGTAACAAAAAAACGTAAATATGTATTGGTATAAATAATCTGTATTCACGTTCAATAGTTGCGCAATTAATGAAGTATAATTTTTATAATTACGTAATTTGGGTAATTTTATTTTCTCCAGGGCATTACGCTACAGTTGTCTTTCTATGTGGAATAATGTTTGTTTTATTAAGTAATAAAACTAAAAACTTATTGGTATACTATTACGCGTTTTAGTTTAGAAAATCAACCTTTTTGCCGTCAAGTGAAGCATAAGATTAATGAAAAATAATATAAGCGAAAACATGAAAACGAAATCGGGTCAAATGGAAAAAAATTTTAGTGAACTACATGTTTATGATAATTTTATGGAGTTTATCGGGGGCGGAATAGCTGGAAGCACAAGTAGAGATAATGCTAGGTCACCGGAGGACAAGGCTCAAGACAAGTTAAGGTCTTTACAGACGGAAGTCAAACTATTCACAGGAAAACTGTATGATCAATTGGAAGCGGCAACGAGCAAAAGTGAGGGACAGTGAGAACTTGTCAACTTTGGAAGCAGCAGACCAAGCATTAGCGACTATGCAGAGATCAAAGGGGGAGACATTTTTTCAAGTCTTCAAGGATACAGTAGAATTGAAGGCGAATACAGAATTTCTCGAGAATAAAACTAGAGAACTTTCTAGGCAACTCCAAGAGACCGAGGAAGTCGCATCATATTTGGAGAGGGAAAATCTAGAGCTTACGAGAATTAGGATAACTGCTAAGCCTGCAAGAGTAAGATCGGCATCAAATTCTCAAATACATACACAAACCATACTAGTTTTGCTACCAGAAGTTCGCTGGCTGGAAAATTTAACTCCGGAAGGGATAGGTCGTATGGTATAGCCAAGATTGTATTTGCAATATTGAGTGAAGAGAGGGAAGCAGAATTTTTGTTTGGCGCATCCGAGATCGGTGTCGAGTCTTTTTCGCCGTGCAGCAAAGCCCCAGGAGAGTAATAACGCTAAGTTTTTACCAGTAATTAAGAAAACATAGAGGAGTAAAATGCGCATTCTGGAAGTTGCTCATGCGGTGGAGAAGTTGGTGCCCATGTTCTCAGGAGTCGAGTTGTATGATCTGAGAACTGAGATCCGGCGCTTCAAAGAAGGTTGTGAGCGAGAACAACAGAGTCTTCCGGAAGCAGACGGGGAACACATAATAAAGTGTATTAGACAAAGAACCACAGGTGATGCGTTTGATTTAGTAGCGCATAGCTCAATAAGCACCCTGGCAGAGTTATATGCACTTTTGGATCGGACATATTTAAAACAAAAGTCATACGACTGTCTCGTACGGGAAATTCAGGAATCAAATTAGAAGAACTTGGGGAGGAATTGAAAGCCTGGGGACGAAGGCTGCAGTCTCTGGGGTACGCTACTGAGATAGAAGTTAACAGGCAGTTTCCAGGAAACATTGCAGCATACAAGGCTCAAGTAGAACGGGCTATGACTTCTGTGCTCAAGGCAGGCCTGATAAATAGAGACTTAGCTAATTATTCTCTTAATCTCACGCAGAGGAGTATGGCAGAGCTAGTGGAAGCTGCTTCAGCGGTCTCTTCCGCTGAAGCAGCAACAACAACAACGAACGACAAAAGGTGAAATCTGCTGGACTAATGCTCCTGCAGAGGTAGGACCGGTACAGCAGCGGAATACAAGTGGAGTCTGTAGATTGATGAGCCAATTTCCGCAACAAAGAGACCAAGGATTCCTAGTCGAGAGATTCCAGCCAAGGAAACCCATTTATTCATTCTACCTTAAGCATGGCCATACAAGGGATGAGTGCATTACACGCAAAAACACGCCCTACTGTATGGAGTGCCAAACATATGGTCATGAGGCAAGTAGACAGTGCCAAGGAGACACGGTATGGAATCAGAATAGAAGGCAGCCAGCTACGAGGCGCCCGGTTCCACCCTTGAGGGACAGCAGGGGTAACTTCAGTAGTCCCCGAGTTAATTCAACAGAAGGAATTAACCAAGGAAGAAATCCTTTCAAAACTGGGAGTGGTCAGCAGCAACCAAATTGGAATTCCAGAAGTGAACCAAGGATACGCAACACCATACAGGGGTTGAAACGCTTCTCATGTGGACGAATGAGACAGCGGAATGCAGGGAAAGACAATCCCAACAAAGGGACCAGGGAAACTTCCAGGGACCCTGTCGAGGCCAGTAGACTGGAAAGCCAAAGAAATGAAGAAAGAATTAAGCCAGAGGTACGTGTGACTAGTAATGTAAGAACTACATTGCAGGAGAAGGAGGAGCAAGAGGCTCTCCAATACCACGTACCGAGTAATGTAAGAACAATGGTTCAAGATACGGAGGAGCAAGAGTCTCTCCGGGAAAAAATGTTTGTTTGCGTTTTGATTTGGGTAACTGTGATGATTCTAGTACTTAGGTTATATCGTAAAGGATAACTGGCGTGCATGGAGGAAAAAGCTTGAAGAGTTCGGAATTAGATACGTGTCCATTTTGGAAACAAAAGGGCGTTGTTTCGTTTTGGGCAGGATAGCTGATGCTTTCATCGAGATACCCTGCAAGGAAGCAGCTAGTGGAAAACTAGTGCTATTGGTAGACTCAGGGGCGGACACCAGCCTCGTAAAATATAATAATATTTTACGGAACGGACTGGTTGTTAACAGAAAGGATGTAAGAACGCTTAACGGAGCGTTTGGAGGTTGCATCAGGACATTGGGGTCGCTCAGAATAGGGCACAGTGAAGTTAAGGGCATATGTTTTAAAGTGCACGCAGTGGAATTGGATGGGGAAGATATTCCGGCGGATGGGATACTTGGCCGCGATAATCTTTGGGGCCGCACCATACTGGTTGCGCTGGAGAAACAATTATCGTTTTATGATAATAATAAGAATAGAATCCTTACTCTTTCATTAAAGTCATGGCGGGAAGGAACCGTGAATAGGGTTAAAAATAGTAGTCAGGATATGATAGGCGCGAGGACAACGAGAGTAATTACTCAACGTGTGAACACGACACTTCGGCCAGTTGTTTTGCACAGCCAGCAGCTAGCGGAGGGCGTATATATGGGAGAGACCATAACGCACGTTGACAAAGGTAAGGTGTACGCTTGCGTACTAAATGCATCAGAAAAGGACTACTATATGCATAAGGATTTTAGGCCTAGGTTCACTAGTTATGATAATTTTAAAGAGCTGAATTATGGATCGGTTAATCAGATTAAGCAGGTAGATATAAGAAAAAGAATGGAGAGAGTACTAAAATTACTGAGGTTAGACCAAAGCGTCAATTCAGAAGAGAAGGCATCAATATCATTTCATGACATATTTTTGCTGGAAGGACACCAGCTAACGTATATACCGGAAATAGGGCATGAAATACCTACTAGAGTGGATCAACCACCAATAAACTAGAAACAGTATAGATTGCCACAGCTCACAAAGATGAGGTAAACAGGAAAGCGGAAGGAATGTTAAAAGATAACATAATTCCACCGAGTATCTCGCTTTGGAACTCACCAATAATTTTGGTACCAAAGAAGAAGTGGAGAATGGTTGTCGATTTTAGGAAATTGAACGACGCCACTATCAATCAGGTGTTCCCGATACCAAGGATAGAAAAAATCCTGAACCAATTAGAACACAGTAGATATTTTTCTACACTCTATTTAGCGAGTGGCTACCACCAAGTTCTGATGGATACCCAAGATAAGCAAAATACCGTGTTTAGCACCGGTTTAGGGCATTATAAGTTTAATGAACGGCTAATGAACCAAGTGTTAACAGGCTTGCAAGGGTTAGATTGTGCTGTGTATCTCGCTGATATTGTAATCTATGGGAAGAACTTGCAGCAGCATTCGCAACGCTTGTGCAATATGCTCCAGAAATTACGAGAACACAATTTGAAATTGAACACGGAGAAGTGTCAATTTTTGCGAAGAGAGGTGGCTTATTTAGGCCATCGTTGCTCAGAGGCAGGAGCACTGCCTGACCCGCAGAAGGTGGAATGCGTAAAAAATTTAGCAATTCCGAGGAATTGAAAGGAAGTACAAGCATTCCTAGGACTAGTGAACTATTATAGAAAGTTAGTAGAAGGACTAGCCGGAATTGCGTTGCCGATTAATAAGTTGCTACGTAAAGAAGCAAAGTTCGAATGGACAGAGAGCTGTCAAAAGGCATTCGAGAGGCTAAAATAGATTATTAGTTCGCCTCCGATTTTGGCGTACCTCGACTTTGAGGAAACTTTTTTGTTGACCACCGATGTTAGCAATGAAGCATTAGGGGCAGTGTTGTCACAAGGGGAATTCGGTAATGGCCGACCAATAGCATTCGGATGCAGGGCGCTTCGCGATACGGAGAAGCGATACTCCACATTAGAGAAGGAATTTCTAGCCAGAGTGTCGGCTATGAAGAATTTCAGGGCTTATCTGCTAGGTCGCCCATTTAAAATATATACCGATCACCAATCGTTGAGAGGTATAGCCAATTTGAAAGACCAAATATCTAGGCTAGCCAGGTTCAGACACAAATTGTCAGAGTATGATTTTGAAATCATATACAAACCTGGGAAAAAGAATCTAAATGCGGATGCGCTCAGCAGAGCACCACAGGCACAGAAGATATCAGTAGTGCAAACTAGGACCAAAGCAAAGTCAGAGAGGAAGAAGGCCGGGAGAAGTCAAGAGGGCAAAAGTGATGCGACAAGAGATGTGAATGATGCGGGTGGCGATGCCAATAAACAAACAGCCAGTAGTATGGAATGGCTGGAGGATGAAAAAGATATCCAGGCAGTGTTAAAGGGTTTCCATGATTCACCTCTAGGTGGACACCAGGGATTCTGGAAAACCCATGACAGATTTAGACGGGTATATGGATGAAAAGGCTCAGAGACATAAAAAAATATGTAAAAAGTTGCCCAAAATATCAGGCCAACAAGAGTTTAAGGCTATCAAAGATGCCAGTGGTGTTAACTGACACACCGAAACAGCCATTTGATAAAGTTCACATGGATATTGTAGGTATTTTACCTGAGACAGTTTCGGGAAATAAGTACATCTTGGCGTTCCAAGATGATTTCCCAAAGTATATGGCGTGCGTGGCTATACCCGATGCTGAAGCAAGTACGGTAGCCAAGGCATTCTTTGACGAAATTGTGGCACGGTAAAACATACCAAAGGTTTTTATAACCGACAATGGTTCAAATTTTGTATCGAAATTATTCTCAGAAACTTGTAAAATGCTGTGAATCAAGAAATTGCACATAGCACCATATCATCCACAGGCGAATGTATCATTGGAGCATAGTCATCGACCTCTGGCCAAGTACTTGCGCAGTTTTGCCAAGGAGGACGGCTCGAATTGTGACCACTGCAATGCATGTACACAACAATACTTTGCATGTATCAACGATGCAAACTCCGTTTAGTAGGTTTGGAAAATATACATATTATATATATATGTGTCTGTAAAACCTTGGGGATTGCATTAAACGTTATATATACAGGTACAGGGGATTAGGTCATTATTTTAGTGAAGAGGAGCATAGGGGGCGTGGCATGGAAGAAGGGGGTGATACTTACTGTTTACCTGGTAAAATGAATATGGAATAAAAATGAAAACGAGTGTGTAAATTTTCTGTTCTTTGTGTTTATAGTATTTGGTGGGAACCCTGGAACCATTAGTTCGTGTATGTGGTGCAATAACACCATTAACCGCCCTAGAGCTTTCTAGACGACCGTATCCTCCGGTGTCAACCTCAGAGTAAACAGCATCCTCCAGGCAAGGACCATCTCGTCCGGATAGTCCCATTGTGTCTCCAGTTCATCCATACAAATCAGTAACAGTTGAGACAACTGGGGATCGTTCTCCCAGGGTTTGTCTATTAAAGTAGGGATATCCGCTGAATCCAAGATTTTGGCAGCAGCGTGTACCATGGGCGTCGCCTCCTCAACCAAGGTATTCAGCACCTGGTTGTGATTGAGCATGCAGCGCCCCAAGTTAATATATAGTAATACGCTGCAAAAGCGGGGGTTTATAAGCAGAGTTACTATCCGAATTATGCTGACTAATGAAGAAGAATTGAACAAAGTGGGGTGTCTGACAGGGCAAAATGTAACCAGAATGTGTCGAAATACAAGGGAAATGCGGAACGGGTCAGTACACGAGGAAAAGGTGAAATAGCTGAGTAGCAATACGGAAATATTTTTTTTAATTCAACCATCAAGTCAATATGTAGGTTGCTCTGTAGTATGCGTGCGCTACCAATAATTTTTAAATACCTTTTCGGTTGCTATATGCCTACACAACGTATATTTAAAGAAGTAAGTATGTTAGTTAAGAGGAATGTGGATGTACGTATAAGTAAGTATATAGTGTGTAGCAATTAATTACGAATTATAAAAAATTAAAAGTGCCTGGAATATGTGTATGTAGTCATATACGAGCGAGATACAGGGTGTAGGAGAATACACTCGTTTTTGGATATATACATACCAGGCTAGAAGTAAATATATAAAGTAATTGGATGCGATGAAAAATTGAGTCATACAATTGACAAGGTTTTGACATAAAAGAGTTTATCTCAAATATTCTTGTTTATGTCGAAGGGGCAAATGAGTTTGCTCGGAATTGGAAAATTTGAGAAAAATGTGAGTGGCAATTAAAATCAGTCATTTGTTAAAGAAGAAGACGAAAGAATTAAATAAAGTAGAGTTGGGGCCCTATATGGCGATATCATAGTCCGGCCCTCTTTTCCTCTGGGATATAGTAAAAAATCCAGTAATGTAAGGGGAAAAGACGAGTGGACGTAAGTTGAATGGTATAGCATTCAACTGTAGAATAAGCATATTATAAAAGTACATATCTTGGTATTCAGGAAAAAGCAAATGTGTAGTGTAAAATATGATTTTATGCACGGTTCTAGATCATATTACTGATGATACTATCGGATATCAACGGGATTTTTGCAGGAGTTCTATTGGACAAATTACCCAACACGGACATATTACTGGAGACAACAGGAGATGTGTGGTTCGCCAAGGATTATTGGGTGATTGTGACTAAGTTGCCTCGAACAGAGTTGGGGATCATTCTGAAATAAGTTGAAGACATGCAGAAAACAACCAGAAAATTAGCGGCCAGTGGTACTGAGCTAAGACGTAGATGCGATGCTTCGACACAGGAAGTAGGGGCAATAATAAGAAGATTTCTGAAGAAAGAAAGTCATTGTCTCTACGGGGTATAATACGCCGGTCACTAATAGACGCTGGCGGTGAAATTCTGAAGTGGGCGATAGGAACTATGGACCACCAGGATTCAGACCGCATTTATGGTCACCTACAGGAACTCGATAATAAGCAAGCGAAGAAATTATCACTGCTAGGAAAAGAAGTGACCGTGATGAGAACAGGGTACCTGGGTCTACATGAAGCAGTGAATAGAACCTTCCAAAAACTGGTGCAGATGCACTTAGCTTTGGAAAGCATTGGGAAGAGACAGGAGGAGGCAGAAATGGGGTTGGCGGAGTCTTTCATGTTGGGAAAAGTTATTTCCGAGGAATTGATGAGCATTCAAGATCACCCACAAACGGAAATAGTGGTGCTTGACGACCTGCTACATTGCAAACTACATCCACTGTTCCTTCAGCTAATCCAAGCGGCGCCAACGTCGATGAGGGGCATAACGTGGTATAGCGGGGCGCCGGGGCGGTTCTACGAACTGTCCAAGGTTCGAACTGAAGAGGCGGAGAAGGGCTTAAGAGTGGTTATAAAAATTCCGGTACCATTACTGGAATTATTTACGATTCAGAAGGTCTACCCTATCGCCAATTGAATAAACCCAGATTGGTGCGTTACCAAAGACAAGCCGCACGCCAAACACAGGAACACTATATCGGGCTGTCCACAGAGGAGAAAGAAAAATGACGGTAGGTGAACACAACAAAACGCTTATGTTACCACCCTGGAAAATTAATAACCCGAACAAGAAACTATTGCGAAATAGAAGTCCTGAAGCATGAACGGGACCAGTGCGATCACATAGCCACTCCAACAACGGGAGGAATTCTGGTAGCTACCAGAACTATAAATAGGTGGCTCTACCATTTTGACGAACCCGGTGACATTTACGGCAGTGTGTTCAGATGGGATCGCACGTTTGGATGTGATAGACACCGTCTTCATGACAATCGGAGCAGGGTGCAGAACCATAGATAAATGAGTAATTTTAGTACACAGAGCTCAAGAAGAGTTACGGTACAACTTCTCAACATCCGTCATGGGAACAAACCGGTTAACAACAAAACTACAGGAGCTACTGGAAAACCTCCAACAAATTAACTCTAGCCACACACCCACAACACCAGACACGGTTTCGCTCATGCACTTCCAGGACCTACGGAGAACTCTAACCACGAATAGCAGAGCAATCAGCGACATGGTAAAGGAGGCCGAGGATGCTGAAAAGGTATCACACCTCTCCAAGTCCTACGAGAAAATTCACACCTGGATGAAGGGGGGAGTGGGCGGCATAGCCGGACTCCTCCTAGTAGTAATGTTAATGATGACCTTTTTAACGAAAAAATGGTGCACAATAGGGGCTTTTCTTCGGGGACTCAAATCGACCTCACCGGCGACGCAGCAAAACATTCACACCGACAACGGCGGGCTTCACCCTGACCAACAGGTAGCAGAGGTAGCAATGCAAAATAAGACCTTTTTAATAACTTTAGAATTTTGTTTCTACGCCAATGAGAAAAGAGTCAATGAAGGACAAAAATACAAAAAAAGGAAGATATAAAATATATATACGAGTATATAAAAAAAATAAATGAAATAGAAAATAAAAGAAGAAATATAAAAAGGGAGAAAAAAATGAAATAGAAAATATAAGAACAAATATAAAAAAAGGAAAGAACAAAAGAAAACAAAAGTTAAAAAATTTATAAACAAAGAAAAACCTACAAAAAATAAAAACAAATAAAAAAACAATGATAGAACCAAAAATAAAGCGATTTAAAAAAAAAATTTATATATATGTACTATAGGATTAACAATTGGCACAGATTATTTACAGTGCAAGAAAAATATTGTAGATATTCATTAGAAGTTAGTTGCACTACCTTCTTCTAGAAAGAGGGGAGGGATGTTGTGAGTCAGCATCAAGGTACCTGTGCGTAGTTGACTCACAGCACCAACTCCTAATAGATACTACACATTTGGTGTAGATAACATTTATACAATTAAACTAATTAAGAAAGCACATATTTTTAGGGTGCAAATATTATAAATAAATTGCAATAAATTGCAAAAATAGAATGCACCATCGACACTTTTACATTGAGCTTGACCAATTGACACCAATCAACAGATGCGTAACGGCAACACCAGAAAGGTCAGTACTTAGACTGAAAGTGCTCATTGTAAATAGTATATAAGAATTATGATTTTAAGAATAAAATCTCTGATCTGTCATCTGTGAACTGAATAACACGGTGTTTCACTCGTAAAGAACTATTAGTTTCCCGTCAACGTCCGCGCCTATTACCGGCAGCAACAGGGCGCTCTCCAGCAACGACGGCAAACGCGGACATCAACACTTCGATAATACCTCGCATCAGGCGATTGGAAGAGCACTCCGCAGGAAAAATACAGAGACAGCCATAACCCGCTGGATGAATTCTATGCTTCAAACGAATAATAGATGGGGGCGATACCGCAATAGAAGTGCTCTGCACAAAAGGGTGCTCGCAGGGAGGAGTACTTTCCCCACTCATGTGGAGTCTAGTGGTATATGAACTACTTAATTTGCTGCGGCACAATGGCATCACCTGTCAAGGATATGCCGACGACATTGTAATAATAGCAAGCGGTAAATTTGAAATCACTCTTTATGACATAATATAGAGAGGACTCTTTATTACTGAAGAATGGTGCACTTCAGCTGGACTGAACATAAACCCCACAAAAACAACCATTATACCATTCACTCGGAAAAAGAAATTGCCGTATATACATCCAATCAAATCCCGAAATGTGGAGATTAGTTTGTCAAGGGAGGTTAAATATCTAAGAATAATACTAGATTCCAAACTTCTCTGGAAAGCACATGCGGATTGTGTAACAAGTAATGCAATCAGAGCATTAATGGTGTGTAGAAGTTTAGCTGGGAAGACATGGGCTTGCAAGCCTTACATTCTGAAATGGATGTACACCATGATAGTTAGGCCGGTTCTAACATATGGAGCAGTGGCATGGGCTGAAAGAACCAAATTGCTCACCATGAAGGACACTTTGAACAAAGTACAACGACTAGCAAGCATATGTATTACCGGAGCTATGAAAACGTGTCCCACAGCAGCAATGGAAGCACTTTTTTCTTACTCCGCTACATATTATAGTAGAAATGGCTGCAAAAAGAACCCTATTAAGAATCGTCAAGGAAGGTGCTTGCCGCGAGAAAATTTGTAGTAATAAACAACGAGACAGCATCATTGCCACTATACCCCTCGCGGACCTACCTAGAGACGATATGAACAAACTGTATAACTTTGAGAAGCGCTTCACAGGTGTGCTTGGGAACAAGAAGGAATGGAAAACTGAATCACTTCAAGATATCCTAAAATATCATACCATCAAGTGGTTCACAGATGGTCCAAAAACAGAAGACGGGATAGGAGCCGGCATATTTGTGCCTAGGGTCAATCAATCCGAACCAATGGGGAAATCACCCAGCATATTCCAGGCAGAGATACATGCAATTCACCTCTGTGTTATCTTTAACCTTCGTCGTAACCTTGTGGGACAAGACATTGCTATTATATCTGACAGTCAAGCAGCTATAAAAGCACGCAATTCATACGAGATTCATTCTAAACTCGTAATTGAAAGCGTAGAGCTTTTAAATAAGTTAGGAAGCCTCAATAAACTCTCCATAATATGGGTCCCAGGACACACTGGGGTCCCTGGAAATGAAAAAGCGGATAGTCTTGCCAGGATAGGGGCAAATAGCATAACAGATAAATTAAGACAGGAGGAAAAATCCAGAAGATAACGCTACTGGGCCTCACCACCAAAACTTAGACAATACAAGCTCATGATTGGGGACTGCAAGTCAAAACGTGCAGCTCTATGTCTACAGTTAAGCAAAAACAATTTAAGAACTCTGACAGGTCACCTCACAGGCCACTGTCGTTTAAGAAGCCACCTCATGAAGCTAAAACTCTCACCATTGAACACGTGTAGGCTCTGCACGGAGGCAGAAGAAACACCATAGCACCTTCCAAGGAAGTGCGAAGCCTTAGCATACATTTACATATTATAAATTTTCCCTCTTTATTTCATTCATTTATTCATTCAATCGTATAATATTGTGCGTGAATATTTAATAACATTTTATTTACAGAAATAATATAGTAGAGAAGACTAATTTCTACCGAATCTTTCTTTGTTAAGCAATTAACAGTAATTTTTCTAAGCTCACAAGACTACATTTACATATCTAGGTAATATCCTCAGCCATTACATCGAATATTTGGTGTTTTCCCAGCATGCAATAAGACGTTATTAAATCATGTCTAAGGTATATATCGTTTTGCGTCTTGTAGAGGGAAGCTTTAGTAGGCTCCTCGCCAAGCAGTTTGGGTGATTTTCCAATTTAAGAGCGTAGGTTTTGTAGGTGTTCACCATTTTATTTTCAATCGTGGGTATATTCAAGTCACAGTGGATGTTTATGTTTCTCAAGTACCATGGAGCACTGGTGATCATTCTCAAAATTTTCGATTGGAGCAGTTGGTGTTTCTCCCTGTTTGACGGACACGCTGTGCCCCACAATTGAATCGCATATGTCCATATAGGCTTAATGACATTAGTATAAATTAGTACCTTAGGCAAGGTTTGAATGCCTATTTAGTAGCCAGTTCAAGGTATGGTTTGAATTTGATCTGAACACACTTTGAGTCAATGTGTTTAGTCCAGGATAATCGTCTGTCTAAGTGGATTCCCAGGTACTTTATGTCAGAGCGTTGTAGAATGTTTTGACCATTGATGCAAATAGGTGGCAGGTGTCCTTCCTTAAGGCAAATGTTAGTTCTGCACATTTAGCTTCGTTGACTTTATTCTCCACTTGTTAATCCACTGTTAAATAGACAGTAAGTGGCTCTGTTGCCATTGCCAGTATGGCGGTATCATCGGCAAATGTGAATATTGCCGTGAGATCTGAAGTTGGCATTTCAGCTGTAAAAAGAAATACAGCAGGGGTCCAAGCACACTGCCTTGAGGGACTCCTGCTGTGATATCAAAGTAGTCGGATGGAGAGTCACCTTGGCTTACCATGAATTTTCTGCCTTTAATGTAGGTTTCAAATAGTTTGTGGAATTTCTTTAAGCTTGAGCCCTTTGTGCCACCCCTTATCAAAGGCTTGCGTAATGTCAAGGAGTTGGTCAGAGCAGCATTTCTTTTGTTCGAATACTGAGCATATAACTCTTACTATGCGATGCACTTGCTCTATCATTCCATGCCTTTCACGGAAGCCGAACTGGTATGGGGAAATTACATTGTTTTTATTTAAATACTGAAAGACCTGCCGATGAACTATTTTTTCCAAAATTTTAGATAAGGTGGGCAATAGACTAATTGGTCTATGTGTAACATCCTTTCCTGGCTTCGGGATCACTATTATTTTCGAAATTTTCCAACATTGAGGATAGTGCCCAGTACGTAAAATAGCATTGAATACTGTGACTAAGTGAGATACATCTATATTAGGTAATTCTTTTATCATGTAACAGAGTAACTCTCTTGTTGATGGTTCTCGTGTAAAGGACCAAAAGTAGTTTGTCTTTGTCCTCTGTTATTTTGATGAGTAGCTAGATGTCGATTTGAGGATGAACGATTTCTCCACTCGCTTGCGTACACTGAGCAGCCTCTATAATTTGCCATATGGTTACTTCCGCAATTACTGCATTTTTTCACTGTTTGATCTCCCTTTTTATCACAGTCTTTAGATGCATGTATATCACCACATATCACACAGACAGCACGTAGAGTACAGTATGCTTTAGTGTGCCCATATTCCTGCTAGTTATGCACTGTACCGGACCAGTTTTCTTTCTAGGCTCTTCTACAGTAATTGCGGTGCATAATATACTTTAATGGGTGGATGGGGTAAGATTCACCTTTTTTTAATTTAATTTTCCCTGGTTCAAGTTCTACCTTAAATAAGAGCTGCGGTACTTTGTTACGATTGCGTATGTTGAAAACAGATTTGACAGCATATCCCTCATCATTTAGAGAAGCTGTAATTTCGTTATTGCCAACAGAATGCTCTATGACTTTGATGTCAACTGTTAACCCTTTGGCAGACATCATTTGATACGTGTAGTAGTTTCTTTTACAAGAATCGAAATCTTTTATCAATTTACGAAAATTGCCTTCTTCATAAATTTGAATCTTGGTCTCATGTTTGTTCCCTTTTAACAGAGGATAACATGAATTTTGACTTAGAGGCGCCTGACTAAGGTGGTTGAATTTTGTTCTCACAAATATAATGGAGGAGGTTTCGCAGTCTTTACCGGTTTGATTGGCTCCTCATCTCTATCAGTTAAGAGAGCAAAACGGTTTGAGTTGACAATAGCCGTACCGCCAATTTTTTTTTTCATTGATTCCCTGGCAATATATTTTGGACTTCTCTGCCTTTTTGTGACTGTGATGCAACGATCGATACCGGTTTGAATTTCATTGTTGCTCGTGTCATATGTAAAACAGTTGCTCAGGGAATGTGAGTGGGTGCGTAAAATACCTAAAGGTATAACAGATAAAGAGGTCTTACTTATCGGCTCTCCTAATGCAGTATTATTCGTTGAACAGTTAAGACGCTACCATTAACTGTTTCTGTTTTATTTTTAGATTGCGAGTTTTCGTCGACGATCTGGTGTTTAGTATTTTTTTATTTGATTTTGTGTTTTCCATTTGATTCCCACGAGTGAAGGGGGATTTGCATGTCCACCCCATCGTAGCCCCCGATAACGGCACGGTTCGCGTAACACCCCGGATAAATGGAGTGCTTTCAGTTTGCACCACTTCGTTTCAACCGCCCCCAACATGGGAAACAGACGCTGCAGACCTGCAAGGATCATGCAGACCTCTCCCAAGTGGGATGTAATCAGGCACTTTACCTTCCAAATGAAACCTAGTCACCCTGCAACAAAGAACTTAAAATCTCGAATGAGAGCGAAAAAACTCGAGAGAGAGCGAAAAAACTCGAGAGAGAACAAAAAAATCTGGAGAGAGAACCACAACAAGCCGAAGAAGACCGAAAAAACTCGAGAGGGAGCGAAAAAACTCGATAGAGTGCGAAAAAAACTTGAGAGAGAACCAAAAAAAGGTAAGAGAGAGAAAACACTCGACAACCAAAAAATCTCGAGGGAGAGCAAAAACAGTCGAGAGCGAAAAAATTTGAGAGAGCGAAAAAACTCGAGAGAACCAAAAAATTTCGAAATCGAAATAACTCGAGAAGGTAAAAACTCGAGAGAGAACGAAAAAACTCGAGAGAACCAAAAAGGTCGAGAGAGATCGAAAAACTCAAAAGAGAACCAAAAAAAAACTAGAGAGAGAGCAAAAAAACGACATAGACCTGGATCCCGAGGGCGAGTGTAGAATCTTCCCTCGTACGATGATTTTTTTCGTACCCCTCTTGATGGGGCGTTTACGTACTCCTATATCACGTATGGTCACAAATTTGGGTTATTTGCATTTACACCACTGTGGAGTGGTTGTTTATAAAATATGTGAAAGATATTTATTATTAATAGTTAGTATGTTTATAAAATACGAAAACAACTCGGGATGCCTGAGAATCGGATAAGTATTTTCGGACGTCCGTCTAGCTCCAGCGCAGTAGACAGAAAGAAAGAATGAATGGACCGGAAACATGATGTCATCCATTTGGCAGCCAACAAACAGGCTATTTCCGCTTGCTATAAACACGATGTGCGGTAGCAACAGCGCGTCAATAGATGGCTCGCGGAACCAGCACCTGCTTGCGCCGCCGCACCCAACAACTAGGCGGTGGTAGTAATGTCGCCCCGGTACTCCTTCCCCAGTGATGTTGCCACATGTAAACATGAAATTTGGTATGCATACCTGACTATACATGATACTAGGTTTGCTATACAAGATACAAGTGTTCCCGTGTACAAACTGCTTAATTGTCATAAACTGTATTCGCGCCGCAATGTTCTTTTCTGTTTTTCTTTTCTTATCGCACTTAAGGTGACTAGTGACATAAAGCAGAAACGGCAACAGAAACAGAATCCAGTACATTTGCAACAGAAGCAAAATGAACAAATTTCTAATAGATTAGTTATAGAATTTAACGGTAGAAAAGTTTGGTGAGAGAACAGAAACAACTCATCGTGAGTTGTTTTCTATACTAGAAATTGTCCGAAATACTAAAGCAATCGTTGGTTCTAGCGACATAAATGCATTTTAATGATTTGTAGTTTTAATAGCTGTAATAATTAAGTTTTGGTTATAATGTATTTCAACAATTAGTAAATTTTTTTCAATATACTCTATTCCATGTGAACAATTTCCTGACCATTTTTGAAAAACTCAACTTCGAGGCCCATAGAACATCCCAACAGCTTATAGGACATTTTTAATTAGGAACATTTCATATCAAATATTTCTATATTATGGATATTAATAAAAATTTGAATAAAAATTAGTTGGGTATATACACAATAATTTTGTTCCTATTTTTAGGATAGCTGATCTTCACTGTATGCGGTTCCCAAAGCTAACAAAAATGCGCTTCATACAATACTTCTTCACTATATAACTCCAATTCTTTTTCCATGTCCGCGGTGTAATTTGTTTCATTTTCAATAAATATAATGACAAAATTCTGTATCGTGCGCGATACAAATCAAATAAAACATTGCATAATCTCTTGTGAATTCACCTTCTACCTCTGTGTCTGAATCTGTTTACGTGGTTGCACGAGCAATTGGTGTTTCTGTTCCTATTTTGTGTCACTCTATACCTTTAGTGCACTTTCAGTTCTAGAATTAGTTGCACACAAATTTGTCTAGTAAAGTTCAGTTAGTACTCTCTTTTGACATTTAGAACAATCATTTACAATTTTGCACACTCCCATTTTGAAAATTAACATTTTCCACTTTTTCTTTTCTTTCCATAATTCCAAATTTAATTATGTAAAAAATATAAACATTTTGAATATAAAAAAATTAATAATTGTTAATTCCATTGTTAAAAATGAGTTTATGTTCCTCTTGCAGAGAATCACATAATTATGTAGGAATTATTTCATTTTATTCCAGTTTATTAATTATTATATAGAATTTTTACATTAGTTTACAGCTGTTAATTGAAGCAAATATTGAAAAAATGAACTCTTACTGTAAGTGTCAAATAGCTGAACTAAACCCATAGATCTATGACTGAAACTTTACGAAGTAAATTGAAATTGAAATTGAACGCGAACTGCACTAGTTCTTGCAACGCGAACTTCTTGGTGTCTTTCTTCATTTTCTTTTCATAGGAATGACAATAATTTTTGCCGCACAAGTTTTACATACATCATGTCCTTTCTCACATAATTTGTAGAAAAATTAGGATTCTGCAGGCATTCTAATATCGTGTATGAGGCCTCTTAGTATCATAAGATGTTATGGCCTGTTGTAGGTACAATGCCAATTGGTGTTTTATTGCAGCCTATCGGTTGCCCAACGGATCAGAATTCTCTAAATTTTTTGCAGCCATCTGACTCAGCTGACTCCATTTCTTTCAGGGAAATTTTCGTCGCAACCCTACTCAACACTTACTACAACCGTTTGTAGAACTGCTTTTTATGTATAAGGCATGAATGCACCTCTCAAGAAAAACGAAAACTTCATAAAGGGTGTCCCAACAAGAACGCAATTTTTAAATCTGGCAACATTCGAAGTGTCATTGTTTGACATTTGAACAATTGTTATTGTTTGCTAGTAGAAGGTACGAGGTTAGTAAAAATGGAGCACTACACGAATGAACAACGCATTCTCATTGTGAAATTGTTTTACCAAAATGGTGAAAGTTTTGCGGTCAATTTGGGGTCAGAATAATGCTCCAAAAGAGTCAACTGTAAAGAGATTAATGGATAAATTTGCCGAAACTGGGTCTGTTAGTGATGTAAAGACAACAACGCGCCATCGACCAAATCGATCGACCGAAAATGTCGCAGCTGTACGTGATGATGTCGCTCAAACTCCATCCACCTCAATTCGACACCGAGCTCTCCAAATCCACTATGCAGCGAATTTTGACGAAAGATTTGCATCTTCATGCATACAAAGTTCAATTGACTCAGGAGCTGAAGCCAGCTGACCATGGACAGCGAAGGGAGTTCGTTAATTGGGTATTGGAGAGACAACATGAAAATGCTGATTTTGCCGCTAAAATCATCTTCAGTAACGAGGCCCATTTCCATCTTGATGGCTTCGTCAATAGGCAGAATTGTCGCATTTGGGGTGAGGAAAATCCTCGAGTGATTCACGAGAAGCAAATGCATCCTCAACGTGTCACTGTGTGGTGTGGTTTTAGGGCTGGAGGAATCATTGGACCTTTTTTTATTAAAATGAGGCAGGTCAAGCGCAAACAATCAATGGTGTTCGGTATCGTGAAATGATAACCAGTTTTTTCTTGCCTCGAATTGAAGAAATTAATGTGGAGGGCATGTGGTTCCAACAAGACGGCACCACATGTCATACAGCCAGAGAAACAATTCAATTGCTGCATCAGTCATTTCCCGGTCGTCTTATTTCGCGTTTTGGAGATCAGAATTGGCCGCCTAGATCGTGCGATTTAACACCATTAGATTTTTTTTCTTTGGGGTTTTTTGAAGTCGATGGTTTACGCGAATAAGCCGACGACGACTCAAACCTTAAAAGAGGAAAATGGACGCTGCATTAATGAAATACCGCAGCATTTATGCAAAACGGTCGACGAAAGGAAAGGTTCTCCCTACAATAGCGTTTTTATTAGTTAGAACCCGTTTTGCAACTGTGTTTTTAAGATGCGCCCACACATTTTCGATTGGGTTCATATCAGGGCATTATGCTAGTGTGTCTATGACTGTATATATTCAATTATATAGGAGTTTTAGTTAAACATTATTTACTTTTAGTTTATTACTTTCTTCCTTCTAAAAACACTTCTAATAAGAATTATAAGGTAGGAATGCTAATGTTCCACAAAAGCTCTTTGGAACGAAATAACTTAATGGTTTTTGAAATATAACTTTTGTTCTATTTATTTTCCGTTACGAAAATCAACGACAATTATTTAGTATGAATTTGACATTTACTTGCCGCATGTGTCAAAAATTTACTGTCTCGGAAATTTCGTTGCCAGTAGCCAGCTAGCTCTGAAATTTCGTTGCCAGTAGCTCTGAAATTTCGTTGCCAGAAGCCATAGCGCTGCCACCCAGTAAAATATTTTGGATCGCTCACAAAAAGGAGGAATAACAGAGCGCTCCTTTATTACTCCTTTTTGAACATAAATTGATCAAATTGACAGCTCTCATTCACGTTCCTCTATCACTTCTTTCTCTTGTTTGGTTCTTTGCTAATATCTCGCCTCTTCAGTGTTTTGTATTGTTTACCGTTATAAAGTAGTTGCACTTTCGTTGAGAGGCAAGCTATTGCGTTGTTTTTTATGCTTTAGTACTGAAGGAACACCCGATACAACAAATTCAATAGTTCAAGATGTGAAAAAGTGAAATTAAAACTAAAATTAAAATTAAACTCGAAATAATAGCAAGATGGCTGAAAATAGAAGAAATTTCGAATTTGTGCCTGTTTATTCTGGAAACATGGGTAAGATATTTTATTTAATGCAAATTATTTCATTCGAGATATATTACATACATACATACAATACATTTGTAACTGTCGTAATTGCAGATTCAGTCGATACAACCGAAATGTTGGCGCATATTAAAAGTTAACTGGAACAGATCGAAGGGAAAGATCGCCCTAAAAGCTTGCAGGCTTTTTAATTACTATTTGTTTCAAGCGATGAAGAATACATATACCACCAATCCAGACTATGAGGAATCAATGCGAGAAGCGTTCCGGAAAATCAAAGTCGCCTTTTACAGAAAGACGTATGCCCTAAAGCGGCAATAATTAATATTAATTACTTTATTATTTAAATATTAATCCATTAATGCTTTTTTCCAATTTTGAATTGAATTCCCTGAATAAATTTTCTTATATACATACATATATGACTAGAATTTCTTAGAATTATGGTCTTTCAATTTTGTATACAGGCGTTTAATATACAAAATAATCAATAATCGTTTCTCCTTTTACTCGCGTACTATCGTTCCAATAGCACTCGCGTAGGAAGTCCATATGAGCGCTCCAATACTACTCGCGTAGGAAGTCAAAACGAGCGCTCCAATACGACTCGCGTAGGAACTCTAACCGAGCGCTCCAATATTGCTCGCTTAGGAAGTCGAAACGAGCGCTCCAATACTACTCGCATAGGAAGTCAAAACGAGCGCTCGCTTCCAATGACACGCAATGTTAAAAAGGAGCGCAAAATACACGAGCTCTAGAACAATAGGGAGCGATCAATGCCTCGCATTGGATCGATCCATAATTGCTCCGAAAGCGATCAATTTTTTACTGGCGCTGTAGCATATGTGTGAGAGTATTGGTGAAAACATTTGAAGGTATTGAGTTTTTAGAACTTGCGCTGGCACGTGTGGGGCCGGAATAAGCTGTATGCACATCACATGAAATTTGGTTCGGATTTTTGCTCCCTATTTTATTGAAAAGTGAAAACGACAATACTGGTTTTGGGAAGAAACATATTTAAAGCTATTAATTTCTTAAAGAAAAAGTGACAGCTGCCTGAACAAAAGAAAACAAGATGTAAAAAAATGTTTTTGTTGAATGTTTATTTCATAATAAACGATTAAAAAAAATTAAATGTCAATGAGGCCATACGCTTTAAAATGTCAAATTTTCTTGACTACTACTTATTCACGCACAGCAAATATATGCTATTTTTTCATGACCATTTTTTTTTAGAGTAAAGTGACAAATTTTTGTAGCGTCCCATTCACAAAGTGCGTTGTTTCACTAATCAGATAGCCAACCGATGGGATTCAAGAATGCAGCCAATGTTATTCTCCTCTATCGTTAAATATTGTTCCAAGTCCAAAAACAGCTGTAAGTATCGCTGCATTGAAACGTCATCACTGAATTTCTATGCTGGAAGATATCTTTATTTGGATGTGTGCGTTGTGTGAAAGTGAAATATAAAATATCGTTTGGAGCCGGAATGATTAAAAGCACAGCAGAATAGTAGAAATGAATAAATGAAAGAATCAATTCTTCAAATTCAAGCAAATTAACAAAACAAAAAAATAAAAACTTTTATTTAAGAATTTGCAATTGGAAGAAACTAAAAAATGTCACTGACAGGAAACGGAATTTTTGTTGTGCGAGGGGAGATTTCTACTCTTATGACAGCAATGCGCCGTGGGACACGTTGGAACTCTGTCGCATATTTTGTGAGTGTACTTGGTTTGTTTTTAATATGTACATATAATTTTTGTTTTGAATCGTTGCAGGATGAAGAGAGGGACGGGGTTATGAAATTATTTGTTGCCCTTAAGCAAATTTTAAATCGCATCGGCGATCTCCGCTTAATAGATCCAAATATTTTTTTAACACCTTTCCTTGATGTTATTCGGTCGGATGAGACAACGGGCGCGGTAACCAGTCTAGCATTGGCAGCAATCAATAAATTTCTCTCATATGGACTAATTGGTAACAAAATTGTATAAGCTTATATATATATTATAAAAATTTTCCATTTTTTATATACTGTTAGACTTAAATGCAGGGCAGAGTATTTTAAGGTTAAGGATGTAGACGTACATACATACGTGTCAATTACACATTACACATTTATACACAGTTACATATAATTATGCATCACTTAGATATATTTTTACCAAAGCAGAAACGAAATCATATATTAAAATTAAGTATATTTTCATTGTTTTAGTTAGATTTTGCCAAAACACAACCTTAACCTTAATACATAATACTAGATAGTTAGATATGATGCGGAATTCGATTGGGCTGGATATGTGTGTACCAGATAAACGACACAACTACCATTAAATAAGTAATTCTAGAGACTGCGTTTACAATAATTACCCAAGCTCGGGTCCTGTTGATAATATAAAACCAGTTAGTAGTAATGTACGTTGTCTCGAAACTATGATAAAACAACTCCCAAACCCACATTTGATTCATATTCAAAACTGTTACTATATAATGTTCGCCTACCAAGTTTTACAGGATTCATCATAGTGCTAGTAAAAAACTTTATATTCAGGTCGTTGTGAATGTTATAATTTTTTATGAACCAAGGTGCGACAGTAATGCCTTTTTCGATTGTGCTCTTTGTATGAATTCTATATATTCGTTGCTTGCGCCACTACAAAAATAATCGGGTAAACTCCAATGCCACGACCTTCTTAGCTGACGAACAACCCCAGTGGGTAAATGCGGCATAATTAGCCTTCCCCAGTCTGCTAAGCGCACGCTGACGCCAGTTGGAATGTCTGTGTCCAGTCAGGTCCTCTTGAACTTGATCTTTAAATCTCAGCGGTTGTCTTCCCGTCCTGCGTCGCCCACCTTGGGGCATCGATTCCAAGACTTTCTGGTTGCAGTTTCATCTATCCGCATGATGTGATCTAGCCAGCGTAGCCGCTGGGTTTTAATTCGCCCAACTATGTCAACAGTCGCCGCGAACGCATGTAGGTCCAAAGATGTTACGCATGATTTTTGTTTCAAACGCGCCTAACGCCTGGTCGTCCCTGTTTGTCATCATCCAGCTCTCTGCTCCATATAATAGGACGTGAATGAAGAAGAATTTAAACAACGTTAGTTTGTTCGTCCAGAAATGGCTTTACTCTTTATCTACCTACTAATCCCAAAGTAGCACCTGTTAGCTAGAGGAATTCTCTGTTTGATTTCTAAACTGATGTTGTTGATACTTGTGCCTATGTATACAAAATCCTTTACAACTTCAAAGTTGCAGTCGCCAACAGCGACGTGACGACCAAGACGATGGGACTCTTTATATGCTGCCAGCATGTATTTCGTCTTACCTTCGTTCACTTGTAGAATCACTCGCATTTGCTTCTCTTTCCAGGCCGGTATACGAAGCACTCACAACTCGAGCGTTTTGGCAAATGATATAATTATCAGCAGCATACGCCAAAAGCATGAGAAGCATTCAATTCCACTGCGCGGATGATTTTTTCTAGCATTAGGTTGAAGAAGTCACACGACAGGGCGTCACCCTCAGAGAGCTCTTTTACAATTTCATTGAGCTACAGGTTGCGTTTAGTGTCATCCTGTACGGCCTGATTAGCTTTGCAGGGATACCAAATTCATACATAGCGGCGTTTACTTGGGTCCTTATGGTGCTATCAAAAGCGGCCTCGAAATCGACAAAAGATGGTGGGTGTCAAATTGTTTCTCTAGCGTCTTAGGCAGGATTTTACGAATTGCAAAGATTTGGTCGATGAGACCTTTGCCAGGCCTGAAACTGCACTGATAGGGTCCAATCAGCTCGTTAATGATTGGTGTCAATCCTATGCAGAGTACGGCAGATAGGATTTTATATACGATTTTAAGAAGACTAATTCCGCCGTAGGTACTGCACTTCGCAGAATAACCCTTCTTGTGGACTGGGCAGAGCAGACTCTGGTTCCAGCTGCTGGGCATGCATTCTTCCGACCATATTCTGCACAAGAGTTTTGCACACACTTCGCAAGCTCTTCGGCTCCAGTCTAAAACAGCTCCGCCGGTAATCCATCGGCTCCAGCAGTCTTGTTGTTTTTCAGGCGTCTAATGGCTGTTAAGACTTCAATATAATCGGGTGGCGGTATTTCTATTTATCATCAGCAACTCGCTCGTATTCAGCCTCGTCAATGCTGTCGCCAGTTTCGGGAAGTGTTCTCGCCATAACATAAGTACACTCTGGTCGTCTGTTTCCTTTCTCGTCTTTACAGGAGTTGACTACTGTCTTGAAACCTTTCGCTTGGCCATTCACTGTTTGAAAAAAATTTTAGAGCAATTTTCCTGCTGCCAAACATCTTGATCTCCTGCACTCTTAGTTCCACTTCTCTTTTTTTACTTCTCAAAATAAGTGATTTAATAACGTGATTTTCCGACTTTACGCATGGGGCTCTCTTTTCCAAAATGGACACTTATATATATATATATATATATATATATATATATATGTGTATGTGTGTATATATACATATATATATATATGTGTATGTGTGTATATATACATATATATATATATATATATATATATATATATGTATATATATATATATATATATATATATATATATATATATATATATATATATATATATATACAATATATATGTATATATGTATATATATATGTATATATATATATATATATATATATATATATATACATATATATATATATATATATATATATATATATATATATATATATACATATATATATATATATATATGTGTGTATATATATGTATATATATATATATATATATATATATATATATATATATATATATTTATATATATATATATATATATATATATATATACGTGTATATATATATATATATATATATATATATTTATATATATATATACATATATATATATATATATATATATATATATATATATATATATATATATATATAGTTATATATATATATATATATATATATATATATATATATATATATATATATATATATATATATATATACATACGTGTCCAGTTTGGAAAAGAGAGCCCCATGCGTAAAGTCGGAGAAGCAGTAAATCACGTTCTTGTGTTTCTCAAACGCTACGGGATCTCATGAACTAAAAATTTTGGTTATTGGAAAGGCGAAGAATCCGCGCTGCTTTAAACACTTTCAGTGCCCCACCGACTATAAAAGTTCAAAATCAGCCATGATGACGTCGACTATTTTCAAAGATTGGTTTCTTGAATCATTTGTTCCACAGGTGAAGATTCATTTTGAATTTTGTATACAATTTTCTAAAATTTGGCCTTTTTAAAGGCAAAATCGTTTTTAAAAGAGAAAAAGTTGCCAATTAAAGATCTTCTCCTAATCGACAACGCTCCTTGCCACCCAAATGAAGCTGAACTGACAACGGAAGATGGGCACACTTTCGCAATGTTTATGCCTCCAAACGTTACTCCACTCATTCAACCAATGGATCAGAATGCATCAAAAATCACGAATATGGTATCTCGTGTCAATGAAGAAAATGACCTTGAAAGTGCTATAAATCTTTTGGATGCCGCTTGGAGTCGTGTCGGCGAAGAAAACCTAGCCGAAGATAGCAAAAAAAAAAAAAAGAAAGATGAGGACGAAGTCCCCATTGTGCTCCAACTGCTATTCTACAGCAGTATATAGCGCATGTTGCTTTATGTGTCTTCTCAGCCAATTTGGCTTTCCAATTAAACTTTGGGTTGAGAATCAGGCCTAAGTACTTAACGTGTGTGCTCAAAGAGAGCGGAGTGCCGTTTAGACTAGGCATTGTAAACCTTGGAATTTTGTACTTCCTAGTGAAGCCTCGGTTTTGGTTGGGTTAGCCCCAAGTTCCAATTCACTGGTGTCGTGAATTGGAACTTGGGGCTAACCCGACATAATAGAAAGTGAATAGTTAACTTTTTCGGAAACTTTGGGGGAATTTGCCTGAAGCCGCGATTGCTATGTCGTCCGCATAGGCTATCAGTTTACATCCAGTAGATTCCAATCTCACCAGTAGTGTGTAAACTGCCAGATTACAGAGAAGGGGTGATATAAAACCCCCGTGTGGCGGGCCCCTGTTAGCCACCTTCCTTGATTGGGCACTGCCGATCGTGGAAGTGATGATTCTAGATTTTAGTAGAAGATCCATAAATTTAAGAAGGTCAGAATTCAGGTTAAGATCATTGAGTGCGAAAATGACAGCGTTGGGGCATAATTATTGAATGCTTCCTCGATGTCCAGAAATATGGCAAGTGTGAATTCCTTGACCGCCAAGGATTTGTCAACTTGAGAAATGAGAGATTGAAGTGCTGTTTCAACCGATTTGCCTTTAGAGTAGGCGTTTTGAGATACAGAAAGAAAAGAAGGGCAGATCGAAGTCCTGATATGTAGTTCAAGAGCTCTTTCTTAAACATTGAGAAGAAAAGATGTTAGGGTCTGAAATCCTTAGGTTTGGTGTGTGAGGCCTTCCCCACTTTCGGGATGAAGACGACCCAAGCCGTGCGCCAACGTAAGGGAATATATTGCAATCTGAGGCTTGCATTATATATTTGTAGCAGCTATGGAAGAATAATCTGTTCCCCATTTGAATATCGGCAGGAATGATGCCATCCGGCCTGGGGGACTTGTGTGGCTCAAGGTGACTTTTTATCACTTGGAATGCTCAGTGGCTATCATGAGAAACTTAATCCACCTGATAGAGTGCTTGATCCACTGGGGCTACGTTCCCTGGGAAGTGGGTGGGTATCTAGTAGGATATCAAGGGTTTCGGCGCTTGAGTGAGTCCAGCTGCCATCTGGGTTTTTGAAACAGTCAAGGACTTTGTTAGAGGAGTGGAGAATTTTTCGAAGAAGGCTAGCCTCGGATGCCGATTCAATGCTTTCGGAAAATTCCCTCCATGAGATTCCATTCCAGATAGTTGTCGCATATGAGGATTTCCATGGCTTCTTAGACGCTCCGTGTATTTTCTGCAACATTTTTTTATGGTTTCCTCCACCGTGGGAATGTTCAAGTCATTGTGAATGTCTTCATTCGTCACGTACTAGTTAGCCTTCGTTATTGCACGGAGAATTTTTGATTGTGCTCTTTGAATCAGTTGTATGTTGGTTTTGCTTGCAGTCCCCCAGATTTGTATCCCGTATTTCCATATTGACATGATTATTGTCTTATATATTTTTTGCTTATTGTGTAGTGATAATTTGGAACTTCTTCCTAGTAGCCAAATTGATTGTCTGAATTTGTTTCTTATTTCGTATTGTTTACTTTTTATGTGTTGTCTCCAAGTATGTTTGGCGTCGATTATTATGACAAGGTATTTTGCGCTGGGAAGACGAAAACGGGAATTTAGTGACGGATGTCCAGAGCATACTCACGTTATGGAGGGAACACTTCTCGAAGCTGCTGAATGGCGACAGCGCTAATGATAACAATGAAGATGAACCCGACCCCACAGTTGCTGATGACGAACATGAAGTAGAGCCCCCCGACTATGGCGAGGTCTTGCTAGCTATTAGGCGGCTCAAAAACAACAAAGCCGCCGGAGCTGATGGTATACCAGCGGAGCTATTCAAGGCTGGCGGCGATGAGCTCACGAAACGCACGCACCAGCTCATTTGCAAAATATGGTCGGAGGAATGCATGCCCAGCAACTGGAACTTAAGTGTGCTCTGCCCAATCCACAAGAAGGGTGATCCGGCAATCTGTGCCAACTACCGCGGGATCAGCATTCTGAACATCGCATATAAGGTCCTGTCGAGCGTACTCTGTGAATGAACTGATTGGGCCTTATCAGTGTGGCTTCAGACCTGGTAAAGGCACCATTGACCTAATGTTCACACTACGCCAAATCCTGGAGAAAACCCTAGAGAAGCAGATCGATATACACTACCTTTTCGTCGATTTCAAAGTCGCATTCGACAGCACCGTAAGTAGTCAGCTGTACGCCGCTATGTCTGAATTTGGCGTCCCTGCTAAGCTAATTCGGCTGTGCAAAATGACGCTAAGCACCACCACTGGCTCAGTTAAAATCGGTAATGACTTGTCCGAGCCGTTTGTTACTGAGCAAGGATAAAGACAAGGTGACTCCTTATCGTGTGTTTTCTTCAATCTAATGTTGGAAAAAATCATACGCGCAGCAGATCTAAATCGCACAGGCACTATCTTCCACAAGAGTGTCAAGTTACTGGCGTACGCTGATGATATTGACATCAATGGCCATATCAGCCGCGCCGTGAGTGCTGCATTTTCCGGCTTGGAGAGAGAAGCGAGGCGAGTGGGTTTAGCGGTAAACGAGGGCAAAACGAAGTACTTGGTTTCAACACCCACAGAGTCTCAGCGTCTTGGGCACCACGTCCCTGTTGGCGACTACAACTTTGAAGTTATGAAGCACTTCGTTTATCTGGGAACTAGCATCAACACCACGAACGATGTCAGCAAGGAGATGAAGCGAAGAATCACTTTTGCCAACAGGCAATTGCCTACTTTGGGCTCAGTAGGCAATTGAGAAGCCCTCTCTCGACGAACAAAAATTACGCTCTACAAAGCCCTCATCCTTCCCGTCCTGCTGTATGGTGCCGAAACCTGGACGATGACAAACAACGATGAGCCAGAAAAATTGTTCGAAGGATCTATGGTCCTATATGCGTCTGCGGAGAGTATTGAATCAGATGGAAAAACGAGCTGTATGAGCTGTACGCCGACATTGATATAGTTCAGCGCATTAAAACACAGCGGCTGCGCTGGCTGGGACATGTTGTGCGAATGGATGAAAGTGCTCCGGCGAAAAAAATGTTTGAATCGATGCCGCCGGGTGGCGGACGCAGGAGGGGGAGACCACCGCTAAGTTGGAAGGACCAAGTTCAAGAGGACCTGGCTGCACTTGGTGTTTCCAATTGGCGCCAGCGTGCGCGAAGCAGGGACGACTGGCGCAGGCTAATAACTCGGCAATGATCAGAAATGGTTGTACGCCAATTATGATGATGATGATTTTGCGCTAGGTTGAATTTTAATTATTTCTCGGATTTCCTATTAGTATATACAACTTGAACAGATTTCTCTTTGTTTCTCTCTATACCCCAATTTTTGAACCAGAGGACTGTATTTTTGATAATTCTTTGCAGCGTATCTGTCGCGATTTTTTGAGGCTAGGAGTACAGTATCATCCGCAATGTTGCTATCATGCTTCTTGGTGTTTTGGGGGTTGGAATGTCGGCACTATATATTAAATATAGGAGTGGTCCTAGTACACTACCTTGGGGCACTCCCGCTGTCATTTGTAATATATCTGAACCTTTATCGCCGTATTTTATGTAAAAGTGTCTGTTGGTTATAAAACTTTTTAATAAGTAATAACAGTTTAAAGGTAGTGCACTATTTATTTTATTTAAAAGTCCTTTGTGCCAAACTAAACAAACGCTTTAGCAATGTCCAAAAATACTGCCACGCAATACTTTTTTTATAATTGGCAAGAGGCTGATGGGTAGATAAGAGCTGGTTCTTGTTCCGTCTTTGTTTGGTTCCGGGATTTATTATTTGAGCTACCTTCAACAAGACTGGAATTTGGTTTAGTCTAAATATGGTATTAAATATATTTCTAATATATATTATTATAGAGTCAAGATGTTCTTTTAATATTAATTTTTTTAAGTCTGCTGGCCAGTAAGTTGGCTCACCCGTACTAATAAAGCGACTATTATTTTCTTTTATGGCGTCTAGTAGTTGGCGTCTTTCTCGTTTGTGAGTCTAGAGCCACATGTGGCATTATAGTTCCTCCGAACTATATAACGGCTTTCTAATGATTTTAAATAGTCCATGTATTGAACCTTTGTGTTATTATGTTTGGGTGGACAGTACATAGCTGACACGGTAATTGATCTTCTCAAGTCACTTATCTCTATAGAAGTTGCTTGAATGTGATGTGTTTTATATTCTTGTAGTTCTTGACATTTAAAGTATTTCTTTATGATGCTGTTCCCCCGTGTGCTGGATTGTCAGTGTGATTTATATAATAAATATTATAGTTCGGTATGTTATTATAGTTTTTGTCAGTAGCATGCGTTTCAGATATTAGCATAATGTCAATTGAATGGTTGCATATGAAAGTTTTCAGTTCTAGTAGGGGGCGCGATAGTCGATTGGCGTTCCAAATAGCAAAAGTTATTTTAATCTGGAAACCATCTAGTTTCGTTACGAGCAGTGTCACAATGTTCATCATACTTGACATTTGGGTTATTAATTGTTATTGTTTCAATTTGGACTCGAGGGTAGCATAGCTATGACAGATAACTTAAATTGGCAAGAGTACTTTAATTAAAAAATGTCAAGGTTTTATGACGATCCAGTTAGAAGTTACAAGCATTTGAATGTTGCAAACTTTTATAGGGGTTGTACGCACCGTATAGAAGTTAGGGCCTTTTGAAGTTTTATCAGAGTTTGATTTTGGACTCAAGGGTAGCTATGACCGATAGCATCATTTGTTGCATTGAGTACATAAAATATATAATAATTGTGTCATACATTGCGTTAAGGCTAGGAGCACTGCACCTAAATTTTTCGGTTGTTTATTGGTTTCTGAGTTCTCAGCTAAATTAGATTTCAGTGCATTAGAATAACATTAGAACCATGGTTTTCGCTGGATATTGTCTGTATTAGGTGTTGAAGCGCGACGTTAATAACTTCGAGCTCGAGTCCTTCTGTTGGCGAATTTTATTTTTCAGGTCAGCATGACCTTCGCTGCTATTGGTGCATATTTTAGTATTATCACTATTTTTGTCGGTCGTACAGGCAGAGGAAAGTTGGAGTCTCGACAACCAACGCAAATGGCGCGTAAGGTGCAAAATGATTTGGTATGACCAAACTCCTGGCAGCTTGTGCATTGTACAGGGCCGTTGTATTTCTGGGGTTCTTCAACTGAAATTCGGCAGGGCATAAAGTATCCCATATTATAGATTGGATGAACTTAATTTTTTTCAGCTTTTTTGTTTCTGGTTCGAGCTCCACTCGGAACATTGGTTGTGGGGTATTGTTCTTGTGTTTTATATTGTAGATGGATTTTGGGGTGAATGCTTAATTAATCTCGAGTTTATGTACATCTGATTCTCCTATACCTTTTTATACAACAGTTAATCCTTTACTGCTTTTCAGTTGGTAAGTATAAACATTTTCGGAAATTTGGATCGGCAAAGTGTTGTGTGAAGAATTCTTTCACACTCAGCGGCACAATTAACCGCCCACCAAAATTTTTTAAAATCTGTTCACAATTCGTTTGTAACTTAATAATATTATTGTAAGAAATATTTGCCTAAGAGTTGCTGAGCATTCGTGAATTGCCATCGTGTATTGTGAACGTTGTGTCGCTGATCGTGAGCGTGTTGCCGAGTTGACGAGTGACAGCCGAGGAGCACACCACGGTAAGCGACGCACAGCACATTTTTAATTTGAATTGATTTTTACTTTTGTATTTCAGAAATAAATAGTAAATTGCCAATATTAAATTTCGGTCCTTTTACTCGTCACAATTTTTATTTCGTGAGCAATCCTTATTTCCTATGCAACTTTTATTTTCGTGATCATAAATTTATATTAATTATATAACGCGCAATTTATGTTTCACACGCCGCCTGCAAGGAACACACGTTCCAGCAAGATGAAAAAGGGTTCGAAAAAGGCCAATATAAGAGGATCCAACACATCGACATCTGAGACCGCCAATATTTCTGGTTTGTCATCACCCGCAGCCTTGACTCCAACAATTGCAACCATCGCCACCAGAGCGCTACCTGCCGTTGCATCGTTGGATTTTCCTGCTACAGTCGCCGACCAGAAGACAACTAAGGAGCCTCAAAATGTCGCAAGTGTAGAAGCCGCTACTGCAGATCATCAAGCCTGGAGTGTGATGCTCGAGAGGATAAATGCCCTCGAAAGTGAGTTACGCAGCACTCAGGAAAGCTTGCATGAAAAAAATATACAGTGCCGTGCTCTGAAAGAAGCGTTTCATTTGCGTGCTGGCCAAGTCGCCACACAACCAGCCTTACGAACTGACGCTATAGAAGAATTAATGCGTAGTACGCAAAATTTCCCCGCCGCTATTACGTATTCGCCAGTCAGCATTGATACGCACAATAAACTGTTTGCGCTAAATGCGCATAAAAACACAGACATAGCTACGCAGCCACTATCAATAGCTGATGAAAGTACCACGCAATTCTCGCTAAGTTCGCATCCCTACGCCGCCGCTTCGGCGCATTCAACGCCATGCGCAGCCAATGTTATGTTACACGATAGTTTTTTCTCTGCCGCTACTCCGATGGCAGCAATAACATCGTCAACAAGTGCAGGACATTTCCAAGTGTTGTCGCCATGTCTGCCGCTCAGCGTTCGGCAGTATATTCAAATGTAACGAACAGTGGAGTTTTAATGTCCACTTGCGACACAATACTGTCTGGTGGTGATACTAATCGTATTTATCAATGCCCTGTTATGCCGACACTGAACACAATGCCGACTGGTGGGAAAGCAGGATATAATTATAGTCACCTTGTTATGGCGACTCATAGCATAATACCGACTGCTGGAAATATGTGGTATTGTTATCAGCTCCCTGTTACGCCGTTGCCAACTGCGCATGATATGGATCAAAACAGGAGTTATATGAATCAAAACAGGAGTAATAATCCTGGACAAAATATATCACCATATTTACAGCCGCGAAAGATATTAGAGCTGCCAGCTTTCAGTGGCCACCCAGAGGACTGGCCCATGCTATGGACCACCTTCGAACAAACTACGAATGCTTATGGGTACAGTAATTTGGAAAACTGTCAGCGGTTACAGAAGTGTCTCAAAGGTGAGGCACGTCAATCAGTAAAATCCCTTTGGATTCACCCTGACAACGTGGTCGCTGTTATGGAAAAGCTTCGATTCCGATATGGACGCCCTGAGTTGCTAATTCGAAGTCAGCTGCAACAAATACAGGAAGTGGCACCCATCTCAGAATCATTAATTGAAAGGTTAATACCATTTGCAACAAAGGTGAGAAACCTGGTACTATTCCTTCAGACAGCAAACGGACAACAACATATAGGTAATCCAATGTTGCTTGAAGAGCTAATTGGAAAATTACCAATGAATAAAAAATTAGATTGGGCCAAATACACGAATACAATCTTGCCGTATCCGACAATTGCTGATTTCAGTAATTGGTTAACCGAGATAGCCAATTTGATATCAAAGGTTACTACGATGAAATCTGAGCCTTGCCGTAAAGTAGTTCTTCACACAGTCGACAACCAAAATGAACACTTGACATGCACGTTGTGCAAAAATGCCCATGCGATCGTAAGTTGCAAATAGTTCTTGGCGTGTGATGTACAAAAGAGGTGGAGTGAAATTAAGCGCTTACGTTTATGCTTCTCGTGTCTTAAACCGGGACACTCGCTGCAATATTGCCAGCGGCGGAAGAAATTTCCAGTCGACAGATGCAATCGTAAACAACACCAGCTGTTGCATGATAAATCAACAGTTCGAAGCGCACAGCGACAAAGACCAGCGCCTGTTTCTGATGATAAGGATGAAGGTTCCGTTAAGGCAGAGTCAGTGCTAAGTTGCGCCAACGGAGCTCAGAAATTGCTGTTCAAAATATTGCTCGTAACGCTGTATGGTCCAAAGAAGACAATCCGCACGTACGCACTCTTAGATGAAGGTTCATCCGTCACCATGATGAACAGCAATTTGATAGCGAATCTGGGCCTTCATGGTGAAGACCGAAAATTAATCTGCAATGGTTTGGCGGTCGCTCCGAGCAGTAATCAGCTATAGTGGTCGATGTTCTTAAAAACCAAAATTACCAATGCAAAGTATGAAACGAAACGTTCAATTATCTTGCTGCCTCGACATCCATTCACTTCTCTGGTTATATACTATTTTCATTGTCAAATGAAGCATCAAAATATAGAGGCGACAATATGCGAAATCCGAAGAAAGTATTGGGTAGTATGCATCAGACAAGAAATGCGAAAAGTAATCAATACTTGCCAGATATGCAGACTAAGGAAATTGAAACCAGTTACACTACCCGTCGACCGATTGACGCCTTTTATGAGACCATTCAGTTATACAGGATTGGACTATTTTGGACCAGTTTTGGTAACGATAGGGCGGCGTACTGAAAAACGGTGGGTAGCACTGTCCACTTGTCTCACCATCAGAGCTGTGCATTTGCAAATAGCGTTTGATTTGTCCACTGATGCATGTGTAGTGGCCATACGCAACTTTATAAATCGCCGTGGTGTACCTAAACGAGTACGTAGCGACAATGGAAACAATTTTATTGGGGTAAGCAGTGAAGCGGCACGATTTTTAGAAGTATTTGATTGCGAGCGCATTTTGACGGAGTTATCATCGAAAGTGTTGAGTGGATATTTAATTGCCCATTAAACCCTTCCGAAGGCGGGGTGTGGGAACGTATGGTGCAGTACGTTAAAAGGGTTTTGCGACATACACTGAAAGAAGTGGCTCTTCGAGAACATACACTTCAATGTCTACTTATTGAAGCTGAGAATGTCGTCAATTCGAGACCACTTACCCACTTGCCAATATCCATAGATGAAGAGGAACCTCTGACAACCAATCATTTTATTTTGGGTACAGCGAATACTGCGCAAACGCCGGGTGCAGCTGACATCAGTGACAAACCATGCGTGCTGCGCAAACAATGGCGAATAGCGAGGCAATTTCGGGATAAATTCTGGAAGCGATGGGTAGCGGAGTATTTGCCCACCTTGAAGCGTCGAGTGAAATGGTGCCAACCAACAACGAGTAGAAAGAATCTACAAAGGAGCTGATGGCCAAATAAGACGAGCAGATGTACGCACCAGTTCTGGTTTGTTGTGTCGACCTGTTCAAAACTAGCCGTTTTGGAAGTGGAATGTTGTGAATTGAAGTGATTCACGGGGTCGGGAGTGTAAGAAATATTTGCCGAAGAGTTGCTGAGCATTCGTGAATTGCCATCGTGTATTGTTAACGATGTGTTTCGCTCATCGTGAGCGTGTTGCCAGTTTGCACAGTTGACGAGTGACAACCGAGGAGCACACCACGGTAAGCGACGTACAGCGCAATTTTAATTTGAATTGATTTTTACTTTTGTATTTCAGAAATAAATATGAAATTGCTAATATTAAATTTCGGTCCTTTTACTCGTCACAATTATTAAACCAAAAAAACAAGGCGGTGATAATTGTTTTATTACAAAATCACCGACATTGAAAATACGAGTCATATTGAAAGTGATTCGACATTGTAAACAAACGGTATGCCACTTGAAAAAGTTGGCGGTACTTGTGCCGCTGAGTGTATTTGACTCTCTACGCACACATCAAAAAATTTCAACAAATTAATTTTTGTCACTCTTTATTTTCTCAAGCAACATTTTTGTTGAAATTGATGCAAATTCCAGTGTTGAAAATTACAAAATTCAATTCAAATTCAAGCACCAAAGTTTTGCGAAAAGAGCGCCGTGGCATGATTTATTCAATCACAGTGTTTAACTTTGTTTACGAACGTTACGAACAATGCCGCTTGTGAAAAAAATACCCAAACTTTAATGGAATCTTGGATTAAAGGTTACTCCCGGCCGGTTTACGACTGTGTAACAACTCTTTTTCACCTGGGAAAACTCGCAGGTTGTAAAATCGTCGTTGTTTCTGGGCCGCTCGCTCCAGATTTCTTGTAACCAACTTATACGTTTCTTTAAGTCGTTCGGTTCTCTCGTTGGGCGTTTGCTTCTGTTGCCCCGTTCCCGGGGTGGCTTCATCATACAATGCTCCTGGGGAGCGTGGTTCCCGTCCTTGTATCGTGAACGCGGGGCTATAGCCCGTAGTTTCTGACGCTGGTGCTGATGGCGAGCAATAGCCATCAATCAGACAATAGCTTTTCCCAGTTTTGTTGCTCTTTTCCTGCAAATTGGGCGACCATGGTCTTTATAGTGCGGTTGGCACGCTCGGCGGCATTTTCTTGTAGTGTGTAAGGTGCGGTGAACTGATTTTGATACCGCAGTCCTTGACAAAACGTTGGAATGAGGTGCTCCTGAATTGCGAACCTTTGTCTGTCACTAAGACCTTTGGGATTCCAAAACGGGCTAAGAAGCGCTCCCAAAGGCATGTTTATAGGGTCTCGGTGGTGGCCTTTCGAATTGCAGCCACTTCTGTCCATTTGGAGAATTTGTCATGGAAGACTACCAGCATGGTGATCCCGTGCTTTGAGCGAGGTAAATCAGCACATAATATGGCCCGCGGTTCCAGGGGTGTCATCGTCAGTATTTCTCCAGCCGGTTGTTGACTAGCTTTGTATTGTTGGCACAGCATACATAGACGTACTTACCGGCTGGTATCTGGGAATAGTCCTGGCCAATAGTAACGGTCAGCAATTCGTGCTAACGTTTTTCGGATGCCCATTATATAATAATAATTTTACATAAAAAGAGGAGCACTAGCTGCCAAGGTTTTCGGCTCTCTATATATTATAGGTAAGATTAAGGTAGTAAGAAAAATCAGACATGATTTTTACAGAGTGCAACCTACAGCTTTTTCAAAATATCTTTATTTTGTTTATACTGTCGTTGATTTCAGTAGTTCCAGCAGGTTGCAACTCCCAGATGATGCTTTACGGAAGGCGTTAAGACTGGCACAGTTTCGTAGCAGGTGATTTATGGTCACTGTATCCTGACGGCAAAACAAAAACCTTTGAGGGGGCCTACCAAGCAGTAGTTGTTTATGAGAGAGCTGTGTAGGTCCTAGGCGCTGATGCTGACATGGCTTGGAACCCACAAAATTTTAATCTTAGTTTTATGTTGTATAAGCTTTTCTCGAATGATTTGGAACAGAAAATCATCCGGTAGTGGGTACTGGGAGAAGTTATAACTGACTTGCTATCGGCGCATACAATGTATTTCCATCGTTTCCCCCTAACGTCCTACATCATTCAACAGTACTGAGTCCCCTCTTGCCGCACTCCCAACAGAAGAGGAGTTGGGCGTTACGAAAGTGTCGTGCGATGTGTCCTGACTGAACGCACCGTCTGCAAGCTGTGCGTGGATGACATAATTCCCTAGTGCTACCTGTCGGTTCCTTGTTTCTCGTGGGGATGTGCGCTCCACCCGTGGATGGAGTACTGGTCGTACTTGTGGTGGTCGCGGTGGTGCTGCTCGTGGAGATTCACGACGCCGCGTATCCCCTCTAGGTCTTCCGCCATTTCCACCAACTCTTCCAGTGTTGAGAAGTCCTTCTTTCGCACGGACCACTGGTACTCTTCTAGGCTATTCCGGAAAACCTCCGCAAGCTTGTTTTCATCCAAGTAGCCGGCATGTCGCATGAGATTTTGCAGTTCAACGACATACTGCTTGAATGTTTTCCGTGGTTGTTGTTGACGCTGCCCGATCTCGTCCTCTAGCTTTTCGAAATATCTGGCAGACAAGAAAATGTAAGTCCATTTTCAACGAAGGCCAGTCTATCCCCGCGCGATTGTTATTGCGAAACCACAATAGAGCATGCTCCTTTAGGAGTTCGGGCATTGTTCGGGGTAACATATGTTTGTTTAGACCGTATACTTTCGAAAGCTCCCCCACTCGCTTGACGAAAGCCAGGGGGTCACGCTCTCCATCGTATTTAATTGACCACTTTCTGACGTGGTCAATAACAGCAGAGTAAGTGCCAGTTCCGCTTCGCGTTGCCTCGGGTGCTACTGGGTGAAACACAGTACGCGAAGTTACCGCCTGGTCATCTCCAGCTGGTGAAATCGCTTCCCTGTTAATTACTGTCAGTTCTCTGGGGTATTCTCATGCCGGGCCTATAACTCTGTCAATCCATATTGCTGTTGTAGTGTTAACTCCGTATCATCGATGAATTCGGATAGTCTCTTTCATAGTTCCTCCACTGAGTTAGTGGCCTCTAAACCAAACTGGGCACAACAGACCACCAGCCGATTCTTGCGCATGGTGTATATCCAACTCGTTTTTCCCATCCTGCGTCAGACTCTGGTGATGGGGCGAAATTGCATAAAACTCTTTTTTTACTCTGTTAGTTTCTTGTGAAAAGTCTGTGCTCGGGCGTCACTGGGACGACTCTTTCGGTTGGGTAAGTTCGCCGGATTACCAGAAAATAATAATAATAATAATTACAGAAAATAAATAGTAAATGCTCTTTGTTTGTTTTTGGATTTATTCAATACTTTATTTACTTTATTAAATTAAATGTTTAAAGTTGAATTTATCAATGAGCTAAACTACTGGTAGGTACAGTAAGTAAGTCTCGGTACGTGTTTCTTTTTCTGGGTATTAGTGAACTATCGATTATAAACCATATAATCCACTAATTCAGCACCATCTCAGTAAGCGCTTGTAATTCTGTGTATTAGTGGACCACCAATTATAAACCATATATTCCACTAATTCAGAATGGACTCAGTAAGCGTTTGTAATTCTGAGTCTTAGTGGACTAACGATTATAAACCATATAAATGGTTGTACTTGCCCTTAGAGTCTTCGTAGGATGTCCTAGCGTTTAGTCGATTTAGCTGCATCGAATGCTGGAGTCAAAAGAGGCTGAGTCTGTCGAGGCGTCTTCGTTGCTTGCTGGAGAAGAAAGGGAGTGAGTGCGTCGATGCGTCTTCACCGATGGTTGGTGAAGAAAAGAGAGTGGGTCCCTCGGCTGCTGCTGCTTTTAAGATCCAGCTTCAGGCATTGTCTTCAGGAAGTGTTGTTGTTCTTTAACTGTTGTACGCTTCTTCCAAATCCATTCTCTGTTGCTAAGGCCGTAGTGTTGTTGGTGCCCCCATTCGTCTTAAGGCAACCGTTTCTATCGCTGCAGAAATCGGCTTGTCGTCAAGCGCGTGACATTGTTGCTGCACGATCTGTTATTTTTGTTGCTGATTGTTTGCGCGTCGATTAATCTCTCGTTGCATGTTGTTAGTGTTGCTTTATTAGGGGTGGGTTTTGCCAATTGCTCATGATACGTGGAATAGACTAATTCTCCTCAAATAATCTACGTCATGTGAGGTCCGTAGCCGCATGAGGTGGTGTGACAGAAGAATTATGTTGGAGTAAAATTGATGGAGAAATGTTGCTCCTTATAACTGATGGCAATGTGGTTTTCTGCAAGGTTTGTGAAAAGCGTATACCTTGGTTGAAAAAATATCAGATTGGTTGATCAACACGCTGCTTCCCATAAAGCGTCAAACAAAGCAAAAAAACCTCCAACAAGACGCCAACAACTGCTCACTCAAGTTATGCCTATATGAGTTTTTTGGTTCTTGCAATATTCCGTTTCATCAACTAAATAGCAAAGTATGCCAGAAATATTGTACAAATCAGATCTACGATGTAGTTAAAACTACCTGTCTGCTATCCACGAAGACGTATTACATGAAATTCGTGCAGATCTAGAGAACAATTTACTCTGGATATCAGCTGATGAAACAACAGATTCATGTGGAATATATATAGCGAATTTGATAGTTGGAAACTTTACAAAGGAACCCACCAGTCCCCACTTGGTTGCCTGTAAGGTTCTAGAAAAAACAATCCATTCAACTGTTGCACGTTTCATTAAGTTTTTGTTTCCCGATTCTTCTGTGGATGAAAAAAATCTATATCATTGTTTCTAATGCTCCACAATATATGATGGAAGCTAGCCAAGCTCTGCAAGTTTTTTTCTCCAAATTTACTACATATTACCTGTTTCGATCATGGGTTTCTTCGCCTTGCAGAAGAGGTAAGGAAGAAGTTCCGGAATGTCAACAAATTGATTTCCTCTACGAAGAAAGTGTTTTTAAAAGCAACGTCGCGTGTGCAGTCTTACAAAGATCAATTGTCGAATCTAGCATAACTACCAGAACCCATAATAACTCGATGGGGTACTTGGTTAAAGGCGGTTTTATTCTATGCTGAAAAATTAGTAAATTTTACAGTTCGAAGGCATTGCAATTCGGTCAAGCAAGCTGGCATTTGAAGACACTGTCATCACACAGAATATCGCCCTCATTTCAACACATTTTCACAAGTTACCTGATGCCAGGGGTATCATCGTCAGTATTTCTCCAGCCGGTTGTTGGCTAGGTTTGTATTGTTGGCACAGCATACATAGACCTACTTACCGGCTGGTATCTGGGAATAGTCCTGGCCAATAGTAACGGTCAGCAATTCGTGCTAACGTTTTTCGGATGCCCATTATATAATAATAATTTTACATAAAAAGAGGAGCACTAGCTGCCAAGGTTTTCGGCTCTCTATATATTATAAGTAAGATTAAGGTAGTAAGAAAAATCAAACATGATTTTTACAGAGTGCAAGCTACAGCTTTTTCAAAAAATATTTATTTTGTTTATACTGTCGGGAGTTGTTGCAACTCCCAGATGATGCTTTACGGAAGGCGTTAAGACTGGCACAGTTTCGTAGCAGGTGATTTATGGTCACTGTATCCTGACGGCAAAACAAAAACCTTTGAGGGGGCCTACCAAGCAGTAGTTGTTTATGAGAGAGCTGTGTAGGTCCTAGGCGCTGATGCTGACATGGCTTGGAACCCACAAAATTTTAATCTTAGTTTTATGTTGTATAAGCTTTTCTCGAATGATTTGGAACAGAAAATCATCCGGTAGTGGGTACTGGGAGAAGTTATAACTGACTTGCTATCGGCGCATACAATGTATTTCCATCGTTTCCCCCTAACGTCCTACATCATTCAACAGTACTGATTCCCCTCTTGCCGCACTCCCAACAGAAGAGGAGTTGGGCGTTACGAAAGTGTCGTGCGATGTGTCCTGACTGAACGCACCGTCTGCAAGCTGTGCGTGGATGACATAATTCCCTAGTGCTACCTGTCGGTTCCTTGTTTCTCGTGGGGATGTGCGCTCCACCCGTGGATGGAGTACTGGTCGTACTTGTGGTGGTCGCGGTGGTGCTGCTCGTGGAGATTCACGACGCCGCGTATCCCCTCTAGGTCTTCCGCCATTTCCACCAACTCTTCCAGTGTTGAGAAGTCCTTCTTTCGCACGGACCACTGGTACTCTTCTAGGCTATTCCGGAAAACCTCCGCAAGCTTGTTTTCATCCAAGTAGCCGGCATGTCGCATGAGATTTTGCAGTTCAACGACATACTGCTTGAATGTTTTCCGTGGTTGTTGTTGACGCTGCCCGATCTCGTCCTCTAGCTTTTCGAAATATCTGGCAGACAAGAAAATGTAAGTCCATTTTCAACGAAGGCCAGTCTATCCCCGCGCGATTGTTATTGCGAAACCACAATAGAGCATGCTCCTTTAGGAGTTCGGGCATTGTTCGGGGTAACATATGTTTGTTTAGACCGTATACTTTCGAAAGCTCCCCCACTCGCTTGACGAAAGCCAGGGGGTCACGCTCTCCATCGTATTTAATTGACCACTTTCTGACGTGGTCAATAACAGCAGAGTAAGTGCCAGTTCCGCTTCGCGTTGCCTCGGGTGCTACTGGGTGAAACACAGTACGCGAAGTTACCGCCTGGTCATCTCCAGCTGGTGAAATCGCTTCCCTGTTAATTACTGTCAGTTCTCTGGGGTATTCTCATGCCGGGCCTATAACTCTGTCAATCCATATTGCTGTTGTAGTGTTAACTCCGTATCATCGATGAATTCGGATAGTCTCTTTCATAGTTCCTCCACTGAGTTAGTGGCCTCTAAACCAAACTGGGCACAACAGACCACCAGCCGATTCTTGCGCATGGTGTATATCCAACTCGTTTTTCCCATCCTGCGTCAGACTCTGGTGATGGGGCGAAATTGCATAAAACTCTTTTTTTACTCTGTTAGTTTCTTGTGAAAAGTCTGTGCTCGGGCGTCACTGGGACGACTCTTTCGGTTGGGTAAGTTCGCCGGATTACCAGAAAATAATAATAATAATAATTACAGAAAATAAATAGTAAATGCTCTTTGTTTGTTTTTGGATTTATTCAATACTTTATTTACTTTATTAAATTAAATGTTTAAAGTTGAATTTATCAATGAGCTAAACTACTGGTAGGTACAGTAAGTAAGTCTCGGTACGTGTTTCTTTTTCTGGGTATTAGTGAACTATCGATTATAAACCATATAATCCACTAATTCAGCACCATCTCAGTAAGCGCTTGTAATTCTGTGTATTAGTGGACCACCAATTATAAACCATATATTCCACTAATTCAGAATGGACTCAGTAAGCGTTTGTAATTCTGAGTCTTAGTGGACTAACGATTATAAACCATATAAATGGTTGTACTTGCCCTTAGAGTCTTCGTAGGATGTCCTAGCGTTTAGTCGATTTAGCTGCATCGAATGCTGGAGTCAAAAGAGGCTGAGTCTGTCGAGGCGTCTTCGTTGCTTGCTGGAGAAGAAAGGGAGTGAGTGCGTCGATGCGTCTTCACCGATGGTTGGTGAAGAAAAGAGAGTGGGTCCCTCGGCTGCTGCTGCTTTTAAGATCCAGCTTCAGGCATTGTCTTCAGGAAGTGTTGTTGTTCTTTAACTGTTGTACGCTTCTTCCAAATCCATTCTCTGTTGCTAAGGCCGTAGTGTTGTTGGTGCCCCCATTCGTCTTAAGGCAACCGTTTCTATCGCTGCAGAAATCGGCTTGTCGTCAAGCGCGTGACATTGTTGCTGCACGATCTGTTATTTTTGTTGCTGATTGTTTGCGCGTCGATTAATCTCTCGTTGCATGTTGTTAGTGTTGCTTTATTAGGGGTGGGTTTTGCCAATTGCTCATGATACGTGGAATAGACTAATTCTCCTCAAATAATCTACGTCATGTGAGGTCCGTAGCCGCATGAGGTGGTGTGACAGAAGAATTATGTTGGAGTAAAATTGATGGAGAAATGTTGCTCCTTATAACTGATGGCAATGTGGTTTTCTGCAAGGTTTGTGAAAAGCGTATACCTTGGTTGAAAAAATATCAGATTGGTTGATCAACACGCTGCTTCCCATAAAGCGTCAAACAAAGCAAAAAAACCTTCAACAAGACGCCAACAACTGCTCACTCAAGTTATGCCTATATGAGTTTTTTGGTTCTTGCAATATTCCGTTTCATCAACTAAATAGCAAAGTATGCCAGAAATATTGTACAAATCAGATCTACGATGTAGTTAAAACTACCTGTCTGCAATCCACGAAGACGTATTACATGAAATTCGTGCAGATCTAGAGAACAATTTACTCTGGATATCAGCTGATGAAACAACAGATTCATGTGGAATATATATAGCGAATTTGATAGTTGGAAACTTTACAAAGGAACCCACCAGTCCCCACTTGGTTGCCTGTAAGGTTCTAGAAAAAACAATCCATTCAACTGTTGCACGTTTCATTAAGTTTTTGTTTCCCGATTCTTCTGTGGATGAAAAAAATCTATATCATTGTTTCTAATGCTCCACAATATATGATGGAAGCTAGCCAAGCTCTGCAAGTTTTTTTCTCCAAATTTACTACATATTACCTGTTTCGATCATGGGTTTCTTCGCCTTGCAGAAGAGGTAAGGAAGAAGTTCCGGAATGTCAACAAATTGATTTCCTCTACGAAGAAAGTGTTTTTAAAAGCAACGTCGCGTGTGCAGTCTTACAAAGATCAATTGTCCAATCTAGCATAACTACCAGAACCCATAATAACTCGATGGGGTACTTGGTTAAAGGCGGTTTTATTCTATGCTGAAAAATTAGTAAATTTTACAGTTCGAAGGCATTGCAATTCGGTCAAGCAAGCTGGCATTTGAAGACACTGTCATCACACAGAATATCGCCCTCATTTCAACACATTTTCACAAGTTACCTGATGCCAGGGGTATCATCGTCAGTATTTCTCCAGCCGGTTGTTGGCTAGGTTTGTATTGTTGGCACAGCATACATAGACCTACTTACCGGCTGGTATCTGGGAATAGTCCTGGCCAATAGTAACGGTCAGCAATTCGTGCTAACGTTTTTCGGAATGCCCATTATATAATAATAATTTTACATAAAAAGAGGAGCACTAGCTGCCAAGGTTTTCGGCTCTCTATATATTATAGGTAAGATTAAGGTAGTAAGAAAAATCAAACATGATTTTTACAGAGTGCAAGCTACAGCTTTTTCAAAAAATATTTATTTTGTTTATACTGTCGGGAGTTGTTGCAACTCCCAGATGATGCTTTACGGAAGGCGTTAAGACTGGCACAGTTTCGTAGCAGGTGATTTATGGTCACTGTATCCTGACGGCAAAACAAAAACCTTTGAGGGGGCCTACCAAGCAGTAGTTGTTTATGAGAGAGCTGTGTAGGTCCTAGGCGCTGATGCTGACATGGCTTGGAACCCACAAAATTTTAATCTTAGTTTTATGTTGTATAAGCTTTTCTCGAATGATTTGGAACAGAAAATCATCCGGTAGTGGGTACTGGGAGAAGTTATAACTGACTTGCTATCGGCGCATACAATGTATTTCCATCGTTTCCCCCTAACGTCCTACATCATTCAACAGTACTGATTCCCCTCTTGCCGCACTTCCAACAGAAGAGGAGTTGGGCGTTACGAAAGTGTCGTGCGATGTGTCCTGACTGAACGCACCGTCTGCAAGCTGTGCGTGGATGACATAATTCCCTAGTGCTACCTGTCGGTTCCTTGTTTCTCGTGGGGATGTGCGCTCCACCCGTGGATGGAGTACTGGTCGTACTTGTGGTGGTCGCGGTGGTGCTGCTCGTGGAGATTCACGACGCCGCGTATCCCCTCTAGGTCTTCCGCCATTTCCACCAACTCTTCCAGTGTTGAGAAGTCCTTCTTTCGCACGGACCACTGGTACTCTTCTAGGCTATTCCGGAAAACCTCCGCAAGCTTGTTTTCATCCAAGTAGCCGGCATGTCGCATGAGATTTTGCAGTTCAACGACATACTGCTTGAATGTTTTCCGTGGTTGTTGTTGACGCTGCCCGATCTCGTCCTCTAGCTTTTCGAAATATCTGGCAGACAAGAAAATGTAAGTCCATTTTCAACGAAGGCCAGTCTATCCCCGCGCGATTGTTATTGCGAAACCACAATAGAGCATGCTCCTTTAGGAGTTCGGGCATTGTTCGGGGTAACATATGTTTGTTTAGACCGTATACTTTCGAAAGCTCCCCCACTCGCTTGACGAAAGCCAGGGGGTCACGCTCTCCATCGTATTTAATTGACCACTTTCTGACGTGGTCAATAACAGCAGAGTAAGTGCCAGTTCCGCTTCGCGTTGCCTCGGGTGCTACTGGGTGAAACACAGTACGCGAAGTTACCGCCTGGTCATCTCCAGCTGGTGATATCGCTTCCCTGTTAATTACTGTCAGTTCTCTGGGGTATTCTCATGCCGGGCCTATAACTCTGTCAATCCATATTGCTGTTGTAGTGTTAACTCCGTATCATCGATGAATTCGGATAGTCTCTTTCATAGTTCCTCCACTGAGTTAGTGGTCTCTAAACCAAACTGGGCACAACAGACCACCAGCCGATTCTTGCGCATGGTGTATATCCAACTCGTTTTTCCCATCCTGCGTCAGACTCTGGTGATGGGGCGAAATTGCATAAAACTCTTTTTTTACTCTGTTCGTTTCTTGTGAAAAGTCTGTGCTCGGGCGTCACTGGGACGACTCTTTCGGTTGGGTAAGTTCGCCGGATTACCAGAAAATAATAATATTAATAATTACAGAAAATAAATAGTAAATGCTCTTTGTTTGTTTTTGGATTTATTCAATACTTTATTTACTTTATTAAATTAAATGTTTAAAGTTGAATTTATCAATGAGCTAAACTACTGGTAGGTACAGTAAGTAAGTCTCGGTACGTGTTTGTTTTTCTGGGTATTAGTGAACTATCGATTATAAACCATATAATCCACTAATTCAGCACCATCTCAGTAAGCGCTTGTAATTCTGTGTATTAGTGGACCACCAATTATAAACCATATATTCCACTAATTCAGAATGGCCTCAGTAAGCGTTTGTAATTCTGAGTCTTAGTGGACTAACGATTATAAACCATATAAATGGTTGTACTTGCCCTTAGAGTGTTCGTAGGATGTCCTAGCGTTTAGTCGATTTAGCTGCATCGAATGCTGGAGTCAAAAGAGGCTGAGTCTGTCGAGGCGTCTTCGTTGCTTGCTGGAGAAGAAAGGGAGTGAGTGCGTCGATGCGTCCACCGATGGTTGGTGAAGAAAAGAGAGTGGGTCCCTCGGCTGCTGCTGCTTTTATGGCCCAGCTTCAGGCATTGTCTTCAGGAAGTGTTGTTGTTCTTTAACTGTTGTACGCTTCTTCCAAATCCATTCTCTGTTGCTAAGGCCGTAGTGTTGTTGGTGCCCTCATTCGGCTTAAGGCAACCGTTTCTATCGCTGCAGAAATCGGCTTGTCGTCAAGCGCGTGACATTGTTGCTGCACGATCTGTTATTTTTGTTGCTGATTGTCTGCGCGTCGATTAATCTCTCGTTGCATGTCGTTTGTGTTGCTTTATTAGGGGTGGGTTTTGCCAATTGCTCATGATACTTGGAATAGACTAATTCTCCTCAAATAATCTACGTCATGTGAGGTCCGTAGCCGCATGAGGTGGTGTGACAGAAGAATTATGTTGGAGTAAAATTGATGGAGAAATGTTGCTCCTTATAACTGATGGCAATGTGGTTTTCTGCAAGGTTTGTGAAAAGCGTATACCTTGGTTGAAAAAATATCAGATTGATTGATCAACACGCTGCTTCCCATAAAGCGTCAAACAAAGCAAAAAAACCTTCAACAAGACGCCAACAACTGCTCACTCAAGTTATGCCTATATGAGTTTTTTGGTTCTTGCAATATTCCGTTTCATCAACTAAATAGCAAAGTATGCCAGAAATATTGTACAAATCAGATCTACGATGTAGTTAAAACTACCTGTCTGCTATCCACGAAGACGTATTACATGAAATTCGTGCAGATCTAGAGAACAATTTACTCTGGATATCAGCTGATGAAACAACAGATTCATGTGGAATATATATAGCGAATTTGATAGTTGGAAACTTTACAAAGGAACCCACCAGTCCCCACTTGGTTGCCTGTAAGGTTCTAGAAAAAACAATCCATTCAACTGTTGCACGTTTCATTAAGTCTTTGTTTCCCGATTCTTCTGTGGATGAAAAAAATCTATATCATAGTTTCTAATGCTCCACAATATATGATGGAAGCTAGCCAAGCTCTGCAAGTTTTTTTCTCCAAATTTACTACATATTACCTGTTTCGATCATGGGTTTCATCGCCTTGCAGAAGAGGTAAGGAAGAAGTTCCGGAATATCAACAAATTGATTTCCTATACGAAGAAAGTGTTTTTAAAAGCAACGTCGCGTGTGCAGTCTTACAAAGATCAATTGTCGAATCTAGCATAACTACCAGAACCCATAATAACTCGATGGGGTACTTGGTTAAAGGCGGTTTTATTCTATGCTGAAAAATTAGTAAATTTTACAGTTCGAAGGCATTGCAATTCGGTCAAGCAAGCTGGCATTTGAAGACACTGTCATCACACAGAATATCGCCCTCATTTCAACACATTTTCACAAGTTACCTGATGCCAGGGGTATCATCGTCAGTATTTCTCCAGCCGGTTGTTGGCTAGGTTTGTATTGTTGGCACAGCATACATAGACCTACTTACCGGCTGGTATCTGGGAATAGTCCTGGCCAATAGTAACGGTCAGCAATTCGTGCTAACGTTTTTCGGATGCCCATTATATAATAATAATTTTACATAAAAAGAGGAGCACTAGCTGCCAAGGTTTTCGGCTCTCTATATATTATAGGCAAGATTAAGGTAGTAAGAAAAATCAAACATCATTTTTACAGAGTGCAAGCTACAGCTTTTTCAAAAAATATTTATTTTGTTTATACTGTCGGGAGTTGTTGTAACTCCCAGATGATGCTTTACGGAAGGCGTTAAGACTGGCACAGTTTCGTAGCAGGTGATTTATGGTCATTGTATCCTGACGGCAAAACAAACACCTTTGAGGGTGCCTACCAAGCAGTAGTTGTTTATGAGAGAGCTGTGTAGGTCCTAGGCGCTGATGCTGACATGGCTTGGAACCCACAAAATTTTAATCTTAGTTTTATGTTGTATAAGCTTTTCTCGAATGATTTGGAACAGAAAATCATCCGGTAGTGGGTACTGGGAGAAGTTATAACTGACTTGCTATCGGCGCATACAATGTATTTCCATCGTTTCCCCCTAACGTCCTACATCATTCAACAGTACTGATTCCCCTCTTGCCGCACTTCCAACAGAAGAGGAGTTGGGCGTTACGAAAGTGTCGTGCGATGTGTCCTGACTGAACGCACCGTCTGCAAGCTGTGCGTGGATGACATAATTCCCTAGTGCTACCTGTCGGTTCCTTGTTTCTCGTGGGGATGTGCGCTCCACCCGTGGATGGAGTACTGGTCGTACTTGTGGTGGTCGCGGTGGTGCTGCTCGTGGAGATTCACGACGCCGCGTATCCCCTCTAGGTCTTCCGCCATTTCCACCAACTCTTCCAGTGTTGAGAAGTCCTTCTTTCGCACGGACCACTGGTACTCTTCTAGGCTATTCCGGAAAACCTCCGCAAGCTTGTTTTCATCCAAGTAGCCGGCATGTCGCATGAGATTTTGCAGTTCAACGACATACTGCTTGAATGTTTTCCGTGGTTGTTGTTGACGCTGCCCGATCTCGTCCTCTAGCTTTTCGAAATATCTGGCAGACAAGAAAATGTAAGTCCATTTTCAACGAAGGCCAGTCTATCCCCGCGCGATTGTTATTGCGAAACCACAATAGAGCATGCTCCTTTAGGAGTTCGGGCATTGTTCGGGGTAACATATGTTTGTTTAGACCGTATACTTTCGAAAGCTCCCCCACTCGCTTGACGAAAGCCAGGGGGTCACGCTCTCCATCGCATTTAATTGACCACTTTCTGACGTGGTCAATAACAGCAGAGTAAGTGCCAGTTCCGCTTCGCGTTGCCTCGGGTGCTACTGGGTGAAACACAGTACGCGAAGTTACCGCCTGGTCATCTCCAGCTGGTGATATCGCTTCCCTGTTAATTACTGTCAGTTCTCTGGGGTATTCTCATGCCGGGCCTATAACTCTGTCAATCCATATTGCTGTTGTAGTGTTAACTCCGTATCATTGATGAATTCGGATAGTCTCTTTCATAGTTCCTCCACTGAGTTAGTGGCCTCTAAACCAAACTGGGCACAACAGACCACCAGCCGATTCTTGCGCATGGTGTATATCCAACTCGTTTTTCCCATCCTGCGTCAGACTCTGGTGATGGGGCGAAATTGCATAAAACTCTTTTTTTACTCTGTTAGTTTCTTGTGAAAAGTCTGTGCTCGGGCGTCACTGGGACGACTCTTTCGGTTGGGTAAGTTCGCCGGATTACCAGAAAATAATAATAATAATAATTACAGAAAATAAATAGTAAATGCTCTTTGTTTGTTTTTGGATTTATTCAATACTTTATTTACTTTATTAAATTAAATGTTTAAAGTTGAATTTATCAATGAGCTAAACTACTGGTAGGTACAGTAAGTAAGTCTCGGTACGTGTTTGTTTTTCTGGGTATTAGTGAACTATCGATTATAAACCATATAATCCACTAATTCAGCACCATCTCAGTAAGCGCTTGTAATTCTGTGTATTAGTGGACCACCAATTATAAACCATATATTCCACTAAATCAGAATGGACTCAGTAAGCGTTTGTAATTCTGAGTCTTAGTGGACTAACGATTATAAACCATATAAATGGTTGTACTTGCCCTTAGAGTCTTCGTAGGATGTCCTAGCGTTTAGTCGATTTAGCTGCATCGAATGCTGGAGTCAAAAGAGGCTGAGTCTGTCGAGGCGTCTTCGTTGCTTGCTGGAGAAGAAAGGGAGTGAGTGCGTCGATGCGTCTTCACCGATGGTTGGTGAAGAAAAGAGAGTGGGTCCCTCGGCTGCTGCTGCTTTTAAGATCCAGCTTCAGGCATTGTCTTCAGGAAGTGTTGTTGTTCTTTAACTGTTGTACGCTTCTTCCAAATCCATTCTCTGTTGCTAAGGCCGTAGTGTTGTTGGTGCCCCCATTCGTCTTAAGGCAACCGTTTCTATCGCTGCAGAAATCGGCTTGTCGTCAAGCGCGTGACATTGTTGCTGCACGATCTGTTATTTTTGTTGCTGATTGTTTGCGCGTCGATTAATTTCTCGTTGCATGTTGTTAGTGTTGCTTTATTAGGGGTGGGTTTTGCCAATTGTTGATGATACGTGGAATAGACTAATTCTCCTCAAATAATCTACGTCATGTGAGGTCCGTAGCCGCATGAGGTGGTGTGACAGAAGAATTATGTTGGAGTAAAATTGATGGAGAAATGTTTCTCCTTATAACTGATGGCAATGTGGTTTTCTGCAAGGTTTGTGAAAAGCGTATACCTTGGTTGAAAAAATATCAGATTGGTTGATCAACACGCTGCTTCCCATAAAGCGTCAAACAAAGCAAAAAAACCTTCAACAAGACGCCAACAACTGCTCACTCAAGTTATGCCTATATGAGTTTTTTGGTTCTTGCAATATTCTGTTTCATCAACTAAATAGCAAAGTATGCCAGAAATATTGTACAAATCAGATCTACGATGTAGTTAAAACTACCTGTCTGCTATCCACGAAGACGTATTACATGAAATTCGTGCAGATCTAGAGAACAATTTACTCTGGATATCAGCTGATGAAACAACAGATTCATGTGGAATATATATAGCGAATTTGATAGTTGGAAACTTTACAAAGGAACCCACCAGTCCCCACTTGGTTGCCTGTAAGGTTCTAGAAAAAACAATCCATTCAACTGTTGCACGTTTCATTAAGTTTTTGTTTCCCGATTCTTCTGTGGATGAAAAAAATCTATATCATTGTTTCTAATGCTCCACAATATATGATGGAAGCTAGCCAAGCTCTGCAAGTTTTTTTCTCCAAATTTACTACATATTACCTGTTTCGATCATGGGTTTCTTCGCCTTGCAGAAGAGGTAAGGAAGAAGTTACGGAATGTCAACAAATTGATTTCCTCTACGAAGAAAGTGTTTTTAAAAGCAACGTCGCGTGTGCAGTCTTACAAAGATCAATTGTCGAAACTAGCATAACTACCAGAACCCATAATAACTCGATGGGGTACTTGGTTAAAGGCGGTTTTATTCTATGCTGAAAAATTAGTAAATTTTACAGTTCGAAGGCATTGCAATTCGGTCAAGCAAGCTGGCATTTGAAGACACTGTCATCACACAGAATATCGCCCTCATTTCAACACATTTTCACAAGTTACCCGATGCCAGGGGTATCATCGTCAGTATTTCTCCAGCCGGTTGTTGGCTAGGTTTGTATTGTTGGCACAGCATACATAGACCTACTTACCGGCTGGTATCTGGGAATAGTCCTGGCCAATAGTAACGGTCAGCAATTCGTGCTAACGTTTTTCGGATGCCCATTATATAATAATAATTTTACATAAAAAGAGGAGCACTAGCTGCCAAGGTTTTCGGCTCTCTATATATTATAGGTAAGATTAAGGTAGTAAGAAAAATCAAACATCATTTTTACAGAGTGCAAGCTACAGCTTTTTCAAAAAATATTTATTTTGTTTATACTGTCGGGAGTTGTTGTAACTCCCAGATGATGCTTTACGGAAGGCGTTAAGACTGGCACAGTTTCGTAGCAGGTGATTTATGGTCATTGTATCCTGACGGCAAAACAAACACCTTTGAGGGTGCCTACCAAGCAGTAGTTGTTTATGAGAGAGCTGTGTAGGTCCTAGGCGCTGATGCTGACATGGCTTGGAACCCACAAAATTTTAATCTTAGTTTTATGTTGTATAATCTTTTCTCGAATGATTTGGAACAGAAAATCATCCGGTAGTGGGTACTGGGAGAAGTTATAACTGACTTGCTATCGGCGCATACAATGTATTTCCATCGTTTCCCCCTAACGTCCTACATCATTCAACAGTACTGATTCCCCTCTTGTCGCACTTCCAACAGAAGAGGAGTTGGGCGTTACGAAAGTGTCGTGCGATGTGTCCTGACTGAACGCACCGTCTGCAAGCTGTGCGTGGATGACATAATTCCCTAGTGCTACCTGTCGGTTCCTTGTTTCTCGTGGGGATGTGCGCTCCACCCGTGGATGGAGTACTGGTCGTACTTGTGGTGGTCGCGGTGGTGCTGCTCGTGGAGATTCACGACGCCGCGTATCCCCTCTAGGTCTTCCGCCATTTCCACCAACTCTTCCAGTGTTGAGAAGTCCTTCTTTCGCACGGACCACTGGTACTCTTCTAGGCTATTCCGGAAAACCTCCGCAAGCTTGTTTTCATCCAAGTAGCCGGCATGTCGCATGAGATTTTGCAGTTCAACGACATACTGCTTGAATGTTTTCCGTGGTTGTTGTTGACGCTGCCCGATCTCGTCCTCTAGCTTTTCGAAATATCTGGCAGACAAGAAAATGTAAGTCCATTTTCAACGAAGGCCAGTCTATCCCCGCGCGATTGTTATTGCGAAACCACAATAGAGCATGCTCCTTTAGGAGTTCGGGCATTGTTCGGGGTAACATATGTTTGTTTAGACCGTATACTTTCGAAAGCTCCCCCACTCGCTTGACGAAAGCCAGGGGGTCACGCTCTCCATCGCATTTAATTGACCACTTTCTGACGTGGTCAATAACAGCAGAGTAAGTGCCAGTTCCGCTTCGCGTTGCCTCGGGTGCTACTGGGTGAAACACAGTACGCGAAGTTACCGCCTGGTCATCTCCAGCTGCTGATATCGCTTCCCTGTTAATTACTGTCAGTTCTCTGGGGTATTCTCATACCGGGCCTATAACTCTGTCAATCCATATTGCTGTTGTAGTGTTAACTCCGTATCATCGATGAATTCGGATAGTCTCTTTCATAGTTCCTCCACTGAGTTAGTGGCCTCTAAACCAAACTGGGCACAACAGACCACCAGCCGATTCTTGCGCATGGTGTATATCCAACTCGTTTTTCCCATCCTGCGTCAGACTCTGGTGATGGGGCGAAATTGCATAAAACTCTTTTTTTACTCTGTTAGTTTCTTGTGAAAGTCTGTGCTCGGGCGTCACTGGGACGACTCTTTCGGTTGGGTAAGTTCGCCGGATTACCAGAAAATAATAATAATAATAATTACAGAAAATAAATAGTAAATGCTCTTTGTTTGTTTTTGGATTTATTCAATACTTTATTTACTTTATTAAATTAAATGTTTAAAGTTGAATTTATCAATGAGCTAAACTACTGGTAGGTACAGTAAGTAAGTCTCGGTACGTGTTTGTTTTTCTGGGTATTAGTGAACTATCGATTATAAACCATATAATCCACTAATTCAGCACCATCTCAGTAAGCGCTTGTAATTCTGTGTATTAGTGGACCACCAATTATAAACCATATATTCCACTAATTCAGAATGGACTCAGTAAGCGTTTGTAATTCTGAGTCTTAGTGGACTAACGATTATAAACCATATAAATGGTTGTACTTGCCCTTAGAGTCTTCGTAGGCTGTCCTAGCGTTTAGTCGATTTAGCTGCATCGAATGCTGGAGTCAAAAGAGGCTGAGTCTGTCGAGGCGTCTTCGTTGCTTGCTGGAGAAGAAAGGGAGTGAGTGCGTCGATGCGTCTTCACCGATGGTTGGTGAAGAAAAGAGAGTGGGTCCCTCGGCTGCTGCTGCTTTTATGGCCCAGCTTCAGGCATTGTCTTCAGGAAGTGTTGTTGTTCTTTAACTGTTGTACGCTTCTTCCAAATCCATTCTCTGTTGCTAAGGCCGTAGTGTTGTTGGTGCCCCTATTCGGCTTAAGGTAACCGTTTCTATCGCTACAGAAATCGGCTTGTCGTCAAGCGCGTGACATTGTTGCTGCACGATCTGTTATTTTTGTTGCTGATTGTCTGCGCGTCGATTAATCTCTCGTTGCATGTCGTTTGTGTTGCTTTATTAGGGGTGGGTTTTGCCAATTGCTCATGATACGTGAAATAGACTAATTCTCCTCAAATAATCTACGTCATGTGATGTCCGTGGCCGCATGAGGTGGTGTGACAGAAGAATTATGTTGGAGTAAAATTGATGGAGAAATTTTGCTCCTCATAACTGATGGCAATGTGGTTTTCTGCAAGGTTTGTGAAAAGCGTATACCTTGGTTGAAAAAATATCAGATTGATTGATCAACACGCTGCTTCCCAAAAGCGTCAAACAAGGCAAAAAAACCTTCAACAAGACGCCAACAACTGCTCACTCAAGTTATGCCTATATGAGTTTTTTGGTTCTTGCAATATTCCGTTTCATCAACTAAATAGCAAAGTATGCCAGAAATATTGTACAAATCAGATCTACGATGTAGTTAAAACTACCTGTCTGCTATCCACGAAGACGTATTACATGAAATTCGTGCAGATCTAGAGAACAATTTACTCTGGATATCAGCTGATGAAACAACAGATTCATGTGGAATATATATAGCGAATTTGATAGTTGGAAACTTTACAAAAGAACCCACCAGTCCCCACTTGGTTGCCTGTAAGGTTCTAGAAAAAACACTCCATTCAACTGTTGCACGTTTCATTAAATCTTTGTTTCCCGATTCTTCTGTGGATGAAAAAATCTATATCATTGTTTCTAATGCTCCACAATATATGATGGAAGCTAGCCAAGCTCTGCAAGTTTTTTATCCAAATTTACTACACATTACCTGTTTCGATCATGGGTTTCATCGCCCTGCAGAAGAGGTAAGGAAGAAGTTCCGGAATGTCAACAAATTGATTTCCTCTACGAAGAAAGTGTTTTTAAAAGCAACGTCGCGTGTGCAGTCTTACAAAGATCAATTGTCGAATCTAGCATAACTCCAGAACCCATAATAACTCGATGGGATACTTGGTTAAAGGCGGTTTTATTCTATGCTGAAAAATTAGTAAATTTTACAGCTCGAAGGCATTGCAATTTGGTCAAGCAAGCTGGCATTTGAAGACACTGTCATCACACAGAATATCGCCCTCATTTCAACACATTTTCACAAGTTACCCGATGCCAGGGGTATCATCGTCTATCGTATTTCTCCAGCCGGTTGTTGGCTAGGTTTGTATTGTTGGCACAGCATACATAGACGTACTTACCGGCTGGTATCTGGGAATAGTCCTGGCGAATAGTAACGGTCAGCAATTCGTGCTAACGTTTTTCGGATGCCCATTATATAATAATAATTTTACATAAAAAGAGGAGCACTAGCTGCCAAGGTTTTCGGCTCTCTATATATTATAGGTAAGATTAAGGTAGTAAGAAAAATCAAACATGATTTTTACAGAGTGCAAGCTACAGCTTTTTCAAGAAATATTTATTTTGTTTATACTGTCGGGAGTTGTTGCAACTCCCAGATGATGCTTTACGGAAGGCGTTAAGACTGGCACAGTTTCGTAGCAGGTGATTTATGTCCACTGTATCCTGACGGCAAAACAAGCACCTTTGAGAGGGCCTACCAAGCAGTAGTTGTTTATGAGAGAGCTGTGTAGGTCCTAGGCGCTGATGCTGACATGGCTTGGAACCCACAAAATTTTAATCTTAGTTTTATGTTGTATAATCTTTTCTCGAATGATTTGGAACAGAAAATCATCCGGTAGTGGGTACTGGGAGAAGTTATAACTGACTTGCTATCGGCGCATACAATGTATTTCCATCGTTTCCCCCTAACGTCCTACATCATTCAACAGTACTGATTCCCCTCTTGCCGCACTTCCAACAGAAGAGGAGTTGGGCGTTACGAAAGTGTCGTGCGATGTGTCCTGACTGAACGCACCGTCTGCAAGCTGTGCGTGGATGACATAATTCCCTAGTGCTACCTGTCGGTTCCTTGTTTCTCGTGGGGATGTGCGCTCCACCCGTGGATGGAGTACTGGTCGTACTTGTGGTGGTCGCGGTGGTGCTGCTCGTGGAGATTCACGACGCCGCGTATCCCCTCTAGGTCTTCCGCCATTTCCACCAACTCTTCCAGTGTTGAGAAGTCCTTCTTTCGCACGGACCACTGGTACTCTTCTAGGCTATTCCGGAAAACCTCCGCAAGCTTGTTTTCATCCAAGTAGCCGGCATGTCGCATGAGATTTTGCAGTTCAACGACATACTGCTTGAATGTTTTCCGTGGTTGTTGTTGACGCTGCCCGATCTCGTCCTCTAGCTTTTCGAAATATCTGGCAGACAAGAAAATGTAAGTCCATTTTCAACGAAGGCCAGTCTATCCCCGCGCGATTGTTATTGCGAAACCACAATAGAGCATGCTCCTTTAGGAGTTCGGGCATTGTTCGGGGTAACATATGTTTGTTTAGACCGTATACTTTCGAAAGCTCCCCCACTCGCTTGACGAAAGCCAGGGGGTCACGCTCTCCATCGCATTTAATTGACCACTTTCTGACGTGGTCAATAACAGCAGAGTAAGTGCCAGTTCCGCTTCGCGTTGCCTCGGGTGCTACTGGGTGAAACACAGTACGCGAAGTTACCGCCTGGTCATCTCCAGCTGCTGATATCGCTTCCCTGTTAATTACTGTCAGTTCTCTGGGGTATTCTCATACCGAGCCTATAACTCTGTCAATCCATATTGCTGTTGTAGTGTTAACTCCGTATCATCGATGAATTCGGATAGTCTCTTTCATAGTTCCTCCACTGAGTTAGTGGCCTCTAAACCAAACTGGGCACAACAGACCACCAGCCGATTCTTGCGCATGGTGTATATCCAACTCGTTTTTCCCATCCTGCGTCAGACTCTGGTGATGGGGCGAAATTGCATAAAACTCTTTTTTTACTCTGTTAGTTTCTTGTGAAAGTCTGTGCTCGGGCGTCACTGGGACGACTCTTTCGGTTGGGTAAGTTCGCCGGATTACCAGAAAATAATAATAATAATAATTACAGAAAATAAATAGTAAATGCTCTTTGTTTGTTTTTGGATTTATTCAATACTTTATTTACTTTATTAAATTAAATGTTTAAAGTTGAATTTATCAATGAGCTAAACTACTGGTAGGTACAGTAAGTAAGTCTCGGTACGTGTTTGTTTTTCTGGGTATTAGTGAACTATCGATTATAAACCATATAATCCACTAATTCAGCACCATCTCAGTAAGCGCTTGTACTTCTGTGTATTAGTGGACCACCAATTATAAACCATATATTCCACTAATTCAGAATGGACTCAGTAAGCGTTTGTAATTCTGAGTCTTAGTGGACTAACGATTATAAACCATATAAATGGTTGTACTTGCCCTTAGAGTCTTCGTAGGCTGTCCTAGCGTTTAGTCGATTTAGCTGCATCGAATGCTGGAGTCAAAAGAGGCTGAGTCTGTCGAGGCGTCTTCGTTGCTTGCTGGAGAAGAAAGGGAGTGAGTGCGTCGATGCGTCTTCACCGATGGTTGGTGAAGAAAAGAGAGTGGGTCCCTCGGCTGCTGCTGCTTTTATGGCCCAGCTTCAGGCATTGTCTTCAGGAAGTGTTGTTGTTCTTTAACTGTTGTACGCTTCTTCCAAATCCATTCTCTGTTGCTAAGGCCGTAGTGTTGTTGGTGCCCCCATTCGTCTTAAGGCAACCGTTTCTATCGCTGCAGAAATCGGCTTGTCGTCAAGCGCGTGACATTGTTGCTGCACGATCTGTTATTTTTGTTGCTGATTGTTTGCGCGTCGATTAATCTCTCGTTGCATGTCGTTAGTGTTGCTTTATTAGGGGTGGGTTTTGCCAATTGCTGATGATACGTGGAATAGACTAATTCTCCTCAAATAATCTACGTCATGTGAGGTCCGTGGCCGCATGAGGTGGTGTGACAGAAGAATTATGTTGGAGTAAAATTGATGGAGAAATTTTGCTCCTTATAACTGATGGTAATGTGGTTTTTTGCAAGGTTTGTGAAAAGCGTATACCTTGGTTGAAAAAATATCAGATTGATTGATCAATCATCTGCTTCCCATAAAGCGTCAAACAAAGCAAATAAACCTTCAACAAGACGCCAGCAACTGCTCACTCAAGTTATGCCTATATGAGTTTTTTGGTGCTTGCAATATTCCGTTTCATCAACTAAATAGCAAAGTATGCCAGAAATATTGTACAAATCAGATCGACGATGTAGTTAAAACTACCTGTCTGCTATCCACGAAGACGTATTACGTGAAATTCGTGCAGATCTAGAGAACAATTTACTCTGGATATCAGCTGATGAAACAACAGATTCATGTGGAATATACTCGTATATAGCGAATTTGATAGTTGGAAACTTTACAAAGGAACCCACCAGTCCCCACTTGGTTGCCTGTAAGGTTCTAGAAAAAACAATCCATTCAACTGTTGCACGTTTCATTAAATCTTTATTTCCCGATTCTTCTGTGGATGAAAAAATCTATATCATTGTTTCTAATGCTCCACAATATATGATGGAAGCTAGCCAAGCTCTGCAAGTTTTTTATCCAAATTTAGTACACATTACCTGTTTCGATCATGGGTCTCATCGCCTTGCATAAGAGGTAAGGAAGAAGTTCCGGAATGTCAACAAATTGATTTCCTCTACGAAGAAAGTGTTTTTAAAAGCAACGTCGCGTGTGCAGTCTTACAAAGATCAATTGTCGAATCTAGCATAACTACCAGAACCCATAATAACTCGATGGGGTACTTGGTTAAAGGCGGTTTTATTCTATGCTGAAAAATTAGTAAATTTTACAGTTCGAAGGCATTGCAATTCGGTCAAGCAAGCTGGCATTTGAAGACACTGTCATCACACAGAATATCGCCCTCATTTCAACACATTTTCACAAGTTACCCGATGCCAGGGGTATCATCGTCAGTATTTCTCCAGCCGGTTGTTGGCTAGGTTTGTATTGTTGGCACAGCATACATATACCTACTTACCGGCTGGTATCTGGGAATAGTCCTGGCCAATAGTAACGGTCAGCAATTCGTGCTAACGTTTTTCGGATGCCCATTATATAATAATAATTTTACATAAAAAGAGGAGCACTAGCTGCCAAGGTTTTCGGCTCTCTATATATTATAGGTAAGATTAAGGTAGTAAGAAAAATCAAACATCATTTTTACAGAGTGCAAGCTACAGCTTTTTCAAAAAATATTTATTTTGTTTATACTGTCGGGAGTTGTTGTAACTCCCAGATGATGCTTTACGGAAGGCGTTAAGACTGGCACAGTTTCGTAGCAGGTGATTTATGGTCATTGTATCCTGACGGCAAAACAAACACCTTTGAGGGTGCCTACCAAGCAGTAGTTGTTTATGAGAGAGCTGTGTAGGTCCTAGGCGCTGATGCTGACATGGCTTGGAACCCACAAAATTTTAATCTTAGTTTTATGTTGTATAAGCTTTTCTCGAATGATTTGGAACAGAAAATCATCCGGTAGTGGGTACTGGGAGAAGTTATAACTGACTTGCTATCGGCGCATACAATGTATTTCCATCGTTTCCCCCTAACGTCCTACATCATTCAACAGTACTGATTCCCCTCTTGCCGCACTTCCAACAGAAGAGGAGTTGGGCCTTACGAAAGTGTCGTGCGATGTGTCCTGACTGAACGCACCGTCTGCAAGCTGTGCGTGGATGACATAATTCCCTAGTGCTACCTGTCGGTTCCTTGTTTCTCGTGGGGATGTGCGCTCCACCCGTGGATGGAGTACTGGTCGTACTTGTGGTGGTCGCGGTGGTGCTGCTCGTGGAGATTCACGACGCCGCGTATCCCCTCTAGGTCTTCCGCCATTTCCACCAACTCTTCCAGTGTTGAGAAGTCCTTCTTTCGCACGGACCACTGGTACTCTTCTAGGCTATTCCGGAAAACCTCCGCAAGCTTGTTTTCATCCAAGTAGCCGGCATGTCGCATGAGATTTTGCAGTTCAACGACATACTGCTTGAATGTTTTCCGTGGTTGTTGTTGACGCTGCCCGATCTCGTCCTCTAGCTTTTCGAAATATCTGGCAGACAAGAAAATGTAAGTCCATTTTCAACGAAGGCCAGTCTATCCCCGCGCGATTGTTATTGCGAAACCACAATAGAGCATGCTCCTTTAGGAGTTCGGGCATTGTTCGGGGTAACATATGTTTGTTTAGACCGTATACTTTCGAAAGCTCCCCCACTCGCTTGACGAAAGCCAGGGGGTCACGCTCTCCATCGCATTTAATTGACCACTTTCTGACGTGGTCAATAACAGCAGAGTAAGTGCCAGTTCCGCTTCGCGTTGCCTCGGGTGCTACTGGGTGAAACACAGTACGCGAAGTTACCGCCTGGTCATCTCCAGCTGGTGATATCGCTTCCCTGTTAATTACTGTCAGTTCTCTGGGGTATTCTCATACCGGGCCTATAACTCTGTCAATCCATATTGCTGTTGTAGTGTTAACTCCGTATCATCGATGAATTCGGATAGTCTCTTTCATAGTTCCTTCACTGAGTTAGTGGCCTCTAAACCAAACTGGGCACAACAGACCACCAGCCGATTCTTGCGCATGGTGTATATCCAACTCGTTTTTCCCATCCTGCGTCAGACTCTGGTGATGAGGCGAAATTGCATAAAACTCTTTTTTTACTCTGTTAGTTTCTTGTGAAAAGTCTGTGCTCGGGCGTCACTGGGACGACTCTTTCGGTTGGGTAAGTTCGCCGGATTACCAGAAAATAATAATAATAATAATTACAGAAAATAAATAGTAAATGCTCTTTGTTTGTTTTTGGATTTATTCAATACTTTATTTACTTTATTAAATTAAATGTTTAAAGTTGAATTTATCAATGAGCTAAACTACTGGTAGGTACAGTAAGTAAGTCTCGGTACGTGTTTGTTTTTCTGGGTATTAGTGAACTATCGATTATAAACCATATAATCCACTAATTCAGCACCATCTCAGTAAGCGCTTGTAATTCTGTGTATTAGTGGACCACCAATTATAAACCATATATTCCACTAATTCAGAATGGCCTCAGTAAGCGTTTGTAATTCTGAGTCTTAGTGGACTAACGATTATAAACCATATAAATGGTTGTACTTGCCCTTAGAGTCTTCGTAGGATGTCCTAGCGTTTAGTCGATTTAGCTGCATCGAATGCTGGAGTCAAAAGAGGCTGAGTCTGTCGAGGCGTCTTCGTTGCTTGCTGGAGAAGAAAGGGAGTGAGTGCGTCGATGCGTCTTCACCGATGGTTGGTGAAGAAAAGAGAGTGGGTCCCTCGGCTGCTGCTGCTGCTTTTATGGCCCAGCTTCGGGCATTGTCTTCAGGAAGTGTTGTTGTTCTTTAACTGTTGTACGCTTCTTCCAAATCCATTCTCTGTTGCTAAGGCCGTAGTGTTGTTGGTGCCCCTATTCGGCTTAAGGCAACCGTTTCTATCGCTACAGAAATCGGCTTGTCGTCAAGCGCGTGACATTGTTGCTGCACGATCTGTTATTTTTGTTGCTGATTGTCTGCGCGTCGATTAATCTCTCGTTGCATGTCGTTTGTGTTGCTTTATTAGGGGTGGGTTTTGCCAATTGCTCATGATACGTGAAATAGACTAATTCTCCTCAAATAATCTACGTCATGTGATGTCCGTGGCCGCATGAGGTGGTGTGACAGAAGAATTATGTTGGAGTAAAATTGATGGAGAAATTTTGCTCCTCATAACTGATGGCAATGTGGTTTTCTGCAAGGTTTGTGAAAAGCGTATACCTTGGTTGAAAAAATATCAGATTGATTGATCAACACGCTGCTTCCCAAAAGCGTCAAACAAGGCAAAAAAAACCTTCAACAAGACGCCAACAACTGCTCACTCAAGTTATGCCTATATGAGTTTTTTGGTTCTTGCAATATTCCGTTTCATCAACTAAATAGCAAAGTATGCCAGAAATATTGTACAAATCAGATCTACGATGTAGTTAAAACTACCTGTCTGCTATCCACGAAGACGTATTACATGAAATTCGTGCAGATCTAGAGAACAATTTACTCTGGATATCAGCTGATGAAACAACAGATTCATGTGGAATATATATAGCGAATTTGATAGTTGGAAACTTTACAAAAGAACCCACCAGTCCCCACTTGGTTGCCTGTAAGGTTCTAGAAAAAACAATCCATTCAACTGTTGCACGTTTCATTAAATCTTTGTTTCCCGATTCTTCTGTGGATGAAAAAATCTATATCATTGTTTCTAATGCTCCACAATATATGATGGAAGCTAGCCAAGCTCTGCAAGTTTTTTATCCAAATTTACTACACATTACCTGTTTCGATCATGGGTTTCATCGCCCTGCAGAAGAGGTAAGGAAGAAGTTCCGGAATGTCAACAAATTGATTTCCTCTACGAAGAAAGTGTTTTTAAAAGCAACGTCGCGTGTGCAGTCTTACAAAGATCAATTGTCGAATCTAGCATAACTCCAGAACCCATAATAACTCGATGGGATACTTGGTTAAAGGCGGTTTTATTCTATGCTGAAAAATTAGTAAATTTTACAGCTCGAAGGCATTGCAATTTGGTCAAGCAAGCTGGCATTTGAAGACACTGTCATCACACAGAATATCGCCCTCATTTCAACACATTTTCACAAGTTACCCGATGCCAGGGGTATCATCGTCTATCGTATTTCTCCAGCCGGTTGTTGGCTAGGTTTGTATTGTTGGCACAGCATACATAGACGTACTTACCGGCTGGTATCTGGGAATAGTCCTGGCGAATAGTAACGGTCAGCAATTCGTGCTAACGTTTTTCGGATGCCCATTATATAATAATTGTACATAAAAAGAGGAGCACTAGCTGCCAAGGTTTTCGGCTCTCTATATATTATAGGTAAGATTAAGGTAGTAAGAAAAATCAAACATGATTTTTACAGAGTGCAAGCTACAGCTTTTTCAAGAAATATTTATTTTGTTTATACTGTCGGGAGTTGTTGCAACTCCCAGATGATGCTTTACGGAAGGCGTTAAGACTGGCACAGTTTCGTAGCAGGTGATTTATGTCCACTGTATCTTGACGGCAAAACAAGCACCTTTGAGAGGGCCTACCAAGCAGTAGTTGTTTATGAGAGAGCTGTGTAGGTCCTAGGCGCTGATGCTGACATGGCTTGGAACCCACAAAATTTTAATCTTAGTTTTATGTTGTATAATCTTTTCTCGAATGATTTGGAACAGAAAATCATCCGGTAGTGGGTACTGGGAGAAGTTATAACTGACTTGCTATCGGCGCATACAATGTATTTCCATCGTTTCCCCCTAACGTCCTACATCATTCAACAGTACTGATTCCCCTCTTGCCGCACTTCCAACAGAAGAGGAGTTGGCGTTACGAAAGTGTCGTGCGATGTGTCCTGACTGAACGCACCGTCTGCAAGCTGTGCGTGGATGACATAATTCCCTAGTGCTACCTGTCGGTTCCTTGTTTCTCGTGGGGATGTGCGCTCCACCCGTGGATGGAGTACTGGTCGTACTTGTGGTGGTCGCGGTGGTGCTGCTCGTGGAGATTCACGACGCCGCGTATCCCCTCTAGGTCTTCCGCCATTTCCACCAACTCTTCCAGTGTTGAGAAGTCCTTCTTTCGCACGGACCACTGGTACTCTTCTAGGCTATTCCGGAAAACCTCCGCAAGCTTGTTTTCATCCAAGTAGCCGGCATGTCGCATGAGATTTTGCAGTTCAACGACATACTGCTTGAATGTTTTCCGTGGTTGTTGTTGACGCTGCCCGATCTCGTCCTCTAGCTTTTCGAAATATCTGGCAGACAAGAAAATGTAAGTCCATTTTCAACGAAGGCCAGTCTATCCCCGCGCGATTGTTATTGCGAAACCACAATAGAGCATGCTCCTTTAGGAGTTCGGGCATTGTTCGGGGTAACATATGTTTGTTTAGACCGTATACTTTCGAAAGCTCCCCCACTCGCTTGACGAAAGCCAGGGGGTCACGCTCTCCATCGCATTTAATTGACCACTTTCTGACGTGGTCAATAACAGCAGAGTAAGTGCCAGTTCCGCTTCGCGTTGCCTCGAGTGCTACTGGGTGAAACACAGTACGCGAAGTTACCGCCTGGTCATCTCCAGCTGCTGATATCGCTTCCCTGTTAATTACTGTCAGTTCTCTGGGGTATTCTCATACCGGGCCTATAACTCTGTCAATCCATATTGCTGTTGTAGTGTTAACTCCGTATCATCGATGAATTCGGATAGTCTCTTTCATAGTTCCTCCACTGAGTTAGTGGCCTCTAAACCAAACTGGGCACAACAGACCACCAGCCGATTCTTGCGCATGGTGTATATCCAACTCGTTTTTCCCATCCTGCGTCAGACCCTGGTGATGGGGCGAAATTGCATAAAACTCTTTTTTTACTCTGTTAGTTTCTTGTGAAAGTCTGTGCTCGGGCGTCACTGGGACGACTCTTTCGGTTGGGTAAGTTCGCCGGATTACCAGAAAATAATAATATTAATAATTACAGAAAATAAATAGTAAATGCTCTTTGTTTGTTTTTGGATTTATTCAATACTTTATTTACTTTATTAAATTAAATGTTTAAAGTTGAATTTATCAATGAGCTAAACTACTGGTAGGTACAGTAAGTAAGTCTCGGTACGTGTTTGTTTTTCTGGGTATTAGTGAACTATCGATTATAAACCATATAATCCACTAATTCAGCACCATCTCAGTAAGCGCTTGTAATTCTGTGTATTAGTGGACCACCAATTATAAACCATATATTCCACTAATTCAGAATGGACTCAGTAAGCGTTTGTAATTCTGAGTCTTAGTGGACTAACGATTATAAACCATATAAATGGTTGTACTTGCCCTTAGAGTCTTCGTAGGCTGTCCTAGCGTTTAGTCGATTTAGCTGCATCGAATGCTGGAGTCAAAAGAGGCTGAGTCTGTCGAGGCGTCTTCGTTGCTTGCTGGAGAAGAAAGGGAGTGAGTGCGTCGATGCGTCTTCACCGATGGTTGGTGAAGAAAAGAGAGTGGGTCCCTCGGCTGCTGCTGCTTTTATGGCCCAGCTTCAGGCATTGTCTTCAGGAAGTGTTGTTGTTCTTTAACTGTTGTACGCTTCTTCCAAATCCATTCTCTGTTGCTAAGGCCGTAGTGTTGTTGGTGCCCCCATTCGTCTTAAGGCAACCGTTTCTATCGCTGCAGAAATCGGCTTGTCGTCAAGCGCGTGACATTGTTGCTGCACGATCTGTTATTTTTGTTGCTGATTGTTTGCGCGTCGATTAATCTCTCGTTGCATGTCGTTAGTGTTGCTTTATTAGGGGTGGGTTTTGCCAATTGCTGATGATACGTGGAATAGACTAATTCTCCTCAAATAATCTACGTCATGTGAGGTCCGTGGCCGCATGAGGTGGTGTGACAGAAGAATTATGTTGGAGTAAAATTGATGGAGAAATTTTGCTCCTTATAACTGATGGTAATGTGGTTTTTTGCAAGGTTTGTGAAAAGCGTATACCTTGGTTGAAAAAATATCAGATTGATTGATCAATCATCTGCTTCCCATAAAGCGTCAAACAAAGCAAATAAACCTTCAACAAGACGCCAGCAACTGCTCACTCAAGTTATGCCTATATGAGTTTTTTGGTGCTTGCAATATTCCGTTTCATCAACTAAATAGCAAAGTATGCCAGAAATATTGTACAAATCAGATCGACGATGTAGTTAAAACTACCTGTCTGCTATCCACGAAGACGTATTACGTGAAATTCGTGCAGATCTAGAGAACAATTTACTCTGGATATCAGCTGATGAAACAACAGATTCATGTGGAATATACTCGTATATAGCGAATTTGATAGTTGGAAACTTTACAAAGGAACCCACCAGTCCCCACTTGGTTGCCTGTAAGGTTCTAGAAAAAACAATCCATTCAACTGTTGCACGTTTCATTAAATCTTTATTTCCCGATTCTTCTGTGGATGAAAAAATCTATATCATTGTTTCTAATGCTCCACAATATATGATGGAAGCTAGCCAAGCTCTGCAAGTTTTTTATCCAAATTTAGTACACATTACCTGTTTCGATCATGGGTCTCATCGCCTTGCATAAGAGGTAAGGAAGAAGTTCCGGAATGTCAACAAATTGATTTCCTCTACGAAGAAAGTGTTTTTAAAAGCAACGTCGCGTGTGCAGTCTTACAAAGATCAATTGTCGAATCTAGCATAACTACCAGAACCCTTAATAACTCGATGGGGTACTTGGTTAAAGGCGGTTTTATTCTATGCTGAAAAATTAGTAAATTTTACAGTTCGAAGGCATTGCAATTCGGTCAAGCAAGCTGGCATTTGAAGACACTGTCATCACACAGAATATCGCCCTCATTTCAACACATTTTCACAAGTTACCCGATGCCAGGGGTATCATCGTCAGTATTTCTCCAGCCGGTTGTTGGCTAGGTTTGTATTGTTGGCACAGCATACATAGACCTACTTACCGGCTGGTATCTGGGAATAGTCCTGGCCAATAGTAACGGTCAGCAATTCGTGCTAACGTTTTTCGGATGCCCATTATATAATAATAATTTTACATAAAAAGAGGAGCACTAGCTGCCAAGGTTTTCGGCTCTCTATATATTATAGGCAAGATTAAGGTAGTAAGAAAAATCAAACATCATTTTTACAGAGTGCAAGCTACAGCTTTTTCAAAAAATATTTATTTTGTTTATACTGTCGGGAGTTGTTGTAACTCCCAGATGATGCTTTACGGAAGGCGTTAAGACTGGCACAGTTTCGTAGCAGGTGATTTATGGTCATTGTATCCTGACGGCAAAACAAACACCTTTGAGGGTGCCTACCAAGCAGTAGTTGTTTATGAGAGAGCTGTGTAGGTCCTAGGCGCTGATGCTGACATGGCTTGGAACCCACAAAATTTTAATCTTAGTTTTATGTTGTATAAGCTTTTCTCGAATGATTTGGAACAGAAAATCATCCGGTAGTGGGTACTGGGAGAAGTTATAACTGACTTGCTATCGGCGCATACAATGTATTTCCATCGTTTCCCCCTAACGTCCTACATCATTCAACAGTACTGATTCCCCTCTTGCCGCACTTCCAACAGAAGAGGAGTTGGGCGTTACGAAAGTGTCGTGCGATGTGTCCTGACTGAACGCACCGTCTGCAAGCTGTGCGTGGATGACATAATTCCCTAGTGCTACCTGTCGGTTCCTTGTTTCTCGTGGGGATGTGCGCTCCACCCGTGGATGGAGTACTGGTCGTACTTGTGGTGGTCGCGGTGGTGCTGCTCGTGGAGATTCACGACGCCGCGTATCCCCTCTAGGTCTTCCGCCATTTCCACCAACTCTTCCAGTGTTGAGAAGTCCTTCTTTCGCACGGACCACTGGTACTCTTCTAGGCTATTCCGGAAAACCTCCGCAAGCTTGTTTTCATCCAAGTAGCCGGCATGTCGCATGAGATTTTGCAGTTCAACGGCATACTGCTTGAATGTTTTCCGTGGTTGTTGTTGACGCTGCCCGATCTCGTCCTCTAGCTTTTCGAAATATCTGGCAGACAAGAAAATGTAAGTCCATTTTCAACGAAGGCCAGTCTATCCCCGCGCGATTGTTATTGCGAAACCACAATAGAGCATGCTCCTTTAGGAGTTCGGGCATTGTTCGGGGTAACATATGTTTGTTTAGACCGTATACTTTCGAAAGCTCCCCCACTCGCTTGACGAAAGCCAGGGGGTCACGCTCTCCATCGCATTTAATTGACCACTTTCTGACGTGGTCAATAACAGCAGAGTAAGTGCCAGTTCCGCTTCGCGTTGCCTCGGGTGCTACTGGGTGAAACACAGTACGCGAAGTTACCGCCTGGTCATCTCCAGCTGGTGATATCGCTTCCCTGTTAATTACTGTCAGTTCTCTGGGGTATTCTCATACCGGGCCTATAACTCTGTCAATCCATATTGCTGTTGTAGTGTTAACTCCGTATCATCGATGAATTCGGATAGTCTCTTTCATAGTTCCTCCACTGAGTTAGTGGCCTCTAAACCAAACTGGGCACAACAGACCACCAGCCGATTCTTGCGCATGGTGTATATCCAACTCGTTTTTCCCATCCTGCGTCAGACTCTGGTGATGAGGCGAAATTGCATAAAACTCTTTTTTTACTCTGTTAGTTTCTTGTGAAAAGTCTGTGCTCGGGCGTCACTGGGACGACTCTTTCGGTTGGGTAAGTTCGCCGGATTACCAGAAAATAATAATAATAATAATTACAGAAAATAAATAGTAAATGCTCTTTGTTTGTTTTTGGATTTATTCAATACTTTATTTACTTTATTAAATTAAATGTTTAAAGTTGAATTTATCAATGAGCTAAACTACTGGTAGGTACAGTAAGTAAGTCTCGGTACGTGTTTGTTTTTCTGGGTATTAGTGAACTATCGATTATAAACCATATAATCCACTAATTCAGCACCATCTCAGTAAGCGCTTGTAATTCTGTGTATTAGTGGACCACCAATTATAAACCATATATTCCACTAATTCAGAATGGCCTCAGTAAGCGTTTGTAATTCTGAGTCTTAGTGGACTAACGATTATAAACCATATAAATGGTTGTACTTGCCCTTAGAGTCTTCGTAGGATGTCCTAGCGTTTAGTCGATTTAGCTGCATCGAATGCTGGAGTCAAAAGAGGCTGAGTCTGTCGAGGCGTCTTCGTTGCTTGCTGGAGAAGAAAGGGAGTGAGTGCGTCGATGCGTCTTCACCGATGGTTGGTGAAGAAAAGAGAGTGGGTCCCTCGGCTGCTGCTGCTGCTTTTATGGCCCAGCTTCGGGCATTGTCTTCAGGAAGTGTTGTTGTTCTTTAACTGTTGTACGCTTCTTCCAAATCCATTCTCTGTTGCTAAGGCCGTAGTGTTGTTGGTGCCCCTATTCGGCTTAAGGCAACCGTTTCTATCGCTACAGAAATCGGCTTGTCGTCAAGCGCGTGACATTGTTGCTGCACGATCTGTTATTTTTGTTGCTGATTGTCTGCGCGTCGATTAATCTCTCGTTGCATGTCGTTTGTGTTGCTTTATTAGGGGTGGGTTTTGCCAATTGCTCATGATACGTGAAATAGACTAATTCTCCTCAAATAATCTACGTCATGTGATGTCCGTGGCCGCATGAGGTGGTGTGACAGAAGAATTATGTTGGAGTAAAATTGATGGAGAAATTTTGCTCCTCATAACTGATGGCAATGTGGTTTTCTGCAAGGTTTGTGAAAAGCGTATACCTTGGTTGAAAAAATATCAGATTGATTGATCAACACGCTGCTTCCCAAAAGCGTCAAACAAGGCAAAAAAAACCTTCAACAAGACGCCAACAACTGCTCACTCAAGTTATGCCTATATGAGTTTTTTGGTTCTTGCAATATTCCGTTTCATCAACTAAATAGCAAAGTATGCCAGAAATATTGTACAAATCAGATCGACGATGTAGTTAAAACTACCTGTCTGCTATCCACGAAGACGTATTACGTGAAATTCGTGCAGATCTAGAGAACAATTTACTCTGGATATCAGCTGATGAAACAACAGATTCATGTGGAATATACTCGTATATAGCGAATTTGATAGTTGGAAACTTTACAAAGGAACCCACCAGTCCCCACTTGGTTGCCTGTAAGGTTCTAGAAAAAACAATCCATTCAACTGTTGCACGTTTCATTAAATCTTTGTTTCCCGATTCTTCTGTGGATGAAAAAATCTATATCATTGTTTCTAATGCTCCACAATATATGATGGAAGCTAGCCAAGCTCTGCAAGTTTTTTATCCAAATTTAGTACACATTACCTGTTTCGATCATGGGTCTCATCGCCTTGCATAAGAGGTAAGGAAGAAGTTCCGGAATGTCAACAAAGTGATTTCCTCTACGAAGAAAGTGTTTTTAAAAGCAACGTCGCGTGTGCAGTCTTACAAAGATCAATTGTCGAATCTAGCATAACTACAAGAACCCTTAATAACTCGATGGGGTACTTGGTTAAAGGCGGTTTTATTCTATGCTGAAAAATTAGTAAATTTTACAGTTCGAAGGCATTGCAATTCGGTCAAGCAAGCTGGCATTTGAAGACACTGTCATCACACAGAATATCGCCCTCATTTCAACACATTTTCACAAGTTACCCGATGCCAGGGGTATCATCGTCAGTATTTCTCCAGCCGGTTGTTGGCTAGGTTTGTATTGTTGGCACAGCATACATAGACCTACTTACCGGCTGGTATCTGGGAATAGTCCTGGCCAATAGTAACGGTCAGCAATTCGTGCTAACGTTTTTCGGATGCCCATTATATAATAATAATTTTACATAAAAAGAGGAGCACTAGCTGCCAAGGTTTTCGGCTCTATATATATAATAGGTAAGATTAAGGTAGTAAGAAAAATCAAACATCATTTTTACAGAGTGCAAGCTACAGCTTTTTCAAAAAATATTTATTTTGTTTATACTGTCGGGAGTTGTTGTAACTCCCAGATGATGCTTTACGGAAGGCGTTAAGACTGGCACAGTTTCGTAGCAGGTGATTTATGGTCATTGTATCCTGACGGCAAAACAAACACCTTTGAGGGTGCCTACCAAGCAGTAGTTGTTTATGAGAGAGCTGTGTAGGTCCTAGGCGCTGATGCTGACATGGCTTGGAACCCATAAAATTTTAATCTTAGTTTTATGTTGTATAAGCTTTTCTCGAATGATTTGGAACAGAAAATCATCCGGTAGTGGGTACTGGGAGAAGTTATAACTGACTTGCTATCGGCGCATACAATGTATTTCCATCGTTTCCCCCTAACGTCCTACATCATTCAACAGTACTGATTCCCCTCTTGCCGCACTTCCAACAGAAGAGGAGTTGGGCGTTACGAAAGTGTCGTGCGATGTGTCCTGACTGAACGCACCGTCTGCAAGCTGTGCGTGGATGACATAATTCCCTAGTGCTACCTGTCGGTTCCTTGTTTCTCGTGGGGATGTGCGCTCCACCCGTGGATGGAGTACTGGTCGTACTTGTGGTGGTCGCGGTGGTGCTGCTCGTGGAGATTCACGACGCCGCGTATCCCCTCTAGGTCGTCCGCCATTTCCACCAACTCTTCCAGTGTTGAGAAGTCCTTCTTTCGCACGGACCACTGGTACTCTTCTAGGCTATTCCGGAAAACCTCCGCAAGCTTGTTTTCATCCAAGTAGCCGGCATGTCGCATGAGATTTTGCAGTTCAACGACATACTGCTTGAATGTTTTCCGTGGTTGTTGTTGACGCTGCCCGATCTCGTCCTCTAGCTTTTCGAAATATCTGGCAGACAAGAAAATGTAAGTCCATTTTCAACGAAGGCCAGTCTATCCCCGCGCGATTGTTATTGCGAAACCACAATAGAGCATGCTCCTTTAGGAGTTCGGGCATTGTTCGGGGTAACATATGTTTGTTTAGACCGTATACTTTCGAAAGCTCCCCCACTCGCTTGACGAAAGCCAGGGGGTCACGCTCTCCATCGCATTTAATTGACCACTTTCTGACGTGGTCAATAACAGCAGAGTAAGTGCCAGTTCCGCTTCGCGTTGCCTCGGGTGCTACTGGGTGAAACACAGTACGCGAAGTTACCGCCTGGTCATCTCCAGCTGGTGATATCGCTTCCCTGTTAATTACTGTCAGTTCTCTGGGGTATTCTCATACCGGGCCTATAACTCTGTCAATCCATATTGCTGTTGTAGTGTTAACTCCGTATCATCGATGAATTCGGATAGTCTCTTTCATAGTTCCTCCACTGAGTTAGTGGCCTCTAAACCAAACTGGGCACAACAGACCACCAGCCGATTCTTGCGCATGGTGTATATCCAACTCGTTTTTCCCATCCTGCGTCAGACTCTGGTGATGAGGCGAAATTGCATAAAACTCTTTTTTTACTCTGTTAGTTTCTTGTGAAAAGTCTGTGCTCGGGCGTCACTGGGACGACTCTTTCGGTTGGGTAAGTTCGCCGGATTACCAGAAAATAATAATAATAATAATTACAGAAAATAAATAGTAAATGCTCTTTGTTTGTTTTTGGATTTATTCAATACTTTATTTACTTTATTAAATTAAATGTTTAAAGTTGAATTTATCAATGAGCTAAACTACTGGTAGGTACAGTAAGTAAGTCTCGGTACGTGTTTGTTTTTCTGGGTATTAGTGAACTATCGATTATAAACCATATAATCCACTAATTCAGCACCATCTCAGTAAGCGCTTGTAATTCTGTGTATTAGTGGACCACCAATTATAAACCATATATTCCACTAATTCAGAATGGCCTCAGTAAGCGTTTGTAATTCTGAGTCTTAGTGGACTAACGATTATAAACCATATAAATGGTTGTACTTGCCCTTAGAGTCTTCGTAGGATGTCCTAGCGTTTAGTCGATTTAGCTGCATCGAATGCTGGAGTCAAAAGAGGCTGAGTCTGTCGAGGCGTCTTCGTTGCTTGCTGGAGAAGAAAGGGAGTGAGTGCGTCGATGCGTCTTCACCGATGGTTGGTGAAGAAAAGAGAGTGGGTCCCTCGGCTGCTGCTGCTGCTTTTATGGCCCAGCTTCGGGCATTGTCTTCAGGAAGTGTTGTTCTTTAATTGTTGTACGCTTCTTCCAAATCCATTCTCTGTTGCTAAGGCCGTAGTGTTGTTGGTGCCCCTATTCGGCTTAAGGCAACCGTTTCTATCGCTACAGAAATCGGCTTGTCGTCAAGCGCGTGACATTGTTGCTGCACGATCTGTTATTTTTGTTGCTGATTGTCTGCGCGTCGATTAATCTCTCGTTGCATGTCGTTTGTGTTGCTTTATTAGGGGTGGGTTTTGCCAATTGCTCATGATACGTGAAATAGACTAATTCTCCTCAAATAATCTACGTCATGTGATGTCCGTGGCCGCATGAGGTGGTGTGACAGAAGAATTATGTTGGAGTAAAATTGATGGAGAAATTTTGCTCCTCATAACTGATGGCAATGTGGTTTTCTGCAAGGTTTGTGAAAAGCGTATATCTTGGTTGAAAAAATATCAGATTGATTGATCAACACGCTGCTTCCCAAAAGCGTCAAACAAGGCAAAAAAAACCTTCAACAAGACGCCAACAACTGCTCACTCAAGTTATGCCTATATGAGTTTTTTGGTTCTTGCAATATTCCGTTTCATCAACTAAATAGCAAAGTATGCCAGAAATATTGTACAAATCAGATCTACGATGTAGTTAAAACTACCTGTCTGCTATCCACGAAGACGTATTACATGAAATTCGTGCAGATCTAGAGAACAATTTACTCTGGATATCAGCTGATGAAACAACAGATTCATGTGGAATATATATAGCGAATTTGATAGTTGGAAACTTTACAAAAGAACCCACCAGTCCCCACTTGGTTGCCTGTAAGGTTCTAGAAAAAACAATCCATTCAACTGTTGCACGTTTCATTAAATCTTTGTTTCCCGATTCTTCTGTGGATGAAAAAATCTATATCATTGTTTCTAATGCTCCACAATATATGATGGAAGCTAGCCAAGCTCTGCAAGTTTTTTATCCAAATTTACTACACATTACCTGTTTCGATCATGGGTTTCATCGCCCTGCAGAAGAGGTAAGGAAGAAGTTCCGGAATGTCAACAAATTGATTTCCTCTACGAAGAAAGTGTTTTTAAAAGCAACGTCGCGTGTGCAGTCTTACAAAGATCAATTGTCGAATCTAGCATAACTCCAGAACCCATAATAACTCGATGGGATACTTGGTTAAAGGCGGTTTTATTCTATGCTGAAAAATTAGTAAATTTTACAGCTCGAAGGCATTGCAATTTGGTCAAGCAAGCTGGCATTTGAAGACACTGTCATCACACAGAATATCGCCCTCATTTCAACACATTTTCACAAGTTACCCGATGCCAGGGGTATCATCGTCTATCGTATTTCTCCAGCCGGTTGTTGGCTAGGTTTGTATTGTTGGCACAGCATACATAGACGTACTTACCGGCTGGTATCTGGGAATAGTCCTGGCGAATAGTAACGGTCAGCAATTCGTGCTAACGTTTTTCGGATGCCCATTATATAATAATAATTTTACATAAAAAGAGGAGCACTAGCTGCCAAGGTTTTCGGCTCTCTATATATTATAGGTAAGATTAAGGTAGTAAGAAAAATCAAACATGATTTTTACAGAGTGCAAGCTACAGCTTTTTCAAGAAATATTTATTTTGTTTATACTGTCGGGAGTTGTTGCAACTCCCAGATGATGCTTTACGGAAGGCGTTAAGACTGGCACAGTTTCGTAGCAGGTGATTTATGTCCACTGTATCCTGACGGCAAAACAAGCACCTTTGAGAGGGCCTACCAAGCAGTAGTTGTTTATGAGAGAGCTGTGTAGGTCCTAGGCGCTGATGCTGACATGGCTTGGAACCCACAAAATTTTAATCTTAGTTTTATGTTGTATAATCTTTTCTCGAATGATTTGGAACAGAAAATCATCCGGTAGTGGGTACTGGGAGAAGTTATAACTGACTTGCTATCGGCGCATACAATGTATTTCCATCGTTTCCCCCTAACGTCCTACATCATTCAACAGTACTGATTCCCCTCTTGCCGCACTTCCAACAGAAGAGGAGTTGGGCGTTACGAAAGTGTCGTGCGATGTGTCCTGACTGAACGCACCGTCTGCAAGCTGTGCGTGGATGACATAATTCCCTAGTGCTACCTGTCGGTTGCTTGTTTCTCGTGGGGATGTGCGCTCCACCCGTGGATGGAGTACTGGTCGTACTTGTGGTGGTCGCGGTGGTGCTGCTCGTGGAGATTCACGACGCCGCGTATCCCCTCTAGGTCTTCCGCCATTTCCACCAACTCTTCCAGTGTTGAGAAGTCCTTCTTTCGCACGGACCACTGGTACTCTTCTAGGCTATTCCGGAAAACCTCCGCAAGCTTGTTTTCATCCAAGTAGCCGGCATGTCGCATGAGATTTTGCAGTTCAACGACATACTGCTTGAATGTTTTCCGTGGTTGTTGTTGACGCTGCCCGATCTCGTCCTATAGCTTTTCGAAATATCTGGCAGACAAGAAAATGTAAGTCCATTTTCAACGAAGGCCAGTCTATCCCCGCGCGATTGTTATTGCGAAACCACAATAGAGCATGCTCCTTTAGGAGTTCGGGCATTGTTCGGGGTAACATATGTTTGTTTAGACCGTATACTTTCGAAAGCTCCCCCACTCGCTTGACGAAAGCCAGGGGGTCACGCTCTCCATCGCATTTAATTGACCACTTTCTGACGTGGTCAATAACAGCAGAGTAAGTGCCAGTTCCGCTTCGCGTTGCCTCGGGTGCTACTGGGTGAAACACAGTACGCGAAGTTACCGCCTGGTCATCTCCAGCTGGTGATATCGCTTCCCTGTTAATTACTGTCAGTTCTCTGGGGTCTTCTCATACCGGGCCTATAACTCTGTCAATCCATATTGCTGTTGTAGTGTTAACTCCGTATCATCGATGAATTCGGATAGTCTTTCATAGTTCCTCCACTGAGTTAGTGGCCTCTAAACCAAACTGGGCACAACAGACCACCAGCCGATTCTTGCGCATGGTGTATATCCAACTCGTTTTTCCCATCCTGCGTCAGACTCTGGTGATGGGGCGAAATTGCATAAAACTCTTTTTTTACTCTGTTAGTTTCTTGTGAAAGTCTGTGCTCGGGCGTCACTGGGACGACTCTTTCGGTTGGGTAAGTTCGCCGGATTACCAGAAAATAATAATAATAATAATTACAGAAAATAAATAGTAAATGCTCTTTGTTTGTTTTTGGATTTATTCAATACTTTATTTACTTTATTAAATTAAATGTTTAAAGTTGAATTTATCAATGAGCTAAACTACTGGTAGGTACAGTAAGTAAGTCTCGGTACGTGTTTGTTTTTCTGGGTATTAGTGAACTATCGATTATAAACCATATAATCCACTAATTCAGCACCATCTCAGTAAGCGCTTGTAATTCTGTGTATTAGTGGACCACCAATTATAAACCATATATTCCACTAATTCAGAATGGACTCAGTAAGCGTTTGTAATTCTGAGTCTTAGTGGACTAACGATTATAAACCATATAAATGGTTGTACTTGCCCTTAGAGTCTTCGTAGGCTGTCCTAGCGTTTAGTCGATTTAGCTGCATCGAATGCTGGAGTCAAAAGAGGCTGAGTCTGTCGAGGCGTCTTCGTTGCTTGCTGGAGAAGAAAGGGAGTGAGTGCGTCGATGCGTCTTCACCGATGGTTGGTGAAGAAAAGAGAGTGGGTCCCTCGGCTGCTGCTGCTTTTATGGCCCAGCTTCAGGAAGTGTTGTTGTTCTTTAACTGTTGTACGCTTCTTCCAAATCCATTCTCTGTTGCTAAGGCCGTAGTGTTGTTGGTGCCCCTATTAAGGCTTAAGGCAACCGTTTCTATCGCAGCAGAAATCGGCTTGTCGTCAAGCGCGTGATATTTTTGCTGCACGATCTGTTATTTTTGTTGCTGATTGTCTGCGCGTCGATTAATCTCTCGTTGCATGTCGTTAGTGTTGCTTTATTAGGGGTGGGTTTTGCCAATTGCTCATGATACGTGGAATAGACTAATTCTCCTCAAATAATCTACGTCATGTGAGGTCCGTGGCCGCATGAGGTGGTGTGACAGAAGAATTATGTTGGAGTAAAATTGATGGAGAAATTTTGCTCCTCATAACTGATGGCAATGTGGTTTTCTGCAAGGTTTGTGAAAAGCGTATACCTTGGTTGAAAAAATATCAGATTGATTGATCAACACGCTGCTTCCCAAAAGCGTCAAACAAGGCAAAAAAAACCTTCAACAAGACGCCAACAACTGCTCACTCAAGTTATGCCTATATGAGTTTTTTGGTTCTTGCAATATTCCGTTTCATCAACTAAATAGCAAAGTATGCCAGAAATATTGTACAAATCAGATCTACGATGTAGTTAAAACTACCTGTCTGCTATCCACGAAGACGTATTACATGAAATTCGTGCAGATCTAGAGAACAATTTACTCTGGATATCAGCTGATGAAACAACAGATTCATGTGGAATATATATAGCGAATTTGATAGTTGGAAACTTTACAAAAGAACCCACCAGTCCCCACTTGGTTGCCTGTAAGGTTCTAGAAAAAACAATCCATTCAACTGTTGCACGTTTCATTAAATCTTTGTTTCCCGATTCTTCTGTGGATGAAAAAATCTATATCATTGTTTCTAATGCTCCACAATATATGATGGAAGCTAGCCAAGCTCTGCAAGTTTTTTATCCAAATTTACTACACATTACCTGTTTCGATCATGGGTTTCATCGCCCTGCAGAAGAGGTAAGGAAGAAGTTCCGGAATGTCAACAAATTGATTTCCTCTACGAAGAAAGTGTTTTTAAAAGCAACGTCGCGTGTGCAGTCTTACAAAGATCAATTGTCGAATCTAGCATAACTACCAGAACCCATAATAACTCGATGGGATACTTGGTTAAAGGCGGTTTTATTCTATGCTGAAAAATTAGTAAATTTTACAGTTCGAAGGCATTGCAATTTGGTCAAGCAAGCTGGCATTTGAAGACACTGTCATCACACAGAATATCGCCCTCATTTCAACACATTTTCACAAGTTACCCGATGCCAGGGGTATCATCGTCTATCGTATTTCTCCAGCCGGTTGTTGGCTAGGTTTGTATTGTTGGCACAGCATACATAGACGTACTTACCGGCTGGTATCTGGGAATAGTCCTGGCCAATAGTAACGGTCAGCAATTCGTGCTAACGTTTTTCGGATGCCCATTATATAATAATAATTTTACATAAAAAGAGGAGCACTAGCTGCCAAGGTTTTCGGCTCTCTATATATTATAGGTAAGATTAAGGTAGTAAGAAAAATCAAACATGATTTTTACAGAGTGCAAGCTACAGCTTTTTCAAGAAATATTTATTTTGTTTATACTGTTGGGAGTTGTTGCAACTCCCAGATGATGCTTTACGGAAGGCGTTAAGACTGGCACAGTTTCGTAGTAAGTGATTTATGTCCACTGTATCCTGACGGCAAAACAAGCACCTTTGAGGGGGCCTACCAAGCAGTAGTTGTTTATGAGAGAGCTGTGTAGGTCCTAGGCGCTGATGCTGACATGGCTTGGAACCCACAAAATTTTAATCTTAGTTTTATGTTGTATAAGCTTTTCTCGAATGATTTGGAACAGAAAATCATCCGGTAGTGGGTACTGGGAGAAGTTATAACTGACTTGCTATCGGCGCATACAATGTATTTCCATCGTTTCCCCCTAACGTCCTACATCATTCAACAGTACTGATTCCCCTCTTGCCGCACTTCCAACAGAAGAGGAGTTGGGCGTTACGAAAGTGTCGTGCGATGTGTCCTGACTGAACGCACCGTCTGCAAGCTGTGCGTGGATGACATAATTCCCTAGTGCTACCTGTCGGTTCCTTGTTTCTCGTGGGGATGTGCGCTCCACCCGTGGATGGAGTACTGGTCGTACTTGTGGTGGTCGCGGTGGTGCTGCTCGTGGAGATTCACGACGCCGCGTATCCCCTCTAGGTCTTCCGCCATTTCCACCAACTCTTCCAGTGTTGAGAAGTCCTTCTTTCGCACGGACCACTGGTACTCTTCTAGGCTATTCCGGAAAACCTCCGCAAGCTTGTTTTCATCCAAGTAGCCGGCATGTCGCATGAGATTTTGCAGTTCAACGACATACTGCTTGAATGTTTTCCGTGGTTGTTGTTGACGCTGCCCGATCTCGTCCTCTAGCTTTTCGAAATATCTGGCAGACAAGAAAATGTAAGTCCATTTTCAACGAAGGCCAGTCTATCCCCGCGCGATTGTTATTGCGAAACCACAATAGAGCATGCTCCTTTAGGAGTTCGGGCATTGTTCGGGGTAACATATGTTTGTTTAGACCGTATACTTTCGAAAGCTCCCCCACTCGCTTGACGAAAGCCAGGGGGTCACGCTCTCCATCGCATTTAATTGACCACTTTCTGACGTGGTCAATAACAGCAGAGTAAGTGCCAGTTCCGCTTCGCGTTGCCTCGGGTGCTACTGGGTGAAACACAGTACGCGAAGTTACCGCCTGGTCATCTCCAGCTGGTGATATCGCTTCCCTGTTAATTACTGTCAGTTCTCTGGGGTATTCTCATGCCGGGCCTATAACTCTGTCAATCCATATTGCTGTTGTAGTGTTAACTCCGTATCATTGATGAATTCGGATAGTCTCTTTCATAGTTCCTCCACTGAGTTAGTGGCCTCTAAACCAAACTGGGCACAACAGACCACCAGCCGATTCTTGCGCATGGTGTATATCCAACTCGTTTTTCCCATCCTGCGTCAGACTTTGGTGATGGGGCGAAATTGGATAACACTCTTTTTTTACTCTGTTAGTTTCTTGTGAAAAGTCTGTGCTCGGGCGTCACTGGGACGACTCTTTCGCCTGGGTAAGTTCGCCGGCTTACCAGAAAATAATAATAATAATTACAGAAAATAAATAGTAAATGCTCTTTGTTTGTTTTTGGATTTATTCAATATTTTATTTACTTTATTAAATTAAATGTTTAAAGTTGAATTTATCAATGAGCTAAACTACTGGTAGGTACAGTAGGTAAGTCTCGGTACGTGTTTGTTTTTCTGGGTATTAGTGAACTATCGATTATAAACCATATAATCCACTAATTCAGCACCGTCTCAGTAAGCGCTTGTAATTCTTTGTATTAGTGGACCACTAATTATAAACCATATATTCCACTAATTCAGAATGGACTCAGTAAGCGTTTGTAATTCTGAGTCTTAGTGGACTACCGATTATAAACCATATAAATGGTTGTACTTGCCCTTAGAGTCTTCGTAGGATGTCCTAGCGTTTAGTCGATTTAGCTGCATCGAATGCTGGAGTCAAAAGAGGCTGAGTCTGTCGAGGCGTCTTCGTTGCTTGCTGGAGAAGAAAGGGAGTGAGTGCGTCGATGCGTCCACCGATGGTTGGTGAAGAAAAGAGAGTGGGTCCCTCGGCTGCTGCTGCTTTTATGGCCCAGCTTCAGGCATTGTCTTCAGGAAGTGTTGTTGTTCGTTAACTGTTGTACGCTTCTTCCAAATCCATTCTCTGTTGCTAAGGCCGTAGTGTTGTTGGTGCCCCCATTCGTCTTAAGGCAACCGTTTCTATCGCTGCAGAAATCGGCTTGTCGTCAAGCGCGTGACATTGTTGCTGCACGATCTGTTATTTTTGTTGCTGATTGTCTGCGCGTCGATTAATCTCTCGTTGCATGTCGTTAGTGTTGCTTTATTAGGGGTGGGTTTTGCCAATTGCTCATGATACGTGGAATAGACTAATTCTCCTTAAAAAATATACGTCATGTGAGGTCCGTGGCCGCATGAGGTGGTGTGACAGAAGAATTATGTTGGAGTAAAATTGATGGAGAAATTTTGCTCCTTATAACTGATGGCAATGTGGTTTTTTGCAAGGTTTGTGAAAAGCGTATACCTTGGTTGAAAAAATATCAGATTGATCAATCATCTGCTTCCCATAAAGCGTCAAACAAAGCAAATAAACCTTCAACAAGACGCCAGCAACTGCTCACTCAAGTTATGCCTATATGAGTTTTTTGGTGCTTGCAATATTCCGTTTCATCAACTAAATAGCAAAGTATGTCAGAAATATTGTACAAATCAGATCGACGATGTAGTTAAAACTACCTGTCTGCTATCCACGAAGACGTATTACGTGAAATTCGTGCAGATCTAGAGAACAATTTACTCTGGATATCAGCTGATGAAACAACAGATTCATGTGGAATATACTCGTATATAGCGAATTTGATAGTTGGAAACTTTACAAAGGAACCCACCAGTCCCCACTTGGTTGCCTGTAAGGTTCTAGAAAAAACAATCCATTCAACTGTTGCACGTTTCATTAAATCTTTGTTTCCCGATTCTTCTGTGGATGAAAAAATCTATATCATTGTTTCTAATGCTCCACAATATATGATGGAAGCTAGCCAAGCTCTGCAAGTTTTTTATCCAAATTTAGTACACATTACCTGTTTCGATCATGGGTCTCATCGCCTTGCATAAGAGGTAAGGAAGAAGTTCCGGAATGTCAACAAATTGATTTCCTCTACGAAGAAAGTGTTTTTAAAAGCAACGTCGCGTGTGCAGTCTTACAAAGATCAATTGTCGAATCTAGCATAACTACCAGAACCCATAATAACTCGATGGGATACTTGGTTAAAGGCGGTTTTATTCTATGCTGAAAAATTAGTAAATCTTACAGTTCGAAGGCATTGCAATTCGGTCAAGCAAGCTGGCATTTGAAGACACTGTCATCACACAGAATATCGCCATCATTTCAACACATTTTCACAAGTTACCCGATGCCAGGGGTATCATCGTCAGTATTTCTCCAGCCGGTTGTTGGCTAGGTTTGTATTGTTGGCACAGCATACATAGACCTACTTACCGGCTGGTATCTGGGAATAGTCCTGGCCAATAGTAACGGTCAGCAATTCGTGCTAACGTTTTTCGGATGCCCATTATATAATAATAATTTTACATAAAAAGAGGAGCACTAGCTGCCAAGGTTTTCGGCTCTCTATATATTATAGGTACGATTAAGGTAGTAAGAAAAATCAAACATGATTTTTACAGAGTGCAAGCTACAGCTTTTTCAAGAAATATTTATTTTGTTTATACTGTCGGGAGTTGTTGCAACTCCCAGATGATGCTTTACGGAAGGCGTTAAGACTGGCACAGTTTCGTAGTAAGTGATTTATGTCCACTGTATCCTGACGGCAAAACAAGCACCTTTGAGGGGGCCTACCAAGCAGTAGTTGTTTATGAGAGAGCTGTGTAGGTCCTAGGCGCTGATGCTGACATGGCTTGGAACCCACAAAATTTTAATCTTAGTTTTATGTTGTATAAGCTTTTCTCGAATGATTTGGAACAGAAAATCATCCGGTAGTGGGTACTGGGAGAAGTTATAACTGACTTGCTATCGGCGCATACAATGTATTTCCATCGTGCTAACGTTTTTCGGATGCCCATTATATAATAATAATTTTACATAAAAAGAGGAGCACTAGCTGCCAAGGTTTTCGGCTCTCTATATATTATAGGTAAGATTAAGGTAGTAAGAAAAATCAAACATGATTTTTACAGAGTGCAAGCTACAGCTTTTTCAAGAAATATTTATTTTGTTTATACTGTCGGGAGTTGTTGCAACTCCCAGATGATGCTTTACGGAAGGCGTTAAGACTGGCACAGTTTCGTAGCAGGTGATTTATGGTCACTGTATTCTGACGGCAAAACAAGCACCTTTGAGGGGGCCTACCAAGCAGTAGTTGTTTATGAGAGAGCTGTGTAGGTCCTAGGCGCTGATGCTGACATGGCTTGGAACCCACAAAATTTTAATCTTAGTTTTATGTTGTCTAAGCTTTTCTCGAATGATTTGGAACAGAAAATCATCCGGTAGTGGGTACTGGGAGAAGTTATAACTGACTTGCTATCGGCGCATACAATGTATTTCCATTGTTTCCCCCTAGCGTCCTACATCATTCAACAGTACTGATTCCCCTCTTGCCGCACTTCCAACAGAAGAGGAGTTGGGCGTTACGACAGTGGCGTGCGATGTGTCCTGGCAGAACGCACCGTCTGCAAGCTGTGCGTGGATGACATAATTCCCTAGTGCTACCTGTCGGTTCCTGGTTTCTCGTGGGGATGTGCGCTCCACCCGTGGATGGAGTACCGGTCGTACTTGTGGTGGTCGCGGTGGTGCTGCTCGTGGAGATTCATGACGCCGCGTATCCCCTCTAGGTCTTCCGCCATTTCCACCAACTCTTCCAGTGTTGAGAAGTCCTTCTTTCGCACGGACCACTGGTACTCTTCTAGGCTATTCCGGAAAACCTCCGCAACCTTGTTTTCATCCAAGTAGCCGGCATGTCGCATGAGATTTTGCAGTTCAACGACATACTGCTTGAATGTTTTCCGTGGTTGTTGTCGACGCTGCCCGATCTCGTCCTCTAGCTTTTCGAAATATCTGGCAGACAAGAAAATGTAAGTCCATCTTCAACGAAGGCCAGTCTATCCCCGCGTGATTGTTATTGCGAAACCACAATAGAGCACGCTCCTTTAGAAGTTCGGGCATTGTTCGGGGTAACATATGTTTGTTTAGACCGTATACTTTCGAAAGCTCCCCCACTCGCTTGACGAAAGCCAGGGGGTCACGCTCTCCATCGTATTTAATTGACCACTTTCTGACGTGGTCAATAACAGCAGAGTAAGTGCCAGTTCCGCTTCGCGTTGCCTCGGGTGCTACTGGGTGAAACACAGTACGCGAAGTTACCGCCTGGTCATCTCCAGCTGGTGATATCGCTTCCCTGTTAATTACTGTCAGTTCTCTGGGGTATTCTCATGCCGGGCCTATAACTCTGTCAATCCATATTGCTGTTGTAGTGTTAACTCCGTATCATCGATGAATTCGGATAGTCTCTTTCATAGTTCCTCCACTGAGTTAGTGGCCTCTAAACCAAACTGGGCACAACAGACCACCAGCCGATTCTTGCGCATGGTGTATATCCAACTCGTTTTTCCCATCCTGCGTCAGACTCTGGTGATGGGGCGAAATTGGATAACACTCTTTTTTTACTCTGTTAGTTTCTTGTGAAAAGTCTGTGCTCGGGCGTCACTGGGACGACTCTTTCGCCTGGGTAAGTTCGCCGGCTTACCAGAAAATAATAATAATAATAATTACAGAAAATAAATAGTAAATGCTCTTTGTTTGTTTTTGGATTTATTCAATATTTTATTTACTTTATTAAATTAAATGTTTAAAGTTGAATTTATCAATGAGCTAAACTACTGGTAGGTACAGTAGGTAAGTCTCGGTACGTGTTTGTTTTTCTGGGTATTAGTGAACTATCGATTATAAACCATATAATCCACTAATTCAGCACCGTCTCAGTAAGCGCTTGTAATTCTTTGTATTAGTGGACCACTAATTATAAACCATATATTCCACTAATTCAGAATGGACTCAGTAAGCGTTTGTAATTCTGAGTCTTAGTGGACTACCGATTATAAACCATATAAATGGTTGTACTTGCCCTTAGAGTCTTCGTAGGATGTCCTAGCGTTTAGTCGATTTAGCTGCATCGAATGCTGGAGTCAAAAGAGGCTGAGTCTGTCGAGGCGTCTTCGTTGCTTGCTGGAGAAGAAAGGGAGTGAGTGCGTCGATGCGTCTTCACCGATGGTTGGTGAAGAAAAGAGAGTGGGTCCCTCGGCTGCTGCTGCTTTTATGGCCCAGCTTCAGGAAGTGTTGTTGTTCTTTAACTATTGTACGCTTCTTCCAAATCCATTCTCTGTTGCTAAGGCCGTAGTGTTGTTGGTGCCCCTATTCGGCTTAAGGCAACCGTTTCTATCGCAGCAGAAATCGGCTTGTCGTCAAGCGCGTGATATTTTTGCTGCACGATCTGTTATTTTTGTTGCTGATTGTCTGCGCGTCGATTAATCTCTCGTTGCATGTCGTTAGTGTTGCTTTATAAGGGGTGGGTTTTGCCAATTGCTCATGATACGTGGAATAGACTAATTCTCCTCAAATAATCTACGTCATGTGAGGTCCGTGGCCGCATGAGGTAGTGTGACAGAAGAATTATGTTGGAGTAAAATTGATGGAGAAATGTTGCTCCTTATAACTGATGGCAATGTGGTTTTCTGCAAGGTTTGTGAAAAGCGTATACCTTGGTTGAAAAAATATCAGATTGATTGATCAACACGCTGCTTCCCATAAAGCGTCAAACAAAGCAAAAAAACCTTCAACAAGACGCCAACAACTGCTCACTCAAGTTATGCCTATATGAGTTTTTTGGTGCTTGCAATATTCCATTTCATCAACTAAATAGCAAAGTGTGCCAGAAATATTGTACAAATCAGATCTACGATGTAGTTAAAACTACCTGTCTGCTATCCACGAAGACGTATTACATGAAATTCGTGCAGATCTAGAGAACAATTTACTCTGGATATCAGCTGATGAAACAACAGATTCATGTGGAATATACTCGTATATAGCGAATTTGATAGTTGGAAACATTACAAAGGAACCCACCAGTCCCCACTTGGTTGCCTGTAAGGTTCTAGAAAAACAATCCATTCAACTGTTGCTCGTTTCATTAAATCTTTGTTTCCCGATTCTTCTGTGGATGAAAAAATCTATATCATTGTTTCTAATGCTCCACAATATATGATGGAAGCTAGCCAAGCTCTGCAAGTTTTTTATCCAAATTTACTACACATTACCTGTTTCGATCATGGGTCTCATCGCCTTGCATAAGAGGTAAGGAAGAAGTTCCGGAATGTCAACAAATTGATTTCCTCTACGAAGAAAGTGTTTTTAAAAGCAACGTCGCGTGTGTAGTCTGACAAAGATCAATTGTCGAATCTAGCATAACTACCAGAACCCATAATAACTCGATGGGATACTTGGTTAAAGGCGGTTTTATTCTATGCTGAAAAATTAGTAAATTTTACAGTTCGAAGGCATTGCAATTCGGTCAAGCAAGCTGGCATTTGAAGACACTGTCATCACACAGAATATCGCCCTCATTTCAACACATTTTCACAAGTTACCCGATGCCAGGGGTATCATCGTCAGTATTTCTCCAGCCGGTTGTTGGCTAGGTTTGTATTGTTGGCACAGCATACATAGACCTACTTACCGGCTGGTATCTGGGAATAGTCCTGGCCAATAGTAACGGTCAGCAATTCGTGCTAACGTTTTTCGGATGCCCATTATATAATAATAATTTTACATAAAAAGAGGAGCACTAGCTGCCAAGGTTTTCGGCTCTCTATATATTATAGGTAAGATTAAGGTAGTAAGAAAAATCAAACATGATTTTTACAGAGTGCAAGCTACAGCTTTTTCAAGAAATATTTATTTTGTTTATACTGTCGGGAGTTGTTGCAACTCCCAGATGATGCTTTACGGAAGGCGTTGACTGGCACAGTTTTGATTTATGGTCACTGTATCCTGACGGCAAAACAAGCACCTTTGAGGGGGCCTACCAAGCAGTAGTTGTTTATGAGAGAGCTGTGTAGGTCCTAGGCGCTGATGCTGACATGGCTTGGAATCCACAAAATTTTAATCTTAGTTTTATGTTGTATAAGCTTTTCTCGAATGATTTGGAACAGAAAATCATCCGGTAGTGGGTACTGGGAGAAGTTATAACTGACTTGCTATCGGCGCATACAATGTATTTCCATCGTTTCCCCCTAACGTCCTACATCATTCAACAGTACTGATTCCCCTCTTGCCGCACTTCCAACAGAAGAGGAGTTGGGCGTTACGAAAGTGTCGTGCGATGTGTCCTGACTGAACGCACCGTCTGCAAGCTGTGCGTGGATGACATAATTCCCTAGTGCTACCTGTCGGTTCCTTGTTTCTCGTGGGGATGTGCGCTCCACCCGTGGATGGAGTACTGGTCGTACTTGTGGTGGTCGCGGTGGTGCTGCTCGTGGAGATTCACGACGCCGCGTATCCCCTCTAGGTCTTCCGCCATTTCCACCAACTCTTCCAGTGTTGAGAAGTCCTTCTTTCGCACGGACCACTGGTACTCTTCTAGGCTATTCCGGAAAACCTCCGCAAGCTTGTTTTCATCCAAGTAGCCGGCATGTCGCATGAGATTTTGCAGTTCAACGACATACTGCTTGAATGTTTTCCGTGGTTGTTGTTGACGCTGCCCGATCTCGTCCTCTAGCTTTTCGAAATATCTGGCAGACAAGAAAATGTAAGTCCATTTTCAACGAAGGCCAGTCTATCCCCGCGCGATTGTTATTGCGAAACCACAATAGAGCATGCTCCTTTAGGAGTTCGGGCATTGTTCGGGGTAACATATGTTTGTTTAGACCGTATACTTTCGAAAGCTCCCCCACTCGCTTGACGAAAGCCAGGGGGTCACGCTCTCCATCGCATTTAATTGACCACTTTCTGACGTGGTCAATAACAGCAGAGTAAGTGCCAGTTCCGCTTCGCGTTGCCTCGGGTGCTACTGGGTGAAACACAGTACGCGAAGTTACCGCCTGGTCATCTCCAGCTGGTGATATCGCTTCCCTGTTAATTACTGTCAGTTCTCTGGGGTATTCTCATGCCGGGCCTATAACTCTGTCAATCCATATTGCTGTTGTAGTGTTAACTCCGTATCATCGATGAATTCGGATAGTCTCTTTCATAGTTCCTCCACTGAGTTAGTGGCCTCTAAACCAAACTGGGCACAACAGACCACCAGCCGATTCTTGCGCATGGTGTATATCCAACTCGTTTTTCCCATCCTGCGTCAGACTCTGGTGATGGGGCGAAATTGCATAAAACTCTTTTTTTACTCTGTTAGTTTCTTGTGAAAAGTCTGTGCTCGGGCGTCACTGGGACGACTCTTTCGGTTGGGTAAGTTCGCCGGATTACCAGAAAATAATAATAATAATAATTACAGAAAATAAATAGTAAATGCTCTTTGTTTGTTTTTGGATTTATTCAATATTTTATTTACTTTATATAATTTAAAGTTGAATTTATCAATGAGCTAAACTACTGGTAGGTACAGTAGGTAAGTCTCGGTACGTGTTTGTTTTTCTGGGTATTAGTGAACTATCGATTATAAACCATATAATCCACTAATTCAGCACCGTCTCAGTAAGCGCTTGTAATTCTGTGTATTAGTGGACCACTAATTATAAACCATATATTCCACTAATTCAGAATGGACTCAGTAAGCGTTTGTAATTCTGAGTCTTAGTCGACTACCGATTATAAACCATATAAATGGTTGTACTTGCCCTTAGAGTCTTCGTAGGATGTCCTAGCGTTTAGTCGATTTAGCTGCATCGAATGCTGGAGTCAAAAGAGGCTGAGTCTGTCGAGGCGTCTTCGTTGCTTGCTGGAGAAGAAAGGGAGTGAGTGCGTCGATGCGTCCACCGATGGTTGGTGAAGAAAAGAGAGTGGGTCCCTCGGCTGCTGCTGCTTTTAAGACCCAGCTTCAGGCATTGTCTTCAGGAAGTGTTGTTGTTCTTTAACTGTTGTACGCTTCTTCTAAATCCATTCTCTGTTGCTAAGGCCGTAGTGTTGTTGGTGCCCCCATTCGGCTTAAGGCAACCGTTTCTATCGCTGCAGAAATCGGCTTGATCTGTTATTTTTGTTGCTGATTGTTTGCGCGTCGATTAATCTCTCGTTGCATGTCGTTAGTGTTGCTTTATTAGGGGTGGGTTTTGCCAATTGCTCATGATACGTGGAATAGACTAATTCTCCTCAAATAATCTGCGTCATGTGAGGTCCGTAGCCGCATGAGGTGGTGTGACAGAAGAATTATGTTGGAGTAAAATTGATGGAGAAATTTTGCTCCTTATAACTGATGGCAATGTGGTTTTCTGCAAGGTTTGTGAAAAGCGTATACCTTGGTTGAAAAAATATCAGATTGATTGATCAACACGCTGCTTCCCATAAAGCGTCAAACAAAGCAAATAAACCTTCAACAAGACGCCAACAACTGCTCACTCAAGTTATGCCTATATGAGTTTTTTGGTGCTTGCAATATTCCGTTTCATCAACTAAATAGCAAAGTATGCCAGAAATATTGTACAAATCAGAAATTACGATGTAGTTAAAACTACCTGTCTGCTATCCACGAAGACGTATTACGTGAAATTCGTGCAGATCTAGAGAACAATTTACTCTGGATATCAGCTGATGAAACAACAGATTCATTTGGAATATACTCGTATATAGCGAATTTGATAGTTGGAAACTTTACAAAGAAACCCACCAGTCCCCACTTGGTTGCCTGTAAGGTACTAGAAAAAACAATCCATTCAACTGTTGCACATTTCATTAAATCTTTTTTTCCCGATTCTTCTGTGGATGAAAAAATCTATATCATTGTTTCTAATGCTCCACAATATATGATGGAAGCTAGCCAAGCTCTGCAAGTTTTTTATCCAAATTTACTACACATTACCTGTTTCGATCATGGGTCTCATCGCCTTGCATAAGAGGTAAGGAAGAAGTTCCAGAATGTCAACAAATTGATTTCCTCTACGAAGAAAGTGTTTTTAAAAGCAACGTCGCGTGTGTAGTCTGACAAAGATCAATTGTCGAATCTAGCATAACTACCAGAACCCATAATAACTCGATGGGATACTTGGTTAAAGGCGGTTTTATTCTATGCTGAAAAATTAGTAAATTTTACAGTTCGAAGGCATTGCAATTCGGTCAAGCAAGCTGGCATTTGAAGACACTGTCATCACACAGAATATCGCCCTCATTTCAACACATTTTCACAAGTTACCCGATGCCAGGGGTATCATCGTCAGTATTTCTCCAGCCGGTTGTTGGCTAGGTTTGTATTGTTGGCACAGCATACATAGACCTACTTACCGGCTGGTATCTGGGAATAGTCCTGGCCAATAGTAACGGTCAGCAATTCGTGCTAACGTTTTTCGGATGCCCATTATATAATAATAATTTTACATAAAAAGAGGAGCACTAGCTGCCAAGGTTTTCGGCTCTCTATATATTATAGGTAAGATTAAGGTAGTAAGAAAAATCAAACATGATTTTTACAGAGTGCAAGCTACAGCTTTTTCAAGAAATATTTATTTTGTTTATACTGTCGGGAGTTGTTGCAACTCCCAGATGATGCTTTACGGAAGGCGTTAAGACTGGCACAGTTTTGATTTATGGTCACTGTATCCTGACGGCAAAACAAGCACCTTTGAGGGGGCCTACCAAGCAGTAGTTGTTTATGAGAGAGCTGTGTAGGTCCTAGGCGCTGATGCTGACATGGCTTGGAATCCACAAAATTTTAATCTTAGTTTTATGTTGTATAAGCTTTTCTCGAATGATTTGGAACAGAAAATCATCCGGTAGTGGGTACTGGGAGAAGTTATAACTGACTTGCTATCGGCGCATACAATGTATTTCCATCGTTTCCCCCTAACGTCCTACATCATTCAACAGTACTGATTCCCCTCTTGCCGCACTTCCAACAGAAGAGGAGTTGGGCGTTACGAAAGTGTCGTGCGATGTGTCCTGACTGAACGCACCGTCTGCAAGCTGTGCGTGGATGACATAATTCCCTAGTGCTACCTGTCGGTTCCTTGTTTCTCGTGGGGATGTGCGCTCCACCCGTGGATGGAGTACTGGTCGTACTTGTGGTGGTCGCGGTGGTGCTGCTCGTGGAGATTCACGACGCCGCGTATCCCCTCTAGGTCTTCCGCCATTTCCACCAACTCTTCCAGTGTTGAGAAGTCCTTCTTTCGCACGGACCACTGGTACTCTTCTAGGCTATTCCGGAAAACCTCCGCAAGCTTGTTTTCATCCAAGTAGCCGGCATGTCGCATGAGATTTTGCAGTTCAACGACATACTGCTTGAATGTTTTCCGTGGTTGTTGTTGACGCTGCCCGATCTCGTCCTCTAGCTTTTCGAAATATCTGGCAGACAAGAAAATGTAAGTCCATTTTCAACGAAGGCCAGTCTATCCCCGCGCGATTGTTATTGCGAAACCACAATAGAGCATGCTCCTTTAGGAGTTCGGGCATTGTTCGGGGTAACATATGTTTGTTTAGACCGTATACTTTCGAAAGCTCCCCCACTCGCTTGACGAAAGCCAGGGGGTCACGCTCTCCATCGCATTTAATTGACCACTTTCTGACGTGGTCAATAACAGCAGAGTAAGTGCCAGTTCCGCTTCGCGTTGCCTCGGGTGCTACTGGGTGAAACACAGTACGCGAAGTTACCGCCTGGTCATCTCCAGCTGGTGATATCGCTTCCCTGTTAATTACTGTCAGTTCTCTGGGGTATTCTCATACCGGGCCTATAACTCTGTCAATCCATATTGCTGTTGTAGTGTTAACTCCGTATCATCGATGAATTCGGATAGTCTCTTTCATAGTTCCTCCACTGAGTTAGTGGCCTCTAAACCAAACTGGGCACAACAGACCACCAGCCGATTCTTGCGCATGGTGTATATCCAACTCGTTTTTCCCATCCTGCGTCAGACTCTGGTGATGGGGCGAAATTGCATAAAACTCTTTTTTTACTCTGTTAGTTTCTTGTGAAAGTCTGTGCTCGGGCGTCACTGGGACGACTATTTCGGTTGGGTAAGTTCGCCGGATTACCAGAAAATAATAATAATAATAATTACAGAAAATAAATAGTAAATGCTCTTTGTTTGTTTTTGGATTTATTCAATACTTTATTTACTTTATTAAATTAAATGTTTAAAGTTGAATTTATCAATGAGCTAAACTACTGGTAGGTACAGTAAGTAAGTCTCGGTACGTGTTTGTTTTTCTGGGTATTAGTGAACTATCGATTATAAACCATATAATCCACTAATTCAGCACCATCTCAGTAAGCGCTTGTAATTCTGTGTATTAGTGGACCACCAATTATAAACCATATATTCCACTAATTCAGAATGGACTCAGTAAGCGTTTGTAATTCTGAGTCTTAGTGGACTAACGATTATAAACCATATAAATGGTTGTACTTGCCCTTAGAGTCTTCGTAGGCTGTCCTAGCGTTTAGTCGATTTAGCTGCATCGAATGCTGGAGTCAAAAGAGGCTGAGTCTGTCGAGGCGTCTTCGTTGCTTGCTGGAGAAGAAAGGGAGTGAGTGCGTCGATGCGTCTTCACCGATGGTTGGTGAAGAAAAGAGAGTGGGTCCCTCGGCTGCTGCTGCTTTTATGGCCCAGCTTCAGGAAGTGTTGTTGTTCTTTAACTGTTGTACGCTTCTTCCAAATCCATTCTCTGTTGCTAAGGCCGTAGTGTTGTTGGTGCCCCTATTAAGGCTTAAGGCAACCGTTTCTATCGCAGCAGAAATCGGCTTGTCGTCAAGCGCGTGATATTTTTGCTGCACGATCTGTTATTTTTGTTGCTGATTGTCTGCGCGTCGATTAATCTCTCGTTGCATGTCGTTAGTGTTGCTTTATTAGGGGTGGGTTTTGCCAATTGCTCATGATACGTGGAATAGACTAATTCTCCTCAAATAATCTACGTCATGTGAGGTCCGTGGCCGCATGAGGTGGTGTGACAGAAGAATTATGTTGGAGTAAAATTGGTGGAGAAATTTGGCTCCTTATAACTGATGGCAATGTGGTTTTCTGCAAGGTTTGTGAAAAGCGTATACCTTGGTTGAAAAAATATCAGATTGATTGATCAACACGCTGCTTTCCATAAAGCGTCAAACAAAGCAAATAAACCTTCAACAAGACGCCAACAACTGCTCACTCAAGTTATGCCTATATGAGTTTTTTGGTGCTTGCAATATTCCGTTTCATCAACTAAATAGCAAAGTATGCCAGAAATATTGTACAAATCAGAAATTACGATGTAGTTAAAACTACCTGTCTGCTATCCACGAAGACGTATTACGTGAAATTCGTGCAGATCTAGAGAACAATTTACTCTGGATATCAGCTGATGAAACAACAGATTCATTTGGAATATACTCGTATATAGCGAATTTGATAGTTGGAAACTTTACAAAGGAACCCACCAGTCCCCACTTGGTTGCCTGTAAGGTACTAGAAAAAACAATCCATTCAACTGTTGCACATTTCATTAAATCTTTTTTTCCCGATTCTTCTGTGGATGAAAAAATCTATATCATTGTTTCTAATGCTCCACAATATATGATGGAAGCTAGCCAAGCTCTGCAAGTTTTTTATCCAAATTTACTACACATTACCTGTTTCGATCATGGGTTTCATCGCCTTGCAGAAGAGGTAAGGAAGAAGTTCCGGAATGTCAACAAATTGATTTCCTCTACGAAGAAAGTGTTTTTAAAAGCAACGTCGCGTGTGCAGTCTTACAAAGATCAATTGTCCAATCTAGCATAACTACCAGAACCCATAATAACTCGATGGGGTACTTGGTTAAAGGCGGTTTTATTCTATGCTGAAAAATTAGTAAATTTTACAGTTCGAAGGCATTGCAATTCGGTCAAGCAAGCTGGCATTTGAAGACACTGTCATCACACAGAATATCGCCCTCATTTCAACACATTTTCACAAGTTACCCGATGCCAGGGGTATCATCGTCAGTATTTCTCCAGCCGGTTGTTGGCTAGGTTTGTATTGTTGGCACAGCATACATAGACCTACTTACCGGCTGGTATCTGGGAATAGTCCTGGCCAATAGTAACGGTCAGCAATTCGTGCTAACGGTTTTCGGATGCCCATTATATAATAATAATTTTACATAAAAAGAGGAGCACTAGCTGCCAAGGTTTTCGGCTCTCTATATATTATAGGTAAGATTAAGGTAGTAAGAAAAATCAAACATGATTTTTACAGAGTGCAAGCTACAGCTTTTTCAAGAAATATTTATTTTGTTTATACTGTCGGGAGTTGTTGCAACTCCCAGATTATGCTTTACGGAAGGCGTTAAGACTGGCACAGTTTTGTAGCAGGTGATTTATGGTCACTGTATCCTGACGGCAAAACAAGCACCTTTGAGGGGGCCTACCAAGCAGTAGTTGTTTATGAGAGAGCTGTGTAGGTCCTAGGCGCTGATGCTGACATGGCTTTGGAACCCACAAAATTTTAATCTTAGTTTTATGTTGTATAAGCTTTTCTCGAACGATTTGGAACAGAAAATCATCCGGTAGTGGGTACTGGAGAGAAGTTATAACTGACTTGCTGTCGGCGCATACAATGTATTTCCATCGTTTCCCCCTAACGTCCTACATCATTCAACAGTACTGATTCCCCTCTTGCCGCACTTCCGACAGAAGAGGAGTTGGGCGCTACGACAGTGTCGTGCGATGTGTCCTGACTGAATGCACCGTCTGCAAGCTGTGCGTGGATGATATAATTCCCTAGTGCTACCTGTCGGTTCCTTGTTTCTCGTGGGGATGTGCGCTCCACCCGTGGATGGAGTACTGGTCGTACTTGTGGTGGTCGCGGTGGTGCTGCTCGTGGAGATTCACGACGCCGCGTATCCCCTCTAGGTCTTCCGCCATTTCCACCAACTCTTCCAGTGTTGAGAACTCCTTCTTTCGCACGGACCACTGGTACTCTTCTAGGCTATTCCGGAAAACCTCCGCAAGCTTGTTTTCATCCAAGTAGCCGGCATGTCGCATGAGATTTTGCAGTTCAACGACATACTGCTTGAATGTTTTCCGTGGTTGTTGTTGACGCTGCCCGATCTCGTCCTCTAGCTTTTCGAAATATCTGGCAGACAAGAAAATGTAAGTCCATCTTCAACGAAGGCCAGTCTATCCCCGCGCGATTGTTATTGCGCAACCACAATAGAGCACGCTCCTTTAGGAGTTCGGGCATTGTTCGGGGTAACATATGTTTGTTTAGACCGTATACTTTCGAAAGCTCCCCCACTCGCTTGACGAAAGCCAGGGGGTCACGCTCTCCATCGCATTTAATTGACCACTTTCTGACGTGGTCAATAACAGCAGAGTAAGTGCCAGTTCCGCTTCGCGTTGCCTCGGGTGCTACTGGGTGAAACACAGTACGCGAAGTTACCGCCTGGTCATCTCCAGCTGGTGATATCGCTTCCCTGTTAATTACTGTCAGTTCTCTGGGGTATTCTCATGCCGGGCCTATAACTCTGTCAATCCATATTGCTGTTGTAGTGTTAACTCCATATCATCGATGAATTCGGATAGTCTCTTTCATAGTTCCTCCACTGAGTTAGTGGCCTCTAAACCAAACTGGGCACAACAGACCACCAGCCGATTCTTGCGCATGGTGTATATCCAACTCGTTTTTCCCATCCTGCGTCAGACTGTGGTGATGGGGCGAAATTGGATAACACTCTTTTTTTACTCTGCTAGTTTCTTGTGAAAAGTCTGTGCTCGGGCGTCACTGGGACGACTCTTTCGCCTGGGTAAGGTCGCCGGATTACCAGAAAATAATAATAATAATAATTACAGAAAATAAATAGTAAATGCTCTTTGTTTGTTTTTGGATTTATTCAATATTTTATTTACTTTATTAAATTAAATGTTTAAAGTTGAATTTATCAATGAGCTAAACTACTGGTAGGTACAGTAAGTAAGTCTCGGTACGTGTTTGTTTTTCTGGGTATTAGTGAACTATCGATTATAAACCATATAATCCACTAATTCAGCACCGTCTCAGTAAGCGCTTGTAATTCTGTGTATTAGTGGACCACTAATTATAAACCATATATTCCACTAATTCAGAATGGACTCAGTAAGCGTTTGTAATTCTGAGTCTTAGTGGACTACCGATTATAAACCATATAAATGGTTGTACTTGCCCTTAGAGTCTTCGTAGGATGTCCTAGCGTTTAGTCGATTTAGCTGCATCGAATGCTGGAGTCAAAAGAGGCTGAGTCTGTCGAGGCGTCTTCGTTGGTTTTTTTTTTTTTTTTTTTTTTTTTTTTTGTCGGAACAATCTAGTAAGCGCAGCACTCAGACAGAGTATATATCCATTGTACTGCACTTAAGGTTCCCTTTTACTCTGTTTTAAATCTACCCGACCTCCGAAGAAGTAGAAGTAGATCCTGTGGTGCCAAGGAGCCAAGTTGGTTACTCCTCAGCACATCAGTGCCAAAAATCCCGAACCTGATTCCAGCAAAGGCAGGGCAGACGCAAAGAAAATGGTCCGCCGTCTCGTCTTCCTCTCCACAGGCTGGGCACAGCGCACTGTCTGATATGCCAATCCTTTCCATGTGCCTAGCCCATAGAAAGTGCCCTGTCATCACGCCAACCAACAGCCTGCAGTCCCTCCTACCTAAAGATAGAAGGAACCGTGACCATCGGTCAGAGATAGCAGGTAGCATAATTTTCGTCCATCCGCAGCCTCTCTCAGCCCGCCATGCTCGCTTGTGGGTCGAAACAACCCACTTGTTTGCAGTGGCTTTGATGGCAGCGGAAGGGAGTGGCAGAACAGGCTCAGTGCCAATAAAAACAGCCTCGGAGCCCATCCTGGCCAAGGAGTCAGAGGTCTCGTTACCCACAATGCCAGCGTGTCCCGGGACCCAAGTCAGCGTCAGACTATTATGTTTTCCAACACAATTTAGCCTGGATTTGCAGGACCTGACTATCGTGGAAGTGGTGGTCGGACTATCCAAGGCCATGAGCGCAGCTTGGCTGTCACTGCAGAGACAAATAGATTTGCCTTTCCACCTGTTTTCCACAACAAAGTCCATCGCCTCAAGTATCGCATACACCTCCGCCTGAAACACAGACGCATGCAGACCAAGGGCAAAGAACCGACGGGTCCCACAGGATTCCACGAAGACACCAGAACCTGAACCCTCTTCAGTCCTGGAGCCATCAGTGAAAATATGGCAGCAGTGTTTGCCGGGCTCGTTCTCGGGATCTAACCATGAACGACCCTCTGGCAGCAACACATTGTACCGCTTTTCTAGTATGACGGTTGACGACATGGAGTCCGGGGGCATAGACAGGATTGCAGAATCGATGTCAGTGCCTGCGCCGTCGTCCAACATCGAGCACACCCCATACCAGTGGCCACTATGTTTCACTCTGCAGATGGCCTTAATGGCCTCTCCGCGGATGAAGACATCTAGTGGCGGGATATTCACCAAAGCATCAAGTGCCGGGCCTGGAGTAGTCGGAAATGCTCCGGTACAACATATGGCGACAGCACGTTGTAGTTTTGATAGAGCTTTTTTGACCCCTACAAGAGAAAGTCTGCTCATCCAAACCATCGATGCATAGGTGATAATAGGTCTTACCATAGCTGTATAGATCCATAGGACCTTACTAGGGGAAATACTCCATGTCTTACCAAATATACCCTTACACTGCCAAAAAACTGACAGTGCTTTGGATGTCTTCAGTTCGACATGTGTTTTCCACAGAAGTTTGTTATCAAGGATGACTCCAAGATATTTGATTTCCTTGGATAGCTGGATAGTGACTCCTTTCAGTGTAGGCAGAATAAGTCCATCAAGCTTTCTCCTTCTGGTAAAGAGGACAATACCAGTCTTGACAGGATTAGCCGATAGCCCATTCGCACTGCACCAAGTGTCAATCATATCCAGAGTTCTCTGCACCCTTCTGCAGACAATCATAAGGGATGGACCTGTCACAAGACAGCCAACATCATCCGCATATGCCTGAGCGTATACCCCCGAGTCATTAATGGCGTTAAGCAGGGGATCGATTACCATGCACCAGAGCAATGGAGACAGTACCCCACCTTGGGGACAGCCTCTATTAACCCCAGACGACACCAGCAAATCTTCCTCCGCCCGCACCGTTATGATTCTCTGGGCCAGCATTGAACGTATCCAGTTTACTAGGACCCGGTCTACGCCATGCCGCCTAGCAGAGCCGCACATACTGTCGAAAGTAGCATTGTCAAACGCACCCTCTATGTCCACAAAGACGCCTATTGCGTATTCTTTCCTGTCGATGGCTCGCTCTATCCTTCCAACAAGGTTTTGCAGAGCCGTCTCGCAGGATTTTCCGCTTTGATAGGCGTGCTGAAATGGAGAGAGTGGATGCGTCTTCAGAGACTCCCTACGCATGCGAAGCTCCACCAGCCGTTCTAAACTTTTTAGCATGAACGAGGTCATACTAATAGGTCTGAAGCTCTTGGGATTGGTGTAGTCGTCTCTTCCAACCTTAGGAATGAAGGCAACCCTCACCATCCTCCAAGAGCGTGGTACATAGGCCAGTGCGAGACATGCAGTGAAGATCTTCTTCAGTGCTGGCATCACCAGCTCAATGCCTTTCTTCAACACAATCGGATATATGCCATCCAGTCCGGGCGACTTGAAGTTGTCAAAGGATTTGATAGCAAATCCAATAGCAGTCTCATTCGCCACAGTTCTGGCGACATACCAATCATGTCGAGAGGGCGCAGCTGCCCTGACAACATTTCCGACCAAAGGTGGTTGTTGACGGGCTATGCTTACCTGATTTCCTGGAAAGTGTGACTCCAACAGCAAGCTGAGTGTCTCACTTTGCTTCTCCGTATAGGAGCCATAAGGTTTCCTGAGCGACCCCAGCTTAGCGGTTTGGTCCTTTTTCAGGACCTTCACCAGTTTTGCCGTGTCACTCAGGGATTCGATATCACTGCAGAAGTCTCTAAAAGAAGTCCTTTTCGAGTCCCGAATTAGCTTCTTGTAGTCCCTCTGAACACGTCGATATCGTTCCCAGTCCTCGTCAAGATTCGTCTTGAGGGCCCGGTTGAGGAGTTTTCTAGACTCACGCCTCAGCACCTGAAGCTCTCGGTTCCACCATGGAACAGGAGTCCGGCTAAGAGGAGGTCTAATTGGGCAGGCTAGCTCGAAGCTGTTTGTTAGAGCGGTGTTGAGATGCTCAACAGCCGTCTCAACGTTCTGCTCCTTGCGAAGTCTCAGTGGCGTCACGTGATTGCTACACAGTGCCTCCCTGAACTTCGGCCAGTCTGTTTTTCTTGGGTTTCTGGTGGGCAATGGCATCTGCGCCCGCTCGCCACACTGAAACTCAATGTATCTGTGGTCCGAGCACGAGTCTTCGGCGAGGACCCTCCAGTTGTTGATCGACCACCCCAGTCTTGGATTTGACAGGGTGACGTCAATTACCTCCTGCCTTCTCGTAGTCACAAAAGTAGGCTGCCTGCCTACATTGTGGATGTTCAGGCTGGAGGAGGCAATATACTCGAAAAGTCGAGAGCCCCGCTTATTGCACTTGCTGCTGCCCCAGATCGTATGCTGGGCATTAGCATCGCAGCAAAGAGCCAGACCAAGACCGCGCCGCTCACAGAACCCTACGAGAGTAGCGACCTTCCCAGGTGGTGGCGCCTCCAAAGCATCGTAAGGAAAGTAAGCAGATGCAATCACAAACCTCGACCATCCGTGCATACTCTTAAAACTAATCTCTGCCGCAACCAGATCCTGACAACAGAATGCGTCAAGGCAGGTCGCTGCGAGATGGGATGATATTATAAGACCGGCTCTTGGTCTAATCGAGTTTCTGTCATATAATATCGTGGCCCCTTTCAACAAGCCAAGGCCACAGAGGCGACCCCTAAAGACCCAGGGCTCTTGTACTGTTGTTATGTGAGGTGATGTGTGCAGCTGGGTGAGTCGTCTACTTAGGAGTACAGTAGCGGCTTTAGAATGCTACAAGTTGATCTGCGTTACCGTCAAAGGACCTCTACGTAGGTAGTCACCTTGTCGCGGTGTAGGGGCTTGATATGTGCTGGAACATGTTACATGGAAGACTGGGATGTGGTCCAGCATATAAACAAAGAACTACCACCAACGCACAGGTTGAAAGTAGATAACTACGATTCCTGGTCACGTTGACGGGCTAGCTAGGTTGCCCGCTTGGCGCTAGCTAATTGGTCAGCCCTTCGGGGAAGTGCGGCTATCTTTCAGACCAATGGCTCATTTTCAGTACGGTCATGTCTCTGCTGAGGTTGAGCCGCCGATAGCCGGGCGGGGAGAAGGAAAACTCCCTGGGGCAAGGGTTCGCCCGCGCTCTGGATCTCCAGTCTGGAGCGCGGACGGGCCTATTGACCCAAACAAACCCCCTAAACCCACAGTGGAACAGCTATGCTTGTGGGCTTGCTTGACGGGGTAGAGCCAAGCTTAATAGCGAACTTGGGGTGCCCAGGCAAGGCCCCATTTCAATCCATGCCTTACCGCGCTACCGGGGCACTGGCGTGGTGGACCGATATTTCCCCTTTACTCGTGGGAACAAAATGAACACAGATAAACAAAAACCGAATGGCGAGAGCAGCCTCAATAGCTCACACAAAGAGGCCACAGCACCTCAGCAAAGAGAGGCAGAGCAGCCCTCGATTGGCGCGAGCCAAAACGCCGACCTCCAAAATCCGATAGGCACGGAAGCAGCAGCTGAAAAGCCTAAAAAACTCAGCGGCGCGGGCAAAAAGAGGTTCAGTTACTTCCTCAAGAAAGGGTTCAGCAGAGAAGAGGCTTACGCCAAAGCTATGCTCCCTATGCCCACAAACAAGGTCGAAGGCGGAAAACCAGGCCCCAAAAGGCAGAGGTCGGACGAACAAACACCTCCAGAGGCCACATATAAAAAGCGGCTAAGGGATGATCAACCCTCCACCTCCAAGGCCGTAGCAGCAGCAGCAGCACCGGCTATTAAAACAGCACAAGCAGCAACCTCTGCAGCAGACGGAAATACATCCAAGAGGCAGCCCACTGCCTCCTACAAGGATGTGGTGACAGGCATCAAAATGGCAGTACTCGCAAGAGACTATCCCAATACGCCCCTAACAACGGAGCAAATGGACACCATCCAGAAACTCATCCTGGATAAAATCATAGCCGGAAAACAACAGGCTACAAAACCAGCGTTCCTGGGCGCTATCTACAAAGCAGGATACATGGTTCTGCACTGTAAAGATAGCGCGTCAACAGACTGGCTAAAGGCGGCCATCACCAACGCGTCGCCTTGGGAGGGTGCTTCACTGTGGGTCACAGAGGAGTCCAAGATACCTCACTCGCGGATCGCTGTGGGGTACTTTCCCAACTCCGGAGACCGCTAGGATCCTGGACTTTTTGCAGGGGCAGAACAAAGGCCTCCACGTCGAGTCGTGGCGCACACTACGAAGAGCTGAAAGAGGCTCTAACGTAACTCTGGTCCTAGCAGTAGACCAGAAATCAGCAGCCAGCCTTGTGGAATCCGGTGATAAGGTCAACTTTAGATTTGGCCAAGTGAGTCTCAGGCTAAAGGCTGCATCCCCCAATGCTGATGAGCTGGCGGATAAAATGGAAGCTGTGGAGTTGGAAGAAGAGGACGAAAGTACTCCATCCAATCCCAACTCAGTAGCACCAACATGAAGTGTATCCAGGCAAATCTTCACCATGCTAAGGCTGCAACGGCCGAACTTAGCAGAAGGTTTGCCTGTGGAAGCACCAACATAGGACTTATCCAGGAGCCCTGGATACATAGAGGCAAGATAGTAGGCCTCAAGACACCAAACACACAGGTAATCTATGACGTGGGTGCAGTCAAACCAAGGGCTGCACTTATCATTGATACCAACATTAAATATCTGCCATTTATAGAGTTTATGAATGGCGACACAGCAGCAGCACTCGTCGAAGTGGATGCAAATGGGAAGAAAATAGAGGCTGTCGTAGCCTCAGCTTACTTTCCAGGAGACACCAACGAAGCACCACCACCGAATATCATAGGTCTAGTGAACTACTGCAAGACACACAACAAGACGTTAATCATTGGTTGCGATGCAAATGCGCACAATACAATCTGGGGCAGTACAGATACAAACACAAGAGGTGAGTCGCTCCTAGAATATTTACTACAAACTAACATAGCTATTGTAAACAGGGGCAATAAACCCACCTTTGAAAATGCCATACGACAAGAGGTTCTTGACTTAACACTCATAACAAATAATTCACTTGATATGATCACGAACTGGAGAGTCTCTGATGAGGACTCAATGTCTGATCATAAACATATTCTCTTTGAAATCATGGTGTTAAATAAGAGCGTAATGCTCTATAGAAGCCCTAAATCAACAAACTGGGATAAATACTCAGAGTGCTTAGAAACTAAGCTAACCAGAAGCATGCTTCACATAAGATCGACAGAGGAATTGGATGCATCAGTTGAAGCTCTGACTGACTCCATTATATCCTCATATCACGAATGTTGTCCACTCAAGACAAAAACCTCAACGAAGAGGGTCCCTTGGTGGAACAAAGAACTAGCTAATTTGCGTCAAATAGCAAGGTCTAAATTCAATGTCGCAAAGAAATACAAAACATGGGACGAATATAAAAAATCCCTGACACTATACAACAAGGAACTGAGGAAATCAAAAAGGAACTCATGGAAAAACTTCTGTGAAGAACTTAAAGATGTCCCAACGACAGCCAGAATACAAAAATCACTGTCCAAGGGGGTAATTAATCCAATTGGCACTCTAAAGGCACCGGATGGTACTTTCACAAACACTTTTAAGGATACACTAGAGCTTCTTCTTAAAACTCATTTCCCTGATTGCCGGCCTAACACAACCAGCGACAACGATCATGGGGTGTCAGCGTACAATCGCTACAGGGCAAGAAACTCTACTATCTTCAAAATAGTAAAATTTGAAAGGGTTGAATGGGCAATCAACTCGTTTAAACCCTACAAATCACCTGGACCTGATGGTATATTTCCAGCCCTACTTTCAAAATGGACCAGGAGATTAATACAAATTTTGGTTCAAATCTTTAGATCTACTTTAATATTGGGATATGTTCCTAAGGTTTGGCGGGAGGTTAAGGCTATATTCCTACCAAAGGGTGGAAATAAACCCCCCGAATCTCCCAAATCCTACAGGCCAATCAGTCTAACGTCCTTCATGTTAAAAACCATGGAAAAGATATTGGACTGCTACCTAAGAGAGGAGGTAATCTCTGATACTCCACTACATAAGCTACAATTTGCCTATCAAAAAGGGAAATCTACAGTCACAGCACTGCACACAATTGTTCGTGATATTGAAAAGGCACTAGGCCTAAAGGAGGTAGCCCTCTGTGCATTCATGGACATTGAGGGTGCTTTCGACAATGCGAACTTTCAAGCAATAGAACTGGCACTCTCCAACAGGGGAGCAGATCCAGCAATAGTAAAATGGGTAAGCAATATGCTAAACCAAAGAATAATCACAGCCTCTTTAGGGCAAGTTAACATGAGTGTTACAGCGGTAAAGGGATGTCCGCAGGGGGGAGTACTATCACCACTGCTATGGTCCATACTAGTTGATAACCTAATACAGATCCTTAATAATAAAGGATACAAAACAATTGGATATGCAGATGACATATCTATAATAATCCAAGGCAATCATGAAAGGACTATAGGAGACCTGATGCAAGATGCCTTAGACACAACATGGGAGTGGTGTAGGAAAGAGGGGCTATCAATCAACCCCACCAAAACCACTATTGTCCCCTTCACCAGGAAAAGGACATTTGATATCCCAACATTAAAAATAAATGGAATAGAGGTACCCTTACATGAAGAGGTAAAATATCTAGGTATCATCCTGGATAAAAAACTCACCTGGAAGGCACACCTTAACTCGGTAATAAAAAAAGCCACGAAAAACCTTTGGACTACAAACCAACTTCTGGGAAAATCCTGGGGTCTGAGCCCCAAAATGACCTTCTGGTTAACCCCATCATACTATATGGGGCATTGGTATGGTGGGGAAAAACAAAACAAACAACAGCCAAATTAAAACTGTGCAAATTACAAAGGCTGGCATGCCTAAGCATCACAGGGGCTATGAGAACTACCCCAACTGCTGGCATGGAAGCGCTGTTAAATTTACCACCGCTACACCTAGCAATACAAGAGGAAGCTGCAAGGCAAGCACTCTCAATCCATGCAAATGAAAAATTCAAACCAGCAAATCTCACTGGACACCTAGAAATTCTAAATTTGGTCAAAGATGCTATGCACATGACCCAGGTAAGTGACCACACAGACTCAGTACTCAATTTCACCAAGAGGTACAATGTCATATTCCCATCAAGGGAGGAGTGGAACGATAGCCCAACATGGCTACACGATGATTCGCAAAAATGGTATACAGATGGATCCAAAACGCTCAAGGGGGTAGGAGCAGGAATAGTGGGACCTAGAGCACACAAATCAATAACCCTAAGTGCAGATACCACGATTTTCCATGCGGAGCTCTATGCTATAATGGAAACAGTGGAAATCTTATCTAAAAGAGGACTTAAAGGAGTAAAAATTAAAATACTCTCAGACAGTCAATCAGTCCTCAAAGCTCTTAAAAGCTACACATTTACATCAAAAGTCCTTATAGAGTGTAACAACGCACTCAACGAACTGGCCATCCACAATCAGGTCTCTCTGGTTTGGGTGCCAGGACACGAAGGTAACGAAAATGCAGACCTTTATGCCAAAAAAGGGGCTGAAGGATCATTTATTGGACCCACCCCCTTCTTTGGCTTTAATAAAAACAACATAAAACAAGAGACCAAAAAATGGATCCAACATAAAATCAGCGAATATTGGAATGGCATTGACGGCCTCGATCACTCCAAAAAATTCCTGAGCTTTGACGCTAATAGAGCAAAAATCGCTCTTACCTTAAACAAAAAATGCCTTAGATCACTCTCTGGAGCATTAACAGGCCACTTCGCCTGCAACAAACACCTACACAAAATAGGTATATCTAGCACGAGCACTTGCAGATTCTGCTGTGATGAAGAGGAGTCTGTGGGACACTTAATCACCAACTGTGATGCATTAGGCCACAGGAGACACAGGATCTTAGGTTCCTATATACTAGAAGATGAAGACCTTCAAATGCTCTGTCCAAAGGAGCTGGTCCGATTCCTTGATATACTAAGTATACTAAATAATTAAGTACGAAGGGGCGCACAATAGATCAAGTTGGTCGCAGTGCATAAAGGCCTTAGCCTAACCCTTACAATCATTACATTACATTACCGTCAAAGGACGATAGCTACGAGAATCGTCCGAGCCACTCATCTGGGAAAGACATGAAAGGTCACAGTCCCAAAGAAGAGACTCAGACGGCTCCGGTACCGAGAAACCATGACATCAACAGTGGCCTCATCCACTCGCACCACAAGACTAGCACCTTCTTTACCATCCCGGTTGCTACCCCTGGTGTGCGAAAGAACTGTCCAAAGCCTCGTGTTGATGCCAGGGTTCTGACCACGCAGACAAGAAAGGACATCTGTGGTCGTCAGATCGGGATCCGGAATCCAGCAGATGGCCTTCCTGAGGGACACGCCTGCTTCGCTATAGACCGCGAAGCGAGTGGTCCCCATGGGGGGCACGTCCTTGACTGCACCCCTGAGCCAATCAAAGGTGGCCTGAGACGCGCACGACACCTGTAGAGTGCCGTCCTTTGTCTCATAGCCCCTCGCATTAGCTTCAGGACCGGAGGCAATGACGCGACGCATCAGATGACCTTTGCAGTGTTTTATTTCTGCATCAGTTAGCTGATGGTCAGGCCCCAGCTTCCCAATCACCGCCATTGGTTGCGGGCCGTTAGCCTTCTCGCTGTACGATGGCTTGGCTGCACCTTTGGAAGTGCTTGGGCGAAAGTCCAGCTCACCACCCGCCACTGGCAGAGATTTCGCCGGGCAGATGGTTTTGCTGGATACGAGGGGCTGGGCAAGTTGCAGCTTATTTGCAACATTCTTCCCCGCCACATTAGCCGCCACCGAGATTTCGCTCGTACCCTTTGGGGTCGTGGCGCCACCAGCAGTAACAGCTGCAGGGCAGATGGGAGTGCTGTTTTCAGCAACAATCTTCCGCCGCTTACCTCGCGAGCGAGCTTTCGGAGTGGTCAATCCCTCCGCAGGCTCGGTGGCTTCCGTGGGTGTCACTTCCGCCGACCTGGGCCTTTTGGAGGGAGTCGACACAGAAGGGCCGGCAGAGCCACGTGAGGATTTCTCCTGCACGAGCCTATCAAGCCGCTTCTTTCTCTGTCTCCTCGCTTTCTCTGTCTTCGTTGCTTGCTGGAGAAGAAAGGGAGTGAGTGCGTCGATGCGTCTTCACCGATGGTTGGTGAAGAAAAGAGAGTGGGTCCCTCGGCTGCTGCTGCTGCTTTCATGGCCCAGCTTCAGGCATTGTCTTCAGGAAGTGTTGTTGTTCTTTAACTGTTGTACGCTTCTTCCAAATCCATTCTCTGTTGCTAAGGCCGTAGTGTTGTTGGTGCCCCTATTCGGCTTAAGGCAACCGTTTCTATCGCGTGACATTGTTGCTGCACGATCTGTTATTTTTGTTGCTGATTGTTTGCGCGTCGATTAATCTCTCGTTGCATGTCGTTAGTGTCGCTTTATTAGGGGTGGGTTTTGCTACACATTACCTGTTTCGATCATGGGTTTCATCGCCTTGCAGAAGAGGTAAGGAAGAAGTTCCGGAATGTCAACAAATTGATTTCCTCTACGAAGAAAGTGTTTTTAAAAGCAACGTCGCGTGTGTAGTCTTACAAAGATCAATTGTCGAATCTAGCATAACTACCAGAACCCATAATAACTCGATGGGATACTTGGTTAAAGGCGGTTTTATTCTATGCTGAAAAATTAGTAAATTTTACAGTTCGAAGGCATTGCAATTCGGTCAAGCAAGCTGGCATTTGAAGACACTGTCATCACACAGAATATCGCCCTCATTTCAACACATTTTCACAAGTTACCCGATGCCAGGGGTATCATCGTCAGTATTTCTCCAGCCGGTTGTTGGCTAGGTTTGTATTGTTGGCACAGCATACATAGACCTACTTACCGGCTGGTATCTGGGAATAGTCCTGGCCAATAGTAACGGTCAGCAATTCGTGCTAACGTTTTTCGGATGCCCATTATATAATAATAATTTTACATAAAAAGAGGAGCACTAGCTGCCAAGGTTTTCGGCTCTCTATATATTATAGGTAAGATTAAGGTAGTAAGAAAAATCAAACATGATTTTTACAGAGTGCAAGCTACAGCTTTTTCAAGAAATATTTATTTTGTTTATACTGTCGGGAGTTGTTGCAACTCCCAGATGATGCTTTACGGAAGGCGTTAAGACTGGCACAGTTTCGTAGCAGGTGATTTATGGTCACTGTATCCTGACGGCAAAACAAGCACCTTTGAGGGGGCCTACCAAGCAGTAGTTGTTCATGAGAGAGCTGTGTAGGTCCTAGGCGCTGATGCTGACATGGCTTGGAACCCACAAAATTTTAATCTTAGTTTTATGTTGTATAAGCTTTTCTCGAATGATTTGGAACAGAAAATCATCCGGTAGTGGGTACTGGAGAGAAGTTATAACTGACTTGCTGTCGGCGCATACAATGTATTTCCATCGTTTCCCTCTAACGTCCTACATCATTCAACAGTACTGATTCCCCTCTTGCCGCACTTCCGACAGAAGAGGAGTTGGGCGTTACGACAGTGTCGTGCGATGTGTCCTGACTGAACGCACCGTCTGCAAGCTGTGCGTGGATGACATAATTCCCTAGTGCTACCTGTCGGTTCCTTGTTTCTCGTGGGGATGTGCGCTCCACCCGTGGATGGAGTACTGGTCGTACTTGTGGTGGTCGCGGTGGTGCTGCTCGTGGAGATTCATGACGCCGCGTATCCCCTCTAGGTCTTCCGCCATTTCCACCAACTCTTCCAGTGTTGAGAAGTCCTTCTTTCGCACGGACCACTGGTACTCTTCTAGGCTATTCCGGAAAACCTCCGCAACCTTGTTTTCATCCAAGTAGCCGGCATGTCGCATGAGATTTTGCAGTTCAACGACATACTGCTTGAATGTTTTCCGTGGTTGTTGTTGACGCTGCCCGATCTCGTCCTCTAGCTTTTCGAAATATCTGGCAGACAAGAAAATGTAAGTCCATCTTCAACGAAGGCCAGTCTATCCCCGCGCGATTGTTATTGCGCAACCACAATAGAGCACGCTCCTTTAGGAGTTCGGGCATTGTTCGGGGTAACATATGTTTGTTTAGACCGTATACTTTCGAAAGCTCCCCCACTCGCTTGACGAAAGCCAGGGGGTCACGCTCTCCATCGCATTTAATTGACCACTTTCTGACGTGGTCAATAACAGCAGAGTAAGTGCCAGTTCCGCTTCGCGTTGCCTCGGGTGCTACTGGGTGAAACACAGTACGCGAAGTTACCGCCTGGTCATCTCCAGCTGGTGATATCGCTTCCCTGTTAATTACTGTCAGTTCTCTGGGGTATTCTCATGCCGGGCCTATAACTCTGTCAATCCATATTGCTGTTGTAGTGTTAACTCCATATCATCGATGAATTCGGATAGTCTCTTTCATAGTTCCTCCACTGAGTTAGTGGCCTCTAAACCAAACTGGGCACAACAGACCACCAGCCGATTCTTGCGCATGGTGTATATCCAACTCGTTTTTCCCATCCTGTGTCAGACTCTGGTGATGGGGCGAAATTGGATAAAACTCTTTTTTTACTCTGTTAGTTTCTTGTGAAAAGTCTGTGCTCGGGCGTCACTGGGACGACTCTTTCGGTTGGGTAAGTTCGCCGGATTACCAGAAAATAATAATAATAATAATTACAGAAAATAAATAGTAAATGCTCTTTGTTTGTTTTTGGATTTATTCAATATTTTATTTACTTTATTAAATTAAATGTTTAAAGTTGAATTTATCAATGAGCTAAACTACTGGTAGGTACAGTAGGTAAGTCTCGGTACGTGTTTGTTTTTCTGGGTATTAGTGAACTATCGATTATAAACCATATAATCCACTAATTCAGCACCGTCTCAGTAAGCGCTTGTAATTCTGTGTATTAGTGGACCACTAATTATAAACCATATATTCCACTAATTCAGAATGGACTCAGTAAGCGTTTGTAATTCTGAGTCTTAGTCGACTACCGATTATAAACCATATAAATGGTTGTACTTGCCCTTAGAGTCTTCGTAGGATGTCCTAGCGTTTAGTCGATTTAGCTGCATCGAATGCTGGAGTCAAAAGAGGCTGAGTCTGTCGAGGCGTCTTCGTTGCTTGCTGGAGAAGAAAGGGAGTGAGTGCGTCGATGCGTCCACCGATGGTTGGTGAAGAAAAGAGAGTGGGTCCCTCGGCTGCTGCTGCTTTTAAGACCCAGCTTCAGGCATTGTCTTCAGGAAGTGTTGTTGTTCTTTAACTGTTGTACGCTTCTTCTAAATCCATTCTCTGTTGCTAAGGCCGTAGTGTTGTTGGTGCCCCCATTCGGCTTAAGGCAACCGTTTCTATCGCTGCAGAAATCGGCTTGTCGTCAAGCGCGTGACATTGTTGCTGCACGATCTGTTATTTTTGTTGCTGATTGTTTGCGCGTCGATTAATCTCTCGTTGCATGTCGTTAGTGTTGCTTTATTAGGGGTGGGTTTTGCCAATTGCTCATGATACGTGGAATAGACTAATTCTCCTCAAATAATCTACGTCATGTGAGGTCCGTAGCCGCATGAGGTGGTGTGACAGAAGAATTATGTTGGAGTAAAATTGATGGAGAAATTTTGCTCCTTATAACTGATGGCAATGTGGTTTTCTGCAAGGTTTGTGAAAAGCGTATACCTTGGTTGAAAAAATATCAGATTGATTGATCAACACGCTGCTTCCCATAAAGCGTCAAACAAAGCAAATAAACCTTCAACAAGACGCCAACAACTGCTCACTCAAGTTATGCCTATATGAGTTTTTTGGTGCTTGCAATATTCCATTTAATCACCTAAATAGGAAAGTATGCCAGAAATATTGTACAAATCAGATCTACGATGTAGTTAAAACTACCTGTCTGTTATCCACGAAGACGTATTACATGAAATTCGTGCAGATCTAGAGAACAATTTACCCTGGATATCAGCTGATGAAACAACAGATTCATGTGGAATATACTCGTATATAGCGAATTTGATAATTGGAAACGTTACAAAGGTACCCTCCAATCCCCACTTGGTTGCCTGTAAGGTTCTAGAAAAAACAATCGATTCAACTCTTGCGAGTTTCATTAAATCTTTGTTTCCCGATTCTTCTGTGGATGAAAAAATCTATATCATTGTTTCTAATGCTCCACAATATATGATGGAAGCTAGCCAAGCTTTGCAAGTTTTTTATCCAAATTTACTACACATTACCTGTTTCGATCATGGGTTTCATCGCCTTGCAGAAGAGGTAAGGAAGAAGTTCCGGAATGTCAACAAATTGATTTCCTCTACGAAGAAAGTGTTTTTAAAAGCAACGTCGCGTGTGTAGTCTTACAAAGATCAATTGTCGAATCTAGCATAACTACCAGAACCCATAATAACTCGATGGGATACTTGGTTAAAGGCGGTTTTATTCTATGCTGAAAAATTAGTAAATTTTACAGTTCGAAGGCATTGCAATTCGGTCAAGCAAGCTGGCATTTGAAGACACTGTCATCACACAGAATATCGCCCTCATTTCAACACATTTTTACAAGTTACCCGATGCCATATAAAAATTGGAAACCAATAACATTCCTCATTTTAAATCAATAGATATACTGGAAACAATGATCGAACACGCAATCGCCCTTCCTAATTCAATATCAGAAAAGATTCGTAAGTTAGACGTTATTTTCTTTAAAAACCTAAGTCTTGAAGACATTAAGAACATTAATGCTTACATCAACGGTACAGGCCCAACCCTGCCGAAACAGGTATCTTTTTTTTTGTCCAATGACGTCAGTTGACGTTGAGAGATCGTTTTCTGCTTATGAATAAATATTATGTGACAAAAGTCACAAATTTGCTCTAAAAACTTTAGAAGAATACTTGATAATATATTGTCACAAGAACTATGGGTATTTTTAGGATTATTTCCCTGTATTTGTTATGTTTGCATCATTGAAATATATATAAAAAAAAAAAATTAAAATGTTTTTTTGATTGTGCAAATTTTGCCATTTTTAGTGCTATTTCGGCCTTTTTTAGTGCATATTTGAGCCTATTGCTGTTTGTTAAAAATAATTCAATAGAAAAAATTCCTTAAAACAACTAAATTAATTGAAGTTTGCGATGTTAAAATCGAATTGCACCATAACCTCAACTATTCTAACAGCACAAGTTATGCACCTTGCCTCAATGATATACCTCAGACAGAAATAGTTGAGAATCTCAGTGGTCAGGGTGTTATTCCAGCATACAAATTTCTCAACCATATTGATGGGCATATTATTACTAGTGGAGTTGTATTGCTCACATTCGTTCCAATTGCCACAAAAAGTAGAAGTCTCATAGTACAATAAAGTCAGGCCATACTACCCAAACCCAAGATGTATAAGTTGTCAAATTCACACACAGGGCACACACAGCAAAGCGCTGCAACAAAACACCAGTATGGGACTCGTGTGCACTCCCACCTCACACCCCATCACCATGCTCACGTACCCTATTTGTAAATTGTTCAGGAACACACCAAATGAAAAAAAATAATTACAATAAAAAGAGACAAGTGTAGCTTGCGTGAAGCAATGCGGATTCATGCAAATACCCCCTGCTCTCAATGAGTCTTCTCTCTCCTTCTCCAATATAACAAAAAGCAATACAATTCCAACAATATTTAAAGTTGTAGTAATTACCATATAGAACAAATCTCCGCTGACAACAGCAACTCAAATATCAATAATACACCAAAGGAAAATATAAAAAAAACAACATACATTCCAACACAACATATTCCACTAGTTAACATCCATTCTTCTTCTGCCAACAACAAAATAATAACCAAAAAAAAACCGAGGAAACACCGCAACCTTATAACCGCAAATAATACTGCAAAAATAAATAACAGAAACTCCGATGAAACTATTAATCTCGTACCCAATAATTCATTCAATTGCTATACTACAAATTCAGTGAATGCTTCCTTGCTTTCACAATTCACTTCTTCCAACCGACCTCCCTCCCCTTTCCAACCCGATCCCTCTGAGAACACTAAGAACATAGAGTAAATTAAACAAATACTTAAATGGGATATCAATGGACTTTTCAATAATTACATAGAATTAAATATATTAATAAAATAATTCAACCCAGAAATTGCTGCGTTACAAGAAACTCATATTCAGTTTAACAAAACTGCCTGCAGCTAACAAATATATCAACTATTTTCATAATTTCGCTCTAAATAGCACTTCTAAATAAGGCATCAATTTTTTATCAAAAAATTCCTTGACCATAAGTTAATTCTTATCACATTCAACATTTCTTCGTTAGCCATCCAAATAGATATTGGACACAAAATCACCTTAATTAACTGCTACATTCACCCCCCAAAGCATAAATCTGCCAAAACGCAGTCGCTAGAAAAACCTACCACAAATATAAATCCTTCTTCAAGCCCAAAACAAAAATGGTCAGATATAAAGATCCTGACAGGTTCCTCACCCCGTCTCCGCATACTATTTATCTATAATGAACAAGGATCGATACATGCACCACAAGACATCGTTGAACAATTTGCCAAATATGGGCCGGCTTACTCACATGACTCCAATTTCCATTCCACTTTTAACACCCAAAAAAATCAAGCTATTCTTCCAACCTATTCTAATTCATTTCCTTCATCCAACGAATCCCTCATAAAATCCCCAATTTAATTATATGAATTTGATACCACGATTTCAAGGTCGTCAGGAAAAACACCTGGAGTGGATAGAATAGCCTGCCCTCTATTAAAAAACCTCCCTGCTGTCTTAAAATCAGACTGGTAAATTCAATTCAATTCAATTCAATTTATTGTTTAAAGTTATAACATAAGACAGTCTTTTAATATATAACTATATATCAGTTATTAATATATATATATATATATATATATATATATATATATATATATATATATATATATATATATATATATTAAATTAAATTAAATTAGCAACTAGTTAAATAGATAAATAAAAAAATAAAAAAATTAATAAGTAAATAAGTAATAAATAAATAATAAATAATAAATAAGTAAATAAATAAATTAATACAATAATAAATAAAAGAATACAGACAGAAAAGAATAATAAAAGAGATATTTGGTTATTTTCAAGGGTAAAAATTTAGAGAGCTCTGTGGTAGCTCTCGACAAAAGTACTGGAACACTAAATGCTTAAACTCACTAATCCCTGCCACGCCTCTCACAGCTGGAGGCAGCGAATTCCAGATCCTGATGGCATTCATGAAAAAGTATCGAGTTGAATTAGAATAGGCAAATTTAGGTATTATCATGCACCGACTTCTTTTTGATTGGCTCTGCTGAAGTTTCTCATAGAGATAATTAGGAGTTCTCGTGATAATCAGCTTGTGAAGAAAAATACAATTTCTGATCCGCAAGTAGTTCTCAATACTGCATCCAAGAACACTTGTCTTCCAGGAAGTTATATGGTCAAACCTACGTAATCCAAACACATATCGTGTGGCATAGTTAAACACAACTTGTATTTTATGTAGGGAGTTTGAATCCAACTTACTATATACAAGCTCTGAATAGCAAATTATCGGTACAACCAGCTGCTTAACCAACATTCTCCTAGTCTCGACAGGGGTAAACTCTGCTGACATCCGTAACTGTCTCAGCACAAAAAAAACTTTTTTCACAATACTATTTACTTGATCAGTGCAAGTGAATGAAGAATTAATATGAAAGCCCAAACTACATGATCTCTCAACGAATTTCAGCTGAGCGCCAACAATATATATCAAAGGAAGTTTGTCCAATTCTACTTTCTTCTTCGAGATTGGTAAAACATAGGATTTTAACGGATTTAGGAAGAGTCCATTTCTCTTTGACCAATCAAATATAGAATGTAGATCTTCGTTCATTTTAAGACTCAAGTCATCAATATACTCCATGCGCCGAGAAAGATAAATCTGTAGGTCATCAGCATATGCATATATATTTACGTATTTACACACCGAGAATATGTCATTTGAAAATATAGTAAACAGGAGTGGGCCAAGAATCGATCCCTGTGGAACACCCGAAAAAACATGCCTATAATCAGAATAGATATTGCCCACCTTTACTCGCTGCATTCTCATTGTTAAATAACTATTTATAAGGCCAACTGCACTGTCACAAAACCCATAGTACCGCTTTAATTTTAAACAAAGCAACGAATGATTAACGCTATCAAAAGCCTTGGAGAAATCCAGGAGACATAGAAAAGTAAGATGACTTTGGTCATACATTTCCCGAACATCATCCATAACCTTAAGCATAGCAGTCGCACAACTGTGCCCCGATCTAAAACCAGACTGCAAAGGAGAGAAAAGATTGTTTTGATGAAAGTAACCTGAAATTTGCTCAGCCATGAGTGATTCACAAACCTTTGATAGAGAAGGTAAAATACTAATAGGTCTAAAATCACCTGGCTCCAATGCAGAGGATTTCTTAGCTACTGGAATAACGATACCAACTTTCCAAGCACTAGGAAAGCACGAAGTCGTAAAGAAATGATTAATAATGTGGGTCAAGGGACTAAGAATAAATGGTAATATAATCTTAAGAAACTTAACCGACAAGCTATCCTCACCAATTGCATTTGACTTAACCCTCATCAGACATCGCCCCACATCAGCCTCACGGACACAGCAGAACTGAAAAGTAGACGTGGCAGAACAAAATATTCCAAGAGCAGGCTGAGAAACCGAGCCACATGATCCCGGAGAAGCAAAGGCATCACACATAATGCTGGGATCCAACTTGCAGATAGTATTATCACTACTACGCACTCCAAGGTTCCTCAAATTCCTCCAAAGTAGCTTGGTAGGAAGGCAACTTCTCAACTTGGAATTGTAAAAATTTCTTTTGGATTGACGAACAATAAATACAGTTTTATTTCGAGCAATCCTAAATCGATTCCAATTATCCACAGTAGGCTTATTTTTCCATTTAGCATGCAATTTATTTCGATTCCTAATGGCCAATTTAACTTGCTTAGAGTACCATGGACAAGAAACATTCTGAATTGCCACTGAACGAATGGGGACATATTGATAAAAAATCCTGTCAATGCAACCTACAAACAAGTCCAACTTATCATCCACAGAGGTTTGACACCAGCATTCATCCCAATGCAACCGACTCATCTCACAGAATAGTGATTCGTAATCAATAGCATTAAAGTCACGATATGAAAAAAATCCGGCAGAACATCACGGCAGAGTGTTATGTTTAAAGTACAAAAAATTAAATCATGATCGGAAATAAAAGAGATTTGATCAAAAAAACTAATCAATGAGACATCAGATACCAGAAAGAAATCAAGCAAACTAGGGTTGACATTATTTCCATAACGAGTAGGTACACCCGAGTTTACTACAGATAATCCAGCAGTTGCTACAAGCTCATATAATTTATTCCTAGCACTACTATCACACAGCAGAATCACATTGAAATCGCCATAAATCACAAAGCGATCATAATCAGCCAAATTATTGGACAGCTCAGAAAAATAAGGTTCAAGTTGAAATGCTCTATTAGGGTTATATACACAAGATAGAAACATTTTTGTACCTCCACTACAAATTTTAACATTCACAAATTTAATGTCACACCCATTAGACAAGCTTAACAACTCAATATTTAGGTAAGTTTTGCAATATATTGCTACACCACCCCCTCTCTTATTCAGCCTATCACTCCTTACTAACATGTAGTCTTTAATGCCATAATGGGCATCCAAAACATCATCCTGAAACCATGTTTCCGAGACACATATAACATCCACTAAAGAGCCCTGAAAAATATATCTCAAGTAATCTAATTTCTCTGAATTCAGACTCCTAGCGTTAAGATGCACAATATTGAGACCCCTACGCTGCCTGCACAATATATCAATGAGAACTTTATGTTTTTCATTAACACCATCCGCACTGTCACCGATACCACCCACAACAAGTGGAAGCCAGGCTTAGGACTGCAAGTTCAAACATTAAATAGTAAACCATAGCCATAAGGTTTATAAAAAAAATTATAAAAATTATCCAATAACCATATACCTTTACAAAATACATAATACACATAATGCTAAGAAAGAATGAGAGAGAGCATACAAAAAGAATAAAAGAAAAAACAAAAAACAAAACAAACAAAATGTATAGAAAGAAGTGGAAGAATGGATATACCTATCTGAAATGTAAAGAGTTAAAAATATATAAAAGAATAAAGTAATAACAAGAAGAAAACTTATAGCTAAGTTTGAAATAAACATAAGGAATGACGGAAAAGGCAACATTATTGTAATTTCGTAGCTGCTGGTGCGCCAACGAGCGAATTCACGGCCTCTTTGCTCGTAACCAGTTTCGCTTCAGAATCTCGGTTCACTCGAACATATACCATGCCTCGCATGGAGAATGCAGAAGCCAACAGCCGCTGCCGCCTAAGCCTCGATGCATACTGCATAATTACCCGATTGCTCTTAGTTAGGCTCTCATGTACAAATACGGGAGTTTGTCCGCCGACACCGATATCAGAGAGTAAGATGGATCTCTTCTTCTCCTTGCAGAACCCAGCAATAGCACGAAAGAGATTATTCCTTTGTTGTGCCGTTTGCAGTCTCGCAGATTGGCTACGGTTCGAGCACAGACGGAATATTTCCCGAACCCGCGGCGAGTCACATTTGACCGATTGAGAGATTTTATTAAATGTATCACCCAATCTCTCACTCTCGGTCTCAGGTATTCCATTAATTAAAATATCCGTTGAGACAGCATCACCTTCAAATTTTTCCACTTGGGATTGCAGAGAGTGCACATTTGACTTCAGTGTTTCAACCTCCGTGATGGATCGCTCAATTGCCGACACTCTAGACTCAATTTGCCTAAAATCTCTCTTGATATTAGACAACTCACCGGCCAACTCACTCATTTTCTGCATAACACGATCCTCAAGCAGCTTCACAGACCCGTTAAGCTTTGTGACAATGCTCTCTTCGAGCTTAACCAACCGCTCATCCCATGCAGCCAGCAAACCAGAGTCAGAGAGCCTATCTGCAGTTGCTTTGTTCGCATTTGGTGTTGAGTGCAAACTTGGCGCCAAATTTTGTTTCTCTCTTCTTTGCGCTGCCTATCTTGTTGCCAATGACATTTATGCAAAAACAGGTTTCTTTATTTAATGTCGACTATACAGAAAGAAAAAAACTCAACACAAACACCGACACTCAGTCACAACTTCAATATTTAGTAGGCGAATTAACAGATCAATATATCTGGCAAATATTATAAAAACCGCTCTCAACTCGTTAGCACCAAAAACACGTCTACTAACTAAGACTCATTAATTAATTAATAAATCATTAATTAATAAATCCTTTTATCAATTTTAGTACTTATCCTCAAGAAGGGACTGCCTTAATTATCCCTATACAAAAATCCAACAAACCTTCTACCCACATATTTGCAAATGCCCAGCTCTGGCGGTCGCAAGAAATTGACCCCTGGAAAACTATTTTCTAGCAGGACTATCTGACCTCTCGGCTGTAAAACCGAAGGATCTTCTAAAATACCGAAATTCCACAATGTGGATCTAGATAACAACCCATCTTTTTTCCAGTGTTTAGGAGGGGTAGAGATTATTATTACAGCTGAAGCAGCTGCATTGCTTGAATCAAAACTATTTGCTTCCCAGAAAGGACATAAATTCATCCTTTGTAGCGATAGTAAATCTACTTTAGATGCTCTACACAACTACACAAATGAAGTCCCATGAATCACAAGCATCCGAAATATCATACTATTAAATAGGATCACTATAAAAATTATGTGGGTTTCTTGGCCACGCTGAAATACATGGCAACGAGTGCGCTGATAATAGAGCCAAAGAAGCCACCCAAGAACCTTTACATTTTTGCGACCAATTTATCAACATTCACAAATTAGTACAAGGATCTTTATGTGAAAGCTACACAAGTGATTGGTATAATTACCAGCACCACTACAAGATATAAAATCTTACTGAGATGAAAGGTTTGTACCCCGCAAGCATTTCTTGCCAAAACATAAAAATGTTTACAGGCCTCAGAATCGGACACTCCATAGCCACCCACGCCCACCTAATGAATAGCTTAGACAAACCACACTGGCCTTGATACCTGTCAGGAATTGGAAGATTCTAGTGCTGCCATATTTCCAAACCACAACTATCCCAACTACTCAAAAATATAGATGATAAAAGCATCAACACTATTTGTAAATTAATTGAAGAAGCGAAATTAATAATCTAAATTATTTCCATTAACTTTCGTATAACTAAATATTAAATACCATATCCACACACATTTTTTAAATTTTACATATTATACATTAGTTATATATATGATTCAACATCCCCACAACCCAAAGAATTCCTCTACACACTATTAGATTAAAGTAACTCCAGCCGAAGGCCCCGGTAGCCAGTGCTTTTTTTTATAAGTGTTATAATTATTGATAATTGTTATTCTTTTAAATAAATAAATAATTAGAAATAAAGAAGTTAACGAATTTCAACTAATTAAATGTATTTTATTAAACAAACAAAGAAATATATTAAAACCATTGTCAGAAAGTGTTTGAAAACACAAATTTTAACAATGCCCCAGATTCCGAAAGCCAACCATGTTGCACATATGCGCAAATCAGAACACGCCACAAGAGCAAACTTTAAACCAGAAAAGTGAAAATCAATTCGCCCCACATCGATCAAATGACATGACTGAATTAAAGAGTATGCTGAAAAGCCTTATGGAAAAATGGGAACAATGCTCAATTTATTAACAATAGTGATCTCTAAACTGACTTAATGGAACAAAAACTTAAAATTGCAGTTTGGAATGCGAACGGGCTTTCTCGTCATTGTAATGAAGTCCAAACATTAATGGAACAGAACAACATTGACATAATGCTAATATCTGAGACACACTTCACAAGCAAAAGCTTCTTAAAAATAAATCAGTACAACATATATCACACAAATCATCCAGCAGACACAGCACGCGGTCATTAAAAACAAAATAAAACACACAGTACAAGACAATTATGAAAAATCCCACATCCAAGAAACAAGCACAACAATACAGGACCAATATGGGCCGCTAGCCATACATCAATGTATTGCCCTCCCAGGTATTCCATTAAAAAAGAGAAATATTACTATTTTTTTCAAACACTAGGTGTAGCTGGTGGTGATTACAACGCTAAACACCAATTTTGGGGTTCTGGGACAATCAGTCCCAAAGGAAGAGAGATACTAAAAATATTGCAAGAACACAACCTTACACACGTATCAACAGGTCAACTCACATACTGGCCATCTGATAGAAACAAAATTCCAGATGTCATTGACTTCTGCGTTCTCATCCCGTTTTTAGGGAGATGGTTGATAAAAAACGCAAACTAAGAAAGGTGTGGCAAAGTACCAGGCTTCCGAAAGACAAAAATAATTTTAATAGAGCTACAAAAAGCCTTAAACGTTACTTGGCGCAGAAGCAGAATGCAGAAATAGAGCACTACTTGTCCACTTTGTCAGCAAAAGAGACCACAGATTACTCACTTTGTAAGGCGACAAAAAAACTGAAGCAACCGACCACCCGTGTTCCTCCTATCAACAGCGCAAATGGCTCCTGGGCAAAAATTGAAGAAGAAAGCAATTACATTTTCCAAACACCTTACCTGGGGTATCTTTAAGCTGTTTCCACCAATTTCACAGCAAGAGGAAAATGAGGTATTTAATCGTCTTAATAGTCCAGGACCGGTTCAAAGGAGTTACCTGTCACGCCCTTTACAAAAAAGGAAATTCATAACGCTGTGCATAGGACACTGAACGTAAAAAAGGCACCGGGCTACGACCTGATAACAGGTAATATATTATAGGAACTACCAAATAAAGGAATAAAATACCTTACCTATCTCTTCAATGCAATAATTAGATGTGGATATTTTCCGCGTCAATGGAAAGTGGCCGAAATTATTGTCATCCCTAAACCCGGGAAGCCCTTGAAGGAAGTCACTTCTTATAGACCAATTAGCCTTTTGCCAATAGTTTCTAAAATTTTTGAAAAGCTCTTGTTAAACAAACTTAAACCATTTCTGCTCAAAAAGGAGATAATATCCAATCATTAATTTGGATTTAGGGAACACCACGCTACAACAGAACAAGTGCACCGAGCGTACAGCATAATAAGAAACGCTCGAGCAAAACCGTTATTGTACAACTGCTTTCCTAGATATAACACAGGCGTTCTCTTTAAACTGAAAAAGTTACTACCTCAGACATTTTAAGATCATATCTTGAAGAGCGGCATTTCAAAGTAAAGGCCAATGAAGAAGTCACTGAATTGTTCTCTATAAAGGCGGGTATCCCACAAGGCAGTGTTCTAGATCCTGTGCTCTACACTATCTACACGACTGACCTTCCACTGACGGAGAATACAAATATCGCAACCTATGCGGATGATACTGTTATAATGGCTACAAGCAGGAACACAATAATCGCTACAAATTATCTCCAAGAAAGCTTGAATAAGCTCCAAATCTGGCTAAATATGTGGAGAATTAAAGTGAATGCAACTAAGTCTGTACAAGTAACCTTCAGCTTAAAACAGAAAACTTGTACATTAGTGATACTAAATGATTGTCAACTGCCCCAATCCGAAGACGTCAAATATTTAGGGCTACATCTTTATTGACGTCTGACATGGCAGAAGCATATTTTTACGAAGAGAAAACAACTTGGAATCAAGCTTACTTTTTTATATTGGCTCTTGGGGTATAAATCCCAGTTTTCGCTTGAGAATAAACTACTCGTTTATAAAACAATCCTAAAACCCACATGGTATACAGCTATTGGGATTCAGCGGCAAAAACTAATATCAAAATTATTGAGAGATTCCAAGCAAAGTATTACGCATGATAGTAAAGGCTCCATGGTTCGTCAGGAATAAAATAATACAACACGACCTAAACATCCCTACTGTCGATGAGGAAATATCAAGGTACAGCATTAAATACCTGGAACGACATCCTAATATACTAGCTTCAAATCTTCTGGAGAGGACAGGCCCAACACGGCGTCTGTAGCGAGCAACACCACTCAATTTATGATAATAATTTTCTAATGCAATAGTTCTGAACTAACCTAATGGGAGTTTAGCACTGGCTCCTCTTCCTCATGTTGTTTTAAAAACCTATTTAAAAAATAACTTTGTGTATTTATTTATGTAGTTGCTTAATTTTGTTATTTAATTTGATTATTGCCACCCAAGGGGTAGAATGCAAATAAAAGTGGAGTTTACAAAAAATCATTGTCCATTATTTTATATATATGTGCACCTAAATAAAAACAACAATAACAGTACACAAACAGTTTCCATTTCATTTTACACCTTACCATATCCTTAATAATTATCTATGCTTTTCTTTAAGATTCGGATTAACGGTTCAGGCGGCATTTTGTATTCTTTTATTTTGATTTTCGACGGCTTCCTGGTTTTGCGTGATATATCCAGTGGTAACATTTCACAAATCATTTCTTTCAATTTAAGCAATTTTTACGCTTATTATATAATGTATATGGCTTTAATATGTCATTATATCTTACCATTATAATAATACAAGAATGGTTTGATGACAAATCGAAAGATTAAGCGACTTCAACACAGTTGCTACGATCAGATTTCATAATAAACAAGTTATTATTATCAGGGATCTGTTTTCTATCGTTTGAACAGAATGTTGGTTCTCCAGTTCAAACACGCATACGATTATTAGCTTTTATTGTTTTGAATAATTCTTTTCCTTTTGTATTTATAGTCTTTCAGCCTCAGTAGTGAAGCTTAGAAGCTATATTCACTACAGGCCAAGAACCCAACCCTATGGTTCTTTAGAACTACTTGAATCGACTTTTGGAGTATCTCGGGGGCAATATACCGATGGTCACCTTGTTGCTCTTGGGCAGTAATGCTAGCCGCTTGTATATACTCGTATGTGGGTTATCATAATTTTCTTGTACTGTATGCTCAATACTGTGTTTCATAATAATAGTGGTGCCACCAAGGACAGTGCCGGCTGGTTCTCTGACAAGTGCACTGTGTATTTTTCTTTTTTTTTGTGGTTAAAATTTAATTTTTGTGTTCATTGAAACATATCGATTTTATTTCCATCCATATTATTTTTATTATTTATCTAGTGTAGAGTTGCCAAAGTTAATTTTAAACAAAAATAAATAATAAAGAAAAAAAATGGGTGTAGACCGTACCCCACCTAGAGGGGAAGGTCAACAACAAGAAGAGCAACAACAACAACAACAGCAGCAGCAGCAGCAACACCGAGAAAAACAACATCAGGAACAACAACAGCAGCATCAACAACTGCAAACACAAAAGAAACATTTCTTCAGAATCCGCTCCAAAATTCCAGGAGTCCTCAATGCCCCTTGCCCCAATCAAGCTCGTATTTTCAAAATAAAAACAGTTCTCAACAAACTGTCCAACAAGAAATTGAACACCTTCAACGCTAGCTTCAGATGCTATACAAACAACAGCAACCAGTTGCCTCTCCCCAAGTCACAGTAAGTGTACCCTCCCACGACGAGGACTGGAAAACGGTTCTAAACAAGAAAAGGCAGAGAGAGAGAGTCCAGGTAAGACAAAGACCACTCAAAAACAAGCGAAACTTTAAAAATAATGGCTAGGAGATCCGAAAGGAACCGAAAATCGATTTTCGTCCCTAGAAGAAATTGAAGAATGTGACCAAAAAAACACAAAACATAAAAAAGTCCTAAGCCCCCCACAGAGTTACCAATATAGCTCCTCTAATGAAACTATTGTCTGAAGCTGCTCCAAATTCATACGAATTAAAGCTCATAAACAATGAGCAAGTTAAAATCCAGGCATTTTCTCCAGAAGCCTACAAGACAAATAGTTAAAAAACACCGAATTTTTCACCTATAAGCAAAAAGAAGAAAGAGGCTTCAAAGTAGTACTCAAAAATATGCACCCATCTGCAGGCACAGATGAAATAACCCAAGCCCTGCAAAACCTCGGTCACTCTGTCGCGAATATTTGGAACATAAAGCGAAGAAACACAAAAAAACCCCTGCCAATGTTTATCATTGAACTTCAAACAAACTCAAACAATAAAGAAATTTATGAAGTCAAATACCTGCTTCATACAAAAATTGTTTTTGAGCCCCCCCGACCGACTCGCGATATTCCCCAATGTGCTAACTGTCAGCAGTATGGGCATACAAAAACGTACTGTCGCAGGAAACCAATGTGCATTAAATGCGCCGGAAGCCACACGTCTTCAGATTGTGTACGTAAAAACAGATCAGATGAAGTCAAATGCGCCTTGTGTGAAGGTAATCACCCAGCAAATTACAAAGGTTGTGTAGTCTATAAAAATCTTCAGAAAATGAAATACCCACAATTAAGGAAAAACGACAATTTACCCATGAATCCTACTCAACAACAGGAAGTTCTGGTAAATCCGAGTACATCAAAACAAACTCAAAATGTACTTTCATACGCTCAGGCACTGAAACACTCAACACAAGCAACTAATGAAAACACAACGGCCCTACCAATTAATACTGTTCCTGCAGAAACCCAAGCTCCGAACGAAATGCGAGAAATGATAATGCTACTCCGGCAAGTCATGCAACAAATCACAACAATGATGAACTTATTAGTGACCCTCACGACTAAGAATTGCTCATCCTCAATCCCATTAAAATCATTCTATGGAACGCTAATGGGCTGTCAAAACATTTATTAGAAATTAAAAAATTCCTTAAAACATACGAAATAGATATACTCCTAATATCTGAAACCCATTTCACCAACAAAAGCCATTTTCAGATTCCGAACTTTAAGTTTTATCACACCCTGCACCCAGATAATAAGGCTCATGCAGGTTCAGCAATATTAATACGCAATAATATAAAACACTGTGAGAGCACATCTAATCGCACAGAAGCTATACAAGCCACGAATATAATTGTTGATGACTGGAAGGGCCAATTACAATTTCCGCTGTCTACAGCCCACCTAAACACACAATAAAAATGGAGGAGTATGAGAAATTCTTTAAGATCCTTGGCAACAGATTCCTAGCTGGAGGAGACTATAACGCAAAGCACACATACTGGGGTTCCCGTCTCACTACACCACAAGGTCGACAGCTTTATGCGGCCATTGGAAAATTAAATTTACTCTATGTCTCTTCAGGTACACCAACATACTGGCCAACAGATATAAGAAAAATTCCCGACTTGATTGACTTCTGTGTGACAAAAGGTATCATGCTTAGTGATCTTAAATCTAGCCCATGTTTTGAGCTGTCTTCTGACCACTCTCCAGTTCTCGTCGAGCTTAACAACAATCTTGCCCTTCTTCCCAGTCCATGTAGCTTACATAATCACAAAACTGATTGGAATCGCTTCCGATATATGGTATCTTCCACAATTGATTTAAAACTATCACTGAAATCTGAAGAAGACATCATTGCGGCTGTTGAACACTGCAACAACTGCCTGCAACAAGCTGCGTGGGACTCCACCCCCCCCACTGAATGAACGAAAATCAACAAACATCTCCAAACCTATAAAAGAAAAACTGAGAGAAAAGCGATATGCAAGAAAAAAGTGGCAACAAACTAGACATCCTGAGGACAAGAAAAAATTAAATGCGCCTACAAAAGAACTTAAAGAGATCCTTAATAACGAACGAAACACCCAACTCCATCATTACCTCAGTAATCTCGATGCAATAGCTGCTGCAGAATACTCTCTCTGGAAATCAACTAGGAATCTAAAGAGACCCACAATGTTCCAATCCGCTTTACGAATGGAAAATAACGAACCTTGAAAGAGCAGTCACATTTGCCCGACACTTAAAAAAAGTATTTACCCCACATGAAATTGAGCCCCCAGCAGGTGTAACAGAAGAAGTGAAAAGTGTTCTGAGTAATACCCATCAGATGGACCTACCCATACGTAAATTTTCCAAATCTGAAGTGAAAGCAGCTATTGATAAGCTAAATATTAAAAAGGCCCCTGGGTACGACCTTATCACTGGAAAAATAGTAAAACAACTTCCAGAAGAAGGAGTGACATATCTTACCTACTTATTTAACATCTGGCTATATACCTCCACAATGGAAAGTGTCACAATTAAAAATGATTCTTCAAAATCGGAAAAAGCGCTGATAAAGTTGAATCGTATCGCCCAATTAGCTTGTTACCGATTGCTTCTAAACTCATGTAAAACCCTTTTCCTGAAAAGACTACTTACTCCCTATTATAGAAGAGCGAAAGCTAATTCCAAATCATCAATTTGGATTCAGGAAAAAACACAGCAGGTTCATAGGATTGTTGAGTATATACACACTGCATTCGAACAGAAAAAATATTGTACAGCAGCGTTTCTTGACATCTCGCAAGCCTTTGATCGCGGTTGGCACGATGGCTTGGTGTACAAAATAAAAACCACAGTCCCCATTAACTACTATGTGTGAATCAAGTCCTATCTTACACATATATATTTTTTCGTAAAGCAAGGTGAGGAACAGTCTGAGCTCCATGACAGCTCAGCAGGCGTACCCCAACGAAGTGTCATGGGCCCAATACTTTATCTACACATATGATCCGCTTCCAAAAGGCTGTTGATTGTGAATTTCTTGTATAATTCGGGATCTCGCTGAAATCGTCTTTCCAATTGACGAAAATGATGCAATCGTGATGATCCGAGGCGCTCGATGTCTTCATGTTCCGGAATGTTTTGTTGGGGACCGTGTTTGCAGATGTCCGTGTGGAGCGTCCTTTTGCTGGCTGTATTGGGCGAGCGCGTAGCTGCAAACCAAACAATCACATTTAGTATCAAAAACACCACATTACTGTTTTAAGTTAAAACCACCAAGAAGTTTATTCTTAAAATCATAATTCTTATATACTATTTACAAAGAACACTTACAGTGTAAGTATTGACCTTTCTGGTGTTCCAGTTACGCAACTGTTTAAGCCAACTTACCTACTGAATGTAAAACTGTCGACGGTGCATTCTAAACTCCAATGCCCTTCGTCAACTTAACTGCGGAATTGTGACACCTTAAAAGTTTCCATAATAATTAATACATAAATACTACATTTCCAATATTTGCACGCTAAAAATATTTGCTTTCTTAATGAATTTAATTGTATAAAGTTAACTACGCCAAATGTGTAGTGTCTATTAGGAGTTGGTGCTGTGAGTCAACTACACACAGGTTGCTTGATTCTAACTCAGAACATCCCTCCCCTCTTTCTAGAAGAAGTTAGTGCAACTAACTTCTAATGAACATCTACAATATTTTTCTTGCACTGTAAACAATTCTGTGCATTTCTCTAACTTTATAGTACATGTTTATAATTTGTTTTTTTTTTTTTTTCTTTAAAATCGCCTTATTTGGGTTCTGTAATTGTTTTTTTATATTTTTTCTTCTATTTTCTTTTCTATATATATATTTTTTTACTTTTGTTTTCTTTTGTAGTTTTTCCTTTATTTATATATGTTCTTTTATTTCTATTTGTTTATTTTTTTATTTCCTTTTTTATATTTTGGTCCTTCATTGACTCTTTTCTCACTGGCGTATATACAAACATCTATATAAATTATACTACCGATAACACAATTCTATTCTATATCTAAAATCTTACATTATACTGCGACCCCTGCTACCTGCTGGTTCGGTTGACGGCCGTCGTTGTCGGAGTGAAGCCCCTCGATGAACTTCACATACCCCTCCTTTCTTTCTGGACCGGTACGTATGATATTCTAGGCTGGCGATTTGGTTTACCATTAAAACTTCGCTTGTAGTGGCCTTCTTCTTTTGATTTATATACCGTGCCCTCACGGATATAGGTGGTACTGCCTCTGCTTATAGTATTCAGCTTGTAAAATGCATTTGAAATACACGAGAGATTACAATACTCCTCCGTTATTTACTTTGCAGCAATGCGTTTTATGGTCGAAGTGTTTCTCTTGAGCATGATCATAATGGAATTTGACTTCGTTGGCCTCGATGTGTAGACTATCGGTATTTCTCTGAGATACACGTTTAATGACGCAATTTGCGTACTCCGATCAGATATCAGACTCTGTGTCTTTTTCTAGTAAATCAATTTCATATGCGAATAATATTTCTAATGTTCATCCTCTAGATTGGACATACGAGGTTTGTTCAAAAAGTATCGCGAATTTTGAATTTTCGCGGGCTACGGATGTTCGATTTTCGATATTTTTATGGCGTTATGTTGGATTAAGTTAGGAGAGTCTATACTGTTCGGACGTGTTTTTGTGCGCTCAGTGTTTAATTGGATTTACATATTTCTCAAATATTATTTTGTTGTATTAATATTATCAATTAAATCAAAATAATGTCGAGAAATTTATAACAGCTCGTTTAATAAATTAAATACATATATGAAATATAATTCAAAAAGTAAACACAAAAAAAAAAAAATAAACATATACATATACAACAAACTCAGGTGCTCCTCTGGAGAATAACAGATTTGCACTTCTTAGTGTAGAGAATTCTACTACTACATCGAAAGGTGAACCTGTAGTCAGTAATGCCAGACCGCCACCAATTTACCTGCGCGAGCGTAGTTCTAATCAATTAGTATTGAACATCGCAAATATTATAGGCACAAATAATTTTCACATTGTGCCTCTTAGAAAAGGTAGTATTGAGGAGACAAAGATACAGGCATATAGTGAAAAGCACTATCGTGATATTATAAATTTTTTAACGGGGAACAAGAAAAGTTATTATTCCTATCAGCTAAAGAGCTCAAAAGGCCTTGTTATTGTTTTAAAAGGAATCGAAGCCACAGTAGATTCTGGCGATATTAAAGAGGCTCTTGAAGAGCAAGGGTTCCCCGTTAAGGTTGTGATAAATATTGTGAATAGAAATAAGGTTCCACAACCTATATTTAAAGTTGAACTGCTCCCCAACTCAACCCAGCTTAAAAAGAACGAGACGCACCCAATATATAACCTAAGATATCTTTTACACCGCAGAATTACGGTTGAAGAACCGCACAAACGTAACGGCCCAATACAATGTATGAATTGTCAAGAATTCGGCCACTCTAAATCGTACTGCACTCTGCGCAGTGTTTGTGTAGTTTGCGGTGATCTCCACCCTACAAGTACTTGCACCTTAGCTAAAACTGACACATCCGCAAAGAAATGTAGTAACTGTGGTGGTAGCCACACGGCAAATTACAGAGGTTGCCCTGTATATAAAGATCTAAAATCAAAACTGTCGCGGAGTATACAATTAAAACGTAACTTATCCCCAAATCCTATTTATATCCAGCCTGCCACCTCAAATCCTCAGATAGGTGACCCTATTATGCAAAAACCTAATTCTGGTCAAGCAACCTACGCAAGTGTTCTGCAGGGTAACGTACGGCAAGTTAACAATAACAATGCATCTAATAGTGGAGTAGAAGCCATGATCCTAAATCTTACTTAGTGTATGACTCAATTCATGTCTACAGTGCAAAATATGCTACAAGATTTAATTAAAGCTCAAAATCAGATGATTCAAACTCTTGTAAATAAAAAATGAGTTTGTTAAAAATATGTTTATGCAACGCAAACGGTGTTAACCAGCATAAACTAGCCCTTAATAAGTTTCTACATGACCACGAAATTGATGTTATGCTTTTGTCAGAAACACATCTCACAAACAAATACAACTTTCATCTCCCAGGCTTCAAATTTTATAACACAAATCATCCTGATGGTAAGGCACATGGCGGTACGGCTATTCTAATCAGAAATCGGCTTAAGCATCATCTTATGCAATCGCATTCGATGCAATGGATGCAAGCTACATCAGTATCTATTAAAAATCGTGGCAAAGACCTGACGCTTTCAGCTATATACTGCCCACCCCGTTTTACTGTAACAGAAACTCAATTTAAAGAACTTTTTGATTCCCTTGGTGATAGATTTCTAGCTGGCGGTGATTATAATGCGAAACATAAACACTGGGGCTCTCGCCTAATTAATCCAAAAGGCCGACAATTGTACAATGCAATAACTAACAGACATAGTAAATACGATTTTGTCTCACCAGGACAGCCCACTTATTGGCCAACAGACCCAAAGAAAATTCCTGATCTTATTGATTTTGCTATTTCTAAAAATATAGATAGGTCTTTAGTATCAGCGGAAACCTGTGTCGATCTGTCCTCTGATCACTCGCCTGTAATAATCAACCTTTATGAACAACCAGAATATACAAGCCCACAGTTTCGCCTAGGGACCAACCAAACCGATTGGTTAAAATACAAAAAGTATATTAGTAGTCATATCTCTACAAGAGTTGAGGTGAAACATGCAGATGATATAGATAATAATATTGATATTTTCAACTCCATGCTAGCGACTGCAGCCGTAGTGGCAACGCCAAAAAATACTTCTAGAAAGTGCAAGTATACCTGTACAAATAGCCAAATTGAAAAACTTGTAGCACAGAAACGACGGCTGCGCCGAGAATGGCAGAAACATCGCTCACCCATCTCTAAATACAATCTTAAAGCAGCCGAAAGGGCGCTTAATGATGCTCTTACAAAGGAGGAAGATAAAAACCTAAAAGAGTACCTGAAGAAGGTAACCCCAAATTCTACCGAAAGGTATTCCCTTTGGAAGGCATCTAAAAACTTTAAGCCTCCAATGGAAGGTGTAAAACCTATAAGAAACCCGAACGGCGCGTGGGCTCAAAGCGATCAAGAAAAAGCACTCTGCTTTGCACAACATCTATGCAACGTGTTCCAGCCGAATATGGCTACAAACTCCTTTGCACTGCCTGCCTTACCTTGCAGAACTGAGATTGCTCAGCCTATTAAAATTTCCCTTCCAGAAATAACCAAACAAATTAAACAACTGAATCCAAAAAAATCACCTGGATTCGATAATATTACCCCGAAAATGCTAAAACAGTTACCAGATTCTGCATCAGCATTTCTCTGTAAGCTTTTTAACGCAATCTTGGGCATCGGTTACTATCCGAATGCATGGAAGAAGTCTCAGATATGTATGATAGCTAAACCTGGAAAAGACGCAACGCTACCGTCATCATATAGACCTATCAGCCTGTTGCCTTGCCTTTCCAAATTGTTTGAGAAACTACTATTAAATAAACTATCTGCTTTTCTTCATGAACATAGCGTAATACCGCAACACCAATTCGGTTTTCGCGAAAAGCACAGCACTATTGAGCAAGTCAATCGAATTTCAAATGAAATAAGAAAAGCATTTGAACTCGGGGAGTTTTGCTCTGCAATATTCCTTGACGTGGCTCAAGCATTTGATAAGGTATGGCATCAAGGACTGATGTTCAAAATCAAAAAGTTTCTTCCAAAAAGCTATCATAAAATTCTTGAGTCTTATTTATCCAATAGACGTTTCAGGGTAAAAGTAAACGAATTAATTTCCGAAGATTTTCCAATTTTAGCCGGTGTGCCCCAAGGTAGCGTTCTGGGCCCTACATTATATGTAATATTCACATCTGATACTCCTATAAGTGAAAGCACGCTAATTTCAACATTTGCGGATGATACCGCCATACTCAGTTGCAATAAATGTCCGATAAAAGCGTCGAGAGCTCTACAAGAGCACTTAGTTAGGGTAGAAGAATGGTTAGGAATGTGGCGTATAAAAGTCAATGAGCAAAAAAGCAAAAACGTAACATTCTCTTTGAGGCCTGGTACGTGTCCAGCCATTCGGCTGAATAATATTGAGATCCCACAAGCTAATGAAGTCACCTATCTCGGCATTCATTTAGACAGGCGCTTAACTTGGCGTACGCACATTTCAACTAAAATTTTAAATATGAAGTTGAAAGTCGCCAAGCTGCATTGGCTAATAAACCACAAATCTACCTTAAGCCTAGAATACAAAAGCCTCCTATACAATGCAGTTATTAAGCCGATATGGTTGTACGGGATGCAACTGTGGGGTAATGCATCCGCTTCTAACATTGCCATAATCCAAAGGTTTCAGTCGAAGATACTTAGGTTAATAACAGGTGCTCCATGGTACATGCGTAACGAAAATATTCACAAAGACCTGAAAATACCAACAGTTATCTCAGAAATAAATGCTAGAAAGCAGATATACATAGCAAAACTGAAAAATCACCCGAATCCACTAGCTAAATCCCTCGCAATAAGCCGATCCCGCCTGCAGAGAAGAGACCTTCCGGCCTTTGGAAGAGCGAAGCAGAACCGAAATTTTGATGGCCAAATACAATTTGGGTTAAAATTATTTTTTAGTGACTAGTTTTAAGATTTGATATACTTATTGTTAGGCTTAATATAAGCAAATTCAATAAAAAATAAATTCTTGTAATAAAAAAAAAAAAAATTAATAAATTTTGGTACTCATGTCCCCCACTTATGTTGAGAATCTCGGCCATTTTGCACGTTCAGTCAGTTTTTGACAGCTATGGTGCGTAGACGTGTTTTAGCTGGTCTTCGATTTTTGTCTATCTCCTCAATTGTGGAATAGCGTCGTCCTTTCATGGGCCTTTTCAGTTTCGGGAACAAGAAAAAGGCACAGGGGGCCAGGTCTGGGGATTACGGTGGCTGCGTCATTATTATAGCGTTGTTTTTGGCCAAAAATTCGCGCAAAAGTAATGATGTGTGAGCAGGGGTATTATCATGATGCAAAAGCCAATTTTTGTTCTTCCACAAATCCGGGCGTTTCTGGCGGATTGCTTCTCGCAAATTGCGCATTACTTGAAGATAATATTCCCTGAAACTGTCAGCAAAACCTTCACATTCGACCGAACTTGGCGTGCTCTTTTCAGTCTTGGCTCATGCGGCAGCTTCCATTGGGATGATTGAGCTTTGGTTTCTACGTCATAACCTTAGACCCAACAGTTAACATTCGGAATACTTCCGCGCACTTTATGTTATTTTTGACACAAAATTTGAGACAAATTCTTTGATCCATTTTTCGGGATAGACAAAAATCGAAGACATGCTAAAACACGTCCACGCACAATAGCGGTCTGCTTATTATATTTGGTGGTGGTTTCAGTCACCCTCCTTAAGCTTTTGCCCATCTTCAATTTATTCAAAATCAATTCTGTTAACATTGTGATACACTGGGTGGACATTGTAACGTAAGACTGTCCAATGCAAAATATGACTCCGCAATTAAACTTGTTTATTTTTTCGTTACTTGTCAATAAACCCATCCACAACGTGTTCAAAGACTGCGGGCATACGCTGTTTCGAGATATATCACATTAGTCGCCATTCATCCCCAATCCATCGAATAATACGTTGGTCCTTTAGTCCGCACCGTCTTCCGATATACGCTGTTCCCGGAACTTCCTGCTTCGATTCAAATCATAAGAGCTGAATACTTGTAATAATTTTCTTAATTTTCTAGTTAACATTTTAGTTTGATATTTTTCTATGTTTAAGTTTAGTCGAACATTTCATAAGTTAATTTCATAAATCAATTTCACTCAATCAATACTCTTGGTATAATTTTCCTATTTAGTATAATTGGTGTTTTCTTTGGATTATTACATTTATTTCATTATAAATTTAGATTTTAAATAATTAATTTCTGTAACTCTAATTATTTTCTAAACTTCTTTTGTTTTTAATTCAAACCTTTACACAGATTATAATTTTTCTATTTATAACTTTTCTTAATTCGAGTATATTATGCATATTTAATATGTATTTAATCTGTACTTATTTTGTGAAATTTTTAAGAACCAAAATTCGTTTAGAACAAAAATATATTTTCTTTAAATTCATTCGTTTCCATCTATATTTATTTGTTCTTCATATATTGGCTTTTACTTACTTTTTTTTTATTTAAATATTTCATAATTCCCGTCATTTCCTTTTTCTTTTTATATCATATCTTCTAAAATTTTTAAATTCTGAGCAAATTCATTTGCCGTCTGACATAAACAAGAATATTTAAGATAGCCCCGTTTATGTGAAAACATTGTCCATTGCATGACTCAATTTTTCATTGCATCTAATTATTCTATATATGTAAATTTACTTTTAGCCTGGTATGTATATATCCATAAAAAAGTGTATTTTCCTACACCCTGTAACTCGCTCGTATATGGCTACATAAATGCATTCAAGGCACTTTCAATTGTTTATAATTGATTGCTATATAATATTTATAATATTAATATTTTTCTCTACTACCCTTCATTCGGCTATAGTGCCTAATGAGCATATTTATATTACGTCAATTTTTACTCGCCCGAGTTTAAACAAATTGATATCGCGAGCTGTGCATACACACGAACGCGATATCAATTTGTTTACGTCGTTCTCCTTGTGTTTACACTTGTGAAACACTGTCAACACATGTATTTAATTGTGTGTAGAGATGAATCATGGAAACCCTTTAACACTGCCTGGATATCTTTTTCATCCTCCAGCCATTCCACACTAGTGGCTACTCTGGTTGACCTCCATACAATTCTTAACCCTATTCACGGTTCCTTCCTGCAATGACTTTAATGGAAGAGTGAGGATTCTAATTTTATTATTATCATAAAATGATAACTGTTTTTCTAGCGAATCCAGTATGGTGCGGTCCCAAAGATTATCGCGGCCAATTATCCCATCGGCCAGGATACCTTCTATATCCTTAACGACAAACAAACACAAATCCCCTACCAAAAAAAACCTCACAGCCGATCATACTGGTTGGTCAAGCCAACTGACCTACTGAATGTAAAAGTGTCGACGGTGCATTCTAAATGCCCTTCGTCAGCTTGGCTGCGGAGCTGTGACACCTTAAAAGTTTCCATAATAATTAATACATAAATTCTAAATTGTTTCAATTGCATATCATAAACAATAATTTGCGAAAACTACATCTTATCCTATTCCAAACCAGAAACCTTATGTGCACACAATGCAGAACTAATTGTGCGTATCCCTGGCTTCAATGTGTCACACTATGACGCACGATTATCGAAAATTCAAAAATAATTGTGCTTATCCGTGGCTTCAATGCTATGACACGCCGAATCACGAAGCTTACACTCTTGCCATTGCGTCTTTTGCCAAATGTTGGCAATCAATCTATAAGCTAACCCTCATACAAATGTTTGAAAGGGTATCGTCATGCACGACCAAAATCGTCACACATACCCATCGGCACCGCTATCCCTGATTCGCCCTGCGTCCAAAAAATACTTCATTAGTATTGCAGTCCAACAGGTATGTGCTCTTCAAGCTGCTCCCGCTCATTGTTCTCCCCTTAAAATAAAAATTCGAAAATTTATTCAAACAACTTTGCGCAATTCTTATCGTCGTGAGGACAAACACCAACTAAACAATAAAAAAAAAATTCCATTGTCCATTGAACGGCACAAATGATTCGAATTACGCCATTAATTTCTAGCTTGAAATATCGTGCACAGAAATCCTGCCAACGCGAGCAAAAAACAAAAGGAACCGCATGACAAATTTAGTCATAGTACTAGGACATTAATTAATTCTATAATAAGAATATACATCGCTTTATATTTTTCTGTCTAATTTTCACTTTATATTTTTTCTTACTTTTTTGATTTTTTCACAGCGCACAGTCTTAGGCCTACTACTGCCACACCTACAATTAACCAAAAATGATTACTGTGTCCCTATAGAAAATTCATGAATGAAATTTCATAGGAATGTTGCGAGTACTACCATTAAAAACCACACAAAAAATGTGAGGGTTACTTTCACAGCCATTCCTACTGCTGACACATTTTTATAACTTACAACCTATACAAAATTATTTCAGGAATTTTTATATTGACGCTAATATTAAAGGATACGTCTCCCACCCTAGCTATTCTCCTAATGATGATATATGAATTCAATTTGGTAGCAGTATACATTATGTACTAGCGTTCATGCTACATATGAGCAGATTATTATTATGACCACGCCAACAATTAACCAATATACATTTCTGGGGCCCTATGCAAGATTCATCAACGAAACTTTAATAGAAGGTTCCGAGTGATGGTATAAAACACAAAACAAAAATGTGGCGATTCATTTTGTAAGCAACTCTGGGGACACTACCAAAAATGCGCCTAATCATGATATCTGAATAAAACATCGCCGTGGTTTAACTCGCATGCACATGTAAGGGTAAAAGGTATTTCGATCTCGGTCAACCTGACTTCATATTTCTTTACTCGTTTTTGATAGAATCAAGTATAAAATTTAGATTTTACAATATTAGCGTTAAAGCTTTGATTGCTGCTTGACTGTCTACACAGATGATTATTGTCGAGTAAACTGCCTAGCGATTGTCATTTGTGCAGTTTTGTCAATGGCATAGATCTCAGCCTGAAAGACGCTACACAAATTTGGTAGTCTAAAGAATCGTTCAATTTCTAGTTTATCCGAATTGACTCCCGTACCTGTACCCATGTCCATCTTTGACCTGTCACTGAAAATAGTTAGGTCATTTACCTCAAATGTTGTCCCTGCTTCCCACTCCCGCCTTGTTGGAAAGTTAATGTTGTGGGTTGTTTTAAAATGTACATTGGGTGTTCTATAGTCCGTGTCTTTATGACAGATTTTTGTCTATTTCTCCAAAATGGATCAGTGTCCTGAGAAATTACGCAGCTTGCCGCATTCCCTAATTTTAAGAATTTCTTTTGCTGCTGTACTCTTAATGTGTAGATCGATTGGCAGAATATGCAGTAGCATCCCCAGGCCTGCCTGTGGTGCAGATCTTACCAAACCAGTAATGTCTAGACATGCATGTCTCATTACCTTACGAAGCTTGTCTATTAGATACTTAGTGTTCGTGGCTTTTCACCACACCAGTGTCCCGTTTGATAGAATAGGTCTTACAACAGCCGTGTATATCCAGTGTACGATATATGGTTTTGCTCCCCATTGTTTGCCAAAGGTTCTCTTGCATGTGTAAGAAGAACATACAGCCTTCGTAGACCTCCTCTCTTCCAAGAAAGCTTGGAGTAAGGATGACACCCAAGTATTTCGCCTCCTTGACAATATTTAGTGTAGTACCACGTATCGATGGCAGATTGAACACTGGTATCTTGTATTTCTTAGTAAACAAAACTAGATCCGCCTTTCCAGGATTAACCCCCAGACCATTTAATTTAACCATTCCTCCAAATTACGAAGTGCAGAGTTTATCAGTTCACTGATTGTGGGAATAAATTTTCCTTTTATCATGATTACAACGTCATCCGCATAAGCAACTACTTTCATCCTAGCTCTTTCTAACCTGGTGAGGATTTCGCTAATAACAAGGTTCCACAGAATCAGTGATAAAATACCACCCTGTGGAGTTCCTCTTGAAACTGCCTTTCTAATAGTTGAAAGAACCAGAGATGAGTTGATGATTCTTTGTTCCCCCATATAGTTCATCCACTGAACTTTCTTGTCATCCGCCCTAATACGCTTCAATGCCAAACTTATTGATTTAAGTTCCACATTGTTGAAGGCACCCTCAATGTCTAGGAAGTAAAGGTCGGCACGAATGGTGTTGATACATTTTTCAACGTTCACTTACTTCAGTGCACCCGTTGCTTCCAAAATTAATGAATCAGTGTGGACAGGAACTTGAAAAAAATGAGCATAAAAGCAAATGGGTATCGAAAGATTCGAAACAAAAGTGCTTGCAAGAATGGGTAATTAATCGGGTGCAACGAGTATGTCATATGAATTGCCTATTCTCACATCTGTATGGCATCAATCTGCCTAGTGTCGCACAGTTGTGTAATACTATTTTAACAAAATTAAATTTAATACTTAATGTAAAAAGATATTATCTGTTTACATACATATATGTACATACATACTCGTACGTAAATAATAGAGAATTCTCATTAATATAATAATAAATAAAATATGTAGATTCTACGATAATATACGAGTAAATACTTGTAATTGATGATGCGTAAATTCTTCCACTCAAAACTAATGTTTAATAACTATTATAATCAGTGATTCCCACCTCACACAATTGCATTTCGTTACAGAAAAGCATATACATATACTCGTATATATAAATTTTCGCACTTCTAAGTTAAATGATTGGAAAGCGCTGCTTTGAATTTTTACGAAACGAGAACTCTCACCAGATACACACGCTGACGCACAGAGCATATAGGAGAAAATAATTATTCTATGCTCTGTGAGTATATATTCGTTATTTATTGTGTGTATATAGTTCTTTTCAAAAAGAGTGAATGCTAAAAACGAATAATACAGCAGATACTTCATATACAAATAACGAAACAGAGAGAGAGTAAGTGCTTGATTGTGTTTTCAATGTGAAGACCAACAAGTCTTTCTAGTGTTTTTAATAGAAAACTGATTGGCCTATAATCCTTTGCTGAGTTTTGATTCGCTTTACCTTGGGGACAAAAACTACCTTTACCTCCCTCCATCCCTTGGGTCTTCGGATTTTGCGAGGCCTTGTGGCTCACTAGTACTCTCCAAACTTTCACAGAAATTATTCCACGAATCCCTCTTAGCCTGTCCGGTTTCCTTCTTAAAAGTATTAAAACTATTAAAACTAAGTATTAAACTTGCTGTTCTATGTCTGAGGAACTGGATGGTTCCTCCGAGGTTGGAGTAACTAGTTCTTGCATCAGACTTTCGAATTTAGTTTAGTTTCGAGTTAGTTGAAGCCGGATTCCTGTAGGAAATGTTATTATCACTTTTGAAGCTAAGGTTGAAGAGTATCCTGTAATGGTCTGAAAAAGAACATTTGGTGAATACCTGCCAATCCCTTGCTTCAATGGAATCTGTATTTGTCACTAAAGTAACATCAGTGACCTTTTCACAAACTCTATTGAAGAAGATAGGATCGCTACCCCTATTACTTACAATAAGGTTAGTTGATAATAAATATTCAAAAAGACACTCACTCAACCCTGCTGTTGATGTCGCTGCTGCCCCAGATAGTGTGGTGCGCGTTGGCATCGCAGCCGATCACCATGTTTAGCTCATTGCTGCTCACCCATTGTGTGAGCTTTTTGAAGGCTTGGTTTGGTGGACTCCTTTCACCGTATGGCAGGTGTGCTGATGAGAGGGTCAGTTTTGGTCCGCTCTGCTCAAACATCGCTATCGTTAGATCCTCCGTGCTGTAGTTGGATAGAAGAAAACTTTCAAATTACGGTAAACCAATCCCTCCTCTCGTGAGCCAGGCTTCCTATATTAACGCCACATCAATATTCTGCTAATCTATAAACAGCAGCAAGACGTCGGTTGCTGCTTTTGGGTGCTGCAAATTAATTTGCACAATCCTCAACATTTCCCTCTGTCCCACTACTGCCATACTTCCCAGGTAGAATCACTCTTACATGACCCACACCTAGCGAATGGTTCCGCCTAGCTGCTTGGACTCTGAATTGATTTTAATCCAGAGATCCTTGCCGTTCCTTTTTGTACCTAGCCCCCCCTCTTACAACTTCCCAATCATCCGATTTTAGTGTTCGGTTCTGGCACTTTATCAGAAAAAGTGTGGTTTCATCTTCCATAACTGGCGGAGGAATCCTCACTCTCCCGATCGTTTGCCTAGAAACCTCGCTGATTGGGACGACCACCAGATTGGCACCAGTCCAAAGATCTTCCTGTCCCCGGATGCAGTTTATCTGGAAGTTTAAGCTTCCTTGATACCCTCCTGCCACTTAGCTCCATTAAACATGCCAATTGAATCACAATTTGCATATTTCATTTCGCCAAGAATTGCGTCCGAAAGTTTTCCGTCCAGATGACCACGGTCAATAACTGCTACTTGTAAGTCAGGGGCCATGGTCAAACTGCTAGAGGCTCTCAACCGTTTGCGTTCGGGCATCTAAATTTCCTCGGTGCGCTGCCTCTTGCTGCTCAGCGCCGCCGCAGTTACATTTCCACTCCCTGCAGTCGAAATTGAGGGTAGTACAAAGAGCGATGGGATGACTTTCTGCTTCACTCTGCTTTTCGAAGCTACCGCAGCGTTTCTAAATAGCTTTACCTCTATAATTTTTGTGGTTGTTGCTGGTTTCCGTACCTTTTCCACACTGTGCTAGTGCTTCTGATCTAGTTCCTCCCTTATTAAGCTCAATGACAGCTACAACAGACGCGCCATTTTCAGGATAGCGCGATCCATACAAACGAGCATTGAAAAGGTGCTTCTTCTTCATAGCTTTGTCTCTGAGATTCAAGTTTCTTAAGGAACTTGAGAGAGCTCTTGTAACCCTTCCTCCGTTTACTCTTCAGAGCTTTTGCTTCGTCGGAAGAGACATGCTTTTCAGCTTCTGATTTTCGAACCCTCGTTTGCGGATACTGAGGGCTTTTCCGAATTAACATAAAAAAGGGGGTAGGGAGGTGTGGTTTTTGCATTTTATACCTAACTGCCTGGTTTTTGTACTGACGTCCCGCAGGGATCACACGCGGACCAGGGAGCCGCTTAATACGAGTCAGACGCTTCGGGATTTTTGACCGGACAAAAAATAGAATTGTACTGACCAGTACCTGTCTTAGTCTGACACCTCCAGGCTGACCACTCCATTGGCTTAGCTCAGCCTTTCATAGATGTACACCAGCCCAACCGGCTTGTATGGGCTTCGTGGAATTGTATTAATTATACCATTCTTTCTTATGTAGCATAGCCTGATTATTTTTTCTCTCTCTCTTTATATCACCTGTATTTACTGTTACTATTATTTACTTATTTTACATTATGTGCTATAATTTTCTTTTGCCTTTTTGACTTGTGTATATTTTGAACAAATTCACTTCGTTATTGTATTTCATTGTGAGTTCAATTTTTGATCGAACATTATATTCTTTATATTTAAATTTATTTTAAATAAAATTCACAACAGTTACCATCATTGGCAATTGCTTCGTTCCAATGAACGTAATCTTTAACGCTATACGGAACATACACACCCATATACATTCATTTTATTAAAGGAATGTGCCACGCCCACTTTTATAAATAAATAAATTTTTGTACGGCAATAACATGTGCATTCATACCAAATTTTCATAATTTTGCTCAAATGCTTTCAGAGATACGGTATATAGAAATTATTGTTTGTATGGGAGGTTTCACGTCCCCTTTTCCAATAACCTGCAAAGTGTTCACAGGAACACTCTCCACACACAGCTAAATGTTCCCCTCAAATTTCTTAAAAATCGGTTCAGCGCTTTTGGAGTCTATAGGGAATATACACACATACATTCATTTTTATATATGTATATAGAAAGACACGTTAGTTTTGAGTGCTCCGCGTATTCTCGGTTAATCTCTGTGTTAGGTCCACCAAACGATGCTAAAAACTAGTGAAGCAGTGAGATTAATGTAATGTTAATTGTTGGCCCATCGCCCTTAGGCACTGCGACTACAGAGATCTATTGTACCAGACCAATTGAATCAGACCAGTCTGCAATGTTTGCATCAGGTCGTCATCTCCGAGAAAATGTTTGCCGAGGTGCCTTACTCTTGTTCGTGCAAGGGTTGGGCAACTGGCGATTAGATGCCCCATAGACTCATCGTCTTCTAGGCAATATGTACATAATTTGGTATCAGCGAGGCCCATTCTGCGCAGGTGCTCATTGCAGGGAAAGGGATCCGTCAACGCACCGCACAGTATCCTCAGTTGATTTCTTGTTAGTGATAGGGCCAATTTAGCCTTCTCTGTGTTGAAACACAGGAACCTCTTAAGACCATGCTTATTGAATCCAAACATTGGACATGGTCCTATATAGGGGTTGTCTGTCCCTGCTTTAGCCCGTATGTTCGCTGCTTCGTTGCCTGCGTGTCCCTTGTGGCCTGGAACCCACACCAGAGAAAGACTGTTGTGTGCCGCTAGTCTATTGTGTGCCGCCAGTCTGTTGTGTGCCGCCAGTCTGTTGTGTGCCGCCAGTCTGTTGAGTGCACAGTGGCACTCCTAAAGTGTTTTGGAAGAGTAAGAATATTTGTTGAGTGCTTTTAATGCAGCCTGACTATATGAGAGTATATTTATTTTAACTCTTATGGGTTGTCTGCTGTTTGGGATGTTCACCGTCTCCAGGATGGAAAAAATTCGGCCTGAAACAAACAGACGTTTTTGATCCATCAGTGTACCACTTTTGTGAGTCATCGTTTACCCGTGACGGACTTATAGCCCATTGCTACCTTGTTGCAAACAGGACTCTGTACCTTCTTGTAAAGTCGTGGGCCATATGATCCAGGGTTTTTGTTCTGTCCAGGATGTCCTCCACCCTGTTAAGTATCTCGAGGTGACCCTTGAGGTTCCCTTTCTTGTACCTATTTCCTACCATAGCCATAACCCTGCGTGGCTGCCTCCTCTTGAATCGCCAAATGCAGCGGTGTTAAGTCAAGTGCCGCTTCCATGTCATTTTCATTGCCCACTAACCCTCAAATCCGGAACAATAAAGCTACTTTTGTCCGTAAAGGAAACTACCGTAGTCTTGTTTGGGTTGATTGACAGCCCTTCCTGCCTACACCAGTTCTCCGTTTTATTTAAGGCCTTTTGCATCAAGTCCCCCATGGTCCGTTCATGGTCGCCCTTCGCTAGACTGAGTGAGATTAATGCTTATAGAGCTTTAGTTTTGTGAGAATCAATTTTTGATCCTCGAAATACGCACAATATATATTAAATATATATATATATATATATATATATATATATATATATATATATATATATATATATATATATATATATATATATATATATATAAAACCTGTAACTATTTAACTATAGGTTAGGTTAGGTTAACGTGGCAGCCGGTCTAAGGACCAGCTCACTCAGACCACCATGAGTCCATTGTGATACAACACACCTCCGATTCACTCGTCGAACCATTTCGAAGCCCTAATAAAGCGCAGGATTTGTTTGACCTTTCTCGCTCGAGACTTGTGTAAGAGAGCTAAAAGCGTATTTGCCTAAAGAGCCCGCGCTGCTTCTAGCCAGAGCGCGGCAACTACAGAAGAGATGTTCCACAATCTCTTCCTCCTCCTCATCCCAACAGCTTCTGCAGTATTGATGAGAGAATACTCCCAGCCTGAGAGCATGCCTGCCGAACAGCAAGTGACCAGTTACACAAGCCACGACCTTAGAGATATCCTCTCTCGACAGGGCAAGCAAGTCTCTAGATTTCCTTCTATTAAGCTCCGTCAACATTAGCCTGGTCGTTCAGCAAGTCCCCTCGTGTGCCCAAGACCCATTGGCTTCACGCACGACTCTATCCTTCAGCATCAGTTTACAGGTGGTAATTGGTATTCCCACATCGCATCTGTCCGTGCATGATGGCAGGTTGGTGCCCCGTCTAACCAACTCATCAGCCCTACAGTTCCCCTCAATATTCGTATGTCCCGGAACCCATATCAGGCGTACCTTGAAAACTGTACTGATATCATTTAGGGCTGCCAGGCAGTCCTGAGCAACCTTTGATTGCAGTGCCACCAAGTTTATTGACATGATGGGCGACTGGCTATTCGAGTAGATATTTATAATATTCTTTTTTACGGCATGTCTATTTAAGTAGACCGCTACCTCCTTTATGGCTAGGACCTCTGCTTGATAAACACTGCAGTGGTCGGGGAGACGGAAAGAAAGCTCCAGTCTCAGTTATTTTAAGAAAACTCCAAAACCGACTATATCGTCAAGTTTGGATACGTCAGTGTAGAAATTCAGTTCCCCCCTTCTCCATGGCATGAGTGTTTGCCACTCTCTTCCAGACGGCAGTGCCTTTCGACGTTGAGAATAGGTATAGAGTGGTCAATGTGTTGGGTAGAACTACTCCAGATATGCGCAATAGTCGAGTGACCAATCTGCCAACCATGCCATAACGCGGCACATTTCAGCCTTAGTGCTGTTGTGGCGGCCCCTTGTTTCCCTACCAGCTCTAATGCAGGCAGGTTGAGTATTACTTCTAATGCTTTAGTTGGAGTGGTCCTTAAAGCACCAGATATGCACAGAGAAGCCGCTCTGTGCTCAAAACAATATTGGCCTTTCTAACTCTTTCTTCAATATTGGGTTTCCAGGTAAGTTTCCTATCTAGTACTAGTCCCAAATATTGACTGTCTCCTTCATCGGAATTTCCACACCTTGTATGTTAGCGGGGATTAATTCCATTTTATCGGGGTTTAACCCTAGTCCCCTTCTTACCGTCCAAACAGTAAGCGTGGCCATGATAGAGCGCAAAATATCCATAAAAGTGTTTGGATATTTCCCTCTAATGACAATTGCCAAATCGTCAGCATAGGCGATGACGTGGCAACCCCCCTATCTAGGGCTAGCATTAAGGAATTTACCGCCAAAATCCAGACCAGGGTGGAGAGAACTTTTCCCTGAGGAGTGCCTCTGCAGACCTGCCTGCTTAAAGTCTAGTTACCTTTCTGCTGACGGGTATAGTCTCTATCAGTTCAACCACATTAGGATCAACGCCCAGAGCTTCTAACTTTCCCGTAATGGAGTTCGCATTTTTTTTCTTTTCCATATATATTATTTATTGAATCTTTCTTAGAATATAAGAAACTCACAATAAGTTTTCGAATCTTAAGAACTAGATTAAAATTAATATGTTCTTCGCCAATGGTCCGAACATAATATGAATTAGCATAGGATTACATAGGTACACATTACATTACAGTACAGTTGAGATTATATATACAGAGTGAATTTCTATTGTAGCAGGTTAATGGTATCTTTCCTTTTTAATCGTTCGTGACCTTAGTTTGACAATAGCTCCCTTGCTAAGGTGTTCGGATGTAGTTTCAGCTTCTGTGAGTAACTTCTGCAGCATTTTTTTATTTCTTCTTTTATTATAGATACGTTTAAATCGCTGTTGATATTCTCATTTTTTAAGTACCAGGGTGCACCTGTAATTGTCCTAAGGTATTTTGATTGGCTACGTTGGAGTTTAACAATATTAGATGGCGATGCGGTTCCCGACAGCTGGATTCCGTAGGTCCATATTGGCTTTACAACGGCTTTGTATAGTAATATTTTGTAAGATAGGGATAGTTTTGATTTTTTGCTTACAAGCCAGTGAAGTTGATTGCTTCTTAGTTTTACTTGAGTTTTTTTAGCTTCTATATGTTTACCCCATGTGAGCCTCCGGTCAGGAGGAATGCCTAAGTACTTAATGTTTTCGGTCTGTGGGATGGATTGTCCGTTTATTTTTAGAGATGGGCATGTTCCCACTTTCAGAGTGAACGTGACGTGAGCACATTTGGATTCGTTGACTTTAATTCTCCAGTTAGCTAAGCAGACCTCCAGCAAGTTAAGATGTTTTTGGAGGTGACTGATAGCTGTTTTAGGGCAAGCGTTTGAGTATAAAATGGCTGTATATCCGCAAACATGGAGGAAAGTGTGTGACTGCAGGTCGGCATGTCTGCTGTGTAGAGCAAGTACTCGTATAGCATAGGACCCAGTACACTCCCCTGCGGGACACCGGCATGAATGTCACATGGGTCTGAAGTGAACCCTTTATGAATTACCACAAATTTCCTCTGCGACAAATGGTTTGTGAGTAGATTGTGGACGTTTCCAGGCATTAACTTTTTAAGTTTGTATAAGAGGCCCTCGTGCCATACTTTGTCAAAAAGAGTTATATCCAGAAGACTGCTGGGCAATATTCTTTATTTTCGAATGACTTCCTATTAATCGAGACAATGTGATGCACTTGTTCTATCGTGCTATGATGTTTTCTGGAGCCAAACTGGTGTTGAGGGATCATTTGCCCATCTGTTATTATAGGGGATATTGCCTTAACAAACAGTTTTTCAAATATTTTCGAAAGCAGAGGTAGGAGGCTGATAGGCCTGTAAGACGACACGAGCGTATGGTCCTTGCCGGGTTTCGCTACCATAATGATTTTGGAAATTTTCCAATCTATTGGGTAATAGCCGAAGGATGGCGTTGAAGAGATGCACTAAACGAATACAAGCTGAATGGGGTAGTTCTTTTATCATCCTACCTGTTATTTGGTCATGCCCCGGGGCTTTTTTAATGTTAGGTCTTTGTACACCGCTTGAAATACATTTTTCTTTTTTATTACGAGTGGTATTGTTGTGTGCTTCGAAATCAAAGTCGGAAAATGGAAGCTCGTTATTCGCGGATTCTGGGTGAAACCGACTTTAAGGTGGCTAGCGAACAGAGTACCCTTTTCGCTGCAACTTCTGGCTCAAGTTCCGTCACTTAAACGTAGAGGCGGGTCGGTGAGGGCAGGACGCTTCAAGTTTCTCGCTTCTCTCCACAAAGAATAATCAGTAGATATAGTGGGGGATAAGTTTTCAAGATACTGCTGAAGTTCTTTCAGTTTTGTCGCTTTAAGGATCGTTCTAAGCTTCCTGGAGCAGCATGACAGTTGATTTTTAAGGTATGGTGATCTGGATTGTTACCATTTCCTTCTCAGATTCGTTTTCTCTTTAAACAGAGCTTCGATCTCATTAGAACTGAAGATTGAGTTTCTAATTCTGCATTGGTTTTTTTTACAGGAGTAGCTACTTTAGCCCCTAATAGCATCAGCTGATTTAATGTTTTAATCGCACAATCTATGTCATGGGAGTTTGTCAGTTTACAGTCATACTGAAGGTGAGTGTTTATGAATTTTTTGTGGTTTACCCAGTTGGTAAATTTATTATGTAGCATTGAATGTGAATCTGGTGGGGGTGTAATAGTAAAGTTGATTTTGATTGTTGTTGGCGAGTGGTCTGAGTATAGATCATAGGACGGTTTCGCAGATATGTTCGATCTAGCAAGACCTTTGAATATACCAAAATCGATCAGATGAGGTGTTTTCCGCCAGTCTGAGGGCTAGTATGTTGGTTGCTTGGAAGATACTATGTCCAAGCCAAGTTTCCTGAAAACCGACCATAGTTTTCTGCCTTTGGGTGTGATCAGGCGCGAACCCCAGCATGTGTTTTTCGCATTGAAGTCCCCGGAAATTATGAATTTAGTCCCGAGGGATGTAAAAAAGACGTATTGCTGTTCTGTTATACTGAACCGCGGCGGACAATAAATCGCTGTGACTGATAAATTAATGATGTACTCTTAAATGCATATTGACGCTGCATGCAAATAGTCTTTACTGAAGCTGGTTAGTGAATGATGTTTTATTCTGCTTTTTATTAGTATTGCGGTACCTCCACAGGCTTTGCCTTGAGGAGTGTTAGTGGTATACAGTTTGTAGTGCGGGATTTTAGAACTATTTTTTTCTGTGAAATGTGCTTCTGAAATAAGCATAATGTCTATTTGATGGATGTTTAGGAAGTGAATTAATTCTAATCGCTGTTGGCTTAAGCCGTTTGCGTTCCAATGGCAAAGTTTGAATGCGTTCGCATTTATGTTGTTAAAAGCGCCTTCTATGTCAATGAACGCCGCCAGTGCAAAATCCTTCTGCTGGATGGCTTTTTCCACTATACCACTAAACCAGTACGTGTAACGCCATTTCTGTCAATTTGCCCTTTGTGAATGAATGTTGTGCCGAGGAGATTCTACCAGTTAGTGTAACTTCCCGTAAGTGTGCATCCATCAATCTCTCCAATGTTTTTCGGAGGAAAGACGTGAGACTGATTGGTCTAAAGTCTTTAGGATTTACATGTGAGGAGCTGCCCATTTTGGGTATGAAAGAAACCTTCGTTTCTCTTCATATTAAGGGAATACCCCGGTTAAGACAGCTTCTAACCTGGAAAATGCGTATCTAAGAGAAGAGCCAAAGATTCCTCGCTCCATTCGCTCCACACATCACGTGGACCTTTTAGGTGGCCCAGGTTGTATGGTGTCATCGCTAGGATTCTCCGTAGTCTGGCTGCTTATGATGTTTCTTCCACATCCCTACAATAATTTTGCCAGGACTCTTGTTGCGGAGTTCTGATTGATTTTTTGTATGTTTTTAATTCAGCCTTATAGGCTTCCCAGTGCGAGGGCAGACCGGAAGTTTTAGCCCTGTTGAATAACCGCCTATTAGACTTCCGGAGAAGGCCTAGATCCATTGACCACCAAGATGGTTTGTTCTTGCCTCTCAGCTTTTTAACCGGCTGTCATGAACTATTCAAGGCCCTGGTTACCTGATTTATCAGCTCGTCTAATTCCACAGGGTCTGTGGGGTCAGATGGGGGATTACTTGGCAGTGTGACCCTGAGAGTCTTCCTATACTTTACCCAGCCCGTTCTCCGAATATTTCTATACGTCTTAACTGGAGCTACTGGGAAGTTCAATTCGTATTTTATATAACGATGGTCAGAGTAGGAATTTTCATTCGACACTCTTTATTTTTTTTACTTAACTGTAACAAACAACTAAATGAAAGCTATCAATTCGGCACCACCTGGTGGAGGGAAACCATATACAACGACAACACCAAGTATAAGATATACAGATACCAGTTAGTGAGACTAAAAAACTTAAACCCCTATTTTCATATCTAACGTCAGCAACATCCAACCACTCCTTGAACTGTTAAACAGATAAGTAATCAACTAATATGAAATGAAAATCCTAAGGGAAGATGAGGTAAAAATGGAGCTGAATAATGAGGAAAAGTACTCTACAGTCTCTAAAGCCTTAACGGAAAGAAATGCTGAATTGCATACATATAAATCAAAACAAGACAAAAGTTTTAATGTGGTTCTGAAAGGTATGCATTACACCACCCCAGTTCAAGACATAATAATAAGAAACATGGTACTATAGAACAAGTTCAACGACTAGTCTCCCGAATTACAAAGGCGTTTGAGTACAAACATTACTGTTCTGCAGTGTTCCTTAATGTTGCACAAGCCTTTAATAAAGGCCCTGCCCCTTTGGTATAAAATAAAAATAATTGCAGAACTGCTGCACTCGATGACGACTTGAGACCATTTATTTGTATTCCATTTATGTGAATTTTTATAAAAATGCTAATTAAATTGAACCGAATATGAGCCATAAAGTTAAATTCAATTTCAATCCCTTATGTAAATGTTATAAAAAAAATTTTAATGAGCTGTTTTATTTTTAGATCCTACATTGTCAAATCTTGCAAACATAGTCGAAAATATTGTTGATGCTGTTACCCATGCTCGATTCATGGGTACCGATCAGTCTTCGGATGGCGTCACACTTTTTCGTGTAGTTGAAGTACTTCACACCTTGATGCGAAGTCCCGAAGGATCAGCACTCACAAATGAAGCCGTGTGTGAAGTGATTTTGAGTTGTTTTAAAATTTGCTTTGAACCGCGGCTGAATGAATTACTTAGGCGGTCTGCTGAACAAGCGTTAAAAGACATGGTGCTTTTACTCTTTATGCGATTACCACAATTTTCCGAAGATCACACCCAATATGGACTATTGAAAAAGTTTCAAATGATGGCAGCTTCAATGGAACAGGATAAGAAGCAACGTAAAGAAGAGTCGATAACACATACGGCATCAAATACCCACCGCAGTAATAGCAAACACAATGATTTACGAAAATTAAATGATCGGAAAATTGCCACCACTTCAGGAATTGAATTAGACTCACAAAGTCCTCAGACCTTTGTTTCACCACACCTAAAGATACACCCTTTGGCTACCACACCAGCAACACCAGGAGGAAATATTGTTGACATGAAAGGTAGAATCATTCAAACGCCAAAGACTGGACTGCACGAAACTAGTTCTGATAGCATAAACAACTCATCAAATAACTTATACGAAAATACAATAACGGACGGTGGATTAAATATTCCTGTCATTTCTTCAATTCCCGTCTCGTCACAGGGATATAAAGAAGACATTGACTGCCAATGCACTGCCGACGAGCAGATAATTAATATCGTGAGCGATAGCACCGAGTACATCAACTCTGTAGGAGTACGTTTTACACAGCAAAATTGTGTTGATGGGGCCGAGGTTTTGGTGCAACTCTTACCTTATGGTTTGCCCTGTATTCATGAGCTTTTCCGGTTTCTGATTTTGCTTTGCAATCCTCTGGACAAACAAAACACAGATACTATGATGCATATGGGCCTCAGTTTACTAATAGTAGCATTTGAGGTTGGTGCCGACAATATTGGCAAATATCACACATTGCTTCAGTTAGTTAAGGATGATTTGAGCAGGAATTTAATAGCAGTAAGTATATTGTATTTCTTCATATTTAACTTCATTTAAGAAGTAAAAAATAAATATATTTTTAGTTGATGGAATCTGAACGTTTAACCGTATTTGCTGCTGATTTGCAAGTATGCTTTTTATTGTTCGAATCACTACGTGGACACTTGAAGTTTCAATTGGAAGCCTATCTCAAAAAACTCTCAGAAATTATCGCCAACGACAACCCAAAGATTCCCTATGAAATGCGTGAACTTGCTCTCGATAATTTAGTGCAGCTTTGGCGTATTCCAGGATTCGTGGCTGAGCTTTATATAAACTATGACTGTGATCTATACTGCACTGATATGTTTGAGGGTTTGACCAAACTTTTATCTAAATACACTTTATCGGCTACAAATGCGGTATACAGCACTCATATTATTGCACTGGATGCTCTAATTTCGGTTATAGAAAGTATAGAACGAAACTGCGTTGCTGCGAAAAGTTCAAAGAGTGTAAATGAAAGTTATTCCGTATCAGTGCCAATCAATCGCCATTCACGTCAGAACTCTGGACTTGAAGATGTTGTGATTGATTCGATAGTAAATGAAGATAAGACAGTCATTGAGAACATTTCTAAATTTATCAATAGCTCTTCACGATTGCGCTTAGTTTCGGGTTGTACTGAGGAGGTGTGCATTACACGTGAAAATTTGGTTGATGTAAAGCAGAAAAAGCGAATACTTACTCAGGGCACAGAGCTATTCAATCAGAAGCCAGATAAAGGAATTCAGTACTTGCAAGAAAACGGCATCTTGAATGTTCAATTAGACCCCATGGAGGTGTCGCTATTTTTACGCGAGAATCCTGCTTTAGATAAAAAGATGATTGGTGAATATATTTCAAAAAAGAAGAATGTCGACTCCAAGATTCTAATGAATTTTGTTAACTCATTTGATTTTGTGGGGTTACGAGTTGATCAGGCTTTGCGTTTATATTTGGAAACATTTCGTTTACCAGGCGAAGCTCCACTTATTTTCCTAGTGCTGGAGCATTTTGCCGACCATTGGCATGTGAGGATATGCAATCATTTTTATATATTTATATATTAAAATTATTGTTTGTTCATATTTTTAGAAACAAAATGGAGAACCCTTCGAAAATACGGATGCTGCCTTCAGCTTAGCATATGCCATAATCATGTTAAATATGGACCAACATAATTTAAATGCTAAGCGACTTAATGTGCCAATGACTCAGGAAGACTTTCTCAAGAACTTGAGAGGTCTTAACGGGGGATCCAATTTCGATCAGAACATGCTGTCAGCAGTATTCAATGCAATTAAGTGTGTTAACAAAAATTTGAGCAATATATTAATTTTTTCATATTTGATAATTTGTCACTTAGAATTGAAGAAATAGTTATGCCTGCTGAGCAAAGTGGTATCGTTCGCGAAAATTATCTCTGGAAAGTATTGTTACGACGTGGTCAAGGACCTGATGGTGACTTCAATTATGTAGAAGGTTTTGCTTACGACTTAGACATTTTTAACATTATTTGGGGTGTTTCGTTGAGTGCATTGAGCTTCATGTTTGATAAAGGCAGCGAAAAAGGTTATCAGTGCACATTGACTGGTGAGCTTGATAATCCGTATAATTAAGGGTGTTTAAAATATAAAGATATTCTTAAAATTTATTAAAATTTATGTATTTCCAGGTTTTACCAAATGCGCATGTATATCAGCACACTACAATCTCAATGAATATTTCGATGCTCTAATTCTTACACTGTGTAAGTTCACTACTCTGCTTAACCCGGTGCAACTAGAGACCTCTACACCGCCTCAAAACGGAATTGTTCAAGCGGTTAATTTTTGTCTTAATCCTAAAGCACAGGCAGCCATGAGAACTGTCTTTGAATTAGTGCACGATTATGGCGAATGCTTGCGCGAAAGTTGGAAAAATATTCTGGACTTATTTATACAGTTATTTAGACTAAAGCTACTGCCAAAATCGTTCATTGAGGTCGAGGACTTTTGTGAAGCGAGCGGTAAAGCGGTACTTATTTTAGAAAAACCGGCCCAAAAACAAGAGACTGGAATTTTGTCAAGCTTGTATTCGTATCTATCATCAGAAGGTCAGCGGCAGCCCACGTACGAGGAGCAAGAGTTTATAAAGATCGGAAAAAAGTGTATCGAAGAGTGTCAGCTAGAACAAATCATTCAAGAAACTAAATTCGTACATTTGGAATCATTGCAAAAACTTATCAAAAGCATTTTGACTCTGATTAAAGCGCCAAATATGCATAAGTCAATTGATATGTCATATAGAGAAGATGTAGTGGTTTTTTGGATGGAATTTCTTGTAAAAATAGTCATTCATAACCGGGATCGTATGATTCCACTTTGGTCGGATGTACGTAACCAAATGTATTTGCTTTTAATGGGTGCAGCATCATGTGGGTATGATTATTTGCTAAATAGAAGCGTCGTGGCTATTTTGAAGTTGGCCATCTATCTTATGCGTAACGAAGAGCTGTGTCCGATTGTATTACAGTCACTGAAAATACTTCTCATGCTTAAACCATTTATTATACTGCGCATATCTAAGCAAATTTCCATTGGCATATATGAACTACTTAAAACCTCAGCTCAAAACATTCATTCAGAGCAAGATTGGCAGATAATATTTACCATTTTGGAATGTGTGGGTGCAGGTGCTGTGGCACCTGAATTTGAGGATGCCTTACTGCTTGTCCCAAAAGCTGCAGATGCCAAAACAGATGGTGGATTAAGCAGAGAGGATTCTGGAATGCCGGATCGCGGATATATTTCTGATTCAGAGATGGTCGTTAGACCGTCACCTCAATTGTCGCAGTTGCAAATTGCTAATAAAAACACTACTTATCCATCAAGTCCAACTGGTGACAATTGGATTTTGGTGAATAAGGATACTGATCTATCTACGCTCTCAAGGTAAGGAACTTTAGATAAATACATTTTTGAATGCATTACAAAATTTTTCAGACCGCAGTCTCCACCATTTGTTGTACAGTCGGGTCCTATCCAATCCACTCTTGTTTATAACTGCAAACTAACCGATCACTCGCCTTTTGCACTTTTGAAATGTTGGGACTCTCTTGCATTTATAGTACGCAATGTAGCTCATATCACTCCCTTCAATTTTGAATCATGCGTATGCTGCATCCGCACATTTGTGGAGGCGTGCCGTGATGGCGGAATCCGTGAACGCCGCAAATATGATTTAAGCATGGCAGCAAAATCTAACCTGACAGCAGAGAAAAACAAACTTCACAACAGACGTGCAGAGCGTGAAGTTCAACATAAGGCGGTTGCCATTGATACTTTTGGTCAGGAGATGTTTAGTGATGCCGTAGACGAGAATTTAACTCAGCGCTATGAGACAATCTCCATTCAACTGCTTGATCTCATGTATACTTTATACACACGCACTGCTAAGATATTTCGCTGGTGGGCAGAGGAAGGTTGCGTGGAGGCGCAGTGTCCTGCGCTGTGGGAGCAAGGTTGGTGTCCATTACTTCAAGGTATTGCGCGGTTAGCTATGGACTGTAGACGCGAAGTGCGTACGTACGCCATTTCGTGTCTACAGCAGCGCGCCTTACTTGTGCATGACCTGCAGATTCTGTCGGGCACTGAGTGGTCCTCATGTTTCCATCAAGTGCTGTTTCCACTACTTAACGAACTTTTGCCTGAGAGCCCATCCGTGATGCATCTGGACGTTATACTTCTTGAAGAATCCCGTATCCGTATAGCGACTATTATGTCAAAGGTGTTTCTGCACCATTTGACGCCATTGATAGAACTAGGAAATGCTTTCAGTGATCTCTGGATTGAAATACTTGATTATATCGATAGATTCATGAAAGTTGGTTCAGACATGCTCGCAGAGCAAATGCAAGAGATTCTCAAAAACATGCTGCTTGTGATGCATTCTGTGCGTGTTTTTCATAACAACGAGGGTTCGTTCGATTTGCCTCTGTGGGATCTCACCTGGCATCGCATCGGAGAGTTCTTGCCCAATCTAAAGGAGGAATTGTTCCGTAATGAAGGTGAGTGACTAATGTATGAATTGCGAGAAAATTAGTTGTATTTGCTTAAGGCAAATTCGAAAATGTATTTTATAAATATGTGTAATAATGGAGGAAAACATCCCAAAAAAGGACCACAATCAGAAAGAATGAAAAATATAAAGTTAAAATCAATCAAGTTATGACAATATTATTAAGTTAAATCTAAGTGCCATCAGTTGCGTACAAAATCAACTAAAAATAATTTATTGATATTGAATCGTTGTGTTGCTTGAAACAATATTTAAATTTTTCACACAATGAATTGTTTGTTGTTTATTTTCAAATTTTAAGATTGGTTGATAAATTTGTTACAATGGACTGTTAAATAGTTGATTTTCAACTTTAATCGTTTGGTGTATTCAAGTTAGATTGTCTCTTGTCGACACGGCTACTGCTCAGAATGGAATGGCAGAAATTCGGATGTTGGCGGCCTACGGTAACGTGTTCGGCAGCGAATTCGCTGTGTTGAGAAAAAGATGGCTACGGCCCGGACACACGTTCACTCAGACTTTACGCTCATTTCTCGGTGAGACACAAAGGGGGGAACTCTCTCCCAAAACATGCCACACTTCGAAACGAGATCAGCTATGGTGACGCTAGTACCTGGCGCAGCCACCTTCAGGAGAGGGTTCGCGGAGTGAACAGATATTTTAAAATATTATGGCAACATAAAATTAAAATACAAACAATAACTATCAAACATTATTAGGATGGATATAATTTTTATAAATAAAAAATGTGTTTTACTAGATTTTATCAGAGAATCCGCCAAGATGAATAATTAAAGAAAGGCAATAATTAGTTGTCAAGATATCTCACAATATATTTTACTAGTATATTAGATACCTATTTGTTTTAATTATATTTATAAACATATTGAAACATGATTGCATACTTTTAGGATCGCATCTGGAGTTTGAGAATGAGTGCACCCTGTGTGTAAGTCAAGACACGAACTAGTCGAATAAAAGTTTCCTTAAGGACACCCTGTCGGTGGTGTAAAAGAATGAAAGCTTCCTTTCAGGTGTATACGAGTATAAACTTCTAGAAAGATCCAGAAACTTCTAGAGTATTGTAGAAGTTTCTACCTCAACTATTGGAAGCTATACAAAGCACAAGACTGTGCAAAGTCGAACACAGTTAAGCAGAGATCGTAACAGTGTGTATATCGAGCATTATAATCGAAGCAGCAGTATTTGTAATTGTGATTTTGTAAAGTGATGAAATTCATTATGAAATAAAGTGATCAATGAATTGTGAAATAAAGTACAAATTGTAATAAAGTAAACTTTAAGCCTAATATTAAATGTGTAAATAGCAATAATTAAATAAAGTTAGCTTTTTAATTTTACCAGCGATTGTTTGATTACTACACGTTCCAGGGGTACGAATCCGAGTACAGAGAGTTAGAGTAAATTGTCAAGAGGGCAATTTCGTAACAGAATAAATTGTCAAGAGGGCAATTTCGTAACAATTGGTGTCAGAAGTTGGATTGTGTATCTGTGATAACCAATGGTTAAATTTGAAAAACTGAGATTGGAGCAGCTCAAGAAGGAGCTTGAGCGCTTAAATTTGCAAAAACAAGGGCTTGAAGCGGAGCTGCAGGTGCGATTAAGAAGCGCTTTAGAGGAGCAGGGTATAGATGTCGACGAGCATGAATTCCAATGTGAAGAGCCAACGACATCTCGACACGAAGAAACACCGCAAGAGACTAACACTGGTAACTTTGACATGAGTGCACTTATCGGGGTAATACAGAGGCAGTTACAACAAAATTCTCAAGCAGCCGATGAGAGAATGCTTCAGCGAGATGAGAAGATGCAGCAGCAGTTACAACAAAGTGCTCAAGCAGCAGAAGAGAGGATGCAGCAGCAGTTACAGCAAAATGCTCAAGCAGCCGAACACGAAGAGTGTTGCATCCGTCAAACAAGCAGTCGGATGTCAAAGAACAGTTACAGCAGAGTGAAATACGACTTACTCAACTAGTGGAAAAGAAGTCACAGCAGATGAAAGAAATGTCCGAGATGGTAGACAGGAAGGTTTGTGAAATTGAGACACGACAAGAATCGTTCGAAAAATCTGTAGTACAAAGGCAGAACGAATTTCAGCAACAAATAGAGCAAAGAATTCACCTACTACAGGTAGGTGCATTGCCTATGCCAGCTTTATCCTCAATAAAATTGAAGCCTCCGACCTATGATGGAACCACGACATTTAGTGTCTTCAGAATGCAGTTTGAGACTACCGCTAGCACAAATGGTTGGAGTGCTCGCGAAAAAGTGGCTGCATTAACCGTTTCATTGAAAGGTGCTGCCGCTGATGTGCTTCAAACTATCTCAGAAACTTAGCGAGACTGCTATGAAAGCTTGATGAATGTCGTTCAGCGCAAGTATGGTAGTGAGCATCGCAAGCAGATATACCAAGTAGAGCTACGAACACGTGTTCAAAAGTGTGGTGAGTCTCTTCAACAGTTTGCGGCGGAAGTGGAACGGTTGGCTCATCGTGCCTACCCAGGAGAGATTACTGAGAGGTGTATGATGGACACATTCGTATGTGGGATTCGCGATGCGGAGATAAAGCGTTCTGCGATAACTAATCCGAAAGCTACATATATGGACACAGTAGCTAGCGCTTTGTTATCAGAAACAACAGCTCTATTATACCAGCCAGTATGCAGAGCCCGTCAGGTAAGAGTCGAAAGCGGAAAAAGTTTCACAGGCAAATGCTTTACCTGCGGTGATGTGGGATACATGGCTCGTGATTGTCAGTTGAGATGGAAACATTATGCAACACACGCTCCGGTAAGATTGCCAAAGCAAGACAAAGTCCGAAGTAGGGAATCGGAAAAGATTGTCAAGCCGGGAAATGAACGGACTCCTACAACATGTACCCCCAGAATCTTTGTTTCTCAGATGGCACGGAAAATCAATAGCCTCACTGTCGACAGCGTAATAAATGGAAGAAAAATCGTGGTAACATTGGATTCGGGGGCATCACATTCCATAATCCGAAGGGATCTCGTTCGGGGAATCGAGCCGCTTCAGGGAATAAGTCTGCGTACGGCAACTGGAGATGATGCACCGGTACTTGGAAAAGTTACACGGAAAATTACTATCGGCACCACAACAGTGACGCACGAGTTTATAGTTGCGGATTTTGTGGATGAAGTAATCTTAAGAAAGAATGGACTAAAGAGTCAACTACAGTACTTCCATGCAGCAGTTGTATACCCGAAAAACAAGAACAGAATGAAATTCATGGAAACAGTAGAAATCGTACACAACTGATGACTGATAAAATGAAATGAAATGAATGAAGATATGATGTACGAGCAAACTCTAAGGGATTTCAGGAAAGGCAGCTAGTTATGCTTCATAATCCGCAAAGGATAAAGGGATTATCGCCAAAATTGCAAACCCACTGTAAAAGGCCTTATTAGGTGATAAAACGGATCAACGATGTAGTATACCGCATCCAGTTGGCGAGAAATGTCAGGAGCAAATTGAAAGTCGTTGATTTGGAGAGGCTATCTCTTTATAAAGGTTGCAGTACTATCCTTGTTCGGGACGAACAAGATTAAGCGGAGGGCAGTGAAACGTGATTGCATCCTTTTAGGATCCCATCTGGAGTTTGAGAATGAGTGCACCATATGTGTAAGTCAAGACACGAACTATTCGAATAAAAGTTTTCTTAAGGACACCCTGTCGGTGGTGTAAAAGAATGAAAGCTTCCTTTCAGGTGTATATAAACTTCTAGAAAGATCCAGAAACTTCTAGAGTATTGTATTGGAAGCTATAAAAAGCACAAGACTGTGCAAAGTCGAACACAGTTAAGCAGAGATCGTAACAGTGTGTATATCGAGCATTATAATCGAAGCAGCAGTATTTGTAATTGTGATTTTGTAAAGTGATGAAATTCATTATGAAATAAAGTGATCAATGAATTGTGAAATAAAGTGCAAATTCTAATAAAGTAAACTTTAAGCCTAATATTAAATGTGTAAATAGCAATAATTAAATAAAGTTAGTTATTTTACTTTTACCAGCGATTGTTTGATTACTACACGATCCAGTGGTACGAATCCGAGTACAGAGAGTTAGAGTAAATTGTCAAGAGGGCAATTTCTTAACAATATTACCGCATTGTTCCTAAATGTATCACATTAAGTGACTTCTTTGTTGGTTGTGCCATGCCCACTTGTGCAACTCCACCATCATAAATACTAATAATTTCACACCTTATCAAATATATATATATATATATATATATATATATATATATATATATATATATATATATATATATATATATAAATATATATATATATATATATATATATATATTTATATATATATATATATATATATATATATATATATATATATAAATATATATATATATATATATATATATATATATATATATATATATATATAAATATATATATATATATATATATATATATATATATATATATATATATATATATATATATATATATATATTTATAGGATGTGTTTGGTCACCGTTTGACAATTTTCTTATTTTCTCTCACATTTTAATTTGCTCAAGTATAACCCTCAATTTTTGCTTCCTTTGAAAATGGCGTTTCATATGCAAAGAAAATTTACGTATACAGAACAGAAACATATTATTGAGAGACATCCAATTTCTGTTTTTAATATTTCTTCCAGTCATGTTACAGGGAGAAAAACATTTCGCAGCAGCGGCCCATGCCAGTTGGTACTTAAATCAACATGTACCATATACATTCTTATTAAAAATTTTGTATAGGTAAGATTAGAATTATGCATGTGCGATTATATATGCTTACTGTGATTTGCGTTGTATGATAGAAATAGTTGCAAAAAACACATACTCTGCATTTTAAATGCGAAGCTATGTCCATATGATATAATTGCTTATGGTGTTATGAGTGTGCACCAAGAGAGTCTTGAAATAATAAGATATTATTTTTTATAATCGTGATCAAATTTTTGAAGAACAAATTAAAATAATAATTCCTCGGCAATAAAAAAGATATTCTGACAGAAAATCTCGGGACCAAAGGTACTGTAGGGTATGATAATGTTACTATTCTTGCGTCGGCATGTAGTATAGTATGATTTCTAGCCTCACTGGTTCAGCATATGGTGTATGTATCGCAGGTTGTGACTAAATGGTTTTGATCATCATATGTCGTGCAAGTGCAACGTCGTCATACGTTTTATGCAGTTTTCACACTGTATAAATTCAAGATCAATGATTGAAGAAAATAACCTAACAATGCGGAAAGACGCCCTCAGCGAAGTTTTTGACCGGCAGAGTGTGCCGTTGGCCAAGCTATTGGTTGTGCTGATCTAAGTCGTTCCTGACTTAGAGCACGAGAGATAAAATGAATAAGACTAATGCGAGTGGCAGTTTTAGTTATCCTCAGATTAACTCTGGTTTATTTGGTGGCTCGCTGGCTCTTTTATATGTTTTAAAATGTATTTCTATCCTATTTTGTCTAGTATAAAATATACCTATCTTATTTTTACTAATTACAAATCATACTTCCAAAATCTTCGTTAGCATAGGCGAATTACTATGGTGTTTGCGACGATGTGGGGTCGTCAGTGTACACTAGTGGGGTACACTACACCCTCACCCTTAAGAGAAAAATAGAGGTGCTAGCGAATAATTTTTCTGGCAATATGGTTTGTGTGTTTTTACAATTGTCTTATGTTATGAACTTATTGTCTAATAGTTTATATAATTTGTTTTTAAATTGTTTCTTATTGTCAGGTTTTGTAATTATATAGTTATAATTATAAATTGTATTTTTTAAATTTCATTTTGTGGTTTATAATTACAAATTATATTGTTTAAATTACATTGTATGGTTTTAATTGGTTATTATGTACTTTCTTAGGTGTATCATTATATTCTATTCATGAATTAACTCCTAATTTATCTAGAATCTTATATGGTCCTTTGTATGGATTAATATTCTTTGTTCTATTTTCTACTTTTAGTAGATCTAAATCTCCTATTTCTACCTTAAGTGTATTGGTATTGGTTTTTATGTCAGTTAATACACGTTTTTGTTTTGCTTTAATGAGCATTTCTTTTGCCTTTTCATTGGCATACCTTAATCTTGCTTTTAGTTCGTTGGAGTAATTTTCAAAATTGTATATTTTTGTGTTATTTTCTAATACTTCATTGGGTAAACCTGGGAGTTTCCCATATATTAATTCGTAAGGCGTTTACCCCGTGTCAACATGCGCCATTGTGTTGTAAGTAAAAGTGAAGTAAGGAATCCACTTATCCCATTCGTCGTCGTTTGTCGATGTCAGTTGGAATTCGTTCAGAGCTCTTGTCAGATTTAAGTATTTTAAAGTGTCCGTATTTGAGTATAAATTGTTCAACTAGTGTTTTGGCTGTTGTGTGTGCGTCTTTTGTTTTCATTGGGTGTGCGATTACAAATTTTGTCAGCTCGCACTGCATGTAGCTGTATTCGTTTGAAATTTTTAGTGGTCCTACGGTGTCAATTGATAGGACCTCGAAACTGGTGTTAGGGGTGTCTTTTATGGTCTGTGATTCTTTGATGTGTCTTATTTGTTTGCACTTCATGCATGTGTTTAGTAATTAGTTTTGAACAGTGCAGACGTGTTTAAGCTCGCTCCGCAAAAATTAATTCTTCAATACAAATTTATTAAGTTAAAGTAACTTAAGTTGTAAAGAAAAAGTGCAATAGTGCAGTGATCGAGTAGAACGAATCTACCAGTCACTTACTGGGACACATCTTTTAAAATAAAATAAAATAAGAACAAATCACAAATTTATAATGAGTGTGGCTGATACACTTAAACAAAAAACAGCAACAAAAAGAAACGCATATTTTTCTTTCGTCTCAAACGAAAACAACGGCAACCCCAAATTGCCGGTCGAAGTGACAGAGGGCAGAGCACGATCTTGCTCTCCCGCTCTACTAGGTGCCAGCAATTCCCTACCTTGGAGTGTCCAATGCGCGACTCCCACTATGGAGTTTTATCCACCAGTTACTACTTCAGCAACCACAATAACAACTCAAAGCTCCTCTACCACAACTGTAACACCGGTGACTGCGACGGTAACGATTAGCTGCAACTCACCAATAATGGCAATCGGAACATCACCAATCTCATCAGCAACAACAAACACGCAAGTACAAAATATAAATATTAAAACCAGTAACAAAAGTACCGAAAATAAAAACACAAAACGAAACCGCGAAAAACAATCGCCGAACAAGTTAAATGAACAAAATACTAGTAACAAAAGACCGAAAAATAAAATATTCAACACAACACAAACATCACTCCAAAAATATTGGCTGAGCAAGCCTATCCCTCCAAACACAACAAACAGATTTGAAATGTTAGCAGTAAATGACAAAACGGACTCTCAAGACAACAGTGAAGAACAAAACAACAGTGGGACAAATGCGAACATTAATATACAAAAACCAATTGCGCAACGTTTACAAAAACCGCCTCCTATATATGTTCAGAATGTAGAAAATATAAAAGCCTTATCTGAAGCACTAAATTCCATGCCAAATATATTGTACGAAATGAAAATTCTAAGCAAGAACGAAATAAAAATTCAACCAAAAGAATCCATACACTACACAAAAGTAATTGAATTATTAAAGCAAAAAGGGACAAAGTATTACACATTTCGACCAAAAGATGAGCGAGGCTTTAGAGTGGTATTACGAAATACGCACCATTCAACCGACACAGAAGACATTAAAAACGAATTAGCCGAACTAGGCCATGAAGTGACAAATATCCATAACATCCAAATAGCTATTGGTGCCAAAATAAAACAACCACTTTCACTATTTTCAATTGAATTGAAAATAAAAGATAACAATAAAGGCATATACGACATTACTCACCTCCTACACTGCAAAATTAGCTTTGAGCCACCCCGACAAAAGAGAACTATTCCCCAATGCACAAATTTGCCAAAAGTACGGCCACACAAGAAACTACTGCCAGATAGACCCGGTGTGTGTCAAATGTGCCGGAAAACACAAGACAAACATGTGCACAATTAAAATCGACGCTGATAGAGTAAATATTAAATGCGTACATTGCGGTGAAAACCACACGGCAAACTACAGAGGATGTGCGATATATAAAGCTCTACAAGTCCAGAGATACCCTACACTTCGCAAGAAAGAAACAAATGAACAAATCAATATTGAAACAAACCAAAACAATCACAATACAAAAATAAATGGCCAGAAAATCATCTCTGGTATTTCATACGCTCAAGCTGCACAAATGGAAACAATATCACAGGAGCCAAATCAAATAAAAAGCAACAGCACATATGAAATAATATCTAACAATGACGATATATCCGAATTAAAAACAATGATGAAACAACTAATAAATCAAATGACCAGTATGATGAACATAGTAACTATGCTTGTATGCAAAATAGATGAACGCAGTAAATAAAATAAATTTGGCAATATGGAATGCAAATGGACTGTCGCGCCATGAACTAGAACTAAAGACTTTCCTAATAAATAATTCAATAGATGTGTTGTTAATCTCGGAAACACATGCTACAGACAAAACATATGTTAAATTCCCTAACTTTGACATCCATTACACAAATCATCCTGACAACAAATCTCACGGTGGAACGGCGATCATTATAAAAAAAAATATGAATTACATTGAACTTGACGCATATAAAAAAGAAAACCTTCAAGCAACCACAATAGCACTAAATGACTCGAAAGGACAAATCGTAGTATCTGCTGTCTATTGTCCACCAAAATATAACAACACAAAAGAACAATATCTAGACTATTTAAAAAACTGGGGAAACGCTATTTAGCCGGAGGTGACTATAACGCTAAAAATGTTTTATGGGGATCAAGGTTGACAAACTCAAAAGGACGCAAGTTGCTTAAAGCTATAAGATATAGTAATGGTCGATTCATTAGCACTGGTGAACCAACATATTGGCCAACAGATACAAAAAAACAACCTGATTTAATAGACTTCTGCATCACAAAAAATATTCTTCATAAACAGCTAACTATTAAATCATGTTTAGAATTATCCTCAGACCACTCCCCAATCCTAATGACATTACTAGGATCAATAGAGACAAGACTTTTCTCAGGCATCTATAACAATAAAACTGACTGGAATAATTTTCGTCTAGCACTAGAAAAACAACTAAAAATAGATATACGATTAAAAACAAAAAATGAAATAGATTCCGCAATCGCATACTTCAATGATAGCGTCATCGAAGCAATCACAGCTTCAACACCAAAGCTAACGTTAGCAAATACGGACACTACACCAGCGTTCATCAAGGGGAAAATTAAATAGAAAAGGAAGCTCCGGAAAACATGGCAAATCACTAGGAATCCGGAAGATAAACGCAACACAAACAAAGCAACAAATGAATTAAAAGTTTTACTTCAGGAAAACAGAGAAAAGGAACTAGAAAAACATATGCTGAACTTGGGAACGACCACATCAACAAATTACTCTCTTTGGAAGGCTACGAAAAAACTCACTGGTGCAATAATACACAAATCTCCTATCAAAACACAAACCGGTACATGGGCGAAAACAAGTAAAGACAAAGCCAACACACTGGCCAAACATTTCCTTGAAATATTTACAAGCGAAACGGACAATCAAACCACTCATCTTGACAATGTAATAAATATCCCGCAATCCAAAACAAAAAAGACATCAGTAGCAGAAATCAAAAGCAAAATTAAAAAATTAAAAGACAAAAAGGCGCCAGGATATGATCTGATAAGCGGGAAAATGCTAAAAGAAATGCCTGATATAGCTATAATATATATATATCCGAAATATATTTAACTGCATGCTAGAAACTAAGTATTTCTCTCGCTTATGGAAAGTTGCACAGATAACAGCCATCAGCAAGCCAGGAAAAGATGCCACCAAAACAACTTCTTACCGACCTATCAGTCTATTGCCAATACTATCGAAAGTATTTGAAAAGATACTACAGGACAGATTAGAGCCAATCTTAACAACAACAAATTTAATACCCAGCCATCAGTTTGGATTTAGAAGACAACACTCAACTGTGCAACAGGTCCACAGGGTTGTAAACAAAATCCTTGAAAGTATAGACAACAAAAAATACTGCGTAGCTGTATACTTGGACATTGCAAAAGCATTCGACAAGGTGTGGCACAAAGGACTTCTATATAAACTTAAGCGAATATTTCCACAAAATTATTATGACATTTTGAAGAGCTATATAAGCGAACGACAATTCTACATAAAATATGACGAGGATTGCTCAGACATCCTACCAATGACAGCTGGAGTACCACAAGGCAGCGTATTAGGACCTCTACTATACTTAATATTCACAGCAGATATACCAATTCCAACGAAAAGCAATGCGATGATAGCAACATTCGCAGACGACACAGTTTTAATGGCATCACGCACTAACGAAAAAAAGGCAACAAATGCAATCCAAAATATATTGGACAATGTAGTAGCATGGTGTGACTTATAGGGAATAGAGATAAATAAAGACAAAACTGTACAAGTTGTATATACAAACAGAAAATCGACAAAATACAGCCTTGCTATAAAGGGCAAAAAAATAAAAACTCACTCTGCTGCAAAATATCTTGGAATAACCATAGACGAAAAACAAGCGAAATGATGCAAAAAATAAGTACCGACAATTAAGCTGGCTACTTGGACGAGCATCTAGACTATATCTCTACAACAAACTAATAATATACAAGACAATAATAGCACCTATCTGGAAATATGGAATCGAGATATGGGGTACAGCTAGCATATCAAACTTAAATTTAATACAACGAATGCAGTCAAGAATACTACGAACAATTACAAATGCTGAATGGTATATCCCGAACGAAGTTATACACCGTGACCTACACATTGAAACCATCACGGACACAATCACAAAATGCAGCACCAAACATATACACCGACTGAGAGGCCATCAAAACCTGGAACTGCGTAGTGCAGCAGACACGGAGGGTGCAGCTCAAAGAAGATTGAAGCGAATTACCCCTGCAGAACTTACAGGAAGGTTTAAAAAAAAAATAAATACATAACAATAACAAAATAAATAATTAATTATATACATAAATAAAATGATGGATAAATAGAGAAAATTTAATAAACAGATAAATAAAAGAAGTTCTTTTGGCATTGGCAAAAAGAGCATATTCAATCCAAACCTGCCCAAAATATTACTTAATATTATTGTTATAGATTGTAAAATATAGAGGAAGAAAAAAAAAAAAAAAAAAAAAAAATGCATGTGTCATAGTTTGATACCAATTTTTTTACTATTTGGTTCATATTTTTCCAAATGTATCTTTGTTTTAATTTGAGCAGAGTTTTTCATACTCCGGGATGTCCTGTTCTGTGACATTCATCTATTAGTTTGTTTTTTTAAATATCTTCCGTTATTCGGTTTGGAGATATATATATATATTAGTATTTTTAGCTGAGGACTTTTGCTATTCATTTTTATTTTTGCGTACGATTCTTTAAATTCTTCTTTTGTATATATCTTAAATATTTCATCATTAATTGCAATTGCTAATTCTTTAATATTTTCTCTTTTTGTTTTGGATATCAATTTCTTCAGAATCGAGTCTAGTCTCGCTGATTTATCATTGATTCCTGCATGCTTTATATTTTCATTGATATGTTTATTTCTAGGTCGGAGCTTCTTTAGAGTCGAATCTTGATTCGGTGAATTATCGCTTTCGCCTATGTGCACAATATCATTTTTGATATATATATTGATTTTTTCAAAGCTTTGATTTTTCTTGTCGACATTAAATTTTAATTTTTAAATATTTTTTTTTTTTTTTTTTTTTTAACAATTCATATTTATTGTAACAACTCATATAGAGACTAACAAAAAGTAAAGAGATCTTAAAACTAGACAACAATGTATCACTGCTCCTTACCACTGTATGGAGAAGATATTAGTGAACACTTATTATTTTAGAAAAACAATAAAAATAAAAGTAATTTTAGAAATTAGTAATGATGGCTTATTAAATAATAGTTTACAATGGTGATAAGTCTGCTCTCTTGAAGCGGATCGTGGGCTTGTTTGTAGTAAATTCCTAGCTAGTATATTGGGGTGGTTCGATAATTTTAGTTGGTACTTCTTTTTGACATCTGAATGCCTCTGACCTATTAGAGGCACACCTAGATCTCGGTGAATGTTTTTCATGAACCACGGTGCACCAGTAATCGTGCGTAGTATTTTAGACTGTAGTATTTTAGACTGGTGTTTGATGTTTTTGCGTCTCCCCACAGCTGAATTCCATATGTCCAGATGGGTACTATTATGGCTTTTTATAAGAGTACTTTGTAGTCAAGGCTTAGTTTTGAGTTTGAATTTAAAAGCCAGTTAAGACTTACAGCTTTTAGTTTGATGTGCGCTCTTTTCTTTTCTATGTGTGTTCTCCAGGTAAGGCGTCTGTCGAGGTGAATGCTTAAATATTTCACTTCTGTCTCCTGTGGGATAGTTTTGTTGTTGAGTATGATAGGAGGACACGTGTGTTTGTTGAGTGTAAATGTTGTGTGTGCTTTTTTGTTCATTTACTGCGATGCGCCAGTTCAAAAGCCAATATATCCATTTCTGGTGAAAGGTAATCTTCACATTTGACTTGAAATCGCCTACCCTTTAAGTATGATTCCAGGATACTATGGATATTTGAAGGCAGAACTTTTCTTATTTTATAGACGAGCCCCTCGTGCCACACTTTGTCAAAGGCTTGTGCGACATCGAGGTACAGCGCAGAGCAGCATTGTTTCTCCTCAAACGCCTTTCTGATTTGGGACACTAGTCAGTGTACTTATTCAATAGTGCCATGCTTTTTTCGAAAGCCAAACTGGTGGTTAGGTATTACTTTCTTCTGTACCAGATATAGGGTTAATTTTGATAGCAATAATTTCTCGAATAGCTTCGAGACGACGGCTTATTGGTCTGTATGACGAGACTTGCGTTGGAGTTTTGCCAGGTTTGGGTATCATGTGGGACAGTTTCCAAACTTGAGGAAAGTAACCTTGTCTAAGAATTGTGTTAAATAGTATTGCTAAATGCTTTACTGAAAGCGGAGGTAGCTCCATCAACATCTTTGTGGTTATCTGATCGTGGCCTGCAGCTTTCTTTTTATCTAAATGAGTCGAGATAAAATGCCACGCTTCTTTAGGCCTCAACCGTATGTCCATGCGGGGACATTAGGTTGTCTCATGTTGGTATTTTAAAGTTGTTACTAGGAGGATTTGGTTGGAATGCGATTTTAAGATGTTGAGCAAAAGCTTGCCCCTTCTCGTTGCTTCTCGCCCATCTTCCGTCTATAAGTCTCATAGGCGAGTCCGATTCTGTAGGTTTATTCGTGTTTTTGACTGCCTTCCATAAGGAGTAGTGTGTGGATTCAAGGGGGTTCAGGTGCGAGATGTAGGTTAGGTTAGGTTAATGTGGCAGCCAGTCCAAGGACCAGCTCACTCAGACCACCATGGGTCCATTGTGATACAACGCACCTCCGATTCACTCGTCGAACCATTTTGAAGCCCTAATAAAGCGCAGGATTTGTTTGACCTTCGCGCCCGACACTTCTGTAAGAGAGCTAAAAGCGTATTTGCCTAAAGAGCCCGCTCTGCTTCTAGCCAGAGCGGGGCAACTACAAAAGAGATGTTCCACAGTCTGCTCCTCCTCCTCATCCCCACAGCTTCTGCAGTATTCATGAGAGAATACTCCCAGCCTGAGAGCATGTCTGCCGAAAAACCAGTGACCAGTTATACATGCCACGACCTTAGAGATATCCTCTCTCGACAGGGCAAGCAAGTCTCTAGTCTTCCTACTATTAAGTTCCGGCCACATTAGCCTAGTCGTTAAGCAAGTGCCCTCTTGTGCCCAAGACCCATTGGTCTCACGCACGACCCTATCCTTCAGCATCAGTTTACAGGTGGCAATTGGTATTCCAATCTCACATCTGTCCGTGCCTAAAGGAAGGTTGGTACCCTGTCTGGCTAAGTCATCAGCCCTACAGTTTCCCGCAATATCCCTATGCCCCGGAACCCATAGAGGGCGTACCTTGAAAACGGTGCTGATATCATTTAGGGCTGCTCGGCAGTCCCGAGCAACCTTTGATTTCAGTGCCACCGAATTCATTGACAAGATGGCCGCCTGGCTATCCGAGTAGATATTTATAATATTTTTTGTTACGGCATGTCTATTTAAGTAGACGGCTACCTCCTTTATGGCTAGGACCTCTGCTTGATAAACACTGCAGTGGTCGGGGAGACGGAAAGAAAGCTCCAGTCTCAGTTCTTTTAAGAAAACTCCAAAACCGACTATCGTCAAGTTTGGATACGTCAGTGTAGAAATTAAGTTCCCCCCTTCTCCATGGCATTGGTGTTTGCCACTCTCTTCTAGACGGAATATATGTCTGGAAGTGCCTATCGAAGTTGAGATTAGGTATAGAGTGGTCAATGTGTTGGATAGAACTATTCCAGGTATGCGCAATAGTCGAGTGACCAATCTGCCGATCATGCCATAACGCCGCACATTTCAGCCTTAGTGCTGATGTGGCGGCCACTTGTTTCCCTACCAGCTCTAATGTAGGTACGTTGAGTATTACTTCTAAAGCTTTAGTAGGCGTGGTCCTTAAGGCACCAGAGATGCACAAAAAAGCCGTTCTTTGGACCTTGCTCAGAAGCTTCAAATAGCTTTGTTTCTGAGTGGCTGGCCACCATACCAGTATTCCATTTAGCAATATGGGTCTGACCACCGAAATGTATAGCCAGTGCATAATTCGTGGGGATAGCCCCCACCTGATTCCGACCGCTTTTTTACATATGTACAAAGCAATATTGGCCTTTCTGACTCTTTCTTCAATATTGGGTTTCCAGTTAAGTTTTCTGTCTAGTACTAGTCCCAAATATCTAACTGTCTCCTTCATCGGAATTTCCACACCTTTGTATGTTAGCGGGGAGACTTCAGGAGATCTATTTTTCTTAGAAAAGAGGATTAATTCCATTTTAGCAGGGTTTAACCCTAATCCCCTTCCCGTCCAACCAGTAAGCGTGGCCATGCTAGAGCGCAAAATATCCATAAGAGTGTTTGGATATTTCCCTCTGATCACAATTGCCAAGTCATCAGCATAGGCGATGACGTGGCAACCCTCCCTCTCTAGGGCTAGCAGTAATGAATTTACCGCCAAATTCCAGAGCAGGGGGAGAGGAGGACTCCTCCCTGAGGAGTGCCTCTGCAGACTTGTCTGCTTAACCCTACGTCTCCATGGGCAATTTTTGATGGCATGCCATTGGCAATTTCAAGCAAATTGCCAATGGAGACTGCAAATTGCTTCAAGTTGGCAATTTATGTTATGAAATATTTTATGCCATAAATTGCCAACGTGCTTGTTGCAATCAGTTGTCATTTTGTTTGTTTGACAGCTATTTTTCATTTTTTCGTGACGCTCACAGTGGAAGCATCGTAGGACATTTACGTTTTACCGCATCTATTAAATTAATAAAAACGCTAAATTGAATGGAGACTGTGCATTTGTATTCTCTGTAAAAAAGGATTCATCTAGAATTTCGGTTTCCTTCTTTTTTCCTCTTCATCGTATAAATCAAAAAATTTTTTCAACTGCGGGCACAGCGAACTAGATTGCTTGACGACATTTTCAAAATGACGATGGCATAACATCGCAATGCCCACCATTAAAATATTGCCAACCATTGCAATCAAATTTGACAGATGTTATGCCATCAAAAATTACCCGTGGAGACGTGGGGTAAGGTGTGGGAACCTAAGCTGGCAGTTACCTTTCTGCTGACGAGTATCATCTCTACCATTGCTACCATATTAGGATCGACGCCCAGAGCTTCTAACGCTCCCGTAATGGCGTTCGCATTTATGTTGTTGAAAGCGCCTTCTATGTCAATGAACGCCGCTAGTGCGAAATCTTTCTGCTGGATGGCTTTTTCCACTATACCAATAAGTACGTGTAACGCCGTCTCTGTCGATTTGCCCTTCGTGTATGCATGTTGTGCCGAGGAGATTCTACCAGTTGCGAGATGTAGGCCTGTATACCTCTTTCAGTTTCGGCAGTTCGTTTTTGGCTTTTTTTTAAAATTTAATATCCAAATATTTTATTGCAATCTGTTACATTCAATCACATTCAGCAATATTTAATAACTTAAGACTAATTTTTGTATTTACTGTCTTTTATGGACTACACCCAGTGGTGCAGCCATTGCCTATTAGCACAGGAGATCTGTTGTGGATTTTCTCTTCAGTGAAAGTGGAGGGGTTGGAAGTGAGTTCCGATATCAGTGGATTTGGGTGGACTACGAGTCTCAGATTGTGCGAAGTAGAGAGCTTTTTTATTTCTTGAGCGACTGCAGGAACTTTGAGGTCACGATGGATTTGGTTGTTTGTGACATAATAGGGCGCGTTTACAATCATTCTTAGGGTCTTTGATTGGAATCTTTGAAGTATTTCAACATTGGAAGTTGCCGCAGTGCCCCACAGCTGAATACCGTATGTCCAAACTGGTTTTAAAATTGCTGAGTACAAGAGCAATTTGCTATCGATTGAGACTTTGGAGTTTCGATTCAAGAGCCAGTGTAGATTTCTGAGCTTTATACTGAGTGATTTTCGTTTTGTAAATATATGTGTTTTCCAAGTTAATCTTCTGTCGAGGTATCCCAAGGTATCTAGCCTCATCACATTGGGGTATATTTATGCCGTTGAGTTTAACGGGTGGGCAGGTGTTTCGTTTGAGAGTGAATGTAACCTGGACTGATTTTGTTTCGTTCAACTTGATTTTCCATTTTTTTTAGCCAGTCAGTAATTTTGTTTAGCCCACTCTGGATTTTAGAGGAAGCTAAGTGTGGGAAGAGTGTCAACAGCTAAAACAGCAGTGTCATCTGCAAAGGTACCTATGGTGACTCCTTCAACTGATGGTAAGTCGTACGTGTGAAGTAGATAAAGTATTGGGCCCATGACACTTCCTTGGGGTACGCCTGCTGAGCTTTCATGGAGCTCAGACTGTTCCTCACCTTGCTTTATGAAAAAATATCTATGTGTAAGATAGGACTTGATTAACACATAGTAGTTAATGGGGAGTGTAGTTTTTATTTTGTAAAGCAAGCCATCGTGCCAAACGCGATCAAACGCCTGCGAGATGTCAAGAAACGCTGCTGTACAAAACTTTTTATGTTCGAATGCAGTGTGTATATACTCAACAATCCTATGAACCTGTTCGATTGTGCTGTGTTTTTTCCTGAATCCAAATTGATGATTTGGAATTAGCTTTCGCTCTTCTATAATTGGGAGTAGTCTTTTCAGGAAAAGGGTTTCCATGAGTTTAGAAGCAATCGGTAACAAGCTAATTGGGCGATACGATTCAACTTTATCAGCGCTTTTTCCGGGTTTGAGAATCATTTTTAATTGTGACACCATTCCATTCCATTGCGGAGGTAAAGCCAGATGTTAGTGCCGCGTTAAATAAGTAGGTAAGATATGTCACTCCTTCTTCTGGAAGTTGTTTTACTATTTTCCCAGTGATAAGGTCGTACCCAGGGGCTTTTTTAATATTTAGCTTATCAATAGCTGCTTTCACTTCAGATTTGGAAAATTTACGTATGGGTAGGTCCATCTGATGGGTATTACTCAGAACACTTTTCACTTCTTCTGTTACACATGCTGGGGGCTCGATTGCATGTGGGGTAAATACTTTTTTTAAGTGTCGGGCAAATGTGACTGCTCTTTCAAGGTTCGTTATTTTCCATTCGTAAAGCGGATTGGAACATTGTGGGTCTCTTTAGATTCCTAGTTGATTTCCAGAGAGAGTATTCTGCAGCAGCTATTGCATCGAGATTACTGAGGTAATGATGGAGTTGGGTGTTTCGTTCGTTATTAAGGATCTCTTTAAGTTCTTTTGTAGGCGCATTTAATTTTTTCTTGTCCTCAGGATGTCTAGTTTGTTGCCACTTTTTTCTTGCATATCGCTTTTCTCTCAGTTTTTCTTTTATAGGTTTGGAGATATTCGTTGATTTTCGTTCATTCAGTGGGGGGGTGGAGTCCCACGCAGCTTGTTGCAGGCAGTTGTTGAAGTGTTCAACAGTCGCAATGATGTCTTCTTCAGATTTCAGTGATAGTTTTAAATCAATTGTGGAATATACCATATATTGGAAGCGATTCCAATCAGTTTTGTGATTATGTAAGCTACATTGACTGGGAAGAAGGGCAAGATTGTTGTTAAGCTCGACGAGAACTGGAGAGTGGTCAGAAGACAGCTCAAAACATGGGCTACATTTAAGATCACTAAGCATGATACCTTTCGTCACACAGAAGTCGGGAATTTTTCTTACATCTGTTGGCCAGTATGTTGGTGTACCTGAAGAGACATAGAGTAAATTTAATTTTCCAATGGCCGCATAAAGCTGTCGACCTTGTGGTGTAGTGAGACGGGAACCCCAGTATGTGTGCTTTGCGTTGTAGTCTCCTCCAGCTAGGAATCTGTTGCCAAGGATCTTAAAGAATTTCTCATACTCCTCCATTTTTATTGTGTGTTTAGGTGGGCTGTAGACAGCGGAAATTGTAATTGGCCCTTTCCAGTCATCAACAATTATATTCGTGGCTTGTATAGCTTCTGTGCGATTAGATGTGCTCTCACAGTGTTTTATATTATTGCGTATTAATATTGCTGAACCTGCATGAGCCTTATTATCTGGGTGCAGGGTGTGATAAAACTTAAAGTTCGGAATCTGAAAATGGCTTTTGTTGGTGAAATGGGTTTCAGATATTAGGAGTATATCTATTTCGTATGTTTTAAGGAATTTTTTAATTTCTAATAAATGTTTTGACAGCCCATTAGCGTTCCATAGAATGATTTTAATGGGATTGAGGATGAGCAATTCTTAGTCGTGAGGGTCACTAATAAGTTCATCATTGTTGTGATTTGTTGCATGACTTGCCGGAGTAGCATTATCATTTCTCGCATTTCGTTCGGAGCTTGGGTTTCTGCAGGAACAGTATTAATTGGTAGGGCCGTTGTGTTTTCATTAGTTGCTTGTGTTGAGTGTTTCAGTGCCTGAGCGTATGAAAGTACATTTTGAGTTTGTTTTGATGTACTCGGATTTACCAGAACTTCCTGTTGTTGAGTAGGATTCATGGGTAAATTGTCGTTTTTCCTTAATTGTGGGTATTTCATTTTCTGAAGATTTTTATAGACTACACAACCTTTGTAATTTGCTGGGTGATTACCTTCACACAAGGCGCATTTGACTTCATCTGATCTGTTTTTACGTACACAATCTGAAGACGTGTGGCTTCCGGCGCATTTAATGCACATTGGTTTCCTGCGACAGTACGTTTTTGTATGCCCATACTGCTGACAGTTAGCACATTGGGGAATATCGCGAGTCGGTCGGGGGGGCTCAAAAACAATTTTTGTATGAAGCAGGTATTTGACTTCATAAATTTCTTTATTGTTTGAGTTTGTTTGAAGTTCAATGATAAACATTGGCAGGGGTTTTTTTGTGTTTCTTCGCTTTATGTTCCAAATATTCGCGACAGAGTGACCGAGGTTTTGCAGGGCTTGGGTTATTTCATCTGTGCCTGCAGATGGGTGCATATTTTTGAGTACTACTTTGAAGCCTCTTTCTTCTTTTTGCTTATAGGTGAAAAATTCGGTGTTTTTTAACTATTTGTCTTGTAGGCTTCTGGAGAAAATGCCTGGATTTTAACTTGCTCATTGTTTATGAGCTTTAATTCGTATGAATTTGGAGCAGCTTCAGACAATAGTTTCATTAGAGGAGCTATATTGGTAACTCTGTGGGGGGCTTAGGACTTTTTTATGTTTTGTGTTTTTTTGGTCACATTCTTCAATTTCTTCTAGGGACGAAAATCGATTTTCGGTTCCTTTCGGATCTCCTAGCCATTATTTTTAAAGTTTCGCTTGTTTTTGAGTGGTCTTTGTCTTACCTGGACTCTCTCTCTGCCTTTTCTTGTTTAGAACCGTTTTCCAGTCCTCGTCGTGGGAGGGTACACTTACTGTGACTTGGGGAGAGGCAACTGGTTGCTGTTGTTTGTATAGCATCTGAAGCTAGCGTTGAAGGTGTTCAATTTCTTGTTGGACAGTTTGTTGAGAACTGTTTTTATTTTGAAAATACGAGCTTGATTGGGGCAAGGGGCATTGAGGACTCCTGGAATTTTGGAGCGGATTCTGAAGAAATGTTTCTTTTGTGTTTGCAGTTGTTGATGCTGCTGTTGTTGTTCCTGATGTTGTTTTTCTCGGTGTTGCTGCTGCTGCTGCTGTTGTTGTTGTTGTTGCTCTTCTTGTTGTTGACCTTCCCCTCTAGGTGGGGTACGGTCTACACCCATTTTTTTTCTTTATTATTTATTTTTGTTTAAAATTAACTTTGGCAACTCTACACTAGATAAATAATAAAAATAATATGGATGGAAATAAAATCGATATGTTTCAATGAACACAAAAATTAAATTTTAACCACAAAAAAAAAGAAAAATACACAGTGCACTTGTCAGAGAACCAGCCGGCACTGTCCTTGGTGGCACCACTATTATTATGAAACACAGTATTGAGCATACAGTACAAGAAAATTATGATAACCCACATACGAGTATATACAAGCGGCTAGCATTACTGCCCAAGAGCAACAAGGTGACCATCGGTATATTGCCCCCGAGATACTCCAAAAGTCGATTCAAGTAGTTCTAAAGAACCATAGGGTTGGGTTCTTGGCCTGTAGTGAATATAGCTTCTAAGCTTCACTACTGAGGCTGAAAGACTATAAATACAAAAGGAAAAGAATTATTCAAAACAATAAAAGCTAATAATCGTATGCGTGTTTGAACTGGAGAACCAACATTCTGTTCAAACGATAGAAAACAGATCCCTGATAATAATAACTTGTTTATTATGAAATCTGATCGTAGCAACTGTGTTGAAGTCGCTTAATCTTTCGATTTGTCATCAAACCATTCTTGTATTATTATAATGGTAAGATATAATGACATATTAAAGCCATATACATTATATAATAAGCGTAAAAATTGCTTAAATTGAAAGAAATGATTTGTGAAATGTTACCACTGGATATATCACGCAAAACCAGGAAGCCGTCGAAAATCAAAATAAAAGAATACAAAATGCCGCCTGAACCGTTAATCCGAATCTTAAAGAAAAGCATAGATAATTATTAAGGATATGGTAAGGTGTAAAATGAAATGGAAACTGTTTGTGTACTGTTATTGTTGTTTTTATTTAGGTGCACATATATATAAAATAATGGACAATGATTTTTTGTAAACTCCACTTTTATTTGCATTCTACCCCTTGGGTGGCAATAATCAAATTAAATAACAAAATTAAGCAACTACATAAATAAATACACAAAGTTATTTTTTAAATAGGTTTTTAAAACAACATGAGGAAGAGGAGCCAGTGCTAAACTCCCATTAGGTTAGTTCAGAACTATTGCATTAGAAAATTATTATCATAAATTGAGTGGTGTTGCTCGCTACAGACGCCGTGTTGGGCCTGTCCTCTCCAGAAGATTTGAAGCTAGTATATTAGGATGTCGTTCCAGGTATTTAATGCTGTACCTTGATATTTCCTCATCGACAGTAGGGATGTTTAGGTCGTGTTGTATTATTTTATTCCTGACGAACCATGGAGCCTTTACTATCATGCGTAATACTTTGCTTGGAATCTCTCAATAATTTTGATATTAGTTTTTGCCGCTGAATCCCAATAGCTGTATACCATGTGGGTTTTAGGATTGTTTTATAAACGAGTAGTTTATTCTCAAGCGAAAACTGGGATTTATACCCCAAGAGCCAATATAAAAAAGTAAGCTTGATTCCAAGTTGTTTTCTCTTCGTAAAAATATGCTTCTGCCATGTCAGACGTCAATAAAGATGTAGCCCTAAATATTTGACGTCTTCGGATTGGGGCAGTTGACAATCATTTAGTATCACTAATGTACAAGTTTTCTGTTTTAAGCTGAAGGTTACTTGTACAGACTTAGTTGCATTCACTTTAATTCTCCACATATTTAGCCAGATTTGGAGCTTATTCAAGCTTTCTTGGAGATAATTTGTAGCGATTATTGTGTTCCTGCTTGTAGCCATTATAACAGTATCATCCGCATAGGTTGCGATATTTGTATTCTCCGTCAGTGGAAGGTCAGTCGTGTAGATAGTGTAGAGCACAGGATCTAGAACACTGCCTTGTGGGATACCCGCCTTTATAGAGAACAATTCAGTGACTTCTTCATTGGCCTTTACTTTGAAATGCCGCTCTTCAAGATATGATCTTAAAATGTCTGAGGTAGTAACTTTTTCAGTTTAAAGAGAACGCCTGTGTTATATCTAGGAAAGCAGTTGTACAATAACGGTTTTGCTCGAGCGTTTCTTATTATGCTGTACGCTCGGTGCACTTGTTCTGTTGTAGCGTGGTGTTCCCTAAATCCAAATTAATGATTGGATATTATCTCCTTTTTGAGCAGAAATGGTTTAAGTTTGTTTAACAAGAGCTTTTCAAAAATTTTAGAAACTATTGGCAAAAGGCTAATTGGTCTATAAGAAGTGACTTCCTTCAAGGGCTTCCCGGGTTTAGGGATGACAATAATTTCGGCCACTTTCCATTGACGCGGAAAATATCCACATCTAATTATTGCATTGAAGAGATAGGTAAGGTATTTTATTCCTTTATTTGGTAGTTCCTATAATATATTACCTGTTATCAGGTCGTAGCCCGGTGCCTTTTTTACGTTCAGTGTCCTATGCACAGCGTTATGAATTTCCTTTTTTGTAAAGGGCGTGACAGGTAACTCCTTTGAACCGATCCTGGACTATTAAGACGATTAAATACCTCATTTTCCTCTTGCTGTGAAATTGGTGGAAACAGCTTAAAGAGACCCCAGGTAAGGTGTTTGGAAAATGTAATTGCTTTCTTCTTCAATTTTTGCCCAGGAGCCATTTGCGCTGTTGATAGGAGGAACACGGGTGGTCGGTTGCTTCAGTTTTTTTGTCGCCTTACAAAGTGAGTAATCTGTGGTCTCTTTTGCTGACAAAGTGGACAAGTAGTGCTCTATTTCTGCATTCTGCTTCTGCGCCAAGTAACGTTTAAGGCTTTTTGTAGCTCTATTAAAATTATTTTTGTCTTTCGGAAGCCTGGTACTTTGCCACACCTTTCTTAGTTTGCGTTTTTTATCAACCATCTCCCTAAAAACGGGATGAGAACGCAGAAGTCAATGACATCTGGAATTTTGTTTCTATCAGATGGCCAGTATGTGAGTTGACCTGTTGATACGTGTGTAAGGTTGTGTTCTTGCAATATTTTTAGTATCTCTCTTCCTTTGGGACTGATTGTCCCAGAACCCCAAAATTGGTGTTTAGCGTTGTAATCACCACCAGCTACACCTAGTGTTTGAAAAAAATAGTAATATTTCTCTTTTTTAATGGAATACCTGGGAGGGCAATACATTGATGTATGGCTAGCGGCCCATATTGGTCCTGTATTGTTGTGCTTGTTTCTTGGATGTGGGATTTTTCATAATTGTCTTGTACTGTGTGTTTTATTTTGTTTTTAATGACCGCGTGCTGTGTCTGCTGGATGATTTGTGTGATATATGTTGTACTGATTTATTTTTAAGAAGCTTTTGCTTGTGAAGTGTGTCTCAGATATTAGCATTATGTCAATGTTGTTCTGTTCCATTAATGTTTGGACTTCATTACAATGACGAGAAAGCCCGTTCGCATTCCAAACTGCAATTTTAAGTTTTTGTTCCATTAAGTCAGTTTAGAGATCACTATTGTTAATAAATTGAGCATTGTTCCCATTTTTCCATAAGGCTTTTCAGCATACTCTTTAATTCAGTCATGTCATTTGATCGATGTGGGGCGAATTGATTTTCACTTTTCTGGTTTAAAGTTTGCTCTTGTGGCGTGTTCTGATTTGCGCATATGTGCAACATGGTTGGCTTTCGGAATCTGGGGCATTGTTAAAATTTGTGTTTTCAAACACTTTCTGACAATGGTTTTAATATATTTCTTTGTTTGTTTAATAAAATACATTTAATTAGTTGAAATTCGTTAACTTCTTTATTTCTAATTATTTATTTATTTAAAAGAATAACAATTATCAATAATTATAACACTTATAAAAAAAAGCACTGGCTACCGGGGCCTTCGGCTGGAGTTACTTTAATCTAATAGTGTGTAGAGGAATTCTTTGGGTTGTGGGGATGTTGAATCATATATATAACTAATGTATAATATGTAAAATTTAAAAAATGTGTGTGGATATGGTATTTAATATTTAGTTATACGAAAGTTAATGGAAATAATTTAGATTATTAATTTCGCTTCTTCAATTAATTTACAAATAGTGTTGATGCTTTTATCATCTATATTTTTGAGTAGTTGGGATAGTTGTGGTTTGGAAATATGGCAGCACTAGAATCTTCCAATTCCTGACAGGTATCAAGGCCAGTGTGGTTTGTCTAAGCCATTCATTAGGTGGGCGTGGGTGGCTATGGAGTGTCCGATTCTGAGGCCTGTAAACATTTTTATGTTTTGGCAAGAAATGCTTGCGGGGTACAAACCTTTCATCTCAGTAAGATTTTATATCTTGTAGTGGTGCTGGTAATTATACCAATCACTTGTGTAGCTTTCACATAAAGATCCTTGTACTAATTTGTGAATGTTGATAAATTGGTCGCAAAAATGTAAAGGTTCTTGGGTGGCTTCTTTGGCTCTATTATCAGCGCACTCGTTGCCATGTATTTCAGCGTGGCCAAGAAACCCACATAATTTTTATAGTGATCCTATTTAATAGTATGATATTTTGGATGCTTGTGATTCATGGGACTTCATTTGTGTAGTTGTGTAGAGCATCTAAAGTAGATTTACTATCGCTACAAAGGATGAATTTATGTCCTTTCTGGGAAGCAACTAGTTTTGATTCAAGCTGCTTCAGCTGTAATAATAATCACTACCCCTTCTAAACACTGGAAAAAAGATGGGTTGTTATCTAGATCCACATTGTGGAATTTCGGTATTTTAGAAGATCCTTCGGTTTTACAGCCGAGAGGTCAGATAGTCCTGCTAGAAAATAGTTTTCCAGGGGTCTATTTCTTGCGACCGCCAGAGCTGGGCATTTGCAAATATGTGGGTAGAAGGTTTGTTAAATTTTTGTATAGGGATAATTAAGGCAGTCCCTTCTTGAGGATAAGTACTAAAATTGATAATTTCATTGTAAGGATTTAAAAATTAATGATTTATTAATTAATTAATGAGTCATAGTGAGTAGACGTGCTTTTGGTGCTAACGAGTGGAGAGCGGTTCGTAAAGTATTTGAAATTTTGACTTTTGAGGTTTGTAGGCGGATGCTGTTGCAGTTGTTGTCACGCTTGTCCGTAGAGTGGCGCACAGCTAATCTTAGGGTCGAGGTAAATTGTTCCAGAAATGTTTCAATGTCCTCATTAGTTTTGAGACGTGGGTTTAGGCTGAAATGACTACTGATGTATTTTCTGTATTTCAGCCAGTTAGTTTTAGTGGGTGTGAATAGGTAGGTAGGGCGTAACTTTTTGTTTAGATGTATTATAATAGGAGAGTGATCTGAAGAGAGGTCGTTAAGGTGTTCTACTTTGAGTTGTTCTCGTTTTAGGTTTCTAGCAACTCCAAAATCAATAAGGTCAGGTATCTTACGTGGGTCTGTCGGCCAGTACGATGGTTGTCCTGAAGAGATAATATCAATCTTGGTGTCAGAAAGCATGAAGTTATATAATTGTTTTCCTTTTGGTGTTGTTAGCCGTGAAGCCCCAGTAAGTGTGTTTGGCATTGTAGTCGCCAGCAGCTAGAAAACGTGTGCCAAGTGTGGAGAAGAAGTCTGAGAACTGATTACTTGTTATTTTAAATCTAGGTGGGCAGTACACAGCGGATATTGTTAAGTTATCCTCCCATCCGTCCAGACAAACTGATGTTGCTTGTATGTACTCCTTGTTGTATTCTTCCATAACGAAGTGTTTTATTCTTTGTTTGATTAGGATTCCAGTGCCACCCTGGGCTTTACCAGCGAGATGTTTTGTATCATAGAATGTATATCCCGGTATGTAAAAATTGTGTTTATCGGTTAGATGGGTTTCGGATATAAGAAGTATGTCGATTTCATTAGTGAGTAAAAATTTGTTGATTTCTAACTTGTGCTGGCTTACACCGTTTGCATTCCATTGACAGATCTTAAGTATGTTCATTTCGGAGATAGCAGAAGCTGCATGAGCTGGTTTTGGTTTCTCATCATTTCTTGAATCATTGTTTGTATGGAGGTCATGAACTGCGTCATACATTGTGTGAGCGTTGCTATCATTCCTTCAAAATTATGCAGATTTGAACCAGACCCGGACTGCTGATCCATCCCTAAGTTAAGTACCCCTGCATACGTCGTCCCTGTGCCGGGGTATGGAATTGACTTCTGTGGTTGTGCAATGGGCGGTATATTTGGACTAGGTTGAGTGCGCTTATTCTTTAACTGAGGGTCATTGTTCTTAATTTCCTGGAATACAGGGCAACCTCTGTAGTTGGCAGTATGGTTACCACCACAATTACTGCACTTTCTAGCAGATCTATCAGTTTTAGTCTTCGTACATTCTGATGTGGGGTGTAAATCACCACAGGCAACACATACACTACGAAGAGTGCAGTAGGACCTTGTGTGCCCAAATTCTTGGCAATTAGAACATTGAACTGGGCCGTTTCGTTTGAGAGGCTCCTCCACAGTAATTCTGCGATGCATAAGATAGCGGAGATTATAAATACCATGCACTTCTCCTTTTTTAAGCTTTTGGGTTTCAGGCTCCAATTCTACGCGAAACAATGGCTGAGGGATTCTGTTGCGATTTATTATATTTATAATAGAGCGGGCAGCGAACCCTGCTTCATGTAGTGCTTCTTTGACTTCAGCAGGGGAATATCTGATTCAAGTCCCTTTATGACAATGGTAAGGCCTTTGCTACTTTTAAGCTGATAGGTGTAGTAGCTTTTTTTCTCAGTGTCGAAGTTTCTTATAACCATTCTGTAATTGCTCTCACTATGTATTTGGATTTTTGTTTCCTGGATATTTCCTTTAACAAGAGGGGTGGACATGGACATTTTTAGGACCAATGAGCTCGGTAAGCTTTACAACTAATTTACTGGAGTTACGTTCTCGTAGGTAAATGGGAGGTGGTTTGAATATAATATTAGGTTTGGGTGCGTCTGCCTCCTCAGCAATTTGAAGTAGTGCGAAGCGATTATTACTAGAGATTAGGCTCTCGCTAGTTTTGCTGATTTTTGCGATGTTAGATTTGATTGCATTCGATTTTGGGCTTCGCTTGCGCTTGTTTATAAGGATATACCTATCTAAACCAGTTTGTGATGTTCCACTTTTCCCTGCTGGGTTGTTTGAAAAATTTTTGGTTGAGTGGTTTGCATTGATGGTTGGTGTGAGTGCATTTTCAGTGCGCTCAGCCACTGTTGGCGAATTTGTTCTAGCACGATCGGACGAGTGAGAGAGAGACGTGGATGGAAGCTGTTTGCACTCTTTAGTTATGGACGCCGTTGGGCTGGGTGTTGAACATTGAGCGCTCCAAGAGGGCGCATGCGCAGAGAGTGCCAGAGACACTTTTGCACATTGGTTCTGGTTTGAGTGCGAACTGTGTGTACTTGCACTTGCATTGTTAAGTGCAGTCGCAATTGAACGCTGTGGAGTTGCAGTCGCATGAGGGCCGCTGCCCGGCCGCTCGCCGTTGTGGGACATGCTACCTCCGATCGCTTGTCTCTGTTTTGCAGGCAAAGGTGTTGAGCGAACCACATTCGTCGTCAAACCGCTATCGACAGTCATGCCGAGAACATCCGACCTTGCATTGGGGAGAGAAGGTAGCATACTGTACTCACACAGTTGCGCGATTACCGGACGCTGCTGGGAAAGCGACTGAAACATATCAGGTGTTGGTGCATGTGCAGGCACACTTTGAGAGCGCATGCGCTGAACAGGAGAGCGTACTGGGTGAGTGGGAGAGCGCAATACGCTCATCCACTGACCGCTATAGTTCCGCTTCTTTATTAGAAGCTAACACAAATTCATATTTTAAGTTTAAAAAACTGTTATTGATATTTCGCACAAACTCCTTTTGCCAATTTCACTCACTGACTTTTATTATGCGTCTATTTCGCTGGGCTTACAACTCGAAACATAAATTATTTCACTTTAAATCACCATATAATTGAGGAGCAACCGAAAAACACATCCGAACTCTCTTGCTTTCGTAAAGTCCAGAACAATTTTCCACTATTAACAATTTTTCATAACTTAAGATCTGTTTGAGATTTATGGGCGAAATTTGACGGAAAGGAACATGTGGGCATTATAATGTCACCTGCAACATCGGGGAAAACGGGGAGATACGCCCACTTTTGATATAAGGAACTTTCGGCTCTAAAATTAAAATTAGCCTACCTATTCTCTCCATCGGAATAAAAAATTTCAAAAATATAAATGGGGTCGATAATATTGTGTGTGCAGAATAGGGACATAATAATATAATTGCCACGCCTAAAATTAGCCAAGAATCATTACTAGGTTCCTATTAAATATTTATCAATGAAATTTTGCAGGAAGATGGCAGGTACTAACATTAAACATCACACAAAGAATTGTCGTGTTATATTTACAGCCACGCCAACTATGGACATATAACTTACGACCTACGCAATATTTTTGGGACGATATATATTAATATATATATTGCCCCTGCAAAGACATATACAAGAAATGGGGTCGATCAGATAAAGGCCATTCCTCCCGCTAATATAATCAATTCAAGGTACTTGACCGAAAATTACCGTAGATATTCTCCTAATGATGATTTATTAAGAAAACATACCCATTGTTGAATTCGAGCGCCCAAGCAAAGGTAAAGGGTATTTCGAAGTCGGTCTAGCCCGACTTCAGACTTCTTTAATCGTTTTACTTCGAATGTGTAATTTTCGGCTTTTTTCGATCCTTTCCATTTTTTCAACATTTTTTTTTTCGGTAAAAAATTTATTTGGTGTAGTCACGCTTTTAGGTTTCTACATTTTTTTTCGGCATATCGTATCCCAGTATTACTTACTTACCATTTTTATTAATAAGTAAATATTTGAAATGAACTGATTAAATCTGGCCTGATCTGATCTAATAGTTGATCTGGTCTGATCTAGTTTCGCTAGGCTTAAAACTCGAAACATTAAATTATTTCACTTTAAATCACAATATAATTGAGGAGCAACCGAAAAACACATCCGAACTCTCTTTGGAAAAATTTTCATTCAAAGGAAGCAAGTAAATTAGGAATTCCAATTGCAATTAATGATGAAATATTTAAGATATATACAAAAGAAGAATTTAAAGAAACGTACGCAAAAATAAAAATGAATAGCAAAAGTCCTCAGCTAAAAATACTAATATATATATATCTCCAAAGCGAATAACGGAAGATATATTAAAAAAACAAACTAATAGATGAATGTCACAAAACAGGACATCCCGTAGTATGAAAAACTCTACTCAAATTAAAACAAAGATACATTTGAAAAAATATGAACCAAATGGTAAAAAAATTGGTATCCAACTGTGACACATGCATGAAGTGCAAACAAACAAGACACATCAAAGAATCACAGACCATAAAAGACACCCCTAACACCAGTTTCGAGGTCATATCAATTGACACCGTAGGACCACTAAAAATTTCAAACGAATACCGCTACATACTGACCATGCAGTGCGAGCTGACAAAATTTGTAATCGCACACCCAATGACAACAAAAGACGCACACAGAACAGCCAAAACACTAGTTGAACAATTTATACTCAAATACGGACACTTTAAAATACTTAAATCTGACAAGAGCTTTGAACGAATTCCAACTGACATCGACAAACGACGACGAATGGGATAAGTGGATTCCTTACTTCACTTTTACTTACAACACAATGGCGCATGTTGACACGGGGTAAACGCCTTACGAATTAATATATGGGAAACTCCCAGGTTTACCCAATGAAGTATTAGAAAATAACACAAAAATATACAATTTTGAAAATTACTCCAACGAACTAAAAGCAAGATTAAGGTATGCCAATGAAAAGGCAAAAGAAATGCTCATTAAAGCAAAACAAAAACGTGTATTAACTGACATAAAAACCAATACCAATACACTTAAGGTAGAAATAGGAGATTTAGATCTACTAAAAGTAGAAAATAGAACAAAGAATATTAATCCATACAAAGGACCATATAAGATTCTAGATAAATTAGGAGTTAATTCATGAATAGAATATAATGATACACCTAAGAAAGTACATAATAACCAATTAAAACCATACAATGTAATTTAAACAATATAATTTGTAATTATAAACCACAAAATGTAATTTAAAAAATACAATTTATAATTATAACTATATAATTACAAAACCTGACAATAAGAAACAATTTAAAAACAAATTATATAAACTATTAGACAATAAGTTCATAACATAAGACAATTGTAAAAACACACAAACCATATTGCCAGAAAAATTATTCGCTAGCACCTCTATTTTTCTCTTAAGGGTGAGGGTGTAGTGTACCCCACTAGTGTACACTGACGACCACACATCGTCGCAAGCACCATAATAATTCGCCTATGCTAACGAAGATTTTGGAAGTATGATTTGTAATTAGTAAAAATAAGATAGGTATATTTTATACTAGACAAAATAGGATAGAAATACATTTTAAAACATATAAAAGAGCCAGCGAGCCACCAAATAAACCAGAGTTAATCTGAAGATAACTAAAACTGCCACTCGCATTAGTCTTATTCATTTTATCTCTCGTGCTCTAAGTCAGGAACGACTTAGATCAGCACAACCAATAGCTTGGCCAACGGCACACTCTGCCGGTCAAAAACTTCGCTGAGGGCGTCTTTCCGCATTGTTAGGTTATTTTCTTCAATCATTGATCTTGAATTTATACAGTGTGAAAACTGCATAAAACGTATGACGACGTTGCACTTGCACGACATACGATGATCAAAACCATTTAGTCACAACCTGCGATACATACACCATATGCTGAACCAGTGAGGCTAGAAATCACCCTATACTACATGCCGATGCAAGCATAGTAACATCATCATACCCCACATGGCGATCCTGCAAACAAACTAGAAGCAAAGCAGCAGGAAACTAGAAGCAAAGAAGCAGCAAATATAATGCCGAAAAACAAAATAGCCCAACTAATGGAAGAATATGTGCCCGAGTATTCAACACACCATACCAACCATTCCTGCGCCAGCATATGCCCTAAAACCACCAATAAATGCCGGACCACTGCCACTCACCATAGAAGATTACAAAAAACAGCAGGAGAAGCAAAAAGAGCTGCATAGAACTGCGATCCCACAGTGCGAGAACCGAAACTTGAAGAAAAGAGGAGGTCTTTTAACTAAACAAAAAAGCCTACTGGCCCATCTGTTGTCAATAGTAAGAGACGACAGCAACCCACCTCCGTGGAATGAAGCCACACACATATGGAAGCAGATTGATGCACTCAATTGCAGATTAAAGAACGAAGAAAATAGTAAGATCGCATGCATGCGAATAACCTGGCACATGATAGGAAGACCCGGCACGCCAACTATAGCAGTTTAGAACAACAAATATACAATTGAAGACGAGACAATACGAATGATAGAAAATTAAGCAATGTGCAAAAGCAACAGCAAGCCACAGCATCAAGATGCGACCATAAACAATAACCAATTATCTACGGAGATCATCTACCCATCAGTACCAGAATCCTAGTTAGTAATTTTCTTAGTTATATTTATTCTGATAATAGCTTATAAGTTAGATAAATACTTCAAAAATTATGTACACAAATATATAAATGACGCTAATAGCAACGCTATTACAGCAGTTTAATTAATAAAAACAAAAATATATATATAGAAAATGGCAAATTCACTATAGCATAATAATAAATTAATGCAAATAAAAATTTAAAAACAAATTTCCAACTGTGATCCTAAATGGAATTAAAATTAAATGCATTGAAAGAAATACTAGCGACACTAAGGAAAAATCCAAGTAGAATACACACCAACAAAACAGTAATAACCAAACTTAGACAGATAGACACATTAAGAGAAGAATTTAATAACATAATAGAGACCGACACCGACAATAAAGATCTAACTGGAATAAAAATTAGCTTCGCCCCAATACTTATTCCACAATAAAAACCATTTTATTAAAGCAATTAACAGAAGAGAACGAGTTAACAGACAACATGTCATCTTTTAACAGCATCAAAATATCTACCCAGCTTTACGGGCAACTTCAGACAATTAGATAGCTTTATAGTGACCGCTGAGCTGATAAACAAATCAATCAACGAGTCAGGACAGACAGATTTACTAGAGTATATCTACCACGCCAAATTAACTGCCAATGTAAGAATAGCAATAGGAGGTTATACGAAACCAGAAGACTTGAACACACTTACCACTCTACTACAACAGAGGTACAAAGACGCGACAACAATACCACAGTTACAGGCTAGATTATCCAATTTACAACAAAGAAATTCAGAAATTAAATCTTACAAAGAAAAAATACTGACAATAATAGAAAGTATAAATAGACTTCACATATACAACTTAGGACAGACAGCTACACAGGCAGAAAAGAACGTGATAACAAAAACAAACAATAAGTTAGCATTTGACACTTTCAAGAAAGGACTGAATGAGAATTATAAAGCAACAATTTTTGCTGTAAGACCGAAAGATCTAGCAGAAGCAACAGAATTGGCACTTGAACTCGAGAGAGAACCTAGAATAATGTCCAACACATCACAGCTGATGCAACTAAGCCATAATTCATTCAACTCACACAGTACAAGGTCCAATTTCAACACTCCACGCAAATATAATTCATTCAACCCTTCTCCAGAGTACACAAACAACACACGACAAAATTTCAGTACACGCTATTACTATAGTATCAAAAATAACTACAACAACACTAACCATGCAAACAACAACCGTAGCAATACAAATTTCATTCACAGAAACAATAACTACAACAACACATATCCAACTAATCAAAATAACAACAACTTCAGACATAACAACAGCTACAACTGACAAGGCAGAGAGCAGAACAACAACAACACTTTTAACTCAAACAGAAACCGCTGCGTAAACATGATACACAATGAGGGAAACGAACAAGGCCCAGAATGCATAACCATTCTGGAAAGCCGAAACTAAATGTGTCTAAGATATCAGATAACCACACAAATTTCGTTACACAGCACACAGAAAGCAAAAAATGACATTTTTAATAGATATAGGTGCAGACATTTCATTATGTAAAATAAGAAATTAATTAGCAAACCACGAATACTTTCCTGACGACAAATGGAAATTAATGGGCCCAATAGATAACCCAATAGAAACCGATGGCATTCTAGGTAGAGATTTTTGTGAAAAATTCATATGCAAAATCGATTATGAAACGTTTACAATTTCCGCGTACGTAACAAACAATAATTATACCCATGCAAACTAAATCCCATGATACTCAAAAAATAAAAATACAAGCAAGAACAGAAATAATACAGCCTTAAAACTGAACATAAATGAAGATAAAATAATTCTAAATAAAGAACTAAAAGAAGGCATATTTCTAAGCAATTCCATAGCACCCAAAAGTGGTATAACCCACACAAAAATTCGAAACACAACAAACAAAGAGGTAATTTTAGACGGCATATAATTTGAAACTGACTCACTAAAAAACTATGACATACTAAAGTACAGTACGCAGCATAACTACAATGAAAACAGACTACAGAAAATAATTGAAACTCTAAATTTTAACTGCACAGACGAAATGACACAAAATCAACTAATAAACATTCTAAGACAATACCAAGAAGTTTTTCATCTTGAAGACGACCCACTGTCGACAAACAATTTTTACACACAAAACATAACGACACATGACAACACACCCGTTTACATTAAAAACTACAGACTGCCACACACACACAGAAATTGTGAATGAACAGGTACAGAAAATGCTACAGGAGGATATCATTGAAGTCAGCCCATACAATGCTCCACTCCTTTTGGTTCCTAAAAAGAACACTATTGACAAAAAGAATTGGAGACTTGTAGTGGATTTTAGAAAACTGAATGAGAAAATATTAAATGATAAATTCCCGCTAACTCGACTAGAAGACATTATACACAAGTTAGGCAGAGTAAAATGGTTTTCAACTTTAGACATGACCAGTTCATTTCATCAAATAAAACTAGAAAAACAATCACGACCATTAACAGCTTTTTCCACATCCAATGGACACATACCAATTTAAAAGATTACCTTTCGGACTCAAAATTTCATCCAACAGCTTTCAGAGAATGTTAACAATAGCACTCTCAGGAATTGATTCAGAAGCATTCCTTTATGTAGATGACATAATTATCTATAGATGCAGTTTAAACCACCATAACCAAAATCTAATCAAGGTACTAGACAGACTAAAACAACACAACTTAAAATTAAACGCATCAAATTGCAACTTTCTAAGACCAGAAGTTGTATATTTAGAACATTTGATTACACAAGACGGAGTTAAAACTGATCCAGCAAAATTCGAGACTGTTAAAAATTGCCCACAACCGAAAAACGCAGACGAAGTAAGAAGATTCGTTGCATTCTGCAACTACTATAGAAAATTCAAACCAAAATTTGCATATATTGCAAAATGTTTGAACTCCTTACTATAGATATCAGCCAAATTTGTATGAACAGATGAATGCCAAACAGCTTTTGAAACTCTAAAACAAAAATTAATAAACCTACCACTACTGCAATACCCAAACTTTGATAAACCCTTCATATTAACTACAGATGCATCGCATTAAGCACTAGGCGCCGTACTATCACAAGGCGAAATAGGACAAGATTTACCCATTTCATATGCTAGCAAATCATTACAAAAACATGATTTGAATAAGCCAGTAATAGAAAAAGAGATACTAGCAATACACTTGGGTATTACCTTTTTCAAACCCTATCTACGAGGGCGGATTGATATTGAAGCTACCTAGCGCTAGATGGCAGCACAAACACAAAAACTTTTTTTTTTAGAAATTGCGATCTGTCAAACGTCAGCTGTTAAAATTTCACCCAAATTCATCGATTAGTTTATTTGTTGTAGTCGTTTGAAGTAAGCAACTTTTGTGTTTCTTGAAAAATGGAAAAAAGCGTATTTCGTGCAGTGATTAAACACTATTATTTGAAAGGGAAAACGACGAAAGAGACAAAAGAAAAGCTCGATAAGCATTACGGTGGGTCTGCTCCGTCAGATTACATGGTAAAATATTGGATTGCTGAATTTAAACGCGGCCGAACAAGCACTGCAACAAAACCATCAACAGGAAGGCCAAAAGAGGTGGTTACTGAAGAGAATATCAACAAAATCCTCGATATCGTTATGAATGATCGCCGAGTCAAGTTGCGTGAGATTGTTGAAATGGTAAACATATCATATGAACGTGTGTTCAACATTTTGGATGAACATTTGCATATGAAAAAACTATCGGCAAGATGGGTGCCGCGTTTGCTCAGTGTCGAACAAAAACGAGTTCGACAGACCACTTCACAGCGCTGTTTGGACATGATAAAGCGTAATCCTGTTGATTTTTGGCGTCGATTAATAACTGTTGATGAAACGTGGGTCCACCACTACACACCTGAAACCAAAAATCAATCGAAACAATGGGTGGAAGCTGGTGGAAGTGCTCCGAAGAATTCGAAGGCAGTGAAATCGACTGGCAAGTTTATGGCCAGTGTATTTTGAGATGCACACGGAATATTGCTCATCGATTATCTTGAAAAAGGATCCACAATCACAGGAAAGTATTATCGTGCATTATTGGACCAATTGATTGATGCAATCAAGAAAAACGACCACATTTAAAGAAGAAAAAAATGCTCTTTCTTCAAGCGAACGCACCGGTTCACACAGCATTAGATACGATACTAAAATTACGTGAAATACACTTCGAATTGGTTAATCATCCACCTTATAGTCCAGATTTAGCTCCTAGTGACTTTTTCCTGTTTCCAAACTTGAAAAAATGGCTCGCAGGAAAAAGATTAATCTCAAACGAATAAGTGATTACCGAAACTAACGCGTATTTTGAGGGGTTCCCGAAATCGTATTATTCAGATGGTATAAAAAAACTTGGAATATCGTCTTACTAAGTGTGTCGAAGTAAAAGGAGACTATTTTGAGAAATAAATGGTTTTTGAAAAAAAAAAATTTTTTTCCCACTTAGGTAGCTTCAATATCAATCCGCCCTCGTATATGGTCAGAAGTTCACAGTAGTAACTGACTATCGACCACTAATATCACTATTTTCACATAAAAATCCTTCATCTAAAATGAGCAGAATGACGCCATCAGCGACTATGATTTCAACATAGTATATAAAACAGGAAAAATGAATACAAATGCAGATGCATTGCCAAGAATACAAATTGACTCGGACAATCTAAAAGAAATGATACCGAAAGAAATATACGAAAAAGCCAAAAGAACCCTAGTAATCACGAGAGGGCTGGCAAATAAAAATAAAATAAATGAAGTGACAAATAAAAATAAAATAAATGAAGCGGCAAATAAAAATGAGAAATTGAGAATCTGCTTATCTCAGAAGACTGATCAAATATGGGAATGCACATCAATATGGGAATGCACATCAATAAATAACGCCAAGAAGATTATTTTTTTCATAAAAATTTGTTCAAAGTGAGCGGATGTGTTTTTTTCGGGCTCCGTAATTTTTGGAGTATTTAAAAAAAATTTAGTTCAGGTCAAGTGCGATAAGGTGATAAGCCAAATCTGGCAATCAATATTTAATTAAATCTGAGACAGAGACTATAAAAAACAAAAAAAAATTAAAAAAAATTAAATATAAAATAAATAAAAGGTGCTTCGAGTGAGTATTGAAACGAAAAATCACACACATAAACATAAACTGTAAACAAACAATAGCTGAGAGGGCGTGCTTATGAGCACATTACGCTCTCCGCAACCAGAGCGTAAGCTCGTTAAGGCAGATAACGCATCGTACAATGTGAGCAAAGATCTGATGCTCTCTAACGATACAGATAATTTGATGCTTGAACAGTCGCCTGAACGTTTGGTGATGAAAGCTCAGGGTACACTAAACAGTAAAGCAATCAGCATAGTCTCAAAAGCTGATGATATTCAGCGCCTGAGCGCTAATTCACTATCTGCTCTCTCCACAGCAAACACATTAACCGCTACAGCCACCAACAAAGCATTAACCAACAACATTAAACAAACTGCAAAACAGAATAGTTCGGCAATAAAGACTGGCATGGACCGCTATATAAATATTAAGCGAAAGCTAAGTCCGTTTAAAAACATGACAAAAAACCCAAAGAAAATGTATAAACCAAATAAATATGAAGAATGCGCCAAAATCGCTTTGCCTTGCTTGCCGATAATGTAGCAGATCCAGACCAAAAAAATGAAGGTACAGAAATACTTAAAGAAGTCAAACCTCACCCAATTTATCTGCGCGAACTCTAATATGCTGGTCTCTAGACTATCTAGCTTGATAGGGCAAAAGAACTTCCATATAGTTGCACTACAGAAGGGTGACCTACACGAAACAAAAATTCAGATCTATACTGACAAAAATTATCGCTTGGCAATCAACTACCTTGACAGTAGTAAAAAAAACTATTATACGTATCAACTAAAAAGCAGTAAAGGTTTGATTGTCGTAGTTAAAGGAATAGAATCAGATGTGGACCAATTTGGGATGAAAGAAGCACTGATCGAAGCCGGTTTCAACTCAAAATCCATATTTAACATCAAAAATAAGAATAATATGCCACAACCAATGTTCCGAGTGGAGCTTGAACCAGAATCAAGAAAGCTGCAAAGAAAAGAATTCCATCCAATCTATAATATGCGATACCTTATGCACTGCCGAATTTCAGTTGAAGAACCCCAGAAACGCAACGGCCCTGTACAATGTACAAACTGCCAGGAGTTTGGTCATACCAAATAATATTGCACCCTACGCCCCATTTGCGTTGGCTCTGGTGACATCCACCCATCCTCTGCCTGTACGGTCGATAAAAAAAATGAAAATGTTCTTACTAAAAAATGCAATAATTGCGGCGGAAGTCATACAGCAAACCATAGAGGTTTCCCAGTGTATACTGAGCTGAAAAATAAAATGCGCCAACAGAAGGATAGAGGACGACACGAAGTTACTTACGTAGCGCCTCTACACCAAATCCCGACTACACTCAACGACAAACATGCTCCACCTGTCATAAGTTACTCTAATGCACTGAAATCAAATTTAGCAGAAAATTCAAATACCAATAAACAATCGCAAAATCTAGAGGCAGAGGCTCACAGAACCCTACGAGAGTAGCGACCTTCCCAGGTGGTCCCAAGCATCGCAAGGAAAGTAAGCAGATGCAATCACGAACCTCGACCATCCGTGCATACTCTTAAAACTAATCTCTGCCGCAACCAGATCCTGACAATAAAATGCGTCAAGGCAAGTCGCTGCGAGATGGGATGATATTATAAGACCGGCTCTAGGTCTAATCGAGTTTCTGTCATATAATATCGTGGCCCCTTTCAACGAATCAAGGCCACAGGCGACCCCTAAAGACCCAGGGCTTTTGTACTGTTGTTATGTGGGGTGATGTGTGCAGCAGGGTGAGTCCTCTACTTAAGAGTTCAGTGGCGGCTTTAGAATGCTGCAAGTTAATCTGCGTTATCGTCAAAGGACGATAGCTACGAGAATCGTCCGAGCCACTCATCTAGGAAAGACATGAAACGTGACAGTCCCAAAGAACAGACTCAGACTACTCCGGTACCGAGAAACCATGACAATAGGGGCTTCATCTATTCGCACCACAAGACTAGCACCTTCTTTACCATCCCGGTTGCTATCCCTGGTGTGCGAAAGAACTCGCCAAAGCCTCGTGTTGATGCCAGGGTTCTGAGCACGCAGACAGGAACGGACATCTGCGGTCGTCAGATCGGGATCCGTAATACAGCAGATGGCCTTCTTGAGGGACACGCCTGCTTCGCTATAGACCGTGAAGCGAGTGGTCCCGATGGGGGCACGTCATTGACTACACCCCTGAGCCAATCAAAGTTGGCCTGAGACGCGCACGACACCTGTAGCGTGCCGTCCTTTGTCTCATAGCTCTTCGCATTAGCTTCAGGACCGGAGGCAATGACGCGACGCATCAGATGACCTTTGCAGTATTTTATCTCTGCATCAGTCAGCCAACGGTCAGGCCCCAGCTTCCCAATCACCGCCATTGGTTGCGGGCCGGTAGCCTTCTCGCTGTACGATGGCTTGGCTGTACCTTTGGAAGTGCTTGGGCGAAGGTCCAGCTCACCACCCGCCACTGGCAAAGATTTCGCCGGGCAGATGGTTTTGCTGGATACGAGGGGCTGGGCAAACTGCAGCTTATTGGCAACATTCTTCCTCGCCACATTAGCCGCCACCGAGGTTTCGCCCGTACCCTTTGGGGTCGTAGCGCCACCAGCAGTAACAGCTGCAGGGCAGGTGGGTATGCTGTTTTCAGCAACAATCTTCCGCCGCTTACCTCGCGAGGGAGATTTCGGAGCGGTCAATCCCTCCGCAGGCTCGGTGGATTCCGTGGGTGTCACTTCCGCCGACCTGGGCCTTTTAGAGGGAGTTGACACAGAAGGGCCGGCAGAGCCACGTGAGGATTTCTCCTGCACGAGCCTAGCAAGCCGCTTCTTTCTCTTCCTCCTCGCTTGAGTTCGCGTTGCACCAGAATCACTGGTCGGTCGTTCCGGCACTGTGGTGGCTTCCCGACGCAGGCCCTCTGGATCTAGGGTACATTCCTCCGTCTCTGAAGAAGAGATTGCGGTAACAACCCCCGTCTCCTCCAGGATGCGCTGTCGCTTGTAAAGGCGAGAGGCTTTAGCGATGGTTGGGGCCTCCAGAATCCGTGCCCCTGCCGCCGAAGCGGGTGGATTTCCACATGCGTGGGTTCCACCTGGAGTATTAAACCTAGTGTTGTCCATCGCCAGACAGTGGTTTTTGTTCGGGCTCCTCCCTAGCCAGTTTGGTCCACGAATGGTACCCATTCTCTATACCATCATTGTGATAGACAGACAGACATAACTCCCGCCATCCTAAGAGGTTCAGAAGTAATGTCATTGGCCTACCAAGGGTCCCCCTATCCGCCACCTGGGGACGCGTCCGATGGGATGTCAGGCAAATCCAACACGGGCCCTGTTGAATAACCGCCTATTAGACTTCCGGAGATGGCCTAGATCCATCGACCAACAAGGTGGTTTATACTTGCCTCTCAGTTTCACAACCGGGCACCCGGCTGTCAGTCCCTGGTTACCTGATTTATCAGCCCGTCTAATTCCACAATAGCCCACTCTGGATTTTAGAGGAAGCTAAGTGTGGGAAGAGTGTCAACAGCTAAAACAGCAGTGTCATCTGCAAAGGTACCTATGGTGACTCCTTCAACTGATGGTAAGTCGTACGTGTGAAGTAGATAAAGTATTGGGCCCATGACACTTCCTTGGGGTACGCCTGCTGAGCTTTCATGGAGCTCAGACTGTTCCTCACCTTGCTTTATGAAAAAATATCTATGTGTAAGATAGGACTTGATTAACACATAGTAGTTAATGGGGAGTGTAGTTTTTATTTTGTAAAGCAAGCCATCGTGCCAAACGCGATCAAACGCCTGCGAGATGTCAAGAAACGCTGCTGTACAAAACTTTTTATGTTCGAATGCAGTGTGTATATACTCAACAATCCTATGAACCTGTTCGATTGTGCTGTGTTTTTTCCTGAATCCAAATTGATGATTTGGAATTAGCTTTCGCTCTTCTATAATTGGGAGTAGTCTTTTCAGGAAAAGGGTTTCCATGAGTTTAGAAGCAATCGGTAACAAGCTAATTGGGCGATACGATTCAACTTTATCAGCGCTTTTTCCGGGTTTGAGAATCATTTTTAATTGTGACACCATTCCATTCCATTGCGGAGGTAAAGCCAGATGTTAGTGCCGCGTTAAATAAGTAGGTAAGATATGTCACTCCTTCTTCTGGAAGTTGTTTTACTATTTTCCCAGTGATAAGGTCGTACCCAGGGGCTTTTTTAATATTTAGCTTATCAATAGCTGCTTTCACTTCAGATTTGGAAAATTTACGTATGGGTAGGTCCATCTGATGGGTATTACTCAGAACACTTTTCACTTCTTCTGTTACACATGCTGGGGGCTCGATTGCATGTGGGGTAAATACTTTTTTTAAGTGTCGGGCAAATGTGACTGCTCTTTCAAGGTTCGTTATTTTCCATTCGTAAAGCGGATTGGAACATTGTGGGTCTCTTTAGATTCCTAGTTGATTTCCAGAGAGAGTATTCTGCAGCAGCTATTGCATCGAGATTACTGAGGTAATGATGGAGTTGGGTGTTTCGTTCGTTATTAAGGATCTCTTTAAGTTCTTTTGTAGGCGCATTTAATTTTTTCTTGTCCTCAGGATGTCTAGTTTGTTGCCACTTTTTTCTTGCATATCGCTTTTCTCTCAGTTTTTCTTTTATAGGTTTGGAGATATTCGTTGATTTTCGTTCATTCAGTGGGGGGGTGGAGTCCCACGCAGCTTGTTGCAGGCAGTTGTTGAAGTGTTCAACAGTCGCAATGATGTCTTCTTCAGATTTCAGTGATAGTTTTAAATCAATTGTGGAATATACCATATATTGGAAGCGATTCCAATCAGTTTTGTGATTATGTAAGCTACATTGACTGGGAAGAAGGGCAAGATTGTTGTTAAGCTCGACGAGAACTGGAGAGTGGTCAGAAGACAGCTCAAAACATGGGCTACATTTAAGATCACTAAGCATGATACCTTTCGTCACACAGAAGTCGGGAATTTTTCTTACATCTGTTGGCCAGTATGTTGGTGTACCTGAAGAGACATAGAGTAAATTTAATTTTCCAATGGCCGCATAAAGCTGTCGACCTTGTGGTGTAGTGAGACGGGAACCCCAGTATGTGTGCTTTGCGTTGTAGTCTCCTCCAGCTAGGAATCTGTTGCCAAGGATCTTAAAGAATTTCTCATACTCCTCCATTTTTATTGTGTGTTTAGGTGGGCTGTAGACAGCGGAAATTGTAATTGGCCCTTTCCAGTCATCAACAATTATATTCGTGGCTTGTATAGCTTCTGTGCGATTAGATGTGCTCTCACAGTGTTTTATATTATTGCGTATTAATATTGCTGAACCTGCATGAGCCTTATTATCTGGGTGCAGGGTGTGATAAAACTTAAAGTTCGGAATCTGAAAATGGCTTTTGTTGGTGAAATGGGTTTCAGATATTAGGAGTATATCTATTTCGTATGTTTTAAGGAATTTTTTAATTTCTAATAAATGTTTTGACAGCCCATTAGCGTTCCATAGAATGATTTTAATGGGATTGAGGATGAGCAATTCTTAGTCGTGAGGGTCACTAATAAGTTCATCATTGTTGTGATTTGTTGCATGACTTGCCGGAGTAGCATTATCATTTCTCGCATTTCGTTCGGAGCTTGGGTTTCTGCAGGAACAGTATTAATTGGTAGGGCCGTTGTGTTTTCATTAGTTGCTTGTGTTGAGTGTTTCAGTGCCTGAGCGTATGAAAGTACATTTTGAGTTTGTTTTGATGTACTCGGATTTACCAGAACTTCCTGTTGTTGAGTAGGATTCATGGGTAAATTGTCGTTTTTCCTTAATTGTGGGTATTTCATTTTCTGAAGATTTTTATAGACTACACAACCTTTGTAATTTGCTGGGTGATTACCTTCACACAAGGCGCATTTGACTTCATCTGATCTGTTTTTACGTACACAATCTGAAGACGTGTGGCTTCCGGCGCATTTAATGCACATTGGTTTCCTGCGACAGTACGTTTTTGTATGCCCATACTGCTGACAGTTAGCACATTGGGGAATATCGCGAGTCGGTCGGGGGGGCTCAAAAACAATTTTTGTATGAAGCAGGTATTTGACTTCATAAATTTCTTTATTGTTTGAGTTTGTTTGAAGTTCAATGATAAACATTGGCAGGGGTTTTTTTGTGTTTCTTCGCTTTATGTTCCAAATATTCGCGACAGAGTGACCGAGGTTTTGCAGGGCTTGGGTTATTTCATCTGTGCCTGCAGATGGGTGCATATTTTTGAGTACTACTTTGAAGCCTCTTTCTTCTTTTTGCTTATAGGTGAAAAATTCGGTGTTTTTTAACTATTTGTCTTGTAGGCTTCTGGAGAAAATGCCTGGATTTTAACTTGCTCATTGTTTATGAGCTTTAATTCGTATGAATTTGGAGCAGCTTCAGACAATAGTTTCATTAGAGGAGCTATATTGGTAACTCTGTGGGGGGCTTAGGACTTTTTTATGTTTTGTGTTTTTTTGGTCACATTCTTCAATTTCTTCTAGGGACGAAAATCGATTTTCGGTTCCTTTCGGATCTCCTAGCCATTATTTTTAAAGTTTCGCTTGTTTTTGAGTGGTCTTTGTCTTACCTGGACTCTCTCTCTGCCTTTTCTTGTTTAGAACCGTTTTCCAGTCCTCGTCGTGGGAGGGTACACTTACTGTGACTTGGGGAGAGGCAACTGGTTGCTGTTGTTTGTATAGCATCTGAAGCTAGCGTTGAAGGTGTTCAATTTCTTGTTGGACAGTTTGTTGAGAACTGTTTTTATTTTGAAAATACGAGCTTGATTGGGGCAAGGGGCATTGAGGACTCCTGGAATTTTGGAGCGGATTCTGAAGAAATGTTTCTTTTGTGTTTGCAGTTGTTGATGCTGCTGTTGTTGTTCCTGATGTTGTTTTTCTCGGTGTTGCTGCTGCTGCTGCTGTTGTTGTTGTTGTTGCTCTTCTTGTTGTTGACCTTCCCCTCTAGGTGGGGTACGGTCTACACCCATTTTTTTTCTTTATTATTTATTTTTGTTTAAAATTAACTTTGGCAACTCTACACTAGATAAATAATAAAAATAATATGGATGGAAATAAAATCGATATGTTTCAATGAACACAAAAATTAAATTTTAACCACAAAAAAAAAGAAAAATACACAGTGCACTTGTCAGAGAACCAGCCGGCACTGTCCTTGGTGGCACCACTATTATTATGAAACACAGTATTGAGCATACAGTACAAGAAAATTATGATAACCCACATACGAGTATATACAAGCGGCTAGCATTACTGCCCAAGAGCAACAAGGTGACCATCGGTATATTGCCCCCGAGATACTCCAAAAGTCGATTCAAGTAGTTCTAAAGAACCATAGGGTTGGGTTCTTGGCCTGTAGTGAATATAGCTTCTAAGCTTCACTACTGAGGCTGAAAGACTATAAATACAAAAGGAAAAGAATTATTCAAAACAATAAAAGCTAATAATCGTATGCGTGTTTGAACTGGAGAACCAACATTCTGTTCAAACGATAGAAAACAGATCCCTGATAATAATAACTTGTTTATTATGAAATCTGATCGTAGCAACTGTGTTGAAGTCGCTTAATCTTTCGATTTGTCATCAAACCATTCTTGTATTATTATAATGGTAAGATATAATGACATATTAAAGCCATATACATTATATAATAAGCGTAAAAATTGCTTAAATTGAAAGAAATGATTTGTGAAATGTTACCACTGGATATATCACGCAAAACCAGGAAGCCGTCGAAAATCAAAATAAAAGAATACAAAATGCCGCCTGAACCGTTAATCCGAATCTTAAAGAAAAGCATAGATAATTATTAAGGATATGGTAAGGTGTAAAATGAAATGGAAACTGTTTGTGTACTGTTATTGTTGTTTTTATTTAGGTGCACATATATATAAAATAATGGACAATGATTTTTTGTAAACTCCACTTTTATTTGCATTCTACCCCTTGGGTGGCAATAATCAAATTAAATAACAAAATTAAGCAACTACATAAATAAATACACAAAGTTATTTTTTAAATAGGTTTTTAAAACAACATGAGGAAGAGGAGCCAGTGCTAAACTCCCATTAGGTTAGTTCAGAACTATTGCATTAGAAAATTATTATCATAAATTGAGTGGTGTTGCTCGCTACAGACGCCGTGTTGGGCCTGTCCTCTCCAGAAGATTTGAAGCTAGTATATTAGGATGTCGTTCCAGGTATTTAATGCTGTACCTTGATATTTCCTCATCGACAGTAGGGATGTTTAGGTCGTGTTGTATTATTTTATTCCTGACGAACCATGGAGCCTTTACTATCATGCGTAATACTTTGCTTGGAATCTCTCAATAATTTTGATATTAGTTTTTGCCGCTGAATCCCAATAGCTGTATACCATGTGGGTTTTAGGATTGTTTTATAAACGAGTAGTTTATTCTCAAGCGAAAACTGGGATTTATACCCCAAGAGCCAATATAAAAAAGTAAGCTTGATTCCAAGTTGTTTTCTCTTCGTAAAAATATGCTTCTGCCATGTCAGACGTCAATAAAGATGTAGCCCTAAATATTTGACGTCTTCGGATTGGGGCAGTTGACAATCATTTAGTATCACTAATGTACAAGTTTTCTGTTTTAAGCTGAAGGTTACTTGTACAGACTTAGTTGCATTCACTTTAATTCTCCACATATTTAGCCAGATTTGGAGCTTATTCAAGCTTTCTTGGAGATAATTTGTAGCGATTATTGTGTTCCTGCTTGTAGCCATTATAACAGTATCATCCGCATAGGTTGCGATATTTGTATTCTCCGTCAGTGGAAGGTCAGTCGTGTAGATAGTGTAGAGCACAGGATCTAGAACACTGCCTTGTGGGATACCCGCCTTTATAGAGAACAATTCAGTGACTTCTTCATTGGCCTTTACTTTGAAATGCCGCTCTTCAAGATATGATCTTAAAATGTCTGAGGTAGTAACTTTTTCAGTTTAAAGAGAACGCCTGTGTTATATCTAGGAAAGCAGTTGTACAATAACGGTTTTGCTCGAGCGTTTCTTATTATGCTGTACGCTCGGTGCACTTGTTCTGTTGTAGCGTGGTGTTCCCTAAATCCAAATTAATGATTGGATATTATCTCCTTTTTGAGCAGAAATGGTTTAAGTTTGTTTAACAAGAGCTTTTCAAAAATTTTAGAAACTATTGGCAAAAGGCTAATTGGTCTATAAGAAGTGACTTCCTTCAAGGGCTTCCCGGGTTTAGGGATGACAATAATTTCGGCCACTTTCCATTGACGCGGAAAATATCCACATCTAATTATTGCATTGAAGAGATAGGTAAGGTATTTTATTCCTTTATTTGGTAGTTCCTATAATATATTACCTGTTATCAGGTCGTAGCCCGGTGCCTTTTTTACGTTCAGTGTCCTATGCACAGCGTTATGAATTTCCTTTTTTGTAAAGGGCGTGACAGGTAACTCCTTTGAACCGATCCTGGACTATTAAGACGATTAAATACCTCATTTTCCTCTTGCTGTGAAATTGGTGGAAACAGCTTAAAGAGACCCCAGGTAAGGTGTTTGGAAAATGTAATTGCTTTCTTCTTCAATTTTTGCCCAGGAGCCATTTGCGCTGTTGATAGGAGGAACACGGGTGGTCGGTTGCTTCAGTTTTTTTGTCGCCTTACAAAGTGAGTAATCTGTGGTCTCTTTTGCTGACAAAGTGGACAAGTAGTGCTCTATTTCTGCATTCTGCTTCTGCGCCAAGTAACGTTTAAGGCTTTTTGTAGCTCTATTAAAATTATTTTTGTCTTTCGGAAGCCTGGTACTTTGCCACACCTTTCTTAGTTTGCGTTTTTTATCAACCATCTCCCTAAAAACGGGATGAGAACGCAGAAGTCAATGACATCTGGAATTTTGTTTCTATCAGATGGCCAGTATGTGAGTTGACCTGTTGATACGTGTGTAAGGTTGTGTTCTTGCAATATTTTTAGTATCTCTCTTCCTTTGGGACTGATTGTCCCAGAACCCCAAAATTGGTGTTTAGCGTTGTAATCACCACCAGCTACACCTAGTGTTTGAAAAAAATAGTAATATTTCTCTTTTTTAATGGAATACCTGGGAGGGCAATACATTGATGTATGGCTAGCGGCCCATATTGGTCCTGTATTGTTGTGCTTGTTTCTTGGATGTGGGATTTTTCATAATTGTCTTGTACTGTGTGTTTTATTTTGTTTTTAATGACCGCGTGCTGTGTCTGCTGGATGATTTGTGTGATATATGTTGTACTGATTTATTTTTAAGAAGCTTTTGCTTGTGAAGTGTGTCTCAGATATTAGCATTATGTCAATGTTGTTCTGTTCCATTAATGTTTGGACTTCATTACAATGACGAGAAAGCCCGTTCGCATTCCAAACTGCAATTTTAAGTTTTTGTTCCATTAAGTCAGTTTAGAGATCACTATTGTTAATAAATTGAGCATTGTTCCCATTTTTCCATAAGGCTTTTCAGCATACTCTTTAATTCAGTCATGTCATTTGATCGATGTGGGGCGAATTGATTTTCACTTTTCTGGTTTAAAGTTTGCTCTTGTGGCGTGTTCTGATTTGCGCATATGTGCAACATGGTTGGCTTTCGGAATCTGGGGCATTGTTAAAATTTGTGTTTTCAAACACTTTCTGACAATGGTTTTAATATATTTCTTTGTTTGTTTAATAAAATACATTTAATTAGTTGAAATTCGTTAACTTCTTTATTTCTAATTATTTATTTATTTAAAAGAATAACAATTATCAATAATTATAACACTTATAAAAAAAAGCACTGGCTACCGGGGCCTTCGGCTGGAGTTACTTTAATCTAATAGTGTGTAGAGGAATTCTTTGGGTTGTGGGGATGTTGAATCATATATATAACTAATGTATAATATGTAAAATTTAAAAAATGTGTGTGGATATGGTATTTAATATTTAGTTATACGAAAGTTAATGGAAATAATTTAGATTATTAATTTCGCTTCTTCAATTAATTTACAAATAGTGTTGATGCTTTTATCATCTATATTTTTGAGTAGTTGGGATAGTTGTGGTTTGGAAATATGGCAGCACTAGAATCTTCCAATTCCTGACAGGTATCAAGGCCAGTGTGGTTTGTCTAAGCCATTCATTAGGTGGGCGTGGGTGGCTATGGAGTGTCCGATTCTGAGGCCTGTAAACATTTTTATGTTTTGGCAAGAAATGCTTGCGGGGTACAAACCTTTCATCTCAGTAAGATTTTATATCTTGTAGTGGTGCTGGTAATTATACCAATCACTTGTGTAGCTTTCACATAAAGATCCTTGTACTAATTTGTGAATGTTGATAAATTGGTCGCAAAAATGTAAAGGTTCTTGGGTGGCTTCTTTGGCTCTATTATCAGCGCACTCGTTGCCATGTATTTCAGCGTGGCCAAGAAACCCACATAATTTTTATAGTGATCCTATTTAATAGTATGATATTTTGGATGCTTGTGATTCATGGGACTTCATTTGTGTAGTTGTGTAGAGCATCTAAAGTAGATTTACTATCGCTACAAAGGATGAATTTATGTCCTTTCTGGGAAGCAACTAGTTTTGATTCAAGCTGCTTCAGCTGTAATAATAATCACTACCCCTTCTAAACACTGGAAAAAAGATGGGTTGTTATCTAGATCCACATTGTGGAATTTCGGTATTTTAGAAGATCCTTCGGTTTTACAGCCGAGAGGTCAGATAGTCCTGCTAGAAAATAGTTTTCCAGGGGTCTATTTCTTGCGACCGCCAGAGCTGGGCATTTGCAAATATGTGGGTAGAAGGTTTGTTAAATTTTTGTATAGGGATAATTAAGGCAGTCCCTTCTTGAGGATAAGTACTAAAATTGATAATTTCATTGTAAGGATTTAAAAATTAATGATTTATTAATTAATTAATGAGTCATAGTGAGTAGACGTGCTTTTGGTGCTAACGAGTGGAGAGCGGTTCGTAAAGTATTTGAAATTTTGACTTTTGAGGTTTGTAGGCGGATGCTGTTGCAGTTGTTGTCACGCTTGTCCGTAGAGTGGCGCACAGCTAATCTTAGGGTCGAGGTAAATTGTTCCAGAAATGTTTCAATGTCCTCATTAGTTTTGAGACGTGGGTTTAGGCTGAAATGACTACTGATGTATTTTCTGTATTTCAGCCAGTTAGTTTTAGTGGGTGTGAATAGGTAGGTAGGGCGTAACTTTTTGTTTAGATGTATTATAATAGGAGAGTGATCTGAAGAGAGGTCGTTAAGGTGTTCTACTTTGAGTTGTTCTCGTTTTAGGTTTCTAGCAACTCCAAAATCAATAAGGTCAGGTATCTTACGTGGGTCTGTCGGCCAGTACGATGGTTGTCCTGAAGAGATAATATCAATCTTGGTGTCAGAAAGCATGAAGTTATATAATTGTTTTCCTTTTGGTGTTGTTAGCCGTGAAGCCCCAGTAAGTGTGTTTGGCATTGTAGTCGCCAGCAGCTAGAAAACGTGTGCCAAGTGTGGAGAAGAAGTCTGAGAACTGATTACTTGTTATTTTAAATCTAGGTGGGCAGTACACAGCGGATATTGTTAAGTTATCCTCCCATCCGTCCAGACAAACTGATGTTGCTTGTATGTACTCCTTGTTGTATTCTTCCATAACGAAGTGTTTTATTCTTTGTTTGATTAGGATTCCAGTGCCACCCTGGGCTTTACCAGCGAGATGTTTTGTATCATAGAATGTATATCCCGGTATGTAAAAATTGTGTTTATCGGTTAGATGGGTTTCGGATATAAGAAGTATGTCGATTTCATTAGTGAGTAAAAATTTGTTGATTTCTAACTTGTGCTGGCTTACACCGTTTGCATTCCATTGACAGATCTTAAGTATGTTCATTTCGGAGATAGCAGAAGCTGCATGAGCTGGTTTTGGTTTCTCATCATTTCTTGAATCATTGTTTGTATGGAGGTCATGAACTGCGTCATACATTGTGTGAGCGTTGCTATCATTCCTTCAAAATTATGCAGATTTGAACCAGACCCGGACTGCTGATCCATCCCTAAGTTAAGTACCCCTGCATACGTCGTCCCTGTGCCGGGGTATGGAATTGACTTCTGTGGTTGTGCAATGGGCGGTATATTTGGACTAGGTTGAGTGCGCTTATTCTTTAACTGAGGGTCATTGTTCTTAATTTCCTGGAATACAGGGCAACCTCTGTAGTTGGCAGTATGGTTACCACCACAATTACTGCACTTTCTAGCAGATCTATCAGTTTTAGTCTTCGTACATTCTGATGTGGGGTGTAAATCACCACAGGCAACACATACACTACGAAGAGTGCAGTAGGACCTTGTGTGCCCAAATTCTTGGCAATTAGAACATTGAACTGGGCCGTTTCGTTTGAGAGGCTCCTCCACAGTAATTCTGCGATGCATAAGATAGCGGAGATTATAAATACCATGCACTTCTCCTTTTTTAAGCTTTTGGGTTTCAGGCTCCAATTCTACGCGAAACAATGGCTGAGGGATTCTGTTGCGATTTATTATATTTATAATAGAGCGGGCAGCGAACCCTGCTTCATGTAGTGCTTCTTTGACTTCAGCAGGGGAATATCTGATTCAAGTCCCTTTATGACAATGGTAAGGCCTTTGCTACTTTTAAGCTGATAGGTGTAGTAGCTTTTTTTCTCAGTGTCGAAGTTTCTTATAACCATTCTGTAATTGCTCTCACTATGTATTTGGATTTTTGTTTCCTGGATATTTCCTTTAACAAGAGGGGTGGACATGGACATTTTTAGGACCAATGAGCTCGGTAAGCTTTACAACTAATTTACTGGAGTTACGTTCTCGTAGGTAAATGGGAGGTGGTTTGAATATAATATTAGGTTTGGGTGCGTCTGCCTCCTCAGCAATTTGAAGTAGTGCGAAGCGATTATTACTAGAGATTAGGCTCTCGCTAGTTTTGCTGATTTTTGCGATGTTAGATTTGATTGCATTCGATTTTGGGCTTCGCTTGCGCTTGTTTATAAGGATATACCTATCTAAACCAGTTTGTGATGTTCCACTTTTCCCTGCTGGGTTGTTTGAAAAATTTTTGGTTGAGTGGTTTGCATTGATGGTTGGTGTGAGTGCATTTTCAGTGCGCTCAGCCACTGTTGGCGAATTTGTTCTAGCACGATCGGACGAGTGAGAGAGAGACGTGGATGGAAGCTGTTTGCACTCTTTAGTTATGGACGCCGTTGGGCTGGGTGTTGAACATTGAGCGCTCCAAGAGGGCGCATGCGCAGAGAGTGCCAGAGACACTTTTGCACATTGGTTCTGGTTTGAGTGCGAACTGTGTGTACTTGCACTTGCATTGTTAAGTGCAGTCGCAATTGAACGCTGTGGAGTTGCAGTCGCATGAGGGCCGCTGCCCGGCCGCTCGCCGTTGTGGGACATGCTACCTCCGATCGCTTGTCTCTGTTTTGCAGGCAAAGGTGTTGAGCGAACCACATTCGTCGTCAAACCGCTATCGACAGTCATGCCGAGAACATCCGACCTTGCATTGGGGAGAGAAGGTAGCATACTGTACTCACACAGTTGCGCGATTACCGGACGCTGCTGGGAAAGCGACTGAAACATATCAGGTGTTGGTGCATGTGCAGGCACACTTTGAGAGCGCATGCGCTGAACAGGAGAGCGTACTGGGTGAGTGGGAGAGCGCAATACGCTCATCCACTGACCGCTATAGTTCCGCTTCTTTATTAGAAGCTAACACAAATTCATATTTTAAGTTTAAAAAACTGTTATTGATATTTCGCACAAACTCCTTTTGCCAATTTCACTCACTGACTTTTATTATGCGTCTATTTCGCTGGGCTTACAACTCGAAACATAAATTATTTCACTTTAAATCACCATATAATTGAGGAGCAACCGAAAAACACATCCGAACTCTCTTGCTTTCGTAAAGTCCAGAACAATTTTCCACTATTAACAATTTTTCATAACTTAAGATCTGTTTGAGATTTATGGGCGAAATTTGACGGAAAGGAACATGTGGGCATTATAATGTCACCTGCAACATCGGGGAAAACGGGGAGATACGCCCACTTTTGATATAAGGAACTTTCGGCTCTAAAATTAAAATTAGCCTACCTATTCTCTCCATCGGAATAAAAAATTTCAAAAATATAAATGGGGTCGATAATATTGTGTGTGCAGAATAGGGACATAATAATATAATTGCCACGCCTAAAATTAGCCAAGAATCATTACTAGGTTCCTATTAAATATTTATCAATGAAATTTTGCAGGAAGATGGCAGGTACTAACATTAAACATCACACAAAGAATTGTCGTGTTATATTTACAGCCACGCCAACTATGGACATATAACTTACGACCTACGCAATATTTTTGGGACGATATATATTAATATATATATTGCCCCTGCAAAGACATATACAAGAAATGGGGTCGATCAGATAAAGGCCATTCCTCCCGCTAATATAATCAATTCAAGGTACTTGACCGAAAATTACCGTAGATATTCTCCTAATGATGATTTATTAAGAAAACATACCCATTGTTGAATTCGAGCGCCCAAGCAAAGGTAAAGGGTATTTCGAAGTCGGTCTAGCCCGACTTCAGACTTCTTTAATCGTTTTACTTCGAATGTGTAATTTTCGGCTTTTTTCGATCCTTTCCATTTTTTCAACATTTTTTTTTTCGGTAAAAAATTTATTTGGTGTAGTCACGCTTTTAGGTTTCTACATTTTTTTTCGGCATATCGTATCCCAGTATTACTTACTTACCATTTTTATTAATAAGTAAATATTTGAAATGAACTGATTAAATCTGGCCTGATCTGATCTAATAGTTGATCTGGTCTGATCTAGTTTCGCTAGGCTTAAAACTCGAAACATTAAATTATTTCACTTTAAATCACAATATAATTGAGGAGCAACCGAAAAACACATCCGAACTCTCTTTGGAAAAATTTTCATTCAAAGGAAGCAAGTAAATTAGGAATTCCAATTGCAATTAATGATGAAATATTTAAGATATATACAAAAGAAGAATTTAAAGAAACGTACGCAAAAATAAAAATGAATAGCAAAAGTCCTCAGCTAAAAATACTAATATATATATATCTCCAAAGCGAATAACGGAAGATATATTAAAAAAACAAACTAATAGATGAATGTCACAAAACAGGACATCCCGTAGTATGAAAAACTCTACTCAAATTAAAACAAAGATACATTTGAAAAAATATGAACCAAATGGTAAAAAAATTGGTATCCAACTGTGACACATGCATGAAGTGCAAACAAACAAGACACATCAAAGAATCACAGACCATAAAAGACACCCCTAACACCAGTTTCGAGGTCATATCAATTGACACCGTAGGACCACTAAAAATTTCAAACGAATACCGCTACATACTGACCATGCAGTGCGAGCTGACAAAATTTGTAATCGCACACCCAATGACAACAAAAGACGCACACAGAACAGCCAAAACACTAGTTGAACAATTTATACTCAAATACGGACACTTTAAAATACTTAAATCTGACAAGAGCTTTGAACGAATTCCAACTGACATCGACAAACGACGACGAATGGGATAAGTGGATTCCTTACTTCACTTTTACTTACAACACAATGGCGCATGTTGACACGGGGTAAACGCCTTACGAATTAATATATGGGAAACTCCCAGGTTTACCCAATGAAGTATTAGAAAATAACACAAAAATATACAATTTTGAAAATTACTCCAACGAACTAAAAGCAAGATTAAGGTATGCCAATGAAAAGGCAAAAGAAATGCTCATTAAAGCAAAACAAAAACGTGTATTAACTGACATAAAAACCAATACCAATACACTTAAGGTAGAAATAGGAGATTTAGATCTACTAAAAGTAGAAAATAGAACAAAGAATATTAATCCATACAAAGGACCATATAAGATTCTAGATAAATTAGGAGTTAATTCATGAATAGAATATAATGATACACCTAAGAAAGTACATAATAACCAATTAAAACCATACAATGTAATTTAAACAATATAATTTGTAATTATAAACCACAAAATGTAATTTAAAAAATACAATTTATAATTATAACTATATAATTACAAAACCTGACAATAAGAAACAATTTAAAAACAAATTATATAAACTATTAGACAATAAGTTCATAACATAAGACAATTGTAAAAACACACAAACCATATTGCCAGAAAAATTATTCGCTAGCACCTCTATTTTTCTCTTAAGGGTGAGGGTGTAGTGTACCCCACTAGTGTACACTGACGACCACACATCGTCGCAAGCACCATAATAATTCGCCTATGCTAACGAAGATTTTGGAAGTATGATTTGTAATTAGTAAAAATAAGATAGGTATATTTTATACTAGACAAAATAGGATAGAAATACATTTTAAAACATATAAAAGAGCCAGCGAGCCACCAAATAAACCAGAGTTAATCTGAAGATAACTAAAACTGCCACTCGCATTAGTCTTATTCATTTTATCTCTCGTGCTCTAAGTCAGGAACGACTTAGATCAGCACAACCAATAGCTTGGCCAACGGCACACTCTGCCGGTCAAAAACTTCGCTGAGGGCGTCTTTCCGCATTGTTAGGTTATTTTCTTCAATCATTGATCTTGAATTTATACAGTGTGAAAACTGCATAAAACGTATGACGACGTTGCACTTGCACGACATACGATGATCAAAACCATTTAGTCACAACCTGCGATACATACACCATATGCTGAACCAGTGAGGCTAGAAATCACCCTATACTACATGCCGATGCAAGCATAGTAACATCATCATACCCCACATGGCGATCCTGCAAACAAACTAGAAGCAAAGCAGCAGGAAACTAGAAGCAAAGAAGCAGCAAATATAATGCCGAAAAACAAAATAGCCCAACTAATGGAAGAATATGTGCCCGAGTATTCAACACACCATACCAACCATTCCTGCGCCAGCATATGCCCTAAAACCACCAATAAATGCCGGACCACTGCCACTCACCATAGAAGATTACAAAAAACAGCAGGAGAAGCAAAAAGAGCTGCATAGAACTGCGATCCCACAGTGCGAGAACCGAAACTTGAAGAAAAGAGGAGGTCTTTTAACTAAACAAAAAAGCCTACTGGCCCATCTGTTGTCAATAGTAAGAGACGACAGCAACCCACCTCCGTGGAATGAAGCCACACACATATGGAAGCAGATTGATGCACTCAATTGCAGATTAAAGAACGAAGAAAATAGTAAGATCGCATGCATGCGAATAACCTGGCACATGATAGGAAGACCCGGCACGCCAACTATAGCAGTTTAGAACAACAAATATACAATTGAAGACGAGACAATACGAATGATAGAAAATTAAGCAATGTGCAAAAGCAACAGCAAGCCACAGCATCAAGATGCGACCATAAACAATAACCAATTATCTACGGAGATCATCTACCCATCAGTACCAGAATCCTAGTTAGTAATTTTCTTAGTTATATTTATTCTGATAATAGCTTATAAGTTAGATAAATACTTCAAAAATTATGTACACAAATATATAAATGACGCTAATAGCAACGCTATTACAGCAGTTTAATTAATAAAAACAAAAATATATATATAGAAAATGGCAAATTCACTATAGCATAATAATAAATTAATGCAAATAAAAATTTAAAAACAAATTTCCAACTGTGATCCTAAATGGAATTAAAATTAAATGCATTGAAAGAAATACTAGCGACACTAAGGAAAAATCCAAGTAGAATACACACCAACAAAACAGTAATAACCAAACTTAGACAGATAGACACATTAAGAGAAGAATTTAATAACATAATAGAGACCGACACCGACAATAAAGATCTAACTGGAATAAAAATTAGCTTCGCCCCAATACTTATTCCACAATAAAAACCATTTTATTAAAGCAATTAACAGAAGAGAACGAGTTAACAGACAACATGTCATCTTTTAACAGCATCAAAATATCTACCCAGCTTTACGGGCAACTTCAGACAATTAGATAGCTTTATAGTGACCGCTGAGCTGATAAACAAATCAATCAACGAGTCAGGACAGACAGATTTACTAGAGTATATCTACCACGCCAAATTAACTGCCAATGTAAGAATAGCAATAGGAGGTTATACGAAACCAGAAGACTTGAACACACTTACCACTCTACTACAACAGAGGTACAAAGACGCGACAACAATACCACAGTTACAGGCTAGATTATCCAATTTACAACAAAGAAATTCAGAAATTAAATCTTACAAAGAAAAAATACTGACAATAATAGAAAGTATAAATAGACTTCACATATACAACTTAGGACAGACAGCTACACAGGCAGAAAAGAACGTGATAACAAAAACAAACAATAAGTTAGCATTTGACACTTTCAAGAAAGGACTGAATGAGAATTATAAAGCAACAATTTTTGCTGTAAGACCGAAAGATCTAGCAGAAGCAACAGAATTGGCACTTGAACTCGAGAGAGAACCTAGAATAATGTCCAACACATCACAGCTGATGCAACTAAGCCATAATTCATTCAACTCACACAGTACAAGGTCCAATTTCAACACTCCACGCAAATATAATTCATTCAACCCTTCTCCAGAGTACACAAACAACACACGACAAAATTTCAGTACACGCTATTACTATAGTATCAAAAATAACTACAACAACACTAACCATGCAAACAACAACCGTAGCAATACAAATTTCATTCACAGAAACAATAACTACAACAACACATATCCAACTAATCAAAATAACAACAACTTCAGACATAACAACAGCTACAACTGACAAGGCAGAGAGCAGAACAACAACAACACTTTTAACTCAAACAGAAACCGCTGCGTAAACATGATACACAATGAGGGAAACGAACAAGGCCCAGAATGCATAACCATTCTGGAAAGCCGAAACTAAATGTGTCTAAGATATCAGATAACCACACAAATTTCGTTACACAGCACACAGAAAGCAAAAAATGACATTTTTAATAGATATAGGTGCAGACATTTCATTATGTAAAATAAGAAATTAATTAGCAAACCACGAATACTTTCCTGACGACAAATGGAAATTAATGGGCCCAATAGATAACCCAATAGAAACCGATGGCATTCTAGGTAGAGATTTTTGTGAAAAATTCATATGCAAAATCGATTATGAAACGTTTACAATTTCCGCGTACGTAACAAACAATAATTATACCCATGCAAACTAAATCCCATGATACTCAAAAAATAAAAATACAAGCAAGAACAGAAATAATACAGCCTTAAAACTGAACATAAATGAAGATAAAATAATTCTAAATAAAGAACTAAAAGAAGGCATATTTCTAAGCAATTCCATAGCACCCAAAAGTGGTATAACCCACACAAAAATTCGAAACACAACAAACAAAGAGGTAATTTTAGACGGCATATAATTTGAAACTGACTCACTAAAAAACTATGACATACTAAAGTACAGTACGCAGCATAACTACAATGAAAACAGACTACAGAAAATAATTGAAACTCTAAATTTTAACTGCACAGACGAAATGACACAAAATCAACTAATAAACATTCTAAGACAATACCAAGAAGTTTTTCATCTTGAAGACGACCCACTGTCGACAAACAATTTTTACACACAAAACATAACGACACATGACAACACACCCGTTTACATTAAAAACTACAGACTGCCACACACACACAGAAATTGTGAATGAACAGGTACAGAAAATGCTACAGGAGGATATCATTGAAGTCAGCCCATACAATGCTCCACTCCTTTTGGTTCCTAAAAAGAACACTATTGACAAAAAGAATTGGAGACTTGTAGTGGATTTTAGAAAACTGAATGAGAAAATATTAAATGATAAATTCCCGCTAACTCGACTAGAAGACATTATACACAAGTTAGGCAGAGTAAAATGGTTTTCAACTTTAGACATGACCAGTTCATTTCATCAAATAAAACTAGAAAAACAATCACGACCATTAACAGCTTTTTCCACATCCAATGGACACATACCAATTTAAAAGATTACCTTTCGGACTCAAAATTTCATCCAACAGCTTTCAGAGAATGTTAACAATAGCACTCTCAGGAATTGATTCAGAAGCATTCCTTTATGTAGATGACATAATTATCTATAGATGCAGTTTAAACCACCATAACCAAAATCTAATCAAGGTACTAGACAGACTAAAACAACACAACTTAAAATTAAACGCATCAAATTGCAACTTTCTAAGACCAGAAGTTGTATATTTAGAACATTTGATTACACAAGACGGAGTTAAAACTGATCCAGCAAAATTCGAGACTGTTAAAAATTGCCCACAACCGAAAAACGCAGACGAAGTAAGAAGATTCGTTGCATTCTGCAACTACTATAGAAAATTCAAACCAAAATTTGCATATATTGCAAAATGTTTGAACTCCTTACTATAGATATCAGCCAAATTTGTATGAACAGATGAATGCCAAACAGCTTTTGAAACTCTAAAACAAAAATTAATAAACCTACCACTACTGCAATACCCAAACTTTGATAAACCCTTCATATTAACTACAGATGCATCGCATTAAGCACTAGGCGCCGTACTATCACAAGGCGAAATAGGACAAGATTTACCCATTTCATATGCTAGCAAATCATTACAAAAACATGATTTGAATAAGCCAGTAATAGAAAAAGAGATACTAGCAATACACTTGGGTATTACCTTTTTCAAACCCTATCTACGAGGGCGGATTGATATTGAAGCTACCTAGCGCTAGATGGCAGCACAAACACAAAAACTTTTTTTTTTAGAAATTGCGATCTGTCAAACGTCAGCTGTTAAAATTTCACCCAAATTCATCGATTAGTTTATTTGTTGTAGTCGTTTGAAGTAAGCAACTTTTGTGTTTCTTGAAAAATGGAAAAAAGCGTATTTCGTGCAGTGATTAAACACTATTATTTGAAAGGGAAAACGACGAAAGAGACAAAAGAAAAGCTCGATAAGCATTACGGTGGGTCTGCTCCGTCAGATTACATGGTAAAATATTGGATTGCTGAATTTAAACGCGGCCGAACAAGCACTGCAACAAAACCATCAACAGGAAGGCCAAAAGAGGTGGTTACTGAAGAGAATATCAACAAAATCCTCGATATCGTTATGAATGATCGCCGAGTCAAGTTGCGTGAGATTGTTGAAATGGTAAACATATCATATGAACGTGTGTTCAACATTTTGGATGAACATTTGCATATGAAAAAACTATCGGCAAGATGGGTGCCGCGTTTGCTCAGTGTCGAACAAAAACGAGTTCGACAGACCACTTCACAGCGCTGTTTGGACATGATAAAGCGTAATCCTGTTGATTTTTGGCGTCGATTAATAACTGTTGATGAAACGTGGGTCCACCACTACACACCTGAAACCAAAAATCAATCGAAACAATGGGTGGAAGCTGGTGGAAGTGCTCCGAAGAATTCGAAGGCAGTGAAATCGACTGGCAAGTTTATGGCCAGTGTATTTTGAGATGCACACGGAATATTGCTCATCGATTATCTTGAAAAAGGATCCACAATCACAGGAAAGTATTATCGTGCATTATTGGACCAATTGATTGATGCAATCAAGAAAAACGACCACATTTAAAGAAGAAAAAAATGCTCTTTCTTCAAGCGAACGCACCGGTTCACACAGCATTAGATACGATACTAAAATTACGTGAAATACACTTCGAATTGGTTAATCATCCACCTTATAGTCCAGATTTAGCTCCTAGTGACTTTTTCCTGTTTCCAAACTTGAAAAAATGGCTCGCAGGAAAAAGATTAATCTCAAACGAATAAGTGATTACCGAAACTAACGCGTATTTTGAGGGGTTCCCGAAATCGTATTATTCAGATGGTATAAAAAAACTTGGAATATCGTCTTACTAAGTGTGTCGAAGTAAAAGGAGACTATTTTGAGAAATAAATGGTTTTTGAAAAAAAAAAATTTTTTTCCCACTTAGGTAGCTTCAATATCAATCCGCCCTCGTATATGGTCAGAAGTTCACAGTAGTAACTGACTATCGACCACTAATATCACTATTTTCACATAAAAATCCTTCATCTAAAATGAGCAGAATGACGCCATCAGCGACTATGATTTCAACATAGTATATAAAACAGGAAAAATGAATACAAATGCAGATGCATTGCCAAGAATACAAATTGACTCGGACAATCTAAAAGAAATGATACCGAAAGAAATATACGAAAAAGCCAAAAGAACCCTAGTAATCACGAGAGGGCTGGCAAATAAAAATAAAATAAATGAAGTGACAAATAAAAATAAAATAAATGAAGCGGCAAATAAAAATGAGAAATTGAGAATCTGCTTATCTCAGAAGACTGATCAAATATGGGAATGCACATCAATATGGGAATGCACATCAATAAATAACGCCAAGAAGATTATTTTTTTCATAAAAATTTGTTCAAAGTGAGCGGATGTGTTTTTTTCGGGCTCCGTAATTTTTGGAGTATTTAAAAAAAATTTAGTTCAGGTCAAGTGCGATAAGGTGATAAGCCAAATCTGGCAATCAATATTTAATTAAATCTGAGACAGAGACTATAAAAAACAAAAAAAAATTAAAAAAAATTAAATATAAAATAAATAAAAGGTGCTTCGAGTGAGTATTGAAACGAAAAATCACACACATAAACATAAACTGTAAACAAACAATAGCTGAGAGGGCGTGCTTATGAGCACATTACGCTCTCCGCAACCAGAGCGTAAGCTCGTTAAGGCAGATAACGCATCGTACAATGTGAGCAAAGATCTGATGCTCTCTAACGATACAGATAATTTGATGCTTGAACAGTCGCCTGAACGTTTGGTGATGAAAGCTCAGGGTACACTAAACAGTAAAGCAATCAGCATAGTCTCAAAAGCTGATGATATTCAGCGCCTGAGCGCTAATTCACTATCTGCTCTCTCCACAGCAAACACATTAACCGCTACAGCCACCAACAAAGCATTAACCAACAACATTAAACAAACTGCAAAACAGAATAGTTCGGCAATAAAGACTGGCATGGACCGCTATATAAATATTAAGCGAAAGCTAAGTCCGTTTAAAAACATGACAAAAAACCCAAAGAAAATGTATAAACCAAATAAATATGAAGAATGCGCCAAAATCGCTTTGCCTTGCTTGCCGATAATGTAGCAGATCCAGACCAAAAAAATGAAGGTACAGAAATACTTAAAGAAGTCAAACCTCACCCAATTTATCTGCGCGAACTCTAATATGCTGGTCTCTAGACTATCTAGCTTGATAGGGCAAAAGAACTTCCATATAGTTGCACTACAGAAGGGTGACCTACACGAAACAAAAATTCAGATCTATACTGACAAAAATTATCGCTTGGCAATCAACTACCTTGACAGTAGTAAAAAAAACTATTATACGTATCAACTAAAAAGCAGTAAAGGTTTGATTGTCGTAGTTAAAGGAATAGAATCAGATGTGGACCAATTTGGGATGAAAGAAGCACTGATCGAAGCCGGTTTCAACTCAAAATCCATATTTAACATCAAAAATAAGAATAATATGCCACAACCAATGTTCCGAGTGGAGCTTGAACCAGAATCAAGAAAGCTGCAAAGAAAAGAATTCCATCCAATCTATAATATGCGATACCTTATGCACTGCCGAATTTCAGTTGAAGAACCCCAGAAACGCAACGGCCCTGTACAATGTACAAACTGCCAGGAGTTTGGTCATACCAAATAATATTGCACCCTACGCCCCATTTGCGTTGGCTCTGGTGACATCCACCCATCCTCTGCCTGTACGGTCGATAAAAAAAATGAAAATGTTCTTACTAAAAAATGCAATAATTGCGGCGGAAGTCATACAGCAAACCATAGAGGTTTCCCAGTGTATACTGAGCTGAAAAATAAAATGCGCCAACAGAAGGATAGAGGACGACACGAAGTTACTTACGTAGCGCCTCTACACCAAATCCCGACTACACTCAACGACAAACATGCTCCACCTGTCATAAGTTACTCTAATGCACTGAAATCAAATTTAGCAGAAAATTCAAATACCAATAAACAATCGCAAAATCTAGAGGCAGAGGCTCACAGAACCCTACGAGAGTAGCGACCTTCCCAGGTGGTCCCAAGCATCGCAAGGAAAGTAAGCAGATGCAATCACGAACCTCGACCATCCGTGCATACTCTTAAAACTAATCTCTGCCGCAACCAGATCCTGACAATAAAATGCGTCAAGGCAAGTCGCTGCGAGATGGGATGATATTATAAGACCGGCTCTAGGTCTAATCGAGTTTCTGTCATATAATATCGTGGCCCCTTTCAACGAATCAAGGCCACAGGCGACCCCTAAAGACCCAGGGCTTTTGTACTGTTGTTATGTGGGGTGATGTGTGCAGCAGGGTGAGTCCTCTACTTAAGAGTTCAGTGGCGGCTTTAGAATGCTGCAAGTTAATCTGCGTTATCGTCAAAGGACGATAGCTACGAGAATCGTCCGAGCCACTCATCTAGGAAAGACATGAAACGTGACAGTCCCAAAGAACAGACTCAGACTACTCCGGTACCGAGAAACCATGACAATAGGGGCTTCATCTATTCGCACCACAAGACTAGCACCTTCTTTACCATCCCGGTTGCTATCCCTGGTGTGCGAAAGAACTCGCCAAAGCCTCGTGTTGATGCCAGGGTTCTGAGCACGCAGACAGGAACGGACATCTGCAGTCGTCAGATCGGGATCCGTAATACAGCAGATGGCCTTCTTGAGGGACACGCCTGCTTCGCTATAGACCGTGAAGCGAGTGGTCCCGATGGGGGCACGTCATTGACTACACCCCTGAGCCAATCAAAGTTGGCCTGAGACGCGCACGACACCTGTAGCGTGCCGTCCTTTGTCTCATAGCTCTTCGCATTAGCTTCAGGACCGGAGGCAATGACGCGACGCATCAGATGACCTTTGCAGTATTTTATCTCTGCATCAGTCAGCCAACGGTCAGGCCCCAGCTTCCCAATCACCGCCATTGGTTGCGGGCCGGTAGCCTTCTCGCTGTACGATGGCTTGGCTGTACCTTTGGAAGTGCTTGGGCGAAGGTCCAGCTCACCACCCGCCACTGGCAAAGATTTCGCCGGGCAGATGGTTTTGCTGGATACGAGGGGCTGGGCAAACTGCAGCTTATTGGCAACATTCTTCCTCGCCACATTAGCCGCCACCGAGGTTTCGCCCGTACCCTTTGGGGTCGTAGCGCCACCAGCAGTAACAGCTGCAGGGCAGGTGGGTATGCTGTTTTCAGCAACAATCTTCCGCCGCTTACCTCGCGAGGGAGATTTCGGAGCGGTCAATCCCTCCGCAGGCTCGGTGGATTCCGTGGGTGTCACTTCCGCCGACCTGGGCCTTTTAGAGGGAGTTGACACAGAAGGGCCGGCAGAGCCACGTGAGGATTTCTCCTGCACGAGCCTAGCAAGCCGCTTCTTTCTCTTCCTCCTCGCTTGAGTTCGCGTTGCACCAGAATCACTGGTCGGTCGTTCCGGCACTGTGGTGGCTTCCCGACGCAGGCCCTCTGGATCTAGGGTACATTCCTCCGTCTCTGAAGAAGAGATTGCGGTAACAACCCCCGTCTCCTCCAGGATGCGCTGTCGCTTGTAAAGGCGAGAGGCTTTAGCGATGGTTGGGGCCTCCAGAATCCGTGCCCCTGCCGCCGAAGCGGGTGGATTTCCACATGCGTGGGTTCCACCTGGAGTATTAAACCTAGTGTTGTCCATCGCCAGACAGTGGTTTTTGTTCGGGCTCCTCCCTAGCCAGTTTGGTCCACGAATGGTACCCATTCTCTATACCATCATTGTGATAGACAGACAGACATAACTCCCGCCATCCTAAGAGGTTCAGAAGTAATGTCATTGGCCTACCAAGGGTCCCCCTATCCGCCACCTGGGGACGCGTCCGATGGGATGTCAGGCAAATCCAACACGGGCCCTGTTGAATAACCGCCTATTAGACTTCCGGAGATGGCCTAGATCCATCGACCAACAAGGTGGTTTATACTTGCCTCTCAGTTTCACAACCGGGCACCCGGCTGTCAGTCCCTGGTTACCTGATTTATCAGCCCGTCTAATTCCACAGGGGCGGACGGGGGATTTGCAGTGAGGCCCTGAGAGTCTTCCTATACTTTCCCCAGTCCGTTCTCCGTATATTTCTATATGTCTTAACTAGAGATATGGATGGTCAGAGTAGGAATTTCCATTCGAAAATCTCCATCTTACATTATTCGCGAAATGATCGAAGGTAATATCCAAAACTTCCTTTCTATTCTGCGTTATAAAAGTCGGCTCTGAGCCTAAATTTAGGACAGTAAGCTTATTTTCTATGATAAAGTCTAAAATTGACCTCTTGCATTTGTGGCGGTACTACCCCATAATGTATTGTAGGCGTTAATATCTGTGGTGAGAACCAAGCTACTGTTGGCTGCGGCTGCCTCCATCACCAATGTCCGAACCTCCTTCGGTGGGGCGTCCTTGTCATGGGGCATATAGGCAGAGGCTACCCAGAATCTGATATTTTGCTGCTCAATGCGTGCCGCCACTGTATCGCCATTGCTTAACTGAGGGAGCAAGAAGATATAAATTATTATTATTAACAGGCTAAAAGAACACCGCTACCTAAGAGATCTATTTTGCAGCCTCGTACCCAACTAATTAATTTTAAATAGGTGATTTGTAGATACGAACCCACTGCCTAGGTAATTATGCCTGCGTCTTGCCACCGCTGGGCAAGTGCATAGAATGTGTTCTGCTGTTTCCTGCTCCACTTGACAGAGTCAACAGGAATCGTCCTCTACCACGCCAATTTTTTTCAGATGGTAATTTAGTCTAGAGTGTCCTGTTAAAAGTTCAGTATAGAGTTTTTTATGTCATTTCTGCTGAGGTTTAAAGAAGCATCTACCCTGATGTGTTCAGGATCAATGAGTAGTCTCGACTGCCGCATGCCTTTTTGGGCTCTCCAGTAGTTTAGCAGACCTCGTTTTTCCTGTTCGCACAACAGGTTATTTGTGTAGCTACTGTTTACCCCACAGAAGGATTCTGGACCTATAAAGGCATTGTCTGCGCCCCTTTTTGCCAAAGAGTCTGCCATTACGTTGCCCTCATGTCCCTCATGTCCCTCATGTCCCGGTACCCATATTAGCGTAACAGAGTTTCTCGCTGCTAGAGTATTGAGGAGTTTAGAGCATTCCCAGACCAGCTTTGATTGGAATGAGAAGTTTATTAATGATTTCAGAGCTGCCTGGCTATCTGAGAGTATGCATATTTTGGTGTTGCGTGTACCCATGCGTAGACGTTCTCTAACACATAACTCGAAAGCGTGGACCTCCGTCTGAAAAATGGAAGCTGTTTTTCCCATTGCAATTGCTTTTTGGAAATTTGGCCCTACAATTCCAGCTCCTGCACTGCCATCTTCCATTTTGGACCCTTCTGTATACCACAACTGTGAGTCCTATTTTATTATTATTTCATTGTTTCTCCAATCTGAACGGTCACTGATGACCACTTTGAAGTGCTTGGAGAAGTTTAATTTTCTGTCCATTTTGTCGAAGACCATGAGGCACGGAGAATTCCAGACAGTGTCCAGAATCTTTGCGTGCCCCGATAGGTTGCCTTCTTTAAGATGGGCTAGATTAAGTAGCCTTAGGGCCGCGCTGGCCGCCATCCTCTTAACTACAAGGTGTAGAGGAGTCAGTCCAGTGATCATTCCTAAAGCTAGTGTGGGGCACGTTCCCATTGCTCCCGTCACACTCAAACAGACTACACGGTGAATCTTGTTAAGGGTCATCTGAGCTTTTGTTTGGTTTACTTTTGGTCACATACCAACGAAGCGTATGTAATCATTGGTACTATTATTGTTTTATATAACCACGCCATAATTTTTGGTCGCAGTCCCCATGTTTTACCGTACAACCTCTGGCAAGCGTAGGTTGCTCTTAAGGCTTTACTAGTTATGTATGGTAAGTGGTTTTTCCAAGTTAGAGTTTTGTCTAGAATTACTCCCAGATATTTCATTTCATTGGACATTGTTAAGTTCGTGGTCCCTAAACTTAAGGTCCCCAGATTCAGTTTCCTTCTTCTGGTGAAGGGTACCACTTTTGCTTTATTCGGATTTATCGATAGTCCTTTCTCCTGACACCAGTTTTGAGTGATGTCAAGAGCTAGTTGCATGCGATTTGTTATGGTAGAGTCAAACTTGCCTTTGACCATAATTACCAAATCATCCGCAAAGCCCTGAACTTCGTATCCGAGGTCATTGAGAGTTTGTAAGAGCTCATCGATAACCAATAACCATAGGAGTGACGCATTTAATTTTTTACTACACAAAAATTCTCTCCCTCCGATAGAACACAAAGTTCTTTTGTACAAAGCCGCAATGAAACCCGGCCTTTGGCTGCAGAACGTGATACATCGGTCCGTGCTTCTGTATCTGCCCACTTTACCGAAGTTTCTCTTGACGTACAGCTTAACAAGTTCTGGGAAGTGGAAGAAGTTTGTGCGCCACCTCGCGTCTCGCAGGCCGATTTTGAGTGCGAAGAAATTTATACAAAAACGACTCGCCGTTCCTGTCACATCCAATACAACGCACTTTTGAACAGATTCGACAATTGTTCTCGCTTGGCTTAAGAAACCTGCTCGTACATGGACAACAATCGTTGCAAATCGCGTCTTACTTATAGCAGAGAAAGTTGGTACTAACTACTGGGCTCACGTTAATTCTCATTCGAATCCCGCTGATATCGCCACTCGGGGCAAATACGCATACGAACTGTCTCAATGTGAGTTATGGTGGCACGGCCCATCTTAGCTAGTTCTGGAAAAAGTGCATTGGCCCTCACAAATGGTAACCGAAGTGGAAGTAACTTTGGAACAAAGGGCAATTAAATCTCAAATGATTGCAATATCTGAAACAGACTTCTTCGACCGTTTCGCGTCATTACCACGGGCACTACGCGTCCACGCATATATTCTCAGGTATCGGGTCCGCATTCTAAATCCCAGCCACACCTTCATGTCAAAAGAGTTGTCTGGCCCTGAAATAACTCAGGCCAAGGCACGATTGATTCAATTGACACAGCTACGGCACTATTCAAAGGAGTACGATGCACTAATGAAAGAACAGCCTCTTGGCAAAAGGAGTAACCCACTCAATCTTTCGCCATTTAAAGATTCCAAAGGCCTTCTTAGAGCTAAAAGTCGCTTATCTTCCGCAACTGGATTGACCTATAATGAAAGACACCCAGTCATCCTACCGTACAATTGTCATTTCTCACGCTTGCTTGTGCAATTCATCCATGAACTTACTCTACATGGCGGAAATCAGCTCATGCTTCGACTGAAAGCCTTAATCACGACGACCGAAAGCCTTAATCAAGTCAGTAGTATATAAATACAAAAAGTGCACTATCGTTAAATGTAGAAAATTCCAACAATTAATGGCTGAGCTACCCGTTGAGCGCACGACCTTATCCAGACCATTCACCATTAGCTTCGCAGGACCCTTCAATCTGCAGAGCTTTACTTTGTCCCAGTCGCTTGTACCCGGACAATGGCACCAATTTTGCTGGAGCCGTTGGTATTCTCCACCATGAAGCCGAACATTTTATGGTTTAATAATAATAAACCTCGATGATTGTGACACAGTACGGCGGCCAAGACCTTTCGTGGCATTTTATTCCAGCGTCAGCTCCACATATGGGCGGTCTATGGGAAGCGGCGGTCAAGGTTTTTAAAATACACTACCGACGTATATCGGACCATATCAAATGCACATTTGGGGAGTTTGCAACTGTTCTGTCCAGGATCGAAGCATGCAAGAACTCCCGTCCCTTAAGTACCAGTTCATACAACCCAACCGACTTATCAGCACTTTCTCCCGGCCACTTCATAATTGGTGGCCCATTATTGTCTCCGGCCGAGCCCGACACGACTTCTGACTCCATCAGTTTGTTCAATCGATCGCAAAAGATTAGAGCTATTGCTAAAGAATTTTGTCACCGATGGAAAAACGAATACTTAAAGGAATTGAACAAAAGCAACAAATGAAAGACACCCCTTGTTAATGGGATCTTGTGGTAATTCAATATGACACGACCCCACCACAAGAATGGACTCTTGCGCGCATTGAAAAAATATGCAGAGGAAAGGATAATCGGGTCCGAGTGGTAGACCTCATTACTAAGAACGGACCACTGACACGACTAATCCAATTCCTAACTGCGATCGTGGCGGTATAATGTCCGAAAACCCACTAGCCACTATATCCATACATACCAAATGGACCTTTTAATCATCCTTGTTTGTTCATTATAGCTCTTGGAGAACACTTTGCATCCATTTCACGCATGTCACCGCCATTTACATTTACTAGAAGGTGCAGATACTGCAAGAGGGGCGCTATGTTCACGCCACTGGCAAACTATTTTATGTTCACGCCACTGGCGAACGTTTGGCTGCCGACATTGCGAGAGAGAGTCTGCTTTAGATGTTTCGAGACGGACTTTTTCTTTCCGTTCTTGATTTCGAAGCTGAACGCATCGTCGGACTGAATAAACACACTTAGTTGAATCAGTTTTGTTTTAAATTGCATAAACTTTGTACTTGGAAATTAATATTTAAAATAAAATCAAAGTAAATTTAATCTGTCAAAAATATAATTTTCTGCGTGATCAATATATATACGTGCTAGCTCATCAGCCCTCCCTTTGCTTTTAATGTTCCTGTGCCACGGAACCCAGACGAGGGATATACTATTTTCTGATAATGATTTCAATTCCTCCTTGCAGAGGCCGACCAGCTGGTAAAAGGACGTTAGCGCCTTTATTGCTGTTTGGCTGTCGGAGTCAATTGATATGGTTTTGGTCAGCTTGCGCCCCCCTCAGCGCCCTACATGCCTGCAAAATTGCAAAGACCTCTGCCTGAAAGACACTTGATGTCGATGGCAATTTGATGGATAGTAAAAAATTCGGAAAATATTCCCGCACCCATCCCAGATTTCATCTTGGTACCATCGGTGAAAATTGGCGTACCCCCTTTTGCGAGCACTTTTCCCTTCTTCCAGTCATTCCTACTTGGTAGAATTGTGTTTACACAGCTCGCAAAATCCAGATTACGAACGACGAAGTCGGTTGTTGAGGATACTATATCTGGTGGCAGTTGTTTTAAAATGCTACTATGACTATACAGGGTATCCATCCAGTTACCGGATTCCCTGAGTATTAGTGCACTTTGTGTGGAAATACAATAAGTATGAAGGTCAATAGGGAGGAGGTTTAGGTTCGTTAGATTCGTTGTAGTTTCGTGAGATTATAGCCTTTCCTGAGAGCTTCCCACCAAACTACGGAGACCTATGTTAAGATTGGCCACAGCACCATATTGTATATCCAGAGCACAATTTTTGCTGGAAAATAGTGAAAGCCGCTGGGCATTAAGTCTCGGAAGTTTGATGGATTGGGGTATTTTTTTCTTTTTGTGAAGATCAGCAGTTCCGTTTTATCAGAATTAAGCCCCAGGCCACACCTGTTCGCCCATCTATTAAGCTTGCCCAAAGCACCCTCCATGATGTGACTCATCACTGTCGGGAAGGGTCCGGAGACCAAAACCGATCGGTCGTCAGCATGCGCGACCAGTTTGACTCCTTCGGAGTCGACTTTAGCGAGAATTTCATTTATGCCACAACAAAGGTGCATGGACTCCGCCCTGAGGTGTACCTCTGCACACATTTTTTCGTAACTCAACCACTTCCTAATTCAGCTATGATTTGTCTGTTTACCAGCAGAGATGAGATCCAATTACAAATCAGTCCTTCCACCCCTGCCCTGTTAAGTGCCAAGTTAATAGATACAGCCCTTACATTATTAAAAGCCCCTTCGATGTCTCCGAAAGCAGCCAGAGTAAATTGCTTACATCTTTCTACCACTCGCACCACATCATGCAGTGCAGTCTCTGTAGATCTCACCCTTGCTGTTTTCATTGAAAGTGGATGCTCCTCAAAGAGATCTCGAATGTTACGATCGGCGACTCTCTCAAGGACTTTCAGAAAGACTAAGCGGTCTGAAATCTTTGGCAAATTCATGCCCCCTTTCTCCTACCTTCGGAATGAAAACCACCTGGGTTTTCCTCTACCTATTTGGTACTTAATTTAGAGAAATACACGCAGTAAAAATTTCCCTTAACGCAGATATTATGGATGCCAATGTCTTTTGCATCATTATAGGCATGATACCGTCCGGACCTGAGGATTTGTATGGTGAAACACGGTTCAGAAAGAATTTTCCCAAACAACGCAGCTGGTACGTGTTCTCGACACGCAGACGTCATACTTTGCTCTGAATGATCAGTGCAGCCTGGGAAATGAGTATCCACAAAAATCTTCAATGCCTCAGTCGCTGCTTCTGCCCACACTCCATGAGTACGTTTTAGAAAGGTTCTGTTGGAGTGATCCTTGGCGATAATTTTTCCGAGCCTGGCATTATTTACGTTTCGAGTGGTCTTGCCAGGATTTGCGTTTCGCATCCCGTAGTGATTTTTTGTATGTCTAAGCTTTCTCTGCAAGCTTCGAAATTTCGACTTATGTAGCATTCGTTAAAGACCCTTCTCAGACTTTATCTCCAGTCTCTAAGATTCCAATCCTAACAGTGAGCCTTTCTTCGGCTCACTGTTTAGAATTTGCTCAATGGCGTCTTGTCGAGCAACGCTCTAAAATATAATATATAATATACGAGGTTTGATCAAAAAATAACCGTTATTTTCAATTTTTTCAAAAAGTATTTATTTATTCATCAACAACTATCTTGTCCCTTCCCCTCAGATATAACACACTTATGCCAGCGTTTTTTCCAATCCTCGAAACACTTCTGAAACGCTTTTTTTGGTATCGCCTACAGCTCCTGTTTCGATTTTTCTTTTATCTCCTCAATCGTAGCAAAACGCTTTCCTTTCATCGGTGTCTTCAGTTTTGGAAAGAGGAAAAAGTCAGCGGGGGCCAAGTCCGGTGAATACGGTGGTTGAGGCATGATAACGGTTTTGTTTTTTGCCAAAAAATTACGCACAAGCATCGATGTGTGAGCTGGTGCGTTATCATGGTGCAAAATCCATGATTGGTTTTTCCACAATTCTGGGCGTTTCTGATGAATTGCTTCTCGCAAACGGCGCATAACTTCAAGGTAGTATTCCTTGTTGACCGTACCACCTTGTGGCAAGAATTCATGATGCACCATGACATTGCAATCAAAGAAAACTGTCAGCAAAATCTTTACGTTCGACCGAACTTGACGTGCTTTTTTCGGTCTTGGCTCATCTGGACGTTTCCATTGGGATGATTGGGCTTTGGTTTCAATGTCATAGCCATACACCCACGATTCGTCACCAGTTATGATCTTTTTGAGGAAATCTGGATCGTCGTTGACGATGTTCAACAGCTCCTGAGCGATGTCCATGCGACGTTGTTTTTGCTCAAAATTTAGCAATTTTGGAACAATCTTCGCTGCCGCACGTTTCATGCCTAAAACATCCATAAAAATTGCTTGGCATGAGCCGAACGATATGCCAACATCATCAGCAACCTCTCTGATAGTGATTCGACGCTTATCCAAAATCATTTTCTTCACTGCGTCAATGTTTTCATCGGTTGTTGACGCGCTCGGGCGACCAGGACGAGCATCGTCATTGACATCTTCTCGGCCTTCCTTAAACCGGTTATACCACAATTGAACTTGTGTTCTGCTCATAGTAGACTCGCCAAAGGCCACAGTCAACATTTCAAATGTCCTTGCGCATTTAATTTCATTTTTTACACAAAACTGAATACAGTTTCTTTGATCCATTTTTTCGAATAGTACAAAATCGAAGAGCACACCAAAACACGACTAACCTTTTTATTTGTCAAAAACAAACTGACAATCCAAAATGGCTGGTATTGCCAACATACACAACAGACATGTGTACCAACATAACAGAAAAAAAAATGCGAACATCGAACATACGTAACTCACGAAATTTGAAAATAACGGTTATTTTTTGATCACACCTCGTATATTGTGGTATTTATCATATATTTCTCGCACACACTATACGTGCATTACATGGCGATCCTGCCTGACTCGAGCTTGTAGATCTTCCTATACAGTATTGTATCGTGCAAGGAAACTGTTATCCAGTTCTGATGCCAAACTCGTTCCTGCATTTTCTGAAATACTTTTGAATTTTTCCGATTGAGATATGATGGCAAACATCGAAGAAGCGATTGAGGTCAACGGCAAAATGCTCGTACCCCAACACATTAACGCCACTGGCGAATATCATTTTTCTTCGGCTTCAGATGAAAAATTTGGCCACAAAAAAGTAGACGGTGCAGACTACGATGACGCCGATATGTACGATGACGATGAGGTACGTCCTCCACTTCCACTATATGTGTAAGCTATTGGAACAGCACATACGAGATGGATTTTCATACAATCAGATTTCGAAGAATCAGAGTCGCAGTAAACAACTGGATGCGCCAGCAAGCCAATGAATTCTTAACCAATTATAGATAAGTTACTAGTTAAGCCACAACTAATTACATACATTTACAACAATTTAAATAGTTTCTATTATTACAAATCATTATACTATGTTGGTCATTTTTGTTTAAAGACAAAAAAATAAATAATAATAATAATAATTTAATTAAATAACTTATTGGAATGATACAAAAGCAATAAATTTATATCACAAATTCACACAACTTTGACAAGTTTCTCACAGCATACATTTTTATTCAAACCTTACCTCTATGGATGGAAATTCACAGTGGTGACAGACCACCGACCGTTAGTCGCATTGTTTACACACAAAAACCCATCTTCCAAGTTAACCAGAATAAGGTTAGATTTGTCCGACTATGATTTCGACATTATATATAAAAAGGGAAAAATAAACACCAATGCGGATGCACTGTCAAGAATTAAAATCGATTCTGACATACTAAAATCAATGATCCCGAAAGAAAACGATGAATCCGTTAACAAAGCATTAGTAATTACGAGGGGCGTGTCTGCTAAAAAGAGCACAGACATAAATCAGGACAAATGTAGCTCTCATTTGAAGTCTGATCAACTTCACATTTGGGACTGCACGTCCATATCTGACGTCAGGAATGTAAGAAAATTGAAATTTGTATTTATGAGCAATAAGAAGGGTACCCATATTAAAATAAATAAAGATGAGATACTTGTGATAAGCAGTGATACTCCATCGAACCCAGGTTCGCTATTGGAAAAACTACTATCAAGAATAAACAAGTCAAATATTAAAGAACTAGCGCTAGATGAGAATGATGATATATTTACGTACGTACGGAAGGAAAAATTAAAAGGAGAATATAATAAGTTGCAACAGAAGGATAAAGAAAATAATGAATGAAAGTTGAATATATTGATATATAGAAGTCCCCATGAGCAAGATGATATATTTAGGTACGTACCGAAAGAAAAATTAAAAGAGGAATATAATAAGTTGCAACAGAAGAATAAAGAAAATAATGAATAATATATTGATATATAGAAGTCCCCACAGAATAGTAGATAACGTAATTATGTATAAACTAATCGCAGAATATCACGATTCGCCTTACGGAGGGTATTTTGGTGTAAGAAAAACCGTTTTAAAATTGAAACAAAAATACGTTTAGAAGAATATGGGAAAAATGGTGAAAAATTTTATCACAAATTGTAAACATTGTGCTAAGAATAAATAAATACGACATACGAAAGGTTATTACAGACACTCCAACGACTAGTTTTGAAACTGTAGCAATTGATATTGTCGGTCCGCTAAGAATTTCTAATGGGTACAGATATATTTTAACAGCGCAGTGCGAATTGACAAAATTTGTGATAGCGCACCCCATGGAAACCAAAGATGCCGACACTGTAGCTAAAACACTTGTTGACCAATTCATTCTCAAGTATGGTAATTTCAAAAATTTGAAATCGGACAAGGGCACAGAGTTCGTAAACGAGCTAATGAAAAATGTGTGTAAAAATTGTTGTATAGGGTAACCCTAAGTAGCCCTAATTTTTATTATAGTTGGCAACACAAGCGGTTGCAAGTATGAAAATATACAACTGTGTATTTATCTTTTTCTTCTTTAGTCGTCCCTTCTTATTCTTATTGTCAAACTAAAGACACTTGAATGGAACTAATTAAAATAAACTTAATTTAAGTATTAAATAAATGTGTTTTATTTAATACCAAAACATGGTGGCAGCGGTAAAAATATTAAAAGACCATAAGAACACATAAAGCGTAAAAAATCTTTATAAAAAAAGGAAAGTTGAACAGTGACAAAGCAAAAAAAAAGCTTTGTTAAGTCTTCAATGTAACTGTGGATGGTGACAGCCATTTTGTGGAAAAAACGTGATCATAACCAAGAAAATTAAACGAGCGGCAAAAGTTAAAGATGACGGCGGCAACCAAAGAAACCGTGGTCATGATGGCACCAAATAATTTGAGTCCTCCAGAAGAATTTAATTTTCAACAACCTGAAAAGTGGTCTGTATGGCGCAAGCGTTTTGAAAGGTACTCCACAGTCTAAAAATTGAGTGCTAATACGGATGAAAAAGTGAAAATTGATACGTGCTTGTATTGCATGGGTGAAAAAGGCGAAGAGATTTTGTTGCAAATTGGGGCACAGCCGGAAACTTTAGCAGAGCTGCTGAATGCGCTGGATAAATATTTCCTGCCTCAGAAAAATATTATCTTTGAAAGATTTAAGTTCAATTCTCGAACTCAGAGACCAGGAGAACCTGTAGATGAGTTTATAACAGATTTGCATGCTCTTGCAGAAAATTGCAATTTTGACTCCATGAAGGAACAACTTATTAGAGACCGCATAGTCGTTGGGATGCAAAATGTCAAGGTTAGTGAACAATTGCAAATGAGGTCAGATCTGACGTTGAAACTAGCTGTTGATTGTGCCAGACAGGCGGAGATTCAGTCCAAGCAAACAAAGGCTATTCGAGATGAAATATCTGTGAACTTTGCGAGAGACGGAAGAGGCGAAAGATGCGAAAATTGTGGTTATGGTCAACATAATCGTCAGCAGTGTCCAGCACGTGAGGCGGTATGCAATGGGTGCCGGAAGGTAGGACATTATAAAAAAATGTGTAGGCAAAATACCTTTTGTAGTACTAATAGTAACATTAGAACAAAAAACAATGTACAAATTTTTTCAGAAAAATAATAGTCATACTGTTGCGCTTTGTAAGAGTGATCGTGATCTTGGGCTGAATAATCATAGTGGGTGCACAGACAGCCAGGATGAGTTTTTTATAGGCAATGTCTCCAGTGAGGGGAAAGAATCATGGCAGGTTAAATGTTTTGCAGAGGAGCTTAATTATGAAGTTCAGTTCTTGGTGGATACTGGGGCAGATTGTGTGTGTTTACCTTCAGAATTCAAAATACCTTCTAGTTTGCTGCAAAAAGCAAGCATCATGGATGATTATCCCAAAATAAAGGGCGCGGATGGAAACCTCCTAAAAGTGGTAGGAAACGTTGAACTCACACTCAAGTATGCTGAGAATGTGAAGAAATTTAAATGTTATTTGGTGGAGGGATTAAAAATACCCCTTTTGGGTTTAAATGCTATTCGTAAACTAAATTTTTTTATATCCTCCAAGTAATTGTTTTTTCGTAAATGAAAGCAACGAGTATGAGATATTGTTAAAAGATTTTCCAAGTTTGTTTAACGACTTAGGCGAATTCCGAGGTGACGTAAAAATAAGACTCAAACTTAATTATGAACCGTTTGTTCAATCAGTACCACGAAACGTAGCTATCCCCCCTCTTACCAAGACTTAAAATAGAATTGGATCGGTTGGTAAAATTAAAAATGGTTGAACCCATCCAAGAAGTCACCGAATGGGTAAGCCCGATTGTGGTGGTACCCAAAGAAAAAAACGAAATTCGTATTTGTGTAGATTACACACATCTTAACAAGGCTGTAATGCGTCCTTATTTTCCAATTGATAAAGTCGAGATGAAGCTGGCGAGAATAAAAAGTTCAAATTATTTCTCTGAAGTTGATTGCAATAAAGGGTTTTACCAAATTAAATTAAATGAAGAAAGTCAGCATTTGACTTGTTTCATATGTCCGTTTGGCAGATTCATATTTAAAAGATTACCCTTCGGTAGTCAAATACTAACAAATATAGAAAACGTGTTTATTCACATGGATGATATACTTATTTACGGTGATACTAAGCAAGCGCATGATAAATCGCTACGATTAGTTTTAGAACGTTTATCTCAAGAAGGCATCACCATAAATAAGACTAAATCAGTTTTTGGAGCTGAAAAGGTTACATATCTGGGATATGTGTTGTCCAAGGAGGGTATTTCTGTTGATCCCGAACGCGTCGAGGCAATAAAAAAATTCCCGAGACCCACATGTAAAGTAGAGGTCCAACGATTTTTGGGGATGCTAAATTACCTTGCTCGATTTATAAAAATGAGGTCATCGGTGTTGGAACCGCTAAATTCATTAGTCGGAAACAGGGATTTTACATGGTCAGCAATTCAAGAGAAATCATTTAATGACGTAAAGGAAATATTATCAGAGTCGCCAACATTATCGTTTTTTGACCCTGAAAAGCATGTCGTTATTAGTTCAGATGCTTCAAGCTATGGACAAGGAGCCTGTTTAATGCAAATTTGTGCTGATTCCAAAAAAGAGTTAGTAGCTTACACATCACGAAGTATGACTGAAACTGAGAAAAAGTATTTTCAAATCGAGCGTGAAGCTTTAGCCTTAGTATGGGCAGCTGATAAATTCTCGGAATATATAAATGGATTGCATGTCACATTTGAAACAGATCACAAGCCCTTAATCCAGTTATTGCAATCAAAGCCCATAGATACATTAAGTCTAAGAATTCAAAGATTTAGAATGAGACTTATTCGATACACATACGAAATTGTACATATTCCAGGAAAGGAGTTAATTATAGCAGATGCCTTGTCTAGAGGCCCTCTTCCAAAGTCTGCTGAAACACAAGAACTGATGGAAGAAACCGAATTGTATGTAAAATTTATTAAAGGCTGCTTTCCAGTAAAAGACGTATATTTGGAAAAAATTAAAAATTCTCAGAGTAACGATGAAATAGTTAAAAGACTAAGAGTTTTTTGCTGTAATGAATGGCCTTCAAGGAATAAATTGCCAGATTCAATGATTTCATATTATCAATACAGAAATGATATTAGTCTGGTATATGATATTATGGTTTACGGAAGCAGAATAATAATCCCTTCGGAGCTACAGAATGAAGTTTTAGATTTTATCCATCTGGGTCATCAAGGTCTGACCAAATGTCGTCGTAGAGCTCAGACAAGTGTTTGGAGGTTGGGATTGTCAACTCAATTAGAAAGATTGATTAGAAACTGCAATGTGTGCATAGAACATCGTATTAATCCAAAGGAACCATTTTTTAAAGATGCAATTCCTTCGAGACCTATGGAACGAGTAGCTGCAGATTTATTTAAAAGCAAAGACGATAACTCATGGTATTTAATTATTACAGACTACTATTCGCGATATTTTGAAATATATAAACAAAAATCTTTAACTGATGGGGAAGTTATTCAAAACATAAAAAAATATCTGGCTACGTTTGGAATCTGTTCAGTATTACGAACTGATAACGGTACACAATTCGATTCGCACAATTTTAAAGACTTTTGTAAAAGTTATAACATCGTTCATAATTCTAACAGCCCATACTTTAGTCAGTCCAATGGAGCTATTGAGGCTGCAGTAAAAGTTGCAAAATCCCTTTTGTACAAGAATAAAGAAAACTTTTATGAAGCATTGCTCAGCTACAGATCTACGCCTTTAGAAAACGGATTTTCTCCAGCAGAACTGATGATGGGACGGAAAATAAAAATCCAATTGCCAATGCTGCAAAAAAATTTGGAAGTGAATAACCAAGAGGTCATGAAACGTGAAGAAAGTGCTAAGACTAAAAATGAACATAATTACAACAAAAGGCATAAATCTGTCGCTCTTTCAGAATTAAAAGAAGGGGATAGAGTTTGGGTAACCAATCTTAAAACCTATGGCACTGTGGTCGAAAAAATTAAAATATCCTCGGTCTTATCTGGTAGAAACTGAACAAGGCAGATACCGTAGAAACCGATGGCATCTTGTGCCTGCTGTGATTAAACAGCATCAAAATCACGATCACTCAAATGAAATTTACATCAATAAAAATATTGAAAATTATAATTGTAACGAACCTACTGAAGTAGTTGAAAATTTTAATATTGAAAATCCTAATGTAAACGAGAATACAGCCCATACACAAGATGAATTAAATAAAAATATGGCTGGATCCTCGGAAAGTATTTCTAAAAAAGGTAGAAAAAGAAATCCTCCTTCTTATTTAAAAGACTATGTTCCCGAATAAAAGAAGGGGATGTTGTATAGGGTAACCCTAAGTAGCCCTAATTTTTATTATAGTTGGCAACACAAGCGGTTGCAAGTATGAAAATATACAACTGTGTATTTATCTTTTTCTTCTTTATTCGTCCCTTCTTATTCTTATTGTCAAACTAAAGACACTTGAATGGAACTAATTAAAATAAACTTAATTTAAGTATTAAATAAATGTGTTTTATTTAATACCAAAACAAAAATCTAAAAATGAATCAAATATTTTCAACTCCTTATCATCACGAATCACTGGGTTCAGTAGAGCGCAACCACCGCACTCTTAATGAATTCATGTTGACGTTCGCAAACGATAATGAGTGTGACAAGTGGATATCATTTTACACTTTTGCTTACAATACGACGCCGCATGTCGATACGGGTTACTCACCATATGAGCTTGTGTTTGGTAAACTGCCACACTTACCAAGCGACCTAATTGAAACAAGAGAACCAATTTACGATATTGAAAATTATGCGAATGAACTGAAGTTAAGAATGAGAACGTCAATAAACAAAGCAAGGGAACTGATCGAAGTTGTGAAAAAGAAAAGAAGCATTGAAAGCAAAACAAATGAAAATGCACTTAATGCAACCATAGGAGACCTAGTATTAGTAAAATTAGGTAATCGTAAAAAGTCTCAAAGTCCATACCATGGTCCGTATAGAATTTCAAAACAAGAAGGAGTAAATTCATTTATATTAATAAACGGCATGGAGAAGAAAATGCATAACAATATGCTAAAACGATACAATGTTCTGATATGAGAATACAAATATAGAAAATAAAAAATAATGTATGAATAAAAATATATATTATTAAAAATATATGTACAATATTATTAAACCACTATTATAAGAAATTGTAAATTTATAGTTATTGAAAATGTTAATTTTATTCAAATTACAATACTAGCGCATAAGACAAATTACTTCTCATATAAAAATATATATACTAAATACAAATCTAATAAGTAACAACTTAGTATTACATTAAATCCAATAAGTAAAAATTAAAATCAAATAAGTTAGAACTCATTTCCACCACACACAAACACATAAAAATTTAAAGTTTTTTTTTTCTCTTTCAAACAACTGTAAATTTTTTCTTAAAGGGTGAGGGTGTAGTGCATGTGCACTATTGCGCACAAACGTAGTGTAGCACAAAGTCTACCTACGCAAACTACACATCCAAACCATACCAATACATAAGACACACCCATCCGCTGCACTGCAACACTATGACACTTGACATGTGCAGTGTAATTAGAATCCTGGCGTGCGGTCACTGGTTTGTTTTACAATTGAGTGGAATTTGAGTTAGACTTAAGCGAAAGGGATTAGAAATAAACAATTAAATTAATCGAGATTTGTTATCGAGTTTGTAACTCAAATAAACCATATAAAAACCCTGCTCGGGAATTAAACTAATCAGTTACCAACTGGCAATTCAAACATTTGCATTTTTATTGCATTCAGCCTTTCTTCGGCTCACTGTTTAGAATTTGCTCAATGGCGTCTTGCCGAGCAACGCTCTAATATATAATATATAATATATATTGTGGTATTTATCATATATTTCTCGCACACACTATACGTGCATTACAAAGTGCTTCCTAAAAAGCCGAAACAAAAGAATTGCAGATTTCCTTCTAACTTTACAGAGGAAAGATCTTCGATTTTGTTCATATTTTTCCAGGCTTACAGTACAATTGGCATCAATCCCTGAGTCTTTGGAGACCTCCTTCTTCGATGGCTCTCCGGCCTATCCCACTTCTATCTATGCTTGTCATTAATGATTGTTAGGAGTTAGAATAACAAATATGTAAAATAGCTTACAAGAGGCGCCTCACAAATATAAAAAATATGTTATTTTAATAAAGGAGGAGAATAGTAATGTCAAAAACTGAATTCCAATCAGATACCACTTCACAATTACTACATCTTCATTACATAGAAAGTAAGTATGCAATTGTTACATTGACGCAACAACAATATATATACAGAAATAGATAAACATTCACTTTGTTTTTGAGACAGACGAGTATAGTTCTATATTTGAAATTACATTAATATATTACAAGTTGTATAATATATTCTTACATTTAGACAACAATTCGCATATAATGGAACAAAAATCCGGAATTATCACAACCCCGCAAAACACGGTGGAGATCCACAACGTACCACAATTGCAGATTAAGGCACAACAAAGACATCTAGTGAATCAACAGTGCCCAGTGAAGTTGCAGGCTTCCCTTTCGCCCATTGTGATGTCAGCTGAGTCACAAAGGCACAGTATCTTATTGCCCACAGCTGTGCCCGACTTGATTCACGTAAGTCCCGTATGTATTAAATAATTTATAAATATATAGAATTATTTGGTATTTTCAAACATCGGATTTTCAATAGTTAAATTTCAAACAGTTATTCTGCCTTAAGCGTAGCGCTAATTCCAAGGAACTTTACGTGTAGGTTTTTTTATATCCTTTACACTTAAAATGGAAAAAAGTGTATACTAAATATGTACGCTTGAGCTGTTTTGCAACTACCATATGGCGGTAGATATGGACATATGTCTCTTTCTGACTGGATTTTGGTTTTTGTCCGTCCGTTCGTCTATCCAACTCTTTTCCACATTATTAGAGAAATCTTAATGATAGTTTGCTAAAGTACAGCCTGGACCTTATGGCAGAACTATAAATTGGATTATGAATCTTTGTGATCATAGTGGGCGTAAAATTTCAGTTGGTCCTCCTACCTAAATATAGAATTCATCAGTATGAAAAACCTCCCTTGCAAGGTTACGTCATGGTTTATCTCGCACGCACCTTTAAGAGTAAATGTTATCTCCAAGTTGCTTTAACATGACTTCAGCTTTCTTGATGGTTTGATTTGAATTTCATTATTCAATAAAAAAAATACGTTCATATATTTATTTATTTATATAATTTTGCTCCAAACAATAATATTATATTATATACCTATGTACATTCCTCTACACAAAGATCATGCCATTTTTTACACTAATTGATTTATAAAAATAAAATTTACAATTTAGGTGCCATTGCTCCCCGTATCCCAGCAGCAAGTACAGCGCCAACAACAATCACAAGCCAAATCACAGTCACTGTACTGTTCAATAAGCTCTTTGCACACTCTACCTTCTCTTATAGTAGTTCAACCGAAATCAATTGTTGCAAAGTTAACAGAAAGTGAATCAGAATGCCCTAATAGTCCCTCTGATTTAGTGAATGATGCCGCAAATGCTGTGAGCCGAATTAATGCGCTTGTTGATTTTCCGGCAGCTCAACTCCGAGAGAAAACAGACAGCAACAACATATACAAAAATTCTTTCTTCATTGATTTGCCGGAAGCACAATCGTCAACAAACGTGTTTCGCGAAATTTACCACCAGGAGCTCACAAAGGAACCAGAACTGCATCAACAATGTGACAATAACCAACAAATCCTCCATCAACAATATCGATGTAAACCGCAATGTTTACAGGGAGATAATAAACTTCAAATAGAAACTTTCATAAGTGCTTCTACTACCGCCACCTCTAATCAGTTCATTGCGATTGGTGATTTCATGACCCATACAACGGACGCTGCAGACAATGTCATGAACAATGTACCTATGAACTATTGTATTGAGGATAAGGAACAGCCGTCGACGTCACAAACGTCGCAAGCTAGAATTTTACATAGTTTTACTCCCGGTTACATGGAATCACAGAGTCCAAAAGGGGAGTACGTGCAAAACTCTTGCAGCATAACACTACAGAAACAGGAGGAACAAAAACTTCATACTACTAATGCTGCAAAACAGAGGGGGCATGTCAAATACTTGGCGTCACCAGCTAATTACTTCAATATATGTGTCGATCCGACCACAATACCGCCTGGCTCTGAAATTCTGTATGGTCCGCCGTAGGAACTGAGTTTATTCACTCGGGGAGATATAGCTTCAAAGTTATAAATGTGGAAAATTTAGTTAAATTTTTATATGTATATGTATTACCTTTGAACATATAATTGTATTTATCTTTTCATTTAAATCTATCATATACAGCTAGGAAATTAGAAATAATTGTTTACAGTCTTTCAAAAACTTTGTGCGAATGGTTTTTTATCTTTTAAATTCTTTTTCTTCGTTTATCACATTCCATATATATATATATATATATATATATATATATATATATATATATATATATATGGAATATATATATATATATATATATATATATATATATATATATATATATATATATATATATATATATATATATATATGGAATATATATATATATATATATATATATATATATATATATATATATATATATATATATATGGAATATATATATATATATATATATATATATATATATATATATATATATATATATATATATATGGAATATATATATATATATATATATATATATATATATATATATATATATATATATATATATATATATATATATATATGAAAATATTCTATCCTGTCCATTATTGTTTATTGTATTTAATAATTATTGATACAGTCCGTTTTTGGTACTGTCTTCTTATGTAAATTTGACTAAAATATATTATTAGACCAAGAGCGATTTTGTTGTATGCGTATTTTATTGAAAAATATCACGGTAGGGAAAAAAGTTGATGTACAATAGTTATGTAGGCGTGCCAATCTATATCTCCCATTGAAGACAGCATGTATCCATAGGTAGATTATTACAAATTTTATCTCTGATCTCTGGTACATTGAAATGGTGTGTCGAATACTTTCTCCAATTCTATTAAATTAGAAATTGTTATTTTTATGTTCCCTTATACGGACGGCTTGACAACACTAAATTTACTCAAAAAGTTTTACTGATGATGAGTATATATGACTGATGGTATAAGTAAGTATTTTATCGACGCAAAAATACGATGAAATATAGACGGACTTTAAACAAACCAAATAATTTTAAAAACAAATTATTATAGAATATACGAGTAAGTGTACGTTAAGCCGATAAATGTGCATATTTTATTGATAGTCCATTTTTTTATAAATTAAAAGTTGACAGCAGACCTTTGTATATCCGTTTTTTTCCGGATTTATTTCTAAAGATCTTTTACTCTTGGTTTTTTGAAATACTGATTTTATTTATATTAATTTCTGTAGCAATCTTGGATTTTTACACTGGTCGTGATCATGTAGATTCTGTAGGAATGTACTTGTTTCGCTTGGAAGAGTAAAATGAAATAATACTAAGGGCAATCCCAGCAAGCGTGTTGACACGGGAACATTTAGTTGGCTAAAAAATGTTCTCAGAGACAGGAACATCAAATCCTCGTTAGGCGCTAAAGAGAACAAGGTTCGCGCGGCAAAAGGATGTCCGCAAGGTGGATTACTGTCTCCGCTTTGTGGTCTGTAGTTGTTGACTAACTTGTGAACTTACGGAGCAACAATGGCTACGATGTACAGGATTATGTAGACGATATTGTCGTTCTTATCAGAGGCAATTTTGAAGACACTATCTCAGATTTACTCCAGAGGGCAGAGGATGGGACTAAAATTTAACCCTAATAAGATCTGGATAGTAATCTTCACCAAAAAAAGGAAAAACTTCAGAGAGCCAACTATTTTTGGCGAAAGCATACCGCAAACGAGGTAAAATACCTCGTTGCTACAATCGAAAAATATAGCTTTGGAATAGTCACCTAAAAAACACCATTAATGGGCAAATGCTGGGCACTTAATCAAAAAATGTCGGTATGGGTATATACAGCGATCCGATCACCAGACCAATCCTTGTCTATGCGGTGTCTGTTTGGTGCAAAAAGCTCTAATAAAAAACCGGACAGACCAAGATCAATAATTTACAAAGACTAGCCTGTGTCTCCAAGACGGGGGCCATGAACTCAGCTCCGACTGCAGGCCTGGAGGTACCTATAATTAATTTATTCAGCAAAGCAAAACTCATCTTAGAAAAAGAACTAAGTACAGTGCGCCTATGGCAATCCTTACTCAGAAACGAAACTGAAACACAAACGGTTAATCTAGCTCTGAAGTGACTTATGTATAACTTTAAACACAACTTCAAGATCACATTCTCGAGTAGGGTTAACTGGGAACAGAATAGGCCAATGCCACCTTGTAATGCTCATATATGGTACACAGACGGCTCAAAAACCGAGGAGGGAGTTGGGGCTGGGATTTACGAGGAAGACTCAAGAAGTCACTTATTCACAAGGATGGGTCGAGAAAAGTCAGTTTTTCAGGCCGAAACTCACGCTATCGAGCTCTGACTGAGAAAGGAACTAGAGAGAAATACAATAAATAGCCACATCCTTATCCACTCAGATAGCAAAGCTATTAGCGCTGAAGGCCTTTGTCATAAAATCATGGTTTGGGATTGTCTTCAACTGCTGAAAAGGCTAGCAACCAACAACAGAATACATCTGATTTGGGTGCCAGGTTACAGCGGACATATTGGGAATGAAGAGGCAGATGGACTCTATAAAAAGGGGCTGCCAGTAGGTTTATTGGAACGAAAACACTCAGTGAACGAAGAGAACAATTTCAGGAAACATTTCAACTAGTGAAGCAAACCCTGGAACGAGCAATTCAAGACCAGAAAAGGTAATACAATTTAATACATAGGTGCTGGATACCAAATATGGGCAAATGTTAAGCAACATAATTTGTCCAAGGCCGTAGAACACTTTGCCACAAAATTATCTCTCCGATACGGTAGACCATACAAAATAATAGATTTTGTCTCAAGTCATCGTGAAAGTGATAAAAGAAGATGGCCAAGAACCAAAAATATCACACGTTAATAGTTTGAAGAAATTCGTCATGATTGACGGTAACGCAGACTAGAGACGGTCATGAATACGACTAAAATGATTTCCATCAACCCCGGAGAGGGGTGGAGGTGTGAAGAAAATAAATTCCTAAGAGTAGTACATTTCTTTTTCAGTTTTCAATTTATTTGAAAAGATTATTTGCTGGACGTATAATTCCCAATTGGATTATGTCCGTATCAAGTTGTAGGGTCCATTATTTTTGCATGAAATTGAAGGCTTTATTGAGCATAGTTAGAATGATCCGATTTAGGTCAAATATGCATCGCTTTGTCGATAACTTGTTGCCATTTTGAAGGTCATTTCAGTATGTCTCTCATAGAAACCCACGTTCCTATTGGCAAAAAACTAGGACAGTCGATTTTCACAACGACTCTCTTGAAGAGAATGCTTGTTGCGGTTGTAACTAAAGGCTGTCGTTTTTTTTCACCATCTATCATATGTGTGTTTAAATGGGGGACGACATAATGTATGAGGTTATGTAGAATGGTAGTGTGAAGTGAGATTGGCGGTCAATGGCGGATTTGAGATAAGATGGCTGACATACTCACTACAGATTTTGCTATGGCGAATAATTTTGATGGTGAAATATGTTACAAACTGATGCATGTGGTGACCGCGGCTAGCTCCCAGCAACGGTCGTGGTCTTCCCGCCACACTGCATCGTAGGAAACAACAAAAAAAGGTAAGTAAATTCCTAAACTATCTCCTCTTTGTTTTCTTACTTGGAATACAAACTCACCAATATTATTTTCAGTAGGTGCCGGACGTCATCCTCCTCATCTTCGTCAAACGAGCTCGCCCCATCGCTACCGCCTTAGCCTATAATTTCTCTTATCATATAACTCCACACTTTAACATCCACCCCAATTCTAAATAACTTTCCGCAGTGGATTTTTTCACCTACCGTTTCCTGCATATTCTAAACAAAATCCGCATTGCAATTTTTCACATTTCAATTTTCGAACTTGCGAAAAAATCCGCAAAAGAATTCCGGATCCGCAATACCAGGCATTCTAAAGAACATAAATTAGCGGAAAGTTTTCACATTTCACTTAATTTTGTTCGCCAACATTTTTGAAGTGACATTAGTGGAATCTTTGGAAGTATTTAATTAAAAAATCTAAAAAATGCTATTCTCTTAATAAAATGGGGTTATAAATTAAATTGATGAAATAAACTGTATTTATCTGTACTGTTTTTAGGAAAATGAATAAATTTTTTTATTAAGTTGGAAACTTTTTTGCGGGGAAGCACAACAAAAATGTAAATTTATATTTGTAAATTATGAATGCTAAACTTTTCTTTTCAGTTATAAAACAGGTACTTGTGGCTTGACGGCGTAATATATATAAACTAGCGTTGTCATAATGGAACACAATTCCGGCCATCAATCCTGGGTTGGCCAGCGTTTGCGCCGGCTTACTGCGATTCGCCAACGACCATCTTTCATTTGACGTAAGTGACCTAATTTTCATCACCAGTCACTATCCGCTCCAAAAATGGGTCGATTTTTTTGTGATTCAGCAGCGATGGAAATTAGGTCCATGATTTTTTTTTTGTTAGTTCGTGTGGCCCGCATACATCTAGATTTTAATTTGGTATCCATCCTTATTCAAGTGGTTGCAAAGAGTTTTTGTGCAATGTTGACCTCCTGGGCAATCGAAACAGTGTTTACATGATGGTCGGACTCGACAATTTCCATGATTTTATCGACGTTTTCGACTATTGGCCTTTCAGAGCGTGGTGCATATTTGACATTAAAATTACCGGAATCGAATAGACGAAACCAAAATTGCTGTTGCAGTATCAGGACCATAAACAATAGTCACATTTTCAGTCGCCTGCCTTGCGTTTCGCCTTTATCGAAGAAAAACTGTAAAATATAGCGTCATTTGTCTTTCCTGGTGTTCATTTTTGACGCGCGCTGAAACAACAATGAGTCAAACAATCACAAAACCAGCTGAAAAGTATTTTTTGGTACGAAATCTTATCTTTCCAACGCCGTCTAACGTAGCCCGCAGTTATACAACGCGCGATACAGATAACGAAAGCCATGTATTGCAAAAATAAAGCATTTCTTTTCACTACATATATTATGTCGAAAGATACGAAAAAGGTACAGAGACGGATACGTAAAAGGTACAGATACATCAAGCAGAGAGCAATAGATGTGGCAAATCGTAACAAGGACTATCGAAGCGGACCACGATATAGAATCAACCGGTCCACCGGACTCAAGGGCAAAGAATAAACAAGAGCAGTAGAATCAGAAGAAAGGACAACGAAATAGAATCAACCAAGTCCATCCGAGTCAACGGCCAATAATCAACAAGACCAGCAGAATCAGAAGAAAGGACAACAAAATAGAATCAACAAAGTCAACCGGAGTTAAAGGCGACGAATCAACAAGACCAGCAGAATCAGAAGAAATGACAAAGAAATACAATCAACCAAGTCCACCGTAGTCAAGGGTTAAGGAATCAACAATATTAGCAGAATCAGAAGAAAGGACAACAAAATTGGGCATTGCACTAAAATAAAACTCTGTTCGTCTCACAGGAATGCTCCTTTTCGGACCACTGCTATATCACCTTTGACATTGACTTGTGGGAGACTACAGGCAATACAGAATCTCTTAAACCAGTCAATAGAAAAAACACGAACTGGCCTCTTTTCCGGCTCAAACTGGGGTCATGCTTAGCAACGACTCCCCCTATTATCCACAACTGTCCCGACATTGATCGGGCGGTCGACGATCTGACCACAGCTTTTAAAAAAGCCACTCATATTTCTTGCATCACTCCCGAACCACGGGGCAAACCTAAACCTCCGTGGTGGAACTCGGAAATTGCAAGTCTTCGCAAAACTTGTAGAATGCTTTTCAACAAAGCTAAAGTTACAGCTGATTGGGCCCCTTTCAAAAAAAAACAAAAAGAGTTGAAATACGCCATTAGGCGAGGGAAACGAGCGTCATGGAGGGAATTTTGCGAAAGCATTGAATCGACGTCCGAGGCTAGCCGTCTTCGTAAAATTCTTCACTCCTCTAACAAAGCCGTTGACTGTATCCAAAAACCAGATGGCAGCTGGACTCACTCAAGCGCCGAAACCCTTGATATCCTGCTAGACACCCACTTCCCAGGGAGTTTAGCCTCAGCGGATCAAGCACTCTACCAGGTGGAGCAGGTTTCCCATGATAGCCTCCCCACATTCCAAGTGACAAAAAGTCACCTTGAGTGGTCCATTCAAACCTTTAAGCCATACAAGTCCCCCGGACCGGACGGCATCATTCCTGCCGATATGCAAAATGGGGAAGAGATTATCCTTCCATGGCTGCTACAAATATATAATGCAAGCCTCAGATTGCAATATATTCCCTTACGCTGGTGCACGGCTCGGGTCGTCTTCATACCAAAAGTTGGGAAGGCCTCGCACACCAAACCTAAGGACTACACACCCATAAGTCTAATATCCTTTCTTCTTAAGGTTCTAGAAAGAACTCCTTACCTACATATCAGGACATCGATCAACCCTTCTCTTCTCTCTGTATCTCAACACGCTTACTCTAAAGGCAAATCGGTTGAAACAGCACTTCATTCTCTCATTTCTCAAGTTGCCAAATCCTTGGCGTACAAGGAATTCACACTTGCCATATTTCTGGACATCGACGGAGCATTCAATAATTATGCCCCAATTCTGTCATTTCCGCACTCTATAATCTTAACCAGAATTCAGGTCTTCTTAAATTTATAGAGCTTCTACTAAAATCTAGGATCATCACTTCGACGATCGGCAGTGCCCAATCCAGGAGGGTGGTTAACAGGGGCACGCCACAAGGGGGTATTTTATCACCTCTCCTCTGGAACCTGGCAGTTAACACACTACTGGTGAGATTGGAATCTACTGGATGCATAGTGATAGCCTATGCGGACGACACAGCAATCGCGGCATCAGGCAAATTCCCCCAAACACTTTCCGAAAAACTGAACTATTTACTCTCTATTGTGTCGAACTGGTGTCGCGAGTTCGAACTTGGGGTTAACCCATCCAAAACCGAGACTATGGTTTTCACTAGGAAGTACAAAATTCCAAAGTTTACAATGCCTAGTCTAAACGGCACTCCGCTCTCTTTGAGCGCACACGTTAAGTACTTAGGCCTGATTCTCGACCCAAAGCTTAATTGGAAAGCCAATCTAGCTGAGAGGGCACGTAAGGCAACATGCGCTATATACTGCTGTAAAAGAGCAGTTGGTGCACGATGGGGACTTCGTCCTCGAGTCGTGCTCTGGCTCTACACGGCCATCGTTAAACCAAACCTGTAATACGGGTCGGTCTTCTGGTGGCAAGCTCTCGAAAAAGCCTGTAATATCAAACCCCTTGATAAAATCAGAAGATCCATTGCTCTACTGATCACTGGCGCTCTTCGTAGCACACCTACGAAAGCCCTTTTTGCCATGCTGCACTGGCTCCCCTCGGGGATCCTGGTTAAGCAACAAGCCAAGCTGACAGCGATTAGACTTAATGCTCTTTTGCACTGGCGCATAACTCTGACAGGCCATGCTTCAATTCTGAATCAGGACCCACCTGTCCCCAACTTTATCGATTATATGTCGGTCTATCCCGATTTGAAAAGGGAATTCGACCTCACTATTCCAAGTCGAAGCGACTGGACCTCAGAAAACCGAATCGTCGGTGAAACAGTCCAAATGTACACCGACGGTTCCAAGCTTGGAGGTAGAGTCGGCAGCGGTATTTATTCCGACAAGCTGGACTTAAACATCTCCCTACGTCTCCAAGACCATTGCAGCGTTTTTCAAGCTGAGGTCATGGCCATTTACCACGCAGCCTAATAGATGCTGAGTAGTGATATCGGCGCAGTTGACGTATTTATTTTCTCAGACAGCCAGGCCGCCATTAAATCTCTTTTTGGCTCCACGGCCACATCAAGACTAGTTCATGAATGTCGAACATCTTTAAATGAGCTCGCAAGTTACTCTCGGGTGCACCTAGTCTGGGTTCCCGGACACAGCGAAATCCCGGGAAACTGCGAGGCGGACGAGCTTGCCAAGGCAGGCACGCTAATGGACGACATTCACCCCTCTGTAAACATCGGCATTCCACTGGCAACAGCCAAGCTCGAAATCAAACGGAAATATCTGGCTGACGCCTACAAATCCTGGGCTAACGAGGAATCCTGCCACACGGCTAGACTAACTTGGGCAAGCATGGACAAAAACAGAACCAATCAACTTCTTCGACTTGATCGCGTATCACTGTCGACAACTGTGTCGGTTTTGACCGGCCACTGCATAATGGGACAGCACGCAGAAAGACTGGGCCTACCCTCAAATGACTTTTGCCGAGGCTGTGGCTTCGAGGAGGAGGACGAGACGGTTTTCCACCTCTTATGCCACTGCCCATCCTTGAGCAGAAGAAGAATTCGCACCTTTGGTGCCCCATTTCTTACAAGCCTGACAGAGCTGTCATCCATTAATATTAGGGATATAGCCAGGTTCATCAAAGTATCAGGATGGTTTCCTGAAACATGACGGGGGAGTCGTGCCTTTCCAGGCGCTGTCCTTGCGCTGTCTATCACCATCCCAAGTATGGGAACCTTTTTGTCAGTGCTTGAACGGCGCCACACCGTGCTATCACAATGGGCCATTATCTGTGCTCAAGTGTGCTTTTGGCAAACTGGGCGGCCACTCCGACCTACCTACCTACCGAAAATAAAACTAGTAAAATATTTAAATACAACTCTTTATTTCTGGTAATCCGGGGAGCCTGCCCCGGCACTGTTACAGAAACACACTACTCTTAACTTAAGAGAATCCGGGAGTTGTAATAAAAAGAAATATCAACTGTACAAGTTCATGTCCAAATGAACAATCCTTTACTTTATTAAAAACATGTTTAAGCATTATAACATAAGCTACTTTAAAGTCAAGTTAAAGCATTATAACACAAGTTACTTTAAAGTCAAGTTCAACACAAAACAGTTATGTAAACTATATATACGAGTATATATATATATATATATATATATATATATATATATATATATATATATATATATATATATTTATATTTATATAAATATATATATATATATATATATATATATATATATATATATATATATTTATATAAATATATATATATATATATATATATATATATATATATATATATATATATATATATATGTGGGATTTATTTAAAATATATAAAGTAGGATTTATTTAGAATATATAAAGTGGAATTTGTTTAATGAATTATATATCGTCGTTTGTCTGGAGCTCGCAACCTTCCCTTCGCAAAGGCCGAACTACAACTGCCCTCGTTACGATCGCTGCCGTCGTTGCTACTGTAGTTGTTGTTGTTATCGTTGTTGTTGCTGTCGTTGTCGTTAAAGAGTTTGCAGTGCTGTGGAATTGGCATGCTTCGACGTATGCCAACCCACATTCGGCCATCCTGCTTATGCATTCGCCTCGAATGCATCGTCGTCGTCGTCGCTCGGGGTGGACCATGGCTTCAGATACTCTGCACATGTGGAAGAGTTCTTTGGGCCATCAGAACTGCCAACTCTTACGACGTCATATGCATTATTATGCTTGGCCTTCACAATCTGGTATGGGCCCAAAAACTTTGGTTTTAATTTGAGACCGCTACCAAATTGCGTCCGCTTTATGGCAACCAAGTCGCCAACATTGTACCGCCCGGCTGCTTTACGTGTAAGGTTGTAGGTTGTCGTCATGATTAGCTTGATGTTTTCGTCTTCGCAATACTGTACAAAATCTTGAGCAGTGAAACCTGAGCCTCTATCTGAAATGATACAAAGGTGATTACCAAATATTGCGTAACTTCGTGATGACTTCATTGGCTGTGGTAGACTTTGTCGGGTATAACCAGCAAAACTTTGTGAAGGAATCTACCACGGCTAGTATTTGTTTATAATTCTTGCTGGTTGAATCTAACGGCCCCAAAAAGTCAATATGAAAGGTCTGCAACGACTTCTTTTTGCAGCGGATGCAACAGTCCTTCCTGTTTACCCCTTTTGCGGTTTGCAAGTATGCAGGGTATACAGCAGTCGATGTAACCCTTGATTTTTTCGTCTATATTTGGTATGAAATATTCCTTGCAGATAAGCTCCTTTGTTTTCTTTACGGCGAAATGGCCTCTGTCGGGAGCATTGCTAATGACTTGTTTCTGCATGTTTTTGAGAATCACGATCAGTTCTGCGTCTTGAACCAACTTGTATAGGATGCCTTACTTAACAAAGTAGTCTTCATAATGTTGCATACTTGTACTCTCTCTTACGGTGCGGTCTGGTTTCTTTTCACTCTGCTTGCAAATCTAAAAAACTTAAAAAAAAAGTGTCAAAGTGCGACAGGACGTTTAATTGGCATTTTTTTGATAAACACTGTTTAGTGGTGGTTGCAGTCTGCCATTTAATAAAAACAAATAGTGACAAAAAGTTAAAACAAAATTGCCACAAAACAAACAATAATAATAAACATACATACATATATATAGGTAAGTGCGCCAAAATGAGTGTTTTACGCTCGCCACAGAGCGAGCGTAGGAATACACAAAAAAATGAGACAGTTATGGAAAATCAAAGAGCCGGCTCTCCTAGGAGTGCGTTCCCTATGATAGTCAATAGCGGTCCATCTATGCCGGACACTCTCTGAGAGCGATCTTCTCCACAAAAAAATCAAAAGGTTGATGGTATAAACATGCAAGGTGCCCTGTCCTCCTCAAACAATTTCTCCGATGCCCTAACGACCACTAACAAAATAATTACAACTCTAGCCTCATCAAATGCAACAACAAATACAACCGTTTCGTACACAAATTCAATATGTGCAAGCAAACTCACTACAGCTTCGGCTCCACCTATAATTACTGAATCTTGCTCAGCAGCAATTGCCCGTTCAGCACATAACAGCATTAACACACTCTCAATTAAGCACCCACTAGGAAATACACAAAATGAATCACCATATAAAAGCTGTGTACTTACTCCTAAAACTCACTCAACAACAATAAACCACTCATCAGATAAATATATTGATTCACTCACAATAAAACACCCAGTAGGAAATATTCAAACCGATCCACAATCTAAATGTCGTGTAAAAATTCCTGTAGTGAAAACAAACCAAACCCCTAAACGCGCTAGATCAAGCCCAGAAAACACAACACAAAATAAACAAAAACAGTAAAAACTAGGGGACTACTGGCTTGATTTGCCAACTAGTTCAAATAGATTCGCGATACTATCAGAAGTTGAAATAGACGGTACCAGTCCACAAGAAAGAGACCAAAGAGTCCCGAAACTTCCTCCAATCTACGTCTCTGGAGTAAATAATGCTCAACCGTTACTAGATCTGCTAAAAAACATTGCCAAGAATGAATACCAGCTCAAATTCCTCAAAGATAGCGAGGTTAAAATTCAACCAAAGTCAGGAGAAGGGTACAAAACTATTACAAAAGCTCTGGCTGAAAAGAACACAGAATTTCATACATATAAACCCAAACAGGAAAAAGACTTTAGCGTAGTATTAAAAGGGCTACACCACACAATATCAATAGAAGAAATAAAAGAGGAAATAACTAGGTTGGGATTCGATGTTTCAAAACAAAGCATCCGTTGTCAATATTTTATGTAAACTTAAAACAAAACAAAAATAATACAGCCATTTTTAAAATTGAAGCAATTATGCACACAAAAATAAAATTCGAACCAGCAAATTAAAAAAGGGAAATAGCTCCATGCACAAAATGTTAGAGGTATGACCACACTAGAAAATATTGCAACCATACTCCTCGATGCGTTAAATACGTTGGCAATCATGCAGCGTCAGACTGCCCTAGTAAAGAAAAATCACAGGATGTGAAATGTGTGCTATGCGGAGGAAACCACCCGGCTAACTACAGAGGCTGTAATGTGTACAAAGAATTACAGCAAAAAACATTCCCCACGCTAAGGCAGAAAGTGTTTGAAAACACTAATTTTAACAAGGCCCCAGATTTCGAAAGACAACCAGGTTGCACATATGCGCAAATCGCCAAACAGAGCACGCAACAAGAGCAAACTCTAAACCAGCAAAGTGAAAATCAATTCGCCTCACATCGATCAAATGACATGACTGAATTAAAGAGTATGCTGAAAACCCTTATGGAACAAATGGGAACAATGCTCAATTTATTAACAACAGTGATCTCTAAACTGACATAATGGAACAAAAACTTATAATTGCAGTATGGAATGCGAACGGGCTTTCTCGTCATAGTAATGAAGTCAAAACATTTATGGAACAGAACAACATTGACATAATGCTAATATCTGAGACACACTTCACAAGCAAAAGCTTCTTAAAAATAAATCAGTACAATATATATCTCACAAATCATCCAGCCGGCACAGCACGCGGTGGTACTGCTATCATCATTAAAAACAAAATAAAACACACAGTACAAGACAATTATGAAAAATCTCACATTCAAGCAACAAGCATAACAATACAGGACCAATATAGACCGCTAACCATAACGTCAGTGTATTGCCCTCCGAGGTATTCCATTAAAAAAGAGCAATATTATCATTTTTTTCAAACACTTGGTGTGCGATTTTTGGCTGGTGGTGATTACAACGCTAAACACCAATTTTGGGGTTCTCGGACAATCAATCCGAAAGGAAGAGAGCTACTAAAAACAATGCAAGACCACAACCTTACACACGTATCAACAGGTCAACCCACATACTGGCCATCTGATAGAAGAATTCCAGATGTCATTGACTTCTGCGTGATGAAAGGTGTTCTCAGAAGCTGTGTTGAGATATCCCCGTCGCTGGATCTGTCATCAGACCACTCTTTTATTATTGTAACACTGAACTCGGAGGTAGCATGCACAATAAAACCACTCACACTACTTATGAAACAAACAAACTGGTTCCATTTCAAGGAAATTGTAGATGACATTCTGCGCCTCAATATTTGTCCGAAGAGTGCTGAGGATATTGAGTTTGCCGTTGAAAATTTTAACAAAACTTTCCAATACGCTGCATGGAACTCTACTCCGGAGCCAAAAAATCAACTGAACAAGCATCCTTCCCATCCTGTTATTAGGGAGATGGTTGATAAAAAACGCAAACTAAGAAGGGCGTGGCAAAGTTCCAGGCATCCTAAAGACAAAAATAATTTTAATAGAGCTACAAAAAACCTTAAGCGGTACTTGGCGCAGAAGCAAAATTAAGAAATACAGCACTACTTGTCCACTTTATCAGCAAATGAGACCACAGATTACTCACTTTGGAAGGCGACAAAAAAGCTGAAGCAACCCACCACCCGTGCTCCTCCTATCAAAAGCTCAAATGGCTCCTGGGGAAAAACTAATAAGGAGAAAGCAATTACATTCGCCAAACACCTTACTGGGGTCTTTAAGCCGTTTCCACCAACTTCACAGCAAGAGGAAGACGAGGTATTTAATCTTCTCAATAGTCCAGGACAATTAGAGTTACCTATCACGCCCTTTACAAAAAAGGAAATACATAACGCTGTTCACAAAACACTGAATGTGAAAAAGGCACCTGGCTACGACCTGATAACAGGTAAAATATTAAAGGAACTACCAAATAAAGGAATAAAATACCTTACCTATCTCTTCAATGCAATAATTAGATGTGGATATTTTCCGCGTCAATGGAAAGTGGCGGAAATTATTGTCATCCCAAAACCCGGAAAGCCCTTGGAGGAAGTCACTTCTTATAGACCAATTAGCCTTTTGCCAATAGTTTCCAAAATGTTTGAAAAGCTCCTGTTAAACAAACTTAAACCAATTCTGCTCAAAAAGGAGATAATACCCAATCATCAATTTGGATTTAGGGAACACCACGCCACAACAGAACAAGTGCACCGAGTGTACAGCATAATAAGAAACGCTCTTGAGGAAAACCGTTATTGTACAACTGCTTTCCTAGATATATCACAGGCGTTCGATAAAGTATGGCATCCTGGCTTACTATTTAAACTGAAAAAGTTACTACCTCAGACATATTATGATATCTTAAGATCATATCTGGAAGAGCGGCATTTCAGAGTAAAGACCAAAGAAGAAGTCACTGAACTATTCTCTATAAAGGCGGGTGTACCACAAGGCAGTGTTCTAGGTCCTGTGCTCTACACTATCTACACGGCTGACCTTCCACTGACGGAGAATCCAAAAATCGCAACCTACGCGGATGATACAGTCATAATGGCTACAAGCAGCAACAACATAATCGCTGCAAATTATCTCCAAGAAAGCTTGGATAAGCTCCAAATCTGGCTAAATAAATGGAGGATTAAGGTGAATGCAACTAAGTCTGTGCAAGTAACCTTTAGCTTAAAAAAGAAGACTTGTCCTTCAGTAATATTAAATGATTGTCAACTGCCCCAATCCGAAGACGTTAAATATTTAGGGCTACATCTTGATCGACGTCTGACATGGCAGAAGTATATTCTTACGAAGAAAAAACAACTTGGAATAAAGCTTACTTCCTTATATTGGCTCTTGGGATATAAATCCCAGTTATCGCTTGACAATAAACTGCTCGTTTATAACACAATTTTAAAACCCATATGGACATATGGTATACAGGTATGGGGCTCAGCGGCAAAAAATAATATAAAAATCATTGAGAGATTCCAATCAAAAGTATTACGCTTGATAGTAAAGGCTCCATGGTTCGTCAGGAATGATATAATACGTCACGACTTAAACATCCCTACTGTCGATGAGGAAATAGCAAGATACAGCAATAAATACCAGGAACGACTAAGTAAGCATCCTAACATACTAGCTTCAAATCTTCTGGAGAGGACAGGCACAACACGGCGACTGAAGCGACCAACACCACAAAATTTATAATAATAATTTTTTCTAACGCAATATTTCTGAACTAACCTTATGGGAGATTAGCACTGGCTCCTCTTCCTCATGTTGATTTAAATAACTTTTTAAAAAATTACTTTGTGTATTGATTTATGTAGCTATTTTATATTGTTATTTAAATTGATTATTGCCCCAAGGGGCAGAATGCAAATAAAACTGGAGTTAAAAAAAAAAAAATAAAAAATAATGTTGCTTGTCGCCGTTGATAACCTTTATGATCGTTTTCAGATGCTCGTCTTGCTTCTGCGCTTGCTCTATGCCGGTTGAGATGCTCTCGTCGCTTATTTTCATGATGGGGTATCGCGACAATGCGTCTACATGGCGCATCCGTGAGCCGGAGCGGTGCTCGACTTCATAGCTGTACTCCTGCAATAATAATACCCACAGTGCCACTCGAGTGCATAGATTCTGCTTTTCTAAAGTTTTGTTGAAGGCATTGCAGTCCGTGATTATTTTGAATGGTATACCTAATAGATAAACTCTGAATTTGGTAATCGCTTCGATGACTGCAAGTATCTCTAATTCATAACTCGTATATTTGCGCTGGGCATCTGTTGTCTTCTTGCTCATAAAATATACTGGATGCTATTGACTTTCATCCGTCGATTTTTGCATTAGAACGGCTCCAAATCTGTCTATGGATGCATCAGTGTGTACTTCGGTTTCATATTTCACGTTGTATATAGCCAATACTGGATTTTAAATTAAATATTTCTTTAGGGTATCTATAGCGCTCTGTTCGTTTGGACCTATTATGAACTTTGTGCTGCTCTTCGTTAGGTCAGTCAAGGGCTTTGAGACATCAGCGTATTTGCATATAAATTTCTTAAAATACTTTGTAAGACCCAGAAAACTTTCCAGTTGTTTGAGTGTCTGCGGCGTCTTGAATTTTGAAACGGATTCTATCTTCTCTGGTGTTGGATACAGCTTTTTATTTTCAATGATGTGACCCAGAAACTGAAAACGTCTTTTAAAAAGTGACACTTCTTCAGATTGACCTCAAGCCCGTACTCTTTACAGGTGATAAAAACTCCCTTAAAATTAGCCAGTGCTTCTTGTTCATTTTCAGCTGGGATGATTACGTCGTCTACATAGGGCCTTTTCGGGTCAACGGTCAAAAGATTGCATTGATGTGTCTTTGGAATACTCCTGGCGAATTGGCGAAACCGAAAGGAACCCTACGAAATTGGTATTGGCCATTCTGCGTTACAAACGATGTAAACTTCTTACTGGCATCTGCCCGTTTTTCAAATCTATAGTGCTGAACATCAGAGCTTCTTGCAAGTGATCGAGCTGGTCATCGATAAGTGGTAGCGGAAAATGGTATTTTATGATTACCTTATTGACGCGTCTGTAGTCAATGCAGAGACGTGGAGTGCTATCCTTTTTCTTCACAAGTATCACAGGACTCGAAAACTCTGACTCCGTCTCTTCAATTATGCCGTTCTTTAACCTCCATACAGTTTGCGGCTACCACGGAAAAATTCATTCTCATCAATATACACATTTTGCTCGAACTGTCCAATCGGTTTTATTTTACTGGCGTTACGATCGTTGCGAAATCCGATCAAACACACGTTGCAGTCTTTCAATTTTGGCATGCACAGTTCGTTGTATAAGTCGTCACGAATTATATTAAATTTACTGCCTGTGTCAATTAACGCCAAGCACTTCTTGTTATTGAACACAACTTCTTTAGATGTAATGTCTTTTTTGTTTTTTATAACACGCACGTTTGTTTTTTCATTGGTTATATTTTCACCAGTTTCTTTACAAATCTTTAATATGTGGCCATATTGGTTGCATTTAAAGCATTTTCTGCCTTTCTCTTTATTAGTACACTTGTTTGCCACATGTCCCTTGCCACCACAATTAAAAAAACTGATTCCTTTTTTCCACTGGCATTGTTTTGCGCCACTTGCATCTTTTTGTCTTTTCCGATTCTTTCACATATTTCCATTTTGCCACTCATGATTTGGTAGTCTTTCAACTTATTTTAAAAATCACACACATTTCGAGAGCCATACAGGATTGATTTATTTATTGTACGTTCACCAATACCTTCGATCACATATTGAATGAGTGCATCATCTTCAATATTGCCACGCGATGGCATTTCTCGCATGCGATAGAAATATTCTTGCACGCTTTCATCACTACGGCGGTTGCTCTCACTTAACTGCGTGTGAATTTGCTTGCTATTCACTTGAGATTTGGACTCACTCACTAGTACATTCTTCAGCGCACTCCAGGAATTTAAATGTTTTTCACTCAACACGAACAGCTTGGCAATACCCTTCCGCGACTTTTTCGCGAATATAAGTATTTGCAGATCACTCCACTGCATGAGCGTAGCTTGCTCTTCAAATTCTGCTAACCATACTTCTACATCAATTGTGTTACTGCTATCAAAACTCCTAATAGACTCCTCAATGTCGCGAAAACTGATAGCGAAGCGCGGTCTTTGCTGCTCATCGTAATCTCGGCGTTTTCTGTCGATTCTGTCTCGAAAATAAATTTATGTACAGTACAAATGCTTGCCATCGTTGCAGCGCGCAGGCTTGTTGGTATAAATTTGTTTAAACACGTCATTTTGCAAGGAAAAAATATGTTTCTGCTACCTATTTTTCACACACTTTTGTTTAAATTTCTTTTTAATTCACACGTCGTTCATCGTTTTAGTTTTTCCACTTTAAAGCTTTTTGCATCGTAATTATCACTGCTTTTTGTTTTTTAAATTCTCAGAAAAGAAATATCTTTACTTTTAATCCAAATCCCGGTTGAGCCCCCAAATATGTGTTATTTAAAAGTAAATATAAAGTAGGATTTATTTAAAATATATAAAGTAGGATTTATTTAGAATATATAAAGTGGAATTTGTTTAATGATTTATATATCGTTGTTTGGCTGGAGCTCTCGCAACCTTCCCTTCGCAAAGGCCGAACTACAACTGCCCTCGTTGCTGCTGTAGTTTTTGCTGTCTTTGTCGTTAAAGGGTTGGCATTGCTGTGGAATTGGCATGCTTCGACGTATGCCAACCCACATATATATATATATATATATATATATATATATATATATATATATATATATATATATATATATATATATATATATATATATATATATATACGAGGGCGGATTGATATTGAAGCTACCTAAGTAGGAAAAAAACATTTTTTTTTTCAAACACCATTTATTTCTCAACATAGTCTCCTTTTACTTCGACACACTTAGTAAGACGATATTCCAACTTTTTATACCATCTGAATAATACGATTTCGGGAACCCCTCAAAATACGCGGTAGTTTCAGTAATCACTTCTTCGTTTGAGATGAATCTTTTTCCTGCGAGCCATTTTTTCAAGTTTGGAAACAGGAAAAAGTCATTAGGAGCTAAATCTGGACTATAAGGTGGATGATTAACCAATTCGAAGTGTATTTCACGTAATTTTAGCATCGTATCTAATGCTGTGTGAACCGGTGCGTTGTCTTGAAGAAAGAGCATTTTTTTCTTCTTTAAATGTGGTCGTTTTTCCTTGATTGCATCAATCAATTGATCCTATAATGCACGAAAATACTTTTCTGTGATTGTGGATCCTTTTTCAAGATAATCGATGAGCAATATTCCGTGTGCATCCCAAAATACAGTGGCCATAACCTTGCCAGCCGATTTCACTGCCTTCGCTTTCTGCGGAGCACTTCCATTGTTCCATTGTTTCGATTGATTTTTGGTTTCAAGTGTGTAGTGGTGGACCCACGTTTCATCAACAGTTATTAATCGACGCCAAAAATTAACAGGATTACGCTTTATCATGTCCAAACACCGCTGTGAAGTGGTCTGTCGAACTCGTTTTAGTTCGACACTGAGCAAACGCGGCACCCATCTTGCCGATAGCTTTTTCATATGCAAATGTTCATGCAAAATGTTGAACACACGTTCATATGATATGTTTACCATTTCAACAATCTCACGCATCATTCATAACGATATCGAGGATTTACTTGATATTTTCTTCAGTAACCACCTCTTTTGGCCTTCCTGTTGATGGTATTGTTACAGTGCTTGTTCGGCCGCGTTTAAATTCAGCAATCCAATATTTTACCATGTAATCTGACGGACCAGACTCACCGTAATGTTTATCGAGCTTTTCTTTTGTCTCTTTCGTCGTTTTCCCTTTCAAATAATAGTGTTTAATCACTGCACGAAATTCGCTTTTTTCCATTTTTCACGAAAAACAAAAGTTGCTTACTTCAAACGACTACAACAAATAAACTAATCGATGAATTTGGGTGAAATTTTAACAGCTGACGTTTGACAGATCGCAATTTAAAAAAAAAAAAGATTTTGCGTTTGTGCTGTCTAGCGGTAGGAAGCTTCAATATCAATCCGCCCTCGTACATCTCCTTGAGACCGTATTGAAAAGGGAACCTTGACATTCTTGTCAGTTTGCATATATTGCGGGAAAATCGACTGAAACCGCACTATACCATCTGACTGATTTTATTCAGGCAGCACTGGATAAAAAAGAAATAGCACTTTGTGTCTTTCTCGATATTGAGGGGGCTTTTGACAACACTCCTCATGAATATATGATTAGGGCTCTTAACAATAGAGGAATAGATAATACCACTTCCAATTGGATACAAGCTTTACTCAACAGTAGACTGACTGAAGCTGAAGCAGGTGACAAAACTGTTAAAGTCAAAGTCAATAAAGGATGTCCGCAGGGTGGTTTATTATCACCCATTTTATGGAGCATAGTAGTTGATGATCTTCTGGTAAAACTCACAAATCTAGGCATATCATTTCAAGGATATGCGGACGATATTGTGATAATAGCTAGAGGAAAATCTGAATCCACTCTTTGTGATATTATCCAGAGGGGCTTATTAGCAGCTAGTGAATGGTGCAGGGGAACAGGATTGAAAATCAATGCCTCAAAGACCACCATTGTGCCGTTCACTAGAAAAAGATCTCTACCATATATGGAACCTATTCTTCTAAATGGTACACAGGTCGATATTAGCTCTGAGACCAAATACCTCGGAGTCATTTTCGACAAAAAGTTATTGTGGAAGGCTCATCTGACAGCAATCACCAAGAGGGCTACAGCTTCCTTAATGATATGCAGACGGCTTGCTGGTAAATCTTGGGGATTTAACCCAAAAATCGTTCGCTGGATGTATACCATGATGGTGAGACCAATCATCACCTATGGTTCTGTAGCCTGGTCAAATAGAGTCAGACTTAAGACTGCGGAATCTGCATTAAGTAAAGTACAGCGCCTTGTTATCACTGGAGCTATGCGCAACTGTCCAACAGCAGCAATGGAAGTTATACTAGATCTAACACCCTTACATCTAGTAATTCAAGACTCTGCTAGGAAATCTCTTACCAGAATACAAGAAATTATTTCGAGAGAATCAAATTACACCAAAAATATATGGGGTAAAAATTCTACTCAAGAATACGGTATACTAAAATCTGACAAGGATTTTATGCCAAGAAAATTCAATTTTGCACACAAATACTGTATGTATAAAATTAGAGAAAATTCCCTCTTATGGTATACTGACGGTTCAAAGACAATGGACGGAACTGGGGCAGCAGTATTTGGGCCTAGAACCAACTACTGGGAACCAATGGGTTCTTTTCCAAACATTTTTCAAGCGGAAATTCACGCTATTGAAAGATTTGCCCAGATCAACATTGACAGGAAGTATCGGGGGAAAACATCGTGATACTATCTGATAGTCAAGCAGCACTCAAGAGTCTGAGCTCACCCTTAGTGAGGTCTAAACTTGTGTGGGACTGTATTGGGAAGCTAAACTCCCTAGGCAGTATGAGCAAGTTATCTCTAATGTGGGTACAAGACCACATAGGAGTAGAGGGAAATGAGAAGGCTGATAGCTTAGCTAGGAAGGCTGCGGCCTCTCACTTCAACGGCCCTGAACCCTTCTGTGGACTATCATCCAATACCATTGGAGGTCTGCTGAAGAAATGTACAGATGCAAAAGAAGTCAAACCTGGAAAACTCCTCCGGGATTAAGACAGTCCAAATCTCTTCTGGGAGATTTTAATCCTAAAAGAGCTAAGGAGTTAATAAATATGCCTCGGAGTAAATTAAGAATCATCACAGGCATTTAAAGCGGACACTGTAGACTCAACTACCATTTGAACAAGTTGGGTATATCTTCTGATGCCATCTGTCGATTCTGTGGAGAAAATGACGAAACCTCACTGCAGCTGGTCACAGACTGCGGACCATTGGCATACAAAAGACACAGGTGTTTTGGAGAATATATCTTAGATATGAGCAAGATCCCTCATCTTGAGACCTCCAAAATATATGAATTCCTGTCGGAAATTAACCTGACAGAAGATTTATAGATGAGACTATCCTCATCTTTCTAATAAATAGGGGCATCACAATAGATCTTTCAGGTCGCAGTGTATAACACCCTTAAATATAACTATCTATCTATCAAGGTAGCTTCAATCGTATATATAATCTCAACTGTACTGTAATGTAATGTGTACCTATGTAATCCTATGCTAATTCATATTATGTTCGGACCATTGGCGAAGAACATATAAATTTTAAACTAGATTCGAAAACTTATTGTGAGTTTCTTATATTCTAACAAAGATTCAATAAATAATATATATATGTAAAAGAAAAAAAATGTGAACGCTATTACGGGAGCGTTAGAATCTCTGGGCTAATGTGGTTGAACTGCTAGAGACTATACACGTCAGCAGAAAGGTAACTACACTTTAAGCAGACAGGTCTGCAGAGGCACTCCTCAGGGAAGAGTTCTCTCCACCCTGCTCTGGAATTTGGTGGTAACGTCTGGTTGGACGAGAAGAAGGGGATTAGGGTTAAACCCCGCTAAAATGGAATTAATCCACTTTTCCAAAAGTTAGATCTCCTAAGGTCTCCCCGCTAACATACAAAGGTGTGGAAATTCCGATGAAGGAGACAGTCAAATATTTGGGACTAGTACTAGATTGGAAACTTACCTGGAAATCCAATATTGAAGAAAGAGTTAAAAAGGCCAATATTGTTTTGTGCACAGAACGGCTTCTCTGTGCATATCTGGTGCTTTAAGGACCACTCCAACTAAAGCATTAGAAGTAATACTCAACCTGCCTGCATTATAGCCTGGTAGGGAAACAAGGGGCCGCCACATCAGCACTAAGGCTGAAGTTTGCGGCGTTATGGCATGATCGGCAGATTGGTCACTCGACTATTGCGCATATCTGGAGTAGTTTTATCCAACACATTGACCACTCTATACCTAATCTCAACTTCGATAGGCACTTCCAGACATATATTCCGTCTAGAAGAGAGTGGCAAACACCAATGCCATGGAGAAGGGGGGAACTTAATTTCTACACTGACGGATCCAAACTTGACGATAGAGTCGGTTTTGGAATTTTCTCAAAAGAACTGAGACTGAAGCTTCCTTTCCGTCTCCCCGACCACTGCAATGTTTATCAAGCAGAGGTCCTAGCCATAAAGGAGGTAGCGGTCTACTTAAATAGACATGCCGTAAAAAAGAATATTATAAATATCTACTCGAATAGCCAGGCGCCCATCATGTCAATAAACTTGGTGGCACTGAAATCAAAGGTTGCTCAGGACTGCCGGGCAGCCCTAAATGATATCAGTACAGTTTTCAAGGTACGCCTTATATGGGTTCCGGGACATACGAATATTGAGGGGAACTGTAGGGCTGATGAGTTGGTTAGACGGGGCACCAACCTTCCATCATGCACGGACAGATGCGATGTTGAAATACCAATTACCACCTGTAAACTGATGCTGAAGGATAGGGTCGTGTGTGAGGCCAATGGGTCTTGGGCACACGAGGGGACTTGCTGAACGACCAGGCTAATGTTGACGGAGCTTAATAGAAGGAAATCTAGAGACTTGCTTGCCTTGTCGAGAGAGGATATCTCTGAGGTCGTGGCTTGTGTAACTGGTCACTGGCTGTTCGGCAGGTATGCTCTCAGGCTGGGAGTATTCTCTCATGAATACTGTAGAAGCTGTTGGGATGAAGAGGAGGAGGAGATTGTGGAACATCTCTTCTGTAGTTGCCGCGCTCTGGCTAGAAGCAGCGCGGGCTCCTTAGGCAAATACGCTTTTAGCTCTCTTACAGAAGTGTCGAGCGAGAAAGGTTAAACAAATCCTGCGCTTTATTAGGGCTTCGAAATGGTTCGACGAGTGAATCGGAGGTGCGTTGTTACGCGGTGGTATCACAATGGACTCATGGTGGTCTGAGTGAGCTGGTCCTTAGACCGGCTGCCACGTTAACCTAGAGTTAAATAGTTACATGTTTTATATATATATATATATATATATATATATATATATATATATATATATATATATATATATATATATATATATATATATATATATATATATTATATATATATTGTGCGTATTTCGAGGATCAAAAATTGATTCACACAAAGCTAAAGCTCTATAAGCATTAATCTCACTCAGTCTAGCGAAGGGCGACCATGAACGGACCATGGGGGACTTGATGGAAAAGGCCTTAAATAAAGCGGAGAACTGGTGTAGGCAAGAAGGGCTGTCAATCAACCCAAACAAGACTACGGTAGTTTCCTTTACGAACAAAAGGAGCTTTATTGTTCCGGATTTGAGGGTTAGTGGGCTATGAAAATGGCATAGAAGCGGCACTTGACTTAACACCGCTGCATTTTGCGATTCAAGAGGAGGCAGCCACGCAGGGTTATGGCTGTATGTAGGAAATAGGTACAAGAAAGGGAACCTCAAGGGTCACCTCGAGATACTTAACAGGGTGGAGGACATCCTGGACAGAACAAAAACCCTGAATCATATGGCCCACGACTTTACAAGAAGGTACAGAGTCCTGTTTGCAACAAGGCAGCAATGGGCTATAAGTCCGTCACGGGTAAACGATGACTCACAAAAGTGGTACACTGATGGATCAAAAACGTCTGTTTGTTTCAGGCCGAATTTTTTTCCATCCTGGAGGCGGTGAAGATCCTAAACAGCAGACAACCTATAAGAGTTAAAATAAATATATTCTCATATAGTCAGGCTGCATTAAAAGCACTCAACAAATACTCTTACTCTTCCAAAACACTTTAGGAGTGCCACTGTGCACTCAACAGACTGGCGGCACACAACAGACTAGCGGCACACAACAGACTGGCGGCACACAATAGACTAGCGGCACACAACAGTCTTTCTCTGGTGTGGGTTCCAGGCCACGAGGGACACGCAGGCAACGAAGCAGCGAACATACGGGCTAAAGCAGGGACAGACAACCCCTATATAGGACCATGTCCAATGTTTGGATTCAATAAGCATGGTCTTAAGAGGTTCCTGTGTTTCAACACAGAGAAGGCTAAATTGGCCCTATCACTAACAAGAAATCAACTGAGGATACTGTGCGGTGCGTTGACGGATCCCTTTCCCTGCAATGAGCACCTGCGCAGAATGGGCCTCGCTGATACCAAATTATGTACATATTGCCTAGAAGACGATGAGTCTATGGGGCATCTAATCGCCAGTTGCCCAACCCTTGCACGAACAAGAGTAAGGCACCTCGGCAAACATTTTCTCGGAGATGACGACCTGATGCAAACATTGCAGACTGGTCTGATTCAATTGGTCTGGCACAATAGATCTCTGTAGTCGCAGTGCCTAAGGGCGATGGGCCAACAATTAACATTACATTAATCTCACTGCTTCACTAGTTTTTAGCATCGTTTGGTGGACCTAACACAGAGATTAACCGAGAATACGCGGAGCACTCAAAACTAACGTGTCTTTCTATATACATATATAAAAATGAATGTATGTGTGTATATTCCCTATAGACTCCAAAAGCGCTGAACCGATTTTTAAGAAATTTGAGGGGAACATTTAGCTGTGTGTGGAGAGTGTTCCTGTGAACACTTTGCAGGTTATTGGAAAAGGGGACGTGAAACCTCCCATACAAACAATAATTTCTATATACCGTATCTCTGAAAGCATTTGAGCAAAATTATGAAAATTTGGTATGAATGCACATGTTATTGCCGTACAAAAATTTATTTATTTATAAAAGTGGGCGTGGCACATTCCTTTAATAAAATGAATGTATATGGGTGTGTATGTTCCGTATAGCGTTAAAGATTACGTTCATTGGAACGAAGCAATTGCCAATGATGGTAACTGTTGTGAATTTTATTTAAAATAAATTTAAATATAAAGAATATAATGTTCGATCAAAAATTGAACTCACAATGAAATACAATAACGAAGTGAATTTGTTCAAAATATACACAAGTCAAAAAGGCAAAAGAAAATTATAGCACATAATGTAAAATAAGTAAATAATAGTAACAGTAAATACAGGTGATATAAAGAGAGAGAGAAAAAATAATCAGGCTATGCTACATAAGAAAGAATGGTATAATTAATACAATTCCACGAACCCCATACCGTACTCGAAAAGGTTCAAAGCAGAGCAATGATGATGAGGAAGTGACGATAGCTGAGGTTTGCATAGCCGTATTGGATCCTGTAAGGATGTAAGAGGTAATGAAAAGTGGTGATGCAATAACCAACGATTGCACAGCAATTTGGCCAACTATTGTACATGAGTTATTATATCTTGTAATGCTTCGGACACACGCAAACTAAAACGACAAATTTCAGTCGACAAAAATGGCGAGAATTCTAAATCTTTTCTAAAATTGTTTTGTAGTTATTATTGATTTTCTCACCCGTGAACCTGAACCTTGACGTGGTGGTTGGGCTTGTGTACATCTATGAAAGGCTGAGCTAAGCCAATGGAGTGGTCAGTCTGGAGGCGTCAGACTAAGACAGGTACTGGTCAGTACAATTCTATTTTTTGTCCGGTCAAAAATCCCGAAGCGTCTGACTCGTATTAAGCGGCTCCCTGGTCCGCGTGTGATCCCTGCGGGACGTCAGTACAAAAACCAGGCAGTTAGGTATAAAATGCAAAAACCACACCTCCCTACCCCCTTAATCTGACGGAGCAGACTAACCGTAATGTTTATCGAGCTTTTCTTTTGTCTCTTTCGTCGTTTTCCCTTTCAAATAATAGTGTTTAATCACTGGACGAAATTCGCTTTTTTCCATTTAGCAAGAAACACAAAAGTTGCTTACTTCAAACGACTACAACAACTAAACTAATCGATGAATTTGGGTGAAATTTTAACAGCTGATGTTTGACAGATCGCAATTTCTAAAAAAAGAGTTTTTGTGTTTGTGCTGCCATCTAGCGCTAGGTAGCTTCAATATCAATCTGCCCTCGTATATATATATATATATATATATATGTATATATATATATATATATATATATATATATACTTGTATATGTATATAAATATATATATATATATATATATATATATATATATATATATATATATATATATATATATATATATATATATATATATATATATATATATATATATATATATATATACATGCATGTAACAACATATGCACTTCGACATTGTTACTCTCGCGAGTGTAAATAATAAGTTACGGTGTGTGTGTGATCAACGCATAACTTAAATAGATTACCTACACCAAAAGATGTTTGTGGAACAATGGCCACTGTAGATCAGTTCTCAGTTCGTGTTGTCTCATGTTCAGCGACAAACACAACTTATCATTATAATTTTCAAGACGATCGACGAAGTTTGTGCCAATATATCACCTCAGCAAGGCATTTTTACAGCTAGCTTCAGCAACACTGCCAGAAATTAAAAAGTCTTCATAAGTTAGTTTTTCAATCTGCAGAGCTTACATATGATATTGACGACTTCTCCAAAAATTGCACAGCAATTTGGCCAACTATTGTGCATTAATTAATATATCGTGCACTCGTAATGCTGTGGACACACGCTTCACCTAAAAACCTACCGAAATTGTAGTTCCAAAAAAGGCGAGAATTACAAATCTTTTCCAAAATTGTTTTGAAGTTAGTGTTAAATGTTATTTTTTTCCATATAATTGAAAGTGTCGTGTTCCTTATTGTTTATTGTATTTAATAATTGTTGCTACAGTCCGTTGGTACTGGCCTATTATGTAAATTTTCCTTAAATAAATTATTATGAAAACCAAACGAGATCTTATTGAAGAATTGAAGCCACATGATACACAAAAGTCGAGAGTGCCTATTGCAATACGATTCTTGTGCTGCATTTATTTCTATGCACACGGTTCGTACCAAAAGTGCGAGGGAAACAATTATGCTTTGCCATTGAGTTAAGCATCTGTATCCCGTGCCTTGGAACAAGTATCAGATTTACTTGTTAAAGTAAAAGGCAGTGAAGTCCGCTTCCCAACAACATTCGAGGTGCTAACGAATATAAAAGTTGTGAAATATACATATACTCGTATGTATTCAGTATACAAAACGCTGCATCTTATTATTTTTTGTATTCTTTTTTTTAGAAATTTCGGCATTAAGGCAACAATAGGGGCAATCGACTGCACGTATATCTTAATCATATCGCCTCCAGCAAACGATCCTCGGAATCCGCTAGCTATATACGAGTATATGAATCTGAAAGGCTACTGTAGGCTAAACGTTGAAGTCGTAAGTTGCTTTATTTGTATTGCTTTGAACGTTAGATGGTCGCTAAGGGTGTACGAGTATGTGCTCGGTTGACCACTGTCAGTGGTAAGTTGTTCTGGCTTCTGTTTCAGAGCACGGCAGCGCAGCTGATTTTTCCAGCGTCTTAACGACTGTGAAGCGATAAAAAAGATTGAAATCAAATCATAAAAACAAACGCTTTAGAGCTGCCTTTCATCCAATAGTAAATCAAAAGTTATTATCAAAGGGAATTTTACTAACAAGCCTTCTCTGAAAAGTTGTTAACACTTTAATTTAAAACTTATATAAGTTACAAGTTACAATTTGACTAGTCAATATGATTTCATAAAGCTACTTTAAATATATCAAAGAACCAATGACAGACTGGTACTTCTTCTGGTCAACTAATACCCAATTGGGACCACCACTGCATTTATCGAATTTAATGCCAGGATCTAGTTGTTTGCGCAGCTTCTGCATTCTGACATGTCGAAGTATTTAAATAGATTACATATCAGCTGCTTCTGTGGCAGTCCTCTCTCTTCCTGGCAATCTACTTACCCAAGAACTGATTGTGTACATTGCGTCAAATTGCTAACTATGACGACCTCGTCTGGAACTCTTTCAACATATATACATGCGTCTCCGTTGCACTTTACAAAATTAAGTTTCTTAAGTACAAAATCAAGGTCCTCGTTCCACTTTCGCCCCGGTTGTTTTAGTCCATATTGGGCCTTCTTCAATTTCCTTTCACGGTTAAAGGATCCTCAGATTTCATTAAATTTACCTGTGGCTTCGCTGTTTTCCGTGGTCGTAGCTTCATAGGGGATAACGGGACCACTTCGACTACTTCCTAGGCTATATTTTCAACATCACCTTCGCTGCCAGCTGATTTGACAGCTCCAGACTTTCTACTCGATCCATTCTCGGCATCAGCGTCGCTGCCGGCTCTATCGTATTCATCAGACGCATTGGTATCATCTTTGCATACATAATTATTAATGCTAACGTTGCTTGAATAACCATCACCGTCAATTGTCCAGTCTTGTGATTCATTTTTCACGTTCGATACGCTTGCTGTTGAGTCATCAAACGTGTTGTCAAAATTGTAATCGTCTTCCGGCATAAAATCTGTAAATGTCTTGGCATATCGGCCACTTTGGAAAAATTTTACATCACGCGAGTTATGGGAACCACAACGGCCCAACAACAATAACTACCAACACCAGCAACAGCAGTAACATCAACATCAAATTCTTTGGAATATCATGTATGTAATATGTAAATTATCAATAAAACCATCCAACCCAAATTTCTTCTAATATCATCCAATTCATATTCGCATTAAAATCATCCAACCTAAATTTCTTGTAATATCATCCAATTCATATTCGCATTAAAATCATCCAACCTAAATTTCTTGTAATATCATCCAATTCATATTCGCATTAAAATCATCCAACCCAAATTCCTTGTAATATCATAATTTAAAAACATCAATTTTAAATTATCAGTAAACTCGAATTCTGTCTACAATCATCCAATTCATTCTCATTAAAAACATCAAATTCATTTCCTTAGAATAAGCATATTTTAAGGTATAAATACTTGTATTTTAAAATTATTTCATTAATTAAAATACTGACAGTGAAATTGATCGGTTGAGTTTTATTTTCAACACGAAACTGGCGTAGTCGATCGGAGTAATTTACCAGTTCGTTTAGGAGCTCGTAAACAGTGTAAATCGCTTAAGAAGTTTTTAAAAAATAATAAAATATCCAAAAAGCGTACTGTGTTGTGATTCGTGAATGTGAAAATCTTCCATAAAAACGAACACTGAATGAACATCAGTAAAAGCAAATTTTATCAATGCTTTAACCTTTTCGGCATATAAATTAAATACTGAGTGCATACCGTTCACAAAATTGTGTTATTTATAAAAAATCCCAAATCGATGAATGCATATAAAAGATTGGAGTTTAATACTGACTGAATATCAGCAAAACAAGAATAAGACACCTCAACGAAACTACCCTTGACTTTTCGCTAGCAAGCCGGTGTCAGAAGTGAGATGCGAATGAACTGTTGAGTTTTGACTCTTTATAAACTACGAACTGATATCCAATATATCCCGCTCGACCACTGCAATAATCAATATATCCCACTACCACCGTAGGATACTGCAAGTACAAATCATAAATCAGCATTCAATGACAACAACTTGGTGCATGTAAGCCAATATTGAATATAAACAATTTTTCTAAAAACAATAAATGTTTAGTAATAAGAAACAAAAAAGGAAATTTATACCATATAGTAAAAAACTATCTAAGGATATCAATGCCTAAATTCAATCCCAGAAACCCTTCTAAGTAATTTTTTTTATAGTGAATCCACTCAGAAGCTCAATACCGATGGCTCAACCACCAATAGATATTTTTTTCGCAATTACGCATTCCCGACGGATTCAAGGATTTACTGCGATTTGATGGAAATCCTCGATTGCTTTATTAATTTATAAATAACGTAGAAGAAATACTGTTGCATTTAAAGAGCACAGACGGCACTCCACATGGTCAAATTCTTTTGCGTGCCATTCGCAACAAAATCGACGGGCAGGCAAACGAGGTATTGAACACGTCCGGAACACCACTAAATTGGGATGAGATAAAAAACTAATCTCATTCTGCACAATTCTGATAAAAGAACAGAAACATCTTTAACCAGAGATTTACATAATCTGCGACAATATTCCGAAACAGTACAAAATTTCTACAGCAATATAGTAGAGAGATACAATCTGCACTGTGTAACAATATTCTCGTCCATGAGAAAGATAGCAATGTGATCAACGCAAAAAAAGAATTGTTCGCAGAAATGTGTTTAAACACATTTCTGACAGGATTAAGAGAACCATTAGGCTAAGTATTAGAGCAATGAAACCTGATACACTAGAGTATCAGGTTTCATTGCTCTGTATTAAGGAACAAAACATTTTTTATATGAAATCAAGAAAATACGTACAAAAATAAATTTAATAAATACGAACTCCATAACACGCCTTATAATAAACCATACCATTACCAACAAAAAAATCCTATAATCAATCAAATTCGTTTAATAGGCCACAAAATTCGTTTTAAATACCACAAAAATCATTTAATAGTCACACAAAATTCATATTATACACCACAGAACTCTTTCAACAGACCACAGAGCACATTTTACAGACAATAAAATACAGTTAATAGATAACTTTCATAATTATAACGGATAACTTTCATAATTATTTAACGGACAACCGCAACCAAATTCATACACATTCCAAGATTACAATCACAGAGACCCCATGGACACCACTTCCGCTCATACTAACTTCAGGAATTAAACCAACCAACAAAAACTAAGCACACGTTCAAATTTATCTAAATTTCAAAACTTCAAAACTGGAATTTAACAATATAACATAGTGTCTCGACTAGCTATAATTCATGGCAATGTTCATATCTTAACACCAAAATGTTGAGTGGAGACCCCATATGTTAATGTCATACCAAAAAATTAATCATTATGTCAAGACAGCAGTTCTGCCAGAAACCCTGACATAAATTTGAAGTTTCACTCGATTTGAACGTTTGTCTATTTAAAAATGACACAAATTATATTTAATAGAAGCGAAATAATTAATTTAATAATTATTATCGAGAATTTGAGTGTTTGTGCAATTACAAACTGTTCAATTTCTGATTGCATTTTTTTAACTCTCTTAAAGCATACAATGCAAGAACGCATCTCTGTTGTTTACTGTTCAAAACCATGTAAAAAATGAAATGCTTTAACATAATTTGCCCACTTAATATTCAGACAGCTATCAGCTACTCTGACATGAACATGAACATTGCCATAGCTATTCGAGACACTATGTAAATAAAAACTCCCATGGAATATTTAGGTAACATTTTGACATGTATATGGATAGCCCAGAAGAGGATGATTTAAACATAGAAGACACCCAAAATTTTCAACACTTTGCGTCTCAAAACCGACCGGATTCATAGATGTCAACAAACACGGATTCACACTCCCCTACATAAACATTTTTCACCATTTGGCCGCTCATTAAAATTTCTGATTTACACTGGAGCACCGTCTTCCTCCATCAACCCGGAATTCATCGACACTGTGGACCAAATGGAATGTGAACCAACAACCATTACAACTATTCTAAGTAAATACAAATTGCACAAACAAACCAAACTACCCACTTTCATCGAATTTAAACAACCTGGACTTCTAAAATATTTCAATTTCATAATTATTTCGACGAATTGCTAAGACTAGAGACACTCACATAACTAGGCGCGAAAGCAGATTTTGTCAGAAAAACACTCATAACAAACAACTCTATAATTAACCTACAATTTAAACTGAATTTCACATCTGGTAAACATATAATTCCAGCGCAATCAAAAGTAGTTATTAAACTACCAGTTGATATGCGAAATGGAGAATTTATAATAAAAACAATAAAATTAACTCCGCATTTGTGTATATCATAACGTATATACAAATCAAATGAATGGTTCTGGAAGTAATAAATAATCCTCCTATAAAACAAACGCTACTACTAGAACAGCCATTAAAAACAGAACCATACTCATCCTCCAATTTTTTTAAAATAAATAATTTTGATTCAGAAGAAAATTTATCTAATGAAGACACGATATTAAGCCAATTATTACAGATCATCTGAATATGGAAGAAAAACCAGCTGTTTTTTAAATTTGCAAGATATAAGACGATATATATTTAGAGAAAACCAATCATTAAGTTTCACAAATCAGATAAAGCACAGCATTTCAACAACAGACGACGTACCCATCTATACCCACACATCCACAAGCAGGAGGTGCGAGACCAAATAACGGCCATGCTGCAGCAAGGAATAATACGCCCAAGTTACTCTCCTTGGAGCGCACCAGTCTGGATAGTATCGAAAAAACATGATGCAAGCACAAAATCTGAAATTGGTTTTCATTAAATTGAGCTCATAAAACTTTAAAATACAGCTTGATATGTCATAGTTCTTAAAAAAAGATCTCGCTTTTCTTGGGCATATCGTTTCAACTGATGGTATGAAACCAAATCCAACTGAAATGACAGCAATAGAAAATTTTCCCATTCCCCGTATGGAAAAAGACATAAAATCATTTTTAAGACACTAGGATATTATAGCAAATTTATAATCAACTTTTAACAGAATGCCTCAAAAAAGAAAAATCAGTAGAATTAAATAGCCGTTAATGTATCGGCAATTGTTAACAATTGTTAACAAATGACCCAATTCTCCAATACCCAGACTTGTCTAAACAATTCGTTCTAATAACCGATGCTAGTAGTTTTGCCTTAGGCGCCATATTATCACTAGGGCGTATTGGAAATGCTAAACCCACATGCTACGCAAGCCCCACCTTGTCAGATACAGAAGTAAACTACTCTACTATTGAAAAAGAGTTACTCGCAATAGTATGGTCAATGAAATACTTTCTACCATATCTTTTTAGCAGATGATTTCAGATTGTAACAGACCATAGACCACTTACATGGATTATGTGTCTGAAAAAGCCTAACTCAAAGCTTATAAGGTGGAGACTCAAACTTAAAGAGCTCGACTATGAGATCATCTACAATTTGAATGACACAGATTCAATACAAGGCACAGAAGGCTCAAATATATCCTCCTCCTATATATTCCAATATTGGAAAGGCCTTTAAACGAATTTAACTTGCAAATCATACTAATAAAAAATGACAAAGGATCCACAATGATTACAGAAACTATATTAAAAAATAAACAATGACGAACCATTAGAAGACCGAATTTCGACGAAGAAATCTTAATAGACATATTTAAAAAATTTTTAGCACTAAAAAAGTTGTCCGCCATATATACTGATGATGAAACCTTTGTGCAATCTACTTACTCAAAGAATTTTTCACACAGCAAACAAGCGTAAGATTTGCAGAAATTCTTCAGGACATTAGACAGGACGACGACCCAGAACAAATTATTAGAGACTACCACGACAACAATAATCATAGGGGTAACAATGAAACTATTGTATCTACAAAGGAAATATTTCCCAATTATGTAACTAAAGATAACTAAATCTATTAATAAAGTATGATCGACACCCACCAACGCCAAACTTTATCAAACCAGAAATACCCTTAAAACCGCTAGACATAATACATATTGAGATATACAGGGTGGCTGATGAATATTGCAACATTAAAAAACTCAAATAACTTTTTTTCAGTGTATGGAATTCATTTTTATTTTATTAATGTTAAAGCTCATTCAATTTTATTAAATATAGCTTAATTAATTTTAAAAATAATGGAATTTAAATGCCGCCCCTGCTCGTTGATGCATGTGCGGCATCTTACCAAAAAGTTATTCATTACTGCTTGGAGAGTTGAGACAGGAATAGCCGCAATTGTTTTTCGAATGGATTGCTTTAGTTCGTTCAAATTTGTTGGTTTTGCTTTGTAGACTTCCTGTTTGCAATAACCCCACAAGAAAAAGTCAGGTGCAGTAAGGTCCGGCGACCTGGGGGCCAACGGAATGTGGAGTTTCTGGATATCAGCTTTTTGGGAAATTTTCGTCGCAATTCTGTCATAACAGGCCGGGCTATGTGAGGAGTTGCACCATCTTGCTGAAACCACACTGAGTTGAAAGCAATTCTCATTCGGCGTAATTCTGGATAGAAAAAGTCACTCAACAAGAGAATACTCCCAGCCTGAGAGCATGCCTGCCGAACAGCAAGTGACCAGTTACACAAGCCACGATCTTAGAGATATCCTCTCTCGACAGGGCAAGCAAGTCTCTAGATTTTGGTATTCCAACCTCGCATCTGTCCGCGCATAAAGGAACGTTGGTGCCCCGTGTGGCTAACTCATCAGTCCTACAGTTCCCCTCAATATCCCTATGTCACGGAACCCATATAAGGCGTACCCTGAAAACGGTACTGATATCATTTAGGGTTGCCAGGCAGTCCTGAGCAACCTTTGATTTCGGTGCCACCAAGTTTATTGACATGATGGGCACCTGGCTATTCGAGTAGATATTTATAATATTCTTTTTTACGGCATGTCTATTTAAGTAGACCGCTACCTCCTTTATGGCTAGGACCTCTGCTTGATAAACACTGCAGTGGTCGGGGAGACGGAAAGGAAGCTTCAGTCTCAGTTCTTTTGAGAAAATTCCAAAACCGACTCTATCGTCAAGTTTGGATCCGTCAGTGTAGAAATTAAGTTCCCCCCTTCTCCATGGCATGAGTGTTTGCCACTCTCTTCCAGACGGAATATGTGTCTGGAAATGCTTATCGAAGTTGAGATTAGATAAAGAGTGGTCAATGTGTAAATTATGGATAAATGGATAAAACTACACCAGATATGCCCAATAGTCGAGTGACCAATCTGCCGATCATGCCATAACGCCGCAAACTTCAGCCTTAGTGCTGCTGTGGCGGCCCCTTGTTTCCCTACCAGCTATAATGTGGGCAGGTTGAGTATTACTTCTAATGCTTTAGTGGTCCTTAAAGCACCAGAGATGCACAGGAAATCCGTTCTTTGGACCTTGCACAGAAGCTTCGAATAGCTTTGTTTCTAAGTGGCTGGCTACCATACCATGTTCCAAATAGCTATATAGGTGTGACCACCGAAATGTATAGCCAGTGCATAATTCGTGGGGATAGCCCCCACCTGATTACGACCGCTTTTTACATGTGTAGAAAGCAATATTCGCCTTTCTAACTCTTTCTTCAATATTGGGTTTCCAGGTAAGTTTTCCTATCTAGTATTAGTCCCAAATATTTGACTGTATCCTTCATCGGAATTTCCACATCTTAGGATATCTATTTTTCTTAGAGAAGAGGATTAATTCCATTTTATCGGGGTTTAACCCTAATCCTCTTATTTCCGTCGAACCAGTAAGCGTGGCCATGCTAGAGCGCAAAATATCCATAAGAGTGTTTGGATATTTCCCTCTAATCACAATTGCCAAATCGTCAGCATAGGCGATGACGTGGCAACCCCCCTATCTAGAGCTAGCAGTAAGGAATTTACCGTCAAATTCCAGAGCAGGGTGGAGAGAACTCTTCACTGAGGAGTGCCTCTGCAGACCTGTCTGGTTTAAGTGTAGGTAGTTTTCTGCTGACGAGTATAGTCTCTATCAGTGCAACCACATTAGGATCAACGCCCAAAGCTTCTAACGCTCCTGTAATGGCGTTAGCTTTTATGTTGTTAAAAGCGCCTTCTATTTCAATGAACGCCGCCAGTGCAAAATCCTTCTGCTGGATGGCTTTTTCCACTATACCAACAAGTACGTGTAACGCCATCTCTGTCGATTTGCCCTTCGTGTATGAATGCTGTTGGTGCAACTTCAAGTAAGTGTGCAACTTCCCGTAAGTGTGCATCCATCAATCTCTCCAATGTTTTTAGGGGGAAAGACGTGAGACTGATTGGTCTAAAGTCTTTAGGATTTACATGTGAGGAGCTGCCCGCTTTGGGTATGAAATAATCCTTGGTTGCTCTCCATATTAGGGGATTAGCCCAGGTTAAGACAGCTTCTAACCTGGAAAATGCGTATCTAAGAGAAGAGCCAAAGATTCCTCGCTCCATTCGCTCCACACATCACGTGGACCTTTTAGGTGGCCCAGGTTGTATGGTGTCATCGCTAGGATTCTCCTTAGTCTGGCTGCTTCCGATGTTTCTTCCACATCCCTACAATAATTTTGCCAGGACTCTTGTTGCGGAGTTCTGATTGAGTTTTAGTATGTTTTTAGTTCAGCCTTATAGGCTTCCCAGTGCGAGGGCAGACTGGAAGTTTTAGCCCTGTTTTTTTTTTTTTTTTTTTTTTTTTGACCAATCTAGTAAGTGCAGCACTCAGACAGAGTATATATCCATTGTACTTCACTTAACGTTCTTTTTTACTCGGCTTTAAATCTACCCGACCTACGAAGAAATAGAAGTAGATGCTGTGGTGTGTTGTGAGTTAGAACCAAGCTACCTACGTGTAGTTGACTCACAGCATCGACTCCTAATAGATGCCACACTCTGTTAGATTAGCATGTGCTAATCTTGTTTAACAATAAGACATACTTTTAGGGTTTAAGTATTTTAAGCTAAAATGGTTTGTGAAAAATTACTATGTGAACTTTTAGGGTATTACAGTTCCGCAGTCGAGTCGACGAGGGCAGCGTAATGCACCGTCGCCACTTTTGAAGTAGGTCGGTTGGCTTGACCAACTGACACCAATTTGCAAGTGCGGAACTGGAACACCAGAAAGGTCAGTTCACAGACTGAGATAGATGTAAAGAAATAGTATATAAGTATTAGGTTTCGTAAGAATAAAGTTGTCTTGTGATCTAAATCTTAAAAGTGTAAAGTGTTTCAGTTTAACGTTAGGGTTTTAAGGTTTTCAGCCACGCGCCCAAAGGAACCGCGACAGGACGTCCCCCGCCGAACAAGCAAGGACAACAAGGCCCCAACATTTTGGCGCAGCCGGTAGGGACAACGTGTATTACCGCAAGCGAATAACACACCTCACTGAATAGGGAGAGCAAAATCAGCATCAGCTGGATTTACGCAGATAGTATTGACATTGCCTCCGGAAGTACGTTGGCCGGAATATTTAACACCAGAAGGGATAAGCCGCATGGTAAAGCCAAAATTAGTACTTAATGAAGAAAGGCAAGCGGAATTTTTGTTTGGCGCATCTGAAATCGGTGTCGAGCCTTTTTCTCCGGGAAGCCCGATAAATAACAAAAATCAGGGATATCCGCCAAAGGAGCCGGAAGCAGTAACAGTGCAGCAAAGTTCCGATACTGTGGACAGTATTTCGCCTGTACGAACAAACGATCAAAGACTAATTAGTTTGAATCCGTCACTGGGCAATTACCTCTCAGATCTGGGAGAAGAGAATTTGGAATCTACCAAAGAGATTAATAAAGCTAAGGTTTTACCAGCAATTGAGAAAACACAAAGCTATAAAGTGGGCATTCTGCAAGTTGCTCATGCAGTGGAGAAGTTGGTGCCCATGTTCTCAGGAGTCGAGTTGTATGAACTGAGAACTGAGATCCGGCGCTTCAAAGAAGGTTGTGAGCTAGCGCAACAGAGTGTTCCGGAAGCGGACGGGGAACACTTAATAAAGTGTATTAGGCAAAGAACCACAGGTGATGCATTTGATTTACTGGTGAATAGCTCAGTAAGTACCCTGGCGGAATTATATGCACTTTTGGATCGGACATATTTAAAACAAAAATCGTATGACTGTCTCGTTCGGGAAATTCAGGAATCAACTCAGACACCGGGGGAGGAATTGAGAGCCTGGGGACGAAGGTTCCAGTCTCTAGGGAACGCTGCTGAGACGGAAGCCAACAGGCAGTTTCCAGAAAATGTTGCAGCATACAAGGCTCAAGTAGAACGGACTATGATTTCTGTGTTCAAGGCAGGCCTGATAAATAGGGATTTAGCTAATTATACTCTTACTCTCACGCCGAGGAGTATGGCAGAGCTAGTGGAAGCGATCTCGTCCGCTGAAGCAGCAATACAACAACGAACGACAACAGGTGGAATCTGCTGGACGAATGCTCCAGCAGAGGTAGGAACAGTACAGCAGCAAAACAGATGTGGAGTCGGTAGATTGATGGGCCAATTTCAGCAACAAAGAGACCAAGAATTCTTGGTTGAGAGGTTTAAGCCAAGGAAACCCATTTGCTCATTCTGTGATAATCCAGGGCATACAAGGGATGAATGCGTTACACGGAAAAACACGCCCTACTGTTTGGAGTGCCAAACATAAGGAACCGCGATAGGACGTCCCCCGCCGAACAAGCAAGGACAACAAGGCCCCAACAGGTGCCAAGGAGCCAAGTTGGTTACTCCTCAGCGCATCAGCGCCAAAAATCCCAAACCTGATTCGAGCAAAGGCAGGGCAGACGCAAAGAAAATGGTCCGCCGTCTCGTCTTCTTCTCCACAGGCTGGGCACAGCGCACTGTCTGATATGCCAACCCTTTCCATGTACCTAGCCCATAGAAAGTGCAGTGTCATTACGCCAACCAACAGCCTGCAGTCCCTCCTACCTAAAGATAGAAGGAACCATGGCCATCGGTCAGATATAGCAGGTAGCATAATTTTCGTCCATCCGCAGCCTCTCTCAGCCCGCCATGCGCGCTTGTGGGTCGAAACAACCCACTTGTTTGCAGTGGCTTTGATGGCAGCAGAAGGGAGTGGCAGAACAGGCTCAGGGCCAATAAAAACAGCCTCGGAGCCCATCCTGGCCAAAGAGTTAGAGGTCTCGTTACCCGCAATGCCAGCGTGTCCCGGGACCCAAGTCAGCGTCAGACTATTATGTTGTCCAACACAATTTAGCCTGGATTTGTAGGACCTGACTATCGTGGAAGTGGTGGTCGGACTATCCAAGGCCATGAGCGCAGCTTGGCTGTCACTGCAGACACAAATAGATTTGCCTTTCCATCTGTTTTCCACAACAAAGTCCATCGCCTCAAGTATCGCATACACCTCCGCCTGAAACACAGACGCATGCAGACCAAGGGCAAAGAACCGACGGGTCCCACAAGATTCCACGAAGACACCAGAACCTGAACCTTCTTCAGTCCTGGAGCCAACAGTGAAAATATGGCAGCAGTGTTTGCCGGGCTCGTTCTCGGGATCTAACCATGAACGAGCCTCTGGCAGCAACACATTGTACCGCTTTTCTAGTATGACGGTTGCATGATGGAGTCCGTGGGCATAGACAGGATTGCAGAATCGATGTGCAAAATCCTTCTGCTGGAAGGATTTTTCCACTATACCAATAAGTACGTGTAACGCCGTCTCTGTCGATTTGCCCTGCGTGTATGAATGTTGTGCCAAGGAGATTCTACCAGTTGGTGCAATTTCCCGTAAGTGTGCATCCATAAATCTCACCCAATGTTTTTAGGGGGAAAGACGTGAGACTGATTGATCTAAAGTCTTTAGGATTTACATGTGAGGAGCTGCCCGCTTTGGGTATGAAAGAATCCTTGGTTGCTCTCCATATTAGGGGATTAGCCCAGGTTAAGACAGCTTCTAACCTGGAAAATGCGTATCTAAGAGAAGAGCCAAAGATTCCTCGCTCCATTCGCTCCACACATCACGTGGACCTTTTAGGTGGCCCAGGTTGTATGGTGTCATCGCTAGGATTCTCCTTAGTCTGGCTGCTTCCGATGTTTCTTCCACATCCCTACAATAATTTTGCCAGGACTCTTGTTGCGGAGTTCTGATTGATTTTTTGTATGTTTTTAGTTCAGCCTTATAGGCTTGATTTTTTGTATGTTTTTAGTTCAGCCTTATAGGCTTCCCAGTGCGAGGGCAGACCGGAAGTTTTAGCCCTGTTGAATAACCGCCTATTAGACTTCCGGAGATGGCCTAGATCCAGCGACCAACAAGGTGGTTTATTCTTGCCTCTCAGTTTCACAACCAGGCACCCGGCTGTCAGTGAACTATTCAAGGCCCTGGTTACCTGATTTATCAGCCCGTCTAATTCCACAGGGTCGGACGGGGGATTTGCAGTGATGCCCTGAGAGTCTTCCTATACTTTCCCCAGTCCGTTCTCCGTATATTTCTAGACGTCTTAACTAGAGATATGGATGGTCACAGTAGAAATTTCCATTCGAAAATCTCCATCTTACATTATTCGCGAAATGATCGAAGGTAATATCCAAAACTTCTATTCTGTATTATAAAAGTCGGCTCTGAGCCTAAATTTAGGACAGTAAGCTTATTTTCTATGATAAAGTCTAAAACTGACCTCTTGCATTTGTGGTGGTACTACCCCACAATGTATTGTGGGCGTTAATATCTGTGGTGAGAACCAAGTTACTGTTGGCTGCGGCTGCCTCCATCACCAATGTCCGTACCTCCTTCGGTGGGGCGTCCTTGTCATGGGGCATATAGGCAGAGGCTATCCAGAATCTGATATTTTGCAGCTCAATGCGTGCCGCCACTGTATCGCCATTGCTTAACTGAGGGAGCAAGAAGATATAAATTATTATTATTAACAGGCTAAAAGAACACCGCGACCTAAGAGATCTATTTTGCAGCCTCGTACCCAACTAATTAATTTGAACTAGGTGATTTGGAGATACGAACCCACTGCCTAGGTAATTATTTCTGCGTCTTGCCACCGCTGGGCACCTGCATAGAATGTGTTCTTCTATTTCCTGCTCCTCTTGACAGAGTCGACAGGAATTGTCCTCTGCCACGCCTATTTTTTTCAGATGGTAATTTAGTCTAGAGTGTCCTGTTAAAAGTTCAGTATAGAGTTTGATGTCATTTCTGCTGAGGTTTCAAGAAGCATCTACCCTGAAGTGTTCAGGATCAACGAGTAGTCTCGACTGCCGCATGCCTTTTTGGGCTCTCCAGTAGTTTAGCAGACCTCGTTTTTCCTGTTCGCACAACAGGTTATTTGTGTAGCTACTGTTTACCCCACAGAAGGGTTCTGGACCTATAAAGGCATTGTCTGCGCCCCTTTTTGCCAAAGAGTGTGCCATTTCGTTGCCCTCATGTCCCTCATGTCCCTTATGTCCCGGTACCCACATTAGCGTAACAGAGTTTCTCGCTGCTAGAGTATTGAGGAGTTTAGAGCATTCCCAGACCAGCTTTGATTGGAATGAGAAGTTTATTAATGATTTCAGAGCTGCCTGGCTATCTGAGAGTATGCATATTTTGGTGTTGCGTGTACCCCTGCGTAGACGTTCTCTAACACATCACTCTGGACCTCCGTCTGAAAAATGGAAGCTGTTTTTCCCATTGCAATTGCTTTTTGGAAATTTGGCCCTACAATTCCAGCTCCTGTACTGCCATCTTCCATTTTGGACCCATCTGTATACCACAACTGTGAGTCCTGTTTTATTATTATTTCATTGTTTCTCCAAGCTGAACGGTCACTGATGACCACTTTGAAGTGCTTGGAGAAGTCTAATTTTCTGTTCATTTTGTCGAAGACCATGAGGCACGGAGAATTCCAGACAGTGTCCAGAATCTTTGCGTGGTTGCCTTTTTTAAGATGGGCTAGACTAGGTAGCCTTAGGGCCGCGCTGGCCACCATCCTCTTAACTGCAAGGTGTAGAGGAGTCAGTCTAGTGATCATTCCCAAAGCTAGTGTGGGGCACGTTCTCATTGCTCACGATGAATCTTGTCAAGGGTCATCTGAGCTTTTGTTTGGTTTACTTTTGGCCACCATACCAACGAATCGTATGTAATCATTGGTACTATTATTGTTTTATATGACCACGCCATAATTTTTGGCCGTAGTCCCCATATTTTACCGTACAACCTCTGGCAAGCGTAGGTTGCTCTTAAGGCATACTAGTTATGTATGATAAGTGGTTTTTCCAAGTTAGAGTTTTTTCTAGGATTACTCCCAGATATTTTATTTCATTGGACATTCTGGTGAAGGGTACCACGTTTGTTTTATTCGGATTTATCCATAGTCCTTTCTCCTGACACCAGTTTTGAGTGATGTCAAGAGCTAGTTGCATGTGATCTGTTATGGTAGAGTCAAATGTGGCTCTGACCATAATTACCAAATCATCCGCAAAGCCCTGAACTTCGTATCCGGGGTCATTGAGAGTTTGTAAGAGCTCGTCGATAACTAATAACCATAGGAGTGGCGATAGGACGCCAATGGGGATTGGAATGGTCTAAAAGTGGAGATAGCCCATTTGGTTTTGTTGACGGTAAAGATTCTGAGAGTCAGTGAGAGCTCCCTCCGTGTAAGCCATAAGAAACGAGTATTCTCGATGATTTCACTATCCTCCCCACGAGTGGTACAGCCTGGAAAGTGAGTGTCCAGCAAAAGCTGTCCCGTTTCTTCCAGGCTCTCCGTACAATTTCCGTCAGTCTTCTGGAGTGTAGAAAGGCCATTTGAGTCATCTTTATTGGGTGATTTTTGGAGTCGGATAGCTGCTGGGAGAGTTTCAATCTCCTCACAGCACTTTTTCCATGAGTCTCTCTTAGATCTTCTCAACTCATTATTATAGGCCGTTAAGGCACTTCTATAGGATGCCCAGTCACCATTAGAATTGGCTCTATTAAATAGTTGACGAGCTTTTTTGCGCAAAATTTTAGCCCCCCACTCCACCAGGGGACGTTCCTAGATCGTTTCTCCACAACTAGATTGCAACTATTTTCAAAAGCCTCAATTATTTTATTATTAATTTTTTTAATTCAAGATCTAGTTCCTATGAGTTACTTATTTTTTCACTAAGGCAGTCAATATTTGCTCTAAATAAAAGTTAAAAATGGGCGAGTTGGTCTTCCTAACAATTCTTATTTCGAAGGTGCCGCCAATTTTTGCCTTTTGGCGACCTCACCTGTCTCTTCTGCCGAACGTTGCCTCTTTGGAGCTATACCCGCCGGCTTACCTAAGCCGGATAGCACACCCCTTGCCCACTCTACCGATTTGGCCTGCTCCTTAGTGAGCTGGTCCGTGGGTAGAGCCCCATATTTGGCCATGACCGTCATGGTCGCCTTCCTATCATAATAGGCCTGCTTTGAAGGACGGATATGTTTTTTCGGTCCCCCCTGGCATAGCCCAGCTACCTTCTTTGAGCTGCTGGGTCCCTCTACCGCCTGCTGTCGATTGATCACCGGAGCAACCCCCCGCCCCCTGACCGCAGTCAGCGTTTGGGTTTTCACCACCTCCCCCAGGTTTCTCCCTGCAATACCCCTATGACCAAAACGAGAGACCGGTTTCCCCACGCCTCCTCGTTCCCCGCTACCAGCACTCGTGCTGGGACCAGCCCTAACGCCTAGGCCCCTTCTGCCTCCTGCTGCTATCGATCTGTCTATCACCCTTGTATTAGCTGTAGGCAGGATCGTCGTCTGTCGGCTTTTTGTGAGGACCGCCCTCCTTTAGTTTTGAATTCTTGGAAATTGGTTTAAACATATATGGTCCGAGTGTGCGGGTAAGGCTAGATAGAACCGGATGGACACCAAGTATCCAGAGCACTCCGTTCGAGACTGGGCTAGTTTTTAATCTGGGTCCACAGCCAGGTTGAGCATCGAGACGGGTCGTATGACATCTTGCGCCAACTCAGAGGTGTTTTATAGATTTTATCTCCACCGTTATTTTTTTTTTTTTATAATGCAACATGGATTTAATTATTGCATCTTTTCAATCGAAACCAACAATAATTTTACAAAGCTTACAACTAATAAATAAATTGATGCTCATCGCCAGTGCTTACAGCAATTTTAGTTCAAGTATTATGTAAATTATGTAGAAAAAAAAAATAAATAATATAAAGAAACTCTATTTTTTTAAAAAAGTGTCCTTTTAAGTCGAGATGTATGCATCATATGAAGCAGATTCATTGCTAGTTTGTTAGGATGACACTGAAGTTTGAATTGGTATTTTGTTTTTAAAACTGCTAGTTCTTCTTCAACGGGTGCTATATTAAGGTCGCGGTGAATATTTTCGTTTCTGACGAACCATGGAGCGCCGCTGATCGTTCTCAGAATTTTCGATTGAGCCTTTTGAATTATTTACAAGTTTGATGCACTAGTAGTGCCCAATATCTGAATACCATAAGTCCAAATCGGTTTAATTACAGCCTTGTATATAAGTACTTTATACTCTAAACGCAGTTTTGATTTTCGGTTGGTAAGCCAATACAAGGAACTTGCCTTGAGTTTCATTTGCATTTTCTTGGCTTCTATATGTTTTTTTCCAGGTGAGCCGTCGGTCAAAATGCACTCCTAAGTATTTAACCTCTGTTGCTTGCGGGATTACAATGCCATTTAAGGAGACTGCCGGACAAGAACTGGGCTTAAGAGTAAATGTCACATGTACACTTTTTTGCTCATTTACTTTGATGCGCCAATCTGCTAGCCAACTTTCTATTGTTTTAAGGTGTTCCTCTAAATCCCGGGAGGCTATCCATGGATTTAGGTGAGAGCTCAGGATAGCTGTGTCGTCAGCGAAAGTCGAGGTAACGAGGTTTTTATCCGTTGGCAGATCGGAAGTGTACAGAGTGTAAATCATAGGTCCAAGCACACTACCTCGTGGTACTCCAGCCATAATTTCAAAGTCTGGCGTTACAAATCCTTTATATTTAACCCTAAATTTGCGATTTGTTAAATATGACTCCAGAATCTTATGCGAACATTTTGGCAGAAGTTTTTTAATTTTATACATGAGTCCTTCGTGCCAGACTTTGTCAAAGGCTTGTGCGACGTCTAGGAATATTCCGGAGCAGTACATCCTCTGTTCAAATGCTCGCCTTATTTCAGAGGCAATACGGTGCACCTGCTCAATAGTTCCATGATGTTTGCGGAAACCAAATTGGTGGTGAGGAATGATTAAATCGAGCTTTGGTGCTAATTTTTCCAGCAATAAGCGTTCGAGCGTTTTAGAGAGCGTTGGCAGGAGACTTATGGGCCGATAAGAAGATACCTGAGTAGGGTCTTTTCCGGGTTTTGGAATCATTATTATTTCCGATGTTTTCCATGTTGTAGGGAAGTAGCCCAGACGGAGTATTGCGTTAAAATTGTGTGTGAGATGTATTAGAGCTATTTGCGGCAATTCACTTACCATTTTATTGGTAATTAGGTCACAACCAGGTGCCTTTTTTGGGTTTAGACTCGTTGTACATAGGCGTATAACTTCCTTTGGTTTGAAATGAATTGGTACTGCTGACTTCGTAATTGAAAAGTTCTGTATGCTAGTGTAGTTGCAGGTCGGCGGGTTAGGTTGAAATACTGACCTCAGATGGGCTGCAAAGAAGTTGCCTTTTTCTTCTTCTGTTTTTGCCCAAGTTCCATCGCTTTGTCTTAGAGGCGATTCACTATCCTTCGGTGTTTTAACCATTCTTGTCGCTCTCCAGAGTGAGTAATTGGTGACTTTGAGAGGAGCCAAATCTTCAAGGTACTTATTAAGGTTTTCTTCCTTTTCCTCCCGTAGAGTATTTTTCAGCTGATTTTGTAATGACTTTAATTTTACTCTTAGTGCTGGAGATCTGTATTTTTGCCATTCACGCCTTAATCTCCTCTTTTCTCTAACGAGGCATTCCACATACTGTGACGTAGTGTGCCTCGCGTTAGTTTTAGTTGAGTTCTGTGCGGGCGTGGCACTAATAGCAGCTGCTTTTATTATTGAACCAAGAGCCTGCGTCGCTGCTTCAATGTCCTCTCCACTCTTAAGTTTTGTTTTAACGCACACGTGGGTACTAATATATTTGCGATATTTAAGCCAGTTTGTTTTCTTGGAGGTCAGTTTTATTGTTTTTTCAATGAACTCTGGTCTTTTTTTTAAATATATTATCACCGGTGAGTGATCGGATGATAAGTCGAAACAGGGGTCGGTTTCCAAGAAACACCTTTCTATATTTTTAGTTAGTGCCAAAGTCAATAAGATCGGGAATTTTTCTTTGATCAGTTGGCCAGTATGTAGGTTTTCCAGATGATACAAAGTCTAGACCATTCCGAGAGTCTATAAGCGCATTAAACAATTGCTTCCCTTTAGGGTTGATTAACCGTGAGCCCCAGTAGGTATGTTTAGAATTGAAGTCTCCGGCAGAGAGAAATTTGTTACCGAGCGATTTAAAGAAAGAAACAAAATCGGTTGTGGAAATAGGAAACCTAGGAGGACAATAGACTGATGAAATTACTATTGGCTCACCCCAACACTGTAAAGAGGTGGAAGTAGAATGGATGTTTTTTTTGCATAGGATTCCAGAAAGTAATGCTTTAATCGAGCCTTAATTAGAATTCCCGTACCACCATAACCTTTTCCTTGTGGGTGGTTTGTTGAGTAAAAATATAGCCTGGTATTTTGAAGTTATATTTTACAGTTAAATGTGTTTCTGAGATAAGCATGATGTCTATGCTGTTACTGTCTAGAAAATTTTTTAATTCAATTTTGTGTTGGTTAATACCGTTAGCATTCCAGTGACATATTTTTAGAACATTCATTTTTGTGAAAGTAGAGTTTCCATAAGTAAGTTTTGGTTATGTACAAGCTCTTGAATCATAGATTGCATCGAGGACATGAAGTTAGTAATACACTGAGACAAGTTAAATATTAACGTTTCTAAATTTTTAGGTTGCATAGGGTGACTCGGTTTATCAGAAACGCCAGTTTTCAGTACATTCGCATAGCTAGTGGATGAATTGATGTTTTCGGTGGTGCTTCCAATATGGTTTGTGTTGGTAGGTATAGCACTATATTTTTGGGTTCGAATTGTCTTAGCAGTTTGGTTCATACTGATTTTTAGTTGTGTATATATCGGGCAGCCTCTGTAGTTAGCAGTATGATTCCCCCCACAATTGCTGCATTTTTTTGTATCCTTCTCACTTTTGTTCAGCTTGCATTCCTTTGATGGATGGAAGTCGCCACACGCAACGCATACAGTACGTAGGGTGCAGTACGATTTCGAATGCCCATACTCTTGGCAGTTTGTGCATTGTATTGGGCCTTTTCGTTTGTGAGGCTCCTCGACTATTATTCTACGATGCATTAAATATTTGAAGTTGTAAATGGGGTGGGTTTCGTTTTGTTTTAATTTAATATTCCCTGTTTCTAGTTCTATTCTAAAGAGTGGTTGCGGAATTTTTTCCCTATTCCTTATACTAAACACAGATTTTGCTGTGAATCCAGTCTCTTGGAGTGCATATTTTAGTTCTATAGGGTCTACTTCAGGTTCTATACCTTTAATAACAACTGTCAACCCTTTGCTGCTCTTTATCTGATAAGTATAGTAATTTTTCTTTTCATTTTCAAGGAAAGAAACAACTGCGCGATAGTTTTTTTCCAAATAAATTTGCATTTTTGTTTCATTTATTTTACCCTTCAACAGCGGGACCACATGAAAATTATTTTTACCAATCAAGCTGGCAACACTGTCTATTAATAAGTTGGAACTGCGTTCCCGCAAGTAAATTGGTGGTGGTTTGAATGCAATACTCTTAGTTGGTTCGGACTCTGCACTATCGCTTAATAGAGCAAAACGGTTGTTGTTTAGGGTATCTGTATTATTTTTAACAAGTTTATTCTTTTCTGCCTTGGAAATCGGGCTGCGTTTTCGTTTTATTGTTATGTATCGATCAATACCTGTTTGTGTGCTTATGTTTGGTTTTGCACACTGTATTTCTATAGTTTTATTTGCAACATTGGTAAGTTTTTGTTGCTTATATATACTCATAGCAGAACCTTTGTTGTTCTTGATTTGTGTTGGAGATGCTGTTGAATTTGGAGAGGCATATTGTCCACTCCAAGAGAGCTGAAAGTTTGCTGGCATATTTAGCGCAGCCGAGTCTGCTTGAGAATCTGTGCTTATTTTTTTTGTTGTGCAAAGAGCAATGTTGTTTTGCTTCTGCGTGTTTATTAGTTTTATTGGTGTGGGTGTGACTAGCTTAGAAGTTTGAGCGTGCTCAGTGCTTACCCTTTGCTGAATTACTGGTGGTGATTGCGCATGTGCTGAACTATTGTGAGAGATCATCTCCGTTGGGTTTAAATTGATTTGTTGATTACTGTCTATTGATGCATGCGGGGGACACGCGCGGGTGAGTGTCGAATGCTCATGTAAATTGTTTTTGTTTATGTTTATTTTTTTCCTTCTATTGCTGTTGTTTTTTGTTTGGAACCACTAATTTAAAATTTTTGTTTGTGATTTAATTAATTGTTTTTGGCCTGCCCATAAAGGCTAGCCAACGAAAAATGTTTACCACTTTGATGCTAAATTTACACTCGTAGATATTTTTTAATTTTTTATTTTTGATATATTAAAAAGAAAAAAGATCTACTCAATGAGCGGAGAATTGATCTTTATTTGTAGTTTGATAGCGAAAGTGTTATTGACTCCTCAGTATAGATCCGTAATGTTCTGTTATAAATAGCAGGATTAACTCGGGCAGGATGTGACTCTTCACCACGCACTATCGGTCTAGATGGGATAGAGGCTAATGTTCCTAGAACTATAACCGCATATTCCCATTCTGCGAAACTTCCAAAATAATTATTAACATCCCATCGATTGCCCCAAAATAAAAGTAATAGCCAATCCGCAAAAATTGTAAAAACACGCAACACTTGTATCGTTTTTGTCCATGTAATTTCTTTTAGAAAGAGGGGAGGGATGTTGTGAGTTAGAATCAAGCTGCCTGCGCGTAGTGTCTCACATCATCGACTCCTAACAGATGCCACACATTCTGTGTGATTAGCATGTGTTAAAGTTACTTAAGAAAGCACATATTTTTAGGGTGCGAGTATTTTGAGGGTGCTACAGTTTCGCAGTCGAGCCACCGAAGGGCATTGAAATTTGGAATGCAGCATCGACACATTTGCATTGGAGTAGGTCAGTTGGCTTGACCAACTGACACCAATTATCAGGTGCGGAACTGGAACACCAGAAAGGTCAGTTCACAGACTGAGAGTACTGTTTGGAAATAGTATATAAGAATTAGTATTTTAAGAATAAACTCTTTTGTTATTTTGAATCTGAAAGTGATGTAGTGTTATTTCTAAAGAGTGATTTAGGTTTACAGGTACGCGCCCAGGACAAGCAGCAAAAGGACGCTCCCGAAGACAACAAATACGGTCCCCCCGAAGACAACAAATACGGTCCCCAACAGCCATTTAGCTAGCTCCATGCACCCATTTTGCAAAAAGTAGAAACTTCATATTTTATTGCTAACAATTATTCCAAAGAGTCTGCTCCGCAAGGAAAATCGTCAACATTAAATAAGAAATTTAACATTTTTGATCCAATTGCGAATTCGGCGGTATACTCATCAGCCAGGTGATGCAGGCTTCTTACAGCGAGAAATTGCACTGTACCATAGGTAACAGTGTAAAGTTGGTATGTACGTACTGCTTAATTTTCCGAGTTACGCCATAGGCTATTCTGAAAGCGGCGATCACGTGGGTCTAGCACTTGTCTGTACATCTTTTGAATGTCAGCAGCTATGACATGCGATAATGGCGAAACCTTGGGAGCAACGTAAACAAGTCTACTTGGATTGTAGCACCCACCATTAAAATGTCATTGAGCGACTTCTGAAATGAAGTACCTGTACGAAGCGTTCAAGACGATTCGGAGCTTCGTTGTTGTACTATTTGGCATAAGTACACAATGGTGCAGAATGTAATAGTGTAGTGTGTGGAGATCAGGATGTTCTACGAGAGTCATTTGCCCGACTTTTACTTACTCGTGCATAAATGTTAAGTACTGAGCTTTCGTTTCTGGCATTTGCATCAATCGACGTTCTAAAAGTGTGAATCTTCGTTGTCGCGTGAAGGGCCAAGGCAGACGGGACTATCCTTAAAAGGCATCGCGTGAAATCGTCTTGACGAAGAAACATTCGCAGCTAGCTTGCTCATCCGATAGCCTTGATGTTCCATGATGAAATTTCGATCTTCGTTTCAGATTGGACGATATATGTGAAGTAACGCTGAAGCTTAGTGGAAGCTTGAAGTGAGTTTATCGAGATTTTATATTTGTATGCTTAGTATAGCTTATTTAATAATTGTTTTTACCATGTAAGCTTTAATAAAATAAAAAAAATAAAAAAAAAGTTTGGTGTTTGATTCACCAATGCTAATAATTTCTATGTTGTGCTTCTCCCGTGGTAAGCGTAATTTTTGCGAAAATTCTTCAGTGACGAACTTCACCTACGAACAAGAATCAAGCAGCGCTCCGCCTAATTGGAAGGAACCAGCAGAATCATGATGATGTAGTTGTTGCCGACTGTTGTGAGTCAAACTCAAAATATCCACTCAACCCCAGTAGCGCTTAGATTTTATTACTAATAAAATGATAAACGTGCATAGCCCTAAGGCGCACGTATAATTTAATTAAATTGGTATTAATAAGCAAAAGTCGATTGCATGCTTCTAGGTGCGCACATTTGACAATTGAACTTCAATGAACTTTTACTATCATACACGGTCAGTACTTTCCAAAAGTGGAACAGGCATTGCTAAACAATTGCAGAATGTGCAAACCAAAGAGTAGAGCAATTGACAATTAGGAATTAACAACGAATGTAAATAGTATATAAGCACATGATTTGAAAATAAAGAAAAGATTTTAGCAACTGAACTTCAGCCCGTCTTTGTGAACTCCGGCTGCTACCAGGCGCCCAGTTAAGGTTCAATAGTGAATCAGTACAGGGGACTCAGGCGGCTTTTTAGCGCTCAATAAATATCCTTCAGTGCAACAGCATACGGGTAAGCTATACCCCAACATTAATGGCCATTTCGGACGATACCCAGGATTAGTGAAGAATAATCCTGAAGCAGGAAAAAACCTGCAACAATAACAGCATCATCATCAACAAAAGCAACACCAGCATCATCAACAAAAGCAACAGCAGCATCATCGATAGCAGGAGCTGCATGAACAATATAATCAACAATAACAAGCAGATATCTCAGCGATGGGGGGAGCAAACAGGAAACCGTAAGTATTTTATTTTTGAACGTGGTACAAGTAAATACTCCTACGACCCTGAAGGCGCCGTAGCGCTGGTCAAAAAAGTTGCAACATACAGGCGCCATTGTGCTATTGCACATAACACTGTTCTGCCAACCATAAACCGTCAGTATGATTGGACGGTATATGTGTGTCAGCTTAGTTGTGAGGATTCTTTTGTAGGGGTGTGTGTTTGTCGTTAGGGATATTTTGAAATATTTACATGTAAAAAGATCAGGGTATTAGACAAAATTAAATCTTTTCATCAAGAGTTGCATACAACACGGGTTGTTGCGTATCAGTTCGCGCGTCAATGTTTAATTAATATGGAAGGAAATCCTGGATCAATTGGGACATAGTAGATATTTTTCTACGGTTGATTTAGCAAGTGGCCACAAGCAGGTTCTGATGGATTCCCAAGAGAAACAGAAAGCCGCGTTGAGTACCGGTTTGGGGAACTATGAGTTCAACAAGATGCCGTTTGGATTAACAGGAGCACCGGGTACCTTCCAAAGGTTAATGAACCATATGCTAACAGGCTTGCAAGGCTTACATTGTTTTGTGCATCTCAATAATATTGTAATATATGGGAAGAACTTGCAGCAGCATTCGCAACGCTTGTGCAAGGTGCTCCAGAAATTACGAGAACATAATTTAAAATTGAACAAGGAGAAAAGTAAATTTTTCCGAAGGGAGGTGGTTTACTTGGGCTATCGTTGCTTCTGCAGGACCACTGCCTGACCCGCAGAAGGCAGAATGCGTAAAGAATTTAGCAATTCCAAGAAATAGAAAGTTAGTGCAAACATTCCAAAGACTATTGAACTATTATAGGACGTTCGTAGAAAGACTAGCCAGAATTGCATTGCCAATTAATAAATTGCCTCGTAGGGAAGCAAACTTCTAATGGGCAGAGCTGTCAACAAGCATTCGTGAGGCTGAATGAGATTATTAGCTCATCGCCGATTTTGGCGTGCCCAGACTTTGAGAAAACCCGGATCGCACTAACGGAGGGTTAGAGAAGCGTACTATAAGGTGGAAAATCCTGTAGTTTCTCATGTAGTCGACCAGGTGCTGATGAAGAATCAGGCCCGAAAGAATAAATTATCTCCTGTATGGATAGACCCATATACTGCAGCAGAGATCCGTAGTCCAGATACAACAGTTGTGACACTTATGGGTAAGCCTAAGAAACTGTTTAATTTATTAAAATTCTTTCATTCACAGACCACATACGAGTAACTAGGAAGACATGTGTTCCTTATGTTTTTCAAACGTAAACACAACAAGAACAATCAAAACAAACTGATATCATGTATACGAGTATATATATACAGTGAATCAAAAAAGTATTGGCACAGCTCAATTTTCAAAGTTTATTTGCTAATAACTTTTTTTCCACACTGCTTACAAAAATAATTAGTATACCATTTTTAAAAAGGAACATTTTATTATATAATTAAAACATAACATATTTCATATTTCACTTTTTTCCAGGTGTAATGTTATAAAAACTAAAAAAATTCATTATTTTTCCTAAAAAAAGTATTGGCACACGTTGTGTGAGTGTAATGTTTTTGCTCAAATAACGGTAATCCTTTAGTTTTCTTTGCTCCATTTCTTTTCTCTCTGCTCAATTATTGCGTTTTAGTTTTTATCTAATATTTCAAGTTAGTGTTGATATTGATTTCTTGAAAGAATAATCAAAATGGGCAGAGGTTCTGAAATTCCGGTAGACGTCCGTAAGATTATAATAAATCTTTACGTACAGCAAAAATCGTATCGAGAAATTGGAGATCTATTACAGAGGCCATATTCAAGTGTACGAAACATTATAAAACATTACATAAACTTCGGAAAATTACAGCGTGAGAGCAGATCTGGAAGGCCAAAAAAATTTACACCACGCCAGGAGCGGATTGTAGTAGCTGCAGTAGCTCAAAATCCAAAGACTTCGGCCGTCAAATTATGCCATGAAATACAGCAAAAATTTCAACAAAAGTTCGACCCACAAACGATTCGAAATACACTAAACAGAGCTGGTTATCATGGACGAGTTCCTCGACGCAAACCTTGCCTGTCGCCTGTAAATATAAAAAAGAGGCTGGAGTTCGCCAAACTCAATATTAATCGGTCGGCATCATTTTGGAATCGTGTGATATTTAGTGACGAATCGAAGTTTAACCTATTTAGTTCAGACGGCGCACAAAAAGTTTGGCGAAAGCCAAACAAAGAGCTGCCAGAAAATAATGTAATAAAAACAGTGAAGCATGGCGGTGGCAATGTCATGGTATGGGGGTGTATGGCGGCTTCTGGCGTGGGAAATCTCGTCTTTATTGATGAGAAAATGGACAAGAAATTATATATGAATATTTTAAAAGAAAGCTTGACTCCAAGTGTTGGAAAGTTGGGGCTAGATGCGAAAACATTTATGTTCCAGCAAAAAAATGATCGAAACATTCGTCGTATCTTGTACAAGAATGGCAAATTTACCACTGCAAACAATTCAAAACACCTCCACAGTCGCTAGATACGAATCCTATAGAACATGTTTGGGGTTTACTGGAAAAGAAAATACGTCGTCATCGCACAACATCAAAGAACTCACTCAAGGAAGCCATACGCACAGAATGGGAACACATAACACCATAGGAGACATCTAACTTAGTAAAAAGTATGCCTAGACGCTTAGCGGCAATTATTAAGGCCAAAGGAGGTCTAACCAAATATTAAATGTTCATAAATCTTACCAGAAATCAAATTTTTTACATGTGTGCCAATACTTTTTTGAGGAAAAATAATGAATTTTTTTAGTTTTTATAACATTACACCTGGAAAAAAGTGAAATATGAAATATGTTATGTTTTAATTATATAATAAAATGTTCCTTTTTAAAAATGGTATACTAATTATTTTTGTAAGCAGTGTGGAAAAAAAGTTATTAGCAAATAAACTTTGAAAATTGAGCTGTGCCAATACTTTTTTGATTCACTGTATAAAATAGCACAATTAATACATCCAATGTCGATTTCCCTGGAATTTTGCAAATTTAACTGGGCCATTTAAAAATTGAGTAATATAAATATGCTCAACAAGAACTATAAGGACGGTAAGGAAAATAATAAATTTTTTTTTAATATTAAATAAGAAAAGAGTTCATATAAAAAAATATAAAGAGATTGAAAATAATACAACAAAAAATTAAAAGACCGTCTTGGGTAAGCAATATGAAACGAAGCTTCGCATACACAGTGTAACGTATGTATATAATATGTATGAGTATGCATCCTTATTATTTGCATATAATATAGTAAAAAATATATTAGAAATAATTGAACCAATAATGGGAAAGAGAGAATAAAAAAAATTAAGATATAATAAGATTAGTAAATTGGAATAGGCATTTTTAGTGAAAATTTATAAGCTTCATGTAAAATAAAATTTATGTTTATTAAAATGATAGTATAAGACGTAGTTTTTCAGTGTAGGTATAAGGGAATTGTAATAATTCTGTACAAGCCAGCATTATACGTTTATAAATGAACGTCTAGCTGCAAGGGTAAAATGAATATGTACATACTCGTATATAAATGAAGTACATTTAAAAATATATAAAATGTTGAGCGCATACTCGTACATACGTATAAATACATATATACATACCCAGCAGGAAAGAGGATCATCCCCGGAGTACTCCACGTAGTCTCCAAAGGGCAATATCATTGCTCCCTGAAGGCCTGCCTTTGGCCTCCTTTTACATAGGCATTTTATTGGAAGGGAGGTCAGAGCGAAAAGCTAAAAAGTTTTTTTACTGAGCGAAAAAGCTGTTTTGTCTGAGAGACCTCCCTTTAACATCCTATGGGAGTACTCCCTTTTATACTCCCTTTGGCCTCCTTTTTACATAGGCATGTCATTGGGGGGAGTACCCCTTTTAACATTTTGTTGGAGCATTAAGGTAGTGCTTCATCTTAATAGATTCCTCCAATAAAAACTCAATTTTCAGGCCCCTGCCAGTTTCCAGACAATACAAAAATTATAACAAAACAAACAATATAATTTATTTAACATTTTATTCAACATTTAAGAAACATTTTTTTTGTACAATCAATATAAAAAATTATTTTTTACAAGATACTATCTATACCGAAATCACTCAAAGCCGAACAAGAATAAAAAGCATAGATTAATATAGATACGCAACTCTTCTTCTTCCTCATCAGCTGTTGAAAAAAATCAATTTTTTTCCCTATCCGTGTGAAACAATAGCAACACAATGTATAGCGGCCATGATATGGTGAGAAAGTAAAATTTGCCACAGCTGATGGAAAACATGGGAGTAGAATTTAGAGGTTCGTGGCGTAAGAATCAAATAGTACTTTGAATTTGAAATCAGTTATATACATATTATTTTGTAGGGTATTCTTATGTTTCATATGTAAGTTATATTTACATATATATGGCAGGCTGAATTAAAAAGTGCATAAAATCTGCTGTCTAATTTTGTATTTAATTGATAAACTTTACTGGGGGTTTAACATGGCTACACTTGTCATGCTGCTTTTCAAGTGTGTAATGCGGCCCATAGACAATACATCATGATCATACTCATTCGTGTACGTGTTGAATGAAGCTCCGCCACAGACGAGTGATCAAAATCGAAGATCATCATTTTTTCATAGTCGTCGTTGAGTGAGGTTGTCATGTCTGTCGGATGACGAAGTTTTGTGTGCGCAAGCGCTTGTACTGTGCAAAGGAAAATTGTAAAAAAAATAAAAAAAACGATTTTGGATGAAAGAAAGGCACAAAAAAAATAGTACAATAGCATTCAAGGGACTCCAGCAGAAACATATTTTTATTATTTTTATCCCCACACATCTTCACACATTGGCAGTCAAACTCAAATGAGCAAAATTTGCATGTAAATTACCCACAAACGACGATCATCCAAACATCATGATCAACATCGTAATAAAATTTCCCCTCAAAATCTAAATGATTTAGATTTTCGACGATCTGTCAGTGATCACACCGCACAGTGTCGTGTTTTCGTATAAACGGTGGCCAAAAATAGGAGTTTTCATAAAAGAATGAAAATTAGTACACATTGCTTTTATAAGTAGGAAAGAAAAAAAACGAAGTTTAGAGAAAATCTTCCCAAGGACACGCCCACCTCCCATATATCCTGAAATGAAAAAACCTTATATTTTCCAAAGTTGTTTCTAGAATTGAACCAAACTTAGCTCGATTGGTCTCTGATATATTCCTGATAACTTTGTAAAATTTTATGAAATTATCTCAAAGTACACGCCCACCTAACATACAACCTAAATTTAAAAATTGTAATAATTTGGAAATTAGCAATCCGATAATATTGAAATATGTGAATATATTTAGTAATATTGTAACATATTTCCAATTTTCAAGAAAATCGGACAAGCGCCACGCCCACCTCCAATACAACCTAAATTTAAAAATTGTCATAATTTAGAAATTATCGATTAGATAAGAGCAAAATTTTACAAAAATTAATTTAGTACGTAAGTCCTTGCCGCTCCTCATAAGAAACAATCGGTCGGCTTCTACCACTTGTATTTGCTTCCTAATATAGTATAACACAATTTAGTTTTATTGCATAACCAGAACTTTATACGGAAACTTACATTACAAATGAATTCACCAAATAAATCGCTATCTAGCCAGTCACTCAACTCAGTTTCAAATCTATCTCTCATGCGATGATATTTAGACCAATTGTTAGAAAATTTTAAAAGAGTAAGCCTTATTTTCTGTTGTTCCCTTTCTAATAATACTCGTTCAAAATGATTTTCTAAAAAATCTTTAACATGACGCATAACATCGAAGGGTCTGTTTTCCTTTATCTCTAGCCACAGTTGAAAAATACTACGAATCCGCAACGAGGTCGACACTAAAAAACAATCACAAAAAGAATTCGGGCAATATCGGGCAGCTGAACTTTAAATATATTAAAATACATACTTGTAGCTACAAAATACAAAAAAAAAACAGAAAAGTGTTATTTCTACTTTCTTTTAAATTCTCTACGAAAGTTCACGGTTGCTGAAAAGTCTTGACAATGCCTCACTACTATCTTTTTTCGAACGGTATCTAACATATGATCAATATTTGTAAACAAAAACAGTGTTGCAATTATAACTAGAAGCATCACTTACAACCCTGTTACAAATTTTGGTAGCCGTTACATTCAAATACTTAAATTCTTAGTATTATAAATGAACATGAAATTTGGGATTTTCCCATAAATTTCGTATGCTGAACACAAACCTTTACTTTGAACCCCTATAACTTTAAAATTTGTAAACTTTTTAAGAAGATATTTTAGATATCATCTAACCAGAGTGTTAAAAAAAAAATATTAAAAAAAACGTTCAAATTCTAACATTGACTTTAACCATTTTTGGCCAGCCTCGTGACACAGTGCAGCGCGATCATGTCTGTGTGACACATACTCGTACATGCATATTTTCTCTCTTTTTCACACAATCTATTAAATATGAGTATGATCATGATGTATCGTCTATGGGCCGCATTAAGAAAGTCGTCAGAAATAATCTCATCTCCAAAATAAGGCAAGGGATGAAAACAATTATGTAACTTATACATTTTTAAGTATAAATAACCGCAAACGTACGAAACATACCTTTTTTAAGAAAGCTACCTTATCTACATGAACATTTACATTTATTTGCTTAAAAAATTACAGCTCTACTCTCGGCATTGGATTGATCTACTATTAGGGAATCATTACAGACATTTTGTACAAGTTTATTAATCAAGCTATGTGAAGATATGGAGGGGTCATCTGAAAAATACGTTATCTGTTTACAGTTACCCTTAACTACAAGTTTGATCCCCACTGTTTTAGGAAAAGACTGCCAAACATAGAAGGTGTTATGCGAACAGAATTTCCTAATTTGTCCGAAAAAATGCTCAATCACATTTTGACAAAGTTTCGTAGCCATTATGTGTGGAAAGCCTTCTTGTGTCAAAAACTGCTACATTTCCCTTAAACTATTTATATTCATAACTTAACCTTATTTTCCCTCAGTAGCTGTCAAAATTGAAATTATAGAAAATGTGATCAAAACAAATATGCAAGCAATCGCAAATAGAGTTGTGATTTGAGTGAATAGAATTTTTTGATTGCTATATTTGTGAAGTTTGAATTATGGAGAAATTATGAGTCTATTTAACTATTAAATATATTTTATATATATTGTGTACTACTTTAAGCAGCTCTTATGTATTTCTCCATTCCTCTCAATTTCGTTTAATTTGAACAATAAGTAATCGGAGATTGCTTGTGTTTGACAATTCCGGAGGTACGAAATTCACCTTGCAGCCACCATGTAAGTAAATTCACCTTGATCGAAAGCTATAATTAATTTATAATTGCTTTTGAGAGAAAAAATCTTACAGTGAAATTTGCTTTGAAATATCAATACTCCTTTTGTATTTCCCAGGGGAGATCTCCCAAAAGTTTGCTGGGTACTGCAGCTTTAAGCAGGGTCCATGTACATATGTATATCTGTTTTAATATTTTTTGTTGTTTCAGAAATTAAAGTACGGACTGTGGGAAGTTGAATTTTTTTTTTTTAATACAGATTGTGGAAATTTAAAATATAATGTTGAGGAGAATTACTTTAGCAATTAATTAAAAGCAATTAAAAGTGCCTAGAATGGATATATGCAATCATATACGAGCAAGGTATAGGGTGTGGGAGAATGACTCGTTTATGGGTATATATGTGCATAGCAGGCTATAAGTAAATATAGAAAAAAAAAATTTCAATAATACAATTGAATTGATATGTACGACTACATGCAATGAAACATTTGGTCATACAATTGACAATACAATACAATAAAAATATTCTCCCTTATTTGCTCAGAATTGTATGAATTTGTAAAATAAATAAATGAATTGTAATGAAATTGTAAAATAAAAATAGAAAAACAGAAATAATATAAATATGTATTTGAAAATTATGAAAATGCAATAATAATAAGAATTTTAAATAACTTTCATTTTTTTTTTTTAACGACTTTTCGTTGTTAGCAAATTAAAGCATATGTATTAAGTATGCACAATTAAGAAAAAAATTTGTTTTAAACTTATTTGATGTAAAATTTCACATTTTCCATTTTTAATTTCTTTTAATCAAACTAATAATAAAATAAATGAAAAGAAAAAACAAACAATTATACTAATATGAATATTATACCCCATAGTATTGTTACGAAAATGCCCTCTTGACAATTTATTCTGTTACGAAATTGCCCTCCTGACAATATACTCTAATTCTCTGTACTCGGATTCGTACCACTGGATCGTGTAGTAATCAAACAATTGCTGGTTAAATTAAAATAACTAACTTTATTTTAATTATTGCTATTTACAAACTTAATATTAGGCTTAAAGTTATTTTTTTTACAATTTGCACTTTATTTCACAAACCATTAGTCACTTTATTTAATAATGAATTTCATTACTTTGCGAATCACAATTACAAATACTGCTGCTTCGATTATAATGCTCGATCTCTGTTCGAATGTCTTTGACTTTGCACAGTCTTGTGCTTTTATAGTTTCGAATGGCTGAGGTGGAAACTTCTACAATACACTAGAAGTTTCTACATCTTTCTAGAATCTGATTTACACACCTCAGGAAGTTCCTACCTTCGAGATAACTCTTTACACCACAATCTCTACAACGAAAGAAGCTTTTATTCGAATAGATTGTATCTTGACTAATAACCACACAGGGTGGTGGACTCATTCTCAAACTCCAGATGGGATCCTAAAAGTGTGCAATCCCGTTTCACTGATATGCAATCACGTTTCACTGCCCTCCGCTTAATCTTGTTCGTCCCGAACAAGGATAGTCCTGCAACCTTTATAAGGAGATAGCCTCTCCAAATGAATGACTCATTTTGCTCCTGATATTTCTCACCAACTGGATGCGGTAGACTACCGCATTCTCACATTAGAAGGCCGCTTTATCACCTTATAAGGCCCTTCCCAGTGTGTTTGCAGTTTTGGCGATAATCCCTTTTTCCGTTGCGGATTATGAAGCATAACTAGCTGCCCTTCCTGAAATAACGAGAACATATTTGTTGCCGGAATCACTAATTGGGAACGGACCTGCTATATCCATTGCAATACGCTCAAATGGCGCTCCCACGTTGCATAAATGCATCTTCCCCTGACTGCGACAGCTCGGTCCCTTGGCAGCTGCACACTTTTTACACGCACTAATCCAGTAAACTACCGATTGCTGGCAACCAACCCAATAGAATCGTGTTTTAATTTTCTCGACTTTTTTTGTTATTCCCAAATGTCCTCCGCGTGGCCCACTATGGTATTCCTTGAGAATTTCGCTTATTCTTGCCTTGGGTACCACAATCAAGTTCTTCGTGGTTTTTCCATCTTCGCTCTCCCACAGGCGGAATAGGCATCCATCTTGCAGCTTTAAACTATTCCATTGAGCCCAATATGCTTTAGTTATGGGGCTTTCAGTCGAGATTTCATTCCAATCTGGTCGTTTTCCTTCATCCTTACTTGATACGATTTTTGCCAATTCTGGGTCACTTCGTTATTCTTCTTTTATCTTTTCTGCTGTCCATTCATCGTCTGGCAAAACAGCAATTAAGCGCACATCGAATTTATATTAACTTAATGTTCAACTAAACTTAAATATTTGAATTTAGAATGTTAGCTAGGAAATTAAGAAAAACTATTATAAGGTTGGAGCTCTGTGATTGAAAGGAAGAAGGAAGTTCCAGGAACAACACATATCGGAAGACGATATGACCTTCAGACGGGAGCACAAAAGTATTATTCGATGGCTTGGTGATGATTGGCGACTAATGTAGAATTTTTGGAATTAGCACATGGCCACAGTTTTTCGACACATTGTCACTGAGTTATTGACAAGTAGCTAGAATATAAATAAGTTTCCTTGCAGTGTCATATTTTCCATTCCATAAATTTACTTTAAAAAGTCCATTCAATGTATAACAATTTGTATAATTTTTGACACTCTTGAAGAATTTGGGTAAAGGCTTAAGGGGGTGGTTGAAGAACGACTATCCCATATAGTAAGCAGAATATATTTTGCCACACGGACATGGATTTATTCAATACGGTGCATATATAAAAAAAAACAACAGAAATATAAAAAAGTAGTAAAAAAAGAAAACAATGTAAAAAATAAAAAACTTATAAAGGGAACAAAACAAAACGAAAAAATGTTAAAACCCAAAATATGGCGATATTAAAAAATTTATTAAGTGCTCAAAATTATTTGAGGTGCAAGGAGAATGTTGTAAACTATTCACAAGAAAGTTGTTGAACTACTTTCTTCTGGAAAGAGGGGACGGATATTGTGCGTCAGATTCAAGCTACCTGTTTGTAGTTGACTCACAGCACCAACTCCTAATAGATACTACACAGCTGCTGTAGTTAACATTTACGTTATATTTACGCACATGCTTTTAGGCTGCGTTAATTATTATAGCAAACTATTATGTAAACTTTTAGAGTATTACTAAATGCATTATCTGCATTCTTGCAATCAATACGTCAGAGGATTAACCGATTGACATCAATCAAGAATTGCGTAATAGGAAGACCAGAAAAGTGCTTACCTTAGCGAGTAAGACGAAATGTAAATAGTATTTTAGGTTTATGATTTTAAGAACAAAAATGTGGGTATTATGTCTTGTGTTTTGAACGTAAATCGTGCGTTTCATTTTGGCAGCGCAACTGCGCCTAACATCAGAGGCAGGTACTATCGGCAGGTTAATAGCGCCTTAAAGTGTACGGTATAATGCAGGAATTATAGTTGTGGTTGAATAAATTTGAAAAAAAGATTTTAAATTCGTTTTTTATAATTAATGTTGTTGAATATTTATTTAATTGTGCTTATTCGGTTGAACAATAGAAGTTACACGTTCTTATCTTGCACCTATTAACCTTACTCGTTTTAATTATACTTTCGTTCAAAAAAAGGAAAAAGTTAAATTGGGCGTAGAACGCTTACAATTCAAGTAATAGAATTCGTCAAGTTGCATAGTTGCAAATAAAGTACATTCAAAGATATAATAAGTGTTACTAATAAATAGTGTTTCGAACATTCCGGCCTCACTTTCAAACGTCTAAAAACAGGGGGCACAGTTTGACAACAAGTCGTTTGTACGATCCCTTAGCTGTACTCACAGAGACCACTCGAACAAGTCCATCAGATCCTGGGTGCAGCTGCGTGATTCTTCCAATTGACCATTGCGATGAAGGTAGGTTATCGTCTTTTATGATGACGACATCGTCGACTTGTAAATTTTTCAACTTTGTTGTCCACTTTGGTCGTTGCTGCAGTTGCGTAATAAATTCTATCGACTATTTCTTCCAGAACTGCTGGACAAGGCCTTGCATCGGTTGAGGGCACTTTCCTTCAAGTGCAGCAGGTTTTCGTCTGATATACTAGCAGGCGATCGCAAAATCAAGAAATGCGCAGGAGTAAGAGGGTCAATATCGCCTTCAAATTTGGCGCACAGTGGTCGCGAGTTCAGACAGCATTCAATCTGACAGAGCACAGTGTGCAGCTCTTCGTAAGTAACAGATGCGTCAGCTAGCGTGCGTTTTAGGTGATATTTCACTGACTTCACCCCGGCTTCCCAAATCCCGCCAAAGTGTGGTCCGGAGGGTGGAGAAAAGTGCCATTGAATCTGCTGTTCCGATAACTTCCTGGTGATGTCATCTTGTGCTGTAGTTGTGTTCAACAATTGATAGAGGTCTCGTAGTTGCTGGTTGGCCCCTACGAAATTGGTACCATTGTCGGAGTACATGTGCAAAGGTTTACCACGCCTGGCGATGAATCAGCGCAGAGATGCAATGAATGCCGCACTGGATAATTCGGTGACCAGTTTGATGTGAACAGCTTGCGTGACAAGACACACGAATAGTGCGATCCAGCTTTTGTAAAGTCGAGAGCCGCGTCCCTTCCACGAGCGTACCTGGATGGGACCTGCGAAGTCAACTCCGGTATTTAAAAATGCACAGCCAGGATCCAGGCGATGCGATGGAATATTTCCCATCTGTTGTTGATGCGGTATTCCACGTTGTCGCATGCAAGATGTGCAATTGAAGACACACTGCTTTATAACGTATCGTTTGGTATCCAGTAGCGGAGTCCCAATAGGTAATGGAGCTGCCGGTTTCGAGCGTGCAAATACCGGGCGTGATACTTCCTTACGATGAGCTTCATCAGTTGATGATCCTTTTTTAGAATCAGGGGATGCTTCTGGTCGTAGCTGACATTTGCATTCACAATTCTGCCACCAATTCTCAGCAAGCCATTGTCATCAATGAATGGCGAAAGAGGCGACAATTTGCTTGATGCTGGTAATTGATTACCTTGGGTAAGACTTCGCAGCTCGGACGCGTATGATGCCGTCTGTGCTTTCTTCACCAAGACATTGTGTGCGTGATGTAGCTCGTGCGTTGTTAGAAACCCTGTTGTTGCGCCGAGTTTAGTCCTTTTGGCTTTGCAATTTGCCACAAGTCGGAGTAAAAGCGCAGTTATTCGTATTAGTTGCGTGTAATTCGAATACCGATCAATGATATCAATTTCAGACACAATAACGATGTGTGAAATGATTTCTTTCCGTTCTTCTAAGTCGATATCATCAGGCGGTGGTGGTGTGCGGTCGCACGAGATTATTTGCTTCAAAACATTCGGCCCATTCCACCATAGTTGGTTGTTGAGAAGTTCTGCAGGCCATATGCCTCTGGTAGTGAGTTCTGCAGGATTCTGCTGCGATGGTATGTGACGCCACTGTTCAGCAGGAATGATTTCGATTATTTGCCCTGTCCTATTTGCAATAAATGTTTTCCATCGACGTGGATGATCTGATAACCAAGCCAGTACGATTGAAGAATCGGTCCATCCATATATAGGCGCCTGAGGCAAGCTCAAAGCCTTGCGAACCTTGGTCATCACTTTGGTCATGAGCAATGCTGCACACAGCTCAAGTCTTGGTAGCGTGATCTGCTTGACCGGTGCCACCTTGGTTTTAGCTGTAACTAGGTTTGCCAGGATTTCACCATCCTTGCGTTGAACACGTAGATAAATTGCCGCTGAATACGCCAATTCGGATGAATCTGCAAAGCCATGGAGTTCGACATTCTTCTCATTCGAGTACTCCAACCACCTTGGAATACGAAGCTGTACGATGGTGTTGATATTTTGACGATATTCCATCCACTGATTATAGAGGTCGGTTGGCAACTTCTCATCCCAATCCAGGCCTTTCACCCAGAGCTTCTGCATGAATATTTTCATTGCAACCACAACGGGAGAGACCCAACCTATGGGATCGAATATTTTTGCGATATCCGATAACACTGCACGCTTTGTGACAGTCTGTGTCATTTAAGGAAGATTAACGCTGTATTTAAAATTGTCTTTCGATGTGTCCCACAGCAGTCCGAGAGTATTCACTGTTTGCGATGAGTCAATGATAGTGTCTGCCGCTAGCTCGCGGTGTTGTGCGTCAATACTTTCTAAAAATCTTGCTGGGTTTGAAGACCATTTACGTAGATGAAATCCAGCCTTGAATAATGTTCCGCAGAGTTCATCCTTGAGCGCTATTGCTGAGCGCACGTCAGCTGAACATGCCATTAGATCATCGACGTAAAAGTTTTGTGTGATGACCACTGCAGCTTCAGGAAATTTTTCTTGGTGGTCATGTGCGACTTGATGCAATGTCCTGATTGCTAAAAATGGTGCAGCTGAAGTCCCATACGTTACGGTTTTAAGGTCGTATTCCCTTGGCTGCTCGTCCATAGAATCCCTCCATAAAATTCGTTGTAATGGACGGTCTTCAGGATGTACAAGTACCTGCCGGTACATCTTCTCTATATCGCCAGAGAATCCAATCGCGTACTTTCGGAATTTTAATATGATTTCAAACAAATCCTTTTGTATGGTCGGTCCGACCAGCAGGTTGTCGTTAAATGAGAGACCGTTTGTCGTCTTACACGACGCATCAAGCACCACACGCAGTTTAGTTGTACTGCTGCTCGGTTTCAGTACTGCGTGATGCGGGAGGAAGTACGTTCTATTGGGGTCGGTGTTTACACGCGCCTCCATGTGTCCCAATTGACGATACTCATCCATGAAGTTGGTATACTCTTCGTGTAGCTTTGAATCATTGCTGAAGCGGCGCTCCATGGCAAAGAGCCTTTTTAACGCGGCAGTGCGAGACTCGCCGAAGGAAGCCGAACAATATAGCGTCCGCTGTCATCACGTTGTACCGTTTTTTTGTAAATTTCTTCAGCTCTCTTTTCATCTTGTGTTAAATGTTGCTCTGGGCCTGGGAGATCTTCCACTTCCCAAAAGCATTGAAGCTGCTTGGTGAGATCAAAGCATGTATGCGCTGTCAACATGTGCTGCTCAGTGTCGGTTGATATTTTGCCTAGTAGCACCCAGCCGAAGATCGTTTTGATAGCAGTTGGTGACCCTGAAGAATGCGTCAATTTTTCTGATAGCACACACTCTGCGAATACATCGGCGCCTAGTATAATGTCAATTTTACCAGGCTTGTAGTGACATGGATCTGCAAACTCCATTTCTTTGAAGAATTCCAAGTTCTGAAGAGTTACTTCATATGCGGGTAAATGTTGCGTTAACTGCGCAAGGCAAAACGCGTCGATGTTGATATTGTTGTTATCTTGCGTTGCATTGATACGTATGTTGACTTTGCCTCTGGTGCAACTACCATTAGCAGAGCCCACTCCATACATTATTGTCTTATCATATTTGCGCTTCAAGCGCAGTCGCTGTGCACATGCTTCAGAAATCAGCGTACCTTGTGATCCAGAATCCAACAAGGCGCGGCACGGTTGTAAGTTATTACATGCATCATAAACCATCAATATTGCAGTAGGCAATAAAGTAAAAGGTCGTGAAAGTTGTTGTGTAGTATTTACACTGATGCCAGCTGCTTCCTTGGGCGGAACTAATGACATTTCTCTCTGGGTGTTTTGGGTATTTGTTGGCGTTGAAATGTGAAGCATAGTGTTATGCTTTGCATTGCATTTTCTGCACGATGTCCTCTTGCAGGCTGATGCCCGATTATTGGCTGCAAACAGTTAAAGCAGGCATTACTGCGTTGTACGAGCTTACGACGTTCTTCAACATCCATTTCTTAAATTTGTTGCAATTGTACAAAAAATGTTCGCTTGAGCAGGCAGGACATGATTGAACAGTTGCTGTATATGCGCGAGCTTGATTGCGCTTGAAATTGTTGCTTCCCTGGCTGGCGTTGTAGCTCGAACTCCGTTGCGTGTTTTCCAATTCAAACACTCTTCTGTCTAAAAACTCCAGAAATTGCTGGAATGTTGTAGCTTCGTCTGCTTTCTTCTCTCTGTACCTGAGTACCAGTGTATCGGCGTCGAGTTTTTTCTCCAAATGAAACACTAAGATTGAGTCCCAGTGCTGTACAGGCTCGTCGAGTACCTTCAATGCATTAACACTCTCATTTGTAGCATTGTAGATGCGTTTTACTTCAACAGCTGATGCAGATTTCATTCCGGGTTGGTTAAACAAAAGTTCCATGTACGCTTTTTTCACCTTGTCAGACTTGTCGAACTTTTTCTTTAATAGCTCCCAGGCAATACTGTAGTTGGCGTTGGTGGGTTTTAGATGCTTAATTAGTGATAGTGCTTCACCTTTCATTTTTGTTCGCAAATACTCAAACTTTTCTATGTCGGAAATATTTGCTCTGTTGTGCACTAAAGTTTCGAACAAGTCACGAAATCTTATCCACTCAGTGCATTTGCCATCAAACTCTGGAATCTAGATTTGTGGCAATCGTAGTTCATGTTGAACTTGCGGTTGATGCGTAGTCTCAGTACTTGCCGTCGATGAGTTGCGGGTCATGCTCTCAATTAGCTCACCCATTGCGCCTTGGTGTTGTATAAGCGTTTGCATGGCTGCTGAAATATCACTGTCTGCCTGCTGATTACCTATAACGGTATGATTGCTCTCTGAATTTTCTAAAATGTGTGCACACAGTGCTTTTATGGAAAAATACTTCTCCTCTATCTCTGCGCGGTATGTCTCCTCCTGTGTTTGCTGTTCTTCTGTAGTCACCAAGTAATCAATTTCTTGCTGAATTGTCTCGAAACTTCTAAATAAATCCTCTGCTCGTTCTAGCCGCACTCTAATCTCGTGTGACGTATTTTGCTCCGCTGTGCAAGCCTTATAAATACGTGTTAAACCACTTTTAATAGTTTGTCGTTGCAATTTTAGTTTATCCATTTTGTTGCTGCGGTTTGTTTATAAATTTTTTGACAGTTCTTGTCACCTTTTGTTTATTGATCTGCTCGTGCACTTACAACTTGCTTCAAGTTTATTGATAGTTATTTGCTAATCTGCTTTTCGCCGGTAGGTGGCGTAGATTGAAAAATTCCCTTTTTTTATATTCTTATTGGACTGGCGCTCCGCAGGGCGCTCCAACTGGTGTTTCGTTGTGAAACTATCCCACTGGCTCACGCGGTTGTGAATGTTGCCAGGACTGATGCGACACACCCTCGTGCGTGCCGATGACGTTGTTGAAGACTCGCGCTGTTGCGAATGTTGCCTCAGTTTCAATGTGCGCGACTTGTGGCGCCTGTGACCTCCGTAGTTCGACGAACTGAGTGCGAATACAGCTCATGCACGCCGTGTAGATGATGTAGGAATGATGAAATTCGATATGAAGCGTAATTTGTGAACGCCAATCGATGGATGCAGGAACATTTAAGAATTTCCGCTGATTCAACTTGTATGCCAGTTGCACGCGGTTTTTATGGTTATGTACGAACACAAGAACTTGTATCTTCCACGTCCATCAGGCTCGAAGGACCATGAATAAATTTGAAAAAAGATTTTTAAATTCGTTTTTATTATTAATGTTGTTGAATATTTATTTAATTGTGCTTATTCGGTTGAACAATAAAAGTTACACATTCTTACCTTACTCGTTTTAATTATACTTTCGTTCAAAAAAAGGAAAAGTTAAGTTGGGCGTAGAACGCTTACAATTCAAGTAATAGAATTCGTCAAGTTGCATAGTTGCAAATAAAGTACATTCAAAGATATAAAAAGTGTTACTAATAAATAGTGTTTCGAACAGTGGTCACAACTTCAAAATTTAGCACGAATAAAGACTCCAACACTGTAAGACTTTCACTCTTATTCTTATACCATTGACTAATGTATCCTTAAGATAAAAATTTCGTATGAGAACCACAATACAATTGGCTTTCAGTACTAAAGAACTCAATAATTCTATAGGGTATTGTTAACTTCTGAATCGTTGTCACAAATAATATTATGATAGTTATAATGAAGTTTTTGTTCACCAAACAAACGGTTCCCAGTATCAGAATTAATTAAATTGATTTAAACATACGATCTGTTAAAATATTCTCAGATACATTTCCAAAATTATGGTTTATTATATTTGCCTCGTCTCCAGTCAAATGCGGTGGAATTCGTATAATATATTGACCAAATTGAGGAAATGTTTGTGCTACTCCATTCTCAGTCGATTTTAAAAATTCAACAAAATGATCTTCATCAGGTAATGCTGTAACATTTTGTATCAATGAATCACGGTGAAATAAAGCAAATTCGCTTTAACTTTTGATACAATTTTCTATCAAAGCTGATCGTGAACCATGCGGTACAACAGGCCAAATCTGTCGAAAACCACCACACAACAAAATGGTCTGGTCTCCGAATAATTTATTTTTATCCGATTAATTTTAAATAAATTTTGCAATAATTTATCGATACATTCTAGTACTAAAATTGGACACAAAAAGATATTATCAATGATAATGAAGCCAAAGTTATATAGCGATTAAGACTGCTATTTACAGGAATATTACAAACTATAGTTTCCAAATTAGGAATAGGCAATTTAAACACATTTTGAAGTGTCCTGCCCATTGAATCTTCAGAACGCAATAGCTTGAATTTTTCCATAATGGCAGAGCTTCTGCTAGAACATTCAATGCACAAATAGCAACAAATAAATCGTGCATTTGCTTTGGAACTTACAAACAATTACGCCAATCATTATCTTTTGGTGCAATATCACATGTATGGCAAGGTTCAATAATAGAATGATACGATTTCGGACCAACGGCATGAAATAGAAGCAGTCGGAAATGAAGTTGTTCAATATCCTTCGGATAAACTACATACATACTCGTACATGCGTGATATATTTTTAGCACCACGACATTGTCGCCAACAAACATAATGTAGTGGAATTTCATTATACTGGAATGGATTTGCATAAGGATTATTTTTCTTTAACATAAAAAATGCAAACAATTTAGTTTGTCCCAAATTTCGCATGGCTTTCAAAGAATATAGTAGTATGGCCGCAATTTCAAGCAAGCAAATCAGCAAACCCAATTATCCGTCCACAACTAATGATAAACAAACTAATTGCTTCTTAGAAAAAACAAAATTTATGGGATATCCTTTGTTACATACAAAAATGCTCAAATCAAAGTCCTGTATATAATTTCTTTAAATTCAATTCTCCCGCTAATCCTCAAATCAACGTTTCACGGTCAAGGCCGGTCAATCTGCCCATTTTAAATTCCTACTCACCTGAGGCAGCGCCATCTATACCTCATAATTGTCCTTAAGACTTATCTGGATGCATTAAGCAGAATAGCTGATTTTCCCCTCTCAGCTGTCCACATCTCGCAAGTATTCTTCAAAACACAGACGACCGCAACACGTTCATTAAAATTTTAACTCCTATTCCGTCCGCAAAAACTACGAAATTTAAAATCGTCAAATATTTCTCTGTTCGACAACTATGTTCATTTAAAATATTAAGTATTAAAAGCAATATATTAATTAAATAAATGTAGTAAAACTATTAGATAATTGCTCCATTCATTTTTAATAATTTGTTTGGTTGCTTTTTCAATGTATTACTCAAACTAACTAATTTTTCTGAATCATATTATTTCCTCTTACTAATAAGAAATACTATAAAGGTGACAACCTATTTATCTTAATTATTATTTTTTTATTATCCTATTCCAAATTTGTGAAATGGAAATTTGAGTAGAAAGCAACCCTTTCTTGCGAACACAACTCACCTACAGTAATATTAAATTTTAAGGGAGAGTGTCCTCAAAGAGTATATCCATAAAGAGACTCCATCGCTCTATCAAAAACAATATACAGAAAGACCTTTCATTGCTCTCTTGAGTACACATATTGATGTGTATTGCAACCACATTGGAATCCTGATCGGCAATTTCACGAAGCAGTCGTGAATATGTATCCATCGGCAGCCACACACATGGCTATTGTTGTTTTTCACATTCGTATGAATAATTTAGTGTGTGTTTGTGTGTGTGTGTGTGCTCACAGCAGAAGCGACTGATTTGAAATCAAATTTTTATTTTCTGTTTTGTGTGGCTGGGGTAGACAAGAATGAATTTTCTGTAAGGCAAAGGTTTCTTATTCGGAAAGTGGGGCTTACAACAAAGCATTTGTGGTTTTGCGAATAAGAAAGATTTGCCGTGTCATGTCGAAGCATAATGCGTGCATATTAGAACACTTCACAATATAAAATAAATATGCATGCATCGTTTATAAAGATCGAAGCGCAAGTGGTAAAGCGTTGGTCTATCAATTTTATGATGCCGGGCTCAAGTCCGCTGAGAAATGTGTTTATTTTTATATTTTTTTAATTGATTTGAAAGCAAACTAATAATTATTTTAGCGTTGAATAACGCTTTACGCCACGGCATTCATGAAATTTCAAAATGAGAGTATCATATTTTGAGAAAAGAAAGGGTAAAGTGTTGAGTGCGGGTGAGGCAAGGGGTATATTTGAGTAAGCTGATATTTAGTTTCTTTACATTAGGGACTCTCAAAAACGCGATGGCGAGTTCGTGCCCCACACGTATAAGATCGTGTTTCACACCGATACCAAAAAGTAGTATAGAGAAATAACTTCGTAAATCCAACAACAATATCAATGGGAAATTGAATGCAAGTGTATATGTGAGGCAAGGGGTATATTTGAGTAAGCTGATTGCTTTTTAGTTTTTTTACATCAGGGACTCTCAAAAATGCGACGGTGAGTTCGTGCCCCACACGAATAATATCGTGTTTTACACCGATTCCAAATATTCGCTATTTTAGACAACATCCTAGCAGTGAAACCAAATATTTAAAATACTAGTAAAACTCATATATATATGTAAAATTCATATACTATATGTATGTACATAATATAATAATGTGTACTCGGCATTTATACTAATTTGTGTTTATAGTAAATGTGTTAATTCTGCATGTTAATTCATGGTTCCGAATTTCCACTTTTCTTTGCGGATATTTTAAAACACTCGTTACCTTGAAGATTTATCTCTAAAATGAGTTAAAAAGTGGTTGAAAATTTAAAAGGAACTGTTTTTTTCAAATTCCAATGTTTGTCTTTACTTATCTTTTTATTAAATTCACAAGAAAGAAAAAATTTAGTATACACGGCAATGAAGTGCCGCAGAAGTCAGTAACTGGTTAACTTACAGATAAGTTTGGAACACGTAAATTAACTACTTGATTTTTTACTATTAAATTTAGTAGTATATTTAGAAGACTGCCTATAATTGTCACTACAGGGATATGAAATATGTTTACAACAAACACAATAAATTCACATACACTATACGTGTGACCAACAAAATGGTCGAAAAGGTAAGTAAAAATGGAGGGAATTGAATGTCTTTTCTTATTCTTCTTTGCCGATACTGCCGATGTACTGATATATATATATAGCAATGTACTGATATATATATATATATATATATATATATATATATATATATATATATATATATATATATATATATATATATATATATATATATATATATATATATATATATATATATATATATATATATATATATATATATATATATATATATATATATATATATATATATATATATATATATATATATATATATATATATATATATATATATATATATATATATATATATATATATATATATATATATATATATATATATATATATATATATATATATATATATATATATATATATATATATATATATATATATATATATATATATATATATATATATATATATATATATATATATATATATATATATATATATATATATATATATATATATATATATATATATATATATATATATATATATATATATATATATATATATATATATATATATATATATATATATATATATATATATATATATATATATATATATATATATATATATATATATATATATATATATATATATATATATATATATATATATATATATATATATATATATATATATATATATATATATATATATATATATATATATATATATATATATATATATATATATATATATATATATATATATATATATATATATATATATATATATATATATATATATATATATATATATATATATATATATATATATATATATATATATATATATATATATATATATATATATATATTGAATATTTTATTATGTACTTATAGCCAACATTCACAGCTTTAGTCCAGAATTAAGTGGAACGGGCAAATTTGGTGGTGATTTTATTATAGATTTAACCAAATAAGAAAACCGCACTTTTATCGATTTATGAAAGACATATTCGATTTGGATCTCGTTCGTAACATTTCGCCAACAACACGATCAACATCCTGCCTTGACCTTGTGTTCAGCAGGTATATTTCCAACATAAATTGTCAACCATATATTACGTACTATTCATACCATAAAGAAATTTTAAGAGCAATAAAATATAATGTATAAATTATTTTAAAATTTGTTTAAAACAAGTAAATAAAAATCACTTGAATATAAATGCGTACTGTTTTGATTTATCATATCTATAAAACCTGTACTATCTCATTTCAGTCTAACTTTTATAAAAAAAACTTATTCAACGTACGACGTTACGATACATCGAAACTGCCCGCTTTTTATAAAAAAAATATTATGAATAGTTTACTACTTTAGCATAAATTATCCAGTATTAAATAATTTTACTAATCATTACAGCAAAGAAATTTATATATTCTAAAAATAGCCATAACGGTGTTTCTTAACTCCCATACATAAATTAATGTCGGCATGAAATTGTGTTAATTTTTGTACGATTTCAATACCTTTGTTTGTTAGTTTTTTGATGCTTTTGCGCAATTCGTCTGAATAAGCTCATAAATTTCACAAAATCCAATCCAATCAAACATTTCGTTCGTCAATGAATATGTGCAATTTTAGGCAGTTTTTGTTTTTTCATAATATGCTATATGCGTACATTGTTAGAATGGATTTTATTCTTATGGTAGGAAAAGGAGAATTTTTCAGATGTATTAAAATTTTTGATATTTCTTTTATATTAATACATTATTTACAAAATAAAAATTAACTTCAAGTAATATAATTAAATTAATATCATTATAATATATAAAAAAAAACATGCAGTTGCATAGAAGAAGTTAGACAGCAAATAATTAAAAAATAAAACTGAAACGAAGTCCCAAATATTATTCACGAATGTAGGTCAAAAGAGATAATTTCATTCACAGTATTTCCTATATAAGTAGATACATATCCAAAGACAAGTTCTCACGCACAAAGAAGCACGAAGCAGTAAGAAGTTTTTGCACATTTTTATTAGTTTCCATAACTCAAGTCTCCACGTCAATGCGAGTTCAGTATTGAGTGGCCGGTTGTAGTATTTCGAATGGCGTTTGTGCAAAAACATGCCAGCAAGTTCGACTTGGGTAACCCCTGCACACCTCATGTAGACATTTTTTGAGGTAAATGTCAAATGTAATGTAAAAAAGACGACGCACCTTATGTTAAAATATGTTTTACTAAACATTATTTATCATAATATAAATTTAAAATTTCTTGGATTTTTAAATACTTGAAATAATTTTTTATAGATTTTTGATTATAATAATTTTCGATTATGATTATTATGCGTAGGAACATATGCATTTATTACTAGATATTGAAGTTCATAAAATTTACTTCATACATGAACATATCATATACTATGTAAATTCGGAAAATCAGTTGTTCATACATGAATATGTACATATGTATTTATATATGTACATATTCATGTGCGTACGGGTGGTATAATTTTTAATAAAATATGGTTGTAGGATTTCAAGCGGTTCTGACAAAGTAAGACAGACTTTTAAACAAGTTGACTTTGTTGACTTTACACTTAATTTAAAAATATTTTTTAACTTCGGTTGCGTGCAGAGTTGTTGGTCATGCACCTAACCAAATCACAACAACATCTAAAAGGAGGTCCACGGCGAAAAGGGCTCGCTCAGTAGAGTCACCAACCGAAACGCCATCTGTCAAAAAGACCAAAACGTCACCTTATGTAGGTAAGCCAACGTTCAGTCAGGTGGCCAGTATTATTCGGCTGGGAATTGTTCCGACCGATTTAATAAGGGCGCCATTCTCAAAAGAACAGTTGGTTCTTATCCAGGAAACCGTTATTGACGTGATGATAGAGGTCAGCGACAATAACGAAATGCCAGTATTTGAGGGCCTAGCACACAAACGAGAATACGGCAACTTGGATGAGAAAACACATCGGCCTGATAAAAGGGAAATGTTGTTTGGAGATGACACTCGTTGAGGAATCAAATTTTCCAAAAACGTATGTGGTCAGAGGCTACTTCCCACAAAGCACCGAGCTCATCAAGGAAAAAGTTCTTACGACCATTGGGGCGCAGAAATAAGGGTCCTAGGAGCGCGAGGCTCCAGAGACTCGCTGCGGAAAGCCACTGGGAATGAGCACTCTTAAAGTGCTACAGGCGAACTTGCAGCATGCTAAAGGAGCATCGGCCACCCTGTGCAAGATATTCGCCGCCGAAGACCTATCCATGGCCTTAATACAAGAGCCATGGATAATTGGGGGCCAAATCAAAGGTGTTACAAACAAGGGATGCAAGTTGGTTGATTATCATTGTTCGCGGCCCAGAGGGGCGATTATGATTGATTATAATACTTACTAAGAGTGATGGATAATTGGGGGCCAAATCAAATGTCTTACAAACAAGGGATGCAAGTTGATTTATTATCACTGTTCGCGGCGCAGAGTGGCGATTATGATTGATTATAATACTTACTACTTTCTCATTTCAGACTTCACTAGTCAAGATCTAGTAGCCATCCTTGTTGAAGTCAACAGAAAAGGGAGCGCAGGAAATTGTTGTGCGTCCGCCTACTTTCCAGGTGACTCCAACATTATACCTCCCGTGGAGGTGCAGGGGCTTATTGGGCAATGCCAAAGTAACAATCTGCAGTACGTGATTGGCTGCGATGCAAACGCGCATCATCATGTCTGGGGAAGTTTGGACATCAACAACAGGGGTGAGTCTCTCTTAAGTTTTCTCTTAAGTAAAAACACAAACATATGCAAGAAGGGTGCAAGGCCAACCTTTTTTAGCGCGGTTAGAGAGGAGGTACTAGACCTAACTCTAACCAGTCCTTACATCGCCAATTTTGTCAGAAATTGGCATGTATATGACGAGCCCTCTCTGTCAATTCATTTGCATATAAGATTCGACCTACCAGGTAAATCTGAATTAAAAAATTAAGTCTTCAATCAAAAAAAAACAAATTGGAGACTATATAGAGAATTATTAGAATCAAGATCCGATTCGCTGCCTACACGTATAAGTTCTGTTGGTGAACTCGAGGAGGCGGTGTATCGACTAAACGATATAATAATCTCAGCATATCATGAAAGCACTGTGGTCAAAGCGCACAATGTGACTCGCAAAGTCCCATGGTGGAATGACAAGCTTGCAGATATCCGTAAAAAGATAAGAAAACTGTTCTATCGTTGTAAACGCTCGAAGGTGTGGGACGACTATACGGTCGTTCTGACAAATTACAACAAAGAACTAAGAAGATCCAAGTGTGAGTCTTGGAGGAAATTTTGCGAAAGCATAGTCGAAACGCCAGAGAGCGCTAGACTCCATAAAGCTTTACGCAAAGAACACTCGAACGGTGTTGCAACTTTAAGAAGACCAGATGGGTCTTATACAATGAACTGGAGGGACACTTTAGAATACCTGCTTCAAGTGCACTTCCCGGGGTCAACTGGAGTGTCAATAACACTGGATCAGCCGTCATGTGACCAATGGCCCGTATTAGACAAAAGATCCTGGAGTTTGTCTGGAGTAATATTATTTGGGCTGTTGGGTCCTTTAAACCATTCAAGACACCAGGTGAGGATAACATTTTTCCAGCCCTCTTGATAAGAGGACTGGATATAATGCTTGAATCACTTGTTGATATTTTTAGGAACAGTTTCAGCAGGGAGTGCATACCATCCCTAAGGCGTAAAGTCAATGTGGTATTTATTCCAAAATTGGGCAAGAGGTCCAACGAACTGCCTAAATCATATAGACCTATCAGTCGTTTCTTCTAAAAACTATGGCAAGATTGGTGGATGTGCATATTAGAGAAACGCTAGACAGAACAACACCTCTGCACCAATCTTAGTTTGCATATAATAGGGGAAAATTCACGGAGGGAGCGCTTCATTAGCTTGTAACAAAGATAGAGAAAGCTCAATATTCCAAGGAAATTGATTTATGTGCATTCTTAGATGTCGAGGGCGCCTTTGATAATACCGGTTACGGCTCTATAGAGGGGGCTATGCTCTGCAAAAATATCGATAAACCGACTGTTGGGTGTGTTAAAACGATGTTAAAAAGCTGAGAAATCAGTCAAGGCAATGAAAGGCTGTCCCCAAGGCGGTGTGTTGTCACCCCTTCTATGGTCTTTAGTTATTGACGATCTCTTAGTCAAACTACAAGGGTTAGGCTTTTTTTTAGGCAATTGGATATGCTGACGATCTTGCTGTCATTATTAGTGGCAAGTTTGAAAGAACAGTATCCGACATTATGAATCAGGATCTAGCCTTCATCTAAGAATGGTGTCGCACAGAGGGGTTATGCATGAATCCTAGCAAAACCATTCTCGTTCCTTTTACAAACAGATTAAAATTGAACCTTGGTACAATAGCTGTTGAGGGAATTAATATAAAATATTCCGATGAGGACAAATATCTAGGTGTAGTTCTGGATAAGCGACTGAATTGGAACTCTCACCTACACTGGGTGATAAACAAAGCCACAAGAGCAATGTGGGCATGTCGAAGTCTCTTTGGTAGAACATGGGGTCTAGACTCAAAAATGATACACTGGATGTATGTAATGATAGTTAGACCAATCATTACCTATGCATCCCTTGTGTGGTGGCCCAAGGCAACAAAAGAATCTGGTAAGAAAATACTTACAAGATTTCAAAGGCAGGCTTGCGTGGCAATCACCGGTGCCATGCGAAACTGCCCAACCGCTGCTATTGAGGCCATAATAGGACTATCCCCACTTCACGCATTCGTGAAAAAATGTGCTGCTAGAAGCGCATTAAAAATGAAGATCTTGTCTAGACAATGACTATGATCATTTCAATATTTTAAATAACATAACAGATCAAAACATAATCTGCTCAATAACGGACTATATGAGGGCATAGTAGATCGGACAATTGTGATCACATGGATCATTGATGACAAATGTAGTATGACACAAAAGATCTTTTAGGGCACAGTGTCGGCCATTGGGCAAACTACTAAATCTAAATTATTATTATTATTATTGATCAAAATTGTTCTTTTGTGCATAATAATTCTTTCTTCGGATAGACTCACAAAATGTTTGATCACATGCTGCTAAAGCGAAAATATGAAATATAAGATCTAAAGAGTAAATTGTGCTGATATTTGTCCATACTGAAAATATTGACATATCCAAATTTACATGACAAATTGAATTCTGCTTCACTTTATATTTAAAGAAGCCACACCGCACATCATGAAACAAAAACTCCAATCGATGTATGTACGAGTATATAACAGACAAGAAATAATTCTGCTCTAGTTTTGTCAAGTAAAATGATATAATACTGGTTAATTTATGGAAAATAGTAAAATAATTTTACTACTATTTATAAAAATGATTATTAATATAAGAAAAATCCGATAAAACACAGCATTTTGCTGGGGCTCGAACCCTAAGCCACAAAAACTATAGACCAACGAGGAAACAATTGAGCTAAAGACACTCATACTATTTTTGTTGATTTTGGAGTTAACTAAAATTTCTATAATTGTGTACATAACATTCCGCAAAAAATAACTTTTAGTCTTCTGCTAGTGCAGCCTTGAAGTTTTGCTGTGCAATTCGATGGTGGCTTTTTTTGGGGATAAAGCAATAAAATAAATAAATACATAGTAGTAAACATGAAAGCAAGCATAGAAACATTCGCACATGTAGTAAACACACACGCTCATATAGAACGCAACAACCAGAATGTGTATCTACATGTTTTGCCTTTGCATTGCCGAGGACACTTCGGGTGTTGACTTAATAATATCTCCATAGGCACCCACACAATTTTAACTCCTTTCGCTTAGTGAAGAGAACGATGTAATGTCTTTATAGTATATTGTCTTGGGCTCTATTTGGCAAAAGGGGGGAAACGAAATTCGTGGCAACCGACTTGGAACCCTTGGAACAGATGTTAAACATAGCATTTTCTGAAAAAAACGATTCATTATAGATTCATAATAAATTTAAAAGGAAGGAATGGTTTTTATTGTCATAGTAGGAAAATGAAGAAATGCAGATTTAATATTCTTATTATTTATTATTAATAGGATATTAACCACATAAATTTTAAATCAATCTAAATTAATAAGACAATAATATTACATCTAAAAATACTCTTTGCTCATGGCTATGGCTGTGGAACCGCTGAAAAATTGTTAGAATTGACATTTCCACTGCAAAAACGATTTATTACAGATGCATATTCAAAATAAATTTGATATAAAATTTCTAAGAATTTTATTTTTAAAAAAATAAAAAAATAATATATTGCATTTGAATAATTTCATTTGACGGCTGAAATTTTTGTTTTATAACGGCTGAAATATTTTTTCTAGTGGTAAAACCCCACTATTTATTAGTTGCTCAAATTATATTCATAAATATAATATAATATAAATATAAACAATATATAAATATAATAATCATAATTAATTTGTTTTTCTAGCGAGTTCAAGGTCCAACAAATAAAAATTTATTTGCTTTTATTTTATTTAATTGAAAAGTTTCCATTATTTCATCCTCAGGGTAATTTTCTGATCTATCAACTTAAATGGAAATTACAGGAAGGGAAGGAAACCGAAATATTGGGAACTTTTTAATTAAATAAAATAAAAACAAGCAAATTTTTATTTTTTGGCCCTTGAACTTGCTAGAACAACAAATTTATTAAATTTCAACCGGAGGTCAAGAATCGACTAACAATTTTTCAATTTTCATCCGATGGTTTAAATGCTTAATTCGGAAATGCATTCTGCATTTGAAGAAAAATGATTTGACTGCCTCTTGGAGGTTAATTCCGGAACTTTTTCCAATAAATTCGTACGAAAGTTTTTACAATGGAGTATTTTATCGCCATTCACAATGTTAAATATATATCCTAAGGATTTTATATCACTTAGAAACTTTTCAGAAGATTTTTTCAGGGCTCCTTTAGATAGTTGTCAGCCCAAGTCCATTACCCACCAGTCGAATTGTTTCCTGAAAGATTTATAAAATCAGTTTTACAAAAATGTTTTTGGCAAACGTACGATTGTTGGCGTAAAGAAACAACAGCAGCTTTGTTCCAACGTTTAAAGCATTTCGCATTTTCTTTGCCCCAACTTTTGCAGCATATTCCACAAAATTTGTCCATTCTGCTATTTTCACTTAATAATAAATAAATATAATTTTTAAGCAGCAACAAAAATTTGTGTTTCGCAAATCTAAATATAGCACGTTCAATTTTGTGGCGGCTCCGGTTTTCATAATTAGACAGAACCGAGACCGAAAGAGAGCAACAAAACAGAATAGGTTAGGAAACTTCACTTATCTGCGCAAGAATAAGAAATGCGCGAGTTACGTGTACACTGCACCAACAACAACATCAACAAGAACTCACTTACATCAACAGTAAGCTTTGTCAGCAATAGAGGCCGCTACCCGCTACACCCTCAATACTTGGCCAGGAAATGCAAAGTATCAAATTCAAACCAAAATTCATAATAATAAGAATATTGCGAAATAACATAAATATGTATTTATTTTAAGCCAATTTATTAATTGCTTACATAATCATTTATTAATTGCCTACAGCTAACAGGAAATGCAAAGTATCAAATTCAAACCAAAATTCATAATAATAAGAATATTGCGAAATAACATAAATATGTATTTATTTTAAGCCAATTTATTAATCGCTTACATAATCATTTATTTAAAGCCACATTTGTATCTAGTTTAAGAATATTACAAAGAAGTTTTTAGAAATAAACTGATTGTTGAAAGCATAAGTTGTGTTTTTTTTCGCTCTCCACTACTGAGATAACATAATTGGCGCAGTCGAAAGGCGCAGTTGCGGTTCGTGTGCTTCGAGGACTCTAAAAATTTTTAAAAATCTTGTGAATTTAAAAGGACTCATAAAAAAAAAAATAATAAAAATAAAATTTTCTAAATAAAACACAGTGAAGGCATATCACTGCAAAATAAAAAACGAAATTTTTTTTTGATTAAAATAAAACACAGTGAAGGCATATCACTGCAATTTAAAAAACGAAATTTTTTTTGATTAAAATAAAACACAGTGAAGGCATATCACTGCAAAATAAATAACGAAATTTTTTTTGATTAAAATAAAACACAGTGAAGGCATATCACTGCAAAATAAATAACGAAATTTTTTTTTGATTAAAATAAAACGCAGTGAAAGCATATCACTGCAAAAGAACAACAAAAACAAAAAGAAAAAAAAACAACGACAACAACAACAAAAAAAAATTAGCTAAACAACAAATAGCATCGTACGTCATCGAAGCATTAGCACCGTTGGACTTTAATCCATTAACAACTGCGAAGCAAAAGAAGAGCAACACAATCTACTTGGCAAAATGCGATCAGCTTGTTTCTCAACCATTATTGTATATTATTTGTAAGTTCATGATTATTATTAAAGAACATTATTATATAAAAAAATATATAAACAAAAAAATTAATTAAGTTGCTATATACATCTATATGTTTAAGAGAAAAGCAAAAACTCTAGCTCTGGAAAAACTTCAATTAAGAAAAAGAACAAAAAATTTAGAAAGCATTCCAGAAGAAAATAATCTTGAAAAACGTACGAATATATTAGATAATATGAATACACCACAAAACCAAGCCCAATCCCATCCCCAAAATGTAGCTAGTGCACAAGAAGTTTTCAATTTCTTCAAAATCCCTGATGTGATCAAGGACCTTCCTTACTTTGACGGAAACCCTCGTCTCCTACACAATTTTATTACTAATGTTGAAGAAATCTTACTATTCTTAAAAGGCACAGAACAAACACCTTACGGTCAAATCCTTCTGAGAGCTATCAGAAATAAGATCACAGGAGCTGCAAATGAAGTTCTTAGCACTTACCTAACCCAGCTCGACTGGGATGAAATCAAAACAAATTTAACTTCTGCCTTCGCAGATAAAAGAACGGAAACTACTCTTATAAGAGATCTCCATAATATCAGACAGGCTGGTAAATCCTTAGAACAATTCCATGCAGAAATCTTAGAAATCCAAGCAGCTCTTCTTAACAATGTTCTAATGAATGAAAAAGAGCAAAAAATAATTCGTTCAAAAAGAGAATTATTTGGAGAAATGTGCCTTAACACGTTTCTAACAGGGCTAAGAGAACCTCTTGGTGCAACAATTAGAGCCATGCGTCCAGACAATTTACCGACAGCTCTCGCTTACTGCATAAAGGAACAAAACATCACCTCATTTAAACAACCTCTAAGACCCTACAGACCATACTACGAACCATACCAACCAAAACCATATGCAAGAGAACAAATCCAACCTTACAGACAATCTAATCCTGTGTTCCAAAATAGATTTCAAAAACCAGTAAACCCAGAATTCCATAGACCCCAATACAATTCTAATAGGTATTACAATAACAACAATAGAGTAGAACAGCACACCACTACCAATAGAACCGCTATCATGCCTCCAAAACCAGAACCAGTCGACAATAATACAACTCGTACAAATTTTAGACCAAGCACATCATACTCATTCAATAGAACAAACACAGCAAGACGCAACTTTGAACCTCAAACACAACAAAATTCCAATTTCCACAACATCAATCAGACACATAATTTTATAAACAATGACCCCGCAAACTTATTCAACATTGATGATAGTGTAAATTTTCAATCATCAGCCTTGAAAACCCCACAGGATACGTAGACATAAATAAGCATGGATCTAAACTACCATTTATATTAATATCATCACCTTTCGGTCGGTCATTACGCTTCCTAATCGATTCAGGAGCCTCTTCGTCATTTATTAATCCGGAATTTGTACCTCAGAAAAACCACATAAAATGCCAACCTATAACTATAACTACAGTAGCAAACAAATATATCCTGGACACAAAAACAACACTACCTATATTTACTGAATTCAAAGAAAGTGGTAAATTCGAATTTCTAATATTTAAGTTTCATAATTATTTTGATGGCCTCCTAGGAGTCGACATATTGCAAAATTGAAAAGCGAACATTGACCTCAAAAATAATAACTTAATAACACCTAAAACAGTCATCCCTTTACAAATGAAACCTACAACAACCTCTCACAAATACCTTATAACTGCCAATTCAAAATCGATCGTAGAACTTCCGGTAGATATTGAACATGGAGAAATTTTTGTTAAATTAACCAACATCTCAGATTGTTTAGAAATCTCTGAAGGCATTTATATAGCAAACAACTGGTTGAGTAATCTAGAAATAGTTAACAAATCGAACGAAGATCAAATACTACTTCTCGAACAGCCAATAAAAGCGGAACCATACGATTCAGCCAGTTTTGTAGAACTTAATTGTATTAACCCAGAACCACTAACAATACCAGACCAATCAGACATAAAAACATTAATACGAACAGACCACCTAAATAAAGAAGAACAAAAAGCCCTTCTTCATCTTTGTAGGCAATTTGACTCTGTCTTTTATAGAGAAAGTCAGAACCTTACTTTTACGAATCAAGTAAAACATAAAATAACAACAACAGATGAAATACCAATTCACACGAAATCTTATCGATATCCATACGTACACAAAGAGGAGGTCCAAAGACAAATAGAAAGCATGCTAGATCAAGGAATCATTAAGCCTTCATATTCACCTTGGAGCTCTCCTGTATGGATTGTCCCCAAGAAACAAGACGCTAGCAAAATACAAAAATGGCGCCTTGTCATAGATTTTAGGAAGCTAAATGAAAAGACTATATCCGACAAGTACCCTTTACCAAATATATCAGAGATTTTGGATAAACTAGGTAAATGCTTATATTTTTCAACACTGGACTTAGCCAGTGGGTTTCACCAAATTGAGATGGAACCAAAGGATGTTCCCAAAACGGCGTTTACAGTCGAAGGTGGACATTTTGAATTTATCAGAATGCCATTTGGCCTAAAAAACGCCCCTCAACGTTCCAAAGAGTGATGGATAATGTACTAAAAGATCTCGTTGGGAAAATTTGCCTAGTGTATCTTGACGACATTATTATATTTTCTACTTCACTCGAAGAACACATCTTAAACCTGAAACAAGTCTTTAAAAGATTAGAATCCTCTAATTTTAAAATACAGCTTAATAAATCAGAATTTCTCAAAAAAGATATCAGTTTCTTAGGGCACATAGTGTCTACTGAGGGTATAAAACCAAACCCTGCGAAAATTCAGGCAATTAAAAATTTTCCATTACCCCGAACACAAAAACAGATCAAATCATTTTTAGGCCTTCTCGGCTATTACCGAAAATTTATTAAGGATTTTGCAAAAATTGTTAAACCAATTACATCATGTCTCAAGAAAAACAGGAAAATAGATTTCAATCAAGACTATATGAACGCGTTTGAAATATGCAAAGATTTGTTATGTAACGATCCCATACTACAGTATCCGGATTTTTCTAAGCCCTTTGTCCTTACCACCGATGCAAGCGACTTTGCGATTGGAGCAATATTATCGCAAGGCCCAATAGGTAATGATAGACCAATTTGCTATGCGAGCCGTACTTTATGTGAATCTGAAGTAAACTACTCAACAATTGAGAAAGAACTTCTTGCAATAGTTTGGGCAACAAAGTATTTTCGTCCATACTTGTATGGTCGCAAATTCAAAATTGTCACGGATCATCGTCCACTAACGTGGATTATGAGTTTAAAATACCCTAACTCTAAATTAGTACGGTGGAGGTTAAAACTAGAAGAGTTTGAATACGAAATCCACTACAAAAAAGGTCAACAAAATACAAATGCTGATGCACTCAGCAGGGTTCAAATAGAAAAAGACTGTATCGACCTCAATATGAACGAAATCGCTTCAAATCAAGGCACTCAGGGTACCACTATGCACTCAGCCGATGAAAACCTCGACGATGGCATTTACATTTCTGGAAAAACTTTGAACGAATTTAATTTACAGATAATATTAGAAAAATCCAATACAGGCTCACCTATGACTCTAGAGACAATATTTAAAAATAAACAGAGACGAACTATAAGGCGCCCAGACTTCGACGAAAACATAATGACGGACATTTTCAAAAAATTCCTAGCCCCAAACAAACTAAATGCAATTTTCACCGAGGATGAAATTTTTCGCGTTGTGCAATCCACCTATTCGAAATATTTTGCAAATAGCAAAATTTTCAGAATCATACGGTGCACCGAAAAAGTAATAGATGTAAAGACACCTGACGAACAGGAAAGCATCATTAGAGAATACCACTTAAATAACAACCACAGGGGAATTAATGAAACACTTTTACATCTTAAAAGAAACTATTATTTCCCCTTTCTAAAAAATAGAATAACACAAACAATCAGCAATTGTGAAAAATGCCAATCATTAAAATATGATAGGAACCCACAAAAACCCAAATTTCAAAAGCCTGAAACACCCCTACGACCACTAGACATACTTCATTTAGACATTTATACAATAAATAATAACCAAATGCTAACAATAATTGATAAATTTTCTAAATTTGCCGCCGCCTTTACACTTCCAAATAGGACTAGTATTTCTATCTTGAAATCGTTAAAATATTTCATAAGCCAATTTGGCATCCCAAAAAAAATCGTGTGCGACCAGGGTACAGAATTTTTGAATTTCATTTTCAAAGATTTCTGTAAACAATACAACATTTGCTTACACTACACATCTTTCCAACAGACAAGTAGCAATGCACCAGTAGAAAGGTTGCATTCAACGCTTACAGAAATCTATCGCATTATTTTGACTAAACGAAAGGAAAACAAGCTAGAAACAGACCATGAAGAAACTCTACTAGAGACACTAATAACTTACAATAATGCTATTCATTCTGCCACAAAACTCACCCCATACGAACTATTTCATGGCAGGACCTACAAATTCGACAATAACGTAAAATTTAATAACGAACACGATTACCTAAAAAAATTAAATAAATTCCAAGAAGTTTTGTACCCTTCCATTAAAGACAAATTAGAAACCGCTGTCTCAAATCGTATTGACAAGCTTAATGAAACTAGAACAGAACCTGAGATCAGGGAAATAGACGAAAATATTTATAGAAGAAACTGTAGGCGGAATAAAATAACACCACGATTCTCTAAACAAAAAATAAAAAGAGACAACATACACACTATCACAACTACCAATAACCAAAAAATTCATAAATCTAGGATAAAAAAGAAACGTAAAAACTTCTCATTTTAGGGTCACATCAGTGGCAGCAAAACTCATTGAAATCCGAGATTTGTCTGAAAATAAAGGCATCCTACCCATAAAACTAGGCCCCGCCAGGCATATAATAAGCCACAACAATCTCATACATGTCATCAATTTGGACAAATACACTGAGAAGATTGACCAGATTAATAACACAATTAAATTATTCGAGAGAAATAGATCAACGAAACTCTACACTGACACTACAAAACTGAAACTGAAAGAATTACAATCCAGATTAAACATATTAAACACTAAACGCAGCAAAAGAGGACTAATGGACGGAATTGGTCATGTTATTAAATTAATATCCGGTAACATGGACGCATACGACGCTCAAGAGATAAACCAACAGATAAGAAACTTTGAATTAAACCAGGAAAAAATAAATATGAGCATATCAAACGATCATAATCTTAATCTTAAAATGATAGCTAGGTTCAAAAGCATCACCGATCAGATTAACGAGGTCCAGAATACAATAGAATTTTTCATGAATAGAAACGTAAATCAAGCAAACCATTTAGTGAAAACTACAGACAATATAATCAGGGAGGTACAATATCTAAACCAGCTGAACTACAACATAGAGATACTAACCAACCACATTAATGACATATCAGAAGCTATTATACTGGCAAAACTAAACATTATCCCTAAACTAATTCTTCACCCTGACGAAATCGAACAAATAAGCGAACATTTAGAAAACCAGTTTATTAAAACAAACTCCATAGAAAATATATACGAACTTCTTGGCCTCCAAGCCTATTACAATGGATCCAATATAATCTTCAATATCCAAATCCCTAACCTTGATCCTAACTCCTACCAATTCTTACACATAGTTCCTCTACCAATAAATAAAACAAAAACTATTGTCACAGAACCATACGTATTATATAACCAATTTAAAATTGTATACTTTTCACAAAGATGCCAAAAGATAGAAAAAATATTTTATTGTTCAAAATCCAAAAACGAAGAAATAGTTGCAAACTCTAAATGCATTGGCCACTTATTGAATAACCAGAATGCTGACTGCGTAATCAACGACATTGGTGAAACACAGTCTATAGAACAGCCAGAACCGAACCTAATTCTATTCATTAATACACCAAAAATACAAATAGAAACAACTTGTGACATCAACAATAGATCCATCGAAGGAACAGCCTTACTACACTATAAAAACTGCAAAATTCAAGTCAACAACATAACATACGACGATGATACCAACACCTTCTGGGAGGACATTTACATAGCACCAGCACCTCTGGCCGAAATCCACGCTTCAACAGAAACTAAAATTATCACCCTCAAGAAGTTATCGGAATACGACATGGAGCAAAAAGAAGAAATCCTCACGTTATCCTCTAAAATGAATTTACAAGGTCTAATAGACTCATTTATGTGGCTATTAATCATCACTTCGGTTATCCTAATCTTCAAAAGAATGTACACCAAGAAAAGAAAACTTGACATCCATACTGAAGCTACAATCCCTTCGATCTCTCCGCTTCAGACTAAGGGGGAGGAGTTACGTGTACACTGCACCAACAACAACATCAACAAGAACTCACTTACATCAACAGTAAGCTTTGTCAGCAATAGAGGCCGCTACCCGCTACACCCTCAATACTTGGCCAGTGCAGCTAACAGGAAATGCAAAGTATCAAATTCAAACCAAAATTCATAATAATAAGAATATTGCGAAATAACATAAATATGTATTTATTTTAAGCCAATTTATTAATTGCTTACATAATCATTTATTAATTGCCTACAGCTAACAGGAAATGCAAAGTATCAAATTCAAACCAAAATTCATAATAATAAGAATATTGCGAAATAACATAAATATGTATTTATTTTAAGCCAATTTATTAATCGCTTACATAATCATTTATTTAAAGCCACATTTGTATCTAGTTTAAGAATATTACAAAGAAGTTTTTAGAAATAAACTGATTGTTGAAAGCATAAGTTGTGTTTTTTTTCGCTCTCCACTACTGAGATAACATAATTCGCGCGTTATTTATTTACCTTTTCAACGATTTTTTTTGCTCACAAGTAAGTGTAAGTGAATTTATTGTATTTGTTGTAATATCCCTGTAGTGAAAATTATAGGTAGTTTTCAAAATATACTACTAAATTTAATAGTAAAAAATCAAGTGGTTAATTTACTAGTTCAAAACTGATCTATAAGTTAAGTTGCTGACTTCTGCTGCAATTCATTGCCGTGTATACTATATTTTTCCTTTCTTGACAATTTAATAAAAAGAGAAGTAAAGACAAACAATTTGAAGAAAAACAGTTCTTTTTATAATTTCAACCTTTTTTGTAATTAATTTTAGAGATAAATCTTCAAGTTAACGCGTGTTTTAAAATATCCGCAATGCGGCACCATGAATAAACATGCCCTTATTTCCTTATTTATGCACAAAAATTATTATACATGTCGAGTACACATTATTATATTTTGTATATGAATTTAATATATATATGAGTTTTAATAGTATTTTAACCAGTTGGTTCCACCGCTGGGATGTTGTCTAAAATGGCGAATATTCGGAGAACAAAATCAGAAGAAATCAGGGCTACGTTTAAATTAAACTTCTTTTGTATATTTTATAACGAACTGCGAAACTTCTATAACAAACGTGATAATTAATCCAAAACAATTATATTTAATTTGGAGTTGAAAACTTAAATGTTAACAAGTTAATTTAATATATTATAACTATTCTTAATATAAAATCTGATCCAATTGCTTTCCATTTTCACTTTTGTTCACTGTAAATTAACAATGGTAATCATAAGTTGTAGAATCATAATTGTTTGGTTTTTTTGCATAATATTATATTAATAATAACTAAAATAATTATTAAAAATAAATTTATATTAAAATGGGGTCCAAGTGCCGCAGTAATATCCCTCTGCGTGCATATTTAACTATGGCCAGGAACGAATCAAAGAGCATAGGGGACACCAAACTTAGAAGAATTAGGAGCATAGTGAAACGAAAATTAAGAAATTGCCAGTCATAAGGGAATTAAACGTTTTTACAGTATGCTCACAAATAACAAGTATTATCACAAGTTTCCATAAACTCAGAAAATTTTTTAAAATAGGTCAAAAATGCAGCTAAACGAATTAACCTAACGGCTTTATGATTTTAATTAAACAGAGGTAGTGTTTCTTTCTTTAATAATGACGAAAAAATTTTTTTCTCTGTCGAATTAATTTTTTTTAATTAAACGCAAGTGCAATATTTCGACTTGTGAGTTCGTTGACAATGAGAAATTATCAAAAAATTGTATGTTTCGAGTTATTTTGAGAAGTTAAGTGAATTGAGGAATTACGATGGTTAGAATTAAATGGGGATCACTGTATTTTTACCACTGCATACATAAATTTTAAAACATTCTCACACTAGCAGAACTCGCACAAATAAATTCATATTAACTGTCTATTCTATTTATTATTTGGCCTTACTCCCCAAAAATCACTTATATTAAACCACAGCACAAGGGGTTCAAAATATTTTGAAAGCTCTTCCTCCCAGAGCAAGTACAAGCAAAAAACTTCTTACTCAAAACTCAAAAATAATAGAAACAAAGATTGAGCAAAGCGGAGTACAAACATTTTTCGTTCTGCGCATCTATGTCACAGTAGCATGGTTGTAAAGAGAAATGTCAAAAAAATACCTATCCGCATTAGCCTCGTTTCACACCAACGGCGCGACACGGCGATGAAAAATATATACAAAACTGCACAAATCTCACAACAAGTGAAAAGTGTGTATACTCATACCAAGAGCTTCACACGATCAGACAATCTATGATTACGGCTGAAAAACAAAACAAAAAAAAATGCCAAAAATATTTTTGGCTATTTGCAATATATATTTTAATATATAAATTACGATAATCATATCATTTTGAATATTTCCATATATGAAACTGCATCGATACTCGTATATTCAGATACGATCAGAATCAGTTTCTAAGCAATTTTTATTTTGTCCGTCCGTCTGTCCGTCTGTGGCCACTTTTTTTCTACACCGTTAGAGCTATCGTAATGAAATTTTGCAAAAGTGTAGCCTGCATAAAGATACAGAACCAGATTGCTAGATGTGCCGATTTGGACAAAGACCACGCCTACCTCCCATATAAGGAACTTTTTTCACCTTTTTTAAAATGCCTATAACTTCGGTCCAATTGACGGAATCGTGACATTATTTGGCAGTTATGGGGATGTGGGTCCTACGCCCACTTTTGTTATAGGGAACTTTCGGGTCTGAAATTAAAATTAGCCTACCTATGCTCGTATTGATGCCAGCGGAATAAAAATTGGCAGAAACATACATGGGGTCCATAATTGTGTGTGTGCAGAATATGGAAATCATGATACAACTGCCACGCCCACAATTAGCCAAAAATCATTACTGTGTTCCTATTAAGGATTTATCAATGAAATTTCACAGGAAGGTTGCGGGTACCAACATAAAACACCACACAAAAAATGGCCGTGTTATTTATACAGCCACGCCCACTATTGACATAATATTATAACTACCTATTATTATAACGACCTATACAACATTTTTGGACGAAATTTTATATTAGTACGTATATGGACCCTACAAAGCCATATACAAGATTCGGGATCAATCAGAGGAAGGATACGCCTCCTTCCCATATAATGAACTTTGGGGACCCCACTTAAAGACAATTACCCTATCTATGCTTCTAGTGAAGATATAAGAAAACAAATTGGTAGATGTATACACTGGGTCTGTACTAGTATGCATTCCAAATATGGGCAGATTATTACTATTGCCACGCCCACAATGAACCAAAAATCATTACTAGGTTCCTATTAAAGATTTCTCAACGAAATTGCTCAGGAATGTTCCGGGTAGTAGCATTAAACACCACACAAAAAATGGGCGTGTTATTTCTACAGCCACGCCCACTTATGACATATTATTATAACTTTCGACCTATACAATATTTTTGGACGAAATTTTATATTAGTGGTTATATTGTCACTAGCCATACACAAGGAATGGGGTCGATATAATCATTTCAAGGTACCCTACCAAAAATTACCGTGAATATGCTCCTAATGATGATTTTTGAAGAAAACATCCTCATTGTTGAACTCGCATGCACAAGAAAAGGTATAGGGTATTTCGAAGTCGGTCTAACCTTACTTCAGACTTCTTCTGTACTCGTTTGATGTTGGTTTTGTGATGCTTACGGTTGTGATGATTGATACATTTCGTCTGAAGAAACTTCGCAAAATCTAATCCAATCAAACCGTTAGCAAGGTGGCTTTTGTTGCTACGGATTATCCGAACACCATCCTGACTTGTAAGGAGCTGACAAGTGTTGAGCAGATGTTGCTTGAAAGGCTGGTTGGGGAGTGGACCAAAGAATTCTTCTTCGATGGTATCCACTTCAAGCCTGACTTCCTGAGAATTGACTGCTGTTCGATGGACTCGGTAGAATGGCGCAGCTTTCAGTAAGAGAGGGCGTCAGTTTGGTCGCCAGAGTGGGAGACAGCATCCCACGATGGGGCTGAGCACGCATACTAATATTAACTGGTACACAGTCTGAAGGATGCCTCTATAGACGAGGAGAGCGAATATGGGAATAGCACCATCGCGTGGCAACCTGTTCCATAAGATGACGAGATTGAAATTGGGTCAGTGGAGCAGCCCTGATTAGAAATGATAATTACTTTTGTCTTTCAGAATTCTTGTCGCGAGATCTCAGACCCATCATGGGAAAGTAGGAAGATGATGGGATCTCTCGCGATACAGTCGTTGCATCGGCCTACTTTCCTGGAGATATGAACGACATCCCGAAAGAAGTCGTTAAGCTGGCGGGGTATTGCCTATCCAAAAGGATTCCACTGTTGGTAGGCTGTGACTCCAACGCACACAATACCATCTGGGGTAGCAGTGACACCAATAAACGGGGTGAATCAGTTCTAGAATTTTTATTATCACTTAAATTATATATGTTGAAGAAGGGGAACACACCCACTTTTAGAAATGTAATTAGGAAGGAAGTTCTTGATCTGCCTTTCTGTATCCAGGACAAACTGATATTGTTAGCAATTGGAAAGTTTCGGACGAACCCTCTCTGTCGGACCACAGTATAATTGAATTCAATATAGGAGGTATAGTCACAAAAACGGTAATGTTTAGAAATCCTAGGTATACTAACTGCGAATTTTTCTCTAGTCAGTGCATTCACTACTCTCATCCTCAAACATCCAAGGAATATATAAAAATCCGGTGGAGCTAGAGGAGGGCGTCAATGAGCTGAATGAAATGATTTCCGAATCCTATGTTTTATTTTGTCCTCTAAGGACAAAGAAAAATAGCAAGAATGCTCCTTGGTGGAACTCTAGTCTGTTTACTAGATGCACTAAGGTGCGTAATCTATTCAACCTAGCTAAGCGTACGGGGGACTGGGAAGAATATAAAAAATAATTTACGATCTATAAAAAAGAGATCAGACAAACCAAAAGGATTATCTTTAGATCCTTTTGTGAAAGTGTAGAATCGACTCCTGAAGTAGCACGACTCTATAGAGCTCTTGCGAGAAACAAAGTCGATTTAAAGCTGGCATTGAGATCTGAGAATGGGACATTCACAATGAATGAAGAGGATCGCACTCTCGTTTTGCTGTGTGTGCACTTTCCTGGGAGCTCGATCCAGATACACCATCTTCGCAGATGGATGTTCTTCCTAGAAGAGCAAGCAACATTGGCTGGAAGATGGCCAAATAAATTATAAATACTGAGTGGTTGAGATGGGGCATCTGCTCTTTCAGCCATACAAATCAACGGGTATGGATGGCATCTTGCCAATTCTTCTCCAAAGGAAATATATCACTAGGGCAAGTCTTGCTTTTGGGTATATACCGATAGCATGGCATACAGCTTAAGTGGTATTTATCCTCAAGGTAGGCAAGTATGGCCTATCCCAAAGGATTTTTAAATATTTATGCGTTGGAATACAATCATGGTTGAACTACATATTTCCATAGGAAATAACTCTTTATATATAGGTTATTGCATTATATACGGTTTTATATACAAAACTTTGTAAATCAATTATATAGCAAGAACATATGCATTTATTGCTAAAAATTTAAGTTCATAAAATTTACTTTCAACATAAAATAATCTAAGAAAATTCGGAATATCAGTGCTCATACATACATACCGATGAACATATTCATACGATTGGTATAATTTGTAATATAATGTGGTTGTAGTATTTCAAGCGGATCCGACAAAGTAACAAACCACGTTTAAAACCTTGACTTTGACTGTAAACTTAATTTAATTGAAAATATTTTAGATAAATATACTAATGGAATAGGCAACAGATGAACATATGAATATTAAAAGATCATCATTAATTTTAGCAAAATTGGATTTTTGCGCTTAATTGCACAATTCACTACCTGCCAAAATGATGGAAACACAAAACTAACGTATGTAGTAAGTATGTATTTATATGATTTGTCAAGATTGAATTTCAAGTCTTTTTCTATAACAGACATGAACAAATTCTGCTTTAGTTTTGGTCCAAAAATACTGGATAATTTATGGAAAATAGTAAAATACTTTTATTATTATTTAAAAAAAAGATTATTAATTTCCTAATTAACAAAAAAAAATTTAAAAAGAACCTTTCGATGGTTTCGAACCCGCAGCCAACAAAATTTTATATCAACGCGTAAACCACTGCGCCAATGAAGCCGATAATAGTATTGTTGATTTTGAGTATATTAGTGATTCAAAGTGTTTACTGGTGGAATTCTAACTAAACTTTTTTAAAACCCTGAAAATTTCTTGAATTCTGTACCTTACATTCCGCAAAAAATCACTTTTAGTGTTCTGCTGTATAGCCATGGAGTTTTGCGGTGCAATTCGTTGGTGGCTTTTTTTATATTAAGAAATAATTTAAATAAATACATATTTAAATTTATTTACTAATTTTATAAACCAATTCTTTTTTTTTTAATTTACAATGTAAATTTTAAAAATATCCCCATAATTTGTTGTAGAAATATAAATGTCTACCTATCCACCCACATACGAATAGGTATGTGAAATTATTCAAATGCAATTAATTTACATATAGTAGAAATAATGTTTACAAAGTAATTTATATTTTAAAATATATATTGTACATTACATTAAATGTGTGTGCGGAATAACATATTTGGAATAATTAAAATTTTTTTGGAATTTTTACAAATTTTTATTGAAGTAAAATTCTTAGGAATTTCATATTAAATTTAATATGAATATGCGTCTGTAATGAATCTTTTTAGCAGTGGAAATGTTGACTTTGAAATATTTTCAGCGACTCCACAGCGATAGCTATGAACAAAGATTTTTGTTAGATTTGATATTATCTGTGTTTCTTTCAACGCAAGTGTCAATAAATCGCTACCCGTCGCTTAGCATTTGGCAGCACTGGTTTGGCAATTAAAATGCTTATACATACACATTTGTAAATAAATTTTAAAGAGGAAAATGAAAAATTTTAAATGGCAAATTCTGAGCAAGCGTTGGTAATTTAACTTTAAATGTGTACATATTAATTAATACACGATAATATGCTATATATTTTATATAATTACAGCTTTTTATATAATTGCAGCGGTTAATTCTTGGTTTACTCTTTTTCTCGTTCACAATAGACATCAAAAATGTCTTGGCAGCACTTCTCTGTGAGACGCTAAACTATAAGCGGATACAAACACCTTGTCTTAACTAAGCGGTCCATATGTATATATAAACGGTCATTTTATTCACACTCGCGTTGAAAGAAACACTTCTATTATAGTCTTATTAATTTAAATTGTTTTAATGAATTTTTTTTAATAATATATATTTGTTTTTGTTTTTGGATTTTTTTTCATTAGCTTATTATTATATATATTTTTCTATTCAACCCATTTCTACGACAGTGATATTGCAATATTGATTTCTCAACAATACCGTATCTTTATTCATTACTTTGCAATTTTCCTCTCTATGTTCATACAGTAGTTATTTTCCTATTGCTGGAAATACAACGTGCAACCGAGTCACAATCGTTGGCTTTTCCACTTCAATGAACAAACAAACATGATAGCGTGCCAACAAAAAATAGTGCGACTTGAACTACGAGGAACCAGTGATATTGCAATATTGATTTCTCAACAATACCGTATCTTTATTCATTACTTTGCAATTTTCCTATACATGTATGAACATAGAGAGGAAAATTGCAAAGTAATGAATAAAGATACGGTATTGTTGAGAAATCAATATTGCAATATCACTGGTTCCTCGTAGTTCAAGTCGCACTATTTTTTGTTGGCACGCTATCATGTTTGTTTGTTCATTGAAGTGGAAAAGCCAACGATTGTGACTCGGTTGCACGTTGCATTTCCAGCAATAGGAAAAATAACTACTGTGTCACCAGGTCCCAGAATTTTTTCTAACCTTGGGATCGAGAACAAATGCTTGATGTGGCATCAATGAGCATTCCAAATTTTTTCTGAACTCGGGTACCCTCTTCTTTGGTACCAAAAGGATTGTTGTATTCCAAGTTGAGCTACTTGGTGAAATTATCTTCTCTTTTCAACTTCCCTTGGACTTGTCTGTTATTTCATCCTTGTGTGCCTTGTGTCCGAACTACTATTCTTAACCCTATTCACATTCCCTTCCTTATATGACAGGAATGGGAATGTACGGACCCTGCTAATTACTATCAAAACACGATAACCCTTTGTCCAATGCATACTGTGTGGCGCGGCCTCAATTATCCCATCTGCAGGGACAACTTCCTTATCCAACTCAACTGTGTGCATTCTAAAGCTCATACCCTGACCTCGCTGTGATTTGCTCTAACCGAACCTAACGTCCTGATGACCCACCAAACGCTCCGTTAATTCGGTGTCCCATTTACCCACACGAGAAACACTTCAACTTTGTATGGTGTTGTTCATCCTACCCTCACTTCAGTAATTCAAATGGTGCAAATTCGGACGTTGATGACTACACCTACTAATTTCTTCGTGGAATTAATGGTAGGTCTGCTGGTATTTATTCCCGCCGTCTCTCCTGGGCGGATCCTGGCGCCGTGTCGCTGGCTGCCTCATGTTCTTGTCCTATTCTGTGCCCTCTAGGTACTGGCGACTTGCCTCGTGACCACATGTTTGCCATACCGTACAGTAGGGCGTGTTTCTGCGTGTAAAACAATCATCCCTTGTATCACGTGGCTTCTGGCAGAATAAGCAAGTGAGTTTTCTTCGTTGGAATCTCTCGTCCGGAATTCTGTGGACTTTCTGTTGAGTACCGCACCTGCCTCTGCAGGCGTGCTAGTCCAGCATATTCGAGCTATTGCCGCTAGCTGTGTGATTGCTGATTCAGCGGAATAAACCGCTTCCACTAACTCTGCGATACTTCTCTGCATTAGATTATGAAAGTAATTCGCCAAGTCCCAATTTATTAGGTTTGCTTTGAGTACAGAAATTATAGTCCGTTCCACTTAAGCTTTCTATCCTGCAATGTTTCCTTGAAACTGCCTGATGGCTTCCGACTCAGCGGCGTCCTCTAAAGATCTAAGCCTTCGTCCGGAAGCTCTCAGATCCTCACCGGGTTGCTTCTTGAATCACCCTTATGAGCGTATCATACGATTTCTGTTTCAGGTATGTCTTGTCTAAGAGCATACATATGCGACAGGTGCTTAAAGAACTATGTGCCAGTAAATCAAACATCGACTGTGGCTCTCTGCCTAATGCAGTGATATCCCTCTGCTTCCAGAAGACTCTGTTGCGGAAGCTCACAACCTTCTTTGAAACGTCTAATAAATGTCCTGAGATCATAAATCTCATCGCCAGCATATATAGGCAGCAGCTTCTCCATGGCCTGATTCACCTCTAGAAAGCACATTTTACTTATTCTTGTTACTAATTACATCACCGCAATTACCATTCCCACAAATAAATTGTGCAAATCATATTCTTCCCTTAATATTTCCTTAGCTTCCCTTGCTAATTCCCATTTCATGTCCGCCCAAATAAACTTTAATTTCAACTTTACCCGGTCAAAAATAAAACCCAAAGCATTATTCTGTAAAAGTATAGCACAAAATCGATAGCATGCATTCCGAATACACACATTCTTGCTTCCTATTCACATCACAATATCCTAATCTCATCTATCCTACACTCATCTACTTATATAAACAAGTTAACGCAGTCTAAAGACTGCGTTAAAAAAAATTTTTTATCTCCAACCAACAGCGGCATACTTACAATAACTTGATCTGCAAGTATGTAAAATCAAACACAAATTTGAATTACACTTAGAATTATTACTGTAGTACTGCCGTTGAAACATGGAATTTGTCCCCGAGATTGCTGAGACGATTGATGCTTTCAAGGTTAAGGCCGTAAGCATACTCCAGGCTTAATTTAAGGCGCTCAATGGTTATGTTGCTCAGCACCAATGGCAAAGCTTGAAGGCTTCTGGTCTCCGTGCTGAAAAAAGTTCGATTGCCAATTTTCACTGTCTGAGGAAGGAGCCCTTTGACGTCTTGATTCGTTTTCGCCAAGGACGTTTCCGTTAATCATCTCACTTCATCATTGTCTCAAACCGGCATTTTGCATCGCCACTTTTCAGCAGTCTTGGTAAACATCCTTCTTCAGGTAGCTTCTTCATCTCCTCACAAATTGTCGCGTTGTTGATAGAGAGACAATCGCCAGTAATACCATAAGTTTCTTCAATATTCAACACCAATCTTTTGAACAGGACATCGACACGTTTGCCTCCTGACGAGGTGCTTCTCACCAGCATTAGTCGATATTTATCCAGCTTATGCACCGAGAGCACGTATATAAGCATAGTTCCATTCGTATATATAGATGGCTTGGCATATTCCATTGCTTCTACCAGATTTTGGTAAGGTAGTGCCTCTTCTTCAGAAGTAATCTGCTCAGTTTCGGCCTGGTCTAAAAGATTTGGTTTATGATTCCAGTTTTTGCCATCTGACAAGCTCGGACTATTTCTGAAATTAACTACATTAGGACAAGAACCTTGTTCGCCAACAGAATTTCGAGTTTTTCCGCATTGAAGTTTTTGTTAACGTCATTTGGAAAATCAACCACTTTGTTAACCATTTTTATAGCTTCTTCCGTGGCATTAAAGATTTTTCTGTTAATTGAAAGTTGGTTATTGTTGTTGTCGACCAGTTGATTTTGGCTACGCAGAAAACAATCCCATTCAGTGGCGTCAGGAGATCCTGCTACCCATATTTATAGAACGAAGTTTCCTCGATTTGCTACCCTGCGATTCGTTAAGTCCCATTTTCGTCTGATTGCGATGAAGTTCGGAGTTGGCTCAAGCTCGTGTTTCATTACATCTGTCAGTTCCAAAATGATTTCGTTGAATTGAGTAAGGTCTATAGTATGTAACAGCTTGAAGTGACCACTAATTATCCATCCACTTCCATGTTCGATTCTCAGCAGCTGAGATTTGTAGTTGAACATTTTGAACCCGCAATCGCGGGGAATTATAAGAAATCTATTTTGACATAAAGTTCAAATAAAAAATTCACAATTTTGTCTGATATAAAATAAAATAATCTCAAAAAAAACGTGGCTTCAGTGCGTAACTAACATATGCCTTTGTCGCGTATTCTTCTCCTGGGAGCTTTATGTCCTTGATTGCAGGAAAACATTACTTATGCGAAAAACTTTATTCATTTTTGTTTCGAAAAAATCCAGTCCCGAAAGGACAGATAGCTTCCTCAAAAGAAGAGCGTTACAAGTAGAGCATATTGTTAATATTTTCTTAACTTTTAACAATTCGATTTCTTTTTTTTTAAATCATATGTACGAGGGCGGATTGATATTGAAGCTACCTAAGTAGGAAAATACATTTTTTTTTTCAAAAACCATTTATTTCTCAACATAGTCTCCTTTTACTTCGACACACTTAGTAAGACGATATTCCAACTTTTTTATACCATCTGAATAATACGATTTCGGGAACCCCTCAAAATACGCGTTAGTTTCGGTAATCACTTCTTCGTTTGAGATGAATCTTTTTCCTGCGAGTCATTTTTTCAAGCTTGGAAACAGGAAAAAGTCACTAGGAGCTAAATCTGGACTATAAGGTGGATGATTAACCAATTCGAAGTGTATTTCACGTAATTTTAGCATCGTATCTAATGCTGTGTGAACCGGTGCGTTGTCTTGAAGAAAGAGCATTTTTTCTTCTTTAAATGTGGTCGTTTTTCCTTGATTGCATCAATCCATTGATCCAATAATGCTCGATAATACTTTCCTGTGTTTGTGGATCCTTTTTCAAGATAATCGATGAGCAATATTCCGTGTGCATCCCAAAATACAGTGGCCATAACCTCGCCAGCCGATTTCACTGCCTTCGCCGATTTCACTGTCTTCGGAGCACTTCCACCAGCTTCCACCCATTGTTTCGATTGATTTTTGGTTTCAGGTGTGGAGTGGAGGACCCACGTTTCATGAACAGTTATTAATCGACGCCAAAAATCAACAGGATTACGCTTTATCATGTCCAAACAGCGCTGTGAAGTGGTCTGTCGAACTCGTTTTTGTTCGACACTGAGCAAACGCGGCACCCATCTTGCCGATAGTTTTTTCATATGCAAATGTTCATGCAAAATGTTGAACACACGTTCATATGATATGTTTACCATTTCAACAATCTCACGCAACTTGACTCGGCGATCATTCATAACGATATCGAGGATTTTGTTGATATTCTCTTCAGTAACCACCTCTTTTGGCCTTCCTGTTGATGGTTTTGTTGCAGTGCTTGTTCGGCCGCGTTTAAATTCAGCAATCCAATATTTTACCATGTAATCTGACGGAGCAGACTCACCGTAATGTTTATCGAGCTTTTCTTTTGTCTCTTTCGCCGTTTTCCCTTTCAAATAATAGTGTTTAATCACTGCACGAAATTAGCTTTTTTCCATTTTTCAAGAAACACAAAAGTTGCTTACTTCAAACGACTACAGCAAATAAACTAATCGATGAATTTTGGTGAAATTTTAACAGTTGACGTTTGACAGATAGCAATTTATAAAAAAAAGTTCTAGCGCTGGGTAGCTTCAATATCAATCCGCCCTCGTATAACCGACTTTTGTCCTCGAGAGATAGCTTCCAAATTTGGAAATTTTCATTTTCTTTTTACAATTTACAACTTACAAATTATAAAAAAAAAAATTTCTAAATATTACTGTTATTATATTATATTTAATTAAAACAATTATTTTTCATTTGTTCTTTGAATTAATTATATTTATATTCGAGCTCGCGATGGAAGGTGGAATTGGGTTGAAAAAATCGTTCTTTTGCAAATTTTTTACTTGAGCCTTATGGATCCTTTTCCCATCGTTCGTGGTTACTGTGACCCTGTTATCCCTGCCTACAACCTCTTTTTTATAAAGTGGGCGTTTTCTTGCCTTAATTGGCTTGTTCCTCACATACACTACGTCCCCCTGTGCATACTTCTTAGGGTCATGCCTTTTTTCATTCAATCGAGTGTTTCGTGACTCCTGATTCTTTTTCATCCCATTTTACTTCGCTAAAAATTTTGATTTGAAAATTTGCCTGATAATTTATTCCTTGTACCCTATTAACATACGATGTGATCAAAAAATAACCGTTATTGTGTGATCAAAAACTAAAGTATTTATTTATTCATCAACAACTATCTTGTCGCCTTCAAAGTAATTCCCCTCAAATATAATACACTTATGCCAGCGTTTTTTCCAATCCTCGAAACACTTCTGAAACGCTTTTTTTGGTATCGCCAACAGCTCCTGTTTCGATTTTTCTTTTATCTCCTCAATCGTAGCAAAACGCTTTCCCTTCATCGGTGTGTTCAGTTTTGGAAAGAGGAAAAAGTCAGCGGGGGCCAAGTTCTGTGAATACGGTGGTTGAGGCATGATAACGGTTTTGTTTGTGGCCAAAAACAGCTCCTGAGCGATGTCCATGCGACGTTGTTTTTCTCAATATTTGGCAATTTTGGAAAAATCTTCGCTGCCGCACGTTTCATGCCTAAAACATCCGTAAAAATTGCTTGGCATGAGCCGAACGATATGCCAACATCATCAGCAACCTCTCAGATAGTGATTCGACGATTATCCAAAATTATTTTCTTCACTGCGTCAATGTTTTCATCGGTTGTTGACGTGCTCGGGCGACCAGGACGAGCATCGTCATTGACATCTTCTCGGGCTTCCTTAAACCGGTTATACCATAATTGAACTTGTGTTCTGCTCATAGTAGACTCGCCAAAGGCCACAGTCAACATTTCAAATGTCCTTGCGCATTTAATTTCATTTTTTACACAAAACTGAATACAGTTTCTTTGATCCATTTTTTCGAATAGTACAAAATCGAAGAGCACACCAAAACACGACTAACCTTTTTATCTGTCAAAAACAAACTGACAATCCAAAATGGTTGGTATTGCCAACATATATAACAGACATGTGTACCAACATAACAGAAAAAAAATGCGAACATCGAACATACGTAACTCACGAAAAGATGAAAATAACGGTTATTTTTTTACACACCTCGTATATCGCACCTCGTATATCGCGCGGTTTATACTTAGTTATGGATTGAATTGTATTGTTATACCGGTCGGTTGCTATGTACAACCATTCCTTTGGGGTTATGTCGGGTATATCTCTTTATGTAAACACCGGTATATTTCAATAACGGTGGAGAGAAGCCTTGCGACTTGCCCATTCACTTCGGTCCGTTGAAAAGGTATTTGATAAAATTTAATTCCTAACCCTCTAAGAAAATTGGAAACTAAAGGACTTACAAAGCCTCTTTCGTTATCAGTAACTATCATCTGTGGGACTGTAAAATAGTGAATAATTTTTGCAAATTTTGTACGTAAAAGTACAGCGGACTTATTCTTTATGTGGAAGATTTTCGCCAATTTAGAGAATTTGTCTATGCAGCTGAGAAATTTTTCCCCACTAATTTCGAAGATATCGATGTGTAAAATGTCGCACGAATATTTCTGGATAGGAGCATCCTTTAGTTTTGGCACGAAGAGATCCTGTCATATTTATTTAGCTGGCACACTTCGCAAGCTTTCGTGAAACGTCTCATCAAGCTTGCCATCCTGTGGAAATAGTACCGTTCCAAAATTTTTCCTTTATTCTCCACAGGATTCCTATGGGCTTTCCTGTGCTCTTCCTCAATTATTCTGCAAATTCTTTCTTCATTCGCGACATCCTCTACTAATCTCTACGTCATCTAATCTTATAATAAAGGGAATGTTGGAGTTATATTTCTTGGAGAAGCTGCAGCCTATTTTCGTGAATTTCAACACCGTCAATTATAGCTGGGTTCAACCGTTCGTTCAATATTCGTATTAACGAGCCGCGGACAATTTTATCTAAAGTCACATAGAGGCGGGTGTACCAATAATGAGGATTCTCATCGCTATAAAGTTCTCCTCCTTCGCTGATCACAAGCTGATTCCTAAATACGTTCAGAGGTGCTTCAACGTGAATTATAAGGTCGCCATCATCTGTTAACCACTGTGAACAGTCTCAGCTTTGCTGGCAGTTTCAGTAGTGCAGCCTCTAGCGGCTTTCACAGACCTTGATGTGTCACTTGCTCCATCACTAGCAGTTTCTGTAGTCGCAACGTCACCATTCTCAATAGCCATCACGTGAAGTCCTCTTTGGTCTTCTATCCGACATATCATCCTTGATAAAGCATCAGCCATATGGTTTGATTTGCCAGGAGTGTAAATCGACTCGTGGTTGTATTCCTCTATACTTGCCTTCCATTTTAATTTGGCATTGTGATTGCGGTTTCCGAGCGCGAAAGTGTGTGGTTGATGGTCAGCACAAATTTTAATTTTTCTTGCGCCACACAAGTAGGAACGTAGGTTGTCCAATGCCTACACATTGGCTAACATTTCCTTTTCATTGGTGGCATAATTTTCGTCAGTCTTCCTTAATGAGTGGGAAATGTACGCAATTGGCTTATCCTTGCCCACCTCACCTTGGGACAGAACGGCACCTGCCGCAATATCTGATGCATATGTAGTTAAATTAAAGAGTTTCTGGAAATCTGGGAAAGCTAAAATGTCAGAGGAAATAAGTAGTTCTTTTAGATCAGCAAAGGCTTACAAGGCGACAGAATCAAGCTCAATCGTTACTTTCCTTGATTGATAAGCCTTCATCTAGGCGTTTTCTCCACGTGTTAAATTAGTCAAAGGTATGGCTACTTTAGCATAGTCCTGAATGAATTTTCGGTAGCAAGACGTCATTCCCAAGAAACGCTTAAAATCCTTCAGCGATTCTGGCGGTTCTCGACCTTGAATGGCACTCACATTTTTTGTATCGGGTTTAATACCATATGGTGTGATAACATATTCGAGCAATTCTACACTAGTTTTCATGAATTGGGTCTTTTCCAGATTGATTTTTAAATTTGCCCTCAACAATGTTGCAAATATTTAAAAAAATTCCTTAGGTGCTCATCCTCATTTTTTTTTAAAGAAAATCAATCTAGACATAGCAAATTTTTACTATGTACTCCTCGAGCAGATCATCTATCATTCGTTGGAAAATTGCAGGAGCGTTCTTTAAACCGAACGGAAGCCTCAAAAATTCGTGTTTTCTGTTCATTGTGGAGAAGGCTGTTTTCGGTATATCAGATTCCTTCATCGGAACTTGATGAAATCCGGAGGTTAAGTCGATCATAGTAAAGTATTTTGCAGAACCTAAGCTGGCAAGTGCAGAATTTATATCGGGAATCGGGTAGGTATCAGGGATGGTTACAGCGTTCAAGCGCTTAAAATCTTTTACTATCCTATAGTGTTTTTCGCCAGAAGGAGGCTTTGGTTTTTTAGGGACTACCCAGATTGGGCAATTGTAGGGACTTTTTGAAGGACGTATGACACCTTCTTTCAAGCAATTCCTCAATCTGCTTCTCAACTTCCTCCTTCATGCGGGCAGGATAGGGATAGCTTTTTGTATAAATCGCTTCCTTAGTGTAGTAGTCCTGATTTCTGCCTTCACTATAGTATAGTGAATATATGCGCCATCTCGTGCCCCAGTGGCAGCTACGCCATAGCTGCGCCACCTGCAGCAAGTTCGCCACCATTGGGGCCGAGGAACATCACGCAGGAGAGTCGTCGCCACAAGTCGCAAGTTATGTTTTGTATGTCTGTTGGTGAAGCACTTCACCCACAAGTGCAAAAAACCAGGCTGCTCGTGGTGTCACCGGCGGCACCACCACCTCATTCACTAAGGGGTGCATCGGGATGTGAGCCGACGGGAGTGTTGGAGCGAGCCACTACACCGCAAAGCGTCATATCATTTTTAGTATTATACATATTTAATATATACCTAAAATTGTTTGTCAAACACGTTGAAGTAATTGAATAAAAGTGTTATTTAAGTTAAAAAGCTGACAAAAATATATTATAAAATTGTTTACAAAACATGTTGAAATAATAGATTAAAAGTGTTATATTGTCTAACAAGCTGACAAAAAGTAATAAAAGCATAATGAATAAAACCCCACAGCTAGCAAGAGAACTAAACTCCAAAAAAAAAAAAATAAAAATAAAAAAATATATATATATATATATATATATATATATATATATATATATATATAAATGTATATATAATATAACCCAAAGAATGGCGATTTAGAAAAAAAACGGTATGTATTATAGGAGTAATAAAATGCAGAAATTGTTTATGGTGCACGAAAAATGTAGTAGACGATTCACTAGAAGGTAGTTGCACTACCTTCTTCTAGAAAGAGGGGAGGGACGCTGTGAGTCCGACTAAGGCTACATGCGTGTAGTTGACACACAGTACCAACTCCTAACAAATATTACACATTATTATTCAGTAGGTTGGCTGGTTTGGCCGACTGACAACAATCAACCAATGCGTAACTTGAACACCAGAAATATGCTTACCTCAACAAATAAGGCAGAATGTAAATAGTATTTAAGGTTTAGAATTTTAAGAATAAACTCTCTTGTGTTTTGAGCTTAAACAAGGAGTATGTTTTATTTGGTAGCTTGGAAACATTTTCGGATGTGGTGGCTATATTAAGGCAACTGAGTCAAATTAAATGGAGTAATTCTACCAGGCATCTTCAGTTCAGAATAATTTTGCTAAAAATGCTGCATTCGATAAGCAAAGAACAGTTATTTTTGATTAATTTGTGTCTAAAATGCGCACAAAGCATATTGAAATATAAATTTCATAACGGTAAATGCATTTCGCAGCTGAATAAGCTGATTGTAAAAACACTTTATTGACAGCTAGTTTTTTGTTTCTGTTATGTTTTTCGTATCTTAATTTTAATATTTCTTTTCTGTTACTGTTCATTAGTAAATACATTGATTAAACTAAATGAATAAAAAATATTAATCAAAACAATAAAGAAATACTATATTATGTAGGGGAGAAATCATTCACGAATTTTTTACCTTCCCAAAACACTTTCTTGACAAATTGTATGTTGTTGTATACTACATTTTTCGATTATCAGAATCAGCTTATATATGTACATACATGAGAAACCCACCATCAGAGGTATAAAATGTTTTTACCTAGTAAAAGGGTTGGTATGGCAGCCGTCTTTAAATATTTTTTTCCAATACTTGATCGTACGAATTGGCGACTACTGATTCGCGTATTACTTTTTAAATTGGCTGGTTCAATTATTGTATTTTGGCACCAAGATTTCCGAAGAATGGCATTACAATCTGGATAACGGAAAAGTTCAATTTCTGAGGAATTTCTCCCAGCACAATTTGGCACTATGCATTCTTGCAAATGCTTATAACGTTTGCTTGTCATTCTCCCTTAAAAAAGAAACAAAACCTAAAATATTTTATTTTTCGCACTTAAAAAATTTGCAAAAGCAACAATTATCACAACATGTATATAAATTAAAACTTTTCTATATCCTCGCTAGATCAATCAAGTTGTTATCATGTAAATCCAAATGAAAATACAAAGTATAAGTCGCATAATACCCAAATATTTCTCATGAAAACATACAACAATTAATGTTAGAATTAGGCTTCATTGGTTTGATGCTATGACTTCATTCGGTTTAAACCTGCCTACCTACTAAGCTCAAACTTCAACTAAAGTTTGAATCGAACGAATGGTCGGATACATACTACACTTTCCGTGCTTTTATATCTGTTAATCTTTGGTGAGCCTTGCAAGCTCTTATTCATTAATTCTCTTTGCATATGTAGATACGGCTATGGGAAGTGTGAGCCAAGACAATATACGAGTACAACATGACTATGCAAATCGCTCTTTAGCAAACAGGGGAAATGCCACGCATTGAATTGCCGTGAACATGCTATCAAAATGGAACATTTTTCTGCTAAAAACGTCATGTTAACAGTGAATTTAATAAGAAATTTGAAAAAATTGAATTTCAAGCAAAAAATTTATGAAATTTCTAAATTATTAATATGTATTTTTTTTGTCCAAATATTTATTACTGTTTACAATATATATTTAAATAAATAAAGTACTACTATTACGTTAATTTAATTTAGAATATTCCTATATATGAAACTGCATCGTGGCCAATGTAGGGCAAAGGCACAGAATTCAATAAACGTTCTGTTGTTGGATATAATGAATTCTAAATGCCCAGCAAATAGTTTGGCTCCCTAACATAGTGTCTCGACTAGCTATAGTTCATGGCAATGTTCATGTTCATGTCAGACTAGCTGATGGCTGTCAAAATATGAAGTGGGCAAATTATGTTATTATTATTATATTATTAAAAAAACTCCAATCAGAAATTGAAGAAGCAAAAAAAAGGAAAGAAATAACCCAAGGTTTTGTGTGAATCCTTTGTTAGAAAGAAGAAATATTCACGACATCGAAACGCATCTTTGAAAGGATGTACTGTGGGAAGATGGTAGTGATTTTAAAAATTTTTTGCCGAAAGACAATCGACACTTTCGAAACACTTCTCGCTTTGGTAAGTTTATAATTAACAAGTTTGCATGAATGACTTAGCGTCACTAATAATTTGCAGATTGAGACAGCAATAAAAAAGAAGGATACCAAAATGAGGTGTACGATTAGCGCAAAGGTAAGGCTAGCAATAACCTTGCGTTATATTGCTACTGGAGACTCTTATCGATCATTGGAGTTTCTGACACACGTATCTCGGAAAACAAGAAGCACTTTCATACCCGAAGGTTTAGTTTCAATTTACGATAGTATAAATGGGACATATTTGAAGGTATGGGGATGAGCAAAATTTCACTGCCGGTGATTTTTTCGGTGTTATTTAAAAATCGCTGGTAGCAACTGTTATCTAATATACAAAGTAACAGCGATTTGATCAAAAGAGTGATTTTTAATAGTCCGTTCTTTTTTCACAGTGATTGAAAATCGCTACTTTTAATAAAAGCGTGAAATAACAGCCGCGATTGATTTCACGTTTTTATAGAAATCACTGTTATATTAGTTTATTTCTTGATTGCTTTTACTTTTAATGCATGAATTTTATGTAAAGGGTTATTTTTCATTTGAATTTTTTTAAAATAATTAATGGAGTTTTGAATTCAATTATACAGGGTAGCTGAGAATAATGGAATTTCTCAATGGTGTTATACATTTTGTAGTTATGTTATTATAAAATTTATTTGATTGAATAAGTAGATTTTGTGTATTGGCTTCGTAGAAATTGAACACATTCTGATATACATTTGAAGGTAAAACTAATCAATTGAACGATTGGTGCATTGCTAGTGACATATCTCATTAAATAACTTACAAGTAGTCGTTTTAATATATTATCGTCTAATAATTAAATTATGATATTTTGCTGGAAAAATACATTTTATTATTAATAAAATAAAGTTTACAAAATAAACAGAAACAGTTTTGTGGGAGCAGAAAAGGTGGTTCGCATAAGGGAGTTCGCACGAGTGAGACGAGAAGCGAAGGATGAGTCAACCACTCAGCATTGGTTTCACCAATTGAAATGGCATTTTATACCTCCAAACGCTCCCCATATGGGAGGACTGTGGGAAGCCGTAGTAAAGAGCTTCAAACACCATTTCAAACGAATGGGTGGGTAGAGCAGGTATCCGTACGAGGAGGTGGCGACGGTGTTAGCCCGTGTCGAGGCATGTCTGAACTCACGACCGATAAGCGCACTCAGTGACGATCCCTATGACCTCCAGCCACTCACCCCAGGGCACTTTCTCGTAGGGGGACCGCTTCTCGCACCAGCCGTCTTGGAAGAAATAACCCCTTTTCTTTCCAATCTTTATCGATGGTGTAGGATTCAAGTTCTCTACCAACAGTTCTCCGTCCGGTGGAAGCACGAGTATCTTCTGGAGTGCCAACGCAGGACAAAATCGAAGACCGTCCAGGAAAACGCAACAAAGGGGGACCTGGTGGTACTGCAGGATGACGACATTCCACCCGAATTCGGACAGTAGGGTGAGGGTCGCGAAAGTGCGGAGAGCACGCGGAGTCGTTACCAGGCATATCACCAAGATGGTTCTACTCCCTCGAGCGGGAATGCAGGCTGAGTAACCGCGGCATCCGGTTTTTTGGTCACTCCTGTAGCTAGCACTATTCCCTGTATCTTCTCCATTTAGCGCTTCATCTCCTTAGCAGTATACCTTAGATGTAGATCTAGCATGGCTCTGCCACGTGTTAGAACTGTAATACCCTACATAGTCTTGTAAACGTAAAAGCGTCAAAACGCAGCCACTTCCATTTTATTAGATTTCTAGTACTCCCATCAAACGGAGAATAGTTCCTTCTGTAACTTATGACTAATTAATGCCTTTCTATTTCCTCAGACCTACCCGTCCTGCCATGCCAACTGGCCGGTCAAGTGGTTTATCGGCCCCTGTGAAACATGCGCCGCCGGATACGGGCGACCGGTGTTCCTGGCCCCCGTCATAATGCAGGGGTATGCGCCATCTCGTGCCCCAGTGGCAGCTACGCCATAGCTGCGCCACCTGCAGCAAGTTCGCCACCATTGGGGCCGAGGAACATCACGCAGGAGAGTCGTCGCCACAAGTCGCAAGTTATGTTTTGTATGTCTGTTGGTGAAGCACTTCACCCACAAGTGCAAAAAACCAGGCTGCTCGTGGTGTCACCGGCGGCACCACCACCTCATTCACTAAGGGGTGCATCGGGATGTGAGCCGACGGGAGTGTTGGAGCGAGCCACTACACCGCAAAGCGTCATATCATTTTTAGTATTATACATATTTAATATATACCTAAAATTGTTTGTCAAACACGTTGAAGTAATTGAATAAAAGTGTTATTTAAGTTAAAAAGCTGACAAAAATATATTATAAAATTGTTTACAAAACATGTTGAAATAATAGATTAAAAGTGTTATATTGTCTAACAAGCTGACAAAAAGTAATAAAAGCATAATGAATAAAACCCCACAGCTAGCAAGAGAACTAAACACCAAAAAAATAAAAATAAAAATAAAAAAAAAAAAAAATATATATATATATATATATATATATATATATATATATATATATATATATATATATAAATGTATATATAATATAACCCAAAGAATGGCGATTTAGAAAAAAAACGGTATGTATTATAGGAGTAATAAAATGCAGAAATTGTTTATGGTGCACGAAAAATGTAGTAGACGATTCACTAGAAGGTAGTTGCACTACCTTCTTCTAGAAAGAGGGGAGGGACGCTGTGAGTCCGACTAAGGCTACATGCGTGTAGTTGACACACAGTACCAACTCCTAACAAATATTACACATTATTATTCAGTAGGTTGGCTGGTTTGGCCGACTGACAACAATCAACCAATGCGTAACTTGAACACCAGAAATATGCTTACCTCAACAAATAAGGCAGAATGTAAATAGTATTTAAGGTTTAGAATTTTAAGAATAAACTCTCTTGTGTTTTGAGCTTAAACAAGGAGTATGTTTTATTTGGTAGCTTGGAAACATTTTCGGATGTGGTGGCTATATTAAGGCAACTGAGTCAAATTAAATGGAGTAATTCTACCAGGCATCTTCAGTTCAGAATAATTTTGCTAAAAATGCTGCATTCGATAAGCAAAGAACAGTTATTTTTGATTAATTTGTGTCTAAAATGCGCACAAAGCATATTGAAATATAAATTTCATAACGGTAAATGCATTTCGCAGCTGAATAAGCTGATTGTAAAAACACTTTATTGACAGCTAGTTTTTTGTTTCTGTTATGTTTTTCGTATCTTAATTTTAATATTTCTTTTCTGTTACTGTTCATTAGTAAATACATTGATTAAACTAAATGAATAAAAAATATTAATCAAAACAATAAAAAAAGACTATATTATGTAGGGGAGAAATCATTCACGAATTTTTTACCTTCCCAAAACACTTTCTTGACAAATTGTATGTTGTTGTATACTACATTTTTCGATTATCAGAATCAGCTTATATATGTACATACATGAGAAACCCACCATCAGAGGTATAAAATGTTTTTACCTAGTAAAAGGGTTGGTATGGCAGCCGTCTTTAAATATTTTTTTCCAATACTTGATCGTACGAATTGGCGACTACTGATTCGCGTATTACTTTTTAAATTGGCTGGTTCAATTATTGTATTTTGGCACCAAGATTTCCGAAGAATGGCATTACAATCTGGATAACGGAAAAGTTCAATTTCTGAGGAATTTCTCCCAGCACAATTTGGCATTATGCATTCTTGCAAATGCTTATAACGTTTGCTTGTCATTCTCCCTTAAAAAAGAAACAAAACCTAAAATATTTTATTTTTCGCACTTAAAAAATTTGCAAAAGCAACAATTATCACAACATGTATATAAATTAAAACTTTTCTATATCCTCGCTAGATCAATCAAGTTGTTATCATGTAAATCCAAATGCAAATACAAAGTATAAGTCGCATAATACCCAAATATTTCTCATGAAAACATACAACAATTAATGTTAGAATTAGGCTTCATTGGTTTGATGCTATGACTTCATTCGGTTTAAACCTGCCTACCTACTAAGCTCAAACTTCAACTAAAGTTTGAATCGAACGAATGGTCGGATACATACTACACTTTCCGTGCTTTTATATCTGTTAATCTTTGGTGAGCCTTGCAAGCTCTTATTCATTAATTCTCTTTGCATATGTAGATACGGCTATGGGAAGTGTGAGCCAAGACAATATACGAGTACAACATGCCTATGCAAATCGCTCTTTAGCAAACAGGGGAAATGCCACGCATTGAATTGCCGTGAACATGCTATCAAAATGGAACATTTTTCTGCTAAAAACGTCATGTTAACAGTGAATTTAATAAGAAATTTGAAAAAATTTAATTTCAAGCAAAAAATTTATGAAATTTCTAAATTATTAATATGTATTTTTTTGTCCAAATATTTATTACTGTTTACAATATATATTTAAATAAATAAAGTACTACTATTACGTTAATTTAATTTAGAATATTCCTATATATGAAACTGCATCGTGGCCAATGTAGGGCAAAGGCACAGAATTCAATAAACGTTCTGTTGTTGGATATAATGAATTCTAAATGCCCAGCAAATAGTTTGGCTCCCTAACATAGTGTCTCGACTAGCTATAGTTCATGGCAATGTTCATGTTCATGTCAGACTAGCTGATGGCTGTCAAAATATGAAGTGGGCAAATTATGTTATTATTATTATATTATTAAAAAAACTCCAATCAGAAATTGAAGAAGCAAAAAAAAGGAAAGAAATAACCCAAGGTTTTGTGTGAATCCTTTGTTAGAAAGAAGAAATATTCACGACATCGAAACGCATCTTTGAAAGGATGTACTGTGGGAAGATGGTAGTGATTTTAAAAATTTTTTGCCGAAAGACAATCGACACTTTCGAAACACTTCTCGCTTTGGTAAGTTTATAATTAACAAGTTTGCATGAATGACTTAGCGTCACTAATAATTTGCAGATTGAGACAGCAATAAAAAAGAAGGATACCAAAATGAGGTGTACGATTAGCGCAAAGGTAAGGCTAGCAATAACCTTGCGTTATATTGCTACTGGAGACTCTTATCGATCATTGGAGTTTCTGACACACGTATCTCGGAAAACAAGAAGCACTTTCATACCCGAAGGTTTAGTTTCAATTTACGATAGTATAAATGGGACATATTTGAAGGTATGGGGATGAGCAAAATTTCACTGCCGGTGATTTTTTCGGTGTTATTTAAAAATCGCTGGTAGCAACTGTTATCTAATATACAAAGTAACAGCGATTTGATCAAAAGAGTGATTTTTAATAGTCCGTTCTTTTTTCACAGTGATTGAAAATCGCTACTTTTAATAAAAGCGTGAAATAACAGCCGCGATTGATTTCACGTTTTGATAGAAATCACTGTTATATTAGTTTATTTCTTGAATGCTGTTACTTTTAATGTATGAATTTTATGTAAAGGGTTATTTTTCATTTGAACTTTTTAAAAATAATTAATGGAGTTTTGAATTTATTTATACAGGGTAGCTGAGAATAATGGAATTTCTCAATGGTGTTATACATTTTGTAGTTATGTTATTATAAAATTTATTTGATTGAATTAGTAGATTACGTGTATTGGCTTCGTAGAAATTGAACACATTCTGATATACATTTGAAGGTAAATCTAATCAATTGAACGATTGGTGCATTGCTAGTGACATATCTCATGAATAAATCCACTCCATATTTTCCAAAATGCCTAAAAGAAAACGAGAATTTAAGTGCGTAAACAATCCAAATAATTTCTGTTACATGTGTGGCAATTTTGTCTTCCAACAAAATAGACGTAGATTCACCGATTTGGGATTTGGATTTATTCACTCAATTGCTTATTACTTTGTCATTTTTCGATCGATTTGCTTCTAGTTGGTCTTAGTTCTTACGTTAAAGTATTATCTTTACGTACTTGAAGAGAAACCAGACGTTTTTTCAACGATTTGTACTTTTCCGCCGGCAGAGAATCACTGTAAAATATTATTTTTTTGGAAATGTGCCCTATTTTCATCGATATATTTTGAACCGCTTTACCAATCAAAGATCCGATTATACATTTGTTCATCATCTTAATACCTTGCGTTGGGTACCAAGAACGACCCAATCGGACATTTCTAGCTCGAGATATGATTTGTCACGTGAAAAAAGGTCGAAAAAATACAAAATTTACAATATCTCAAAAACTATTCCATGAAAAAAAATTTAACCTTGATTTTCGAATTCAGCAGATGAAAATACGAGTACATAAGAAAAGTCACCTCTCATCAAATGTACATTTTCGGTGTAAACTAGTGTAATCTAATCTTTATAAATAATAAAAAATATTAATAAATAAAATTTAAGTACAGTATTTATAGTTACAATTTAAAAATAATAACATTTTTACATTTTCATCCCCTAAACGATATCGCCGCTCGCTTAATATCTGTCCAGCATGCGAAAAAAAAGCGTTCGTATGGTACGGAAGATGCCAATGTGCAAAGATTTTCTTGCGCTACTATCGAAACCTTTGGACACTTTGTTTTATTGCTCCGACACTATAATAAAGGATCGGAATTTCGTGGAATAAGTCATCTTCCAAATATCTATCATCTTATCTATGGGCAAATGTTAAAATAAAAAGCGATACGTATGAATATTCAAACTTTGCATAAATTGTCACTCTCTCCAGCAATGGGAAAATTTAACAGCAACAATACATACATAAATTTACTTAATTAACATGATAAAAATAGTGATTGATTCGTTACCAAAGTAGTGAAATCACCATTCTCTGGTATTTCACGTTTTTATTAAAAGTAGCGATTTTCAATCACTGTGGATTACAGCTGTCTGTTAAAAATCGCGCTATTCGCTGTTACTTTGCATATTTGATAACAATTTGGTTGACTGCATACATACATATGTATATGTATGAACGCAATGGAAACAGCGATCGCAGTCACTGTTTAAAATCACGGTAATTGAAAAATAGCAATCACTGGTAACAGCGATACTCAAAAATCACTGGATCGCTCATCACTAATGGGGTATACATATTGAATTAGTATAATGCACTATTGATCAATAACTTTTTGCTTTAATTTTTAGCTTCCCGCAGCTCAAAATGAGTGGCTTCAAATTGCAAGAGAATTTAATTTGTTGTGGGACTTTCCTCACACTTTAGGAGCTCTTGATGGAAAATATATAAGGATAAAGTCAACACCACATTCGGGCTCAGACTTTTAGAATTATAAAGGTTTCTTCAGAGTCGTTCTTTTGGCTGCAGTTGACGCGTTCGGCAAATTTAAATTTATTGATGTCAGGGCAAATGGAAGAGCGACGGACTGCACAATATTTAAAAGTTGTTTCTTTTATAATTGCTTAAAGACCCGAGAATTAAATATACCGCTGCCAAGTAAACTAAAAGGGCAGGAAGAGGAAACTCCATATTTTTTAATCGGAGATGGAATTTTTCCATTAGACACGAATATCATGAAAGCTATCGATAAAAACAGATCGTTGACTGTTCAAGAAGTCTTTAATTATAGATTAAGCCGAGCGAGGCTAATTGTTGAAATTACTTTTGGTAGACTAGTTTCGCGTTTCCGAATACTTCAACGTCCGATTGAAGTGTCTCTAAATAGTTGTGATCTGATTATCAAAGCTTGTTGTGTTCTCCACAACTATTTGAGCAAGAATGCAATCGCAGTGCCGAGCACAGAAGAAGATGATGGGGTCTGAAAAGAGCTTGACGATTCTGGAGCAAAATCTATATCCTCGCTGTAAGACTGTGTATCACAATAAGAAGGGCACAATAAATTCGTCATCAACCATTTCCACCCTCTCCGAATACTTTAGCTGCAACTCAGAAATAGTGTGTTTACTCATAATTTGCTGTAATTCAGCCATCGCAATTGATGCGCGTACTGGTGGCAGGTTTTCCAGCTGTACATCAATGCTTCTTCCAAACAAAGTAAACATATTATCTGCTTCAGGCGGAGGAGATGGATTCCGAAACGTGTTGGAATATGTGGTCATCAAAGAAACAAACAGAAATAACTTTTATATTAATTTAATTCAATTTATTATTTGCTTCTTTTAAGCACAACTTGTCGCGGTGAGTTTTCTAGAAGAAGTGAAAATAAAATACCAGAAATCAACTCATTAGAAGCGTGTGTACACAGCAAAATCAAAAGAACAGTTATTTCTAGAAACAATTTAGACATTAGCTGCCTCTCTTAAGCTTCTTCAGTTGCAATACAGATCAATGTTGCTTTTGCTTTGCACACGAATTTCATAACGCTTCCTGCAAGAATGTTTAGAGTGACCGCTTATTACAAACAAAATTAGAGTGACCATAAATTGTGTGCATTCAACACACCTCCTCAAAAGATACATTTATAAATTAAAATTATATTAATTACATTTCATTTTCATATTTTACATATTCGACAAGTTGTGAATTCTGGGGAGATTACATTTTTGTGGTCCAACATTTTTTGCTAGGATTGGGGAAACCCAGAAAAAACCAAATCAGACCAGCGTTAACTAAATTAAATAAATTAAATATTACATAAATTCATAGTACTGCAAATAACTAAAAAAAATACAGTTTTAAATAAAATGATAACTACAATAAAATAGTTAAAAAATTCAGCTCCTATTTTGATCGGTGAGACCCAATTGACTTCGTAGTTTCAGGAATCTTACTGCAGGTAACGGCTTTGTCAAAATATCAGCGAGCTGGTCATCTGTGGAAATATACTCACCGGAAATTAGTTTATTTTCGACTTGTTCTCTTGAGAATTGATATTTAATATCTATAAGTTTAGATCTCTTGTGACATGAGGGATTACTAGCTATACTTATGCAACCTTGATTGTCCTCGAATATTTTAATTGGTCCATTTAATTCAACCTTTATTCCCTTCATTAATGATTTTAGCCATAAAGCTTCCCTAACGCCTTCAAACAATGGCATATATTCTGCTTCAGTAGAGGAAGCTGCAACTGAATTTTGTTTCTTTGTATTCCAGCAAATAAGACATGACTCAAACATTTTAAATAAATAGCCAGTAGTACTTTTTCTGTCACTCTCACTTCCAGCCCAATCAGAATCAACGTACCCAATAAATATATTTTTAAAATTTGAATTTTTAACAAAAGTTAATTTCAAATCAACAGTACCTGTTAGATATCGCAAAACTCTTTTAAAACATTCCCACAATTCATGATTATTTTTATTGGTGTATCTACTTAAAATGCTCACTGATGTACAAAGATCAGGACGTGTACATAACATAATGTACATTAAGCACCCAATCAAATTACGGCACGGTGCATCGCAATTTTCTTCTGAGTTTAAAGCTTCGTAATTAAGCTTACTTGGAAGTGGAGTACTAACTGCATTACATTCATCCATATTAAATTTTTTTAAGACATTTTTAATATAAGCAGACTGGCTAAGATCCAGTTGATTATCATGTCCATCGATTTTAATTCCAATAAAATATCGAATTTCAATTAAGTCAGTCATTCTGAATTTACTCATAAGGTAAGATTTAAATTTTGACATTGTTTCAAGATTTTCAGTTGCTATAACCAAATCATCCACATACAATAATACGTATATGTTTTTCAATATATTTCCTTTCTCAAGAATATAGATAAAACGATCTACATCCGAATTAACAAACCCAATTTCTTTCAATACTCTCTCAAACACCTCAAACCAACATCTAGCTGCCTGTTTAAGTCCATAAATGGATTTATTTAATTTGCAAACTTTATCACTTCCATGTGGTAATCCTTGAGGAACCATCATATAGATTTCCTCCTTCAATGTTGCATTCAAGAATGCAGTTTTAACATCCATATGGTGAACTTTTAAATCATATTGGTTTGAAATTGACAAAATGAATCGAAAACTAGAAATTCTTGCTACTGGTGCAAATGTTTCATCATAGTCGATTAAATATTCCTGTGTAAAACCACGCGCCACAAGCCTTGCTTTGTATTTAACTGGGTTGCAATATTCATCATTCTTTATTGTAAAAACCCATTTACAATCAACTATATTTTTATTTTCAGGTTTTTGTACAATAGACCAAGTTTTATTAAGCAAATGAGAATCTAATTCTTCTTTAATTGCTTCTTCCCAATATAATCTATTACTCATATTTTTGACTTAATCAAATGTACAGGGAATACTACTCAAGAAATTATGCGCATTCATTACGCAACTATTTAAAAATCTATAAGATCTTTGTGGTCTATCCTTTAACCGTTCACTTCGTCTGACTTCATTTTCATCTTCATTTAACTCTGAATATGGCAATTGAGCTGTGACTCTTTCATTAGGTTGTCCATCTAATATTAAAATATTAGATATTTCTTCCGTATTCTCATTCGGGACATCAGACTGTTCAATTTCCGCATTCTCATTCTGGAAATTATATTGTACTTCCTCCGTACTTTCATTCGGGAGTTTAGAACTCAGATTTTCCGTACTCTCATTCGGGAAATTAATCTGATCTTTTTTCCGTTCTATCCTTCAGGAAATGATCCACCTGTTCCATATCTTTTTTTGGAACCCTGAGTCTTTCATTTGTACTTTATCTGTAGTTACAGTCCTAGAGTTTATCATATTGGTTTCATCAACAATAACATCTCTTGCTACCATAAATTTTCGGGATTTCACATCCCACAATTTAACACCATTTGGTTCGTACCCAACTAAAATACCTTTTAATGATTTTTCATCAAATTTTCTTTTCCTTATTTTATTATGTACATATACAGTCGAACCAAATACTTTTAAATATTTTAAATTAGGTTTTCTATTATGCCACATTTCAAAAGGAGTTTTCTTATTGCCTTCTAAGGCTGTACTTGGAGTTCTATTTACCAAATAGGTTGCTGTCAATATAGCTTCACCCCAAAAACTCTTGTCTAGCTTTGCGCCATTAACCATAGCACGAGCTTTTTCAGTTAATGTTCTAATCACACCATTTAATTGTGGAGTATGTGGAACTGTCAAATGATAGGTGATGCCTTTTTCAACACAATATTCGCGCATTTCATTTGATAAATACTCTCTACCATTATCAATATAAAAATTCACAACCTTTAGGTTGAAATGAGCTTCGCTTTTGGCAATAAAATCTTTGAACATTGCAAAAACATCAGACTTGTAGGATATCAAATAAGTAACACAATAATGTGTATACTGATCAACAAAAATTACATAATAGTTTTTACCATCAATAGAGGAAGGTGTTATTGGACCACAAACATCTGAATGGATTACGAATAAAGGTCTTTGAATATAATTTTTATCCTTAAATTTTGTAAATGGGAGTCTAGCCTGCTTGCCGTTTATACAAGCTACACATAAATCACTATTCAATTGAACATTCTTTAAAAGGTTAATATCTTCAAACATATAATTTCGTTTTATTTCTGAAAACTTACCCTTGCTAATATGACCCAATCTTTCATGCCACAATTGATATTCTTTATTTTCTTTCATATTTATTGAATATGCCCTATGGCATAATTTAAATTCAACAATTGGTATATTTTGCATACACATACCTTCAATAATTACTTCACCATTCTTTGACACTTTTACACCTCCTGAGTTAAATTCGATGGTCATGCCACTTACTTGCATTTTTCGTACCGAAAGTAAGTTATGCGGAATGTCTTTGCAGAACAAAACGTCTTCCAGGGTAATCATGTCTTTAAAATTGCTTCGGAGTCTCATGATGCCTTTAGCAGTGGCATATATACTCCCCACGTTTTGCAACGGCAATCTCGATCGGCGATTCCAAGTCGATATAATCAGCAAGTAGGTTTTTCTCGTTGATCATATGATCCGATGCTCCAGAGTCCAAAAAAAGATACATCACCTACTTTTGGAAAATTAATCCCTTGTCTCATCATAATAGCGAAACCTCTATCTGGCTGCACTGCTGCTACTTGGGCTTGCTTCGTTTTTTCATTGTTTTGGTCACTTGATAATTTTTTAAAAACAAAGCAGTCTTTTTTAAAATGTCCCTTTTTACCACAGTGGTGGCATTTTAAATTAGATTTATAACTGTTTTTAAAAGGTTTGTACTTGCTTTTATATTTGTAATTATTTGTCTTAACTTTATATTCGTGTTGCACATTGTTGCACACAGCTTGCAATATTTTAGAACTTGTGTCTGTCCCGGCACTTTTTAATTTTATCTCATGATCAAGCAAACGATTTTTCATAAAAGCCACAGTTAAGTTATTTTCAGATAATGTTTCGATTGCGGTTATAACACCGTCGTAAGAGGATGGAAGTGTTAATAACAAGTGCGAGACTTTATCCATCTCTTAGATTTTTGCGCCCGACGCCGAAAACTCCGTTATTAAATCATCAAAAATATTGAAATGGTTAACAAGTGGACAACCACTCTTTAATTTTAATGATAATAATTGCTTTCGAACAGAAAGCTGCGAGGCCAAACTCTTCCGCTCATAAATGGCGTCTAAGTTTGCAAAAATTAGCTTTGCAGTGCTTTGATCATTGGCAAAACCGAGATACGAATCACTTAAAAGCTCTATTATAACGCTTTTTGCACATCTTTCAGTTTTTTCCCACTGTTCAGTAATTTTGTCTGGTACTTCAGCGTCAATAACATTAAGAGCACCACTTTCAGCTAAAAGAGCACGCACGCGAAACTTCCAAATTTTTCGCCATCAAACGGCTTAATGTTTCTTTTTACTTTATCCATTTATTTTATTTTATTTTATTTTTTCAGTAATATTTATAACAAACGCCGAACTTTAAACTCCGCCGAACAAGAAGCCACACTAATAATGTTCATTCGTGACTGGGCCCATAACCTGTTGGAATATGTGGTCATCAAAGAAACAAACAGAAATAACTTTTATATTAATTTAATTCAATTTATTATTTGCTTCTTTTAAGCACAACTTGTCGCGGTGAGTTTTCTAGAAGAAGTGAAAATAAAATACCAGAAATCAACTCATTAGAAGCGTGTGTACACAGCAAATCAAAAGAACAGTTATTTCTACAAACAATTTAGACATTAGCTGTCTCTCTTAAACTTCTTCAGTTGCAATACAGATCAATGTTGCTTTTGCTTTGCACACGAATTTCATAACGCTTCCTGCAAGAATGTTTAGAGTGACCGCTTATTACAAACAAAATTAGAGTGACCATAAATCGTGTGCATTCAACAAAACGAAAACTTAACTATTGCATCTATAGCCGCATCCAATCTTTTTAAACTATCTTCGGGCTTCTCCGTTCGTTTGCACATTTTCTTCCGTGAATACTCTCCCATTGATTGGTTGAAGTTTCCGTTTCCACTGCGTCATTCGTCTTGCTCGCACTTTGGTAAAGAAGACAATTTTCTGGATCGGTTGTTACTGTTACATCCTTTTGCGCCAAGCTCACGCTACTACCACTGGTCTGTAAAATTTGTAATTTTAGTAAATTATTTATAACATAAAAAATATATATATCAAAACCTCTTCGAAATTTGAGCATCGTTTCCTTAAAACTATTGCTAGGTCTAGGCACCTGAATTCATTAATAGAGAAAAGTAATGGTTCGTATATGTCTCCACTTCTTTTGGTATCCTCAACTTTTGTTTTCTGCAACATAGTCGGAGCGAGGATACTTTATTTTCGTTTTTGCTTCGTCTGGCGTGCAGTTAAATTTTTTCCCATTTGCTCCCATGCTTTTCTTTTCAAATCAGTTCTTTTATATTTATCATTTTTATCATTCCACAAGCATTCACATTACCGATAAAAATTTATAAAATGAATTGTTTCACTTCACTTAAATTTAATTTACGCCATTTTTTAAAAGAAAAACGTCTAATTCGCGTGAAACTTAAAATTTATGTCTGAGTTTATAGCAGCCTGCTGTCTTGACATAATGTTTAATTTTTTTTGGTATGAAATTAACATGTGTGGTCTCCACTTAACATTTTGATGTTAAGACATGAACATTGCCATGAATTATAGCTAGTCGAGACACTATGTAATATATCGCAAAACTATCTAAGCTTTAATAAAAATCGATAGCGGAAGTGGCAAAGCATTCAATTTTATGATGCCGGGTTCAAGTCCGCTGAGAAATTTGTTTATTTTTATATTTTTTTAATTGTTCATCCTTTTTTTGAAAGCAAACTAATAATTATTTAAAAAAAAATAGCAAGAATAGTTTACTACTTTAACATAAATTATCCAGTATTAAATAATTTTACTGAACCACATTGAATTGCTGCTCCTATAGCAGATCATTACAGCAAAGAAATTTATATCTTCTATAAATAGTCATAACGGTGTTTCTTAACTCACATACATAAACTCAAATGCGCATAAAATTGTGTTACCTTACGTCTCCACGGGCAATTTTTGATGGCATAACATCTGTCAAATTTGATTGCAATGGTTGGCAATATTTTAATGGTGGGCATTGCGATGTTATGCCATTATCATTTTGAAAATGCCGTCAAGCAATCTAGTTCGCTGTGCCCGCGCTTGAAAATTTTTTTTATTTATACGATGAAGAGAAAAAATAAGAAAATCGAAATTGTGGGTGAATCCTTTTTTACAAAGAATGCAAATGCACAGCCTCCATTCACTTTAGCGTTTTTATTAATTTAATAGATGCGGTAAAACGAAAATGTCCGACGATGCTTCCACTGTGAGCGTCACGAAAAAATGAAAAAAGGCTGTCAAACAAACAAAATGACAACTGATTGCAACACAGCAGGTTGGCAATTTATGGCATAACATATTTCATAACATAAATTGCCAACTTGAAGCAATTTGGAGTCTCCATTGGCAATTTGCTTGAAATTGCCAATGGCATGCCATCAAAAATTGCCCGTGGAGACGTAGGGTTAGGTTTTCTACGAATCCAATTGCTTTGTTGATGTTAGTTTTGTGATGCTTCTGCGCAATTCGTCTGAAGAAGGTCATAAATTTCACAAAATCTAATCGAATCAAACATTTCGTTCGTCAATGAATATGTTCAATTTTAGGAAGTTGTTGTTTTTCCGTATATGCTATATTAAGTAAATTGTTATATTGGATATTATTCTTATGGTAGGGAAAGGAAGAATTTTGCAGATGTATTAAAATTTTTGATATTTCTTTTATATTAATACATTATTTACAAAATAGAAATTAACTTAAATTAATATAATTAAATTAATATCATTATAATATATTGAAAAGCATAATGTATGTATACACACATACGCCAACACCATACGCGGCGTAGGCACATGCAATGTGAGCGGAGACCCAACGTAAGTACATCGAACTCTCATAAAAGAATGTCCACGTTATGAAGCGCGAACAGCGCGCACGTTTTTGATTACGCTGCATTCTAATGTTCAATGCCCTCGAACGAATGTACGCTGGCATTGACCGTGATACTTTCCGCTGACATTGCAAAAGCCCTCTTTATGTATTAAGAATCATATTATATACTAAGTCTTAGCACATAAGAAATTAAAAGTATAAATAGCAATAAGTTTTTATCAATAAATCAGATTCGATCTGGAAACAAAACTTATCGCTTCTCATTCAATATTTGGCTGTACTCTAGTAGTCGCCGATTGAAATTGTGCGCTAGCTCTCGCGCCGCTATACAATTCTTTGAGCCCATCTTTACATGGCGATCCTGCCAAACTGGCAATTCTGATATCAATCCTGCCAAATTATTAAAAACCCAAAAATTTTAAAAACCACAACATTCTTAAAATAAATCTAAAACTCCAATAAGAAGATGAACACCGAGTTCCACCGACTATTCGAAAATGTTCAACAACTGGCAGAGTAACACATCCACAAAGAAGCAAACCACCAAAGCCTGACGTTATACCCTGTTGATGGAAGCACTCCAATCCCACGCTTAATACAACAAAATTTTGAAAAACTAACAAAAATCGAAGAATACGTGCCACAATCTACAACTACAAACAAACCACCACTTTACATACCATCTACTTTAGGAGCAGGCCCTAAACCCATAACCATAGAAGAGTATGAACAAAGGAACGCGATACACACTCTACAACCACACAAAGACGAACAATCGACAAAAAAAAAACGTGCAAACTCGCACAAAAATAGCATTACTCTGGCGAGATTTCAACCTCGCGAACACCAAAATTAAACAAAAACAAATAAAAACTAAAATTCATAAAATAAAATACCCTAATGTTAGAACATAGAATTATAAAGATTGTAATGATTTAAGAAGATAAGATTAAAACAATGGGTAAAACTTAATCAAAAATTCAAAATCACAATGGAGACCAACAAGTCACAATACTAAATAATCAAGTTCAACATTCTGAATCCCTAGAGGATCAAGATTTAAAAATATTGATCATATTAATAATAGTATGTGCTCAATTAGGAATTACACTGCTATCCATGTATAATAAGTATAACAAAATAGAAAATTTAAAAGCGGCAAAATCAATATTTGATTGGCCGAAGTAATGTCAAGAAAATAAAATGAAAAATGGAATTAAACTCATTAAAAAATTTAGAAAACTTAGTAACAAAGTTAAAGAAAACACCAGAAAGAATTTATTCATATTCATATGTGGAAGCACTACAAAAAGATTTACAAAGTTATTCGACATTGTTCAAACTAGAAGTCGCCGCATTATCTCAAATTGACCAAGTAAAAGCGACAGACTTATTTAAAAATTACAGCAATTACATAGAACATATAATAGAAAATAATTTACATAATTTGACAGACGAAAACATAGATGAAACCAAAGCCACCACAATGACAGACTTCAAAATAGAAACATCAATCAAAGTAATTCCAGAGTTTACTGGAAACTATAAAGAAATAGACTCATTTGGCAAAATATGCACACTGTTGAACGATCCACTAACGCCAGAGGGTAAGACGACACTCCTAGATTTCATTTTTTACGTAAAACTTAGCATCAATGTTAAAACAGCAATAGGTACTACATTAACTCTAGACAATCTTGATACATTACTAAGCACACTAAAGTCCAGATATAAGAGCCACTCAGCCATTACACAGGTACACTCACAATTGATAAATACTGTACAATAAGGATCTGTCAGTTCCTTCAAAGAACGAATTTCCGAACTCACTACACTCCAAATTGAAAATCTAGGAGCAAACGTAACAGCAACTGAGAAGTCTGCAATAGCAAAAACTAATGAGTCATATACTTTAATCACTTTCAAAAACGGACGCAAATCAACCAATCATACTAGCAGCACAACCCAAAACATTAAATGAAGCAGTAAATCTCGCACTAGACCTAGAACAATCTGTACCCAATACCAATCAAAATTTTGCCATAAATCAAAACAATAAACAATTCAGAAGATACAGTAATTACAACAACACGAATAACCGATATAACAACAACACCAATAATAATCATAATCGAAACAACAACGACAACAAAAACGACTTACAACGAAACAATAGAAACAACAATTATAACCAATATAACGGCAACAGACAGTATGCCAATCAAACACAAAGCAACAATGGGAACTATAGACATCCTAACTACAACAGCAACTATAATAAAAACAACTACAATAACAACAATAATGACTTTTTATCAACATTTCTGTGCAAAATTGACTATGAAACATTCACCGTGACAATCACGATAACAGACACAGACATAACGCTACCAATGGAAACTCGTTTACTACACACTCCTTATGTATGGATACATAAGATACCCGCAAGAACAGAAATAATTCAACATATAAATTTAGAAATAAAAGAAGACAACATGACATTCAAAAATATATTGATTTTCAAGTCAGACGTATTTTTGAAAGCTCCTGTCGAAAAAAAAAAATAAATAAATATATTGAAAAGGAATACGGAAAATTCCAATTTGACTCTATTATCGTATTCTAACTGGTGAAAACTACCACTGCTACATTCTATTGGTATTACGGTAAGATAATATAATTTCAGTTAAAAATAAAAGTCTATAAAAGGAAAACAATGGAGGGCGACGCGCCAGGCCGGACGACCCTGCCCCAAAAATAAGGAAAAGAAAGATTCAAGAAGAGAAGTCATTGAATAAGGAATCTCTAGAGTCAAAAGATCATATGGAAATGGAACAGTCAAAAGAAGAATGCCTATACGACAATAATCACAAGGGGCCCTTCACGGTCTATGCAGACACAATCAACAATAATGAGGAAAACCGCAAAGCAATCAACGCAATAGCATTGACAAAAATACTTGTAAACGCAAAGATACAAGGAGTAATTGAAGTGCTGAAAATTGGCTATGGACGCTGTAAAATTGTATTAAATTCCGCGGAAGCAGCTAACTCCCTTTGTAAAGACTCCCGTCTATTGGAAAAAGGATACATTCTTAAAATTATGCCTCATTTTATTGGCAAAATGGGCATCATTTTCGATATTCCAACCGACATCTCTATCAAAGAGTTGGAAGAATCCATCTCTTCAGCCATAGAAATTAAAAAAATAATTCGTGTTGAAAGACGCAATGTGGATGAGTTTTCCGCCCGAATTCCAACCAAACGTGTAAAAATTCTTTTCAAGGGTAACGAAATTCCCGAATTCATTAATTTTGCTTACACTAAAGTTGCAGTAAGTCACTTTATACATTTCGCTCAATGCTTCAAGTGCTTTCGCTACGGACACTATGCTCAACATTGCAAGGCAAGCATGAGCAAGTGTAATAAATGTTTCAATGTACATAATGCGACAGAGGAATGCATGCCATTAAAATACAGCAATTGCAATGAACCTCACGAATCAACAAACTTGAATTGCCCAGCTAGAACCAAAGCGTACGCCCTGGCCAAAATTATGACCATAGAAAACCTATCACGCTTTGAAACGAAAATTAAATACCCTCACCTTTTCAACAGGTTCGCCTCGCTTCAAGATGATACCTACGAATCTAACTTCCCTCAGCTAAACTCAAATAATACAAATCATAAAGTAGTAAATAATATTTTAGTAGCTGCCAAGGCAATGCATAACATTCATTCTTATGCAAACATAACAAGGATACCAAAAAAAACTAATTTAAACCAAAGGGTCTCTGCCAGAGTTGCAGCAGCGATGAAAGCACGAGAAGATATTATCAAAGATATTCGTAGTGATCACAAACCAAATCTCATCCAACAACACGGAACTGTCGTCACTGATGAAAGCAGTACCCCATACAACCAAGAAACCTCGACGGAAACCTCACGTATAATTAATAAATTAATTAATCAATACAATCTTCCTACAGTTGTAATAAATTTGCTTCATTCTTATAAGGAACTCTTAAACATTAATAGTAAGGATCAATATTTAAATAAGATACAGATGAAATATGGAGTTTAAAATCTGTCAGCTTAATATTCAAAGTATCAAGACACCTGGAAATAAAGAAAAACTTGACATTTTTTTACAAACAAATAAAATAGACATCGCAATCATAAGTGAAACATGGCTCAAAAATAATGCAAGTGCCAGTCTGGCCAAGTACAACTTCGCGCATAAAGCCCGAAATGATGGCTACGGAGGCGTCGGCATCTACATCAACAGAAAAATTAAATATTAAATTTTAAAAATCCCAACAGAAGCAGAATGCATCTGCGTAGCTACACTGAACTTAAAACAAAATTTCAATATTATCAGCTCCTATTCCCACCAAACAAATCCACAGAATTTTTCAAAATAGAAACAGAAAATTTTTTTTCGTATTTGCACTCTTTAAACAAAACTACAATAATAGGAGGAGACTTCAACGCTAAATCGACAACTTGCTCTTGAAAATACCGCTATCAATAACGACTTTTTCTGCATTAACGACGGTTCTCCAACATATAAAACTCGGGATATTAGCTCAGTACTTGATCGTACATTTGTTAACAAACAACCAACTAACTTCAAATGGGCTTGCCAAAAAAGTAGCATCACCAACAGCAATCATCTTCCGATAATTATAAACATTAAAAAAGTCCAAAAGGATGCACCACAGCACTCAAAACTAATCTTTTCTAAACTCCTACAGGATCTACCCAACATTGAATTTTCAGATAACATTTCTGATATTTCAAATTTAATTAGAAACACAATTAAGAAAAACACTATAAAACTAAAAGATAACAAATATATACCAAAAAGGTGGTGAAACAGAAAGACTTATCAGGATTCGCAATGCTACCCGACTTAAATATTATACCACCAAAAAATTCGAAGACTGCATCCAACTTAATGAAGCACAGGAAGCTCTAACTAGGCATTTAGTGAAAATTAAAAGGACAAATTTCCAAACGTTAATAGAAGACCTGTCCAACCCTCCTTCAATACAGGATTGGTGGGGTATGATCAACAGAGTGAAAAAGTATGAACAGGAGAAGAAAGTTGGCAATTCCTTCACAAAGGAGCAGAACTATGAATTCCTCCAACAAATCTCTATCCAATCACCAAGCACCACACCCTTACAAACCAGCTTTCAACCTTGAACATGCCTTCAACAACTCCGTTAGCCACATTCCAACAGTTCGAAACATTTTTAAATTTAAGAAATCCACATTCAGCCCCTGGATGGTACGGAATCTCCTACAACATCCTTCAGCATCTAACAATGGATCAAAAGCTTAATATCTTCAATGTAATTCTAAAAATATGGGGAAAAAGGCGACATACCAGAAGAATGGAGAATAATTAAAATCATCCCTATACTCAAGAAGACCTCGAACCCTGCAGATATTAAAAATTATAGACCAATAAGTCTCCTACCAATTTTTCTAAAAATTACCGAAGGGCTAATGAAACTTAAAATTTACAGTCATATTGATGAAAATAACCTACTCCCAGCTAGATCTTACGCATTTAGAAAATTTCACTCTACTTCTATGTGCATTAATGATCTCAAAAACAATGTGATGCATTTAAAATGTCGAAAAATGCAAGTACTGGGTATATGCTTAGATATTAGCAAAGCTTTCGATTGCGTTAATGTTTATAAACTTCATAACATCTTCAATAATATGAACTTTGATAACAAAATAATAAACTGGATCTGCGATTTTCTTTTAAATAGAACGCTAACCCTGGGAACTGCCGCATTAAACACAAATCAAGGTGTATGCCAAGGCAGTGGGCTCAGTCCCATTCTCTTCAACCTTTATACAGCCTCTCTCCATCAAATTACTGATGACAACTGCAATATATTCCAATTTGCAGATGATTTCTTCTTCACTGTATACAACAAAAATGTGGATAATGGCTATACACATTATAAAGGAGAAAATCCAAACCTTCGCCCAACTATGTAAAAAGCTTGACCTTTCTTTCAACTTTCAAAAATCCAACATCATCCACTTCAACAATAGGAGTAAAAACATAGCCATTCAACTAAATAATATTACCATCAAACAAGTACAGAAAATCAAATACTTAGGAAGATACATTACATCAAATAATGCAGCAACGGAACACGTAAATCAAATAGTTTCAGCCACAAACCAAAAATACAACTTTCTGAACATACTCAGCGGTTGTAAATTTGGCATCCAACCAATTAAAGCCTTATATCTTTACAAAGCTTTTGCTAGTGCTAAACTAGAATATGCGACATCTACTTTTGCAAACATTAATAAAACAGCATTGAAAAAACTCCAAACTTGTTGTAACGCGAACCTCAGAAGGTGTATGGGACTCATCTGTTCAGCCCCCATTCACATCTTATATCATATGGCAGCCGTACTACCGATAAAATTCAGATTAAAACTGAACACTGCGAAGGAGTTAGCAAAATGCTTTGCACTAAATCTTCCATGGTCGTCGAATGGTTAAAGATTTTATAAAAAACTGTGACAAATGCGCACAGAACAAAATAACTATGACTGGCACAATTGGATCCCGTTCTATACCTTTTATAATACAACCCCCCATGTAGATACACAATATACACCTTTTGAGCTTGTATATGGCAAATTACCACACCTATCAAGTACTGACAGCCAAGAACATCCAAAAATATACAATATGGATAACTACGCTAACGAACTCAGAATTAGATTACATTATACAATAAAAAATGCAAAAGTATTAATCGAAAAATCGAAACTACAAAAAAGTGTTGTAGCACAAAACCATATAAACACACTAGATATAAATATAGGAGATATGGTATTAGTAAGAAATATGAATATAAAGAAAAACCAAAAACCTTACAATGGTCCTTATAGAGTAATTGAAATTCAGAATGTAAATTGTCTATTAGAAATAAAAGGAGAAATAAAAGAACTCCATAAAAACTTATTAAAAAAATATATAACTTTAAGATTAACAAGTAAAATTTTAAGTAATTAATATAACATAAATATTTTTACCAAAAATTTTTTTTTCCCAGTAGGATAAGGGTGTAGTGTATGAAAAGAATAATGTATGTATATACACACAAACGCCAACACCATACGCGGCGTAGGCACATGCAATGTGAGCGGAGACCCAACGTAAGTACATCGAACTCTCATATAAGAATGTCCACGTTATGAAGCGCGAACAGCGCGCACGTTTTTGATTACGCTGCATTCTAATGTTCAATGCCCTCGAACGAATGTACGCTGGCATTGACCGTGATACTTTCCGCTGACATTGCAAAAGCCCTCGTTATGTATTAAGAATCATATTATATACTAAGTCTTAGCACATAAGAAATTAAAAGTATAAATAGCAATAAGTTTTTATCAATAAATCAGATTCTATCTGGAAACAAAACTTATCGCTTCTCATTCAATATTTGGCTGTACTCTAGTAGTCGCCGATTGAAATTGTGCGCTAGCTCTCGCGCCGCTATACAATTCTTTGAGCCCATCTTTACATGGCGACCCTGCCAAACTGGCAATTCTGATATCAATCCTGCCAAATTATTAAAAATTCAAAAATTTTAAAAACCACAACATTCTTAAAATAAATCAAAAACTCCAATAAGAAGATGAACACCGAGTTCCACCGACTATTCGAAAATGTTCAACAACTGGCAGAGTAACACATCCACAAAGAAGCAAACCACCAAAGCCTGACGTTATACCCTGTTGATGGAAGCACTCCAATCCCACGCTTAATACAACAAAATTTTGAAAAACTAACAAAAATCGAAGAATACGTGCCACAATCTACAACTACAAACAAACCACCACTTTACATACCATCTTCTTTAGGAGCAGGCCCTAAACCCATAACCGTAGAAGAGTATGAACAAAGGAACGCGATACACACTCTACAACCACACAAAGACGAACAATCGACAAAACTTGAACAGAGAAAACGAGCAGGGAAAAACGTGCAAACTCGCACAAAAATAGCATTACTCTGGCGAGATTTCAACCTCGCGAACACCAAAATTAAACAAAAACAAATAAAAACTATAATTCATAAAATAAAATACCCTAATGTTAGAACATAGAATTATAAAGATTGGAATGATTTAAGAAGATAAGATTAAAACAATGGGTAAAACTTAATCAAAAATTCAAAATCACAATGGAGACCCACAAGTCACATTACTAAATAATCAAGTTCAACATTTTGAATCCCTAGAGGATCAAGATTTAAAAATATTGATCATATTAATAATAGTATGTGCTCAATTAGGAATTACACTGCTATCCATGTATAATAAGTATAACAAAAAACAAAATTTAAAAGCGGCAAAATCAATATTTGATTTAACCGAAGTAATGTCAAGAAAATAAAATGAAAAATGGAATTAAACTCATTAAAAAATTTAGAAAACTTAGTAACAAAGTTAAATAAAAAACCAAGAAGAATATATTCATATTCATATGTGGAAGCACTACAAAAAGATTTACAAAGTTATTCGACATTGTTCAAACTAGAAGTCGCCGCATTATCTCAAATTGACCAAGTAAAAGCGACAGACTTATTTAAACATTACAGCAATTACATAGAACATATAATAGAAAATAATTTACAAAATTTGACAGACGAAAACATAGAAGAAACCAAAGCCACCACCATGACATACTTCAAAATAGAAATATCAATCAAAGTAATTCCAGAGTTTACTGGAAGCTATAAAGAAATAGACTCATTTGGCAAAATATGCACACTGTTGAACGATCCACTAACGCCAGAGGGTAAGACGACACTCCTAGATTTCATTTTTTACGTAAAACTTAGCATCAATGTTAACACAGCAATAGGTACTACATTAACTCTAGACAATCTTGATACATTACTAAGCACACTAAAGTCCAGATATAAGAGCCACTCAACCATTACACAGGTACACTCACAATTGATAAATACTGTACAATAAGGATCTGTCAGTTCCTTCAAAGAACGAATTTCCGAACTCACTACACTCCAAATTGAAAATCTAGGAGCAAACGTAACAGCAACTGAGAAGTCTGCAATAGCAAAAACTAATGAGTCATATACTTTAATCACTTTCAAAAACGGACTCAAAGATAAACCAATCATACTAGCAGCACAACCCAAAACATTAAATGAAGCAGTAAATCTCGCACTAGACCTAGAACAATCTGTACCCAATACCAATCAAAATTTTGCCATAAATCAAAACAATAAACAATTCAGAAGATACAGTAATTACAACAACACGAATAACCGATATAACAACAACACCAATTATAATCATAATCGAAACAACAACGACAACAAAAACGACTTACAACGAAACAATAGAAACAACAATAATAACCAATATAACGGCAACAGACAGTATGCCAATCAAACACAAAGCAACAATGGGAACTATAGACATCCTAACTACAACAGCAACTATAATAAAAACAACTACAATAACAACAATAATGACTTTTTATCAGCATTTCTGTGCAAAATTGACTATGAAACATTCACCGTGACAATCACGATAACAGACACAGACATAACGCTACCAATGGAAACTCGTTTACTACACACTCCTTATGTATGGATACATATAAATTTAGAAATAAAAGAAGACAACATGACATTCAAAAATATATTGATTTTCAAGTCAGACGTATTTTTGAAAGCTCCTGTCGAAAAAAAAAATAAATAAATATATTGAAAAGGAATACGGAAAATTCCAATTTGACTCTATTATCGTATTCTAACTGGTGAAAACTACGACTGCTACATTCTATTGGTATTACGGTAAGATAATATAATTTCAGTTAAAAATAAAAGTCTATAAAAGGAAAACAATGGAGGGCGACGCGCCAGGCCGGACGACCCTGCCCCAAAAATAAGGAAAAGAAAGATTCAAGAAGAGAAGTCATTGAATAAGGAATCTCTAGAGTCAAAAGATCATATGGAAATGGAACAGTCAAAAGAAGAATGCCTATACGACAATAATCACAAGGGGCCCTTCACGGTCTATGCAGACACAATCAACAATAATGAGGAAAACCGCAAAGCAATCAACGCAATAGCATTGACAAAAATACTTGTAAACGCAAAGATACAAGGAGTAATTGAAGTGCTGAAAATTGGCTATGGACGCTGTAAAATTGTATTAAATTCCGCGGAAGCAGCTAACTCCCTTTGTAAAGACTCCCGTCTATTGGAAAAAGGATACATTCTTAAAATTATGCCTCATTTTATTGGCAAAATGGGCATCATTTTCGATATTCCAACCGACATCTCTATCAAAGAGTTGGAAGAATCCATCTCTTCAACCATAGAAATTAAAAAAATAATTCGTGTTGAAAGACGCAATGTGGATGAGTTTTCCGCCCGAATTCCAACCAAACGTGTAAAAATTCTTTTCAAGGGTAACGAAATTCCCGAATTCATTAATTTTGCTTACACTAAAGTTGCAGTAAGTCACTTTATACATTTCGCTCAATGCTTCAAGTGCTTTCGCTACGGACACTATGCTCAACATTGCAAGGCAAGCATGAGCTAGTGTAATAAATGTTTCAATGTACATAATGCGACAGAGGAATGCATGCCATTAAAATACAGCAATTGCAATGAACCTCACGAATCAACAAACTTGAATTGCCCAGCTAGAACCAAAGCGTACGCCCTGGCCAAAATTATGACCATAGAAAACCTATCACGCTTTGAAACGAAAATTAAATACCCTCACCTTTTCAACAGGTTCGCCTCGCTTCAAGATGATACCTACGAATCTAACTTCCCTCAGCTAAACTCAAATAATACAAATCATAAAGTTGTAAATAATATTTTAGTAGATGCCAAGGCAATGCATAACATTCATTCTTATGCAAACATAACAAGGATACCAAAAAAAACTAATTTAAACCAAAGGGTCTCTGCCAGAGTTGCAGCAGCGATGAAAGCACGAGAAGATATTATCAAAGATATTCGTAGTGATCACAAACCAAATCTCATCCAACAACACGGAACTGTCGTCACTGATGAAAGCAGTACCCCATACAACCAAGAAACCTCGACGGAAACCTCACGTATAATTAATAAATCAATTAATCAATACAATCTTCCTACAGTTGTAATAAATTTGCTTCATTCTTATAAGGAACTCTTAAACATTAATAGTAAGGATCAATATTTAAATAAGATACAGATGAAATATGGAGTTTAAAATCTGTCAGCTTAATATTCAAAGTATCAAGACACCTGGAAATAAAGAAAAACTTGACATTTTTTTACAAACAAATAAAATAGACATCGCAATCATAAGTGAAACATGGCTCAAAAATAATGCAAGTGCCAGTCTGGCCAAGTACAACTTCGCGCATAAAGCCCGAAATGATGGCTACGGAGGCGTCGGCATCTACATCAACAGAAAAATTAAATATTAAATTTTAAAAATCCCAACAGAAGCAGAATGCATCTGCGTAGCTACACTGAACTTAAAACAAAATTTCAATATTATCAGCTCCTATTCCCACCAAACAAATCCACAGAATTTTTCAAAATAGAAACAGAAAATTTTTTTTCGTATTTGCACTCTTTAAACAAAACTACAATAATAGGAGGAGACTTCAACGCTAAATCGACAACTTGGGGAAGCCCATCTGGAGATGCTAAAGGACTTGCTCTTGAAAATACCGCTATCAATAACGACTTTTTCTGCATTAACGACGGTTCTCCAACATATAAAACTCGGGATATTAGCTCATTACTTGATCTTACATTTGTTAACAAACAACCAACTAACTTCAAATGGGCTTGCCAAAAAAGTAGCATCACCAACAGCAATCATCTTCCGATAATTATAAACATTAAAAAAGTCAAAAAGGATGCACCACAGCACTCAAAACTAATATTTTCTAAACTCCTACAGGATCTACCCAACATTGAATTTTCAGATAACATTTCTGATATTTCAAATTTAATTAGACACAATTAAGAAAAACACTATAAAACTAAAAGATAACAAATATATACCAAAAAGGTGGTGAAACAGAAAGACTTATCAGGATTCGCAATGCTACCCGACTTAAATATTATACCACCAAAAAATTCGAAGAGTGCATCCAACTTAATGAAGCACAGGAAGCTCTAACTAGGCATTTAGTGAAAATTAAAAGGACAAATTTCCAAACGTTAATAGAAGACCTGTCCAACCCTCCTTCAATACAGGATTGGTGGGGTATGATCAACAGAGTGAAAAAGTATGAACAGGAGAAGAAAGTTGGCAATTCCTTCACAAAGGAGCAGAACTATGAATTCCTCCAACAAATCTCTATCCAAGCACCAAGCACCACACCCTTACAAACCAGCTTTCAACCTTGAACATGCCTTCAACAACTCCGCTAGCCACATTCCAACAGTTCGAAACATTTTTAAATTTAAGAAATCCACATTCAGCCCCTGGATGGGACGGAATCTCCTACAACATCCTTCAGCATCTAACAATGGATCAAAAGCTTAATATCTTCAATGTAATTCTAAAAATATGGGGAAAAAGGCGACATACCAGAAGAATGGAGAATAATTAAAATCATCCCTATACTCAAGAAGACCTCGAACCCTGCAGATATTAAAAATTATAGACCAATAAGTCTCCTACCAACTTTTCTAAAAATTACCGAAGGGCTAATGAAACTTAAAATTGACAGTCATATTGATGAAAATAACCTACTCCCAGCTAGATCTTACGCATTTAGAAAATTTCACTCTACTTCTATGTGCATTAATGATCTCATAAACAATGTGATGCATTTAAAATCTCGAAAAATGCAAGTACTGGGTATATGCTTAGATATTAGCAAAGCTTTCGATTGCGTTAATGTTTATAAACTTCATAACATCTTCAATAATATGAACTTTGATAACAAAATAATAAACTGGATCTGCGATTTTCTTTTAAATAGAACGCTAACCCTGGGAACTGCCGCATTAAACACAAATCAAGGTGTATGCCAAGGCAGTGGGCTCAGTCCCATTCTCTTCAACCTTTATACAGCCTCTCTCCATCAAATTACTGATGACAACTGCAATATATTCCAATTTGCAGATGATTTCTTCTTCACTGTACACCACAAAAATGTGGATAATGCTATACACATTATAAAGGAGAAAATCCAAACCTTCGCCCAACTATGTAAAAATCTTGACCTTTCTTTCAACTTTCAAAAATCCAACATCATCCACTTCAACAATAGGAGTAAAAACATAGCCATTCAACTAAATAATATTACCATCAAACAAGTACAGAAAATCAAATACTTAGGAAGATACATTACATCAAATAATGCAGCAACGGAACACGTACATCAAATAGTTTCAGCCACAAACCAAAAATACAACTTTCTGAACATACTCAGCGGTTGTAAATTTGGCATTCAACCAATTAAAGCCTTATAGCTTTACAAAGCTTTTGCTAGTGCAAAACTAGAATATGCGACATCTACTTTTGCAAACATTAATAAAACAGCATTGAAAAAACTCCAAACTTGTTGTAACGCGAACCTCAGAAGGTGTATGGGACTCATCTGTTCAACCCCCATTCACATCTTATATCATATGGCAGCCGTACTACCGATAAAATTCAGATTAAAACTGAACACTGCGAAGGAGTTAGCAAAATGCTTTGCACTAAATCTTCCAATCACCAATATTTTATTTCTCAATGACCGATTAAAATCAAGCTATGGTTGTATATACAAAGAATTTAAAACAATTTTCACAGACATTGGTATCATCCAGCATCTACTTCCTTCTACAAAGAAATTAAATTGTGATCTTGACTTCTTCAAAGGGACTCAAAAAAACAAAAATGAAGGGAACGAGACCGTCATCAATGCCTTATTCAAAGAAAAAAATGAACTTTCTCTACTCAAATAATTTTGAAATATTTTTTACTGATGGCTCCGTCTAAGGTGATCTCTCAGGGGCTGCTTTTCTGCATGTAAACTCCAACTCAACGAAAAGTTTCTATATTAAAAAGAAACTATCATCAATGTCAGCGGAACTCTTGGCCATTGACAAAGCCGTAGACTTTGCAATTGAAAATAACCAAACAAAAATCGCCATACTTACAGATAGCAAAAGTGGACCACTAATTCTCCTAAACCACAATTCCAATAATTTCATTGATTCACAAATAATATCAAAAATTAAAAATAGCACAGGCCACAGCAAAATAAATCTCAACGAGCGAGTCGATAAAGAAGCCAAAAATGCAGGTCATGAAGGTGAGGAAGTTGACTTCCCATGGCCACTCCAACATGCAATAAACAAGATACAGCATGAAATCCAACAACAATGGAAAAGGGAATCCCAATCTCAATCTAATTTCTGAAAAGGGCACGAAGTATGGAGAACTGTTTCCCGATATTCTGAAAAATCCTTGGTTTAAAAAAATAAGAACTTGAATCCTAAAGAAGTCAACCAAATTAACCGCATCCTATCAGGACACGCTTTCTGTAACAAGACGCTGAAGAAACTAAGAGTAATTGAAGATGGAAACTGTGACGTTTGCCAATGCCCTGAAGACCCAGAACACATAATCTTTCATTGTACTAAATATAATTTGCCAAGAAATTCTTTCCCAGCACTTATACAATTCAACTCTCTAAGAACCCTAATCCAGGCTAAAGAAGACCACGCCTTCAAAATAATCACCGACTTTTTAAAGGATATTGATATCTATATATAAAACTTAAGTTTAAAATTTTATGGTGGTGGCGTTATAACTGTCAAAGTTTGGCCAAATAATGCTTCATCGCTGACGTAACTTAATTAAAAAAAAATAAAAAAAGAAGACAAATTAGTGTTAAACAGTGAAATAGAAAAAGGCGTATTTGTAGCAAATACAATAATACCAGCAAAGGGAATACGACACATCAAACTAATAAATACAAATGACCACCAGATACAATTAAAAAATATACAAATAAAACCTGAGCCTTTGAAAAATTATGATATTCTGTACTATACAAAAAACGAACATAGCAAACATGATTATCACAGAATCAGCAAATACAATAATACCAGCAAAGGGAATACGACACATCAAACTAATAAATACAAATGACCACCAGATACAATTAAAAAATATACAAATAAAACCTGAGCTTTTGAAAAATTATGATATTTTGTACTATACAAAAAACGAACATAGCAAACATGATAATCACAGATTCAACAAACTACTAGAAACACTACAATTAAAAATTTCCGATAAAACAACACAGGAAGAACTAATCAATATGTTCAGAGAATATCAAAACATATTTCATCTGGACGAAGAACCACTTACTGCAAATAACTTCTACACTCAAAACCTATCCATCATAAACAATTCACTGGTTTATATAAAAAATTATCGTTCACCCCAAATACAACATGAAGAAATAGAAAAACAGGTACAGAAACTACTCAGGGACAAAATAATTGAACAATCAAACAGCCCTTACAACTCACCATTGTTATTGGTTCCTAAGAAAACTTCCGATAACGAAGACAAAAACTGGAGACTAGTAGTTGACTATAGGAAATTAAATGAAGAACTAACCAGCGATTAATTCCCATTAACGAGATTGGAGGATGTACTGGACGGACTAGGTAGAGCAAAATACTTCTCTACTCTGGACATGACGAACTCTTTTCACCAAATTCCACTGAACAAAGAACTCCAGGCCCTTAACAGCATTTTCAACAACAAATGGACACTACCAATTAACGAGACTCCCTTTTGGATTGAAAATATCCTCTAACAGCTTCCAAAGAATGCTTACATTGGCCTTGGCAGGTTTAGGTTCTAATGCTTTCCTTTACGTAGACGATATAATTGTATTCGGATGCAGCCTCAAACATCACAATGAAAATTTAAGAAAAATATTTGAAAGAATGCGACAATACAATTTGAAGCTGAATCCGTCAAAATGTCATTTTCTAAGACCAGAAGTAGTTTATCTAGGCCATTTAATCACACCACATGGTATAAAAACTGATCCAGCAAAATACGAAGCAGTTAAGAAATTCCCTACCCCAAAAACCCAGATGAGATAAGAAGATTTATTGCATTTTGCAACTACTATCGTAGATTTATACCCAACTTTGCGAGTATCACAAAAAGCCTGAATAACCTTCTAAAGAAAGGCCAACATTTTGTATGGAGCGAGGAACGACAAACAGCAGTCAACACTTTAAAAAAGAAATTGATGAACCCACCAATATTGAGATATCCAAACTTTACAAAACCTTTCATATTAACCACTGACGCATCTGACTACGCTCTAGGTGCAGTACTATCGCAAGGTGAAATTGGCGAAGATTTTCCAATTTCCTACGCAAGCAATTTGTTTTTAAAACACGAAATAAATAAATCAACAATTGAAAAATTTTTTCTTGCAATCCATTGGGGCATACCGTTTTTTAGACCATATCTAATCGGAAGGAAGTTCCTCGTGGTAACGGACCACAGACCATTAGTGTCGCTTTTCGTCCACATGAACCCTTCCTCAAAACTGACAAGAATACGACTAGACCTATCAGAATATGAGTTCGAAATAATATACAAAAAAGGAAAATCAAATACCAACGCAGACGCACTTTCCAGAATCAAAATTGATTCAGAAACTTTAAAACAAATGATTCCTAAAGAAAACGATGAAAAAGCTAAAAGAATATTAATTATAACAAGGGGAATGGCTGCCAAAAAAACATGCAAACCAACAAAAACAAGTAAAATACAAAACCCAAGAGAAGCCTGATCAACTTCATATCTGGGACTGTACATCTATTACTGACGTCAGATACATTACAAAATTGAAATTTGAAAAAGCGAACGATATAAATATGAAGAGTACTCAATCTATGAAAAAGATAAGAATATATTGCGCGTAAGGTACAACGATAATCCACCGAAATCCGTTTCGATTCTGGAGAAGTTGTCACTTCTTAATACAAAAACTATGCATAGTAGATCTAGTGATAACTATACGAAATACGTTTCGATTATGGAAAAGCTAGCATCTGAAATAAAAAAATTAAAAGTCGACCTTTTAGCGCTATCGAATGAAGATATAATTTTTGAAGGTATACAAAAAGAAGAATTTAAAGATATATTTCAAAAGCTGCAGGAACAGCAAATTAAAGAAAATCGTTTCGCATACAAGATTGTTATATATGAACCCCCTAAAGGAATTGAAAACGAAGTAATTAAATATAAATTAATAAATGAATATCACAACTCAATACATGGAGGACACATTGGTATAAGAAAAACCACTCTAAAACTAAAACAAAGATATGTGTTGAAAAATATGAGTCGAATGGCTAAAGATTTTATAAAAAACTGTGACAAATGCGCACAGAACAAAATAACTATGACTGGCACAATTGGATCCCGTTCTATACCTTTTATAATACAACCCCCCATGTAGATACACAATATGCACCTTTTGAGCTTGTATATGGCAAATTACCACACCTATCAAGTACTGACAGCCAAGAACATCCAAAAATATACAATATGGATAACTACGCTAACGAACTCAGAATTAGATTACATTATTCAATAAAAAATGCAAAAGCATTAATCGAAAAATCGAAACTACAAAAAAGTGCACAAAACCATATAAACACACTAGATATAAATATAGGAGATATGGTATTAGTAAGAAATATGAATATAAAGAAAAACCAAAAACCTTACAATGGTCCTTATAGAGTAATTGAAATTCAGAATGTAAATTGTCTATTAGAAATAAAAGGAGAAATAAAAGAACTCCATAAAAACTTATTAAAAAAATATATAACTTTAAGATTAGCAAGTAAAATTTTAAGTAATTAATATAACATAAATATTTTTACCAAAAATTTTTTTTTCCCAGTAGGATAAGGGTGTAGTGTATAAAAAGCAAATGTATGTACATATATAGACACAAACGCCAACACCATACGCGGCGTAGGCACATGCAATGTGAGCGGAGACCCAACGTAAGTACATCGAACTCTCATATAAGAATGTCCACGTTATGAAGCGCGAACAGCGCGCACGTTTTTGATTACGCTGCATTCTAATGTTCAATGCCCTCGAACGAATGTACGCTGGCATTGACTGTGATACTTTCCGCTGACATTGCAAAAGCCCTCTTTATGTATTAAGAATCATATTATATACTAAGTGTTAGCACATAAGAAATTAAAAGTATAAATAGCAATAAGTTTTTATCAATAAATCAGATTCGATCTGGAAACAAAACTTATCGCTTCTCATTCAATATTTGGCTGTACTCTAGTAGTCGCCGATTGAAATTGTGCGCTAGCTCTCGCACCGCTATACAATTCTTTGAGCCCATCTTTACATGGCGATCCTGCCAAACTGGCAATTCTGATATCAATCCTGCCAAATTATTAAAAACACAAACATTTTAAAAACCACAACATCCTTAAAATAAATCTAAAACTCCAATAAGAAGAACACCGAGTTCCACCGACTATGCGAAAATGTTCAACAACTGGCAGAGTAACACATCCACAAAGAAGCAAACCACCAAAGCCTGACGTTATACCCTGTTGATGGAAGCACTCCAATCCCACGCTTAATACAACAAAATTTTGAAAAACTAACAAAAATTGAAGAGTACGTGCCACAATCTACAACTACAAATAAACCACCACTTTACATACCATCTACTTCACGAGCAGGCCCTAAACCCATAACCATAGAAGAGTATAAACAAAGGAACGCAATACACACTCCAGAACCACACAAAGACGAACATCCGACAAAACGTCAACGGAGAAAACGAGCAGGGAAAACGTGCAAACTCGCACAAAAATAGCATTACTCTGGCGAGATTTCAACCTCGCAAACACCAAAATTAAACAAAAACAAATAAAAACTAAAATTCATAAAATAAAATACCCTAATATTAGAACATAGAATTATAAAGATTGTAATGATTTCAGAATAAGTTAGATAAGATTAAAACAAAAGTAAATAAATAATAATAATATAAAATGTTATACAATGGGTATAATCAAAAATTCAAAATCACAATGGAGACCCACAAGTCACAATACTAAATAATCAAGTTCAACATTCTGAATCCCTAGAGGATCAAGATTTAAAAATATTGATCATATTAATAATAGTATGTGCTCAATTAGGAATTACACTGCTATCCATGTATAATAAGTATAACAAAAAACAAAATTTAAAAGCGGCTAAATCAATATTTGATTTGACCGAAGTAATGTCAAGAAAATAAAATGAAAAATGGAATTAAACTCATTAAAAAATTTAGAAAACTTAGTAACAAAGTTAAAGAAAACACCAAGAAGAATTTATTCATATTCATATGTGGAAGCATTACAAAAAGATTTACAAAGTTATTCGACAATGTTCAAACTAGAAGTCGCCGCATTATCTCAAATTGACCAAGTAAAAGCGACAGACTTATTTAAAAATTACAGCAATTACATAGAACATATAATAGAAAATGATTTACAAAATTTGACAGACGAAAACATAGAAGAAACCAAAGCCACCACCATGACATACTTCAAAATAGAAATATCAATCAAAGTAATTCCAGAGTTTACTGGAAGCTATAAAGAAATAGACTCATTTGGCAAAATATGCACACTGTTGAACGATCCACTAACGCCAGAGGGTAAGACGACACTCCTAGATTTCATTTTTTACGTAAAACTTAGCATCAATGTTAAGACAGCAATAGGTACTACATTAACTCTAGACAATCTTGATACATTACTAAGCACACTAAAGTCCAGATATAAGAGCCACTCAACCATTACACAGGTACACTCACAATTGATAAATACTGTACAAAAAGGATCTGTCAGTTTGTTCAAAGAACGAATTTCCGAACTCACTACACTCCAAATTGAAAATCTAGGAACAAACGTAACAGCAACTGAGAAGTCTGCAAAAGCAAAAACTAATGAGTCATATGCTTTAATCACTTTCAAAAACGGACGCAAAGATAACATAAAACCAATCATACTAACAGCACAACCCAAAACATTAAATGAAGCAGTAAATCTCGCACTAGACCTTGAACAAACTGTACCCAATACCAATCAAATTTTTGCCATAAATCAAAACAATCAACAATTCAGAAGATACAGTAATTACAACAACACGAATAACCGAAATAACAACAACACCAATTATAATCATAAACGAAACAACAACGACAACCAAAACGACTTACAACGAAACAATAGAAACAACAATAATAACCAATAAACGGCAACAGAAAGTATGCCAATCAAACACAAAGCAACAATGGGAACTATAGACATCCTAACTACAACAGCAACTATAATAAAAACAACTACAATAACAACAATAATTACAATAACAATTACAACAGAAACTATAACAGCAATTACAATAGAAGCCAGAACCAAAACAACAGACAACGTAACAATATATACACAATAAACGCCCAGGGAAACGACCAGGTCCCGGAGGACCACGACTATATCCCTCCGGGCAACAACTACAACAACAACGAAAATTAAATATCTACAAAATATCATATAACTTAACAAACTACATAACTTTACATTGCACAAATCTATAGCAATACTTAATATTTTTAATTGACACCGGAGCTGATATATCTATTTGCAAGCAAAAAAGGGGAGACCAAATAATTTCCTCCAAGGATAAATGCAAGCTAACGGGGATAACAAATGAAGAGATACATTCATTAGGAAAATCACATTTAGAATTCAGAATACAACAACAAAACATTAAACAACAATTCCATATAGTAAAAGACACATTTCCCATAGAAACCGATGGTATACTCGGAAGAGACTTTTTATCAGCATTTCTGTGCAAAATTGACTATGAACATTCACCGTGACAATCACGATAACAGACACAGACATAACGCTACCAATGGAAACTCGTTTACTACACACTCCATACATAACGATACCCGCAAGAACAGAAATAATTCAACATATAAATTTAGAAATAAAAGAAGACAAATTAGTGTTAAACAGTGAAATAGAAAAAGGCGTATTTGTAGCAAATACAATAATACCAGCAAAGGGAATACGACACATCAAACTAATAAATACAAATGACCACCAGATATAATTAAAAAATATACAAATAAAACCTAAGCCTTTGAAAAATTATGATATTCTGTACTATACAAAAACGAACATAGCAAATATGATAATCACATATTCAACAAACTACTAGAAATACTACAATTAAAAATTTCCGATAAAACAACATAGGAAGAACTAATCAATATGTTCAGAGAATATCAAAACATATTTCATCTGGACGAAGAACCACTTACTGCAAATAACTTCTACACTCAAAACCTATCCATCATAAACAATTCACTGGTTTATATAAAAAATTATCGTTTACCCCAAATACAACATGAAGAAATAGAAAAACAGGTACAGAAACTACTCAGGGACAAAATAATTGAACAATCAAACAGCCCTTAAAACTCACCATTGTTATTGGTTCCTAAGAAAACTTCCGATAACGAAGACAAAAAATGGAGACTAGTAGTTGACTATAGGAAATTAAATGATAAACTAACCGGCAATTAATTCCCATTAACGAGATTGGAGGATGTACTGGACGGACTAGGTAGAGCCAAATACTTCTCTACTCTGGACATGACGAACTCTTTTCACCAAATTCCACTGAACAAGAACTCCAGGCCCTTAACAGCATTTTCAACAACAAATGGACACTACCAATTTACGAGACTCCCTTTTGGATTGAAAATATCCTCTAACAGCTTCCAAAGAATGCTTACATTGGCCTTGGCAGGTTTAGGTTCTAATGCTTTCTTTTACGTAGACGATATAATTGTATTCGGATGCAGCCTCAAACATCACAATGAAAATTTAAGAAAAATATTTGAAAGACTGCGTCAATACAATTTGAAACTGAATCCCTCAAAATGTCATTTTCTAAGACCAGAAGTAGTTTATCTAGGCCATTTAATCACACCACATGTTATAAAAACTGATCCAGCAAAATACGAAGCAGTTAAGATATTCCCTACCCCCAAAAACCAGATGAGATAAGAAGATTTATTGCATTTTGCAACTACTATCGTAGATTTATAACCAACTTTGCGAGTATCACAAAAAGCCTGAATAACCTTCTAAAGAAAGGCCAACATTTTGTATGGAGCGAGGAACGACAAACAGCAGTCAACACTTTAAAAAAGAAATTGATGAACCCACCAATATTGAGATATCCAGACTTTACAAAACCTTTCATATTAACCACTGACGCATCTGACTACGCTCTAGGTGTAGTACTATCGCAAGGTGAAATTGACGAATCCTACGTAAGCAAGTTTTTTTTAATACACGAAATAAATAAATCAACAATTGAAAAAGAACTTCTTGCAATCCATTGGGGCATACCGTTTTTAGACCATATCTATTCGGAAGGAAGTTCCTCGTGGTAACGGACCACAGACCATTAGTGTCGCTTTTCGTCCACATGAACCCTTCCTCAAAACTGACAAGAATACGACTAGACCTATCAGAATATGAGTTCGAAATAATATACAAAAAAGGAAAATCAAATACCAACGCAGACGCACTTTCCAGAATCAAAATTGATTCAGTAACTTTAAAACAAATGATTCCTAAAGAAACCGATGAAAAAGCTAATAGAATATTAATTATAACAAGGGGAATGGCTGCCAAAAAACATGCAAACCAACAAAAACAAGTAAAATACAAAACCCAAGAGAAGTCTGATCAACTTCATATCTGTGACTGTACATCTATTACTGACGTCAGATACATTACAAAATTGAAATTTGAAAAAGCGAACGATATAAATATGAAGAGTACTCAATCTATGAAAAAGATAAGAATATATTGCGCGTAAGGTACAATGATAATCCACCGAAATCCGTTTCGATTCTGGAGAAGTTGTCACCTCTTAATACAAAAACTATGCATAGTAGATCTAGTGATAACTATACGAAATACGTTTCGATTATGGAAAAGCTAGCATCTGAAATAAAAAAATTAAAAGTCGACCTTTTAGCGCTATCGAATGAAGATATAATTTTTGAAGGTATATAAAAAGAAGAATTTAAAGATATATTTCAAAAGCTGCAGGAACAGCAAATTAAAGAAAATCGTTTCGCATATAAGATTATTATATATGAACCCCCTAAAGGAATTGAAAACGAAGTAATTAAATATAAATTAATAATGAATATCACAACTCAACACATGGAGGACACATTGGTATAAGAAAAACCACTCTAAAACTAAAACAAAGATATATGTGGAAAAATATGAGTCGAATGGTTAAAGATTTTATAAAAAACTGTGACAAATGCGCACAGAACAAAATAACTATGACTGGCACAATTGGATCCCGTTCTATACCTTTTATAATACAACCCCCCATGTAGATACACAATATACACCTTTTGAGCTTGTATATGGCAAATTACCACACCTATCAAGTACTGACAGCCAAGAACATCCAAAAATATACAATATGGATACCTACGCTAACGAACTCAGAATTAGATTACATTATTCAATAAAAAATGCAAAAGCATTAATCGAAAAATCGAAACTACAAAAAAGTGCACAAAACCATATAAACACACTAGATATAAATATAGGAGATATGGTATTAGTAAGAAATATGAATATAAAGAAAAACCAAAAACCTTACAATGGTCCTTATAGAGTAATTGAAATTCAGAATGTAAATTGTCTATTAGAAATAAAAGGAGAAATAAAAGAACTCCATAAAAACTTATTAAAAAAATATATAACTTTAAGATTAGCAAGTAAAATTTTAAGTAATTAATATAACATAAATATTTTTACCAAAAATTTTTTTTTCCCAGTAGGATAAGGGTGTAGTGTATAAAAAGCAAATGTATGTACATATATAGACACAAACGCCAACACCATACGCGGCGTAGGCACATGCAATGTGAGCGGAGACCCAACGTAAGTACATCGAACTCTCATATAAGAATGTCCACGTTATGAAGCGCGAACAGCGCGCACGTTTTTGATTACGCTGCATTCTAATGTTCAATGCCCTCGAACGAATGTACGCTGGCATTGACTGTGATACTTTCCGCTGACATTGCAAAAGCCCTCTTTATGTATTAAGAATCATATTATATACTAAGTGTTAGCACATAAGAAATTAAAAGTATAAATAGCAATAAGTTTTTATCAATAAATCAGATTCGATCTGGAAACAAAACTTATCGCTTCTCATTCAATATTTGGCTGTACTCTAGTAGTCGCCGATTGAAATTGTGCGCTAGCTCTCGCACCGCTATACAATTCTTTGAGCCCATCTTTACATGGCGATCCTGCCAAACTGGCAATTCTGATATCAATCCTGCCAAATTATTAAAAACACAAACATTTTAAAAACCACAACATCCTTAAAATAAATCTAAAACTCCAATAAGAAGAACACCGAGTTCCACCGACTATGCGAAAATGTTCAACAACTGGCAGAGTAACACATCCACAAAGAAGCAAACCACCAAAGCCTGACGTTATACCCTGTTGATGGAAGCACTCCAATCCCACGCTTAATACAACAAAATTTTGAAAAACTAACAAAAATTGAAGAGTACGTGCCACAATCTACAACTACAAATAAACCACCACTTTACATACCATCTACTTCACGAGCAGGCCCTAAACCCATAACCATAGAAGAGTATAAACAAAGGAACGCAATACACACTCCAGAACCACACAAAGACGAACATCCGACAAAACGTCAACGGAGAAAACGAGCAGGGAAAACGTGCAAACTCGCACAAAAATAGCATTACTCTGGCGAGATTTCAACCTCGCGAACACCAAAATTAAACAAAAACAAATAAAAACTAAAATTCATAAAATAAAATACCCTAATATTAGAACATAGAATTATAAAGATTGTAATGATTTCAGAATAAGTTAGATAAGATTAAAACAAAAGTAAATAAATAATAATAATATAAAATGTTATACAATGGGTATAATCAAAAATTCAAAATCACAATGGAGACCCACAAGTCACAATACTAAATAATCAAGTTCAACATTCTGAATCCCTAGAGGATCAAGATTTAAAAATATTGATCATATTAATAATAGTATGTGCTCAATTAGGAATTACACTGCTATCCATGTATAATAAGTATAACAAAAAACAAAATTTAAAAGCGGCTAAATCAATATTTGATTTGACCGAAGTAATGTCAAGAAAATAAAATGAAAAATGGAATTAAACTCATTAAAAAATTTAGAAAACTTAGTAACAAAGTTAAAGAAAACACCAAGAAGAATTTATTCATATTCATATGTGGAAGCATTACAAAAAGATTTACAAAGTTATTCGACAATGTTCAAACTAGAAGTCGCCGCATTATCTCAAATTGACCAAGTAAAAGCGACAGACTTATTTAAAAATTACAGCAATTACATAGAACATATAATAGAAAATGATTTAATGATAAAGCCACCACCATGACATACTTCAAAATAGAAATATCAATCAAAGTAATTCCAGAGTTTACTGGAAGCTATAAAGAAATAGACTCATTTGGCAAAATATGCACACTGTTGAACGATCCACTAACGCCAGAGGGTAAGACGACACTCCTAGATTTCATTTTTTACGTAAAACTTAGCATCAATGTTAAGACAGCAATAGGTACTACATTAACTCTAGACAATCTTGATACATTACTAAGCACACTAAAGTCCAGATATAAGAGCCACTCAACCATTACACAGGTACACTCACAATTGATAAATACTGTACAAAAAGGATCTGTCAGTTTGTTCAAAGAACGAATTTCCGAACTCACTACACTCCAAATTGAAAATCTAGGAACAAACGTAACAGCAACTGAGAAGTCTGCAAAAGCAAAAACTAATGAGTCATATGCTTTAATCACTTTCAAAAACGGACGCAAAGATAACATAAAACCAATCATACTAACAGCACAACCCAAAACATTAAATGAAGCAGTAAATCTCGCACTAGACCTTGAACAAACTGTACCCAATACCAATCAAATTTTTGCCATAAATCAAAACAATCAACAATTCAGAAGATACAGTAATTACAACAACACGAATAACCGAAATAACAACAACACCAATTATAATCATAAACGAAACAACAACGACAACCAAAACGACTTACAACGAAACAATAGAAACAACAATAATAACCAATAAACGGCAACAGAAAGTATGCCAATCAAACACAAAGCAACAATGGGAACTATAGACATCCTAACTACAACAGCAACTATAATAAAAACAACTACAATAACAACAATAATTACAATAACAATTACAACAGAAACTATAACAGCAATTACAATAGAAGCCAGAACCAAAACAACAGACAACGTAACAATATATACACAATAAACGCCCAGGGAAACGACCAGGTCCCGGAGGACCACGACTATATCCCTCCGGGCAACAACTACAACAACAACGAAAATTAAATATCTACAAAATATCATATAACTTAACAAACTACATAACTTTACATTGCACAAATCTATAGCAATACTTAATATTTTTAATTGACACCGGAGCTGATATATCTATTTGCAAGCAAAAAAGGGGAGACCAAATAATTTCCTCCAAGGATAAATGCAAGCTAACGGGGATAACAAATGAAGAGATACATTCATTAGGAAAATCACATTTAGAATTCAGAATACAACAACAAAACATTAAACAACAATTCCATATAGTAAAAGACACATTTCCCATAGAAACCGATGGTATACTCGGAAGAGACTTTTTATCAGCATTTCTGTGCAAAATTGACTATGAACATTCACCGTGACAATCACGATAACAGACACAGACATAACGCTACCAATGGAAACTCGTTTACTACACACTCCATACATAACGATACCCGCAAGAACAGAAATAATTCAACATATAAATTTAGAAATAAAAGAAGACAAATTAGTGTTAAACAGTGAAATAGAAAAAGGCGTATTTGTAGCAAATACAATAATACCAGCAAAGGGAATACGACATATCAAACTAATAAATACAAATGACCACCAGATACAATTAAAAAATATATGTGAGTAAGTCGATAGTCGTCAATTCTGTGTATATGAAGATTATTTTTGTAACGAATTTATTGACAAGACAAGTTACACCAATAGTTGCAATTATGTCCAAGCATTTTTATTATGTCTCAGAAATCAACAGCACACCAATTATGAGCCCTCCCAGGAATTGAACCTGGGTCTACAGCTTTTGTAATCTGTCCATCCAGACAACTGCGCTAACTGTAGGTGGTGAACTCACTGATCGAAAAATTATGATATTCTGTACTATACAAAAACGAACATAGCAAATATGATAATCACATATTCAACAAACTACTAGAAACACTACAATTAAAAATTTCCGATAAAACAACATAGGAAGAACTAATCAATATGTTCAGAGAATATCAAAACATATTTCATCTGGACGAAGAACCACTTACTGCAAATAACTTCTACACTCAAAATCTATCCATCATAAACAATTCACTGGTTTATATAAAAAATTATCGTTTACCCCAAATACAACATGAAGAAATTGAAAAACAGGTACAGAAACTACTCAGGGACAAAATAATTGAACAATCAAACAGCCCTTACAACTCACCATTGTTATTGGTTCCTAAGAAAACTTCCGATAACGAAGACAAAAAATGGAGACTAGTAGTTGACTATAGGAAATTAAATGATAAACTAACCCGCGATAAATTCCCATTAAAGATATTGGAGGATGTACTGGACGGACTAGGTAGAGCAAAATACTTCTCTACTCTGGACATGACGAACTCTTTTCACCAAATTCCACTGAACAAGAACTCCAGGCCCTTAACAGCATTTTCAACAACAAATGGACACTACCAATTTACGAGACTCCCTTTTTGATTGAAAATATCCTCTAACAGCTTCCAAAGAATGCTTACATTGGCCTTGGCAGGTTTAGGTTCTAATGCTTTCCTTTACGTAGACGATATAATTGTATTCGGATGCAACCTCAAACATCACAATGAAAATTTAAGAAAAATATTTGAAAGATTGCGTCAATAAAATTTGAAGCTGAATCCGTCGAAATGTCATTTTCTAAGACCAGAAGTAGTTTATCTAGGCCATTTGATCACACCACATGGTATAAAAACTGATCCAGCAAAATACGAAGCAGTTAAGAAATTCCCTACCCCCAAAACCCAGATGAGGTAAGAAGATTTATTGCATTTTGCAACTACTATCATAGATTTATACCCAACTTTGCGAGTATCACAAAAAGCCTGAATAACCTTCTAAAGAAATGCCAGCATTTTGTATGGAGCGAGGAACGACAAACAGCAGTCAACACTTTAAAAAAGAAATTGATGAACCCACCAATATTGAGATATCCAGACTTTACAAAACCTTTCATATTAACCACTGACGCATCTGACTATGCTCTAGGTGCAGTACTATCGCAAGGTGAAATTGGCGAATCCTACGTAAGCAAGTTTTTTTTAATACACGAAATAAATAAATCAACAATTGAAAAAGAACTTCTTGCAATCCATTGGGGCATACCGTTTTTAGACCATATCTATTCGGAAGGAAGTTCCTCGTGGTAACGGACCACAGACCATTAGTGTCGCTTTTCGTCCACAAGAACCCTTCCTCAAAACTGACAAGAATACGACTAGACCTATCAGAATATGAGTTCGAAATAATATACAAAAAAGGAAAATCAAATACCAACGCAGACGCACTTTCCAGAATCAAAATTGATTCAGTAACTTTAAACAAATGATTCCTAAAGAAACCGATGAAAAAGCTAATAGAATATTAATTATAACAAGGGGAATGGCTGCCAAAAAACATGCAAACCAACAAAAACAAGTAAAATACAAAACCCAAGAGAAGTCTGATCAACTTCATATCTGGGACTGTACATCTATTACTGACGTCAGATACATTACAAAATTGAAATTTGAAAAAGCGAACGATATACATATGAAGAGTACTCAATCTATGAAAAAGATAAGAATATATTGCGCGTAAGGTACAACGATAATCCACCGAAATCCGTTTCGATTCTGGAGAAGTTGTCACCTCTTAATACAAAAACTATGCATAGTAGATCTAGTGATAACTATATATAATGGAGTCACCAATACGCCTTCCCAACGGCAACTGGGCAAGAAGTGATGCAGAAAAGGGAATAGCATTCGCAAATCATTTGGAGCAAGTGTTCACCCCTAATCTTGCTAGTTCCGACCCTTCTCTAACGGCGGTTGATGCTATCCCTAGCGTCAATGGTATCTCGAAAAAGGAGCTGGCAAACGCTATCAAAGAACTCAATGCCAAAAAATCTCCAGGGCGTGATCTGATTACGGGCCAAATGATAAAAGAGCTCCCAGCAATAGCCACAATGCTTCTCTTGCATATATTAAATGCTATAATACGCACTGGAGTCTTTCCTTACTCATGGAAAATTTCTCAAATTACCATGATTCCCAAAGCTGGAAAGGACCCAACAAGCGTCTCTTCCTACAGACCAATTAGTCTGCTATAAATTTTTTCAAAACTCTTTGAAAGTTTGATAATAAAGCCGTTTTCAAACAGTCTAATGTTATACCAAACCACCAGTTTGGGTTTAGAGAAAAACACAGTACTATCGAACAAGTTCATCGCATTGTAAACACTATACAAGAAACGTTCGAAAAGAAGCAATACTGTTCCGCAGTTTTTCTCGACATCACTCAGGCATTTGATAAGGTCTGGCACGAAGGAATCTTGCACAAACTGAAATGTATGTTACCTCTTAACATCTACACATTGCTCGAAAGCTATCTCTCAGGTAGACGCTTTGTGGTGAAACAAAAAAGCTTCATCTCAGATGAATACCCTATACAAGCTGGAGTACCGCAAGGCAGCGTATTAGGCCCCCTGCTCTATACGTTGTTCACTGCAGATATGCCAACAAACGGCAAGACTATCACCTATACTTTTGCCGATGACACAGCCATATTGTGTACTCACACAAATCCGAAAGAGGCGTCAAAACTTCTCCAAGTACACGTCAACATGCTTCAGGAATGGCTTGACCACTGGAGAATCAAAGTCAATGAGTCGAAATGCAGGAGTACTTGCCCCCCTGTACAAATTAACACCAAGCCGACCCCTCAGGCGACAGAAACTAAATATCTAGATAATGAGTATTGTATAGTAAAAAGTATAACACATCTGTTTCATTTGGACTTTATTCATTTGTGTGTTCATGTTTCTCATTATTCTTAATATACATTTTGTTGGTATTCAGGGTTGCTTAATACCGTACTGTAAAGTACTAATTTAGTGATGCCAGATGCCACATCTCTCCCCCCTAAGATGAATTCTTTCTTATATAAATTGTAAATCATCCCCAAGTTACATCATCAATAAACATTTTACATTGGTACATGACATACAATAGTTTTGCGAAGATACATTATACAATTCAAATCAAATAATATTTGTTTTTAGGATGAATTCCTTTAGGTGCGATGGAGTCTTGCGATGTCTCTCTGGGCGTCGTCCTGGTTTGTGTGTGATCTTGGTCATCAGCATGTTGCTGCGCGGAAGGTTGTTGTGTTTCATTGCTATGTGTAGCTGTTTTTTCAGTTTCCCTGTGCTCAACTGATACTTGCTGTTTAGCTTGTGCGTGAAAAGTTGAAGAGTCATTGCTCGTGCTTTGTTGCTGTATAGAGCTGCTCGCAGGAACTGCAAAGGAGCCAGTGATTAAAACTGGTTCTGGACGCTGATAGTCGCTGTTTATGTTAGTCGCATTTTCAGTAGCTTGACTTTCAGTGTTTTGAAGATTTTCACCCTCTTTAGGGAGCTGGTCAACATGTCTCTTCCAAATTCGTTGATCATCGAGGCGAATATTGTAATGAAGGTCACCTAATTGGCTGTCAACTATACCAAAACGCCATTTTGATTTACTTAGATTGTCTCTAGCCGCCACTCTTTCACCCTCCTTGAAAAATTTTGAACGTTGAGTGCGTTGATTTTCATGCATGCTATTTTGCGGGAGTAACCAGTCGAGACGATTGTTTAGTTGTCTGCCGAAAACCAATGTGGCTGGTGATTTACCTGTTGCTGGATGTATTGCTCTTCGGTAAGCCATTAGGATTTTGTGCAATTCGTTTCTAAGGTTGGCTGCATAGCAATTAGACGAAATTAATTTGTTTTTGAAAGTTTGGATGAATCGTTCCGCTTGACCATTCGTTGCTGGGTGGTACGGTGCCCCTTGCTTGTGTATGATGCCATTGATCTTTAAAAAATTTTGGAATTCACTTGAATTGAATTGGGTTCCATGATCCGAAACCAGTATCTTAGGAATACCAAACGTCGCAAAAATTTCTTCACAATTTTGAATCGTAGTTGTGGCAGTTATGTTTGGGACAATACGGACTTTGGGCCATTTTGTGCACGCATCTATTAATACAAAAAAGTTTTTACCCATGAAAGGACCTGCATAGTCCACATGCACGCGTTCAAATGGTCGAGTTGCCTCTTCCCAACGCTGTACAGTGTCATTATTCTTGGGGTCTGCGCGTATGATTTGACATGCCTTGCAATTGCGTACCAAATCTTCAATGTCGCGATCCAATGTTGGCCACCAACAGTATGCTCTTGCCAATTGCTTCATTTTACAAATGCCAAAATGCCCAATATGTAGCTCTTTTAGGACCCTCGCACGCAAATTATGTGGAATATACACTCGTATACCCCTCAAAAGACAATCTTTCTGCATGGTAAATTCAGTTTGATCAATGTTGAACCGATCTTTGCCTTGACATTGTCTACCATATTTCAGGCACTCTAAAAGGATTTTAACTTCTTTGTCTTTGACCGTTTCTTTTCTTAAGTCATTTGTAGTTACGGGTAAATTTTGCAAAATTTCTTCTTCGATTAGATTTATTTCTTCGACAAATTCATCAAATTCAATTATGGGTAGGCGTGATATTGCATCCGCATTGGCATTCTCTTGGGACTTCTTTGTCTGAATAATGAAATCAAAAGATTCTAGAAACACTGCGTAATGCTGCATTCTAGTTGAAGACAATACTGGTAATCCCTTATGCGGTGAAAATATTTGAGCAATGGCTTTATTATCAGTAATGAGAGTGAATTTTCTGCCATATAGATACTGATGTAATCGTTTAATGCCAAACATTACAGCATAAGCCTCTTTATCAACCTGGCTGTATCTCTGCTGCGTTTTGTTGAGTGTTTGCGAAACGAACTGAATTGGACGCTCGGATCCGTCTTCAAATCTGTGGCTAAGAACGGCTCCTACCCCCACTGGACTAGCATCTACCGCCAAAATTAAGGGTTTTTTAGGATCGTAATGCGTAAGCACAACGTCCGACTGCATTTGCTTTTTGATTTCTGTAAAAGCTTTTTCGCAAGCTGCGTTCCAGACAAATTCTACATCCCGCTCAAAAGTCTCGTTAATGGATATACAATGCTACTCAAGTTTTTGATAAATCTGACATAGTAATTAATGAGCCCCAAAACTGATCTAACTTCATCTTTGTTGCTTGGACGCTTCATATGCACAATAGCTTCAATTGTGGATTTCACTTTATGTATGCCATTTTTATCTATTTTGTATCCACAGTAATGAAAAGAATTCTGTAAAAATTCTGATTTTTGTAAGTTTACCCTCATGTTGCGGTCATCTAATCTTTTAAGGACTTCTTCTAGCCTTTGCAAATGTGTGCTGTCATCAGGCCCAGTGATTTTAATATCGTCTAGAAAAACGCTTACACCCGGAATGTCACATAGTACTTGTTCGATATAGCGCTGCCACTTAGCTGGTGCAGACGCGATGCCGAATATCATTCTTGTAGGCTGGTATAAGTCCTTATCCGTACTGAGAGTTAATAAATGTCTGTCCTCAGGATGAACTTCCATTTGCAAGTAGGCTTTTGATAAGTCCACTTTTGAAAATTTCTCCCCCCCGGCCATGGAGCTAAATAGTTCTTCAATTGAAGGTAAAGGATGCTCATCGACCACTAGGGCTGGGTTAAGGGTAACTTTATAATCGCCGCACAATCGAATCGCGCCGTGCGCCTTCTTTACCCCTACTAATGGGGTAGCCCACCCACTGGCGTTTACTTTAATTAAGATACCTTCCTGCACTTGGTTATTTATTTCATTTTCCACGGATTCTAGCAAGGGAAATGGAACTTTTCTAGCTTTCACAAATTTTGGAATAGTGTTTGGTTTCACATTCAATCTCATTTGGTGCCCAGTAATTTTTCCTGTATCTAACTTGAAGAGTTTGGGAAACTTTGTAACTAAATTATCAACACGTTCTTGCACATTCACCTTATTTATCGTTCCATTATTTGCATTCTTGCACCATAGAGACCAATTTAGTTTTATGAAGCGCATCCATTCCCTGCCTAGCAAAGGTTTTTTATTTGATCGCACTATGTACAGTTTCAATAAATTGTTATTAACATTTACCAAGGCATTCAATGTTACTTCCTGTGTAACTTGTTAATTTTATTTTGGTTTGGTGAACTATTTCTTTCCTAAAATACTTTTTGGGATCGTATTAAGACATAATTGTTGTTGGCGATCCTGTATCCACTTCAAATTCGATTGTCGCATCACCCACTTTCAACTTTTGTAAAAATTTCTGATCAGATTCTATATTTTGAATTTGTATTTCCATAAGCTCTTGCACTTCAATGTTTTTCGTTGACATATTTTTATTATGTTTTTCTTTTAAACATACTTTCTGTAAATGACCTTTAAATTTACAATAGTTGCACACTGTATTTATAAATTTACATGTGTTGGCCAAATGGTTGGTACCGCCGCATTTAAAACATTTTCTCTTGTTGTTGTTCGTACCTTGCGGTTTTGCCACCATTTTATCATCATGTACTTTATGTTTATAAATTTTTTGAACAGACTCACCACCTCCATTTTGTATCGCCGTCCCATTCTTTTCTGCGTTTTCGCAAGTTGTTCCTATGTTGAGGGCATCTCTCAAAGTTAGGTTAGATTTTTCAAGCATGCGATTTTGTAAATGATGGTTCGACAAGCCAAATACAAATTGGTTTCGTAACGCCGTGTCTCCATAATTCCCAAATTTGCAACCAGACGCAAGATGTCGCAGCGCAACCAGAAATTCCTCGCAACTCTCCTCTTGTTTCTGTCTTCGCATGTGGAATTTGTAATTCTCCAAGATCTCGTTTGGTGTTGGATCAAAATGCTCCTTCAACACCCTGACAATTTCATCGTAATCTTTGTCCTCTGGCTTCTCCGGCAGCAATTTATCACACAGCAAGTCGTAGGTTGCACCACCCATGTAGTGCAGAAGTAGCTGCTTCTTCTTTGATTCGTCTGAGCTGAAAATTGTTAAAGCCGTCTCAAACCGGCACACCCACCTCGGCCATTTCATTGTGGCTGAGTTGAATGCTTCAAAAATGAAGCTTACGTAATTAGTTGAGTGCGCAGCAATTGTTGCATTTCTTGAAGTACTTGCTTCAGTAGAATTCGGCATTTTTTTTTTATAAGTAATATTTATATGAGACACTTCTCAAATATTTATGTATTAAAAAGTAATTATTAATGCAAAAAACTTTAAGTTAATCCCATCCTCGTCGCCACTAATGAGTATTGTATAGTAAAAAGTATAACACGTCTGTTTCATTTGGACTTTATTCAATTGTGTGTTCATGTTTCTCATTATTCTTAATATACATTTTGTTGGTATTCAGGGTTGCTTAATACCGTACTGTAAAGTACTAATTTAGTGATGCCAGATGCCACACTAGAAATGCACTTAGATCGCAGACTTACTTGGGCAAAGCATATAAGTGCAAAATTTACGCAGATTAAACTCAAAATAAACGAGCTAAACTGGCTTTTGAACAGGCAGTCCAAGCTCAAACTGGACTTTAAAGTTCTACTCTACAAAGTCATTATCAAGCCCATATGGACCTACGGTATCCAACTCTGGGGTACTGCTTCACCCTCAAATGTCGAAAAGCTGCAAAAAGCCCAATCGAAAATCCTTCGAATGATTGCCAATGCTCCTTGGTACATCAAAAACGTTAACATCCACAGAGATTTACATATCCCGTATGTAACTAAAGAAGTTTCCCGACTTGCTGAATCTTACTTAGCAAAGCTAGACAAGCATCCCAAGGCATTAGCGAGGCGCCTACTACAGCATCAAGGACACACCCGCCTGAAAAGAATGGACGTGCTGCGCTTAGCAACAGACTAGATTTTAAGCTTATTAATTACGCTTTTATTTAAGTATTGCGCTACTTCTTTTCATATACCATAACTCCTCAAAGCACTGGCACTGGGAGGTTGGTAATGATTGATATGTTTTTAAAAGTGAAATGTTAAATATACTATGAAGATTTATTGTTAGTTCTAAGATATTTTTTAGAAGATTCAATAAAATATATTTATAAAAAAAAAAAATTAAAAAAAATTATTTATCCTAATGTAAATTTAAAATTTCTTGGATTTTTATATACTTGAAATAATTTTTTATAGATTTTTGATTATAATAATTTTCGATTATGAAGTGGTTTATTTTGCGTTGGAACATAATCATGGTTGAACCACATTTTTCCATAGGAATAAATGTTTATATATAGGTTATTGCATTATATATGGTTTTATTTAAAAAACTTTGTAAATCAATGTATATTGAAGTTCATAAAATTTACTATATAAATGCGGAGAATCAGTGTTCATAGATATGTATGTACATATTCATGTACGTACGAGTGGTTTAATTTGTAATAGAATGTGGATATAGTATTTCAAGCTGATCTGACAAAGTAAAAAAACGTTTAAAACCTTGATTTTGTTGACTGTACCCTTAATCTAAAAATTATTTAGATAAATTTTGTGATGGAATAGGCAACAGACGAACATATGAATATTAAAATATTAACACTAATTTTAGCAAAATTGGTTTTTTGTGCATAATTATTCTTTCTTTCGGTAGACTCAAAATATGTTTGATCACATGCTGCTAAAGCGAAAATATAAAATATAAAATCGAAAGAATAAATTGTGCTGATTCTTGTCTATGCTGAAAATATTGAAATATCCAAAATTTCAGGACAGATTGAATTCTGCTTCACTTTATATTTAATGATAAATCATAACACAATACGATGAAGACGCTTTTATTTTCATTTCATTTCAATCTTTTTATGGCACAATTCGCTACCTGCCAAAATGATCGAAACACAAATATGTACATACATATGTATGAATATATGTACTCGTATATGATTTGTCAAGATTGAATTTCATAATACTCCACTGTTTCCATGCTTCTTCTATAACAGATATGAAATGATATAATAATGACTTAACTTAAAACGATTTTCATCTACATTAAAATTTAATGAGCTGCTATATTTATTACAAATGCGAATACACCTATTAATAGGTTCATTAGAGGCATATTTAGTTTTATAAAATTCATCAACAAATATTCGGTTGTTTGTAAGAAATCTAGGAGCTTCATATAATGCAAAATAGTTTGATAGCTCCTTACATTCAATTTTGCCTGCTAATATGTGAAAAACAAACAAAATAGAGTGTAAAATTCTCCTTTCCTTTAAGGATTGAAGACCCAAAAGCTTCCGTAAGAAGGCAAACCTTCCTGCCAAAAAAATTTTTTTGAGCGCTTATCTGGTTATATTTTTTGCACTTTTTCGATGCGATTTGAACTTTCGTCATAAAAAGGGCTCCAAATAATTGAACAATATTCCAGTATATTACGATCGAGTTACGACGGTAACTGGATCTTTGAAATCTTTAGTATTTCTTTTAATGCAGCTAACCATGGAGCAGGACTTGGAGACCATATAATCATAATGACTCTTGAAACTAAAATTTGAGCTAAAAATGACATCCAAGTGTTTCATTTATTTCTTACATTCCAATACACAATCATTAGACTGTATACATAAAAAAAGAGTTTATTGATCTGGTGTATTCAGCTTCCAATTGTTTGATTTGCACCACCTATGAAAATTTGATAGGTCATATTCTAGCTTATAACAATCTTATAACTGTGAAACTTCTAGAAACACCTTAACATCATCAGCGAACATTAAACATTTTGAAAATTTGAAACAGTGAGGTAGATCATTTATAAAAATTAAAAATAAAAGAGGACCACAATGTGTCCCCTGTGGTATACCAGAGAAAGTGTCTACCGCAATGTCAGATAAAAAACAGCCGATCTTAAAGAATAATTTTCTATTTATTAGGAAACTTTTAAAGAATTTTAACAGATTTCCTGAAGAGCCAAATTTTTTTAATTTACAAAGAAGAATGCTGTGATCAACCTTATCAAATGCTTTTGCAAAGTCTATATAGACTACATCTAATTGGTTCTTATTATTCAATACATTAACAATATTTCTCGAAAACAATGTCAAGAAAACCATACTGGCAATCTAAAATTAGGTCTTTAACATGGTTAAATAATTTAATTTGAATAACATGATCGAGTAACTTAGCAAAACTACATTGTTTCACAATTGCTCTATAGTTCCTTATATTGCTTCGATCTCCTGATTTGAAAATAGGAACAATAGAGCATGTCTTCCAAGATTGAAGAAAAATTCCATCTTTAACACAAGAATTAAATAAGAAAGTTATTGGTTTAGCTACGTTAACAGTGGTGTATTTAAAAAATATAGGCGGGAAATCCCCTTGCTCATAAAAGTAACTTGGTTTTAGATACGACAGAGCAAACAGTACATCTTCCTCTGTTATAACAAATACATCCAAAGAGTCAAGATTAGATGATCCACAATTTTCCATACCATTGAAACCTTATCATAATCCTGATAAACAGTTTGGAAGAACTTAGAAAACAAAGAGATTGCAAGATTCTACTGTATTATTAGACTTCTCTCCATCCAACTCCAAAGTTGATGGAAAACCATTTGAATTTCGTTTTGAATTCACATATTTCCAGAACGAAGACGGATTTGCTTTTAAGTTGGCTTTAATTCTTTCAACATATTAGTTATAAAGGGTTTTCCAATAAGAGGTGTTATTTTGGTATTCGAAGAAAAATGCCATTTTTTGAGATAAATGATCGGATGTTTCTTTTATAATAAAGAGGAAGGTATGCCGTTAGTAAGAAAAAACATTAGCCAAATATCCACTACGACTACGCTTACAGGACCCTATATTTTTCATGAATCTTTCCATAACCAAATCGCAAAGTGGCTGCCCTATATCCTCGATAGCCTCTCGAATTCTATCTTTGAGGTCTTGAATCGACGCTGGGCTGTTGGCGTAGACCTTATCTTTCACGTGGCCCCAAAGGAAGAAGTCGCAAGGTGTTAAATCACAAGATCTCGGTGGCCAATTGTGATCACCTCTTCGAGAGATAACACGGTCCGGAAACTTTACCCGCAAAATTTCAATTGTTTCGTTGCTTGTGTGGCACGTAGCGCCGTCTTGTTGAAAGTAAACGTTGTCCAGATCAATATGATCCAACTCCGACCATAAAAAATCATTAATCATCTCTCGATAGCGCAATCCATCCACCGTAACTGTTGATCCAACCTCATTTTCGAAAAAGTAAGGTCCAATGACCCCGCCAGACCATAAATCGCACCAAACAGTCACACGTTGAGGATGGAGCGGCTTCTCAACAATAACTCTTGGGTTTTCCGAGTCCCAGATGCGACAATTTTCCTTGTTGACGTAGCCACCGAGGTGGAAATGGGCCTCATCAGTCAAGATGATTTTTTCAATTCCGGATCATTTTCATGCATTTCAAGGACCCAATCAGCAAAGACACGATGTTGTTGATGATCGGCCGGCTTGAGTTCTTGTGTTAACTGAACTTTATAAGCCTTAAGACCCAAGTCCTTATGCAAAATACGGTGTAATGACTTTTGTGGAATGCCCAATTCCAAAGAACGACGAGGAATGGACAAACCTGGGTTTTCTTCAACACTTTGGGCTACAGCAGCAATATTCTCTGTTGTTCTTGAGCGACGTGCACGGGTTTTATTCTTCACATCACTAACTTGTCCCAACAGCTCGATTTTTTCCACCAACTTCTGTATTGCGGTCCGACAAGGTGCTTCACGACGACCCAAAAATGCTTTAGTTTTGCGAACTGTGACTGCAAGATTTTCCCCATTTTTGTAAAAAATTTTAATAATTTCAATGCGTTGTTGAAGAGTGTATCGTTCCATTTTTGGTAATGGCATAGTTTCCACTTGTCAAATGTCAAAAAATAAAAGCTTCAAAAGTGACAACTAGCGAAATACCGGGTGATTCAAAATAACACCTCTTCTTGGAAATCCCTTTATAACAATTTGTGAAAGGAATCAAATTCATTACGTATTTGCAAGAATAATGATCGATCGGATTCTAGACCGGTAGTTCTAAACTTTTTAAAAGCTTTTGTTGCGGTTTGAGACGCTTTCGGGTGTGTCTGGTAGCGTGAATTTAAATAGCGAAGATATCCATCTACGTTGGCAAATGCGATAACTTTGCGACGGGTCGCAATAGCTCTCCTTCGGATGTCCTTAAGTTGACGACCCGAATACAACCATCAGCACCGGAGTGACTGTCAAGAATACGGCCGAGCTTCCATTTGGTGGGTGGTGCGTTGTCGTCGTGGACAATCACCACATCGTCCCTTTGTAAATTTTGCGTTGGACGTAACCACTTCGTGCGTCGCTGAAGGTTCGCGAGATACTCCAAGTCAGGATCCGGTAGACCTTTTAATGGTTCGCCAACCATAAAATGGCCTGGTGTTAGCACTTCAAAATCGTTGACGTCAGCAAATAGGTTGAGAGCTTAAGCAGGCTTCAACCTCTGTTAGAATTGTTGCGAATTCTTCGTACGAAAGTTGAGGTGGTATTTGATGCGCTTTATACCAGCCTCCCAATAACCACCCATGTGCGGGGCGCTTGGTGGGTTAAAGTGCCAAGTAGTTTGAGGGTCAGCGAAGTAAGACGTCAGCTTGACGTTACCGATGCAGCGTTCAAATGCAGCACGTAACTCCCTTTCAGCTCCGACAAAATTGGTGCCGTTGTCGGAATAAATGTGTTGGCAATATCCTCTTCGATTGGTGAAACGCTTGAAAGCGGCGATAAAACTAACTGAGGAGAGATCTCCTGCCAATTCCAAGTGCATTGCGCCTGTACTCATACATATGAAGGAACATACGTACGCCTTCGTTGACTTCGCGCCTCTTCCATGTGAAAATTTTGTCCTGTACGGACCAGCAAAGTCAACTGCACTTTGAAGGAAACATCGTGTACTGGTAACACGACTCAACGGTAGATCGGACATCTGTTGTTGCAGCGGTTTGCGATTCAGTCGTTTACATCGTACGCAATGGCGATATATCCCTCGAAAGAGGCTTCGGATACAAAGAACCCAGAATTGGCGTTGAATTGCTGCTTGCATCATTTGCGGCCCTGCGTGCAACATAGCAACGTGGATTTCAGCGGCGGTAACATTGGCGAGTGACGAATTCTTGGGCAATATAATCGGGTGTTTGATATCGTTTGAGCAACGTGCGTTTTTAATACGCCCCCCTACTCGAAGAATGCCTTCGGCATCTGGATATTGGCTTCTTCAATATGCAACTAGAAATTTCTTGCACGAAAACGTTAGATTGGGAGTACCTTACCAATACGAACTCAACTTTGCAAATTTCCGGGCCGGTTCACGGCCCCAATAGCCGTGCGGCTGCATAGGACTGACGAGCGAATATGCGCGAGTTGTTGACAAAGCGAATCAATTACGCGGTAATTCGTTTGAGCTTATTGTAAGAGTGAAATCGGGTTAGCAAATCCCACTCTTCGGCGGTTTGTGTTAAATGCGACATAGCCTTGCTGGATTTTTGCTGCAGCTCCGTAGTGTGTTCCGTGGAAGGTTGAAACCAGAACTGATTACCTTCTCGAAGCCAGCTTGAACCACAAGGGGTGAGGGACTAGTTGCGAAGGCGGGAGACCCCTTGAGGCACAGTCTGCGGGGTTGTGCTCTGCGGTGACATGTCTCCAATGTTCTGATGGTAGAACCTCTTGTACATCCGCGACGAGATTTGCGACAAACACTGACCAACGACTTGGGATACCTTGCAGCCAAGCCAACGTTACCATGGAGTCGGTCCAAGCATACAGCCTTTCGAGTTTGCGGCCGAAACTTGTTTGTATTTGGCGAACTAGTTTTGCGCCTAGATGAGCTGCACAGAGTTCCAATCGGGGCAAGGAAGTAGTCTTCAGAGGCGCTACCCTAGTTTTCGCAGCGATCAGCACAACTTTCGCCTCGTCGTCCGGCGCTTGGGTGCGGCAATAAATAGCGACAGCATAAGCAGCTTCCGAAGCGTCAGTCAAAATATGAAACTCAGCGTCTGCAATTGAACTAATACCTAGCCAGCGACTTAGCTTGAGCGATGAAAACGCTGCCAGCTCACGTCTACGTTTCAACCAGTCTGCAGCTACGTTCGTTGGTACCAACTCGTCCCAGTCTACATTCGAGCCCCAAATTTTCTGCAACCATATTTTTGAGCGGATGGTACATGGGGCGATGAGTCCAAGCGGGTCGAAAATCTTGCTCGAATCGGAGAGGAAAATGCGCTTCGTCAGCTTGATCGGCAGCACTTCCAAATTAAATGCAATCGAAAGCGAGGCATCGTCTGTATGCCAAATACAGCGCAGAGTTCGAATATCGTTTCCATCAGCCAAAAGGTGTGACACCTGTTTGAATGCATGCGGTATTTGTTCTCTTAATAGTTGGCAGTTTGTCGCCCACTTTAGGAACACGAAACCACTCTGAGAAAGTACGTGTGAAATGTCTCGTTGAACTACTGCTAGTTTTTGAAGAGAGTCTGAGCCGGAGTCCATATAAAAGTCGGACATAACCTTAGCGACGTTTTGGCAGGCGTCGCCTGCTTGCTGTGCTGCGCGATGTAGCGATTTCACGGCGAGGTGTGAAGCAGAGGCCACCCCATAAGTGACCCTCAAAAGGCGATAGTCACGCAGTGGTTCTGATGAATGCTCACGCAATACGATGCGCCGATAGTCAACATCCTGTTTAGCGACGTAGACAAGCCGATACATCTTCTCGATGTCACCAATTAAACCGTAGCGATGAGTGCGAAAGCGAACCAAAATTAAGAAGAGGCCTTTTGCAGCCCGGATGATGTCTTCATAGACGCGTTGAACACCACCCTAAGCTTTGTGGTAGCACTCGTTTCTTTCACCACTGCGTGATGCGGCATGTAGTATGCGGTTTGCGTTGCTGGACCAGCCGGCTCCATATGGGCCAAGTCGATAAGCTCTTTCATGAACTTTCTGTACTCCTCGTGAAAACGTTTGTTCGTAACGAACCTCCTTTCCATGCTTAGTAATGCCAGTACTGCTGCGTTTCGCGATTCACCAATCGGAACCTCCTTTTTGACCGGCAAACGTACTATGAAGCGACCGTCGTCAGCGAGCTGGGTTGTATTGTCGAATAACCTCTGAGAATAAAGCTCTTCAGCGGTGTAAAAGTTTCTTGGCGGTAGCTCTTCAAGTTCCCAAAACTTGGTGAGAAGTTCAGTTAGCTGGATGTCACAATGCAGCGTTGAGATTGAACAAGGTTCCCTTTGTGAAGGAGTGGCGTTTCCGAACAACACCCAACCAAACGCGGTATTCTGCGCCATCGGAGTGCCGCTTTGCCCCTTCCTCAGGCCATCCAGCAAGAACTTGTCCATCTTATCCATGCCAATCAAAACATCTATTGACCCAGGCTTAGAAAAGTTTGGATCAGCTAGCGGCAAATCACAAATATGCGCCCACGGTGATTCGGGTACAGCGGTAGTTGAAAGGTCATTTGTAATTTTGGGTAGAATAAGCTTACTCACGTGAAAAGTTGAGTCTAATGGCTTCGGCGACAAGCATACCTTGACTTCTCCCTTGGAACGACCTCCTTGAATCGATCCAATGACACAAGCTGACGATGACCTTCTAGGTAGACGAAGGCGTTGGACGCAGGATTCAGTGATGAACGAAGCATGTGAACCATTGTCGAGAAGCGCCCGAGCGGGTTGCCAGCGACCAGCGTGGTCTTGCAAATAAACCTCAGCAGTAGCCAGTAAAATAACGCGTTCAGCATCAGCAGAGCGCGACGTAACATTGATTGTTTGGCCGGCCTTGTTGTTAGCAGGTGCAGCCTGTTGGTCGTTGAGGCTAGCGTGTGATGACGACGTCGGCATATCCGACACGATGATGAACTGCGATATTTCGCGATGACATGCCCCTTACTAAGGCAGTTTCAGCAGGCACCCTGAGCTTTGATGGTTGTTAGCTTGGTCTTTGCGTCGAGCTGGCTGAATTTGGAACACGTGTAGATTCTGTGCTCACCTTTGCAGTACGTACAGGCTGCAGTTTTAGCTCTATCTGACGATGCATGACTCTGTGATTCGGGCTGGGTACACGTTGTATGAAGAACGTTCTTCGTGGTTGCCCTTGCGTTGTGAGAAACTGCTGGCACCATCTCCAAAGACCGCGCTCGTGTTTCGAGAAAGTCACGAAGCGCACCGAATGTCGGCGAATCGTCGGCTACTAGCGATAATCGTCGGCTACTAGCGATAATGCCCATAGCCTAATTTCCACACGGTTAGATGGATAAGCCAATCATCCCAAAACTCAACCGGCCGCCCGAGTGCACGTAGCGCACCAACATGTTGCAAGGTTAGATTAAGCACATGTTTGATCTCCTTAGAAGAGTCTTTTGTTGCTTTTTCAATCGACATAAAAGCACTCATATGGCTATCGACTATGACTCGCATGACCTTGTAGCGTGATGTCAGCAAGTCCCAGGTCTCAATATAGTTGCTGTCAATCACTGCTAAACTGCTTACCAACTCCAATGCTTCGTCCTTTAAACAATTGCGGAGATACTGTAGTTTCTGTCCGTCCGACAGACTTGCATTGGCATTGACGAGTGAACAAAATACATCATGGAAAGTGAGCCATTCGGTGGGATCGCCACTAAATGATGGTAACTGCAGCTTTGGAAGCGGCACAGGTGCAGGTTTAATTTCGGTGGCTTGAGGAGTAGGTACCTTGAGCGGCACAAATTTGACTTAGCGATGGTGTACCACTCCTCACCTTCAATGCGTGATTGCTCCTCCACCTCGACGCTCTCTTTACCGCACGAGATCTCTACCTGTTGTTGGGCTTAACAAAAGCGTACCCATTGTTCCTCCAACAAGTGTAAATACGTAGATGCAGCCTCTACGTCGACCAAAAGCTCAACGGGTTTGCTCTATTGCAAATAGCGTTTTATGGCTCTTAATGCGGAATCGCGAAGTTTTGCGGGTGCGGTAAAATTTTGTTATATTAAATAACGCGGTGTGGACTGTTACAAAGAAATATATATCGGTATCCAGCTCGAAAGACCAAAATGTTGCGGTTTGAGACGCTTGCGGGTGTGTCTGGTAGCGTGAATTTTCTCGATTAAATTCGATTGAAAAACACGTCTGATTTTCTTGAATATGTTTATTTAAAAAGAAGGAAGCAAGACAAGATGTCGAGTTTGAAAACTGGAAAAACAGTGTTGCCAGCTCAGACATTTAGTTGCAAGAATGCTACCAATTAGGCGCGAACAGCTTTATTCTTAACATTTTTCATATTGGCTAATTTGGCATTAAACCAGGGCTTGTCTTGTCTAATATTACATTGTTTTTTTCTTTGGAACGTAGTTGGAAATCGCATTAGAAAATGTTTCGCAAATAAAGTTATATACCTCATAAGGGCCTTTAAAAGAATTTTAAACAGACTAGTCAACATTATTTAGTAACTCATTTATTTTGGTGAAATTACCTTTACGAATGTCAAACTTTTCAGAAAAGCCCTCTGCTTTTTTATCAAATTTCTAAAACTCAAATCTGATAGTCAACGCCTTATCATGCATGCTGTTGTTCATTACCGGCGCTATATTATTTTCACAAATAGCTATAAGTTGCGAATACTAGGTCTAAAATCCGGTTTAGATCGTTTTTTACAAAGTTCGTTGTTGAAAATAACTTGATAAAAAATAATTCATTACCATTGATTCAATATCTGTTTTAATGTTAAAAAGCAGTAAGCTATTATCATCGAAAGTCCATGATATATTACCTAAATTAAAATCACCTAAAACTATACAATGATGATTTAAATCTAGTGAATCTATTATATAGCTTATATTGTTTAAATGACAAGAATATAAATCAATAGGACTATTTGGTGGTATATAAGACACAATAATAAATATTACAACGTCTTTGGAAATAGAAATTCTTACGCAAAGTTGTTCAATTCGTTTATCACTGACTGTAATTGGACAAGTTTATTGGAAAGATTAGCTCTTACCGATATCAAAACCCCACCACTGCGTTCATAGCCAGAGGATATTGGGCATCGATCGCATCCATCTACACAATAATCAAAGAGTTCAGCTGAATTAATACCTTCGTGAAGCCAAGTTTCTGTTAGCGTTATGATATCGTATTCATGGAGAGACATAGCAAAGTGGAACTGGGATGTTTTTGTTCTTACTCCTCCAGCATTTTGATAATAAACCGAAAAACCTAATTTTGGTTTTTGTAAGTTGGATCGAGCTTCAGTGTACTTTAGTTGCTTTCTCTCTTGACTTTTGTTGGTTAAGCAATTATAGGACCGTATGTTTTTCGGCGATTTTTGGAAAAAACTGAAATGGACGCACTTTAACGTTAGCAGGCCACAGATCCGAAACCAGCAGCTTTTCGTAGAATAAATCAGCTACACCCAATTGAAAGTTGACTCTCTTCAGGGAATCCATTCCTGAATAACATATTTTGAATATAAAATTTTTTATAATTTTTACAAGTTTTTGTTTCAAATGAAATTCTTAGAAGTTTCAAATTAAATTTACTATGAGTATGTGTTTGTAATGAATCGTTTTAGCAGTGGAAATGTTAGCTTTAACAGTTTTTCAGCGACTCCACAGCGATAACCTTGAACAAAGAGTATTGTTTAAATTTGATATTATTGCCTTATTAATTTAAATTGTTTTAATTTGTATGTTATCAATATACTAATAATTAATAAATAATAAGACTATTAAATCTGCATTTCTTCATATTCCTACTATGACAATAAAAACCATTCTTAAACTCATATAAAATTTACTATGAATCGTTATGAATCGTTTTTAGCAGAATAATGTTATGTTTAACATCTGTTAATGGTTCCAACGCGATTTCCATACAATTCGATTCCCCATTTTTGCAAAGAGGCCGACGGAAACTCTAATCGTAAATACTCTTTTTTGTATGCTTTTCCTGTAGTTCAGCGGACACACCATGATTTTGAGTGGATTCACCACGATTTCGAGTGGATTCTCCTTTTATGATCTACGCCCAACTTCACTTTATTTTGACATTATTTTGGCGCAAGGAATAATCTGCTGTTTTTGCGTCTTTCCCAGCAGCCGTATCCAGAGATATGATAGTATCAATATATATAATGTAACAGTTATGTTAATTAACTTCATTAATTAAAAATGATTAAGTTTTACTTTATTTTCTTACATGAAGTTGGCCACGAGTGGCTTTATATGCATCCAAAAAAAATTATGTTTATTTTACCAGACATGCACACCAGCAGGAGTTTCCGAAGTATCATTCACAAATATCATTCACTCCATCAGAAAATGTATAATGTCATAGAAATAAACATCTATATATATAAAAAGAAGTGTACATTTTGATTGTCACTCCATAACTCGAGAACTGCTCGACAGATTGCCATAAAATTTTTAAGGAAGGTGCAGAGAGGAGTTATGATGGTTAGTTGATTTAATGATAGTTGATGAAATCCAAAATCGGTCCAGCCATTCCCGAGTTATGATTTTTTTGCTGAAAAAATTTAACATTTGAAAAAAAAAGTATAAATTTCTGTCCGACCTAACGAAAAAAATTTATCCAACCTAATACACAAACTCATACATACACACATTAATTTGATTGACAGCATACAAATGCTATACAGATGAACCTGTCAAAATGCGCATGTTTGCCAATCACTTTCTTGCACTCTTGGATTCTGATACAGCCGGTCAAACATTCGCTGCTTTCCAATTTGAATTTTATTACAAGTGATTTTTTTTTTAGTTTCATAAATATTGGTAAGTATTAATAATTTAAAAAGTGATGTTAAGTGTGTTCAGTGCAAAAAATGTGTTTGGATTCAAGAAAACATAGTGAAAAGTGATTTTTTTCCATAATTTCATCATATTGCATCATCAATTTAGCGTGTACTCAATATCGAAATCGTTCGTAATGTGTACATTGTTGTTGCTGTGTACGGTGCTTTTTTTACATCCCATTTCAATAATGGATGATCCAATACGATGAAATTATGGAAAAAAATGGAACATCATTGAATTTTAGAAAACACTATTTCTTCATTCTTTTACAATAAATAAATAAATGAATACGCGAGACCAAATAAACATTTCTAAATATCTTAAACTATTAAAATTGAATAATTTCAATTAATCATTCAAACACACCATATTTATGAAATAAAAACCATATTTTTTTTTACATATTTTCCAAACTAAACAAAACCAATTTGTTTTACTTTAATTATTTTTTCGGAAAGTTTAATTGAATACAACGCATAACAGCACTCATACAACAACAATACTTTTTTGAATTATTCTTAAATAAACAATCCTTAATTCATATTGAATTATTTTCATTGATTTAGAAAAAAATGCTACCAACAAGACGATCAACTATAGGTCGACGTACGCGTAATTCTACCTATAGCTTTAATCAAAGGAGAGCGCAAAGTATAGAGGAACACTCACAACCAAATCAAGTACAACAATTACGAAACGCACGTCGTCATAGATCGGCAGATCCAAATCCATTAAATCCAGCATCGAGACGAACGGCACGACTTTCACGTCGTGCTGTGTAAGGATGGAATATGCTGCTTTTGCTTACAATAGCGAAAATGATTATAGTGAACATGCCAATATTGGTGGAATGACGGTGAGATGTCCACATTGTGATGCAGCCAAATTTCAAGGTGAAACGCCTGGCATGTGTTGTGCTAATGGCAAAGTGAGACTGCCAGCATTTGTATCTCCCTCCGATCCACTTCATTCATTCATTTTTGGAACGTCGCAAACATCTAAGCATTTTTTATCTCACATTCAAGAATACAATGCGGCATTTCAAATGATTTCTTTTGGTGCGACCAAAATTGTAAGAGAGAATTTCATGCCGACGTTTAAAGTTATTACTTCATGCGGAATATCATATGAAAAATGCGATCTGAGCAGCAATTTTCTGATGTGTTCAAGAATTCTGACCCAGCATCCAATTACATTTCACAAATATTACAGATTCAAGGTCAGATTTATCATCGAGCTGGTTCTTTATTGTCATATCCTGATGCTGATCATCAATTTTTGCAAATCTATTTTATCGGAGATGCAAATCGTGAATTGGATCGGCGTTGTACAATTACTTCGCGTGCAAGTCGACAAATTGTTTCTGAACTTCAAACATTCTTACATCAGCCCAATGAATTAATTAGATTGTTTAACACCGCTCTCGATCGTATGCCATCTGATGATCACAGAATCGTTATCAGGGCTGACAAAGCGCCCTTTGGACAGCATGCGAGATGATTTAATGCACCAACAATTGATGAAGTGGCCATTGTAATTGTTGGAGACCAGTTTCAATCCCACGATATCGTGCTACATCGAAGAAATGAAGAAATACGGCGTGTTTCAGAGCATCACCGCATCTATGATGCATTACAATATCCATTATTGCACTGGAAATGTGACGACGGCTATTATATCAATATACGAATGATAGATCCACGAACCGGTAAAATATATATGAATTCAATTTAATATGTATTTATTTCAAGACAAGAAGACATGATTTTAATTTTCTGATAATGTAGTCATCATAGGTCGTGACATAGAAAAAAAGTTAGTGGGATGAATTATTATTCGTATAGATTCATGATTCGCCAACAAAAAGAAAACTTTATTATGTGATGTGGCAAACTTTTCCAACAATACGCTGTTGACATGTATGCGAAAATTGAAGCAGAACGCCTCAATTACCTTCGATTCAATCAAGCCAAATTGCGATCGGAAGAATACGTACACTTGCGAGATGCAATAGTGAATGATGCCAATGTTAATGATATCGGAGGTTTAATAATATTATCATCGACATATGTTGGCAGTCCGCGCCACATGCACGAATATACGCAAGATCCAATGCCATACGCTCGCAAATATTCTCGTCCCGACCTATTCATAAAATTTACATGCAATCCACAGTGTGCTGACATAAAAAACAATTTATTTGATGGTCAGAATCCAACAGATCGACACGATATAACAACACGTGTATTTGGACAGAAAGTAAAATCACTGATGGATTTGATTATCAAATTGCGAATTTTTGGGGAGGTGCTTTGCTGGATGTATTCCATTGATTGGCAAAAGAGAGGGCTCCCGCACGCGCACATCTTGATATGGCTGGTTCGTAAAATAACACCCGATCAAATTGATAACATTATATCAGCTGAAATTCTAGATGAAATCAGCGATCCAGAATTATTTGAAGTTGTCACGAAAAATATGATCCATGGCCCTTGCGGTCAACTAAATATGAATTTGCCATGCATGATCGATGGAAAATGCTCAAAGCGATATCCAAGAGCATTAACTTCGGATACAATTACAGGTGACGACGGATACCCGTTGTACCGACGTCGGTCACCGGAGGATAATGGCCATACAAGAACAATTAAAATACGCAATCAAGACATTGAAGTTGATAATCGTTGGTATTAAATATGCGTGCGCTAATAACATTTAATATATATTAATGTTTATTACAATATGAAGATGAACAGATAAATGTACAGTGAGAATGTATATATGTATGTGTTGTATTGATGATCGCTACGTAGCGCGATGTGTATTGCTTGACGTCCACTGATCGACTGACTTTGCAAACGATAGAGCGATGTATGGTAGCATACACAACTCCCCTTAACACCCAGAATAGAAATGCGTAGGCTTTCTATTGCGGCTGGTCCTACGAGGTGTACTTGTAGCCGGTGATGAATGAGCCACTGGATGTGGACTTACTGGCGGAGATTCAGCTACATTAGTAGGCTCCAAAATACTATGATCATACGATGTTAATAAGTCCTCTGTAGCTGGACTTTCACAGTTGGCATCGTTCGATGATGCTATACGATTCCTAAGCTGATCTTGGTGACGCTTGACGACCCGGGAGTCGCTCAGACGGACAGTGTATGATATAGGCCCAGTTTAATCAAACACTTGTCCCTCGATCCATTTTGGCCCAGCGGCGTAGTTACGGGCCCACACTGGATTGCCTGAAATGAAAGATTTGTTGCTGGCAGGCTCGGTCAGCTTGCCGAAACTGATTTCCTGTGGTTGTATTTTGTCGAAATACGATTTAAGCTGTCGTTTCATGAGCAGCTATGCTGGAGTACGGTTTGTAGTTGCATGCGGCGTGATGTGTTGGTTGAACACGAATCTAGCCAAACTGAGATCTATGTTCGTGTTTCGTTCCAGCTTCTTTAAGTAGTTCTTCGTGGTTTGAACCATTCGTTCTGCTTGCCAACTTGTTGCTGGATGAAACGGAGCAGAGCGTGTGTGGCGAATTAAATTGTTGTCCATGAATTCCTTGAATTCTGCAGATGTGAATGCTGTGCCATTGTCCGACACTATCTCATCAGGAAGACCATGAGTGGCAGACAGTTGTCGAAGGAACTTGACTGCGGCTCCCGTAGATGTAGACGGAACAACTGCGACCTCCATCCATTTGGAGAAAGAATCGACTACCAAGAAGAAAGTCTTGCCTTGAAAAGGGCAGGCAAAGTCGATGTGTAAACGAGACCACGGAGTCCTAGCCGACTCCCAATGGTGTGATTCAATTTTCGATTCATCGTTCCTATTCTGTTGATACGGAATGCACTTCTTCACAGTATGCTCAATTTCAGCATCAATGTTGGGCCACCATACATAACTGCGAGCCATTGATTTCATCTTGACGATTCCTGGATGAGGCGCGTGAAGTGCTTTTAGAATAGATGCTCGAGCCGGTGGTGGAATAACTGCACGGTTACCCCACACGAGAACTCCTCTATTTGCAGAGAGTTCATCTCGGCGGCAACAGAACGGATATAGGCTGCTTGAACGCTCAATTTTGGTGCTAGGCCATCCCCTTAACACCCAGTTCAAAACTTTGGAGAGATCCTGATCCTTCGAAGTTTGGGACGCAATTTGTTGTGCCTTTATGACTGAATCGGCTGATAATTCAATCATGAGAGCATCTTGTGATGACGTTGACTCAGTTGTTGCCGCGACAGCGGCTCAAAAAGTCTGCATTGCCAATTTTTGCTCCAGTGCGATTTATGAGGTTAAAATCGTATGCGTTGAGAAAAATTGATCGGCGTAGCATTGTGTTCGAAATTACATTAGGAACTGCTTTTCTTGTAGTGAACGGTTCCAACGCGATTTCCATACAATTCGATTCCCCATTTTTGCAAAGAGGCCGACGGAAACTCTAATCGTAAATACTCTTTTTTGTATGCTTTTCCTGTAGTTCAGCGGACACACCATGATTTTGAGTGGATTCACCACGATTTCGAGTGGATTCTCCTTTTATGATCTACGCCCAACTTCACTTTATTTTGACATTATTTTGGCGCAAGGAATAATCTGCTGTTTTTGCGTCTTTCCCAGCAGCCGTATCCAGAGATATGATAGTATCAATATATATAATGTAACAGTTATGTTAATTAACTTCATTAATTAAAAATGATTAAGTTTTACTTTATTTTCTTACATGAAGTTGGCCACGAGTGGCTTTATATGCATCCAAAAAAAATTATGTTTATTTTACCAGACATGCACACCAGCAGGAGTTTCCGAAGTATCATTCACAAATATCATTCACTCCATCAGAAAATGTATAATGTCATAGAAATAAACATCTATATATATAAAAAGAAGTGTACATTTTGATTGTCACTCCATAACTCGAGAACTGCTCGACAGATTGCCATAAAATTTTTAAGGAAGGTGCAGAGAGGAGTTATGATGGTTAGTTGATTTAATGATAGTTGATGAAATCCAAAATCGGTCCAGCCATTCCCGAGTTATGATTTTTTTGCTGAAAAAATTTAACATTTGAAAAAAAAAGTATAAATTTCTGTCCGACCTAACGAAAAAAATTTATCCAACCTAATACACAAACTCATACATACACACATTAATTTGATTGACAGCATACAAATGCTATACAGATGAACCTGTCAAAATGCGCATGTTTGCCAATCACTTTCTTGCACTCTTGGATTCTGATACAGCCGGTCAAACATTCGCTGCTTTCCAATTTGAATTTTATTACAAGTGATTTTTTTTTTAGTGTTATAAATATTGGTAAGTATTAATAATTTAAAAAGTGATGTTAAGTGTGTTCAGTGCAAAAAATGTGTTTGGATTCAAGAAAACATAGTGAAAAGTGATTTTTTTCCATAATTTCATCATATTGCATCATCAATTTAGCGTGTACTCAATATCGAAATCGTTCGTAATGTGTACATTGTTGTTGCTGTGTACGGTGCTTTTTTTACATCCCATTTCAATAATGGATGATCCAATACGATGAAATTATGGAAAAAAATGGAACATCATTGAATTTTAGAAAACACTATTTCTTCATTCTTTTACAATAAATAAATAAATGAATACGCGAGACCAAATAAACATTTCTAAATATCTTAAACTATTAAAATTGAATAATTTCAATTAATCATTCAAACACACCATATTTATGAAATAAAAACCATATTTTTTTTTACATATTTTCCAAACTAAACAAAACCAATTTGTTTTACTTTAATTATTTTTTCGGAAAGTTTAATTGAATACAACGCATAACAGCACTCATACAACAACAATACTTTTTTGAATTATTCTTAAATAAACAATCCTTAATTCATATTGAATTATTTTCATTGATTTAGAAAAAAATGCTACCAACAAGACGATCAACTATAGGTCGACGTACGCGTAATTCTACCTATAGCTTTAATCAAAGGAGAGCGCAAAGTATAGAGGAACACTCACAACCAAATCAAGTACAACAATTACGAAACGCACGTCGTCATAGATCGGCAGATCCAAATCCATTAAATCCAGCATCGAGACGAACGGCACGACTTTCACGTCGTGCTGTGTAAGGATGGAATATGCTGCTTTTGCTTACAATAGCGAAAATGATTATAGTGAACATGCCAATATTGGTGGAATGACGGTGAGATGTCCACATTGTGATGCAGCCAAATTTCAAGGTGAAACGCCTGGCATGTGTTGTGCTAATGGCAAAGTGAGACTGCCAGCATTTGTATCTCCCTCCGATCCACTTCATTCATTCATTTTTGGAACGTCGCAAACATCTAAGCATTTTTTATCTCACATTCAAGAATACAATGCGGCATTTCAAATGATTTCTTTTGGTGCGACCAAAATTGTAAGAGAGAATTTCATGCCGACGTTTAAAGTTATTACTTCATGCGGAATATCATATGAAAAATGCGATCTGAGCAGCAATTTTCTGATGTGTTCAAGAATTCTGACCCAGCATCCAATTACATTTCACAAATATTACAGATTCAAGGTCAGATTTATCATCGAGCTGGTTCTTTATTGTCATATCCTGATGCTGATCATCAATTTTTGCAAATCTATTTTATCGGAGATGCAAATCGTGAATTGGATCGGCGTTGTACAATTACTTCGCGTGCAAGTCGACAAATTGTTTCTGAACTTCAAACATTCTTACATCAGCCCAATGAATTAATTAGATTGTTTAACACCGCTCTCGATCGTATGCCATCTGATGATCACAGAATCGTTATCAGGGCTGACAAAGCGCCCTTTGGACAGCATGCGAGATGATTTAATGCACCAACAATTGATGAAGTGGCCATTGTAATTGTTGGAGACCAGTTTCAATCCCACGATATCGTGCTACATCGAAGAAATGAAGAAATACGGCGTGTTTCAGAGCATCACCGCATCTATGATGCATTACAATATCCATTATTGCACTGGAAATGTGACGACGGCTATTATATCAATATACGAATGATAGATCCACGAACCGGTAAAATATATATGAATTCAATTTAATATGTATTTATTTCAAGACAAGAAGACATGATTTTAATTTTCTGATAATGTAGTCATCATAGGTCGTGACATAGAAAAAAAGTTAGTGGGATGAATTATTATTCGTATAGATTCATGATTCGCCAACAAAAAGAAAACTTTATTATGTGATGTGGCAAACTTTTCCAACAATACGCTGTTGACATGTATGCGAAAATTGAAGCAGAACGCCTCAATTACCTTCGATTCAATCAAGCCAAATTGCGATCGGAAGAATACGTACACTTGCGAGATGCAATAGTGAATGATGCCAATGTTAATGATATCGGAGGTTTAATAATATTACCATCGACATATGTTGGCAGTCCGCGCCACATGCACGAATATACGCAAGATCCAATGCCATACGCTCGCAAATATTCTCGTCCCGACCTATTCATAAAATTTACATGCAATCCACAGTGTGCTGACATAAAAAACAATTTATTTGATGGTCAGAATCCAACAGATCGACACGATATAACAACACGTGTATTTGGACAGAAAGTAAAATCACTGATGGATTTGATTATCAAATTGCGAATTTTTGGGGAGGTGCTTTGCTGGATGTATTCCATTGATTGGCAAAAGAGAGGGCTCCCGCACGCGCACATCTTGATATGGCTGGTTCGTAAAATAACACCCGATCAAATTGATAACATTATATCAGCTGAAATTCCAGATGAAATCAGCGATCCAGAATTATTTGAAGTTGTCACGAAAAATATGATCCATGGCCCTTGCGGTCAACTAAATATGAATTTGCCATGCATGATCGATGGAAAATGCTCAAAGCGATATCCAAGAGCATTAACTTCGGATACAATTACAGGTGACGACGGATACCCGTTGTACCGACGTCGGTCACCGGAGGATAATGGCCATACAAGAACAATTAAAATACGCAATCAAGACATTGAAGTTGATAATCGTTGGTATTAAATATGCGTGCGCTAATAACATTTAATATATATTAATGTTTATTACAATATGAAGATGAACAGATAAATGTACAGTGAGAATGTATATATGTATGTGTTGTATTGATGATCGCTACGTAGCGCGATGTGTATTGCTTGACGTCCACTGATCGACTGACTTTGCAAACGATAGAGCGATGTATGGTAGCATACACAACTCCCCTTAACACCCAGAATAGAAATGCGTAGGCTTTCTATTGCGGCTGGTCCTACGAGGTGTACTTGTAGCCGGTGATGAATAAGCCACTGGATGTGGACTTACTGGCGGAGATTCAGCTACATTAGTAGGCTCCAAAATACTATGATCATACGATGTTAATAAGTCCTCTGTAGCTGGACTTTCACAGTTGGCATCGTTCGATGATGCTATACGATTCCTAAGCTGATCTTGGTGACGCTTGACGACCCGGGAGTCGCTCAGACGGACAGTGTATGATATAGGCCCAGTTTAATCAAACACTTGTCCCTCGATCCATTTTGGCCCAGCGGCGTAGTTACGGGCCCACACTGGATTGCCTGAAATGAAAGATTTGTTGCTGGCAGGCTCGGTCAGCTTGCCGAAACTGATTTCCTGTGGTTGTATTTTGTCGAAATACGATTTAAGCTGTCGTTTCATGAGCAGCTATGCTGGAGTACGGTTTGTAGTTGCATGCGGCGTGATGTGTTGGTTGAACACGAATCTAGCCAAACTGAGATCTATGTTCGTGTTTCGTTCCAGCTTCTTTAAGTAGTTCTTCGTGGTTTGAACCATTCGTTCTGCTTGCCAACTTGTTGCTGGATGAAACGGAGCAGAGCGTGTGTGGCGAATTAAATTGTTGTCCATGAATTCCTTGAATTCTGCAGATGTGAATGCTGTGCCATTGTCCGACACTATCTCATCAGGAAGACCATGAGTGGCAGACAGTTGTCGAAGGAACTTGACTGCGGCTCCCGTAGATGTAGACGGAACAACTGCGACCTCCATCCATTTGGAGAAAGAATCGACTACCAAGAAGAAAGTCTTGCCTTGAAAAGGGCAGGCAAAGTCGATGTGTAAACGAGACCACGGAGTCCTAGCCGACTCCCAATGGTGTGATTCAATTTTCGATTCATCGTTCCTATTCTGTTGATACGGAATGCACTTCTTCACAGTATGCTCAATTTCAGCATCAATGTTGGGCCACCATACATAACTGCGAGCCATTGATTTCATCTTGACGATTCCTGGATGAGGCGCGTGAAGTGCTTTTAGAATAGATGCTCGAGCCGGTGGTGGAATAACTGCACGGTTACCCCACACGAGAACTCCTCTATTTGCAGAGAGTTCATCTCGGCGGCAACAGAACGGATATAGGCTGCTTGAACGCTCAATTTTGGTGCTAGGCCATCCCCTTAACACCCAGTTCAAAACTTTGGAGAGATCCTGATCCTTCGAAGTTTGGGACGCAATTTGTTGTGCCTTTATGACTGAATCGGCTGATAATTCAATCATGAGAGCATCTTGTGATGACGTTGACTCAGTTGTTGCCGCGACAGCGGCTCAAAAAGTCTGCATTGCCAATTTTTGCTCCAGCGCGATTTATGAGGTTAAAATCGTATGCGTTGAGAAAAATTGATCGGCGTAGCATTGTGTTCGAAATTACATTAGGAACTGCTTTTCTTGTAGTGAAGATTCCTAATAAAGGGCGGTGATCAGTGACGAGTGTAAACGATCGACCATAAAGGTAGTTGTGGAGTTTTTTAACTCCTGAGACGAGCGCTACTGCTTCTCTATCTATTTGTGCATAGTTGCGTTCTGCTTTGGACAGTCTTCGTGAGTAGAATGCGATTGGCTTCTCCGATCCATCTGATAATTTATGGCTGAGGACTGCTCCGAGTCCATATGGCGATGCGTCACATGTTAGTACTAGCGGCAACTGCGCAGCGTAGTGGACGTCGTCTGATGTGATAAGTTTCTTTAGTTTGCAAAAAGCAATGTCGTGCTCTTTCTGCCAAGTCCAGTGAGCGTTTTTATCCAAAAGGCGGTGCAAAGGTTCTGCAACCTTGTGCGGCAAAAACGCATGGTAGAAGTTGAGTAGACCCAGAAAAGCTTGAAGCTGCTTTTTGACCTTGGGTGCTGGTGCATCATTGATTACATTGACCTTTTCCGCAGATGGCCGTATACCAAAAGCGTCGACTTTGAAGCCCAGAAATTCTACGGATGGTACACCAAATTGACATTTGTCTTTGCGTAAGCGTAGACCAGCTTTATCGAACCGTGACAATACTTCGTTTAGCCTGGAAGCCAGCTCTTCCTCTGTTTTGCCCATGATCACTATATCGTCGAAGTACGGCAAAACGCCAGGAATGTTCTGTAGGGTACCCTCGATACAGCTTTGAAATATGCCAGGAGCTGATGCTATACCAAATTGAAGTCTCGTCACCTTGAACGCACCCTTGTGCGTGGAAATAGTTTGTAGTGACGCTGAACGTTCGTCGACTACTAGCTGCTGGTAAGCTTGTGCCAAGTCGATTTTTGCAAATATTGATCCTCCTTCAATTGATGCTAACAGTGTACTGACTGCCGGTATTTGGTGGCAGTGTGGTTTGACTGCCTGATTTAACGTTGATTTATAATCGGCACAAATTCTGATTGATCCGTCCTTCTTCACAACTGGTATTATTGGAGTTGACCAATCGGAGTACTCCACTAGATTTGATCTGCTCACGTAAGCGATTATGAGCGGCAGATTTTCAATTTTACGACGATTGTAACAAATTGAAACATCAATAATCCCCTTGATTGGGATTTGTTGTCGTTGATAGTCACTAAGGTCCAAGTCACACTTCAAAAGAACTGGCTTTTTGGATGACCAGATGTGATTGAACGTACTTTCTGTCATGATAGTAACTGGCGAACCTGAATCCACTTCGAATGAACAAGAACGCCCGTTGATTAGCACTGAAATGGACTTCTTCTGGTTGACCACTGGAACTATTTGATTGATGGATCCTCCACGAGGTGATCGATAATTCTGTGCACCTTGGTGTGCCTGTTTTGAGCTCGATGTGGGTATGAACGACCTTGAGGATTGCGCGCTACGATACGCGCGGGTCATGTCGACATCAACGTCACTTGAGAAACCTCAGGTTTCAACCAAACTGCCAGTCAACTGGGCAACATAAATTAATTATTTCGAAACATACATACAATGGTTTCGAAACAATTAACCGAATAAAGAATTTAAAAACATTTAACTCAAAAACATATTCTCGGATTACAGAACACTTTGTCATGTGCCGCTGTTGCTTAACCCAAAATTCAATAGCGTCGGCAATGTGTAAACAATGTATCGAATTGCTCTTGCAATCCAACTGACCCACCTAAGTGTTTTGGGTTTTCATATGTAAACAATTTTAAATATTGGTTGCAACACAAAAAATGCAATCGAAGGCAGGAAATATGTATTTTGTATTTTTGTAGTAATGTATTTCTTTTGTATCTTAAGAGGTTACATTGGATTGTAATATTTTGAAGTAAGTCAGTCTTAATCTGAATTTAAAGAAATAAAGAAACCTTCGGGTTAATAAAAATAAAAACTTATTTTTTTCCTTTACTTCTAAAGAAGTAATGTTAGTTTTTTTTCCTTTACTTCTAAAGAAGTAATGTTAGTGGCGCAGTCGAATCAGGATTATTAATCAAAAGATTGATACTGAACTTTTAACTCTTGAGTAACTAAAGTAACTAAGTGAATTAAAAATTAAATCAAAAGATTTAAATAACTCTAAATTAATTCAAATATTGGTACCCAATAAAGTGAAATCTAGTGAACTAAAAACTTTAAATCAAAAGATTTAAATAAGTCAATAGACTGACCGGAATAAAAAAAAAAAAGCTTAAGTTAAAAGGCGAATGCCAAAGTACGAGAAAAATAAAACAAGTCTACAGTATAATAAAACAACAAATATTATGGAAAAGCATGAGGCAGCAGCAGCAGCGGCAGCAGAAGCAATGAGGCAACACCAAGCAGCTACGACGGCCCAGCAGATTCCAGCATCGGAAATTATAAAGGAAGCTGCGAGAATTAGGGAATTCCGAGGAAACAAGGACTATGACTTATCATCGTTCATTAGGGAAGTGGAACTGATCCTTCCAATGTTTGATGTCAATCCTGCTCTAAAGGATTTTATTTTCCAACGCCACATCATGACTAAAATACAAGGAACAGCATTACAAGCAGTGAGGACGCTGGGACAGAACCCATCGTGGATGGAAGTTAAAACAGAGCTGGTCAGGAATTTTGGTATAAGAGAAACATATCACAACCTGTTTCACCAAGCAATCAACACAAAATGTCTTAATGTAAGTGACTACTTTTATCAGTTAAGAAACATATTAGATAAACTAAACACTAAATATGATTTCGATGAAAATAAACCGGTAGAGTTTTCACCTATTGTAAATGAATCTATAATTTTAAAAACATTCGTTAATGGACTAGATGCCAATCTAGCCAGCATCATCCACAGTAGGAATATTCAAAATCTAAGATTAGCGTTTTATACATTACAAGAAACGGGTATGATAGAACAAGTAGAGAAAAAAGCGTACAAAAATAGAAACACAAACTCGCAAAATTTTAGAAACACAAACTTTACACAGAATTCATTTAGACCGAATTACAACCAAGTTGAAAATCAGAATTCATTTAGACAAAACTATAACCAAATAGAAAATCAGTTTAGACAAAATAACAACTCTGGACAATTTAGAAACCCGTTCAGACAAAATCCGCAAAATACAGGCGGAAGAAATTCGGACCAAACTAGGACGAGTAGAATGGATGTAGACCATATAGAACAAAATGAGGTAAATTTTCAATTGGCGGGGGGAGGACCTAATTTACCGATAGTTGAGCTGACTGTAGGAGATGAAAAAATAAAATGCTTGATTGATACAGGATCGACAACAACACTTATCAACGAGGACAAATTATCAAAATATAAAAGACTAAAATTAAAAAATAATCTACAATTTAATACACTCAGTGGACAAACAAACATAAGCCATGAAATAATAACGGAACTCCCACAAGAATTTAACGAAAAAAAATATTTGAGCTGGAAACTTACAAAGTTCAAAAATAAAAAATTCGACGCACTTATTGGACAAAATATACTTGCACCAATGCAAGCAATTATTAATCTTATAGAGGGGTACATTGAAATCAATAAGGTAAAAACTACATTTTTGAGTGAATGTCCGTACAAATTTGACGAAATTTATACAATTGAAAATTCGTTTATTAACCAAAGCGTTATTGAAAAATTAAAAAGAATAGAGATGAACTCTGAAGAGATAGATTATCTAAAATATTTAATAAATAAGCACAAAGACTTATTTTTTCAAGAAGGACAAAAATTTACTCATACACACGAAATTCAGCACGAAATAGTGACTACAACAAGTAGGCCACTTTACTCAAAAATGTATAGATATCCACAGATACACGAGACCGAAATCAATAAACAAATAAAAGAAATGTTAGAACAGGGAATAATAAAGGAAAGCAACTCACCGTACAACTCACCGCTTTGGATCGTTCCAAAGAAGGCGGACAATTCCGGTACAAAGAAATGGCGTATAGTCATCGATTACAGGAAATTGAACGAAGAAACTATTAGCGATAAATTTCCCATCCCTAATATTGAAAATATCTTAGAGAAACTAGGAAGGTCCCAATATTTCACAACACTAGACTTAGCGAAAGGGTTTCATCAGGTTTTAATAAAAGAATGCGATAGACAAAAGACAGCATTTTCTACTTCTCTTGGGCACTATGAGTTTACGAGAATGCCATTCGGACTCAAAAATGCCCCAGCCACGTTCCAAAGATTAATCAATTCAGTCCTTAGAGAATTTATTAACAAAATATGTGTTGTCTACCTTGATGACATACTTATTTTTAGCACTTCACTAGAAGAACATTTGGAAAGCCTCGAAAAAATTTTTAATAAATTGAGACAACATAATTTAAAAATTCAGGTAGATAAATGTAAATTTTTTGCTAAGGAAACTGAATACTTAGGGCACATTCTAACAACAGAAGGAGTAAAGCCGAATGAGAGTAAAATTGAAAACATTCAAAAGCTTAAACTCCCTGAAACAACAAAACAAATCAAGTCATTTTTAGGAATTACCGGTTATTATAGAAAGTTTGTGAAGGATTATGCCAAAGTAGCTCATGGAATGACGAAATATTTGAAGAAAAATGCAAAAATTAATAAACAAGATCCACAGTATATAGATGCCTTTCAGAAATTGAAACGATTATTAACAGAAGCTCCAATACTTAGATACCCCGACTTTGATAAACGTTTTAAAATAGCCACAGATGCTAGTGATTTCGCTATTGGTGCAGTTCTCACTCAAAGTGAGCATCCAATTAGCTATGCATGTAGAACCCTAAACGAGCACGAAAGAAAATATTCTACAACAGAGAAAGAACTGTTAGCTATTGTATGGACGGTTAACTATTTTCGACCATATATCTACGGACGAAATTTTGATTTGATAACTGATCATCAACCATTAGTGTGGTTGAAAATCAAAAACACTGGCAAAGATATCAATCCAAGATTACAACGTTGGTTACTTAAGTTAGGAGAATATGACATTAAAATAAACTATATAAAAGGTAAGGAAAATATAGCTGCCGATTTTATGAGTCGTATAAATGCGGATTTAGGACAGATAAATGCAATTGATTCACGTAACCAAGAGACCGAAGTTCAACACGAAGACAACAGAAGCACAGATGCTACAATTCATTCTCAAGAAGAGGAACAAAATGACCATTTTATTATATTGGACACAATAGTGAATAGATTTAACACACAGCTAATTTTAACTAACAACAAGGTAAGAGAAATTGAAGTAGTTCATGATAAAAGAAACATTTTTATTAGTCCTGAAGATATTAAAAATAATTTTATGACAGATATATTTAGAAGATATTTAAAAACAGGTAAAACAGGCATTTACTCGGAAATAACGGACCATGAATATAACATAGTACAACAGAAACTAGTAGAACTCTTCGGTTCAACTCTTAAATTCTATAGATGCTCATACCATGCCACAGATATGTCAAACGAAGAGGAAACATATAAACAAATAGGAAAATATCATAAATTAGAGACAGGACATGGTGGCATACAGGCAAAAACTTATCTATTATAAGGACCTAAAGAAATTAATACAGAAGTACGTGAATAATTGCGACATCTGTAGTAGGGCCAAATACGACAGGAAACCAATCAAACCGAAATATTTTTTAACAGAAACCCCAACCGACAAAAATCAGATTATACACGTAGATGTTTATACAAATAAGAAATACAGTTTTATGTCATTTATAGATAAATTTTCTAAATTCGCGGTCATTCTTTACTTAGAAGATAGAAATAGCAACACTTTAATAGAAAAATTTAGACTGTACTTGTCAATAAAAAGTAAACCAGACAAAATTGTTATGGATAACGTGTTCAATTCTGTCAATGTTAGAGAATTTATGAGACAAGAAGAAATATTAGTGCATTTTACAAAACCCAATAGTCACACTGGAAATTCCGACATAGAAAGATTCCATAGCACTATTGCTGAAATATTCAGAGCACTAGAAGCAGAAAAGTCTAGTTTATCGACGCAAGAACGTATATTTAAATGTGTAGAATGGTATAACAGATCAGTGCATTCAACTCTAAAAGAAAAACCTATTGATGTAGAAGAAGGTAAAATCGATAAAGAAAAAATTAGGCAGTTAATTCAAAGTAAAAAAGAGCAAAATATTGATAAACTTAATAGGAAACGTGAGGATTTTACACACAATAAACAAGAAGGATATGTAAAGAATTATAAAGCACTCAGACACAAATACGAACCAAGATATAGAAGATTAAAGATAGAAAATATTCATCCAACAAATATTAAAAGACCAACCAAATTTTCAGATCAATTGGACATTACTCGTTTTGACCTTACTAATAATGATAACATGATTAGGTATATGGTAAGGCTTGTGGAACACTTATGATCTACAAAATAGAAACCGACGATGGATTCATTGAAATAAAACTGGAAAACGCACAAATCATTAAGAACTACAACATGATTTTACATATAATTAACCCATCCGAAATAGAAAGTATCATAGACGACTTTACATCCGAAATACAACAATTAAAGTTATTAGAAAACAAGCAACTTTTAAATGCACAACTTAAAACACTTAGACGGAAAATTCAAACCATCCTACCACATAGACAGAAGAGGGGACTTATAAACATTTTTGGAACAGGACTTAAATGGCTTTATGGGACAATGGACGACAATGATAGGACAGAAATAGAAGAACATTTAAAAATTATTGACACAAATAATCATATGGCAATTGAAAATATTAACAAAAATATCCAAATAAATGACCATTTTAATAAAACATTCGAAATGCTAAGGAAAACAATAGAGTCGGACAGAAATAAAATAAATGAAAAATTTAATGACATAGAAGAAACGAATTCAAGAATGTATGCGCAATTTCTTTACTTAGACTTTTTATTAAAAATTAAAATTTTGGAGGATCACATTGAACATATACAAAATAACATCGCTTCAGCAAGACTCGACATAATGACAAGTAACATATTAACGGACGACGAAATAACTCGATACAACATCGACATTGACAAACTTAGAAACATACGACTAGGTGTAGGTGAATATAAAAATAACGAAATTATATTTGTAATAGAAATTCCTAAAAATATGCTTTCTGTACCAAGATCATTAGTAGTACCCGTTTCAAACGCAAAACATGAAGAATTACTTATTAGTATGCAAGAAGTAATAAAAATAAATAATACTTTTTATGATTATAATAGTGATGTAAACATTAAAAACTTAAAAAAATCAAAACTATGTATTTACAAAGATAACTGTCTAAAAGTCAAAAACAATCATTCAGAAATTATTAATATAAAACCTGGTCTAATTTTGTTAAAAAATCAAATAAATTCACAATTAAATAGTACATGTGATTATAGAAAAACTGAACTGAATGGAAACTACTTAATTTCTTTTAATGATTGTAAAATAAAAGTAAATGAAGAACATTTTTCAAATAAAGAATTAATATTTCATGAAAGATTTGCTGTACCATCAATAAAAAAATTAATAGTTCAAAAACCCAACTAACCTTTGAAGAAATTGTTATTCAACAAATAGATAACATAGAAAAAATAAAAGAATTAAAGTATCACAGAAAGAATTTTACAACTGTCAATCTCATTGTACTTATTTCTTCTCTTATGATATTATCCCTATCAGCAATATTTGTATACATATATTTTGTAAGAAAGAACAGAACACTTAAGATAAGTATCGTCAACCCTCAAACTCAGGAGAGTTCTCAATCCAAGGGGGGAGGGGTCATGTCGACATCAACGTCACTTGAGAAACCTCAGGTTTCAACCAAACTGCCAGTCAACTGGGCAACATAAATTAATTGTTTCGAAACATACATACAATGGTTTCGAAACAATTAACCGAATAAAGAATCTAAAAACATTTAACTCAAAAACATTATTATTATTATTATTATTATTATTATTATTAGCTTAAATACTAAAGAAATAAACTAATAAGAAAAAACATATTCTCGGATTACAGAACACTTTGTCATGTGCCGCTGTTGCTTAACCCAAAATTCAATAGCGTCGGCAATGTGTAAACAATGTATCGAATTGCTCTTGCAATCCAACTGACCCACCTAAGTGTTTTGGGTTTTCATATCTAAACAATTTTAAATATTGGTTGCAACACAAAAAATGCAATCGAAGGCAGGAAATATGTATTTTGTATTTTTGTAGTAATGTATTTCTTTTGTATCTTAAGAGGTTACATTGGATTGTAATATTTTTAAGTAAGTCAGTCTTAATCTGAATTTAAAGAAATAAAGAAACCTTCGGGTTAATAAAAATAAAAACTTATTTTTTTCCTTTACTTCTAAAGAAGTAATGTTAGTTTTTTTTTCCTTTACTTCTAAAGAAGTAATGTTAGTCGCGCTGTAGATGACCCTTGCGACCACATGCATGGCATACACTTTCACGATGTGGGCACTGCACGCGGTTATGTTGACCACCGCAGCCGCCACCTGTATGCTGTTTGTTATAGTTTATGTCGTTACTGTTATTGCGCTGATTAAACCGATGTGAACGACCCGACTTGATGGCCAGTACAGATGGAGATTCGCTGGAGTGTCTGATGGCCATAGCGCTGAGTACTGCTGCCTCGCTAGACATAGCACGCTCGATGACTCGTTGCACTGTTAACTCAGTTTCGGCCAGAAAACTTTTCTGCAGCCCCTCGTCGTTCATGCCGCACACAAAACGGTTTCGTAGCATGCGATCCAGCGCCGTACCAAATTTGCAGTCTACTGCCAACGTACGCAACGCTGCCATATAGCAGCTGACGGACTCGCCCGCGTGTTGATCACTCTCGGATGGCCGAGGAGAAAGATGATCGGTCAATATCTTTTATATTTCCGATAAATTCAAATCCCTGACCTGTTTGGGTGATGCCAATGATGTCAAGAGATCGAAGAGTGGCGCACCGGCCAGCGTGAGAAAAGCCGCATTTTTCGTGTTTCATCTGTGACATCATTGGCCAGAAGATATAGTTTGAATCGCTCCATGTATGTTGTTCATTTTTCTGGAAGACCCAAATCGAAGGGTTCCAAACTGCCAACTCCAGCCATGACAATTAATTGAGTATAATTAGCACTCACAGTTGGTTTTATTTCTTCAACTGTACTTTCACTATTCTTGACGGAGTCGGCGCTATTACTTGCTTGTTCGCCTAGATCGTCTGCCATGTGCGGTGTCTAACAACAAAGAACTGGCTGCTGTCAGTATGTATTTCCTATTCGTATGATTCTCGCCTCGTTACTGTCTCAACCAGACATAACGGCACTTCACTGTATGTATGTCGCTCGCTTCGCTGCGACGCCGACGTTTCTCTATTCTGTTTTGTCTTCTTTCTCGACAACTTGCGAATTCTTGTGCAAGTTTTGTTCTTTATTTCTTCTTGCAATCGCGTATGTAATATAAGCAAATATATATATACACGATTCAACGCACTCAATTTAATGATTAATCGCTTATCCCATCCTCGTCGCCAGTATTAAATATGCGTGCGCTAATGACATTTAATATATATTAATGTTTATTGCCATATGAAGATGAACAGATAATGGTACAGTGAGAATGTATATATGTATGTGTTGTATTGATGTTCGCTACGTAGCGCGATATGTATTGCTTGACGTCCACTGATCGACTGACTTTGCAAACGATAAAGCATTATTTCACTTGGACTGCAAGAAAATGGCAACGACGTAAACAAGGAACACCTGTTGATGGCCATCCGGGTGTTTTTTTTGCAGATACTATGGGAAGATTATACACAGTTCATCCAAACAATGCAGAGTGTTATTATTTGCGGTTGTTGTTAGTAAATGTTGTTGGACCACATTCATTTCAACATTTGCGAGGTCATTTATGTGTGACGTATCGTGAAGCATGTGAGTAATTAGGTTTGCTTGAAAATGATGCGCATTGGGATTTAGCGCTTCACGATGCATCGATTGCTTCTTCTCCACATCAAATACGTATGTTATATGCCATAATCATATCAACATGTTTTCCATCAAATCCACTTGAATTGTGGAATAAATACAAAGATTTTATGGCAGAAGACTATTTGATTCGAATGCGTCATCACACAAGAAATTCTTATTTGCTGATTTCATTCAAAATGTATAATGAGGCATTGATAGCGATTGAAGATATGTGCCTTACGATTGCAAATAAAGCATTAGGGCAATTAGGTTTGTCACCACCCAATCGTCCAATGCATGATTTATTTGATCGAGAATTGCAACGTGAACAACAGTATGATCCCAATGAATGGCAAACATTTGTGAATTTGAATGTTCCAAAATTAAATGACCATCAAAAACATGTCTATGATATCAACATGCAAGCTGTACAAAATGAAGTCGGTGGATTATATTTTTTGGATGCGCCTGGTGGTACGGGAAAAACATTTGTGATATCACTGATAAGGAAAAACTTAGCGAACTTGGATAATTTATCAATGCATGACATGGACAATCTCACAGGGATACTTTGGAATAGGGATATTTAAAGGTAGTACTGGCAGGTGCCTATCATACTTGTTTATGTGACAAATCTCGCAATTGGCGGTATAATTTTTTATCTGACTCAGCATTCTAGGAAAATAATATTTCTCGAGTATCTGTACCCTGTTCTCTCGCAGATTCCTATGCGCTTTTTATGTTCCATATCTATTATTTCCCAAACACTATTCTCGTTGGCAACATCTTCTACTATTCTCTGGGTAATTCGAATTTTGTATACCAAAAAGTTTTCTAGATACACATCCTGGAATAGTTGTAGGTGGTTTTCTGGTATTTGTACCCCATTAACTATAGACGGATTCAGACACTCCTTTAAAATTTTTGTTAATATGCTTTTTTAAATTTTGTCTAGAGTAAAGTAATGTCGTGAGTAACCTGGATGAGGATTCTCTTTACAACTCCACTCCTTGCCTTCCCTGAAGATAATTTGGTTTTTAAAGACGTTTAGCGGTGCTTCCAAATGATGCAATAATTCTTTCGCGTCTTGGTCAGTACTATGAGCTGTACCATTTTCACTTGCCGTGTCTGTTGTAGAGCCTCTTCCCTCGCTAGCTGAAACGGTCCTTGAAGCATCGCTGTCCAAGCTGGCTGTCACCGTAGTTAAATCTTCTCCATCAATCTCTGTTGGCGTGGGTAGTTCTTCAAGGTGATTGATCTGGCTTCATTCTTGATAGAGCATCTGCTACCAAATTAGATGTACCAGGAGTGTAAATCAAAATTAAATATACCTTCCATTTTTTCAATTTCGCATTATAATTCCTATTGCTTAAGGCGAAAGTGAGACGTTGATGATCCGTACATATTCGGACCTTCTTTGCACCATATAGGTATGATCGTAGGTTATCAAGGGATCATTCCTCGTACGTCACCAGAGACGGTCGGTCAGAAATTTTACCAAATCGCGAGTTAAAATTTCCTTCAAACCAATCGAATCTTCTACAATAGTGCAAAAGTGTAGTGATCGGTGAGGACCTAGTTCACGATTACTAGCTGGGACATATAATTTAAATATATTTTTAACAATAATTAGAAAACAAAAATACACAATTGAAATACAAACAACAAAAAACAACAACATAACTAAAATGAGTGTCTCTGACATTCACCAGCAAAAAACAGTAACAAATAGAAATGCATATTTCTCATTTGTGTCCACACAGGGCAACGGCGGCAATTTGCCAGTCGAAGCAGCAGAGAGCAGAGCCAGGTCCTGCTCTCCCGCTCTCCTAAACGACACCACTACGAATGCTTCACTACCTTGGAGTGTCCAATGCGCGACACCCTCTACTATTATGGAACATTATCCACCAAACACAACATCAGGAAGAACAACAACAACACAAAGCGCTTGTACTGTAACCATAGCCGCGACAGCGACAAGTAGAATGCAAAATTCGAGCGCAATGATCATGTCTACTGACACAACAACACCAATTACAACAGCAACAATTAACACGCAAGTACAAAACTCAAATAATAGAAACACTAACAAAACTTCAGCGGACAGTAGCCGAAAGCGAAACCGCGAAAAGCAATCGCCAAACAAATTAACGGACTAAAATAGCAACAACAAAAGACAGAAAAACAAACCACTGAGCGCGACACAAGCAACACTAAAAGAATATTGGCTGAGTAAGTCAATCGCTCCAAATACACCAAACAGGTTCGAACTACTAACACTAAATGACAGAACTGACGAACAAAATAACAGTGGGACAAAAACAAATTCAACCATACAGAAACAAATAACAAAGCATCCTCAAAAACCACCACCCATATACAGGGTTGCCCAAATTATATATACAAAACGTAGAAAATATTATTTAAGAGATGAAAGCTCTGAACAAAACCGAAGTCAAAATACAGCCGACTGAATCTGTGCATTACACAAGCATAATAAAATTGCAAAAAGAATATTATTCATTTAAGCAAATATTATACATTTAAGCCAAAAGAACAACGTGGACTTAAGGTAATTTTACGAAATATGCATTACTCAACGGAAAAAGACGACATTATAGCTGAACTGGCAGAGTTAGGACATGAAGTAGTAAACATTCACAACTTGCAAAAAAATAGACAACCACTTCCTTTATTCTCTCTGGAACTTAAACTAAACGATAACAACAAAATACATCTATTCCTTAACCCATCTTCTACACTGCAAAGTAAATTTCGAACCACCACACCAAAAAAGAACTATTCCACAATGCACAAATTGCCAAAAATATGGACACACTAAAAACTATTGTACTAAAGACCCTGTGTGTGTCAAATGTGCAGGTAACCACAGCACAATTAAATGTAATATCCAAAGCGATATGAAACAGCAAATTAAATGCTCTCTCTGCAATGAAAACCACACAGCTAACTACAAAGGCTGTATGATTTACAAATCACTACAAATTAAAAAATATCCAACTTTACGTAAAAAAGAAATCCCTCCAACTCAAGAACAAAACTTTGCTGAACCATCTATAAATATACCCACAGTACAAACACATAAAAACTACACACCTGTAATGTCATATGCTAAAGTAGCAGCGATAAATACAGCAGCAGACTTAACTCAAAACCTTAACGCAGCAGCAAACAGCATGACACCAACACAGAATAACGGCGATCTATCAGATTTAAAAATAATGATGAAACAATTAATAACTCAAATGACAAGTATGATGAACATTGTGACACTGCTTGTATCAAAACTAGATGGGTTCCAGAAATAAAAAAACTTTTGCTATTTGGAACGCCAATGGCCTATCACGCCACTTACTAGAACTTAAAACGTTTATGTACGAAAATTCAATCGATATTATGCTAATATCTGAAACGCATACTACTGATAGAAGCTATAATGACATACCAAACTATAACATTTATTATACACATCATCCTGACAATCGAGCCCACGGAGGGACAGCAATTATCATAAAAAAAATCTACTAGGTGCCTAGAACTAGAAGGATATAAATCACATCATATCCAAGCAACCTCAATAGAGATAAGTGACTTGAGAGGGCCAATTACTGTGTCAGCTGTATACTGTCCACCCAAACGTAACAACACAAAGGCTCAATACATAGACTATTTAAAATCATTGGGTAGTCGTTACATAGCTGGAGGAGACTATAACGCAAAAAACTCCATATGGGGCTCAAGACTGACAAACGTGAAAGGCCGCCAACTACTAGACGCTATAAAAGAGAATAATAGTCGCTTTATTAGCACGGGAGAACCAACTTATTGGCCAACAGACAACAACAAATTACCTGATTAAATTGATACCCAGACGACAAAGCCAAATTCAACAAAGCGGCAAATGAACTGAAGATAATATTGGAACAATTTGAGGAAAAAAAATTTGAAAGTTACGTAAAGAACTTAGGAAAGACAACATCAACGAACTACTCATTATGGAGGGCAACCAAAAAATTAAACAGTGCAATACCACATAAACCCCCCATAAAAACACTAGATAATACTTGGACAAAAACGAATAAACACAAAGCAAATACTCTTGCAAAACATTTTGAAACGGTATTCAGAAACGACATGGACAATCAAATTACCGAGCTTACCAATACCGAAAGTACCCGAAACACTGCAATAAAAATGACAACGATATCAGAAATCGAGAATCAAATCAAGAATTTAAAAAACAAAAAGGCACCTGGATATGATCTTATTAAAGGAAAAATACTGAAAGAACTACCTGACATAACAATAGTCTATATTAGAAATGTATTTAATGCTATAATAAGGCTTAACTATTTTCCAATCTTGTGGAAGGTAGCACAAATAACAGCTATCCCAAAGCCAAATAAGGATGCAACAAGAACCAGTTCATATCGACCTATCAGTCTCTTGCCAACTCTTTCAAAGATATTTGATAAAATACTATTTGACAGAATTGAGCCTATCTTGATACAACAAAAAGCTTTCCCAAGCCATCAATTCGGCTTTAGACGAAACCACTCAACTGTGCAACAAGTTCATAGAGTTGTGAACAAAATCATTGATGATATTGAATAAAAGAAGTACTGCGTGGCTGTATTCCTGGACATTGCGAAAGCGTTTGACAGAGTGTGGCACAAAAGACTTCTGAATAAACTAAATAATATTCTACCTTTAAACTATTATTACCTGCTAAGCAGTTATATCACCAACAGATACTTTTACATTAAATATGACGATGAATGCTCTGAGATCCAGCAATGACAGCGGGAGTGCTTCAAGGCAGTGTGCTGGGCCCACTCCTATACCTAATATACACTGCAGACATTCCAACCCCAAAAACACAAGGAACCATGATAGCAACATTCGCGGATGGCACGGTCCTCTTACCATCCAATCAAGACGAAAAAGCGGCGACAGACATACTTCAACAAATAATTAAAAATATATTCTCGTGGTTCGAGAAATGGGGAATAGAAGTTAACTGTCAAATGGTAGGAAACCCTGCCCTCTCATCTTACATTCTCTAATTGCACTTATATTTATGTTTATCTACTCTCACCCACTATGTAACATGAATATCGTCTAGTTCAATAAAGTTCAGTTTATACTCAACAATTGTCGCCTTCACTACATGGTGTCAGAAGTGGTGCCTAATAAAGATAAAAATTAATAAAGAATGGTAAATGAAGGTGAAGAAAGGTCATCAAATTCGGCGTCATCATTTGTAAGACCTCCCAAACCATTACAAGTCACGGGCAACAATGCATCAACGGCTTGGAAAAGCTGGATACAGCAATATAAATGGTTTTCCACAGCTGCACAGCTTGACCAAAAACCGGCAGAAATTCAAGTGGCGACGTTGATGTCGTGCATCGGTGCGGAAGCTATCAACATATACAACTCGTTCTCGCTAACGGAGGCAGAACAACTTAATGTGAAAAAAATAATACAAAAGTTCGACGAACACTTTGCTCCAAAAATAAGTGTTACTTTTGAGCGATATACATTCAACACAATGTTTCAATCTGAGGGTGAAGCATTTGATGAATATTTTACAAAAATAAAGAACCAAGCAAAAAAATGTGATTTCGGTGTTATTGAGGATTCTCTATTACGGGAGAAAATTGTGGTTGGCATAGGTAGTGATTCAGTGAGAGAAAAATTACTCGCTGAAGACGATATCGGGTTGGAAAAAGCTATTAAAATTTGTAGAGCGAGTGAGATGGCTACACAGCAGCTTAAAGAACTCCATAAAAAAGAAGAATTAAAAGTAGAGGCAATTCGCAAATATGCAAAACCCAAACGGACGGCAAATAAATGGAACGAAAATAATAAAGCAGTCTACGATTGCAAACGTTGCGGTCAACAGCATGAGAGTCGTAATTGCCCAGCATTTAACAGAACATGCAAAATCTGTCACCGTAAAGGGCACTTCTCTCAATGCTGCTTTCGATCTAAACGCAGCGAACATAAACACGTTGACGCTCTACAGCAGAATGCAAATACTGACTCTGACGCCGACAGTGATCTCTTTGTTTTGACTGTTAACATAGCAGAAACAAACAAAGACGAAAAAGAAAATTGGTATGAAGAGATAATGGTCGACAACAACAAAATAAAATTCAAGCTGGACACAGCGGCTCAATGTAATGTAATTCCTCTAAGTCTGATAGACAATAATAAATCAAATAAAATGCAAGCCGTGAATAACAAATTAATTGCGTTAGGAGGTGGAAAAATCGATGTTTGTGGTGAAATTCTCCTAAATTGTGCTGTGCGGAATAGAAAATTCAAAGCAAAATTTTTGGTGGTAGAAGATTTTCCCAACTTTGAACCGCTTTTAGGCAAACAAGACTGTGAACGTTTTTCACTGATACTTGGAGTAAATGAGCTCAATTTTGATACAAGAATATTTGACGGATTAGGCAAGGTAAAAAACTTTGTATATGACATCGATTTGGTCGACAACCCGTCATTCGAACATTACGCTCCAAGAAAAGTACCACATGCTCTAAAAGAAGCGGTCAAAAAGGAAATAGACAACATGGTAAAGCTAGGAGTATTAACAAAGACAGACGAGATTACTCCTGCAGCGTCACCGATGGTTGTAGTTAAGCAAAAAGATAAGATCCGTGTTTGCATTGACCCAACAGACATAAACAAGAACATACACAGACGATATCACCCACTAAAAACAATCGACGAGATAACAGCAAATATTGAAAATTCTAAATGGTTTACTCTATTAGATTGAAAAAAAGGATTTTGGCAGATTGAGGTCACGGATCGTACACGAAAATACTTAACGATGGCAACACCATGGGGGCGTTATTCTTATCAAAGGCTACCATTTGGACTAGCATCAGCGCCCGAGGTATATCAACAGCTAATGTCCCAACTATTAGAAAATGCGCAAAATACAGAAGTATCAATGGACGATATTCTGATACACGCTGAAACAAAAAAACAGCTTGAAAAGCAAACTGAGGCAGTAATTAAAATATTAAAAGACGCAGGTTTGAAGCTAAACAAAGATAAATGTGTGTTTAATGAAAACAAAGTTAAATTTTTAGGTCACATTTTAACCTCTCATGGCATTGAAGCAGACCCGGATAAGATAACGGCCATAAATCAACTTAAACGACCAGAAAACAAAACGCAGCTTCAACGAATATTAGGTATGGCAACGTATTTATGTAAATTTATACAAAATTTTTCGGAATTAACAGCCCCACTTCGATCACTTTTAAAGAAAGATGTTCTTTGGACCTGGTCGCCTGAGCATGAAACATCATTTAAAAACCTCAAAACCGTATTCTCCTCAACACCCTTGTTCCGCTATTTCGACCCGAATCTCGATGTAAAACTTCAAGTAGACGCTAGTAAATCCAGCGTAGGCGCCGCACTACTCCAAAATGACCAACCAGTAGCTTATGCGTCAAAATCACTCTCGAAAGCAGAGCAAAATTATGCGCAAATCGAGAAAGAGGCGACAGCGGTATTAGTATTTTGGTATCCACCAAAATACTAATACCAAAATCACTACAGACTGATATTTTAACAAAAATTCATTCAGGACATCAGGGAATTCAAAGATGCATAAGCAGAGCACGATCAGTCGTATTTTGGATCGGCATGCACAAGGATATTAAAAACTTCGTTGAAAAATGTGCCATCTGTGAGTCTTACCAACCATCAAAACAAAAAGAACCATTAATCATAAAACCTATACCTTCATTACCATTTGAAACCGTGGCAGCAGACATATTCCATTTCCAAGAAAAAGATAATTTGTTAATTGCTGATAGCTATTCTGGTTTCATTGACTTTGCAGTGCTTGAACAGTCAACGTCATTTGTTATAAAACTTAAAAAGTTATAAAACTTTAAAAAAACTGGTTTTCCACACACGGAATTCCAGTAATATTGGAGTCTGACAACGGACCACAATTTAGTTCCAAAGAATTTTCAAACTTTACAAAATCTTGGGGCATACAACATCAAACATCAAGTCCTTATTACCCGAGATCAAACGGCCTTGCCGAAAGGTACGTGCTCAAAGGACAATAGCGATATTTTTCTTGCCTTACTGAATTATAGAAACACACCAAGAAATGATGAATTAGAATCTCCGAATCAACGTTTAATGAGCCGAATCACAAGAAGTACAATACCGACATCAAACGAAGTATTAAAACCCCGAGTAGTAGCAAATGTACAAGCCAATATGAATAAACTAAGGAACACGTACAAAGAAAATTATGATGAAGGTACAAAACGTTCTCAGCCGATTCAACATGGTGATCGTATCAGAGTACAACGCAGACATCGTAACTGGGTATCCGGAACAATTGAAAATGAAAACAAAAATACGCCACGCTCCTTCTACATTAGAACTGACGACGGTAAACTCATAAGACGTAATTCAATTCACATACAACCAACAAAAGCATACATACCAGTACCACAAACAATTGTACCAGACATACCTGAAACCACAGAATCAACGGACACATCTCGTACGACAACGGCGGAATGTGAGATGACCAAACCATCATTACCAGCAATCAAGATGTCACGCTATGGCCGTACTATTAAAGAACCAGATCGCTATAAACCTTAAAATGGAAACTAGTCTACTCGCATATACTATACATATTTATATTTAACAATGAATTAAAGTTATTATTTTATTGAAGTCATTTTCTTTTATATCTAAATAAAAAGGGGGATGTCAAAGGGTAGGAAACCCTGCCCTCTCATCTTACATTCTCTTATTGCACTTATATTTATGTTTATCTACTCTCACCCACTATGTAACATGAATATCGTCTAGATCAATAAAGTTCAGTTTATACTCAACAATTGTCGCCTTCACTACATTAACAAAGAGAAAGCTGCCCAAGAAACTCTGCTAAACACCCACTCACAATAAAAGACGAAATTATAAAAATTTGCCCCAGCGCAAAATACCTTGGCATAGCAATCGACGCAAAACTTACATGGAGACAACATATATTAAATAAACGAAATGAAATAAAAAGTAGATTCAAACAATTAAACTGGAAATATGGGATCGAAGTATGGGGGACAGCAAGCAAAACGAATATACAACTGATTCAAAGAACACAATGCAAAATACTGCGGACAATAACAAAAGCCGACTGGTATATAAGAAATGAAGACATACACCACGATCTCAACATTTACTCGGTGGAAGACACTATTAAAAAATGTAGCAGCAAATACACAGAGCGCTTAAAAATTCATCAAAACCGAGACGTGCGCCAATTGCCGGCAATGGAAAAAACAAAAAGAAGACTCAAACGAATTGGACCCACAGAACTTCCACATAGAATATTTTAAACGACACTTTTCGTATATAAATTAATTATATATAATTAAATTAAATTATGTTCTGTGGTAATGACTAAAGAACATATTAAGATCCATAGTAGCATTTAAAAATTACTTATTGTTCACGAGCAAAATGTAATTGAAAATGGGGCAAAAATAAATTTAAAAAAAAAAAATATATATATATATCTATCAAGGGACCAATCTATAGCTAACATCTCTTTCTTGTTAGTGGCATAGTTTTCTTCCGTTTTGCTCAGTGAACGAGAGATGAAAGCGACGGGTTTATTTGTGCCAGGTTCTCCCGGTGAAAGCACAGCGCCTATGGCAGAATTATAGGCATCAGTCGTTAGATTAAATGGCTTTTCAAAATCTGGAAGAATTAATACATCCGATGAAGTAAAAAGTTGTTTTAAATCCATAAATGCCTTTAGTACTCCGGAGTCAAGATTTATGCGCACCTTTTTTGACTGATTGGCTTTAACCTGTGCATTCTCCCCTCGCGTCAAATTTGTCAAAGGCTTGGCGATTTTCGCGTAGTCGCGGATGAATTTCCTATAGTACGAGGTCATTCCGAAGAAGCTTTTCAAGTCCTTTAGAGTCTCAGGGGATGCCAAGTTTTGAATAGTTACCACTTTTTTTGAGTCAGGCTTAATACCGTTACTGATAATTATATACCCAAGGAATTCCACTTCAGTTCTCATGAAATGAGTTGGCATTGCTCAAGCGGGCAAAGACTATATTGACGTTTCTACACTCTCATTACTGTTGAGGGATTTTAATAAATTCTCGTATTTGTCTAGTAAAAATAAAATTTTTTGAACTGAAGTTGTGGGTACGTTAGTAAAATCGGCCAAATTATGCAACTCGGTTAATATACTGTTCCTTAGAGGGATGACAATATTAGGTTTCATATTAAGCATATGTCTATTGCGATCAATTTCTGCCTCCATAATGCTTCAGTGTGTCGCCCCAATAATGCCATCGACTGATTCTAACCCCGGAAGAGCATAAAAAGTTATCAAACTGTCATTTCCTACTTCTTGGAAAAATCTTCCACTAATTTTTTTATTAATTTGAATAGGTCCTGCGGCTGTGTGTACTGAAAAGGGTGTGTCTAAAAGAATATATTTATCCATGAGATTAGGTTTTGAAATTTTTATTAGCACTGGTGTCAACTAGAAAATTGAGCTCTTTTCCATTTGTCAAATAACACGTGAAATAGGGTATACTGGAACTTATTGTTATTGCTGAATTGTTTTCGATCGCATTATTCCCTATACGAGGAACGCTGGTGGGCCACCTTCCATAAAATTTACATGTTCTTCCTGGTGATCATCCAATACTTGGGACTCGCCTTCTGCGGTGGTTTGTACGTTAAACAGCCTCTGTTGTTTTTCATCATTACCGTCTACTGGTACATACCTCTTGAAACGGTCCTCTCTTTGTGGGTGATTCATGTAATTCACTCGCTTTGTCTGGATGGATTGGTCTACCTCCATTCTTTCATGCGGCTTTGGAGCAATCGGCCTGCTGGGAGATAAGACATTTCATTCGACAAGATCTGGGAATCTATTACCATGCGGCGTCAAACGATATATCTGGTTTCGGTTTACCCATTTACTGTTATGATGATACCTCGGAAATAGAGGGGGTTATCGTTCACCATTTGCCATACTATTTATTGGGGTAATTATTCTATTGCTTGAATTAACGTGAATAATGTTGTTTCGCAGCGATAAGTTTTGGATGTCCAAGCTCGCGGAATATGCTTCCGGCAATGTTTTCGGCTTTTGCACGACGAGCATACGAGAGAACTCCCCATTCAAGCCCCGAAAGAACACGTCCAGGGCTCAATTAATATAAGTCTCCACAAGGACACTCATGGTCTCTTCAATGTAATTCTCGCTTTTGATCTTGTTTACTATAAACAACAGCTGATGGTTGACAGTGGCATAAAATTCGTCTAGCCTGGAACCCCTTTGATTGAGCTGGTTTAACTTTTGTTCTAGCGTGCGAATATCCCGTTTGTCAGCGTTGTAGGAAACTAATGCGGTGTCTGTCCTACCCCTAACTTTTTGCCTAATATGCAGATGAATTGAGCGGTAAAGGGGCTTTTCCCTAATGATATCGTAATCTCTCGAAATACACTCAACATTGTGTTCCCAGGAAATGTACTGTGAAGGATTTCAACCAACATTTCTGTAAAATAAAAAAAATAATAATAATGGAAAATTCCTTTTATTCCTCTCTAGTACCGTGTTCTTATGTTGACGGCGTCAAGAACTTTAAAAACATGCTCTGAGCATTAAACTCTTCCGTGGCCATCATAGCCATAGAACAATTAGATTGTAGACAACTTACTAGGGAACAGTCTACAGCCAGGGTTTTGAGCAAAGCGACCTCTAACATGTTGTAAGTTCGCTACCGTACCCATGAAATAGTCATAGTGTTCTCATGTGTACTATGATGTGCACCCATTTGGGCGTATCGTGGACACTACAAAGTAGCTTATCGCTGGACCAGCAAACCCTGCTATTTGATAATAATGGATCGAGCAAAGCTAGTCTAGATATTTAGACGCGTAGCGTTTCCTGACTTAAAGTTGATGCCACAAGAAATCAAGGCAATGTCACTACCATGTTTCGCGCAGAGTACAATAAAGAAAAATATTTATTTATTTTAATTTTTTTGTTTTTACAACAGTCTGAGGATCTTCGGAGTCAAAGATATTTTTATTTGCTTCTCCTGGAGGGTCCCGTAGGAATCGCAGGATATGGATATAAGGATTTATAAGTTTCAATTATTAATTTTATTATTTATTAGTTTATATTTGTTTACTGCACCTGTCTCACTTTAGCCAGCAACATCACCCGACGTCCTGCCGCACCTAGCGATCTCCTCTTTTAAAGAGTCATCTTCAAAAAACTCACATTAATAGTGGGTCCCTGCTCGGGCGCCATCTAAATTAAGATGGGAGCCGGCAACTGGCCCCGTCTTCTGTAGCTCTAAAATAAATTATACTGGTTTACAGGTAGTCTTTATTGTCACAGCTACAAAAAAGGAATGCGTTACAATTTTCATTATTCTTAACACTACAGCTTACACGCCACTCAGCTTAGCCAATCATACTGCTGATGCCAGTGTGCACTAAGAAGGTGGCCGCAAGGCTACAACAATTCTACAACAACAACAAATTCCAGATTTTGGCTTGTCAGTGGAGTGAAAAAGCTCTCGATTTTGACAACCTATAATCCAATTTTAGATTGGAGCAGGGAGCACTAATTGGTGTACCCTGGATTTGAATTTAAATTTAGAATTTGCGATTTTGAAAGTAACAATTAAATAAAATTTAATAAATGTAGAAAAGCAGATAAGATTTTGCGAAAAATGTTATCCAGGTCTCTTCTGCGTACACAATTCTGCAAAATTAAATTATGTGGAAATGTGAAAATTTTTAAACAATGTCAAATGAAAGTAAAATATTGTGTGTGCTAGCGGATCAGTGGAATAAGTGGCCCGACTACTCCCGCTGTACACAATTATGTGTGGGAAGGGTACCAAGTGACAATGGGCGGCTGCCACCGGTAGTGAATAGGAATATGCATATGCAGTGAGTTCTAGAAGATGCTTGGCCGAAGGTAACCAATGGGTTAGTTAAAAAATATAAAAATTTGTTTAAATTATTTATTACTTAGGAATAGCAGATATTTAATTTGTTTAGGACGAATATACGAGTATGGATTCTATATTTAAGAAATTTTTTCAATTTAACGCAAATGCGGTATCCTAATAATATTTTGTATTAGAAGCATAAACCAAGCGCCATATCTATATGTGATCTCAACCCCCCAACAGGACCAGCAATTAAAATTGTATAATTGTCAATTTTCAGGCAGCTTCATTTTTTGATAATTATTTACTTACAGTTAACAACTAAGACGATTATACACAGAAGCGCAACAATACACTGACAATATCGCAAGAGCCCATGCAGATACAACTCAGCTCAAACGCATTAGATACCTATAAATAATACGGATACAAATATAGCAGGAACCACTTCCAATGTCAGCAAAGCTGCATCATTTAAAGCAATAATTCTTGTGAAAATACTCCCAATGTTGAATATATGTAAAAGCGCAACAACATAAGAGTATTTCCAATGAAGTATTAATTATTTAATTTTATAACATTGTACAAAATTTTAAATTTTATTTTAATTTTGTCACTTTTCCACATAAAGCGGATTTTCCCATTTTATTTTTATTAATTATTATATATCAACTATTTACAAACTATTATTTGCATATTTCAAACATTGTTTGTTTACAACACTAATCTCAAATAAAAGCTGCGAATAAAAAGTCAAAACGAAAACAAGAAGAGGAGCAATTCTCCCTCGTTGCAACCAACCAAAAAAGAAAAGAAATATTCTAGATTTTTTTAATGAAATGAATGCATTGTATTTCCAAATTATTAATATCAATCGAAAACATTTGGATACACAATATTTTTCGTTGAAGCGAGCAGAAACAAATAATTTGGAGTTCCAACTCTTGAGCAGGCCACGTATTGCTGTCCATGTGAAAAGCACGGCTCCTACAAATTTAATCCACATATTTGAAGCGTTTGTCCTTGCGCCTTATTGATGGACATGGCAAATGATAGACGCACTGGGAATTGTTCCGGTCAATATTGTGGCTTCAACTAAATTCGGCATCAATTTTTTTACTGCCAATCTTGTGCCTTTGCACAGTTTTGATTTATATGATGTCACTGTACCTGGCAATTTTTCTTAAATTTTTTGGTGCCAGTATTGCGCGTTCTCTCAACCAATTGTGATTACTGTAATTTTGAACAATATTTGGGGGCACTTTTCAATCAACTCTTCTGTTGATTGGAGAATGGTACAAAAATTGTTCGGCAATGTAATCAATCCATTTCTATTATCGACTCGAACTTTGCCATTTCCAATATCTAACAATTGCAGATTGGTCGTTGTGCAATTGAACGCGCATATTTATGTTCAATGTCAATTTTTGCACATGTCGCCACAGAAAAGAAGACTTTAAACATGCGTTGCTCTCATCCGCCGGTGTTGAACGTGGAACCACAGGCAATATTTGACGAAAATCGCCTGACTATAATATCAATGCACCACCAAAAATTTCGTGATTCTGACGTAGATCTTGCATTGTAATGCTTCCAGCGATTTTTTTATGCGTCATTGTACATTCATCCAATAGAATGAATGCTGCTTGTTGCAAAACTTTTGCCATCGCAGAATTTCTTGAAATATTGCACGTGGGATGTTCAATCACCTGTTAATTTGGGAATAATTACATTTTAATTAATATCGATTAAATTTTAAAGTGATCAATCAATAAATATAAGCACACCTGCACATTCACCGGCAATTTTAATGCAGAGTGCGCTGTTCCTCCACCATCCAATAGAGTAGCAGCGATTCCCGACGAAGCAAGTGCCAATGCAATTTTTCGTTGCGATTGAATGGCTGCCAAAATCAGTGATATCACAAATGTTTTTCCCGTACCACCAGCCGCATCCAAAAAATATAATCCACCGACTTCATTTTGTACAGCTTGCATGTTGATATCATAGACATGTTTTTGATGGTCATTTAATTTTGGAACATTCAAATTCACAAATGTTTGCCATTCATTGGGATCATACTGTTGCTTACGTTGCAATTCTCGATCAAATAAATCATGCATTGGACGATTGGGTGGTGACAAACCTAATTGCCCTAATGCTTTATTTGCAATCGTAAGGCACATATCTTCAATAGCTATCAATGCCTCATTATACATTTTGAATGAAATCAGCAAATAAGCATTTCTTGTGTGATGACGCATTCGAAACAAATAGTCTTCTGCCATAAAATCTTTGTATTTATTCCACAATTCAAGTGGATTTGATGGAAAACATGTTGATATGATTATGGCATATAACATACGTATTTGATGTGGAGAAGAAGCAATCGATGCATCGTGAAGCGCTAAATCCCAATGCGCATCATTTTCAAGCAAACCTAATTACTCACATGCTTCACGATACGTCACACATAAATGACCTCGCAAATGTTGAAATGAATGTGGTCCAACAACATTTACTAACAACAACCGCAAATAATAACACTCTGCATTGTGTGGATGAACTGTGTATAATCTTCCCATGGTATCTGCAAAAAAAACACCCGGATGGCCATCAACAGGTGTTCCTTGTTTACGTCGTTGCCATTTTCTTGCAGTCCAAGTGAAATAATGCTTTACATCTGAATACAGCAACGTTCTGGCAAATTCTTCGCTTTCGCACAATTGAAAGAATGCAGTTAATGTTGTTTCTGGTGGCTGTGCTGCTCTCTGCTGTACATTTGCATCGGTAAAATACACACGCTGGCCATTTTTAAGATGAACAGCCAAATGAGCAACAGCAGGATATCGCTCATGAATTGGAAATGAATAAATTCGCCAAAGAGCTTCATTAGTGCTAATGTAGCGCCCCATTTGATATTGAGCGATTTCATCATTGCTATTGTCACCAGCTACTCCAAACACAGCCATATCACTGCCTTTATTCACATATTTGCAAATGTATTTAATCGACTTCACAGAATTACAATACTCAACATTGATGTGAGCCTGAAATACTTTTGACAATAGTGGAGAATAAGGTACAATCCAACGATTATCAACTTCAATGTCTGATTGCGTATTTTAATTGTTGTTGTATGGCCATTATCCTCCGGTGACCGACGTCGGTACAACGGGTATCCGTCGTCACCTGTAATTGTATCCGAAGTTAATGCTCTTGGATATCGCTTTGAGCATTTTCCATCGATCATGCATGGCAAATTCATATTTAGTTGACCGCAAGGGCCATGGATCATATTTTTCGTGACAACTTCAAATAATTCTGGATCGCTGATTTCATCTGGAATTTCAGCTGAACCAGCCATATCAAGATGTGCGCTTACGGCAGCCCTCTCTTTTGCCAATCAATGGAATACATCCAGCAACGCACCTCTCCAAAAATTCGCAATTTGATAATCAAATCCATCAGTGCTTTTACTTTCTGTCCAAATACACGTGCTGTTATATCGTGTCGATCTGTTGGATTCTGACCATCAAATAAATTGTTTTTTATGTCAGCCCACTGTGGTTTGCATGTGAATGTTGTGAATAGGTCGGAACGACAATATTTGCGAGCATATGACATTGCATCTTGCGTATATTCGTGCATGTGGCGCGGACTGCCAACATATGTCGATGGTTATATTATTAAACGTCCGATATCATTAACATTGACATCATTCACTATTGCATCTCGCAAGTGTACGTATTCTTCCGATCGCAATTTAGCTTGATTGAATCGAAGGTAATTAAGGCGTTCTGCTTCAATTTTCGGATACATGTCAGCAGCATATTGTTGGAAAAGTTTGCCACATCGCATAATAAAGTTGTCTTTTTGTGGGCGAATCATGAATCTATACGAATAATAATTCATCCCACAAACTTTTTTTTCTATGTCACGACCTATGATGAATACATTATCAGAAAATTAAAATCATGTCTTCTTGTTTTGAAATAAATACATATTAAATTTAATTCATATATATTTTACCGGTTCGTGGATCTATCATTCGTATATTGATATAATAGCCATCGTTACCTTTCCAGTGCAATAATGGATATTGTAATGCATCATAGCTGCGGTGATGCTCTGCAACACTCCGTAATGCTTCATTTCTTCGATGTAGCACAATATCGCGAGACTGAAACTGGTCTCCAACAATTACAATGGCCACTTCATCAATTGTTGGTGCAATAAATCGTCTCGCATGCTCTCCAAAGGGCGTTTTGTCAGCCCTGATAACGATTCAGTGATCATCAGATGGCATACGATCGAGAGCGGTCTACAATCTAATTAATTCATTAGGCTGATGTAAGAATGTTTGAAGTTCAGAAACAATTTGTCGCCTTGCACGCGCAGCAATTGTACAACGCCGATCCAATTCACGATTTGCATCTCCGATAAAATAGATTTGCAAATTTGATGATCAGCATCAGGATATGACAATAAAGAAAGACGCAAAAACAGCAGATTATTCCTTGCGCCAAAACAATGTCAAAATAAAGTGAAGTTGGGCGTAGATCATAAAAGGAGAATCCACTCGAAATCGTGGTGAATCCACTCAAAATCATGGTGTGTCCGCTGAACTACAGGAAAAGCATACAAAACAGAGTATTTACGATTAGAGTTTCCGTCGGCCTCTTTGCAAAAATGGGGAATCGAATTGTATGGAAATCGCGTTGGAACCGTTAACAGATGTTAAACATAACATTATTCTGCTAAAAACGATTCATAACGATTCATAGTAAATTTTATATGAGTTTAAGAATGGTTTTTATTGTCATAGTAGGAAAATGAAGAAATGCAGATTTAATAGTCTTATTATTTATTAATTATTAGTATATTGATAACATACAAATTAAAACAATTTAAATTAATAAGGCAATAATATCAAATTTAAACAATACTCTTTGTTCAAGGTTATCGCTGTGGAGTCGCTGAAAAACTGTTAAAGCTAACATTTCCACTGCTAAAACGATTCATTACAAACACATACTCATAGTAAATTTAATTTGAAACTTCTAAGAATTTCATTTGAAACAAAAACTTGTAAAAATTATAAAAAATTTTATATTCAAAATATGTTATTCCGCACAAACATTTAATACAATTTACAATACATTTAAAAAAAACAAGTTTCTGTCCAAATATTATATACATACATACATATGTATGTAGGTAGGTAGACATGAATATTTGCAGAGAAATTTATGCGAATATGATTTTGCTTCTGTAATATCTCGTCTTAGCAACGATGTCAAATGCCTACAAGCAAATGTTCGTGACTTTTTTGTTAAAATTGATCAAAATAAAACTGTTCATCGAATTAAGCAATATAATAAAGCTAATGATTGTGCTGCCCCTGTGTCGCCGCTGCTGATATTTGATACTCTCTCCGCTACTCCCGAAGGTGCAACGACTTCTTATGCTGCAGCAGCCGCAGCTGCAGCTTCTATTTCTCCAGCTGATGCTACTAACAGCGCTAGCTTTCATACTGCGTCGAAGATAGTTACAAATAGTAATCTTGCTTCCACTGCTCCGCGCACTCTTAATGCTGTTATTAAAGAAACACAGTATACCAATTCCTCTGCTATCAGCCCGCCTACACCTTCTCCTTTACTGCCTTCTCAGGGTAACTCAGATTGGATCAGGGTGAAGAAAAACAACAAGAGAAAAAATCTCTTGTTGTTGGTTCTAATACTAACTCTGAACTTGATGTAGCTGTTCAAAAGAAGTGGGTACACCTGGCATCATTTTCTCCCTCTCTAACCGCTGAGATTATCATTGATTATGTTTCAAATCATGCTGGGCTTGAGAAACATCTTCTCTCATGCTACAGACTAGTGAAGAAGTATATTTCGCTGGATTCCCTGAAGAGAGTCAACTTTAAATTGGGTGTAGCTGATTTATTCTACGAAAAGCTGCTGGTTTCGGATCTGTGGCCTGCTAACGTTAAAGTGCGTCCATTTCAGTTTTTTCCAAAAATCGCCGAAAAACATACGGTCCTATAATTGCTTAATCAACAAAAGTCAAGAGAGAAAGCAACTAAAGTACACTTATGAAGCTCGATCCAACTTACAAAAACAAAAATTAGGTTTTTCGGTTTATTATCAAAATGCTGGAGGAGTAATAACAAAAACATCCCAGTTCCACCTTGCTATGTCTCTCCATGAATACGATATCATAACGCTAACAGAAACTTGGCTTCACGAAAGTATTAATTCAGCTGAACTCTTTGATTATTGTGTAGATCGATGCGATCGATGCCCAATATCCTCTGGCTATGAACGCAGTGGTGGGGTTTTGATATCGGTAAGAGCTAATCTTTCCAATAAACTTGTCCAATTACAGTCAGTGATAAACGAATTGAACAACTTTGCGTAAGTATTTCTATTTCCAAAGACGTTGTAATATTTATTATTGTCTCTTATATACCACCAAATAGTCCTATTGATTTATATTCTTGTCATTTAAACAATATAAGCTATATAATAGATTCACTAGATTTAAATCATCATTGTATAGTTTTAGGTGATTTTAACTTAGGTAATATATCATGGGCTTTCGTTGATAATAGCTTACTGCTTTTTAACATTAAAACAGATATTGAATCAATGGTAATGAATTATTTTTTATCAAGTTATTTTCAACAACGAACTTTGTAAAAAAACGATCTAAACCGGATTTTAGACCTAGTATTCGCAACCATAGAACTTATAGCTATTTGTGAAAATAATATAGCGCCGGTAATGAACAACAGCATGCATGATAAGGCGTTGACTATCAGATTTGAGTTTTAGAAATTTAATAAAAAAGCAGAGGGCTTTTCTGAAAAGTTTGACATTCGTAAAGGTAATTTCACCAAAATAAATGAGTTACTAAATAATGTTGACTAGTCTGTTTTAAATTCTTTTAAAGGCCCTTATGAGGTATATAACTTTATTTGCGAAACATTTTCTAATGCGATTTCCAACTACGTTCCAAAGAAAAAAACAATGAAATATTAGACAAGACAAGCCCTGGTTTAATGCCAAATTAGCCATTATGAAAAATGTTAAGAATAAAGCTGTTCGCGCCTAATTGGTAGCATTCTTGCAACTAAATGTCTGAGCTGGCAACACTGTTTTTCCAGTTGTCAAACTCGACATCCTGTCTTGCTTCCTTCTTTTTAAATAAACATATTCAAGCCAATCAGACGTGTTTTTCAATCGAATTTAATCGAGAAAATTCACGCTACCAGACACACCCGCAAGCGTCTCAAACCGCAACATTTTGGTCTTTCGAGCCGGATACCGATATATATTTCTTTCTAATAGTCCACACCGCGTTATTTAATATAACAAAATTTTACCGCACCCGCAAAACTTCGCGATTCCGCATTAAGAGCCATAAAACGCTATTTGCAATAGAGCAAATCCGTTGAGCTTTTGGTCGACGTAGAGGCTGCATCTACGTATTTACGGGGTACGCTTTTGTGAAGCCCAACAACAGGTAGAGATCTCGTGCGGCAAAGAGAGCGTCGAGGTGGTGGAGCAATCAGGCATTCAAGTTGAGGAGTGGTACACCATCGCTAAGTCAAATTTGTGCCGCTCGAGGTACCTACTCCTCAAGCCACTGAAATTAAACCTGCACCTGTGCCGCTTCCAAAGCTGCAGTTACCATCATTTAGTGGCGATCCCACCGAATGGCTCACTTTCCATGATGTATTTTGTTCACTCGTCAATGCCAATGCAAGTCTGTCGGACGGACAGAAACTACAATATCTCCGCAATTGTTTAAAAGACGAAGCATTGGAGTTGGGTAGCAGTTTAGCAGTGATTGACAGCAACTATATTGAGGCCTGGGACTTGCTGACATCACGCTACAAGGTCATGCGAGTCATAGTCGACAGCCATATGAGAGCTTTCATGTCGATTGAAAAAGCAACAAAAGACTCTTCTAAGGAGATCAAACATGTGCTTAACCTAACCTTGCAACATGTTGGTGCGCTACGTGCACTCGGGCGGCCGGTTGAGTTTTGGGATGATTGGCTTATCCATCTAACCGTGTGGAAATTAGGCTATGAGACTCGCAAGCAATGGGAATTGTCGCTAGTAGCCGACGATTCGCCGACACTCGGTGTGCTTCGTGACTTTCTCGAAACACGAGCGCGGTCTTTGGAGATGGTGCCAGCAGTTTCTCACAACGCAAGGGCAACCACGAAGAACGTTCTTCATACAACGTGTACCCAGCCCGAATCACAGAGTCATGCATCGTCAGATAGAGCTAAAACTGCAGCCTGTACGTACTGCAAAGGTGAGCACAGAATCTACACGTGTTCCAAATTCAGCCAGCTCGACGCAAAGACCAAGCTAACAACCATCAAAGCTCAGGGTGCCTGCTGAAACTGCCTTAGTAAGGGGCATGTCATCGCGAAATATCGCAGTTCATCATCGTGTCGGATATGCCGACGTCGTCATCACACGCTAGCCTCAACGACCAACAGGCTGCACCTGCTAACAACAAGGCCGGCCAAACAATCAATGTTACGTCGCGCTCTGCTGATGCTGAACGCGTTATTTTACTGGCTACTGCTGAGGTTTATTTGCAAGACCACGCTGGTCGCTGGCAACCCGCTCGGGCGCTTCTCGACAATGGTTCACATGCTTCGTTCATCACTGAATCCTGCGTCCAACGCCTTCGTCTACCTAGAAGGTCATCGTCAGCTTGTGTCATTGGATCGATTCAAGGAGGTCGTTCCAAGGGAGAAGTCAAGGTATGCTTGTCGCCGAAGCCATTAGACTCAACTTTTCACGTGAGTAAGCTTATTCTACCCAAAATTACAAATGACCTTCCAACTACCGCTGTAGCCGAATCACCGTGTGCGCATATTTGTGATTTGCCGCTAGCTGATCCAAACTTTACTAAGCCTGGGTCAATAGATGTTTTAATTGGCATGGATAAGATGGACAAGTTCTTGCTGGATGGCCTGAGGAAGGGGCAAAGGGGCACTCCGATGGCGCAGAATACCGCGATTGGTTGGGTGTTGTTCGGAAACGCCACTCCTTCACAAAGGCAACCTGGTTAAATCTCAACGCTGCTTTCTGACATCCAGCTAACTGAACTTCTCACCAAGTTTTGGGAACTTGAAGAGCTACCACCGAGAAAGTTTTACAACGCTGAAGAGCTTTATTCTCAGAAGTTATTCGACAATACAACCCAGCTCGCTGACGACGGTCGCTACGTTTACCGGTACGTTTGCCGGTCAAAAAGGAGGTTCCGATTGGTCAATCGCGAAACGCAGCAGTACTGGCATTACTAAGCATGGAAAGGAGGTTCGTTACGAACAAACACTTTCACGAGGAGTACAGAAAGTTCATGAAAGAGCTTATCGACTTGGGCCATGTGGAGCCGGCTGGTCCAGCAACGCTAACCGCTTACTACATGCCGCATCACGCAGTGGTGAAAGAAACAAGTGCTACCACAAAGCTTAGGGTGGTGTTCAACGCGTCTATGAAGACATTATCTTGAATGACGCTTTATTGAATGACGCTTTAATGGTAGGCCCTGAGCTGCAAAAACACCTCTTCTAAATTTTGGTTCGCTTTCGCACTCATCGCTACGTGACATCGAGAAGATATATCGGCAGGTCTACGTCGCTAAACTGGATGTTGACTATCAGCGTATCGTATGGCGTGAGCGTTCATCAGAACCATTGCGTGACTATCGCCTTTTGAGGGTCACTTATGGAGTGGCCTCTGCTTCACACCTCGCCGTGAAATCGCTACATCGCGCAGCACAGCAAGCAGGCGACGCCTGCCAAAACGTCGCTAAGGTCATTGTAAAAATACACTTCCTTTAGGGCTTTCAAAATAAAAAGTCGAGAATTTCTTTCTTGGATATACATAAGTTTGATCTCCTACCACTGGTGGGGGAAAATCCAACTTCTTTATTAGAAGTAGAAGAAGAACTATTCTGATTATAAATACAAAATTGCCCTATATTTATATTAGAATTATTATTAATACATATAATTATTTAAGCCGGCCCGGCCCGTGTGCTGTGTCAGCAAAAAACCGTGCGAATGGTTTTGTTCTCACGGTAGCCAGCGGACGAAGTAAATGCAATTCAATATACAAAACTAAACATAATTGGCAAGGTACTGCAGAATTTATTGCGTAAGACATTATGCAATAAAATTCCCAGCACTGTTGCGATAAGAAGTGAGAAATTAGAGTAAATTTGTTAAATGAAATTATTTATATTTTCCCAGCACATACTTAGGAATGTCACTGGGTTGACTGTATGGATTGAAGCTCATGTTATTCATGAACAGTCATTATGTCCGACTTTTATATGGACAATTTGCTGACCGGCTCAGACTCTCTTCAAGAACTAGCAGTAGTTCAACGAGACATTTCACACGTACTTTCTCAGAGTGGTTTCGTGCTCCTAAAGTGGGCGACAAACTGCCAACCATTAAGAGAACAGATACCGCATGCATTCAAACAGGTGTCACACCTTTTGGCTGATGGAAACGATATTCGAACTCTGCGCTGTATTTGGCATACAGACGATGCCTCGCTTTCGATTGCATTTAATTTGGAAGTGCTGCCGATCAAGCTGACGAAGCGCATTTTCCTCTCCGATTCGAGCAAGAATTTCGACCCGCTTGGACTCATCGCCCCATGTACCTTCCGCTCAAAAATATGGTTGCAGAAAATTTGGGGCTCGAATGTAGACTGGGACGAGTTGGTACCAACGAACGTAGCTGCAGACTGGTTGAAACGTAGACGTGAGCTGGCAGCGTTTTCATCGCTCAAGCTAAGTCGCTGGCTAGGTATTAGTTCAATTGCAGACGCTGAGTTTCATATTTTGACTGACGCTTCGGAAGCTGCTTATGCTGTCGCTATTTATTGCCGCACCCAAGCGCCGGACGACGAGGCGAAAGTTGTGCTGATCGCTGCGAAAACTAGGGTAGCGCCTCTGAAGACTACTTCCTTGCCCCGATTGGAACTCTGTGCAGCTCATCTAGGCGCAAAACTAGTTCGCCAAATACAAACAAGTTTCGGCCGCAAACTCGAAAGGCTGTATGCTTGGACCGACTCCATGGTAACGTTGGCTTGGCTGCAAGGTATCCCAAGTCGTTGGTCAGTGTTTGTCGCAAATCTCGTCGCGGATGTACAAGAGGTTCTACCATCAGAACATTGGAGACATGTCACCGCAGAGCACAACCCCGCAGACTGTGCCTCAAGGGGTCTCCCGCCTTCGCAACTAGTCCCTCACCCCTTGTGGTTCAAGCTGGCTTCGAGAAGGTAATCAGTTCTGGTTTCAACCTTCCACGGAACACACTACGGAGCTGGAGCAAAAATCCAGCAAGGCTATGTCGCATTTAACACAAACCGCCGAAGAGTGGGATTTGCTAACCCGATTTCACTCTTACAATAAGCTCAAACGAATTACCGCCTAGTTGATTCGCTTTGTCAACAACTCGCGCATATTCGCTCGTCAGTCCTATGCAGCCGCACGGCTATTGGGGCCGTGAACCGGCCCGGAAATTTGCAAAGTTGAGTTCGTATTGGTAAGGTACTACCAATCTAACGTTTTCGTGCAAGAAATTTCTAGTTGCATATTGAAGAAGCCAATATCCATGCCCAGCAGTCTTGTTCGCCTTCAGCCATTTCTAGATGCCGAAGGCATTCTTCGAGTAGGGGGGCGTATTAAAAACGCACGTTGCTCAAACGATACCAAATACCCGATTATATTGCCCAAGAATTCGTCACTCCATCCACGTTGCTATGTTGCACGCAGGGCCGCAAATGATGCAAGCAGCAATTCAACGCCAATTCTGGGTCCTTGGTATCCGAAGCCTCTTTCGAGGGATATATCGCCATTGCGTACGATGTAAACGACTGAATCGCAAACCGCTGCAACAACAGATGTCCGATCTACCGTTGAGTCGTGTTACCAGTACACGATGTTTCCTTCAAAGTGCAGTTGACTTTGCTGGTCCGTACAGGACAAAATTTACACATGGAAGAGGCGCGAAGTCAACGAAGGCGTACGTATGTTCCTTCATATGTATGAGTACAGGCGCAATGCACTTGGAATTGGCAGGAGATCTCTCCTCAGTTAGTTTTATCGCCGCTTTCAAGCGTTTCACCAATCGAAGAGGATATTGCAAACACATTTATTCCGACAACGGCACCAATTTTGTCGGAGCTGAAAGGGAGTTACGTGCTGCATTTGAACGCTGCATCGGTAACGTCAAGCTGACGTCTTACTTCGCTGACCCTCAAACTACTTGGCACTTTAACCCACCAAGCGCCCCGCACATGGGTGGTTATTGGGAGGCTGGTATAAAGCGCATCAAATACCACCTCAACTTTCGTACGAAGAATTCGCAACAATTCTAACAGAGGTTGAGGCCTGCGTAAGCTCTCAACCTATTTGCTGACGTCAACGATTTTGAAGTGCTAACACCAGGCCATTTTATGGTTGGCGAACCATTAAAAAGTCTACCGGATCCTGACTTGGAAGTTTTTAAAGGAACGCTTCAGCAACGGTGGCAATTAATCACAGCGATAAGGCAACATTTCTGGAAGCGTTGGCGATACGAGTATCTCGCGAACCTTCAGCGACGCACGAAGTGGTTACGTCCAACGCAAAATTTACAAAGGGACGATGTGGTGATTGTCCACGACGACAACGCCCCACCCACCAAATGGAAGCTCGGCCGTATTCTTGACAGTCACTCCGGTGCTGATGGTTGTATTCAGGTCGTCAACTTAAGGACATCCGAAGGAGAGCTATTGCGACCCGTCGCCAAATTATCGCATTTGCCAACGTAGATGGATATCTTCGCTCTTTTAAATTCACGCTACCAGACACACCCGAAAGCGTCTCAAACCGCAACAAAAGCTTTTAAAAAGTTTAGAACTACCGGTCTAGAATCCGATCGATCATTATTCTTGCAAATACGTAATGAATTTGATTCCTTTCACAAATTGTTATAAAGGGTTTTCCAAGAAGAGGTGTTATTTTGAATCACCCGGTATTTCGCTAGTTGTCACTTTTGAAGCTTTTATTCTTTGACATTTGACAAGTGGAAACTATGCCATTACCAAAAATGGAACGATACACTCTTCAACAACGCATTGAAATTATTAAAATTTTTTACAAAAATGGGGAAAATCTTGCAGTCACAGTTCGCAAAACTAAAGCATTTTTGGGTCGTCGTGAAGCACCTTGTCGGACCGCAATACAGAAGTTGGTGGAAAAAATCGAGCTGTTGGGACAAGTTAGTGATGTGAAGAATAAAACCCGTGCACGTCGCTCAAGAACAACTGAGAATATTGCTGCTGTAGCCCAAAGTGTTGAAGAAAACCCAGGTTTGTCCATTCCTCGTCGTTCTTTGGAATTGGGCATTCCACAAAAGTCATTACACCGTATTTTGCATAAGGACTTGGGTCTTAAGGCTTATAAAGTTCAGTTAACACAAGAACTCAAGCCGGCCGATCATCAACAACATCGTGTCTTTGCTGATTGGGTCCTTGAAATGCATGAAAATGATCCGGAATTCCATCGAAAAATCATCTTGACTGATGAGGCCCATTTCCACCTCGGTGGCTACGTCAACAAGGAAAATTGCAGGCGTTCCTTCCGCGCGCCATCTATTAACACGCTGTCGCTGTCGCACAGCGTGTTTATGGGAAAACCGGAATTAGCCTGTGTTGGCTGCTGAACAACAAATTCGTGTTTCCGGCCTTTCAATCAACCCTTTTTCTTTTCTTCGCTGGAGATGGTGGCAACGCTACGTACGAGTTCGCGAGCAGCCAAATTGGTGACCCCGACGTGATTCGTAAACATACGCGCCCCATACAGGGGTATAAAATACGCATAGGATGCTCCGCTCGCCAACAGCCTCAGGTCCGGCGCCGCCGGCACCACCGGAGCAGCCGCCGACTCGAGCAACGTACGCTCCACACCAGCAGCCACAACCACCGCACGTTCATGCGCAGGCACAGCTGGCCATGCCCACGCCATTGCTGATACCGACACACCACCTGCCGCCATACCGTGCAGGGGAACCTGGGGGACACGCCTCCTTTTCGTCGCCGCCCGCGATCGAGGCGGTGAGCAGCTGTCGGCTCCCACCTTTCTAGAGGAGTAACCCCGATCTGTGGTTATACCAGATCGAGGCCGCGTTCCAAGTACACCATGTGCGCAACGACAACAGCCGCTACAATCTAGTAGTTGCGGCGCTCGACCCGGAGACTATTTCCGAGGTTGCGGATGTACTCCGCACAGTGCCGTCCGTGGGCAAGTATGAGGTGCTGAAGGCAGCAATATTAAATCTCCTCACCGACTCGGCGGATAGACAGCTCCACAAATTACTCACCCAACTCGAGCTGGGGGACAGGAAGCCGTCCCAACTCCTGCGACAGATGCGCTCCCTAGCAGGTGACAGGGCCACGGATGACATCATCCGCGTGAAGTGGCTCGACCTGATGCCGCCGTCAACGCGACGGCTACTCAAAATCCTGAAAGGCAACAATCTGGAGGAGCTCGCAGAGGAAGCTGACGAGCTGGTCGACAACGGACCTACAGTGGCAGCTAGATCGCTCTACAGCGCCTGGCCAATGTTGGTACCACCTGAAGTACGGGGCGACAGCACAGCAGTGCCGACCACCGTGTATCTTTGCCGCCGCCTCGACGCCGTCGGGAAACTAGCGCTGCCGACGCCGGCCGACCACCAACCGAAAAACGCCTACACGTAATGGATCGAACGACATCCACTCGCTTTCTCGGGGACTCGGGTTCAGTGGTGTCCTTACTGCCGAGGGGAACGGTGGCCCGCAAACTACAGCGAAACAGCCTCACGCTGTACGCCGCCAACTCGTCGCCGATAGCCACATACGGGCAGCTCACGCTGAAGCTGAACCTCGCCCTGCGTCGGGATTTTACTTGGGCGTTGACTGTGGCCGATGTGCAAACTGCCATTCTCGGGGAGGACTTCCTGGCATACTATGGGCTCCTAGTAGACTTGAGGGGACAACGCATCGTAGACCCCCTAACCAATATCGCGGCAACGGGCCGCATGGACTCAGCTCGAATCTACGGCATCTCCACAGTGGCCCGCATTGATGCACCTGTGGGACCACACGGCGACCGGTATAGAGAGCTCGTCCAGCGCTTCCTGCAACTCGCTTCACCAGCAGGGGTCATGGCCACTGTACCAGACTTGCCGGTACAACACTTCATCGTCACGGAGGGCCCTCCTGTTTTCGAGCGCCCCCGTAGACTCGTCGGTGAACGACTCGCTGCTGCCAAAGAAGAGTTCGCTGACCTCCTCGACAAGGGGGTGGTACGCCCATCATCGAGCCCATGGGCCAGTCCGCTACACATGGTACCAAAGCCGAATGGAAGCTGGCGAGCCACTGGCGACTACCGCCGCCTCAACGCGTGTACCTTGCCAGACCGATATCCTCTACCGATCATCGAGGACCTGATCCAGGAGAGCCGGGGAAAAGTATTCTCTGTAATCGATCTGCAGAAAGCCTTCTACCAAATCCCGGTTGCCAAAGCTGACATCCCGAAAACGGCAGTCACAATACCTTTCGGCCTCTTCGAGTTCGTGGGTATGCCATTAGGCCTGCGTAACTCCGCGCAAACGCTTCAGCGGGTAATTAATCACCTACTGAGGAAACTCCCCTTCGTAAAGGGCTACGTAGACGACCTGCTCATCGCATCCGAGACGCATGACGAGCACCTGCATCATTTGAGCCAATTGTTGGAGACGCTGAGAGCGGCGAACCTACGCATCAACTTGGACAAATGCCAACTCGGTGCCCAGGAAGTTACATTCGCTGGGTATCGAGTCTCGAAAGAGGGGTTCAGGCCCCCGCGCCCAAAGATCGAGGCGATCGACGCCTTTCCAAGCTCGACAGACTCTACCCAGCTGAGACGCTTCCTGAGTATGCTTAAGTATTACCGCAGGTGTATACCGCACGCCGCGGAACTACAGGCCCCGCTCAACGAGCTTCTGAGGAACCTAACGAAGAAGAAGGCGGCGATTAGCTGGACGACGCAAACGGAGCAGGCATTCCAGCAGTGCAAGGCGAGTATCGCAGCAGCTGCAGATTCAGCCTTCCTCTCGCCTACCGCGCCAATCGCTCTCTACACCGACGCATCGAGCACCGCCATCGGAGCGGCACTCAACCAAGAGCAACCCGATGGGACCTGGAAGCCTCTGGGGTTCTTCTCTGGGAAGCTCAGTCCCCCAGAAACTCGCTACAGCGCCTACGACAGGGAGTTGCTCGCGGTGTATGCCGCAGTCAGGCACTTCAGGAGGATCCTGGAGGCACACGCCTTCACAATCCACACGGACCACAAGCCGCTCGCCTACGCCGCACAACAACGCTCGGACAAGGCGACGCCGAGGCAGAGCCGACACCTTGACTACATCCTCCAGTTCAACACACGATTTGTGTACGTTACCGGGGTAGAAAACGTTGTGGCAGACGCACTTTCGCGAACCTGTACCCTCCCGATGCCTTCCATCCTCGACGAAGCCACTATCAGCCTGGAGCAAGCCTCTGACGTGGAGCTGCCTCACCTGCTGGAGAATCCGCGTATCCAACTGGATCGTCTCGCTTTCAACAACAGCGAGATCTGGTTACCGATGGGGCGACACGGCCCTATTTGCCATCCAACCTGCGTCGAGCGGCGTTTGGCATCGTACACGGATCATCCCACCCGAGTGGTCGAGCAACGGCGAAACGTCTGGTGGCCAAATACTTCTGGCCAAGCATGCGCAAGGACGCGCTCCGCTGGGCCCGTGAATGCCAACCATGCCAACGCGCGAAGGTCCATCGCCACAACCGCGCCGAGTTGCAAAGCTTCGGGGAGACCGATGACAGGTTCTCCCACGTTCATGTTGACCTGATTAAGCTACCTCTGGTGAGAGGACTATCGCACTGCCTGACTATCATCGACCGCTTTTCCCGATGGCCTGTGGCTGTCCCACTCCCGGACATTCGAGCTGTGACCGTCGCACGAGCGTTCTTCCATAGTTGGGTCTGCACTTTCGGCACGTCACTCACCATCACCTCCGACCAGGGGGGTCAATTCGAGGGGGAGCTATTCACGGCTGTCGCGAAAATGACGGGTGCTAACCATGTTCACACAACGCCTTACCACCCACAATCAAACGGCATGGTGGAGAGACTACACCGCACACTAAAAGCGGCCTCGATGTGCAGTCCAGACACACCATGGCCAGACGCCTTGCCAACGGTGCTATTGGGGATGTGGACGGCGTACAAAGAGGACCTCAAAGCAACTCCAGCCGAGATGCTCTTCCGCACCCATTTACGCCTGCCGGGGGAATTCTTCGGACAACAAAACGACCCTACCACCCAACCGGTTTTCATCGAGCAGTTGCGCAAGCTGGTAAAAGCGATCAAGCCAGTACCAGCGTCCAACCACTCGAGACAGAAGCCGTTCGCCTTCAAAGAATTGCGTACCTGCACGCACGTATTCTGCAAGCTGGACAAAATCCGGAGGCCACTCGAGCCGCCATATACGGGCCCCCATAAGGTAACTCGCCGGGTCAACGACAAGAGCTTCATCATCGACTAGAACGGCGTCGAGAAAGCCATCTCTACGGACTGCTTGAAGCCGGCCCACCTCGAAATGGGTGACTCAACATCGTCGCCATCGCTGCAGGCATCCCGATCATCATCGCCATCCCGATCGCCATCGCCGCAACCGTCGTCATCGTCAGCGACAAATGACCCGCCAGCGATCCATCCAAGGAGTCATCTGAGGAGTCAACCACCGCCCCGCTCAGGGGACCAACCTACACCACAGCCGGGGAGTCGACCGACGAAACGGGTATCGTTCTCCGCGCCTCCTGCGCCGATCACTGGGGGAGGAATACCTGTGGCGACACCACTACCCCCACCCTGTTGTCGGGTACGCCAACGCAAGCAGGCGTTAGTTCCGCGCGCCATCTATTAACACGCTGTCGCTGTCGCACAGCGTGTTTATGGGAAAACCGGAACTAGCCTGTGTTGGCTGCTAAACAACACACTTCGTGTTTCCGGCCTTTCAATCAACCCTTTTTCTTTTCTGCGCTGGAGCTGGTGTGAGCGTTTCGTGCAATCCAAAAATATCTCGTTCAAAATCTGGAAACTCGAGGAAATACACTTGTTTCTTACACTACATATTGTATACTTGTTTCTTACACTACATATTATATAATTGTTTCTTACACTACATATTATATACTTGTTTCTTGCACTACATATTATATAATTGTTTCTTACACTACATATTGTATAATTGTTTCTTACATTACATATAATACACTTATTTCATTTCTTATATTACTGTTTTTATTGGCAACGCTACGTCCGAGTTCGCGAGCAGCCAAAGATATCTTCGCTATTTAAATTCACGCTACCAGACACACCCGCAAGCGTCTCAAAACGCAACAAAAGCTTTTAAAAAGTTTAGAGCTACCGGTCTAGAATCCGATCGATCATTATTCTTGCAAATACGTAATGAATTTGATTCCCTTCACAAATTGTTATAAATATAACCAATATGTTGAAAGAATTGAAGCCAAGTTAAAAGCAAATCCGTCTTCGTTCTGGAAATATGTGAATTCAAAACGAAATTCAAATGGTTTTCCATCAACTTTGGAGTTGGATGGAGAGAATAATAATACAGTAGAATCTTGCAATCTCTTTGTTTTCTAAGTTCTTCCAAACTGTTTCAGGATTATGATGAGGTTTCGAATGGTATGGAAAATTGTGGATCATCTAATTTTGACTCTTGGGATGAATTTGTTATAACAGAGGAAGATGTACTGTTTGCTCTGTCGGATCTAAAACCAAGTTACTTTTATGAGCAAGGAGATTTCCCGCCTATATTTTTTAAATACACCACTAACGTAGCTAAACCAATAACTTTCTTATTTAATTCTTGTGATAAAGATGGAACTTTTCTTCAATCTTGAAGACATGCTCTATTGTTCCTATTTTCAAATCAGGAGATCGAAGCAATATAAGGAACTATAGAGCAATTGTGAAACAATGTATTTTTGCTAAGTTACTCGATCATGTTATTCAAATTAAATTATTAAACCATGTTAAAGACCTAATTTTAGATTGCCAGTATGGTTTTCTTGACATTGTTTTCGAGAAATATTGTTGATGTATTGAATAATAAGAACCAATTAGATGTAGTCTATACAGACTTTGCAAAAGCATTTGATAAGGTTGATCACAGCATTCTTCTTTGTAAATTAAAAAAATTTGGCTCTTCAGGAAATCTGTTAAAATTCTTTAAAGTTTCCTAATAAATAGAAAATTATTCTTTAAGATCGGCTGTTTTTTATCTGACATTGCGGTAGACACTTTCTCTGGTATACCACAGGGGACACATAGTGGTCCTCTTTTATTTTTAATTTTTATAAATGATCTACCTCACTGTTTCAAATTTTCAAAAAGTTTAATGTTCGCTGATGATGTTAAGGTGTTTCTAGAAGTTTCACAGTTATAAGATTGTTATAAGCTAGAAGATGACCTATCAAATTTTCATAGGTGGTGCAAATAAAACAATTGGAAGCTGAATACACCAGATCAATAAACTCTTTTTTTATGTATACAGTCTAATGATTGTGTATTGGAACGTAAGAAAGAAATGAAACACTTGGATGTCATTTTTAGCTCAAATTTTAGTTTCAAGAGTCATTATGATTATATGGTCTCCAAGTCCTGCTCCATGGTTAGCTGCATTAAAAGAAATACTAAAGATTTCAAAGATCCAGTTACCGTCGTAACTCGATCGTAATATACTGGAATATTGTTCAATTATTTGGAGCCCTTTTTATGACGAAAGTTCAAATCGCATCGAAAAAGTGCAAAAAATATAACCAGATAAGCGCTCAAAAAAATTTTTTTGGCAGGAAGGTTTGCCTTCTTACGGAAGCTTTTGGGTCTTCAATCCTTAAAGGAAAGGAGAATTTTACACTCTATTTTGTTTGTTTTTCACATATTAGCAGGCAAAATTGAATGTAAGGAGCTATCAAACTATTTTGCATTATATGAAGCTCCTAGATTTCTTACAAACAACCGAATATTTGTTGATGAATTTTCTAAATTAAATATGCCTCTAATGAACCTATTAATAGGTGTATTCGCATTTGTAATAAATATAGCAGCTCATTAAATTTTAATGTAGATGAAAATCGTTTTAAGTTAAGTCATTATTATATCATTTCATATCTGTTATAGAAGAAGCATGGAAACAGTGGAGTATTATGAAATTCAATCTTGACAAATCATATACGAGTACATATATTCATACATATGTATGTACATATTTGTGTTTCGATCATTTTGGCAGGTAGCGAATTGTGCCATAAAAAGATTGAAATGAAATGAAAATAAAATAAAAGCGTCTTCATCGTATTGTGTTTTATTGTGTGATTTATCATTAAATATAAAATGAAGCAGAATTCAATCTGTCCTGAAATTTTGGATATTTCAGTATTTTCAGCATAGACAAGAATCAGCACAATTTATTCTTTCGATTTTATATTTAATATTTTCGCTTTAGCAGCATGTGATCAAACATATTTTGAGTTTACCGAAAGAAAGAAGAATTATGCACAAAAAACCAATTTTGCTAAAATTAGTGTTAATATTTTAATATTCATATGTTCGTCTGTTGCCTATTCCATCAGAAAATTTATCTAAATAATTTTTAGATTAAGGGTACAGTCAACAAAATCAAGGTTTTAAACGTTTTTTTACTTTGTCAGATCAGCTTGAAATACTATATCCACATTCTATTACAAATTAAACCACTCGTACGTACATGAATATGTACATACATATCTATGAACACTGATTCTCCGCATTTATATAGTAAAGGGTTTTTCAAAAGAAACGCTACAAAAGTAAATCGATAGTGACAGCAAACGACGCCATATTTTTTCCCGCTCTTTTGACACTTCTCTTCAGTGAAATTTGCCATTTCATCGTGCAAAGATATACACGCCAACAACGAGTCGAAATTATTAAAATTCACTACCGAAATTCGGAGTCAGTCGCCTCAACTTTAAGAGCGCTACGTCCAATTTATGATGAGGCTCATTTCTGGCTGAATGGCTTCGTCAATAAGCAAAATATGCGTTATTGGTTAGACAGCAATCCACACGTACTCCATGAGTCATCATTGCATCATGAAAAAATTAAGGTTTGGTGCGGTTTATGGGTCGGCGACGTCATTGGGCCGTACTTCTTCAGTGCTGATTAAGACCGGCACATTACTGTGAATGCGAATCGCTACCGTTCAATGTTAACCGAATATTTATGGCCCCAATTGGATAATATGGACTTGGAGGACATGTGGTTCCAACAGGACGGCGCCACAAGCCACACAGCGAATGTCACAATCAATTTACTGCAAACCAAGTTTGGTGAACGTGTTATCTCACGAAATGGCCCAGTCGATTGGCCGCCTCGGTCGTGCGATTTGACGCCGTTAGATTATTTCCTGTGGGGCTACGTCAAGTCTATGGTCTATGCCAACAAGCCAGCGACGATTGATGAACTTCGTACGAATATCGAACGTGAAATTTCAGCAGTATCGGCCGATTTATGCTTGAAAACCGTTGAAAATTGGGTTCAGCGTCTGGACTCCTGCAAGCGTGCCCGTGGTGACCATGCAAAAGAAATCGAGTTCCATACATAATGGCATCGAACGTACTTTCACAGGAATAAAGAATTTCATTGATATCTAAAACCGGTTTTGTTTTATTTAAAAAACTTTTGTAGCGCTCTTATTCAAAAACCCTATATATGATATGTTCATGTTTGAAGAAAATTTTATGAACTTCAATATACATTGATTTACAAAGTTTTGTAAATAATATATATAAATATTTATTCCTATGGACAAATGTGGTTCACCCATGATTATGTTCCAACGCATAATAAACCACTTCATAATCGAAAATTATTATAATCAAAAATCTATAAAAAATTATTTCAAGTATTTAAAAATCAAAGAAATTTTAAATTTATATTATGATAAATAATGTTTATTAAAACATATTGTAATATAAGGTGCGTCTTTTTGCCCATTACATTTGACAGTTACTTCCAAAAATGTCTACATGATGTGTGCAGGGCTTACCCAAGTCGACTTGCTTACATGTTTTAACATAAACGCCATTCGAAATACTACAACCGGCAACTCAATCGCTTGTACGTGGAGACTTGAGTTATGGAAAATAATAAAAATGTGCAAAAACTTCGATGTGTATCCACTTACATACATATATAGAAAATAGTTTGAATCAAACAATCTGTCTTGACGTACATTCGTGAATAATATTTGGGGCTTTTCAGTTTTATTTTTTTATTATTTGCTGTCTAAGTTCTTCTATGCAACTGCGTGTTTTTTTTATATATTATAATGATATTAATTTAATTATATTAATTTAAGTTAATTTCTATTTTGTAAATAATGTATTAATATAAAAGAAATATCAAAATTTTTAATACATCTGCAAAATTCTTCCTTTCCCTACCATAAGAATAAAATCCAATATAACAATTTACTTAATATAGCATATACGGAAAAACAACAACTTCCTAAAATTGAACATATTCATTGACGAACGAAATGTTTGATTCGATTAGATTTTGTGAAATTTATGAGCTTCTTCAGACGAATTGCGCAGAAGCATCACAAAACTAACTTCAACAAAGCAATTGGATTCGCACAAAACCTAACACAATTTTATGCGCATTTGAGTTTATGTATGTGAGTTAAGAAACACCGTTATGACTATTTATAGCAGATATAAATTTCTTTGCTGTAATGATTTGCTATAGCAGCAGCAATTCAATGTGGTTCAGTAAAATTATTTAATACTGGATAATTTATGTTAAAGTAGTAAACTATTCTTGTTATTTTTTTATAAAAGGATGAACAATTAAAAAAATATAAAAATAAACACATTTCTCAGCGGACTTGAAACCGGCATCATAAAATTGAATGCTTTACCACTTGTTACCGCACCACTAGAATGATGCAGTGTGGTGGCCACGGCTAGCTCACAGCAATGGTCGTGGTCCTTAACCCGCCACACTGCATCGGGTGGGACAACACTACAAAAAAAGTGAGTTCATGAACGTATTTGTATAACACATACACATATTTCTATTCTTTTTCATTTTATTAGTGACAATGAAGACCATCAGTAAACAAATAATAGCGGTATTCACGAAGTAGGGCAAATCTGTCCTAATATGACAACATTGCTAGTCGAGATGCTGTTTAAGGACAAATTCCACCTCATATTATCTATTATTTTTTGGGAATACGCAACTTATGTTAGTTTCACTTTCTTCTTACTTTATAAAATTTTTGTAACTTAACTTGAATTTTTGTATTAAATGAATTTGTGCTCAAATTCTATTAATTTTATTTAAATATAATTTTTGTTCCAACCAAAATATTCAATGAAGACTTCCATAGTACATATATTAAAAGGATTTAAATGTTTTCTTTATATTTTTTCTTATGTTACAAAATACTGTTACGCTTATTTATTGAAATGAAACAATATATTTGAAGATAAAATCAAAGAATATCTTTATATACAATTTTTTTGGATTTTCTTCCATTGGTAAGGGACGTCTCCATTAGTCATTAGATATTTGCATAAATTATGTCTGAACCGACCAGATAAATTTTCTTTTGCCAATGGTGTAATTGTTTCGGGAGACTCCAATTGCCGTCTTCTTCTGTGCTCGGCACTGCGATTGCATTCTTGCTCAAATATTTGTGGAGAACACAACAAGCTTTGATAATCAGATCACAACTATTTAGAGAAACTTCAATCGGACGTTGAAGTATTCGGAAACGCGAAACTAGTCTACCGAAAGTTATTTCAACAATTAGCCTCGCTCGGCTTAATCTATAATTAAAGACTTCTTGAACAGTCAACGATCTGTTTTTATCGATAGCTTTCATGATATTCGTGTCTAATGGAAAAATTCCATCTCCGATTAAAAAATATGGAGTTTCCTCTTCCTGCCCTTTTAGTTTACTTGGCAGCGGTATATTTAATTCTCGGGTCTTTAAGCAATTATAAAAGAAACAACTTTTAAATATTGTGCAGTCCGTCGCTCTTCCATTTGCCCTCACATCAATAAATTTAAATTTGCCGAACGCGTCAACTGCAGCCAAAAGAACGACTCTGAAGAAACCTTTATAATTCTAAAAGTCTGAGCCCGAATGTGGTGTTGACTTTATCCTTATATATTTTCCATCAAGAGCTCCTAAAGTGTGAGGAAAGTCCCACAACAAATTAAATTCTCTTGCAATTTGAAGCCACTCATTTTGAGCTGCGGGAAGCTAAAAATTAAAGCAAAAGTTATTGATCAATAGTGCATTATACTAATTCAATATATATACCCCATTAGTGATGAGCGATCCAGTGATTTTTGAGTATCGCTGTTACCAGTGATTGCTATTTTTCAATTACCGTGATTTTAAACAGTGACTGCGATCGCTGTTTCCATTGCGTTCATACATATACATATGTATGTATGCAGTCAACCAAATTGTTATCAAATATGCAAAGTAACAGCGAATAGCGCGATTTTTAACAGACAGCTGTAATCCACAGTGATTGAAAATCGCTACTTTTAATAAAAACGTGAAATACCAGAGAATGGTGATTTCACTACTTTGGTAACGAATCAATCACTATTTTTATCATGTTAATTAAGTAAATTTATGTATGTATTGTTGCTGTTAAATTTTCCCATTGCTGGAGAGAGTGACAATTTATGCAAAGTTTGAATATTCATACGTATCGCTTTTTATTTTAACATTTGCCCATAGGTAAGATGATAGATATTTGGAAGATGACTTATTCCACGAAATTCCGATCCTTTATTATGGTGGCGGAGCAATAAAACAAAGTGTCCAAAGGTTTCGATAGTAGCGCTAGAAAATCTTTGCACATTGGCATCTTCCGTACCATACGAACGCTTTTTTTCGCATGCTGGACAGATATTAAGCGAGCGGCGATATCGTTTAGGGGATGAACATGTAAAAATGTTATTATTTTTAAATTGTAGCTATAAATACTGTACTTAAATTTTATTTATTAATATTTTTTATTATTTATAAAGATTAGATTACACTAGTTTACACCGAAAATGTACATTTGATGAGAGGTGACTTTTCTTATGTACTCGTATTTTCATCTGCTGAATTCGAAAATCAAGGTTAAATTTTTTTTCATGGAATAGTTTTTGAGATATTGTAAATTTTGTATTTTTTCGACCTTTTTTCACGTGACAAATCATATCTCGAGCTAGAAATGTCCGATTGGGTCGTTCTTGGTACACAACGCAAGGTATTAAGATGATGAACAAATGTATAATCGGATCTTTGATTGGTAAAGCGGTTCAAAATATATCGATGAAAATAGGGCACATTTCCAAAAAAATAATATTTTACAGTGATTCTCTGCCGGCGGAAAAGTACAAATCGTTGAAAAAACGTCTGGTTTCTCTTCAAGTACGTAAAGATAATACTTTAACGTAAGAACTAAGACCAACTAGAAGCAAATCGATCGAAAAATGACAAAGTAATAAGCAATTGAGTGAATAAATCCAAATCCCAAATCGGTGAATCTACGTCTATTTTGTTGGAAGACAAAATTGCCACACATGTAACAGAAATTATTTGGATTGTTTACGCACTTAAATTCTCGTTTTCTTTTAGGCATTTTGATTCATTTTGATTCATGAGATATGTCACTAGCAATGCACCAATCGTTCAATTGATTAGATTTACCTTCAAATGTATATCAGAATGTGTTTAATTTCTACGAAATCAATACACGAAATCTACTTATTCAATCAAATAAATTTTATAATAACATAACTACAAAATGTATGACACCATTGAGAAATTCCATTATTCTCAGCTACTCTGTATAATTAAATTCAAATCATTATTAATTATTTAAAAAAAATCAAATGAAAAATAACCCTTTACATAAAATTCATGCATTAAAAGTAACAGCAATCAAGAAACAAACTAATATAACAGTGATTTCTATCAATCGCGGCTGTTATTTCACGCTTTTATTAAAAGTAGCGATTTTCAATCACTGTGAAAAAAGAACGGACTATTAAAAATCACTCTTTTGATCAAATCGCTGTTACTTTGTATATTAGATAACAGTTGCTACCAGCAATTTTTAAATAACACCGAAAAAATCACCGGCAGTGAAATTTTGCTCATCCCCAAAACTTCAAATATGTCCCATTTAGGCTATCGTAAATTTACACTAAACCTTCGGGTATAAAAGTGCTTCTTGTTTTCCGAGATACGTGCGTCAGAAACTCTAATAATCGATAAGAGTCTCCAGTAGCAATATAACGCAAGGTTATTGCTAGCCTTACCTTTGCGCTAATCGCACACAGCATTTTGGTATCCTTCTTTTTTATTGCTGGTTAAATCTGCAAATTATTATTGTCGCTAAGTCATTCATGCAAAGTTGTTAATTATAAACTTACCAAACTTTCGGCAAACAATTTTTAAAATCACTACCATCTTCCCACAGTACATCCTTTCAAAGATGCGTTTCGATGTCGTGAATATTTCTTCTTTCTAACAAAGGATTCACACAAAACCTTGGGTTATTTCTTTCCTTTTTTTTTTGCTTCTTCAATTTCTGATTGGAGTTTTTTTAATTCTCTTAAAGCATTTAATGCGAGAATGCATCTCTGTTGTGTACTGTTGAAAGCCATTGTATAAAATGAAATGCCTTAACATAATTTGCCCACTTCATATTTTGACAGCCATCAGCTACTCTGACAAGAACATGAACATTGCCATGAACTATAGCTAGTCGAGACACTATGTTAGGGAGCCAAACTATTTGCTGGGCATTTAGAATTCATTATATCCAACAACAGAACGTTTATTGAATTCTGTGCCTTTGCCCAACATTGGCCACGATGCATTTTCATATATAGGAATATTCAAAATTAAATTAACGTAATAGTAGTAGTTTATTTGTTTAAAAATATATTGTAAACACCAATAAATATTTGGACAAAAAAATACATATTAATAATTTAGAAATTTCATAAATATTTTGTTTAAAATTCAATTTTTTTAAATTTCTTATTAAATTCACTGTTAGCATGCCGTTGTTATAATCATTTTTAGCAGAAAAATGTTACATTTTGACAGCAGTTTCACGGCACTTCCATGCGTGGCATTTCCCCTGTTGGCTAAAGAGCGATTTGCATAGTCATGTTGTACTCGTATATTGTCTTGGCTCACACTTCCCATAGCCGTATCTACATATGCAAAGACAATTTACGAATAAGAGCTTGCAATTGGCTCACCAAAAATTAACAGATATAAAAGCACGGGAAGTGTAGTATGTATCCGACCATTTGTTCGATTCAAACTTTAGTTGAAGTTTGAGCTTAGTAGGTAGGCAGGTTTAAACCGAATGAAGTCATAGCATCACACCAATGAAGCCTAATTCTAACATTAATTGTTGTATGTTTTCATGAGAAATATTTGGGTATTATGCGACTTATACTTTGTATTTGCATTTGGATTTACATGAAAACAACTTGATTGATCTAGCGAGGATAGAGAAAAGTTTTAATTTATATACATGTTGTGATAATTGTTGCTTTTGCAAATTTTTTAAGTGCGAAAAATAAAATGATTTCGTTTTTGTTTCTTTTTTAAGGGAGAATGACAAACAAACGTTATAAGCATTTGCAAGAATGCATAATGCCAAATTGTGCTGGGAGAAATTCCTCAGAAATAGAACTTTTCCATTATCCAGATTGTAATACCATTCTTCGGAAATCTTGGTGCCAAAATACAATAATTGAACCAGCCAATTTAAAAAGTAATATAGTATTATAATATAGTATTTCTTTATTGTGTTGATTAATATTTTTGATTCATTTAATTTAATCAATGTATTTACTAATGAGCAGTAACAGAAAAAGAAATATTAAAATGAAGATACAAAAAACTTAACAGAGTCAACAAATTTGCTGTCAAGAAAGTGTTTTTACAATTCTCTTTGGAAATAATTTAGCTTCGCAATGCAACCTACTGAATAATAAGAATGTTGATAGTGCATTCCAAAGCCAATGTCAACCCAAAAGCGGAACTGTGATACCTTAAAGGTTTACATTATAATTGAAACAATAATCATCGCACCCTAAAAGCATGTGCGTGAATACAACTTAAATGTTAACTACGCCGAATGGGTAATATCTGTTAGGAGTGGGTGTTTTTGAGTCAACTACAGGCAGGTAGCTTTATTCGGACCAACAACATCCCTCAACTATATTCTAGTGAATCATTCACAACATTTTTCTTGCACCATAAACAATTTGTGCATTTTTTTACTCCTATAATACACAAATTTTTTCTTTGAAATCGCCATAATTTGGGTTATACTATTATTTATTTATATATATATATATATATATATATATATATATATATACATATATATATATATATATATATATATATATATATATATATATATATATATATATATGTATATATATATATATATATATATATATACATATATATATATATATATATATATATATATGTATATATATATATATATATATATATATATATATATATATATATATATATATATATATATATGTATATATATATATATATATATATATATATATATATATATATATATATATATATATATATATATATGTATATATATATATATATATATATATATATATATATATATATATATATATATATATATATATACATATATATATATATATATATATATATATATATATATATATATATATATATATGTATATATATATATATATATATATATATATATATATATAAATAAATAATAGTATAACCCAAATTATGGCGATTTCAAAGAAAAAAGATGTGTATTATAGGAGTAAAAAAATGCACAAATTGTTTATGGTGCAAGAAAAATGTTGTGAATGATTCACTAGAATATAGTTGAGGGATGTTGTTGGTCCGAATAAAGCTACCTGCCTGTAGTTGACTCAAAACACCCACTCCTAACAGATATTACCCATTCGGCGTAGTTAACATTTAAGTTGTATTCACGCACATGCTTTTAGGGTGCGATGATTATTGTTTCAATTATAATGTAAACCTTTAAGGTATCACAGTTCCGCTTTTGGGTTGACATTGGCTTTGGAATGCACTATCAACATTCTTATTATTCAGTAGGTTGCATTGCGAAGCTAAATTATTTCCAAAGAGAATTGTAAAAACACTTTCTTGATAAGGCGGATCAACGATGTAGTATACCGCATCCAGTTGGCGAGAAATGTAAGGAGCAAAATGAAAGTCGTTCATTTAGAGAGGCTATCTCCTTATAAAGGTTGCAGTACTATCCTTGTTCGGGACGAACAAGATTAAGCGGAGGGCAGTGAAACGCGATTGCATATCAGTGAAATGTGATTGCATACTTTCAGGATCCCATCTGAAATTGAGAATGAATGCCCCCTGTGAGTCAAGATGCGAACTATTTGAATAAAAGCTAATTCAAGAACCTTCTGTCGGTAATATCAAAAAGAATATTCTCGACTTCTGTCGAAGTGGATAGAAACTTATAGAAAATACGAGAATAGCGTGGAAGTTTCTACCTCAACCATTCGAACCTATAATAGCACAAGACTGTGCAAAGTCAAACGCAGTAGATCAGAGACCGTAACAGTGTGTACATCTAGCATTATAATCAAAGCAGCAGTATTTGTGATTTGCAAAGTGATGAAATTCATTAGTAAATAAAGTGACTAATGGTTTGTGAAATAAAGTGCAAATAATAACTAAATAAACTTTAAGCCTAATATTAAATGTGTAAATAGCAATAATTAAATAAAGCTAATTATTTTAATTTAACCAGCGATTGTTTGATTACTACACAATCCAGTGGTACGCGTCCCTGTCAAGAGAGTTACAGGAATTGTCAGGAGGGCAATTTTGTATATATTGTAAATATATATATATATAAAAAATAACCATTATTGTGTGATCAAAAAATAAAGTATTTATTTATTCATCGACAACTATCTTGTCCCCTTCAAAGTAATTCCAGTCAGATATAATACACTTATGCCAGTTTTTATTCCAATCCTCGACACACTTCTGAAACGCTCTTTTGGTATCGCCAACAGCTCCTGTTTCGATTTTTCTTTTATCTCCTCAATCGTAGCAAAGCGCTTTCCTTTCATCGGTGTCTTCAGTTTGGAAAGTGGAAAAAGTCAGCGGGGGCCAAGTCCGGTGAATACGGTGGTTGAGGCATGATAACGGTTTTGTTTTTTGCCAAAAAATTACGCACAAGCATCGATGTGTGAGCTGGTGCGTTATCATGGTGCAAAATCCATGATTGGTTTTTCCACAATTCTGGGCGTTTCTGATGAATTGCTTCTCGCAAACGGCGCATAACTTCAAGGTAGTATTCCTTGTTGACCGTACCACCTTGTGGCAAGAATTCATGATGCATCATGACATTGCAATCAAAGAAAACTGTCAGCAAAATCTTTTCGTTCGACCGAACTTGACGTGCTTTTTTCGGTCTTGGCTCATCTGGACGTTTCCATTGGGATGATTGGGCTTTGGTTTCAATGTCATAGCCATACACCCACGATTCGTCACCAGTTATGATCTTTTTGAGGAAATCTGGATCGTCGTTGACGATGTTCAACAGCTCCTGAGCGATGTCCATGCGACGTTGTTTTTGCTCAAAATTTAGCAATTTTGGAACAATCTTCGCTGCCGCACGTTTCATGCCTAAAACATCCATAAAAATTGCTTGGCATCAGCCGAACGATATGCCAACATCATCAGCAACCTCTCAGATAGTGATTCGACGATTATCCAAAATTATTTTCTTCACTGCGTCAATGTTTTCATCGGTTGTTGACGTGCTCGGGCGACCAGGACGAGCATCGTCATTGACATCTTCTCGGCCTTCCTTAAACCGGTTATACCACAACTGAACTTGTGTTCTGCTCATAGTAGACTCGCCAAAGGCCACAGTCAACATTTCAAATGTCCTTGCGCATTTAATTTCATTTTTTACACAAAACTTAATACAGTTTCTTTGATCCATTTTTTCGAATAGTACAAAATCGAAGAGCACACCAAAACACGACTAACCTTTTTATCTGTCAAAAACAAACTGACAATCCAAAATGGTTGGTATTGCCAATCGCAACATATCGCCAGTGATGGTTTGTTCAATTCCGCGTGCTCTGTCCTACATTGCCTTTTCTTTGTTTTCAGGCGGAGCATTTTCGTAAATTGATGGCATGATTTTGCTTTAAGAGCAAGCGGTCACACTCGAACAGTTCTATTTTCCCCTTTTTACAAGAACAAACAAAACGAAAACGAAAGTAGTTTGGTGTAAAAAAAAGTAAAAAAAACAGCAAGAACAAAGAACACACCTGACAAATCAAACGGTTAACGGTTTGCTCGTAGTCTTATTCACCTTATCACGTCGGGGTCACCAAAAATGTTGACCTGTCCAGCCTTTTCATACAGCAGGTTATTTGTTTTAATATATTTATAATAACAACAAATTGGTTCAAGAAAACTTATTTATTTTGCCACAACAGAGGGCCTTTTAGAATTAATTATAAATTTATATTATTTGTCGCTCAACTCTCGAAATTGCTTCACCAGCCTGACTCATTACCCGACGATGTCGGCGGACTTTGGGCACATATATCCCGCTCCCTGCGTATTTCAGATGAAAGAAACGGGAGCAGGATAGTGCGAGGTGTCCTCTGTCCTATATTGAAGAAAGGTGACCCGATTATATGCGCCAGCTACCGGGGAATCAGTCTTATTGCCATCTTTGTCTAGCGTATTGTGTGATGGACTAAAACCATATATCAGCACACTGATCGGACCTTATCAGTGCGGATTTAGACTTTGTAAAGACTCTTTTTATAGCTGGGGTAAAACTCAGCGGCTCCAAGGGTCGTATACAGAAAAATATAAAAATCCTGCGAGTTAAATTAATTTCAGCGTATGCATTTAGTATATTGATTATGGACTCTTGTTAGTCCTTGCTGGAAACAATTCTACTTCCTTAACTCTATGTTTGTATAAATAACTTATTCAATGTGTACTTGTTTTCATGTCTCTACGTCCCAGTAAGTGTGTGTCTCTGTGACTCAGTGGGAGAACGATTAAAAACCAGAAGCTCTCACCGAGTTCCTATGGTCTCTGTACGGCGTATGACTTAGTGGGAAAACGATTAAAAAACCATAGGTTCCCTCTAAGTCCCTAAGTCTCGGTGGCGTATGTGTCTCAGTGATTCAGTGGGAGAACGATTAAAAACTAGAGGCTCTCACTGAATCCCTATAGTCTCTGTCTGTGTATGGCTTAGCGAGAAAACGATTAAAAAACCAGATGTTCTCGCTAAGCTTTCTGTGTCCGTATTGTACTTTGTATGGCGTAGAGCTGTTGCTAGTCAGGATGCTGGTGATCGACAAAGAGACCTACTGCCTGGGCTACGTGGTTTATATAGTCGCAGGTCGCAGCGGCTGACACATGTTGTTACTGGCGGGCCACCGTTGTGAAACTTTACTTCCGTTTGGCCGGCCCCGCTTGTTGTTGTTGTGGCCAGGCTTGTTGTTGTTGCAGTCAGGCTTGTTGTTGTTGCAGTATTTTGCCCTTGGGCCACCTTCCGGAATCCTGTAGTGTTGTTGTTGTTGTTAAATATTTTATGTTCAATTTAACTGGCAACCAGCATTTCATTTGCATTCCTCCTTCTGCTTTGTACTTGCTAGTCGTTGGCGTGGTGGTCGCTCTGTCGTTGTCCCTCTTGTGCTTTGCTCTCGTTTCTTCGTGTTGTTAGTGTAAAATTACCGAGCGAGCGCACTCGGCAAATTCCACCGCTTGAGTTCGTGCACTCACCTTCTCTTGTCCTGCATGTATTTGTTGTATTCTTCGTCGCTGTGTTTTTCCTCTCTTCGCAAGCGTAGCGTTGTCTGGCAAGATCGTTGGCTGTGGTGGTAACTTTTGTTTTAATTGCTATTATTCCAACTGGTCTAATATGCTGCTGCTGATCTGTGCTCCAGCCACGGCCGCGCTAATTTGTTACAACGTTTGTAGTTTTTTTCGTTAAGTTTTCACTGCAGTTGCTTCGGTTGGCATTGTGGGCGTTTCCTCGATGCAATTATTCGGATCTGTTATTCATGATGTTTGTGTGTATATAGTTTCGAAGCGACTCTGTCACCTGTAGTGTGGGCCAAAATTTCCCACAGAAGATTTTAGTTCTTACAACTTGGGAAGTCCATCACTGAGCAAATCTTCACGCTGTGCCAAATCCTGGAGAAAACCCATGAGAAACAGCTCGACACCCATCATCTCTTTGTCGACTATAAAGCTGCTTTTGATAGCCCGATAAGGGATTGCCTATATACCACCATGTCTGAGTTCGGTATTCCTACAAAGCTAATACGGCTCTGTAGAATGACACTGAGCAATACGTCCAGCTCTGTGAGCGTAGGAAGTGACCTCTCCAAACCATTTAATACCGTGCGAGGTTTCAGACAAGGTGATCCACTGTCGTGCAACCTCTTCAATTTCACCATGGAAGGGGTACTGCGGAAGGACGGTGTGCATCGGAATGGCACTATTTTCTACAAAAGTTTCCAGCTTTTCGCATATGCTGACGACATCGAGATCATTGGACGTTGCAAGAGCGATGTTACAGCTGCATTTTTCGCCATTGAAAAAGAATCAGCGAAAGTTGGTATGAAAGTGAACGATGGCCAGAAAAAGTATATTCTGTCCACCAGCAGAGATACTCAGCGTTTAGGATCCCATGTTACATCGGACAACTGTACTTCTGAAGTTGTCAAGGAATTTATATACCTCGGCTCCGCCATTAACACCGAAAACAATGTTAGCCTGGAGATTAAACGAAGAATCACACTTGCTAATAGTTGTTACTATGGGCTTAGTTAGCAAATGTGTGGTAGAGCCTTCTCTCTGCCGACAAAACTGACACTCTACAAGACGCTCATCCTACCCGTGCTGCTCTGTGCCGCAAAAAAATGGGTCGTGTCAAAGACTAATGCAGCCGCGCTTGGTCGAGAGGAACATTCTTCGCAAAATCTTCGGTCTTGTTCGTGTCGCCCGCGACCAATGTATTCGGATAAACAATAAAATCTTCGATCTCTCTACGCTGATATTGACATTGTCAGACGCATCACTATACAACGTCTGCGCTGGCTTGGACATGTTGTGAGTATGGACGAAGAAGCTCCAGTGAAAATGGTGTTCCAAGCGGAAGCCGCTGGACGACCACGTAGGGGACGACCATTCCTCTGATGGAAGGACTAAGTGGAGGAAAACTTAACAACGCTTTGGTATAACGGATTGGAGAAGGCGCGAGCAAAGCAGAGGCGACTGGCGAGCGCTGTTGAGTGCGGCCGTAACCCGATAGCTGGTTGTTTCGCTAATTCTGCGATTAGGCCACAAAAGTATGCAAGAAAGTTAATAAAAATTTTTAAAATGAAATAAATGTAATAATCCAGAGAAAACAAACATTATACTAAATAGGAAAATTATACCGCATTGTATAAATATATAATATATAATATATTTATTTAATAATTATATTATTTTTGAACTGACTTGTTAAATTAACTTATCTAATAATATACAAAAGTAGGAAATGGACTGGTAAGTGGTAAGCACACCCCAAGGGTCGCAGGTTCAAATCCTGCCACGGGCTTGATCCCTAAAATGCTTCTCTCTATAAAATCATTTTCTCTTCGATTTGGAGGCCTCTGTTGCTAGTACTCATTCCTCTAATATCTTGCACCCATAATTAATAATGGTGTAAGATAAGAAACGGAAATGGTCGTCTCAACTTATATATTGAAAAACATCGATGTATAATGTTGGCTAGAAAACTTAGGATACAGCTTTGAGGCGGTGACTCGAAGCAGGAAGTTCCAGGATCAGCGCATATCGGAAGTCAGTGCATCACACATATCGGAAGTCAGTGTATCACACCAGTCAGTGTATCACACCATGGAAGGAAATGGTCGACTAAACTTATATATAGAAAAACATCGATGTATAATGTTGGCGAGAAAGCTCGGAACAGGAAATTCCAGGATCAGTGCATAAGGAAAGGCGGTGCAGAATAGACGACCATCGATTATTCAATGGCGATTGATGTACCATTTTTGTAAACAACATATAACCAAAGTATATCCACACGCGGTGAATGGATTCATTACAAGGCATATGTCCAATCGAGAGGATGAATATACAAAATATGATTCACACATGAAAAGGATGCAATACAAGAGTGGACGGAGACTGGCATCTGTTTGAATTGCTTCATTAAACGTTCATCTCAGAGAAATTCGCATAGTCTACACGTTGAAGCAAACGGAGAAGAATTCCACTATAAACTGAAAACAAGCATTTACACCATATATATATATATATATATATATATATATATATATATATATATATATATATATATATATATATATATATATATATATATATATATATATATATATATATATATATATATATATATATATATATATATATATATATATATATATATATATATATATACTCGTATATATATGTTTTATATTATATATAATAATATGTATGTGTTGTTGGTCCGAATAAAGCTACCTGCCTGTAGTTGACTCAAAACATACACTCCTAACAGATATTACCCATTCGGCTTAGTTAACATTTAATTTATATTCACGCACATGCTTTTAGGGTGCGATGATTATTGTTTCAACTATTATGTAAACCTTTAAGGTATCACAGTTCCGCTTTTGGGTTGACATTGGCTTTGGAATGCAGCATCGACATGCTTATTATTGAGTAGGTCAGCTGGCTTGACCTACTGACACCAATCAACCAATGCGTAACTTGTACACAAGAAAAGTGCTTACCTCAACAAGTAAGGCAGAATGTAAATAGAATTTAAGGTTTAGAATTTTAAGAATGAACTCTCTTGTGTTTTGAACTTAAACAAGGCGTATGTTTTATTTGGCAGCTTGGACACTTTTTCGGATGCGGTGGCTATAGTAAATCAACTGAGTCATATAAAATGAAGAAATTTTACCAGGCATCTAAAATTCACAATAATTTTGCTAAAAATGCTGCATTCGATAAGCAAAGAACGGCTATTTTTGATTAATTTGCTCCCGGAAGACTCTGTTGCGCTAGCTCACAACCTTCTTTGAAGCGCCTAATCTCAGTTCTCAGATCATAATACTCGGCTCCAGAGAACATGGGCACCAACTTATCCACCGAATGAACAACTTCCAGAATGCCCAATTTATTTCGTTGTGTTTTTCTAATCGAGGGTAAAATCTTAGGGCTATTAATCTCTTGGGGTTTTTCCAGATCCATTTCTCCCGGATCTGAGAGGTACGTGACCAGCGACGGACTTAAAATAATAGTTATCCGACTGTGTGCTCGTGCAGGCGAATTACTGTCTAGAGTAGTTGTGCCTTGCTGCTCTTTTATTCCACCTGGTTCATTTAGTGGAGATACCAGGTTTTTATTGTAAATTGGACTTCCAGGTGAAAAGGCTCGACACCGACTTCAGATGCTTCAAACAAAAATTCCGCCTCTTTGCACTAAATACTACGCTTGGCTGTACCACTCGACTTATCACTTCCGGTGTTAAATATTCCGGCCACCTAACTTCCGGAGACAATGTCAACACTATCTGTGTATATCCAGCCGATGCTGATTTTGATCTTTCTCTACCCGTTGGTCTCCCTGCCTCTTTTAAATTCGACACACTCTTTCTCTAACAACTATGCTGCTCCCTCTGTTTCTGTTAACCTTTAAAAAAGTTCCTTCACTTTATTCTCAAGGTACTCTTTCTCGGCTCTCAAATCTTCCGTTTCTTTATGAAAATGAAACAAATTCTCCTCTGTTCTGTTCTGAATTGATGTCCAGGCTTGATCCGCTACCTCCAATTACCACACAGCTCCTCCGGCGTATGACTGCTTCCACAATTCCTGAGCTTCTTCGAACTGCTCAACTAATTTCCCAGAAAACAGTTCTACCACTGACTGTACCGATTTTAATTTATTTCTTACTTCCTCGTGAGATGAAACTTAACTCATAGTTTGCTCTAGCAGTCCCTCTATTCCAGAATTGAAAGTTTCTGGCAATTCGTTGACCAGGCTATCAATGAACTCTGCGTAATTTTCGCAATGTGTTTTCCTTTGCTGTACTTTTCCCTTTAATTTTTTCCCAGATATTGCAACTCTGTTATCCTCTTGCGGTAGTACGCGTTGTCTTTCCTTAACTTGCCGTCTTTCTTAAAGTTACGTTCCAATTTTTGGATTGCCCCGCCCATTTGTTCTTGTATCAGCAGTAACTTCTGCGCTTCCTTTGTCATTTTCCAAAGTCAAAAGAGATAGAATATTCCCAAAATGATTTATAACCGAAATCAAATTATAATTTAAACAAGTTTTATTCATTACAATCTTATCATATTACTTTGACAAAGATTTTACTACATTTGTAATTTTTTATTTATTACAAGTATTCAATTAATGCAATTTTATTTACACTTAAAATAATCTCATCTTGATGTGTCTGGCCGGATGTTCCTCCAATGATCCTTAGGCAATCCAATCGAGTGTTACATTCAGTTCTTAATTATAAATAAATATTTAACCCCCTACAAGCCAAATCAGTTCATAAACTCAAATAGTTTAAAACAAAAATTCAACATGCCCATTTGATCCAACTACTTTCCTTACTAATTTCTCAATTTTCATTTTAAATTAAACTAGCCTCATTTGCAAATAACAAGGTAGATTTTCCTTTGCCTTTAAACGTAAAATTAATTCTTATTCCCAAACTTCAACGCGTAATAATTTAAAAAAAAAAACTTCCTTCTACTTTCAAAATCCAAAATTGCATGAGTCATTCCCGTCTGCACAGCTTCTTGAGATAACATAATATAATAATACATTTTCAGGTTTATTATCAAATGAAAACAAAGATTAAAATATAAAACCACCCGCAGTGGAATACCAATTAGAAAACAAAATTATTTTAATTATGTAAGTATAAAAGTTATACTTCATTAACTGCACAACTTCTGAATGCGAGTACATTTACTTACTGTTTTGCAATAATTTTTTGTCGAAGAATGCGCTAATTTCTTTGAACTTCTTCCCCGCTTTCCTCCACCAACTGAAAACTGAATATTTCAAAATATGCAAAATATTAGTTAAGCATTTATGGGCTAATTGTGGCTTCGGAACTACACAAACTTTGATGCAACAAGCTGTGTTGTATGCACCACTTATTTTTGCTTCTAATACCCTAAGCTTAAATGAGTGTAATTATATAAAAATTATATGTATTACACATGTCCCTAGCGAAAAATAAAGAAAACAAAATACACATGCTAGAAACATTAGTGCAAACATGTGTCCACAGAATGGTGACAGCTGCTGCGCAACTGCACAAGCCTTAAAAAAATTTACTCCGAACAAAAAAAATTTTATTACCATTGTCCTGATTTGTGACATCTCTTTGGTTGCATGATGCTTTGCCTTATGCAACGTCGTTTCACCGGGAGATATTCGGCATATCTCAGCTGTCGTATACGAATAACCAATTTAATAGAATCCTTGGTGGAGATTCCGCCAGAACCTACGAGTAAATGCACAAGCCTTAAAAAACATTTTACATTCTTGCCAACCTCCTTTTCGACCAGACCAAACATTCATCAAACTGGCAACCGTTCAAGGAAACGCATTCCGCGGTCTTAACGGACGTCAACACCATGAAGGAGAATACGGCCATTAGGAATCCATGCAACGGCACAGTATTCCAGTGCCATCTTGCGACATTGAATCAATCGAAGATGATTATGTAAAATGGCCCACGTTCCATGATATGTTCCATCTACCTTTGGAATGCAAAACTGTCGCAGGTCGAGAAGTTATACCATCTGAAAGCATAGACTCGGGGAGAAGCCAAAGGTATTGTGGACCAACTTCTCTTGACTGACAATAGTTTCGAGCAAACCTGAAAGAACCTTATTGACCGATATGAGAACCGGCGTGTTATGATCAACTGTCATCAACTCCAGCGGTTGCAACGTGACGTTAACTGTAGCATAGCACTGCATAAATTAGATGTGGACGTGACTAGCTGGGATCCCATCCTAGTCTATTTATATTTATGTCCGGGTACCCGAAATAAATCTCTCCATGTGGGAACAATCCATCAACAACGATTCCGAACTACCCAGAATGGAAGACAATGGACGGCTTTCTCACCAAGCGGTTCCAAACATTACGGCCGGTTGCCGATCTTTCGCAACCAGCTTCAGCGCGGTCTCCGGCGAGTCCGCTCCATTCAAATACTGTTCAGACTCAAGGGTCAACCCGGAGGAGTGCAAGATCTGCACGCAACAGCTTCACCATGTTCAGAATTGCCCTTCGTTTGGAAACGCTACTAACTCAGATCGATGGGTGTTAGTACGAAGACACAATCTATGTGTGAACTCCTTGGGACTCGACCATAGAGCAGCGAATTGTCCGAAGCGACATTCATGTTTCTCATACCCAGAACGGGATCAGGGTGAAATGTGCCACGATCACTTCAGTCGCCTGTTGATTGAATTCATTCATAAAATCTCATTGCATGCTGGTAATCCAGTGATGCTACGGTTACTTAGGACTCAATATTGGGTTCCGCGAGCTAAGGTCTTGGATCATGGGTACTATCCTACGATGTAAGAACAGTCTGATCGAAAAACAACGCCGCCTAACTCAGATAATGGTCCCAAAATCCAGAGCGAACCACCCGATCTCGTCCCCTCGGTACCGTCGCACACTGGGGTAATTGATATCGATTTTGGAGATTAATTCAAAAATCAAATTTCAGGGTAAAAGGAAGTTTTTGGTATCAAACGAAATTAGACAAAATTCTACATCACTAACTAAACAAATATTTGTCAAAAAATGTACCGTTTTGAAAGTTATTCCTTTTTGTGTGCACACAGTGATAAATGTGATTATTTTAAATTTTCGAAACTATTTATTTCTTTTTAACTTGGAAAATCCAACAAAAATTGTAATGGAACCGTTTTGTTCAGGTAATTTAGTATATACAAAGTGAATCCATTTGTTTTTTTATGTGTCCCTAAGTATTTTAATTTTTTTGCGCGAAAGCCTTAAAATAAGATGTTTTCGACCATATATGCAGACATACTCGTATAGTTGTGAGTCAAGTGGGGTAATGCAAAACTGGTTTCATTTCTATAAACTATGGATATTGCAGTTTCCTTTTGTAAAAAAAAAGTTGCGCCAATATTGCGCACTTTTTCAATATATGCATTTCTTTATGTGAACTGCCTGAGCAAATATACAGGAATTTCACAAGGCAGAACAAGAAAAAATAAAGCAATTGCAAAATAAATTTAAAAGAAACGAATACAGAAGTCTGAAGTCGGGTTAGACCGACTTCGAAATACCCTTTAGCTTTTCTTGTTCGTGCAAGTTCAACAATGGGGATGTTTTCTTCATAAATCATTATTAGGAGTATATTCACGGTAATTTTTGGTAGGGTACCTTGAAATGATTATATCGGCTCCATTTCTTGTGTATGGCTTTCTAGTGACAATATAACCACTAATATAAAATTTCGTCAAAAAATATTGTATAGGTCGAAAGTTATAATAATACGCCCAATAGTGGGCGTGGCTGTAAAAATAACACGCCCATTTTTTGTGCGGTGTTTAATGTTAGTACCCGCAACATTCCTGAGAAATTTCGTTGATAAATATTTAATAGGAATCTAGTAATGATTTTTTGTTAATTGTGGGCGTGGCAGTAGTAATAATCTGCCCATATTTGGAATGCATGCTAGTACAGACCCAGTGTATACATCTACCAATTTGTTTTCATATATCATCACTAGAAGCATAGATAGTCTTTAAGTGGGGTCCCCAAAGTTCATTATATGGAAGGGAGGCGTATCCTTCCTCTGATCGACCTCGAATGTGGGGTCCATATACGTACAAATATAAAATTTCGTCCAAAAATATTGCATAGGTCGCAAGTTATAATAATATGTGAATAGTGGGCGTGGCTGTGTATGGCTTTGTAGTGTCAATATAACCATTAATATAAAATTTCGTCAAAAAATATTGTATAGGTCGAAAGTTATAATAATACGCCCAATAGTGGGCGTGGCTGTAAAAATAACACGCCCCTTTTTTGTGTGGTGTTTAATGTTAGTTCCCGCAACATTCCTATGAAATTTCGTTGATAAATCTTTAATTGGAACCTAGAAATGATTTTTGGTTCATTGTGGGCTTGGCAGTAGTAATAATCTGCCCATATTTGGCAAGCTAGAAGAAAATGACCACAAAAAAGTGCAGGATTTACCGGAAGAAGCATTAGAGTTGATCGTGATAGAGAGTGATGAAAATGATGAAGGCGATGATGATGATGGTGATGAAGGCGATGATGATAATTCTAACGAAGATGATTATGATCATGAATATGATTATGGTGTAGCATATTATAATTTTTAAATAACATTTTAGGCTTAAATAAATAAAAAAATATTTAAAAAACGATTTTGATCATATTTTTGTTTTTTATGATTTAAAAAAAATAATTAAAATAACTCTAACTGCACTAGTTTTTTACTTATTTATGATTAATTAACTAAAAAAACCTTTTTCGTAACTAGAAAGACTGGAGGAATTAATCTCCTTTTTTAGCACCATTTACCCCACTGTGCTTCGGGGTGAATTTTGCAGGCCCATTCGAAATTAAAACATTTCAGCGTTCAAAGGGTCGCGCTGGTTTGAGACGTGAAGTCGGTAGCGGTCCCATGACCTGCTGCAACAGTTGTAACGAGCGCAATGCACATACGATCGACGACGCAACGAGACAAATCTCTGTCATTGACGATCCAATATTCGAGACGGACCATTGCAACTAATGCTGCAGTACCCATGCCTCCAGTGCCCATCTGTGGGCAACTCTTGTCGGATGTCGGATACTCTATTGCTGACAAAAGTTGATAGTGCAGCTGAATGCTGTTGAATACTAGTTGCGAATCGGTCCAAAAGTAACTGTCTATTGGTGAATATATTCTTTATATCTGCATAGAAGCAAGAAGATGCGCACCGAAAAATTCGAGTTTGTGGAGCGACTGCTTTTTAACTGGAGTGACTCTCAACTTTGATGTGAGTAACTGAACTGCTATATTTCCACTGAAGTCTTCAGTACCTACATATACGGAACAACCGAACGCGATAATTGATGCATCACAAAATACATGTATTTAACGTTAAACGTTGTAAACAATAGCGAAGTACAGTAAGTTACGAATGCAAGTTCAGTGATGTTAAGCAGTTTATCGGACTCATCCCAATCGAGCTTCAACAAAGACAAGTCTTGCAAAAAGGTCTTGGCTATAATCATCAACGGTGATAGCAAGCGCAATGGGTCAAATAGCGTGGATGCAATAGACAATAATTTCCGCTATGTGGTCGAGGTGTATAATTGTCTGGGTTTAAATGAGAACGCGAGAAAGTCGGTGTGTTGATGCCCCTAATGCGCTGGTCACAAAGTCGTCGGTGATGTTAAGCCCTTTGTAAATTGACTTTCCATAAAATGAGGATGGTTAGAGAGTCATTTCGACACTGGAAAATGACCACCACGAAGTACTTCAACGGCCTCATGCTTTAGTCTATGTAACGCGTCTATATCGTCCGCACATCAAATCGTCGATATAAAGTGACTTTATAGCCGCAATGTGTATCTACAAGTACTTGCCAAGACGGTCGAATAGATCCTGAGTGCTGGGATATGGAAATCGCTGGTTGTGTTATCGGTTCACTCTGTGATGCATTTGCGTGATGTAACAGCATGTGATGCGCTTGATTAGAGGTGCGACAGAGATGCTTCACAGGAAATTGAGCTATTCTATGACCGTGGATTAAACAATTGAAGCACAGATCATGCCTCTTGATAATATCAAAGCGTTGATTCGTGTTCATTTCCATAAACTGCGAACAACTAATAATTTTATCTTTGGAGCTAGAACAAAGAATACACCTTGACTTAGTGATAGCAAATAAAGATGAACTTTGTCTGTGGTTAACTGACCGCCTGTATTTTCCAAACTCGGGTTTGCATTGTATTGATGGCGCGAATGAATGTGAAAACTGACAATGGCATCCCAGGACTTGCGTGCATTGAGACCAGTATGGAAGTGATTTGTAGTCGATTGATTCGTTCCACTTATTCCGAGTTTGTTGATCACATTTCCCCATTACAATGCATTGTTTGTCCGATGTTCGAACTTGTTGCCAGTGACTCCAACGAACTAGATACGGCCGATGCTTGGTCGACTATGCTGCGCAGCTGTTTAGCGTTTGATTTATCGGCTGACTGTAGCGTGAACAGCCAGGCGATTCCTTCCAAAATGATCAAGGTGGGATTATCGAACCGTTCCCTCAGCAAGAAGTTCTTATATTCAGCGTAACTTCCACTAAACGTAGGCAAAGACAACATTGGTGGACGCGAAGACGGAATGATGATAATGTTTCGGCTGGTGATGATAATGTTTCGGGTAGTGTACTGTGCTATTTGCATATTCTCCAAGTTGCGCTTGGATACTCAGCTTGATTGCAACGTAGCTGTCTTTCAGGTCTGCCCGGCCGTTATCTGAGGGGTCTAAGCCTTCGAAGTAAGCTTGCACGGTCAAAGCTTGTTTGAAATAAGATTATAATATCCCTCTGCGATACTGTAGTTCACCATTAGATTTGAAATGTTCCCCTTTATATTAGAGCGCTTGCGTTTGCACTCCTCGAGAGACATGGCTGCCTTAAAACGATGTAATTTGTAGTGTTAACGAATTTTCCTAATGTGTCACCAACTGTGTTTGAACTGCCGACGGTCAAATGTTGACGCAGACGATAGTAAAGCGAAATGAGAGAACAAAATGAAGCAGCACAGCTACAATGTGCGAGAACAGCGAAGGCAGAGCAGCAGCAGAGTAAACGACGGTGACTAGTGCTAGCAGCGCGACGGTCTGCTAACTGGAACATCGGATGCAAATTAGCGGTGGTAACAGCAGCTCAGTGCAATTAGAAAACGCAGCAATAATTGGCAAGTGTATGTACTCACATATGCGTACGGAAAACAACGTTGCAAAATCAAATAAAAAGTATATACATACATACATGAGGGACGAAATCCATGCATATGGCAAAAGCCGACGGGAATTGAACTGCTACCAAACGGCAAAAAACTGCAACAACAAGGCTGCAAGTGGCGTACGTGGTCAATTTGGTGAAACCTGTACCCCACATTGGGCGCCAAATATGTTGTAACAGGAATATTTTTACCTACTAGCACGAAACTTAGGATGTGGGGAACTGCAATAAGGAGTCAAAACGGGGTGTTTTATTACAAAGGCATACTAATAACTTACAAGCAACAATAGAGCAAAAAGAGTGAGTGAAAGTAGCATTCAGTGCGTGAATGTGCCGAAATCCGCAGCCTGAGTGCTAATAATGCTAATAGGGTGACCAGACCGCCTCCCAATATCTGTATCATAAGATAGAGTGACATTTCATTAAGCCGAGCGCACCACACATGGTAGGTTTGTGGGAAGCTGCGACGGGCGGAATATTTATATTATATGATTCCAGAATACGACTCCAAGATTCGTAAAGGACCCATACACTGTAAATGAAAACCGACTTTTCAACGTTTTTGGATTTGATAAGGGGAAAAGTTCAGGTGTCAAGTACAGTTTCGTCTACTTGACTACTTTGACTAAGAGAGTAAAGTTGACAAATGCAGATTCGCATATCTGCGATCTCGGCTTGTTCTTCTATTTTGACCTTGCCGCACTCACACAGGCAACAAGTTTCAACAATAGATACGGTATCATGAAAGAACGTGGGAGGAAGAGATGAAACATTTTGGAAATGCTTGAGTGAATGGCTAAGGAAATACCCTGCGAATTCCTTTTTGCTTACTAACACTGTATAAAATTACGTAGTTGAATCATGTATATACTATGTACATATAGGTCCAGTTGTGAATATTATTTTCCGTTGTGGAATCTTGCCCATATTTTACATGTACACTAATGGATTAATAGTATCAACAATATACATACATATGGATGTACAGTGGCTCACAGCTTATTTCATACAAGTGAATTTTCCTAGAAAAGCGTTAAATATTTTACTCACATCAACTGATATCACAAAAATTTATATGCGGTATTGTAGAATATATATAATGTTATGACCGTTGATAAATATTTGCTCATTTATTGTGTTTAGTTCCCGTTAGCATGAAAACGAAAAATAACACCGATAATGATACAGCTTATTTCATGCAGTCTGTATTTACGTTTTTTGAGATGTGATAACGGTACTTAATTGCTTCTTTTTGAAACAAGTTGTTTTTTTTTAATGCTATGCGAAGATCCAAATTCACTTCGACTTTTAGTGCCCAAAGAGTAAAAACGAAAAATTTCAAAAAATGTAAAATTAGTAACCGCTTCTGAATTGAACTTCGCGGATTAGTGTTGAAACACTATATAAAAGTGAAAATACAAGGAAAAATAGCAGAAACAGTTTATTTAAGCCATATAATGTATCATACAGCGATTTGTCCGCGTGCAGAACAAAGGTAGAGGAGCGGCAAACAAAATTTATAATTATTTAAATGGAAAGTTGTTTACTGCGGCAAATCAAAACAAATTTCCATAAGACTTCCAATTCTAGAAGTGGAAGGTGCAAAAATATTTTGGAAGCCACGTCATGCCGGATTTTTTCAAATCATGATTTCCATAGACGAACTGCACGTAAAAAACTATTTGTAAGTGCACATTACAGCCAGTGTAGAGTACGATTCGCAAAAGAGTATTTTGCAAAGACTTAACTGTTTTGGAAAAAAAATTTTTTTTGGTAATGAAAGCAGTCTTTTGTTTGGCGAAAGCCCAATACCAGACTTTTTTTTAATACTTTTATTTATTTATTGAATTCTCTTATAAGAAGACTAACAATAATTGTACAAATCTGAAGCCTAATACAAATTTAGCCCGCTTCCAATGTATTGGAGTTAAGTTACTTAACTAATGAATTTAAATATGCAAGGGCTCTATAATGTAATACAATTCAATTTACTGTGATTCAGTCCGGATTTTTTGTTCAATAACCAATTGATACCTTGCGCCTACATTTCATTTGGGTGCGTTTTGCTTCAATGTACTTGCGATAAGTCAGTCTATGGTCGAGATGGACAAGCTAAGTAGGTTACTTCGTTAGCTTGCGTAATATATACGCCGTTTAAAGCAATTTATCCAATCCGCCGTTTAACCCGATGAGCCCTTTTGGGATAAGGCGACCAAAACAATTTTTAATTCTTTACTATTAGGTTATTTTGCCTTTCTTTTCCAATGTTTTTTTGAATTTTCAATAACAAACATGCAAACTATTGGTGTGCTATTGTTTACCGTTACTCAATTGCTCCCAATTACGTCATTTATCGAATTTAACGCTAGAGAGTGCACATATTTCTTCATTGTGGCTGTTTTTCTGTGCTAAATAAAGACAAATTGATGCATAAAGTGAATTGAACTATACGAAATTAATGTAAACTTTTATATTATAGGTTTGAATTGGATATATAAAACAAAGATGTTGTGCGTTTTATGCTAAAATGGCTAGCAGTTTTATATAACACTATACAATTGGGATAATACATCCCAGTAGTACGTTCAATACACAAATGTGTTTTATTATATTTAGGACAAAAGGCGTAAAACTCAACGACGAAGATGCTGTTTTTGTGGACAGCGGATCAGAATACAATCCGAGTGAAAATGAGGCCGAAATTGAGGCGATATTTGATAGAATAATCAGGTGTGACAAAGACAATTGCGCTTTGACGGAAGCAGAGCACATTACTTTTCATGACATTTGGCGCGCAAACGATTCTCAATTTTCGTCAAGGAAAGAAATCCTTCAATATTAGCTGAGTTTGAGAGGAGTTACCAGCCCTTCGATGCCTTTCTGAAGATATTTCCTCGAAGTCTATTTGTGCACATTGCACTAACAAATGATTGGATAGCATTCCGAGTAAAAAGGTTATACCAACAACTAATTATGGCGAAATTATGGTTGCGGTAGGTGTTACTTTGGGAATGGCCTATAATAGACTTCCGAGTATTGAGTCCTACGGGTCCACTAGGAAATCTAGGGGAAACAATCTCATAAAATACGCGATTTCTCGAGATCGCTACATACTCTTGGCAAGTAAATTGTACTTCACCGATCCCAAAAAGCCAGAAAATGCTGGCAAACTATACTATATAGAGGATCTCACTTCTTGTTTGAAGTCTTTCTTTTCCAAATGCCGAGAAGAGGCGACTTACCTGAGTATTGACGAGAGCATGTACAATTCAAAGGTAGATCTAGCCTGAAGCAATACATGCCTCTAAAGCCAATAAAGAGAGGCATCAAAATATGGGAGAGATGTGACTCTAAAACTGGATACGTATATGACTTCAATATTTACTGCGGAAATGAAACAGATAAAAGAGTAATCAAAAATACCTTGGGCGAACGAGTAGTAAACAAATAATTGTTAACCGTTAGAGGAGAAGCTTGCTTTTGTTTTGACAGATTTTTGACGGCTGTTGGTACTTGCATATCGACAAGAAAATAAGTACCAAAATTTTCAAACTTGCCAAAAAACGGTGACTGTGAATTATTCACGAATGGGCATGGTTCAGTGTGTATAGGTTGGAAAGACACGAAGCAAGTCATTTGTCTATCTAATTGCCACCGAGGTGTGAAAGATAAAGTAAAGAGGAAAAATAAGTCTGGTAATAAAATCGATGTACCGTGCCCAGATGCATTTGTGTTCTACAATACATTCATGGGTGGGATCGATTTATCAGACCAAATGGTGTCCTTATATGATATAAATCATCGATGAAATAAATGGTGGAAAAAAGTCTATTACAAATTACTGCAAAAATCACTATAAATTTGTTTGAACTGTGCGGACGCGATTTCATACGTGCTCCGTGATTCGACGGGTTTTCACTGTCTTTAAACTGAATTCATTCTTTAAACTTCGCGATATAGACGCTAATACAAAATTGCAATTTATTTATATAATTTAATAATATTTTATTCTGCAAGAACAGATTAAAAGTAAAGTGTTAAATTAACAAAACATTTTTAAAAAAACATCATTAAAAATAAAAGTGCGCGCCTATAAACAACTAGCAGGAGTTGCCACCTGTGTCAGTACTCTAAGATGATTGGTGATGCCACTTAATTTTAAATTATTTAAATTTAAAATTCCTCAGAGTGGCATTTGAGCCATTTATAAATTCTTCATTTTCTCAACTCTTAATGAGTTTCCCGAATATAAACAAACTTTCAAACATCAGAAATGCTTATGTGACGGTGGTTGCTGAAGATTGCTGCAAAAACAAACAAGAAATATAAAGGATAACTTATACCTAACAACCAAGTCAATAAATCGGGCTCGTTCATGTTCTCCTGCATTAATGTTAAACAGCGAATCTACACCTACAATTGTGCCAGCAAGTAAGTTAGTCATGTCAGCCCCACAAGCAAACGAAAAAACAACAAAAATTAATGTAATTACCCCACAACGGGAGTATCGCTTAAAATTACACCCCCAGTGAATTGTCCGGAAAAATCAAAAATTCAAGTGGGATTGGACAGATATATAACCGTGCTAAAACGGGGACGAATCCCAAAATCGTCGAAGATCGCTTCAATGGCAAAAGTAACCAAAGATGGAAATGCAGATGTAGAAAATTTATGATGGCAGTGGATAAAATTAGTGGCGAAATTAAACACACGGAATTACAATTGTTTACTCTCAGATAACTTTATTATAAAAGGGAAGAGGAAAGGAAGATATATGTCATAATTGACGTAGGTCAGCAATACACTGAATAAAATTAGAGTTCATTAATTAATATTTACAACATTCCCTCTTAATTAATGATTTCTTAAAATACTAATTCTTTAATAAAAGTTCAAAAAATTAAATACAAAATTTAATTGATATTCATTAAGCCCATCTTCATGACGCAAAAGTTATGCTTTACTATAGGAAGCGCCTTCGTTAAGATGTCAGCAACCATTTCCAAAGTGTTGATATGTTGTATTTTTAGTTCTCCGCTGCTGACTAGTTCTCTTACAAAATGATGTCTGATGCTTATGTGCTTAGTTTTTGCAGTGTAAGTTCCGTTTTCAGTAAGATGGATAGCACTTTTATTATCGCAAAAAATTGCAACATCTGTGCAAACTCCGTCTAGAATTTCTGCCTTCAATTGTGCAAGCCATATAGCTTCTTGTCCTGCAGCGCTTAATGACATATATTCTGATTCCGTAGTACTAAGAGCCACGGTAGGTTGTTTTTTACAAAGCCAAGAAATAGCTGCCCCTTGCCACAAGAAAAAATATCCTGTGCATGAGCGGAAGTCGCAGAAACTGGATTCCCAGTTAGCGTCAGCGAAGCCGCATAATTCATCATAACCGCCTCGCTTTTTGAAGGAAAGTTTGTAGTCCAAAGTTCCTTTTAAATATCGCAATATTCGCTTGACTGCCTTCCAGTGAGCTTGACCTGGATTTTGGTTAAATTGACTCACGTTCGCCACGCTAAATGCTAGGTCAGGTCTGGTACACTGAGTTAAGTATAAGATGCTTCCAACCGCCTCTTGATATGGAATTTTGGACATATGTTCAATTTGCTCTGTCGAAGTCGGCGACATATCTCGTGTAAGTTTTTGATTGGGATCACTTGAAGTTTTAACTGGATCACAATCATGCATGTTAAATCGCTTCAATATTTGCACGACATATTTTCATTGTGAGAGAGTAATGATACCATTCTCAAAATTGTATTTGATTTGTATACCTAAAACATTTGTAGCATGACCAAGATCTCTCATGCAAAAATTTTTATATAGTGTTGATTTAAGCTGGTCTCGACATTGGTTATTGTTGTAAAAAAGAAGCAGATCATCGACATAGACTGCTACGACTACTACAGACTCACCATTTCGACGTAGGTAAATGCAAGAATCTGTTTTACATCGTTGATACCCAGCTTTAGATAGAACTTCATTTAGTTTAGAGTTCCATTGACGGCTTGCCTGTTTAAGGCCATATAATGCCTTTCGAAGTTGGCAAACACGTCTACTTCTGTCATCGTATTCTTCAGGTTGATGCATAAAGATAGTTTCATTGCTGTCCCCGTGCAAAAACGCAGTTATAACGTCCATCTGGTCAATTCGTAAACCAAATTTAACTGCCATAGCCATTAGCAACCTTATTGATGAATACCGGACTACAGGGGAAAAGGTTTCAAAATAGTCCATACCTTCTCGTTGACTGCAACCTTTGGCGACAAGTCGCGCTTTGTAACGCTCAGTTTTTCCCTCTAAGTCCAACTTTCGTTTGCAGACTCATTTACAACGTATGCATTTACGACCAGTCGGCAAATTAACAAGCTGCCAAGTACATTTTGTAAAAGTGACTGATACTCTGCATCAATCGCCTTCTTCCAATGTACGCTTTCGTCGCAATTTAAAGCTTCATAAACGCTTGTTGGCTCACCTTCAACTGTTGTAGTTGCCAAATGGGTAGACTCGAACCTCTCAACCAGTTTGGATGCTCTTGCTGAGCGCCTAGGAAAATTTTCGCCAGTTTCATTGTTGTAGCTCACATCGGTATCTGGTATGTAGTCTTCGTCATCATCATCTAATTGGAGACTACTTGCACATTCTCTGAATCCTGAGAATCGTCACCCAACTCCGGATTTGTTCTATTAATGACAGCACTGTTTCGGCCATGCTGTACGCCGTTAGCTTCATTATCACTTGCAACACTGTTAAGGTCATGTTGCACACCTTTATCTTTATTTAAATTATGTTCAACGCCATTTGAAACATTGTTATGGCCATGTTGTACGCCATTTGCAACATTGTTATGCAGCATGGCCATTTACTTTTACTGAAGAAACAACACTTAGTTCATTATCATCTTCAGCAACTAATTTTAAATCACCATCATCTGCAGGACAAATTTGCCCATCAACGGCACGCAGACGAATACAATCATCTTCGAATACCACGACATCTCTGCTAACCATAACTTCATCAGTATGTTTGTCTCTTAAACGATATGCCTTTTGATTTTCACAATATCCAACAAACAAATACTCCTTTGATTTTGCGTCAAATTTATGCCTTTTAGCACCTGGAACAAACGCCATCGCACGAGATCCGAAAACTCGAAAATGACTTATGCCGGGTTTCTCACCTTCCCAAATTTCCATGGGAGATTTATTATCCAATACTCTCGATACAGTCCTATTCTTGATGTATGTGGCCGCATTCACAGCTTCACCCCAGAACTTATTTTCTAGATTCGCATCCTGAATCATACAATTGGCCTTTTCACATATAGTTCGTATTGTTCGCTCCGCTAAACCATTTTGTTGTGGTTTATAAGGGACTGAAGTCTCATGTCGAATACCATTTTGTTCAAAAAATCGGCCGAATTCATTTGAACAAAATTCAGTTCCATTATCACTCCGGAAACGTTTTATCTTCAAACCAGTTTGGTTCTCAACTAAGTTTTTAAATATACAAAACTTGTTAAACGTTTCGTTTTTGTTTTTCAGCATATACACGAATGTACGCCTACTATAGTCGTCAACCAGTACCAACACATAGTTACTGCCGCCAATTGTCTTTGTGTCCATTTTGCCCGCTAAGTCCGCATGAATTAGCTCTAGTAACCGCTTCGCTCTGGATCCAGTATTTGGAAAAGGTTTTCTTGATTGTTTTCCTTTACAGCAGGCAATACATGCACTGATGTCTTCACCAACATATGATATTCCAATTACACCAACGTTTTATATTTTCTCCATATCTGAACAATTCAGATGCAAGCCTGCGATGTGACAAATTTATCGAGACTTCAGTTTTAGCAACTAATGCCAAGTTATTATTAGAAATAACTCCACAAAGCTTGAACAAGCCACACTCGCGTAACCCAAAGGCAGCAAATTCTTTTTTCCATCACGTATTTCGCATTTATTTTCAGAAAAAATCACTTAATAGCCTTTAAGAACAAGTTGACTTACAGATATAAGATTTGCTGTTAAGCTAGGTACACACAGTACATCTTTCATTTGTACATAAGCGCGTTCATCATTAATATTTACGGCCAGTTGAACTGTTTCAACGCACTCCACTTTCATATTGCCGTTATTAGCCGCCTTTATATCCGAGCTTCCACAATTCTTTAATTCCGTCATCCACTCCTTGTGCATTGTCATGTGCCTGGTAGCACCTGAGTCAATGTACCAATCGAACTTTCCAGTATTATCGGTTAAGAACGCAGCACTGAAAGCAAAAAACGTATTTCGGCTTTCATTCACTTCAGAACTCGATCCCCTTGATTGCTGCTGTTTTTCATTCGTCTTTTTCTTCTCAGGGCACTTCTTTGCCTTATGGCATTTTGCTCTACAAGCATAACACGTAATACCACTAAATTTTCTATTGAATGGTTTACGATTTTTCGCAAAATATGCAGTTTGAGAGTTTGATATAGTTTTTGTTGTTTCCAACAACAATTTGGATTTCACCATGTCACTTGTAAGAAATTTTATACTTGATTCCATGGCCATAATCATTGGCAAATAATCGTCACTTAAACCCGCTAATAAAAATATCGCTAGCCACTCATCTGGCACTTTAAAACCAGCCTCATTAAGTCTGTGGGCTGTATAAACTATTTCACTCACATACACATCCATCGATGCACAATTTTCTAATTTAGTATTCACCATTTTTCGCATAAGAGTGACTTTTCGTACTGCGCCAGTGTCTTCAAAAATGTCTTGTAATTTTTTCCACACCTTTTGTGGTGTATTGGCACCTTGTACATGCACAACATTTGTTTTATCAATAGTCAAAATTATTGCTGCTTTTGCTTTTGCATTTTTCCTTTCGTCTGTCTCTTCACCTTTGATACACTTGGTCAGATCTTCAATTGCTAAGTAACTCTCAATTGAGTACTTCCACGATGAATAGTTCTCCCTACCTTTTAGCTTTTCAATAGAAGCAAGCAACGACGATGACATTTTTGCAGCTTGCGTTGTTTGTGTTGTTGTTGTTGTCGCTTCAATATTACTCTTAGATTACTCTTGGTTGCTGCTTTTGACACTGGTTTTAAGGTTAGGCTCCGCCATACACCATGTGTATTAAAGACTTTAATTTTATTTTGTTTTTTATTTTATGGAATGGATTTATTGTAGATGTTTTGTTTGTTTATTTTTTTTTTTTTTTTATGTGTCTTGTAATTAATAACTTTTTACGTGCTCTATACAAAAGCACAATGGGCACGATGGTGGCAATGACAATGTTAATTTGTTAGAATTAATGCATTTTCTTTTTTGTATCTCTTTTTTAGCACTATTCTCACTTTCACTATTGTTTAAAGTTTATTTCTTCGGTAGTTCTGGGCCCATAACCTGTAGAAAATTTATGATGGCAGCGGAATTACACTTGTTTACTCTCAGATAACTTTATTATAAAAGGGAAGAGGAAAGGAAGAAGAAGCATACATTCATATATGTCATAATTGACGTAGGTCAGTAATACACTGAACAAAATTAGAGTTCATTAATTAATATTTACAACAGCAGACATCCCAAGTTCCCAAAATCGTTTCGCAATTCTAGAAGATGATACGAATAATTCTAACACTCTGAACAGGTCGAGTAAACCACCCCCGATTTATTTGAGGGGGCGTAACTCTAAGGAGCTAATAAAGACCTTAATATCATTAATTGGTGAAAAAGCGTTCTACGTAACTCCAATAACACATGGAAATATTTTAGAAACGAAAATCCTGGTAAACCAGGTAATTCATTACCGTAAAATTGTGTCAGATTTTGAAGAACAAAACAAAAATTTCTTCACTTACCAGCCAAAAAGCGCTAAGGGTCTACAGATTGTTGTAAAAGGCATTGACTCCTGCTTGGCTCCAGAGAAGGTAAAGGGGGGCTTGCAAATCAATGGCTTTAAACTTAAAAATGTTACCAACATCAGAAACAGAGACAGAGTCCCACAACCACTATTTCGGGTGGAACTAGAACCAGGTGATATGAAACTGAAGAAGAACGAACCTCACCCCATTTATAACCTAAAATATTTGTTGTATCGTAGAGTTACTGTAGAAGAACCGCTTAAACGTGCAGGACCCGTTCAATGCCTGAACTGTCAATAATTTGGCCATACTAAGACTTACCCTCCGTTTGCGTAGTGTGTGGGGACCTACATGGTACTGTTGTGAGTTAGAACCAAGCTACCTACGAGTAGTTGGCTCACAGCATCGAGTAATGCCACATTCTGTGGAATTAGCATGTGCTAAAAGTTATTTCAGAATAGAACATACTTTTGGGGTCCAAGTATTTGAAGTTAATATGATCTGTGTAATGTTATTATGTAAACTTTTAGGGTATTACAGTTCCGCAGTCGAGTCGACGAGGGCAGTGTAATGCACCGTCGACAATTTCATAGTAGGTCAGTTGGCTTGACCAACTGACACCAATTAGCAGGTGCGGAACTGGAACACCAGAAAGGTCAGTTCACAGACTGAGATGAGTGTTAAGAAATAGTATATAAGAATTAGTATGTGTAAGGAATAAAGTCTTGTGATTATTATCTTTGAAACCAAAAAGTGTCTCTGTGTATCTTTTAGAGCTAGTGGTTTAGTGTTTTTCAGCTACGCGCCCAGCGAACCGAGACAGGACGTCTCTCGAAGACCAGCAAGGACACCCCAACAGTACCGCCAAATGTGTCAAACCAAAAGATGACCCAAAAATAAAAAATGTAGCAATTGCGGTGGAAACCACACTGCCAACTATAGGGGCTGCTCTGTTTACTCGCACATAAATCGATCTTTGACCATAAAATCTAATCCTAGATCCACTAAGCCTATTAATCTGCTTAACTCAAATTTCCCACAGTCAGCCCAACCACCTACCAGTCAATTTTCTTACGCTAATCTTTTAAATCTAGCCAGACTATAGTGGAAAAAGAGCTACCAACAAACGAAATCCACAGCTTTAATTTTAGTAGTATTCAAGCTTTAATAGAGACTTTAATTCAGTCAGTAAAAAGTTTTACAACCATCATGACCTGCATGACGCAGGAAATGTTGAAAATGCAATCTACACTGCTGCAGGCGGTATTAAACAAACCATGAACCTAAAAATCAATTTCTGGAACGCAAACGGCATCCGCCATCCGCCAACATAGAAACGAACTTGAATATTTTCTATTCACATTTGACGTCTAGAAGCTTTTTCAAAATAAATGGATACACTTTATACGACACCAATTAGCAGGTGCGGAACTGGAACACCAGAAAGGTCAGTTCACAGACTGAGATGAGTGTTAAGAAATAGTATATAAGAATTAGTATTTGTAAGAAATAAAGTCTTGTGATTATTATCTTTGAAACCAAAAAGTGTCTCTGTGTATCTTTTAGAGCTAGTGGTTTAGTGTTTTTCAGCTACGCGCCCAGCGAACCGAGACAGCATGTCTCTCGACGACCAACAAGGACACCCCAACATTTTGACGCAGCCGGTCTAAAGGACCTACAGGAGGAAGCCCAGGGCAAGGAACCCTGTAGCAGGGAAGCATCCTGCAACAAAATCGCAAGGAGGACACCAGGACAAAAGACCCTAAGATAAAGATGTCATCAAATAAAATAATGGTGAGCAGAGTGTATAATAGCGTAGTCTAAGTAGATACTTCTGCGACCCTGAAGGTGCCGTAGCGCTGGTCACAGAAGTCGCAACATACAAGCGCGTTTGCGCTGTTGTACGCAGCTTTGAATGGCAACCATAAACCGTCAGTATGATCGGACGGTCTATGTATGTTCCTAGCTGTGAGGATTTTTTTTGTAGAGGATTTGAGTTGGTTTGTCGTGAGGGACATCTATATTGATATAGAGCCGTATAATCTATATTGGAGACATTTAAATTGATTTTGCATTGTTTAAATTCAGATGTTCTAAATTTATGTGTTTTGAAAACAAACATAAGACATCTGATTCAAATATTTGACATTATAAGCTTAGGGTATTAGGCAAAAATATTTCAAGAAGTGTTTACAACACGTGTTGTTGCATCAAAGTTTTTGTAGTTCGGAAACTACAATTTGCGGAGCAATGTTGAAAAGAACTTTCAATGCTATTATTACGTGTCGCATACGTTACGGGTTTATTTTTAAATATGGATTCAAATTTCCGGGAATGAAACAAGACACTTTTGCCTGTAAATCAAATTTCGGTTTTTGCGAATTGGGAGGATTTTTGGGAGTATTAAAGTTGGTGATTGGATATGGGGATACATGTGAGGAAAACAAGGAGTATCTGTGAGGAAGTCAAGGACCAATTTGCATTGATGGAAGGACTTAATGGACGCCGGTAGACAGCGGAACTTTGTGATGGAAAACAAGTATAGCAGAATATGTATATAAAGGTAGAATTTAAGGTGGAATGTTTTTTTTTTAATAACTCTGTTTTGAATCGTTAAGTAAGATAGAATAAAATATTGGAACAAGTTTTAACAATCATTGAATTTTTATTTATAATTGGGATACGCCATCTGTTCTGGCATTTGGGATATGACGAAGGAAGCGCAAGGATTACTGCTGATGCAGGAGCAAATTGGAGAAGCGAATGAAAAATTTGTCCGTAATTTGAAGAGACACGGCAGGTTACGTAAGAACAACGTGTATTACCGCAAGCGAATAACACAGTTGCAAAATCTGGGGAGAGAGTTCAACAATAATCACGGACTGTTGCTGCCTCACGCAGTTGAGTACGGCAAGGGAAAATATTTTGCGGAAAATTACGCAGACTACATAAATAGCCTGGTCAACGAATGGGCAGATACATTTAGTTCTGAATTAGAGGAATTAGGACAACAAACTGTGAGTTTGGTTTCGCCAGACGAGGAAGTAAGGAACATATTGAAATCAACGCAGTCAGAGGTGGAGCTGTTTACTGGGAAAATAGTTGACCAGTTCGAAGCGAGTACGAGCAGGAAAGAAGCTCAGGAATTGTGGAAGCAGGCGAATGCCGGAGGAGCTGTGTCACCATTAGAAGTAGCCGATCAAGCCTTAACGGCAATCCAAAGAAGAACAGAAGAAAAGCTGTTCAGTTTTCATAAGAAAACAGAAGATTTGAGAGCACAAAAAGAGTATCTTGAGAATAAAGTAAAGGAACTTTCTCAGAGATTGACGGAAACAGAGGAAGCAGTTTCCAGAAAATGTTGCACCATATAAGGCTCAAGTAGAACGGACTATGATTTCTGTGTTCAAGGCAGGCCTGATAAATAGGGACTTAGCTAATTATACTCTTACTCTCACGCCGAGGAGTATGGCAGAGCTAGTGGAAGCGGTCTCGTCCGCTGAAGTAGCAATATAACAACGAACGACAACAGGTGGAATCTGCTGGACGAATGCTCCAGCAGAGGTAGGAACAGTACAGCAGCAAAACAGATGTGGAGTCGGTAGATTGATGGGCCAATTTCCGCATTGAAGCGACCAAGAATTCTTGGTTGAGAGGTTTCAGCCAAGGAAACCCTTTTGCTCATTCTGTCATAAGCCAGGGCATACAAGGGATGTATGCGTTACACGCAAAAACACGCCCTACTGTATGGAGTGCCAAACATATGGTCATGCGGGAAGTAGACAGTGCCAAGGAGACACAGAATGGAATCAAAGTAGAAGGCAGCCAGCTACGAGGCGCCCGGTTCCACCCTTGAGGGACAGCAGGGGTAACTTCAGAAGTCCCCGAGTTAACCAAGGAAGAAATCCTTTCAAAACTGGGAGTGGTCAGCAGCGACCAAATTGGGATTCCAGAAGTGAACAAAGGATAAGCAACACCAAATAGGGGTTAAGATGCTTCTCATGTGGACGAATGGGACATCGGGCAGCGGAATGCAGGGATAGACAATCCCAACAAAGGAACCGGGGAAACTTCCAGCGGCCCAGTCGAGGCCAGTAGACTGGAAAGCCAAAAGAAAGGATGTAATAATTACCCCGGAAGTACGTGGGACTAGTAATGTAGGCACTACAGTCCAGGAGAAGGAGGAGCAAGAGGCTCTCCAGTATCACGAAGAGTTAGGGAGTGGATACACGTAAATATTGGGAACAAAAGTAGGTTGCTTCGCTATGAGCAGGATAGGTGATGCCTTCATCGAGATACCCTGCTAGGAGGCAGCGAGTGGAAAGCTTGTGCTATTAGTAGATTCAAGGGCGGACACTAGCCTCGTAAAATCTAGTGTTTTACGGAAGGGGCTAGACATTAATCAAATGGACTTAAGAACGCTTAACGGAGCGTTTGGAGGGTGCATTAGGACATTGGGGTCGCTCAGAATAGGGCTCAGTGGAGTTAAGGGTATGAGTTTTAGAGTGCACGCAGTGGAAGTGGATGGGAAAGGTATCCCGGCTGATGGGATAATTGGCCGCGATAATCTTTGGGGCCGCACCATACTGGATGCGCTCGACAAGCAGTTATCGTTTTACGATAATAATAAGAATAGAATCCTCACTCTTTCATTAAAGTCATGGCAGGAAGGAACCCTGACTAGGGTTAAGAAGTGTGGTATGGAGGTAATAAACGGAAGGTCAACCAGAGTAGTTACTATGCATGTAAATACGAAACTTAGGACTGTTGTTTTGCACAAGCAGCAGCTAGCGGAGGGCGTATATATGGGAGAAACCATAACGCACGTTGACAAGGTTAAGGTGTACGCTTGCGTACTCAACGCATCGGAAAATGACTACCTAAGGACTAATTATAGATCGGTAAATCAGATTAAACAAGTTGATATAAGAAAAAGAATGGAGAGAGTGCTAGAATCACTGAGGTTAGACCCAAGCGTAAATTCAGAAGAGAAGGCATCAATAGAAGCTATTTGTGCGTCATTCCATGACATTTTTTTGCTGGAAGGAGACCAGTTGACATATACACCAGAGGTAGAGTATGAAATACCTACTAGAGTGGGTCAAGCACCAATTAACCAGAAACAGTACAGATTGCCACAGGCTCACAAAGTTGAGGTAAATTCGCAAGTGGAGGGAATGTTAAAAGATAAAACAATTTCACCGAGTATCTCGCCTTGGAACTCACCAATAATTTTGGTACCAAAGAAGGGAGGTGCTCAGGGTCAAAAGAAGTGGAGAATGGTCGTCGATTTTAGGAAATTGAACGACGCCACTATGAAGCAAGTGTTCCCGATTCCAAGGATAGAAGAAATTTTGGATCAATTGGGGCATAGTAGATATTTTTCTACACTTGATTTAGCGAGTGGCTACCACCAAGTTCTGGTGGATACCCAAGATAAACAGAAAACCGCGTTCAGCACCGGTTTAGGGCATTATGAGTTTAACAGAATGCCGTTTGGATTAACAGAAGCACCGGCTACCTTCCAACGGTTGATGAACCATGTACTAACAGGCTTGCAAGGGTTAGATTGTTTCGTGTATCTCGATGATATTGTAATTTATGGGAAGAAGTTGTGGCAGCATTCGCAACGCTTGTGCAAGGTGCTCCAGAAATTACGAGATCACAATTTGAAATTGAATACGGAGAAATGTAAATTTTTGCGAAGAGAGATGGTTTATTTAGGCCATCGTTGCTCAGAGGCAGGAGCACTGCCTGACCCGCAGAAGGTGGAATGCGTTAGTAATTTAGCGATTCCGAGAAACAGAAAGTGCAAGCATTCTTAGGACTAGTGATCTATTATAGAAAGTTCGTGGAAGGACTAGCCGGAATTGCGTTGCCAGTGAATAAGTTGCTACGAAAAGAAGCAAAGTTCGAATGGACAGAAAGATGTCAGCAAGCATTCGAGAGGCTAAAAGAAATAATTAGCTCACCACCGATTTTGGCGTACCCAGCTTTGAGCATACTTTTTTGTCGACCACTGATGCTAGCAATGAAGCATTGGGGGCAGTGTTGTCACAAGGGGAAGTCGGTAATGACCGACCAATAGCATTCGCAAGCAGGGCACTTAGCGACACGTAGAAAAGATACTGTACGATAGAGAAGGAATTTCTAGCCATAGTGTGGGCTACGAAGAATTTTAGGGCATATCTGCTAGGACGCTCATTTAAGATATACACTGATCACCAGCAGTTGAGAGGCATAGCCAATTTGAAAGACCAAACGTCTAGGCTAGCCAGGTTCAGACACAAGTTGTCTGAGTATGATTTTGAAATCATATACAAACCTGGGAAGAAGAATCTGAATGCGGACGCACTCAGCAGAGTACCGCAGGCACAGAAGGTATCAGTAGTACAAACGAGGGCCAAAGCACGGTCGGATAAGGAGAAGACCGCGAGAAGTCAAGAAAAGAAAATTGATGCAACAAGAAACATTTACAATGCGGGTGACGATGCCAATGAACAAAGAGCCAGAAGTGTGGAATGGCTGGAGGATATAAAGGATATCCAGGCAGTGTTAAAGAATTTCCATGATTCACCTCTAGGAGGACACCAGGGATTCTGGAAAACTAATGACAGAATTAGACGAGTATATGGATGGAAAGGTATGCTCCGAGATATTAAAAAATATGTAAAGAGTTGCCCAAAATGCCATGCCAATAAGAGTTCAAGGCTAACAAAGATGCCAATGGTGTGAACACTCACACCAAAACAGCCATTTGATAAAGTTCATATGGATATTGTAGGTATTTTACCTGAGACAGTTTCGGGAAATAAATACATTTTGACGTTCCAAGACGCTTTCTCAAAGTATATGGCGTGCGTGGCTATACCCGATGCTGAAGCAAGTACGGTGGCCAAGGCATTCTTTGATGAAATTATAGCACGGTACAACATACCTAAGGTTTTGATAACCGACAATGGTTCAAATTTTGTATCGAAATTATTCTCAGAAACGTGTAAAATGCTGGGAATCAAGAAATTGCATATAACACCATATCATCCAATGCGAATGGCTCATTGGAACGTAGTCATCGACCTCTGGCCAAGTACTTGCGCAGTTTTGCCAAGGAAGACGGCTCGAATTGGGATCAGTGGTTGACCACTGCAATGCATGAACACAACAATACTGTGCATGTATCAACGAAGCAAACTCCGTTTAGAACGCTCTACGGGTATGATTTCAACATGCCAGCAAATTTGAAGCGCAAATGTGCGCCAATATACAATGCTGACGATCCCAATAAAGTGCAAAAGTACCAGCTACAGCGAGCGCACGAATTGGTTAGAGAAAACCAGGATTATGCTAAACGAGTAGCCAGGGAAGCCTATAATAGGGTATTAAACCCAGTGGTTTTTCATGTGGGTGACCAAGTACTAATGAAGAATCAGGCTAGGGGAAACAAATTCTCACCTGTGTGGATAGGTCCGTATGTAGTAGCCGAAATCCGCAGCCGAGTTACAACAGTCGTAACAATTAAGGACAAGAATAAAAAGCTACATAATAATTTGTTGAAATTGTTCCACATTAGACCACACAACTAAATACATGTGTTAACAGTGCTTTACAATTGTAAACACAAGAATAACAACGTAAACATGTACGTGTGTATATCGGATAACACACAGCTCCGATTCTCAAAGTCAAGACAAGTAGAAGTGAGCCACTTAAAATCGAGCGAGTATAAGTGACGTAAGAAATATGCTTATTAGGCACTATGGCCGAACGAAGCAAAGCAGAGAAAAATATTTTTTATATATAAAATAATAAGAAACGGGTTCATTACATGTAATTAAAAAATAAAATCATATTTAAAGAAGTAAGTATTCTAGTTAAGAGGAACGGGTATGTACGTATGTATATATTTGCGGATATTTACATACTGTAGCAGGCGACATGTAAATATACATAGATTTTTTTTCGGTTTATCGCTTAGGAAATTAGCGTGTGGGGAATAGTAATGTATATACTCGTATATACATATATTGAATTAGAACAATATATTTAGTTTACCATTACACATTAGGTAATAACTGTAGCAATTAATTTTAAACAATTAATTATAAAATGCCTTGAATGTATGTATGTATTCATATAAGAGCAGGTTACATGTTGTAGGGAACACACATGTTAATGGATATATACATACCGGGCTAGTAGTAAAATTGAAGTATATAGAGTAGTATATGCAATGAAAAGTTCAGTCAAGCAATGGACAATGTTTTCACATAAACGGGTTTATCTTAAATATTCTGGTTTATGTCAGAGGACAAATGACTTTGTTCAAACTGAAATGGGTGATAGCTCACGTGTTAAAAAAGAGCACGGAAAATTAATCGAAGCCAGTCCTCTTTTCCTCTAGGATGCAGTAGCGAATCCAAGAATGTAAGCGGAAAAGACGAGTGGACTCAAATTGATTGATATAGCATTCAATTATAGAATAAGCATGTTATAGAAATTTTGTTTTTTTTTTTTTAATATATTCAGGAATAGCATATGTTTAAGAAAAGTTAAAGTTTAAAAAAATTATAATCTGTGTAAAAGTTCAGATTAAAATTAAAGGTAGTTTAGAAAATAATTAATGTTACAGAAATTAATTATTTAAATTCTAAATTTATAAAGAAATAAATGTAATAATCCAAAGAAAACACAAATTATACTAAATAGGAAAATTATACCCAAGAGTATATATAGTATATATAGTATATTTGTTTAAATATTATACAATTTTGAAATTGATTTATTAAATTAACTTATGAAATGTTCGGCTAAAATTAAACATAGAAAAATATCAAATTAAAATGTTAACTAGAAAATTAAGAAAATTATTGTAAGTATTCAGTTTTGATGATGTGAACCGAAGTAGGAAATTCCAGTAACAGCGCATATCGGAAGATGGTGCAGACTAAGGGACCAACGTATTATTCGGAAAGATGTGTTTTTTAAAATCAGAGATTTCTGACAGCTTCTCCAAGGTTTGGGAATCCGGTTGTGACCGCAAGGATGCCAATATATTGGATGGGGGATGAATGGTGACGGAGTTATTTTTCTTTGCGAAACGGCATATGGCCGCAGCATTTGAACACGTTGTGGATGAGTTATTGACAAGCAACGAAAAATAAACAAGTTTCCTTGCGGAGTCATGTTTTGAATTGGACAATTTTATATTACAATGTCCACCCAGTGTATCACAATCTCAACAGAATCGATTTTGGATAAGTTGAAGATGGGTAAAAGCTTAAGGAGGGTGACTGAAACCACCACCAAATATAATAAGCAGAAGAAATTTGGCTCACGGAAGTTAATTGCTTCATTGAAGTATATGTCGAGTTACTTCACTCTCGCAGGACGGGCATTACCAGGACCAACAATTGCAGACGACCGTATTCATGAAAGCGTAGCATTAGCTAAATATGTAATTAGTTTGTAATTTTGTTTGTATATACGCCAGTAAGAAAAGAGTCGATGAAAGACCAAACACAAAAAGGAAATATAACAAAAAAAAAATATTAGAACTAAAAGAACAAAACAAAAGAAAAAAACTATAAAAAGTAGTAGAAAAAAAAAATAAACGAAAAGAACACAAAACAAAAAAGAAAAAGAAAACAATAAAAGAACCCAAATGAGGCGAATTTGAAAAAAAGAAGAAAAATTATACATATGTACTATAGGTTTAAGAAAATGCACAGATTGTTTAAAGTGCAGAAATGATTGTAAACTTTCATTAGAAGTTAGTTGCACTAACTTCTTTTAGAAAAAGGGGAGGGATATTGTGAGTTAGAACCAAGCTACCTAGGAGTAGTTGTCTCACAGAATCGACTCCTAATAGATGCCACACTCTGTGGGATTAGCATGTGCTAAAAGTTATTTAAGAATAGAACATACTTTTAGGGTCCAAGTATTTTAAGTTAATATGATCTGTGTAATGTTATTATGTAAACTTTTAGGGTATTACAGTTCCGCAGTCGAGTCGACGAGGGCAGTGTAATGCACCGTCGACAATTTCATAGTAGGTCAGTTGGCTTGACCAACTGACACCAATTAGCAGGTGCGGAACTGGAACACCAGAAAGGTCAGTTCACAGACTGAGATGAGTGTTAAGAAATAGTATATAAGAATTAGTATGTGTAAGGAATAAAGTCTTGTGATTATTATCTTTGAAACCAAAAAGTGTCTCTGTGTATCTTTTAGAGCTAGTGGTTTAGTGTTTTTCAGCTACGCGCCCAGCGAACCGAGACAGGACGTCTCTCGAAGACCAGCAAGGACACCCCAACAGTACCGCCAAATGTGTCAAACCAGAAGATGACCCAAAAATAAAAAATGTAGCAATTGCGGTGGAAACCACACTGCCAACTATAGGGGCTGCTCTGTTAACTCGCACATAAATCGATCTTTGACCATAAAATCTAATCCTACATCCACTAAGCCTATTAATCTGCTTAACTCAAATTTCCCACAGTCAGCCCAACCACCTACCAGTCAATTTTCTTACGCTAATCTTTTAAATCTAGCCAGACTATAGTGGAAAAAGAGCTACCAACAAACGAAATCCACAGCTTTAATTTTAGTAGTATTCAAGCTTTAATAGAGACTTTAATTCAGTCAGTAAAAAGTTTTACAACCATCATGACCTGCATGACGCAGGAAATGTTGAAAATGCAATCTACACTGCTGCAGGCGGTATTAAACAAACCATGAACCTAAAAATCAATTTCTGGAACGCAAACGGCATCCGCCATCCGCCAACATAGAAACGAACTTGAATATTTTCTATTCACATTTGACGTCTAGAAGCTTTTTCAAAATAAATGGATACACTTTATACGACACCAATTAGCAGGTGCGGAACTGGAACACCAGAAAGGTCAGTTCACAGACTGAGATGAGTGTTAAGAAATAGTATATAAGAATTAGTATTTGTAAGAAATAAAGTCTTGTGATTATTATCTTTGAAACCAAAAAGTGTCTCTGTGTATCTTTTAGAGCTAGTGGTTTAGTGTTTTTCAGCTACGCGCCCAGCGAACCGAGACAGCATGTCTCTCGACGACCAACAAGGACACCCCAACATTTTGACGCAGCCGGTCTAAAGGACCTACAGGAGGAAGCCCAGGGCAAGGAACCCTGTAGCAGGGAAGCATCCTGCAACAAAATCGCAAGGAGGACACCAGGACAAAAGACCCTAAGATAAAGATGTCATCAAATAAAATAATGGTGAGCAGAGTGTATAATAGCGTAGTCTAAGTAGATACTTCTGCGACCCTGAAGGTGCCGTAGCGCTGGTCACAGAAGTCGCAACATACAAGCGCGTTTGCGCTGTTGTACGCAGCTTTGAATGGCAACCATAAACCGTCAGTATGATCGGACGGTCTATGTATGTTCCTAGCTGTGAGGATTTTTTTTGTAGAGGATTTGAGTTGGTTTGTCGTGAGGGACATCTATATTGATATAGAGCCGTATAATCTATATTGGAGACATTTAAATTGATTTTGCATTGTTTAAATTCAGATGTTCTAAATTTATGTGTTTTGAAAACAAACATAAGACATCTGATTCAAATATTTGACATTATAAGCTTAGGGTATTAGGCAAAAATATTTCAAGAAGTGTTTACAACACGTGTTGTTGCATCAAAGTTTTTGTAGTTCGGAAACTACAATTTGCGGAGCAATGTTGAAAAGAACTTTCAATGCTATTATTACGTGTCGCATACGTTACGGGTTTATTTTTAAATATGGATTCAAATTTCCGGGAATGAAACAAGACACTTTTGCCTGTAAATCAAATTTCGGTTTTTGCGAATTGGGAGGATTTTTGGGAGTATTAAAGTTGGTGATTGGATATGGGGATACATGTGAGGAAAACAAGGAGTATCTGTGAGGAAGTCAAGGACCAATTTGCATTGATGGAAGGACTTAATGGACGCCGGTAGACAGCGGAACTTTGTGATGGAAAACAAGTATAGCAGAATATGTATATAAAGGTAGAATTTAAGGTGGAATGTTTTTTTTTTAATAACTCTGTTTTGAATCGTTAAGTAAGATAGAATAAAATATTGGAACAAGTTTTAACAATCATTGAATTTTTATTTATAATTGGGATACGCCATCTGTTCTGGCATTTGGGATATGACGAAGGAAGCGCAAGGATTACTGCTGATGCAGGAGCAAATTGGAGAAGCGAATGAAAAATTTGTCCGTAATTTGAAGAGACACGGCAGGTTACGTAAGAACAACGTGTATTACCGCAAGCGAATAACACAGTTGCAAAATCTGGGGAGAGAGTTCAACAATAATCACGGACTGTTGCTGCCTCACGCAGTTGAGTACGGCAAGGGAAAATATTTTGCGGAAAATTACGCAGACTACATAAATAGCCTGGTCAACGAATGGGCAGATACATTTAGTTCTGAATTAGAGGAATTAGGACAACAAACTGTGAGTTTGGTTTCGCCAGACGAGGAAGTAAGGAACATATTGAAATCAACGCAGTCAGAGGTGGAGCTGTTTACTGGGAAAATAGTTGACCAGTTCGAAGCGAGTACGAGCAGGAAAGAAGCTCAGGAATTGTGGAAGCAGGCGAATGCCGGAGGAGCTGTGTCACCATTAGAAGTAGCGGATCAAGCCTTAACGGCAATCCAAAGAAGAACAGAAGAAAAGCTGTTCAGTTTTCATAAGAAAACAGAAGATTTGAGAGCACAAAAAGAGTATCTTGAGAATAAAGTAAAGGAACTTTCTCAGAGATTGACGGAAACAGAGGAAGCAGTTTCCAGAAAATGTTGCACCATATAAGGCTCAAGTAGAACGGACTATGATTTCTGTGTTCAAGGCAGGCCTGATAAATAGGGACTTAGCTAATTATACTCTTACTCTCACGCCGAGGAGTATGGCAGAGCTAGTGGAAGCGGTCTCGTCCGCTGAAGTAGCAATATAACAACGAACGACAACAGGTGGAATCTGCTGGACGAATGCTCCAGCAGAGGTAGGAACAGTACAGCAGCAAAACAGATGTGGAGTCGGTAGATTGATGGGCCAATTTCCGCATTGAAGCGACCAAGAATTCTTGGTTGAGAGGTTTCAGCCAAGGAAACCCTTTTGCTCATTCTGTCATAAGCCAGGGCATACAAGGGATGTATGCGTTACACGCAAAAACACGCCCTACTGTATGGAGTGCCAAACATATGGTCATGCGGGAAGTAGACAGTGCCAAGGAGACACAGAATGGAATCAAAGTAGAAGGCAGCCAGCTACGAGGCGCCCGGTTCCACCCTTGAGGGACAGCAGGGGTAACTTCAGAAGTCCCCGAGTTAACCAAGGAAGAAATCCTTTCAAAACTGGGAGTGGTCAGCAGCGACCAAATTGGGATTCCAGAAGTGAACAAAGGATAAGCAACACCAAATAGGGGTTAAGATGCTTCTCATGTGGACGAATGGGACATCGGGCAGCGGAATGCAGGGATAGACAATCCCAACAAAGGAACCGGGGAAACTTCCAGCGGCCCAGTCGAGGCCAGTAGACTGGAAAGCCAAAAGAAAGGATGTAATAATTACCCCGGAAGTACGTGGGACTAGTAATGTAGGCACTACAGTCCAGGAGAAGGAGGAGCAAGAGGCTCTCCAGTATCACGAAGAGTTAGGGAGTGGATACACGTAAATATTGGGAACAAAAGTAGGTTGCTTCGCTATGAGCAGGATAGGTGATGCCTTCATCGAGATACCCTGCTAGGAGGCAGCGAGTGGAAAGCTTGTGCTATTAGTAGATTCAAGGGCGGACACTAGCCTCGTAAAATCTAGTGTTTTACGGAAGGGGCTAGACATTAATCAAATGGACTTAAGAACGCTTAACGGAGCGTTTGGAGGGTGCATTAGGACATTGGGGTCGCTCAGAATAGGGCTCAGTGGAGTTAAGGGTATGAGTTTTAGAGTGCACGCAGTGGAAGTGGATAGGAAAGGTATCCCGGCTGATGGGATAATTGGCCGCGATAATCTTTGGGGCCGCACCATACTGGATGCGCTCGACAAGCAGTTATCGTTTTACGATAATAATAAGAATAGAATCCTCACTCTTTCATTAAAGTCATGGCAGGAAGGAACCCTGACTAGGGTTAAGAAGTGTGGTATGGAGGTAATAAACGGAAGGTCAACCAGAGTAGTTACTATGCATGTAAATACGAAACTTAGGACTGTTGTTTTGCACAAGCAGCAGCTAGCGGAGGGCGTATATATGGGAGAAACCATAACGCACGTTGACAAGGTTAAGGTGTACGCTTGCGTACTCAACGCATCGGAAAATGACTACCTAAGGACTAATTATAGATCGGTAAATCAGATTAAACAAGTTGATATAAGAAAAAGAATGGAGAGAGTGCTAGAATCACTGAGGTTAGACCCAAGCGTAAATTCAGAAGAGAAGGCATCAATAGAAGCTATTTGTGCGTCATTCCATGACATTTTTTTGCTGGAAGGAGACCAGTTGACATATACACCAGAGGTAGAGTATGAAATACCTACTAGAGTGGGTCAAGCACCAATTAACCAGAAACAGTACAGATTGCCACAGGCTCACAAAGTTGAGGTAAATTCGCAAGTGGAGGGAATGTTAAAAGATAAAACAATTTCACCGAGTATCTCGCCTTGGAACTCACCAATAATTTTGGTACCAAAGAAGGGAGGTGCTCAGGGTCAAAAGAAGTGGAGAATGGTCGTCGATTTTAGGAAATTGAACGACGCCACTATGAAGCAAGTGTTCCCGATTCCAAGGATAGAAGAAATTTTGGATCAATTGGGGCATAGTAGATATTTTTCTACACTTGATTTAGCGAGTGGCTACCACCAAGTTCTGGTGGATACCCAAGATAAACAGAAAACCGCGTTCAGCACCGGTTTAGGGCATTATGAGTTTAACAGAATGCCGTTTGGATTAACAGAAGCACCGGCTACCTTCCAACGGTTGATGAACCATGTACTAACAGGCTTGCAAGGGTTAGATTGTTTCGTGTATCTCGATGATATTGTAATTTATGGGAAGAAGTTGTGGCAGCATTCGCAACGCTTGTGCAAGGTGCTCCAGAAATTACGAGATCACAATTTGAAATTGAATACGGAGAAATGTAAATTTTTGCGAAGAGAGATGGTTTATTTAGGCCATCGTTGCTCAGAGGCAGGAGCACTGCCTGACCCGCAGAAGGTGGAATGCGTTAGTAATTTAGCGATTCCGAGAAACAGAAAGTGCAAGCATTCTTAGGACTAGTGATCTATTATAGAAAGTTCGTGGAAGGACTAGCCGGAATTGCGTTGCCAGTGAATAAGTTGCTACGAAAAGAAGCAAAGTTCGAATGGACAGAAAGATGTCAGCAAGCATTCGAGAGGCTAAAAGAAATAATTAGCTCACCACCGATTTTGGCGTACCCAGCTTTGAGCATACTTTTTTGTCGACCACTGATGCTAGCAATGAAGCATTGGGGGCAGTGTTGTCACAAGGGGAAGTCGGTAATGACCGACCAATAGCATTCGCAAGCAGGGCACTTAGCGACACGTAGAAAAGATACTGTACGATAGAGAAGGAATTTCTAGCCATAGTGTGGGCTACGAAGAATTTTAGGGCATATCTGCTAGGACGCTCATTTAAGATATACACTGATCACCAGCAGTTGAGAGGCATAGCCAATTTGAAAGACCAAACGTCTAGGCTAGCCAGGTTCAGACACAAGTTGTCTGAGTATGATTTTGAAATCATATACAAACCTGGGAAGAAGAATCTGAATGCGGACGCACTCAGCAGAGTACCGCAGGCACAGAAGGTATCAGTAGTACAAACGAGGGCCAAAGCACGGTCGGATAAGGAGAATACCGCGAGAAGTCAAGAAAAGAAAATTGATGCAACAAGAAACATTTACAATGCGGGTGACGATGCCAATGAACAAAGAGCCAGAAGTGTGGAATGGCTGGAGGATATAAAGGATATCCAGGCAGTGTTAAAGAATTTCCATGATTCACCTCTAGGAGGACACCAGGGATTCTGGAAAACTAATGACAGAATTAGACGAGTATATGGATGGAAAGGTATGCTCCGAGATATTAAAAAATATGTAAAGAGTTGCCCAAAATGCCATGCCAATAAGAGTTCAAGGCTAACAAAGATGCCAATGGTGTGAACACTCACACCAAAACAGCCATTTGATAAAGTTCATATGGATATTGTAGGTATTTTACCTGAGACAGTTTCGGGAAATAAATACATTTTGACGTTCCAAGACGCTTTCTCAAAGTATATGGCGTGCGTGGCTATACCCGATGCTGAAGCAAGTACGGTGGCCAAGGCATTCTTTGATGAAATTATAGCACGGTACAACATACCTAAGGTTTTGATAACCGACAATGGTTCAAATTTTGTATCGAAATTATTCTCAGAAACGTGTAAAATGCTGGGAATCAAGAAATTGCATATAACACCATATCATCCAATGCGAATGGCTCATTGGAACGTAGTCATCGACCTCTGGCCAAGTACTTGCGCAGTTTTGCCAAGGAAGACGGCTCGAATTGGGATCAGTGGTTGACCACTGCAATGCATGAACACAACAATACTGTGCATGTATCAACGAAGCAAACTCCGTTTAGAACGCTCTACGGGTATGATTTCAACATGCCAGCAAATTTGAAGCGCAAATGTGCGCCAATATACAATGCTGACGATCCCAATAAAGTGCAAAAGTACCAGCTACAGCGAGCGCACGAATTGGTTAGAGAAAACCAGGATTATGCTAAACGAGTAGCCAGGGAAGCCTATAATAGGGTATTAAACCCAGTGGTTTTTCATGTGGGTGACCAAGTACTAATGAAGAATCAGGCTAGGGGAAACAAATTCTCACCTGTGTGGATAGGTCCGTATGTAGTAGCCGAAATCCGCAGCCGAGTTACAACAGTCGTAACAATTAAGGACAAGAATAAAAAGCTACATAATAATTTGTTGAAATTGTTCCACATTAGACCACACAACTAAATACATGTGTTAACAGTGCTTTACAATTGTAAACACAAGAATAACAACGTAAACATGTACGTGTGTATATCGGATAACACACAGCTCCGATTCTCAAAGTCAAGACAAGTAGAAGTGAGCCACTTAAAATCGAGCGAGTATAAGTGACGTAAGAAATATGCTTATTAGGCACTATGGCCGAACGAAGCAAAGCAGAGAAAAATATTTTTTATATATAAAATAATAAAAAACGGGTTCATTACACGTAATTAAAAAATAAAATCATATTTAAAGAAGTAAGTATTCTAGTTAAGAGGAACGGGTATGTACGTATGTATATATTTGCGGATATTTACATACTGTAGCAGGCGACATGTAAATATACATAGATTTTTTTTCGGTTTATCGCTTAGGAAATTAGCGTGTGGGGAATAGTAATGTATATACTCGTATATACATATATTGAATTAGAACAATATATTTAGTTTACCATTACACATTAGGTAATAACTGTAGCAATTAATTTTAAACAATTAATTATAAAATGCCTTGAATGTATGTATGTATTCATATAAGAGCAGGTTACATGTTGTAGGGAACACACATGTTAATGGATATATACATACCGGGCTAGTAGTAAAATTGAAGTATATAGAGTAGTATATGCAATGAAAAGTTCAGTCAAGCAATGGACAATGTTTTCACATAAACGGGTTTATCTTAAATATTCTGGTTTATGTCAGAGGACAAATGACTTTGTTCAAACTGAAATGGGTGATAGCTCACGTGTTAAAAAAGAGCACGGAAAATTAATCGAAGCCAGTCCTCTTTTCCTCTAGGATGCAGTAGCGAATCCAAGAATGTAAGCGGAAAAGACGAGTGGACTCAAATTGATTGATATAGCATTCAATTATAGAATAAGCATGTTATAGAAATTTTGTTTTTTTTTTTTTAATATATTCAGGAATAGCATATGTTTAAGAAAAGTTAAAGTTTAAAAAAATTATAATCTGTGTAAAAGTTCAGATTAAAATTAAAGGTAGTTTAGAAAATAATTAATGTTACAGAAATTAATTATTTAAATTCTAAATTTATAAAGAAATAAATGTAATAATCCAAAGAAAACACAAATTATACTAAATAGGAAAATTATACCCAAGAGTATATATAGTATATATAGTATATTTGTTTAAATATTATACAATTTTGAAATTGATTTATTAAATTAACTTATGAAATGTTCGGCTAAAATTAAACATAGAAAAATATCAAATTAAAATGTTAACTAGAAAATTAAGAAAATTATTGTAAGTATTCAGTTTTGATGATGGGAACCGAAGTAGGAAATTCCAGTAACAGCGCATATCGGAAGATGGTGCAGACTAAGGGACCAACGTATTATTCGGAAAGATGTGTTTTTTAAAATCAGAGATTTCTGACAGCTTCTCCAAGGTTTGGGAATCCGGTTGTGACCGCAAGGATGCCAATATATTGGATGGGGGATGAATGGTGACGGAGTTATTTTTCTTTGCGAAACGGCATATGGCCGCAGCATTTGAACACGTTGTGGATGAGTTATTGACAAGCAACGAAAAATAAACAAGTTTCCTTGCGGAGTCATGTTTTGAATTGGACAATTTTATATTACAATGTCCACCCAGTGTATCACAATCTCAACAGAATCGATTTTGGATAAGTTGAAGATGGGTAAAAGCTTAAGGAGGGTGACTGAAACCACCACCAAATATAATAAGCAGAAGAAATTTGGCTCACGGAAGTTAATTGCTTCATTGAAGTATATGTCGAGTTACTTCACTCTCGCAGGACGGGCATTACCAGGACCAACAATTGCAGACGACCGTATTCATGAAAGCGTAGCATTAGCTAAATATGTAATTAGTTTGTAATTTTGTTTGTATATACGCCAGTAAGAAAAGAGTCGATGAAAGACCAAACACAAAAAGGAAATATAACAAAAAAAAAATATTAGAACTAAAAGAACAAAACAAAAGAAAAAAACTATAAAAAGTAGTAGAAAAAAAAAATAAACGAAAAGAACACAAAACAAAAAAGAAAAAGAAAACAATAAAAGAACCCAAATGAGGCGAATTTGAAAAAAAGAAGAAAAATTATACATATGTACTATAGGTTTAAGAAAATGCACAGATTGTTTAAAGTGCAGAAATGATTGTAAACTTTCATTAGAAGTTAGTTGCACTAACTTCTTTTAGAAAAAGGGGAGGGATATTGTGAGTTAGAACCAAGCTACCTAGGAGTAGTTGTCTCACAGAATCGACTCCTAATAGATGCCACACTCTGTGGGATTAGCATGTGCTAAAAGTTATTTAAGAATAGAACATACTTTTAGGGTCCAAGTATTTTAAGTTAATATGATCTGTGTAATGTTATTATGTAAACTTTTAGGGTATTACAGTTCCGCAGTCGAGTCGACAAGGGCAGTGTAATGCACCGTCGACAATTTCATAGTAGGTCAGTTGGCTTGACCAACTGACACCAATTAGCAGGTGCGGAACTGGAACACCAGAAAGGTCAGTTCACAGACTGAGATGAGTGTTAAGAAATAGTATATAAGAATTAGTATGTGTAAGGAATAAAGTCTTGTGATTATTATCTTTGAAACCAAAAAGTGTCTCTGTGTATCTTTTAGAGCTAGTGGTTTAGTGTTTTTCAGCTACGCGCCCAGCGAACCGAGACAGGACGTCTCTCGAAGACCAGCAAGGACACCCCAACAGTACCGCCAAATGTGTCAAACCAGAAGATGACCCAAAAATAAAAAATGTAGCAATTGCGGTGGAAACCACACTGCCAACTATAGGGGCTGCTCTGTTAACTCGCACATAAATCGATCTTTGACCATAAAATCTAATCCTACATCCACTAAGCCTATTAATCTGCTTAACTCAAATTTCCCACAGTCAGCCCAACCACCTACCAGTCAATTTTCTTACGCTAATCTTTTAAATCTAGCCAGACTATAGTGGAAAAAGAGCTACCAACAAACGAAATCCACAGCTTTAATTTTAGTAGTATTCAAGCTTTAATAGAGACTTTAATTCAGTCAGTAAAAAGTTTTACAACCATCATGACCTGCATGACGCAGGAAATGTTGAAAATGCAATCTACACTGCTGCAGGCGGTATTAAACAAACCATGAACCTAAAAATCAATTTCCTGAACGCAAACGGCATCCGCCATCAGCCAACATAAAAACGAACTGGAATATTTCCTATTGGATAAAGAAATTGACCAAATGCTGATCTCTGAGACACATTTGACGTCTAGAAGCTTTTTCAAAATAAATGGATACACTTTATACGATACCAAGGACCCCCGAGGAAGAGCTTGTGGTGGCTCGGCAACACTTATAAAGTTGCGACTCAAACACTATTCTCTGGGAGACACTCGTTAGGATTACCTTCAGGCAAAAAATATTTGCGTCGAAAATTTCCACCAGGACTCCCAGATTTTCAATCACAGAAAGTCAATACAGTAAATTTTATAAATCACTAGGACCACGTTTTCTGGCAGCTGCTGATTACAACGCTAAGCATACTTTCTGGGAATCACGGCTAACCACCCCGAAGGGACGTGTTCTGTTTGATACAATTGCAAAAATGGGGTTAAAAGTAATTTCAAGCGGACAACCAACCTACTGGCCATCAAATGGAAAAAAGACTCCAGATGATATTGATTTTGGAGTGGTAGAGGGCGTTCGCAGCGCAATGTTTCTAGTTGAGGCCTCACTAGAATTATCTTCCGATCATTCTCCTACTATTGTTATCATACGGAACCCCCGAGAAGCTGGTGAGTTGGCGACGACAGTTACACATGTTAACTGGTTGAAATACAAGAAATACCTCAGTGCCCATTGCACGGATAGCATGCTGATAAGTACGCTTGCAGACATAGATGACTCTATTAGAAAGCTAGATGCAATCCTCAAGCAAGCTGTTGAACATGCTACTTCTACCAATCGACAGTTTAGATACTATAAAATCCACTCTGTAAATGGCTATTGTCAGAAAAAAGAAGAGTTTGAAGAGAATGGCAACGATACAGATCCCCGCAGTTAAAAATAAGGCTCAAAGAATGTACCAAACAGATTAGAAAATTACACTAGTTTACAAAATAAAATTTTTTTCATGTACATTTGATGAGAGGTGACTTTTCTTATGTATTTTCATCTACTGAATTCGAAAATCAAGGTGAAATTTTTTTTCATGGAACATTTTTTGAAATATTGTTATTTTTGTATTTTTTCGACCTTTTTTCATGTGACAAATCATATCTCGAGCTAGAAATGTCCGATTGGGTCGTTCTTGGTACCCAATGCAAGGTATTGAGATGACGAACAAACATATATCAATGAAAATAGGGCTCATTTCCAAAAAAATAATATTTTACAGTGATTCTCTGCTGGCGGAAAAGTACAAATCGTTGAAAAAACGTCTGGATTCTGTTCATGTACGTAAAGATGATACTTTAACGTAAGAACTAAGATCAACTAGAAGACGACCCAATCGGACATTTCTAGCTCGAGATATGATTTGTCACGTGAAAAAAGGTCGAAAAAATACAAAAATTGCAGTATCTCAAAAACTGTTCCATGAAAACAAATTTAACCTCGATTTTCGAATACAGCAGATGAAAATACATGAGAAAATTCAACTCTCATCAAATGTACATTTTCGGTGTAAACTAGTGTTATTAGAATATAAAAAATCAGCATCTCTGCAGAAATTTCTCCAAGATCTCGACGCAACGCCACAAACAGACTATTCGCTATGGCGAGCAACCAGAGGACTTAAAAAACGTGAGATATGTAAGCCTCCCCTACGAACTTTGAGCGGAGCTTGGGCAAGAATTGATACTCAAAAAGGAAATCTTTTTGTAAACTATTTGAAACCCGTTTTCACTCCAAACATATCTGCTGATATAGTTGAGCTGCCAACAGTGGTCGCGGAAGCAGCGATTCGTCTGAGATTTAATATTCGGGATATTGAAACCGCTATTGCTGGCTTAAACTCGAGGAAACCCCAGGAAATGAGAAAATTAGTATTAAGATGCTTTTAGAACTGCTCCTTATAGTAAGAAAAATAATTCTTTTCATTTTTAATGCTATTTTTCGCCTCCAACAGTATCCTACTGAATGGAAGGTTTCGTTGAATACCATGATACCTAAGCCCGGAAAAGATCATACGAAAGCAGAATCTTATAGCTAATAGGTCTATTATCTAATATGTCAAAACTATTTGAAAAATTACTTATGCTGACCCCCATACTAAATAAGAATGGATGCATTCCAGATCATCAATTTGGATTCAGAAGAAAACATAGCACTATTAAACAAACACATAGAATTGTAAACGTAGTTAGAAAAACGTTCGAAGAAAATAAATATTGTTCTGCCCTCTTCATTGGCGTTTCCCAGGCTTTTGATAAAGTATGGCATGAAGGTTTAATTTTGAAATTAAAGCAAAACTTATCTAATATGTCAAAACTATTTGAAAAATTACTTATGCTGACTCCCATACTAAATAAGAATGGATGCATTCCAGATCATCAATTTGGATTCAGAAGAAAACATAGCACTATTAAACAAACACATAGACTTGTAAACGTAGTTAGAAAAACGTTCGAAGAAAATAAATATTGTTCTGCTCTCTTCATTGGCGTTTCCCAGGCTTTTGATAAAGTATGGCATGAAGGTTTAATTTTGAAATTAAAGCAAAACTTACCCGCAAACACTCATAAGCTATTTATAAACTATTTAACTGGAACAAAATTTAGCATCAAAGAAGGTAATCTCAGTTGGAAAAATGGCTACAACAATGGAGGATAAAGGTGAACGAACAAAAATGTGTACATATTTCATTTACATTGCGAAGGGAAACATGCCTGTTTATCCATATCAACACCCAGACTATACCGCTACACAGTGAGGTTAAATACCTCGGTATTCATCTTGAATGTCGATTAACTTGGAAAACCCACATAGAAGCAAAGTTGATCCAAATGAAACTAAAAACAGTTCAAATTAACTGGCTTATTAGGAGAAAGTCTACACTAAGCCTAGACTGTAAGGTTCCACTATACAACTCGATTCTAAAACCAATATGGTGCTACTGGATTCAGCTATGGGGTACTGCCTCATCGTCAAATACAGAGAAAATTCAAAGGGGACAAAATAAAATCCTCCGAATGATTACAGCCGCTCTATGGCATGTCAAAAATTCGTGCATTCACAAAGATCTAAACGCCCTGATGGTAAAAAATGTGTTTTCAAAACATGTGACAACGTATGTAAAGAAGCTTAAGTTCCACCCAAATCCACTGGCCCGCAATATTCTAATTATAGAGGTCACACTCGGCTGAGAAGGAGGGACACCCATGCTCTCAGCCGATTGGGTGAGACGTGAAAGACATCCACAGAAGCAATCGTAGAAACTATATTTTTTTGTCTAGCATTGGCTGGACTTAATAATAAAACTTTTTAGAGATACGATTTGATTACTTATTGTTAGTCCAATTTATATTGAAGATACAATAAATAATAAATGAGAAAAAAAAATTACTGCAAACAAGTAGTGTAAATGGTTATGTCATCTATAAAAAAGTCAAACAGAAGCCAAAAGTCAAATATTATGATTTTATAACTAAGCTAGATGAAAGCCTTGTTGAGCATGGCAGACAATTTGCTACAATAAAAAGAACCAAAACTAAAGGGTACGCCTCCTCTTCTTCGAAAAACTTATTGAATATTGCCACTTGGCAATAAAAGGAACGCAAAGACGACTGTGTGTTAGATGGACTGTAAAGATGGGCTCAGCTAGCGCACATTTTCAATCGGCGACTACTAGAGTACAGCCAAATATTTGTGTATGAAGCGAAATATATGATCGCTATGTACAGATGCCCACTGACTGGAAAGAGGGAATCATAATCACTATTCCAAAAAAAGGAGATCTCAGCCAATGTAAAAATTGGAGGGGCATAACCCTTCTCAACTCCATCCTGAAAATCCGAGCTCTTATCATCTTAAATAGAGTGTCAGGTGTACTCAACAGCCAGTTACGGCGTGAACAAAATGGGCTCAGACCAAACCGATCTTGCGTGGACCACATCAACACTTTACGCATAATTGTGGAGCAATCTGTCGAATGGAGATCGCCACTATTTCTCCTTTTCGTGGACTTCGAACGTGCGTTTGACACGGTTAACAGAGACGCAATATGGCGCTCCCTACAAAATTGCGGAGTTCCGGACAAGATCATCGAACTCATTAAGGCCTTATATAAAGACGCGAACCTTAGTGTGCGTTATAAAGGTAAAAATAGTGCCAACTTTAATATAAACAGAGGCGTTAGGCAGGGGTGCGTTCTGTCACCACTGTTGTTTATAGTGGTCTTGGATGATGTCCTTAGGCGTACTAATGCGGAGACGGAGGAGGGGTTGCAGTGGAGATTAAACCAAAAGCTCAGCGATTTGGACTACGCTGATGACATCTATTTCATGACGCACACGTTAGCAGGCGCCTCGTCAAGAATACGCCAACTAGCCGTAAACGCTCATGCAGCTGGCCTCAAAATCAACTTCTCCAAGACTAAACTTTTGCTACTGCAAACTGCAAATACATCTCCACTCACTGTACTGACAAATGATAACTCCACCATCAACATTGAGGACGTTGAGAGCTTCTGCTACCTTGGTAGCTACATAACAAAATATGGTGGTGCAACATCTGATGTGGCAGCACGCATAAACAAAGCACGGTCTGCATTCCGGAATTTAGATCGAATTTGGCGTTCTCGTGTGATATCGCTGCGCACAAAAATACGAATATTTAACACCAGCATAAAACCTGTTCTGTTGTATGGGTCTGAAACATGGTTGGTCTCAGAACAAATAACTCGACAACTTCAAACTTTTGTCAACAAATGTCTACGAAGAATCTGCCGTATTTTCTTGCCGACAACGATCATGAACGAAGACCTGTGGCGCCTCACCAATAGCGAGCCTATTGACACAGAAGTTAAAAGACGCAAGTGGAGCTGGATAGGGCACATTCTGCGTAGAGAAGACACCAACATTGCAAAGATGGCCTTTCAATGGAACCCATATGGTAGTCGGAAAGCAGGACGCCCACGACAAACATGGGTACGCACTATCCACGCCGAAAGTCACCACAGAGCCACCTGGAACGAAATAAGACACCTGGCTGCTGATAGAAACCATTGGAGAGCTTTTGTGACCGCCCTATGCTCCGACTAGGAGCGATATTTGACTCTTTTATAATTATGTCTTTTAGTTAACTTAGTTAGCATAAGAATAGTTTTATTGTGTCAAATGTCATGGAATTAATAATAATATGTACAGATGGGCTCAAAGTATTATTTAGCGGCGCGAGGGCTAGCGCACAATTTCAATCGGCGACTACTAGAGTACAGCCAAATATTTGATGAGAAACGAAAGGTTTGGTTTCCAGATCGAATCTGATTTATTGATAAAATCTTATTGCTATTTATACTTTAAATTTCTTATGTGCTGACTTAGTATATAATATGGTTCTTAATACATAAAGAGGGCTTTTGCAATGTCAGCGGAAAGTATCACGGTCAATGCCAGCGTACATTCGTTCGAGGGCATTGAACATTAGAATGCAGCGTAATCAAAAACGTGCGCGCTGTTCGCGCTTCATAACGTGGACATTCTTATATGAGAGTTCAATGTATTTACGTTGAGTCTCCGCTCATATTGCATGTGCCTACGCCGCGTATGGTGTTGGCGTTTGTGTGTATATACGAGTATATACATTATGCTTTTCATACACTACAGTATAAAGAACAAAGATGGCAAGCTAAAAGATAAAAGGACTGTTTATGCATGCAAACTGTGTGCAGTTCCACTGTGCTTCGCATGCTTCACGCCATTCCATACCTAAATCACCTATTACAGTTTCTATTTGTCTCTTTCAGACATATACATAATAACTTGTTACTTTCAATAAAATGTATCATTATTTATAAAATTTTTATTTTCAATTATACAACACTAGAGTCACAAAAGGAATATATCAGTAAGGTATCATTTCGATACG